>JAGFBZ010000234.1:1290000-2661397 GCA_018398805.1 Hirundichthys speculiger
ACAGGATAACTTGCACCCTAACAGCATGTTTTGCACATTTGATTTGAAAATATGCATAAATATAGACCAATATAGTGATGTAGACCTAATATGCATGGGGTGTAGGGGTGTAGTAGTAGAGGTAGCACTTTTGTTTCAGAAGTCAGTCACATCCTCTGGATGGACTCCTGGCACTAGTTCTTACTACTAACCCAACTCTCACCTATGGCTCCAAGAAGTTGCTTGTGCACAGCAATGACCACACCCCAGTAAACTGCGTTGGAGCCATGAGTTTTGAAGACTGGTGTGAGCACCGCAAACTACAGGGCCCGCAGTTTCGGTATTGGCATCTTGTTTTGTCAATGGAGTTAGCCATTCGGATTTTCATCAGGTCTCTGCGGGAAGCCAACTTTAGTCTGTATTGCCAGGCTTTATGTGAGCTGATACCATACCTGTTTGCAAACAACAATGTGAACTATGCCCGATGGCTTCCAATCCACCTACTTGATATGATGACCTTGGAAGAGAGACACCCTCAGATAGCTGCAGCTTTCCACGATGGAAAGTTTGTTGTCCACAAGTCAGACAGAGCTTTTTCAGGAATGTCTATCGACCAAGCCCATGAACAGGCCAATGCTGTCATCAAGGGTGATGGTGGAGCTGTTGGAATCACCGAAGACCCAGCAGCACTGAGAAGATGGACTGTTGCTGGCCCTGCTGTGTCAAAACTCGTAGCGCAGTATGAGTCGTCATCAGTGTTGAGAGACGTGACAAAGAAGACAAGCCACCATGAACAGACAGCTACCAATCAAAGAACATTTATGCAAAAGGTCCAAAGGTTGACCAGCATTCTGGAGGAAATGGGCAATCCATTTCAAGAAGAAACCGGAGATCTGCTGAGCTTGGACACCAATGATATAGCTGACCCAAATGCTGCCGAGAGGGTCGCTACCCACCTTTCGACTGGGAATGCATGCTTTCACGAATTCTTAGCGGCGCTACAGAGTGAAGACACTAGCTCATTCTATGCACCTATCAAGAAGACCAAGATGAACTTCTTTCAGCAAGAAAAGCTCCAAACTTTCGCTAAAGAGAAAGTGTTGAAGGAAGACTGCCAGCTTTTTTCGAAGTTATTCATCTCCTGTCAGAACAGGGAATGTGATCTACATGAATTTTTCCGCCATGAAAATCAGTCATTTCCAGCAGCCCTCAGCGATGGCGGGAGGCTACATGTCAGCCAGAAATCACAGTTAGCTGTCATTCTTGAAGCCAAGGTCACACTTCCTGATGCAGAACCTGGAACTGATGCCATCATAATTGACGGCTCAGCTCTGATAAATACCCTGCCACCAAGAACTTCAAAGACATTTGCAGAGTATGCCGCACTGGAATTCATCCCCAGAGTTGAAGCTAACGCCATGAAGTATCAGAGAACAGACATTGTATTCGATGTTTATCTATCATCGAGTCTCAAATCATAAACTCGATCAAAACGAGGACAAGGAGCCAGACGCCGGGTCACAGGAACTGGAAAGTTGCCACGGAACTGGCGCAGCTTCCTTCCTCATTCTGCCAATAAAACAGAGCTGTTTGAATACCTGGCTGAGAAGGTAGTGGAGCGCCGCACTGGAAACCGAGTCGTCATCACTAAAGGCCCAGATGCCCTCAGCAACCATCTAGAGATGAGCCTGAGTGGGATTACACCTTGCAGTCATGAGGAAGCTGACACGAGAGTCTTCCTGCATGTCAGTCATGCTGTAAAGGAGGGCATAAAAACAGTCATGATCAGTGCCAATGACATGGATGTTCTCGTGATCGCTGTCAGTACATTCTCACAACTGCAAGAACTCGGACTTCAGGAAATGTGGCTAGCTTTTGGCCAGGGGCGCAACCTGAAGTGGATCCCAGTACATGAGCTCGTCCTCTCTCTTCCCTCAGAAAAGATCCGTGGAATGCTGTTTTTTCACTCTTTCACGGGTTGTGATATCGTCTCATCATTCAGGGGAAAGGGGAAGAAGTCAGCCTGGCAGGCATGAGATGTGTGCCCTGAAGCTTCTGAAGTGTTCTGCAAGTTGAGCTGCTACCCTACAGCTGTTAAAGATGATGACACGAAGCTGCTGGTGAAGTTTGTCGTGATGATGTATGACCGCTCTAGTTCAGCTGAAACAGTTGATGATGCACGGCTGGAACTCTTTGCCAGGAAGCAGAGGTCCTATGAAGCTATCCCTCCAACTCGCGCAGCCCTTGTTCAGCACATCAAGCGTGCAACATACCAGGCAGGATGCATATGGAGCCGGGCCTTGGTATGCCAGCCCGATGTGGAAAGTCCTGCTGAATGGGGCTGGAAGCAAGAAGGAGACAACTGGAACGTTATCTGGTCTGCACTTTCCCCAGTTGCTCAGAGTTGCCAACAACTCACAAGATGTCAGTGCCAGACGCAGTGTCGCGGAAGGTGCAAGTGTTACAAGTTCAGCTTGAGTTGCACAGCTATGTGCAGCTGTTCTGAATAAGGAATCATAAATTGAACTTCTGTGGACTCACTACTGAAACAATCACCGTCTTGGTGACCAAGACAAATGATCATTTATTCACCTGTTCTGTATGTCGCTGCTGCGACATACATAAGAGAAACTGTTCAGAAAAAACAGGTGTCAGTGGTAATTTGTAGATTTAGAAAATTCACAGATGCTATCTGTTGCCAGAATCAGATTCCCAGGTGTCAGAAATGTATGAAACGATGTTAGGGTCAAGAAAATTGGATAATCGAGTGAAAGGATATCCCAAAAATTGCAAAAATATGGCGCCGATGGCCGCCATGTTGAAAAATGGCCGTCATTTTGAATTTTCGAGTGGCTAACGTTTTTTCTTAAATCACAGGCGTATAAGTAATGTGCATGCCAAATTTGGTGCTTGTATGACAATTTGAACGATTTTTCAGCTATCTGCTCCACTAGAAGAGAGGAAGAAAGGGAAGGAAAGTTAGAAGAGCAGTGGAGTAATGGAGTTGAAATGGAATAAAAAGTTTTGGTTGCAACATCCCAGGCAGTAGATGGTCGCTTTCCTTATTCAAAGTGGTTGGATGTGATGAATTTTATTGGACACTTAGTGACGACCCCAATGATAAGATCAGTGGAGTTCATGAGTGCACCAGTTCCTGTGTAGTTAAACCATCACGCCACAGGGGCACTTTCCAACTGTTTTTTGTTGATTTGTGGTCTCAAACTGTGTTTTTGATGCCATTATTGGGTTAAGATTTTCCAAGTGATTGTTGCATAGTAGTAGCGTGACAACAGACAAGTCGGTGTTATGAAATGCACTAGCAGACATGACGCAGCGATTCAGCAACGCGCACATCCCCCACAGCTGTTGACAAGCTGGCATTACCATCAAAACACACCAAGCATTTTTCAAACCTACTAAACATCCTTCAACTGAATGCAGTGTTTGTGAAACTAGTCTGAGGTTTTTTCCTGCCTCTCCCCAGTGTGGTGGCCTACTCGGTGGTGATGGGGGCGCTGATGGCCAGCGGAAAGGAGGTCATCGGCAGGATCCCTAAAGGAAAGGTGAGCGAACATTATGATGTGACATTTAAGTCATTTCAAAGTTGATCGTTGAGTCAAAGTTTATGAATATGATGACCAGGTCATCACTCAACTATGAAAACAATTACTCCAGTCTTTAAAAGACCACTATGAATTAGGGATGCACGATAAACTGTTTTTTGAAACCGATACAGATAACCGATAACTCAGCTCCTAAAGGCCGATACCGATAACCGATAACCGATAACCGATAACCGATAACACACACATATACCTAAGATCATTATATCAATACTATGAACAAAATCAAAAATAGTTTTGACTCTTTAAATGAACATTATAGATATTTATTTTTTCCATTGAAAAACTATTGTCAAGCATCTCAAACATTTTCTTAAAGCTATCAAACAAACCTATTTGATATCTCACATTAACTTAAATAAGGTTCATTACTGACTGATATAAAAAATAAAGGCTCCTTAAACTGATGGAAATACATACAACAGAATTACAAACTGAAAAAGATTAACATTTAAAGGATTTTGGCTTGTGGTTCCATTTAAATCAATACCTTTAATTAAAGTAAATGAGGTTCAGTAGTTTTTGTTTTTTTATTTTTTAATCTCATGAAAGCTTTAGATGAGAGGAATGAGGGGAGGGAGAGGAGAGGAGAGGGGAGACTGCTGCTGGCTTGTGGACGTTAGCATTAGCTTCCGTTAGCTCACATTAGCGCATTTCAAAACTCCATGGAAGCGATTGTTATGTTGTAGGTGGCTGATCAGGTTTTACGTATTAAAGCTTGTGCTTCCCTCCTCGTAGAATTCACTCGGAGGATTCGTCACAAATAACCACCAAACTATCTTCTTCTGAAACTTTAACGAAGTTCCACGCCGCTATGTTTGTTGTGATCAGCGCTGTGCTCCAGGCTGCATTCAAGGTGTAACGTAAATTCCCACGTTCCCTCGTTTGCTAGTTGTTCTTTCAGCCTTTTCTATTTTTTTCTTTTTTTATGTGTAACATGTGGGAAAATACTGCGAATATCAATTAAAGTCAGCAACTACCAAAATTATGACCGAGTTAACGAGTTGTTTTCTGGCATGAGGGGGTATTCTTGATTTTCCTTATTGAGTAATCGTTTTTCTGATTATACCAACGTTACTTGAACATAACATTCACTCCTGGTCTTTCAAGGTTCAGAGGGAGCGAGGCACTGCTGTGATGACAAATATATATGTTATCGGGACTATTCGTCGTGATATCAGACTTATCGGGACGACATCAGAATTAACTGTTATCGGCCCGATAGTTATCGTGCACCCCTACTTCCAGCGTTTTATCAGCTGATTTCTGTTTTATTATTCTTTGCTTTGTGTTTGTTTTTTTTTCCCACCCTTCACTTATACTGCAACATTATTCCCCTTTAGGCCTTAAGAAAGTTTTATTGAACTCAGCCAGTTCCAGTACATCTGATTTGTGTGCAGAACCTCCAACATCTGCAGGACTGCCTTCAACTTCACTTTCACAAAATGGATCCAGTTCTTCTTTTTATTCTTCCCATTTAAAGATGCAGCCTAAGCTTGGGAAATTCTGGTCTTCATGAATACCAAGACTGGTTTGTCAGAGGCTAATTGTGTTGTAGTAGTGCCATTTAAACTTTATGGTCCTCGTGGTTTTTAATCGCATGATAAACCAACCCCAAAGCCTCGATTTTAGAGCCGCTCCAATAATCCTAAACCAAGAAGTCACAAACAAGGAACCAGTCAAACACCACACTGCAATATGACTTAGTTCTCAGTCTTTTTTTACATTAACCTTTATTTAACGAGGTTAGTTATATATATGTTATCGGGGCTATTCGTCGTGATATTGGAGTTATCGGGATGACGTCATAATTTCCTGTTATCGGCCCGATAGTTATCGTGCACCCCTACTATGAATGGAGGAATTTAGTGTCGTTGCTACACGAGAGGGTTTTAAATGGGTTGATTTTTGGCTGAAGATAACAGTGACGGATCTGCTGGTGTCATGTAAGAATTCAGAAAAGAGTCACAATCACCTTGAGCCTCTATTTTTGTTCTGTCAATCACTTACCACGATTAAATATCTTTAAAGGCACATGTTTGTTTCCAATTTGGTGTTTCATACTGCCATTTATCTTATTATAGTTAGGCCTGGAAATATTTTGACGAGGACACATCTTGTGCATTTTACTTAACTGTATTTATTTCACAAAAACATAATAAAGTTACAGACACATTCTAACCTACTTTTTCAGTATCTGATAAGTAGTGAACGTTGCTGTGAACGTACACGTGCACTTGAAGGAGCTCTGAATGCAAGTTAACCGGTCATTCTTGGGCTAAACAAACTGAACTTAAACTAAAAAAAAAAAAAAATCAGCACAGAAATGTGAGGAATCTTAATGAGCTTTGCCAGATAAAACGGCCTCCACACATGAAGACAAGTGTGCTTTTTCTTTTAGAGAAAATTCCCAGAGGTCAGCTCAGTCCACTGAAAATGATTCGTGTCCTACGTGGAGAGAAAACCTGAAGTCTTGAGCTGTTTTCAGCTCAGCTGTGACAAAAGCTCCTCATCACGCAACAGGGAACTATTGTTGGACGTGCACTTTCAGCAACATTTATCTGAAAGACTTTAAAAGAGAGATAAAAAACTGGATTTTGTGTCTGGAAAGTGATAAAATGTTGAGATGAGAAAACAGCAGAAAAACTGAATATGGACCATTTGTGTGTAAACTGCAGTCAGAGTCTTTATTAATGAACACAAACGTACTCCAGATACATTTACTGCAAAAGACAAAATAGGGAAGTTTGTCTGAAATTCCTACCAGTTCTGTGTTTGCCACAAATCCGTCGTTCCTCAAACAGAAGTGCAATAAGAGGAAACTAATAGGCCCAGAAATGTGATCTGGTGTCACAAAGCTAAAGTATGGAATAGCAGTTCAGCTGAGGTCATTTTTCCTCCAGCCAGGAAATTTGTCGACAGTCTTCAAATATGTGAATCCTAATGACTGGAATAAGATGGAGGTAATAAAAGGTGCAGACATCTACTATAGATGATAGAACATTTGGTTCTAGTTTGCTTCAGGGATGGGATTGTTTTTTTTTTTTTTTCCATCCAGACGTATCTTTTCAGGTTGCCTATACGCTTGTACTTCTTTACCTCCGTCTGTCTGTAGGTCTGTGCATCCTGTTATCATGAAAGCAGTTTCAGGACCCTCAACCCTTTTCTTACACTGAAGGAATAGACTCATTAGATGTTGGTGGTCAAAGGTCATCATCACTCTCATAATGTTCAGTAAAAAATGTGTCTGTAATTGAATATGCCAGGAATGGAAGGACAGATGTGCCTTGTTTATACGCTGTTCTTCTCAGCTATGTTCCTGAGCCAGTTTACGCTGTATTTTTGTTCCCTTGTGCTCTTTATTGAACAGTAACTGAAGCTGATCGTGATCTAGATTCATTCAATAGATGCAGTTCCCTGGTCAAATTTTAATAAATCATATCAGTCCTGTTTTCACGTTATTGTGGTTTCTATGGAGCCCCGTTTGGGTCATAATTCAATGAATAAATGAGTCTATTATTATAAAATACAGGCGTTTATTATTGTGAAATACGTATCCATTATTTTGAAATATATGTTTATTATTATGAAATATTTCCCATTATTATGAAAAAATGTAATTATTATGAAATATATTTTTATTATTATTTAATCTTAGTTTAATGCATAATAGTTTATTTCAGAATGGCTTTTTTTTTAATCTAAGAATGAATTTTTACTTAATTGCTTCCTTTTTTTATAAGAATGAGTTTTTACATAATAATGACATTTGCCAGTGGGCGGGACCAGTGGTTGACCTGCACGCTCATTGGCTGATCCTTCTCCATTCTACGCTCTGACATCGACTAGTTTTGGCCGTGAGGTCCCGTTAGCAGCGGACCTCGGCGTCATCAAGGTGCGCTCCTAGTCCGATTGTAGCTATGCTAGCTTGGACTGAGCTACAGGAAACCTTGACCAGGTTAGCTGACAATATCTCTCTCGCCCACTATCGATATTCACTGTTCTGTTGCTTATGTCTGAATGAAAGAGCAGCCAATCACATAAATGGCTCCGCCCTCTCTGCTGTGATTGACACACAAAGAAAAAAAATAAAGCCATTATTATGTAAAAGCTCATTCTTATGAAAAACGAAACCATTATCATAATAATGGGAAATATTTCATAATAATAAACGCCTGTATTTCATAATAATAGACTCATTTATTCATTGAATTATGACCCAAACGGGGCTCCATAGGTTTCACTTTATTTTCATGTAATAAATGCATGGTTGTCTTCAGTTATTGTCCTGGTTTGTTTAACAATGCACTTTTCCAACGCATATGGAGAAAAAAAGGGAATGGGGTTTACTAGATAAACATAAGAGAGCGCTGGATGTTTATTATCACATACCGTCACACACTTCACAGCAAAGTTTATCTGGGAAGAGATGAAGGTGGAGGCTGGATCTTGGCTCACTGGTGGAGCCACTTAAGTTTCTTGTTTTCTTGGTCTCCTCGCCAGACATACATTTTTTTCTTGTAAATAAATATTTATGGCAACTATGCAGATGGATAAAAAAAATATTGAATCAAGATTAAATGAAGTTTGCAGTAAAAGAAAGTTGGCTTCATAACATTTTTTGTTTGCTGTCTTTTAAGTGATTTACCTCTCTTGGAATTTTTTTTTTTTTTTTTGCTTCCCTACAGAGTTTTTGTATTTGGTTCAGATTGGTCTCAAATCGAGTGAAAGGAATGTTCTCCATCTGTCCTCTGAAGTGTGTCTTACTGTTTCAGCTCGTGGACTTTGAGGCCATGACCGCAGCCAGTCCAGACAGCTTCAGTAAAACAGCAAAAAGCTGGATGAATCTCAAGAGGTGCGAACACTTAACATTTGCTTTGCTTTGCTTTATAATTTTAGTTAAAGTGCCTGGAGACAACTTGCATTGTAATAGACACTATATAAATAACGTTGAATTTGACTCCTCTTCTTCCTCCCCAGTTTACCCAGTTGGTACCAGAGTCTACCATCTGTAGCAGAGACCTTTCCATCCATGAGAACAATGATCGAGGTCCTCAATACAGACTCCTCTTCATATTGTCCTAAAAAGTCTTAACACAACTTCTACAGGGTAAACAGATCTGTGAAATAAAGTCTTAAAGTCTGGAGGCCAGAACA
Source organism: Hirundichthys speculiger (assembly GCA_018398805.1). Lineage (NCBI taxonomy): Eukaryota > Metazoa > Chordata > Actinopteri > Beloniformes > Exocoetidae > Hirundichthys > Hirundichthys speculiger. The sequence continues at coordinate 1,298,760 of JAGFBZ010000234.1, forward strand.
AAGGGACGGCCTCCTTCTCCAACTCAAACAACACTGGACCGACACCTCGAAAAGCGTCTGAGCGCAACAGCCGCCTTCGTTTCAAACGTCCTGGATGCACTTTGGGACTCAGCTGTTGACTGTCGAATGTTAAGTTTCCCTCATGAAATTGACCTGGTTCACGATAAGCTCCCATTGATTTGTTTTAGTGTCTAAAAGCTGCTGTTTTTCTTCCTTTCATCTCCCCATCATCACACTATTACAATTCAGTCTTTGTTAAAACTTGAGTTGCACCATTTCAGTCATCTTCACACCAGAGTTTGGTCACGTTTACTGATAGAAGACATGTTGGTTAGAAAAAGCTAAAATCAACTACAAGGATTTTTCTTTTTGTCCCCTCTCTCCCTGATGCTTCAGAAGTTTTTACTTTTTTTAATCCAGTTTTAGCCCAACAGCACAGATGACGTGGCAGGTTTTCAGATCAGCGACTGAGCGCGCTCACAGCAGGGGGCTGCAGCAGAAGCAGCTCTGTCCACCTTCACTCTTTGTCTGCTTCATAGGCCTCTCGCTGAAAAACGCTCAAAGCACAAAAAACATCAGCATGAGCCCATGAGCAAGCGTTTGCTGCACAGTCGGAACTAAATTTAACACGCGAGAACGCGAACTGGTGTGATAAGAATCGTCTAGGTTTTGGGTTGGCTCCGCCTTTTATCTTAAAAAAGATGATGTTCGACATTTCAAGGTGACTTTTCTTTCCACCATTACTGTGCACAAACAGCCGATCAGCAAAGAATGAGTTTGGGGATTTGAAAAATACAGAACAAAATTTTCAGGGTTATTGCATTAATCTTGGGATACTTGAAGTAGTCTTTTAATTTAGGTTGTTTTTTTTTTTCCTTTTAGCAAGTGTCACTGTTTTATTGAGTGTTGAACCCTTTTAAAGTGTAGCATAAAATTACCCAGAAGCCCACGTCAGACGTTTTAGAGAACTATTGTTGCTTCCTGTGACATTAAATGTTTACTAGAAGCACTTTTAATTTCTATTGTGCTACATCTCAATATGTTTTCATTAGTTTTAAATATTTATAAATCTATTAAAAGTCAACATTTTTTTTAGTGAAATAAGTAGTTTTATGAAATATTTTCTCTTTTTTTTTTTTAATGATAAAATGCCGCTGAAAAGGTGAAGAAAAAAAACCTTCAAAGAATTAAATTCATAATAACAGAATCATTAGCACTGGCTCCAAGTTTCCCAACCAGAGGCAGTGAAAGTGTTAAAAAGTGTTCAATCTATTTTAGATTTTATTGGACCAATAAAAAGTGAGATGCCTGACCAAAAGCAACAGATAAAATGTCATGATAGTCCTCTAACATTTCTGACTGTGGGCTTTTTTTGAGGGGAAAGCACAGCACATACTTGTGTTTAGTTTGGATTCATTCCTCAGAGCTGCATCTGTCTTTGTCGCTCGGGGGTTGAGACTGTTTAGTGAGCTGCGCTTTATGACACCTGAAAACAGTCCATGTGTTTCCAGGTGTCTCCGCTGTGAAATACACTGCATTGACTTTTATTCCATCACATGCTCGTGAGACAAAGATGCGAGATGAGTTTAAATTTTTGAGGAAATTTAACTTTATTGTGGTTTATTGATTCAGTCAGACCAAAAATGTGACTTTTTAATTTCTCCAAATGTCTCCTGATGACAAACAGATATGTTTTCCAGTTTTTAAAGTCATTTACCACAGAGTTAAATCCTGCCAAACACTTCAATTACTTCAGTTGGATGTGATGTTTACATGCAGCAATATAGACACAAAGTTCTCAGATATTAAATTGTGTGAGCAGATGCTGCCTTAATTAATTTTGGACTAAATATGGGTTTAAGCACAATGGCTACATTATCTGAAAGAATCCTGTGATTTCGAGGCCTTTAATGCACATTTTGGTCACTGAAAGTTTTGATAATCCTGCTTGAAGGCCAACTTTCCTCATTTTTGTCACCTAACCACATTAATTCTGCAAGAAATGAATCCTCAATGTCATTCCTAGTTTATATCTGTGCCACTTTATTTGATCACACCACTGTTTGCGCAGACTGATTGTAATCTTCTAATCTTTGCCGGGTCATCAGATCTTGTACGTGCTTCAGTGGCTTCGGAGCGAGGGATGCACAACCTTGAAACTTGAAAGAGGGAGTTTTTCTATTGAATGAATGTTCAACAGTCAATAAAACTGGGTGACCAATCCAACTGGTTCTCATGTTATCTTTTTTTTATTAGGAGAATCTTTTGAAGCCATCTTCAGTGAAGAAATAACGTGCAGGATCACCTACGGGTGGGACAAACGGGTCTGTCGTCCCGGGCCAGTGGTAGAAGGGGGGCAGAACTGGACCCTCCTGACAATTAAATTATTAGCCTTTTTGTGGAAAGAAAATATGAAGCTAATATTTGAGTTACATAAAACGTTTTCATTTTTCCTTCTTTCTAATTGTCTTTAAGTAGGGGTCAAGAACACCCCCATCTCCAACACAGAAGTGGTTTGGCCACTGACACAACTTGGACTTTTGTTTGAATTTGTTCACCTCGCTCAAGTAAAATGCCAGAATGTCTGGTCAGCATAAATCCAGTGTACAGAAAAGAGAAGAGAAAAGTTAAGGCTTGGGGGATTTTATACTGTTTGACTTGTTCCTGGTTCTCTAAAATCATCTCCTTTGTCTTGTTGACATTTAAGATGAGATGATTGTTCCCACACCACGTCACAAAGCGGTCCACCAGTTCTCTGTCCTGTCTCTGGTCCATCACTGATCCACCCCACAACTGCAGAATCATCTAAGTATTCCTGCAGATGACAGGACTCTGACTGGTTCTGGAAGTCTGAGGTGTCCAGAGTGAAGAGGAGTGGTGAGAGTACAGTCCCCTGTGGTGCTCCTGCTCAGACACAACTATTCAGTCTCACCAACTGTGGTCTGTTAGTCAGGTAGTCAGTGATCCAGGTGATTTAGAGGCATCCACCTGTGTCTGCTGGAGTTTCTTTTGTAGTAAAGCAGGCTGGAAGATGTTAAATACACTGGAGAAATAAAGAACATGATCCCCACAGTCCTGCCTGCTTTGTCCAGATGACTGTAGGTTTGTTGAAGCAGGTGTATGATGGCGTCTTCAACTCCAACCCAATGACGGTAAGCAAACGGCAGTGGGTCCTGGAAGGTGCTTGTTTGCTTATTCAGGTGAACCAGTATTACCTAATTGTTGAGGTGCTCTTTCAGGTCACTGGTGATCCAGGGTTTATTACTGGAGAAGCACCTCACTGTTCTGGTGGGGGTGGTGTTGTCCCCACAGAGGTTTATGCAGTCAGTCACATACATCTCCATGTCATCTCCATGGAGTTCAGAGTCCATACCGTCCCACCCCCAGCTTCCTGTGACCACCTCCTCACAGTCCTTCTGGTCACAGGTTTCCTCTGGATGACGGGTTTCTAGTTGGAGGAGACAAAGATCAGATTATGACCTGCCTCGCCCAGAGCAGGTTGTGCAGAGGAGCTGTTAGCATCCCTGATGTTTGCATAAAACAAATCCAACATGTTATTCTCTCTGGTGGAGCAGTTGACAAGCTGTTGAAACATTGGAAATGTGGCAGAGAGAGAGACGTGGTTGAAATCACCACTGATGGCCAGGAACATGCTCTTTGAACGCGTTCATTGAACGAAAGTTCACGAACTAGTTCATATTTTCTGCGAACGTGAACTGAACTCGCTCTCTTTCTCCTTGACGAGTGTCGGCTGTGAACGAGTTCATTTGGGCAGTTGTGAACGACGCTCTTTCCAAGTTCATGCACGGTCAAAACCGTTCCAGGTTTCCAGCGAACCCCATTTAAAATACACCACAAACGAGCCTGATATGTATCTTCAGAAAGCAATCAAACATGGCAACCCGGTGTTGGGCCACACCATGTGCTACAGGAGACCACATGGCTTTCTGAGACAAAGAAAGACAAAGGAAATCATAAAACTCAAGTCCCCAGCATTCCTAGCGGTTTTCAGTTTCACACCTAGGTGTGAAACATGACGTCCCCCTCTCTCTCTGTTTCCCACTGGCCGGGGACCCCGGCTCACAGCGGGGTTCCTCAAACGAAGGCGGATCGCAGATCCCCCGTTTAAATACCGGCTACCTCCTCCCATTCCCTCTCTTGCTCCTTCATCTCTCTGTCCTCCACTACACCCAGGAAAGGTGCTCATCTCTGTGGCCTGCACCAGCAAGGTAAATAGCCAAAGGCCTGTTTCCCTGGCGACCTGTCTGCAGGAGATCCCTCTGGTTGTCGACGACAATCACACGCCTGGTCCGATCGTGACGCGCCACACGGAGTGAGCCGCGACGTACGGAAGAAACGACGCGTAGGAATCACCCGCGCGCCTCGGACGCGTGAACGGCCTCAGACGAACCGGGACGGACGCCCGGCTGTTGTTGCTGCCCAACGCCGCACCCCCACGTTAACCACGCAGGGAGAGAAAAAGGAGGAGAGCCGCTCTTACGACCACCCGTGGAGCGTAATTGATCAGCGGTGCTGCCGCCATCCCAGCCTGATCAACCCCCCCAGGACACTACCACGCCACCGATCGCTTCCGGAGCGATCCACGTAAGAGGACTTTGTGTCTGGGCAGAGTTACTTAGTTTAGTTAATATTTCTGTGCTTACTGTGACAGTGTTTACGGTATTTACCCACACGATCGCAGTGTTTCCTCACCACCGGCTGATCGCGCCGTGATTTCAGATAAGCAGTCAGGAGGAGAGTGCAGGAGTCAGCTCCACACTCTCCCTTCTGTGGAAATCCTCGGAGCGATCACGGCACCGGTGGTTAGGAATCACCCTCCTGTTGTTGATTTTACTCTGCCTTTTCTGCACTGCCTTTCCTACTAACCACCTTTGTGAGGACGTCACCATGTGACTTCGTCGGCCATCTTGTGACGGCCTATCGTGAGAGTCGGCGGCCATCTTAGTTAGGGCGGAACCACAGCGTGACTCCATCCGCCATCTTTGGTGCCCTATCGCGAGAGCCGGCGGCCATCTTGTACATCCCTCTCACATTACCGCACACACACCACACACACACACAGGCACACACACACACACACCTATAGTTCCCAGCACACGTGTATATAAGTTTACACTGGTTTCCATTGAATGTTTAATTTGCTTATGTTTAGTTTAGTCGTCTTTTAGTTAGTAGATATCAGGATCTTAATTCAAGTGTTTGTCCCTTTGAATATTTGTGTTAATAAATTCTGACATATTCTAATGAGAGAAGTTGTTTGTGGTTATTTTACACAGTTTTGTAACATTGGCTGGTTGAAGAGGTCTGTGCTCGGACTCACACCTTCTCTGTTGCTCTATAGCGCCACACCTGGTCACAGGCTGGCACACATAGAACAACAGCCATTTTGAGATTGATTGTGCCATTTAGTCCTTTTTCCTGATTTATCAGGTGGTGCCCCGTTTCATTTTATTAACTTTCTGGTTATTAGCAGCCGTCCCTCAAGACGGTTGGTAATAACCCCTTTTTGGACTAAACGAGCACGTTATACGCCTTATTGCACAACACCGGGCTGTCGCTGCTGTCACGCTAACAATTGCTTGATTAAATGTTTAAAACAAGTATGGAGGAAGATGGAAGCTGCTGTTGCCCAGAGGCGGAGGAGCGCCCCGACTTTAGGGGGGGATTAAAATATTGAAATGGGGGGAAAAACATTTGCACGTGAAGGACCTGTTTTTGTCTAATAATTGTAGCGTGTTTGGTTAATTGTTTTGTGTTACGAGTGTGTTGTTGCATGTGTTCTGCTGGTTCTTTTATTGTGGCAGGTTGCAATGTGTTCTTCGGGTGTTAGAGGTTTTTGTGGGAGGGGCGTAGAGAAGCTGGCGGGTGCCAGGAAAAAGAACTGGGGGTTGAACGGAAGATGCTGTACGGCGTGGCTGTGGCCTACAACAGCCAGTAATAAAGAATAAGTGCCTCCAACTTGGTTTCATCATTGCCGAGACGCTACATAATAAAGACCATTTGTACGGAGCCCTGGAGGTAACATGGAATTTTTTTTTTTTCATCTCGTGTGCACGACTTATTATCTGCATGTGCAACATAATGTATCTCGCACGCACGAGTTTTTATCTCGCTTGTGCGAGTTAGGTGAGTTCAGTCAATCAGCTGTCTTCACTAAAGTAGAGATGCGCGGTTGAACCGCGCACCCGCGGGCGGAGCGGATAATCCGCATATCGGGCGGATGACTCGTCAGAAAATAATACTTTAATTAAATTCGGGCGGGTTGCGGTTGAAGCACTCAAATAATAATAATAAGAAAAAATATTTTACATATTGGGCAGCACGGTGGCTTAGTGGTTAGCACTGTTGCCTCACAGCTAGAAGGTTCCTGGTTCGAACCTCGGCGGGGGCCTTTCTGTGTGGAGTTTGCATGTTCTCCCCGTGCTTGCGTGGGTTCTCTCCGGGTACTCCGGCTTCCTCCCACAGTCCAAAGACATGCATGTTAGGTTAATTGATAATTCCAAATTGCCCGTAGGAGTGAATGTGAGTGTGAATGGTTGTGTGGCCCTGCGATGGACTGGCGACCTGTCCAGGGAGTAGCCCTGCCTTTCGCCCGTAGACAGCTGGGATAGGCTCCAGCAGATCCCCGTGACCCTTCAAGGATGAAACGGGTATAGAAAATGGATGGATGGATTTTACATATTATTAAAAAGGATGGTGGGTCGGTTCGGTTTTGAAAACTGGTGAGAAAACGTTCCTGCAAATGGATAGCGGGCGGATAGAGATTTTAAGAAGCGGTTGCGGGTTAAAATATACGTCATCCGCGCATCTCTACACTAAAGGTCTGAACCAGTTCAGTTGATTGAATGAAACCAGTCAGCTGTGTTTCTGCATGTTGGAACAAAAACCTGCAGCCACACATGACAGTCTCATCATTTATTCTTTAAGTTAGGAATACTTCATAAACAGATACTTAGAAGCTTAGCCTTATATGGTTTATTTTAAGCTGGAGGCATCTTATCAGAATCCTTGGAGAACACAAACTCAGCCATTGACAGTTTTCGAACTTGCAGGATTTTATTGGTTTTATAAGTGAGCAATGGAGAGGCCCTGGGAGACATAATGGTTATCTGTTAAAACGCCTTCATTTTACCTTCTACGGTGGCACTTCTTTCAAGCCTTTGAGCGAGTGGAAGTGTGCATGAAAATGCCGCTAGTTACAGTAAGTCGCACACGCGGGATAAAAAGTCGTGCGCACGAGATAAAAAAAAAATAATTTCCATGTCACCTCCAGGGCTCCGTAGTAAAATATTCATGACATAATTAAAAAAAACATTAAAAAGTAATAAAACAAACCAGTTAAGTTATTCTACTCTCATCTTAGCTCAATATGACAAGTGTCACCTTATTTGTTGACCCCTCACATTAATATCCGATCATGGTTCCTGGTCCTGTGTGTTGATCACAGTTGTGATTTAAGGTTTCGGTGGGCTGAGGAGATTTTTCACATTTCATATCGGGCACATTAAACTGCATTGCTGAAACTCCAGATTTGTCCTTCAAGCTCGTCCATTTTACCCAGCCCCACACCCCATCTGAGTGGCTGGACATTTCAGTGGATTACACTGACTTTAATGCAGGGGATCAGGGATTCAAACCCCAGTCAGGACAATGTTAATATCCAGGTGGATCCTTTGGTAAGGTACACTACACGCCGACACCTTAAAATGAGTCACATTAATACACAAAGGGTCATACTGGCTCAGATTTCACCTGGGACCATATCAGGTGTTGAGGAACCAGGGGAGCCTCATGAGAAACTGGCTACTGGAACAAGACACTCATGGAGCATACACACAGTTATGTTTAAAATAATGTTTTGCTTTTAAATTCTTATAATAGCTTTTATTTCCAATCACAGAAATGCACTGGGAACACTGCACATTATTTTCCAAGTCAAAACTAATGTTTTTAGCTGAGTCATTTTCTGCACTTCTTTGAATGATCTCACTGGCTGAACTCCACACTATTTATTTTATTTATTTATTTTTGAACAGCCCAATATTCCTTGTAATCATCACTTTGTGTAAAGTAATGTATCCAGTGTCACCTGGTGGTGTTTAACTGCATTGCTGTTGACTGGGACCAAGTTTGAACGAGTTAATACTGGACAATAATTCAATAACAATATATATCACAATAGAAAGTTTTCATTATTATGATAATGCCAGGATGTTTGTTAGTTTGTTTGATGATAATATCACATTTCTTAGTTACTATTAAATAAAAGGTGAACGTTGATTTATTTTAAACATTTTTATATGTCTAACATAACATCGTTGTATAGGAGGAGGTTTTATGTATTTGGCCATTTCATTTTCCAGAGGTTTGTGACAACAGTCACCCTTTCTGGACATTCTTAAGGTTTGGTAGTTTCTCTGTGGTTTGTCATATTGATATCAGGAATATATTATATTATATAAATATGTATTGTGATATAAATTCTATCCATACTGTACAGCCCTAGAATGACTGTGTGGCAAGCAATTGAATGTTTTTTAATCTTGGAATCTTTTTATCGGATGTGACATGGTTTCCTTTGTTTGATGTCTGCTTTCTGTTGGACGTCATGTGGCCATGCAGGAGTTTTAAGGGGGTGTTTCATTCATTCATTCAGTCAGTTAGTGTCGTGGCTGGGAATGAGATTTTGTTTTTGTCAGTTCACCCAGCTGCTGATCTGGGAGGACGCCTTGTTAGGGTGGACTAACCTTTCATTTTTATTAAATTTCTGGTTTTGTCTTTTCTGTTGCTGATGCATTTTTCAACATGTTTTGATTTGGAATAGAATGTGTAGTTGCATGTTTGGAAATAATAACCAGTATAAGATTTATACAGGTTTACATATATGTAATTTATTTATTAAGACACACATGCATGGGGGTTTTAGAGTATGAGGCATGTGTAACTTTCAAAAGAACCATCATTGGTGGAAAGAGTTTTAGGTTTATGAGTCTGACAGATTAGCTTCAAGTTCAGACCCAAAAACCATTAAACTGTGATGAAAGTAGACACCACCCCATGACCTTCACAATTTTAGGTCATCGTCAGTACCAGGTTTAGAAACTAACAGCACATTTCAGCATTAACTGTTGGGTGGAGACATGGTTCCAGATTTATCCAGAATTTGAAGCAATATTTAATCAGCCATGGCTGCTATCACATCATATCATCCAACGTGGGTTCATTATTAACTGAATAGGACAGTGAGTTTGACAAGTTTGAGGGCTGTATCGCCCTCAATATTGAGATTCTCCGGCACCACCCTTGGAAGTAAGGGCTACCCAGAAGGCATTGCGTAGCCAAGACGTCTTCGAAAAAGTTGGCGCCGAAAAAAGCGGGCTACAAATGTACATATTTTCGTAGTTAATAAAGATATAAATGTTACGAAACTATCTTACTGTCTTCGTTATATATATTTATATTATCTTATTCTTCTTCTACGTCTTCTTCGCCTTCTTCGTCATCGTCATTTTCTTGACAGACTGGACGTAGCTTTGGCGTAAGGCCGCCCCCCACAGTCTGAAGACGTAACTGCATTCAAGGGGTGTCCCATTTCTAAGTCATGAGATAGTCCTGACACTTTGGAGGGCCAAAGACTGAGGGTTAAGGGCGAGGGTTGAGATTGAGGGTTAAGGGAAGAATTGGAATTGGCCCACAGTCTTGCTGCTCACCACTGGGTGTCGCAAAAGCTCCCCCTGAAGACGCCATGTGACTGTGTCACGTGGCCCGGACTGGCTCACGCGGTCGTCGGTTCGCCGGTTCCTCCCGGACCGGTTACCGGCAGCAGTCGGAGGTAGAGTCTCGAGCAGGTGAACATGGCGGAGGATGTGAGTGAAGCTGAGGACACTTTAAGCAGTGCTCTCAGTCTCCTGGTCAACCTGGGCAAACTTCTTCTGCTGAACGCCAGACAGGAAGCAGCAGGTACCGTTGGACTGACCGCTGTCTGGAAATGCACACGGAGATAATGAGCTAATAATGTTTTTGTCTTCATTATTTAGTCTCTTTTGTAATTCTGAATACAGCAGATACAAAGTTGATTTAGAAATTTACAAACAGAAGCAGTCATTGAATTTAGGCTGAAGGGGAAAAAATTGAGAATATTTGATACATCTTATTTTCTGCTATTTTAACACCTATTTAACCTATTTAATTTAGTTTGAGTAGTCTGATAAAATATGCTGGTGCATAGTGGCAGCTCTTCTCTGGGATATTTTATAACCTGGATACAACCCGTTCTTGTTAAAGCAGATCAGTATGATCAAGATGGGATTAAAAACTCAAACTGGCATGAGGGTCGTGTAAAAGTAATCCTTGTCATGCTTCTTGCCACCATAATAGTATTAAACTAATCACTTCTAACTGCTGCATTGTTCTCCAACAGCCTCCCTGGAGACTTTTGTCCCTCATAAGATCACCACTTTATTTGGTTTGATCACAGCCGGAGCAGACTTATACAGAAGGTGGGATGTTCACTGCACCACATTTAAGAAAACAAAACAAAAACAAGTCACTGTCTTTAAAAACATTGTCTTTGAAGTTGAATTTGTCTTGTGTTATGTTTGAGAAGCATCGGAGTGAAGAAGAAGAGTGAAGCAGAGGCCGTTTGGCAGAAGTTTTACCAGTAAGTATTCTTTTATAAACAGAGGTTTTGGTTTAGATGGTTGTGAGAACTGTAAAAAGGCTATTTGGAAAGAAAGAATAATGATGGTAATAAATTGACATATACATAGTTTTGTAAGCAGGTGCAGCAGGTAAAAGAGGACCTTAAATTACTTCCAGTAAAACCAAGTTTGCATGTCTTTAGGCTCCACCACAGTGGGTTTGAAGTAAAACCCATTAGTGTTACTATCAGTTATTAGTAGTATTACCGTATTGGCCTGAATATAGGACGACTCTGATTATAAGACGACCCCCATTATTCATTATTTGGGAAAATAAAAATATGTGGAAGACAAAAGGTTATTCATCCGCCAACTTCTTATTGTACAATCATTGTAGAAAAATTCACAGAGATAACATTCTGCTGTACTGTTAAACATTTTAATGATTTCATCTTTTTAGGAAGTATGGTACCATATTTAAAGTACAGGTATGTGTCAGGTTTCCATGTTATTGAAGGATCAAGGTATAGTAGTATTTAATAAACTGCTGTTTATTAAGTTAATAAACATCAGATCTGCTCCATGTGTTCACTGTGATGCTCCATTTTTACTGATTACTTCAGTGCGGCTCCATCTAGTGGCACAGGTGTGTAACTACAACTGAAAAGTCTAGACCTCGATTAAAAGACGACCCCTGTTATTGAGAATATGATTTCTAGAATAAAATATTGTCCTATATTCGGGCCAATACGGTAGCATTAGGCACAGTAAATGCAGAATGATGTGAAGCTGGGTGCAGATAAACATGTAGAAACTGGTTAAATTCACTCTGATATGGGCCTGTAAAGTCATAGTACTCAGTGAATGACACATTTTCAGACCAAGGTGGCCTCACAGAGTCAAACTGAGTTAAAGTTGGAAGCTTTTTTAGTTGGGCATCATTTCAGAAAAGGTTATACTAGTATATAGTATATAAATTGAGCATAAATCAAAAATAACTGCGGCATACCGGGGACAAGCTAACTTGCAGCAAGAGTATACACAGCCCTTTACAAGCATTCACATCTTGATTCATGTGACCAAAACATCTCACATGTTGATTAGGAAAACAAATTTGACAAAGACCCCGCACACACAGCCCTTTAAAGTCATTTACCCCATTCACACAGTCACTTCGTTCCGCCTCTGTAACACCTTTGTTCTGACCCAGTGTGCTGTGTTGTGGAGTATTTAGCAGAATACCACCCCTGGGTCTTCGACCACAGTGGTCAGAGGTGCAGACACCAGCTGTACTGGCTGCACTGTGAACTTTTGAACTGGACTTGGGCCACCAGCTACTCAGCAAACCCACTTGTTAAAGTAGACGTTGAAAACGCTACATTTCAGTTCTTCTCATTTTTCCACAGTCGTGCAGCAGTGAGAGAGAAAGTAGAGGAGCTTCTGGAGCTGGAGGTCTGTATATCAGCTACTTAAAAAAAATCTTTTCAAATACTTAATTTATTCATTCTTTAGAAAGTAAAAGTAATATACTGTAATAATAATAATACTAACAACTAGGGCTGGGCAAGTTAACGGGTTATTATCACGTTAACTCATTAATTTATTAACGCCGACATTTATTTTATCGCGCGTTAATGCATGTTGCTCACATGCTTTTGTTTTGAAAAGTCTGTTACTGGCTGCTGCAGAACCAGAAGACAATTGGCGGAAAAACACAGAAAGGCTAAAACAGACATGGAGAACGGTAAAAATCACAATTCTGTCTGAAAACAAAAATTCTGTGTGTCGTCTGCAAACAAACTTTGGCGTCATTCCTCCATGTTCCATCAGATCTGCTCCATGTGTTCACTGTCCTGCTGTTCTCTAGCTGGTTACTGCAGTGCGGCTCCATCTAGTGGCTCAGATGTGTAATGACAACAGAAAGTCCAGTCCTCCATTATAAAACAAATTCAGTTCTGTGGCCCGTTTTGTCATTTCATATTTTTGATCCAAGTCTAAAATTGAAATATAAAAAAAAAACAGGCATTTTTTCAGTTTTTTTTCTTTTTTTGTGTTAGATTTAAAAATTAAAAAATGTAATAAAATGTCACTTTTGAATTTTTTTTAATTTTTCATTGACAATTGAAAATGGAAAGAATGAATGATACACAGATTGATAAAGTTACTGAACTCTAACATGGACATTTTCATTTTAAAGTTCTCCCAGACGGAGGATTCAACAGAAAAAAGGTTATTTGTAACAACTGACAAGTTGAACTCCCCGTTAAAAGTTTCTGCTGTTACCTCAGAAATTACCTGTTTTAATGTTCTGATTGTGCTGAGCTACAATCATTTTGTTGGATTTTGTTCGTAGACTATTTTTATTTTTCATAAAAACATGATGACATTAATGCCCTGGCAGTGGCAATAAGCTTTATTTTATTTAACATTTTTTAAGATGAGATTTACACTAAATATGTGTTACTGACAAGTGCTGATGTTAAAAGTGTTTGAACAACAAATGTTATGGCACTTTAGTTCATATGGCAGCAGAACATTTCAATAAAAGTGCATTTTACACTACTTTTGAATTCATTATTTGATTTTTTGTATACAATGCAATTAATTGTGATTAATCAGGGAAATTATACGATTAATTGCGATGAAAAATTTATATTGTTGCCCAGCCCTACTAACAACATGATAACACTAATAATGATTGATAATGATCATGAATTTACACATTAATGTGATCTGCATTTTTTTTTTTCAAATATACTTTTTTCATGTTTTATTGCCTAGAACAGCCATTCCCAAACTTCAGAATACCAAGGCCCAATTTGAAATGTGAAAAATCTCCTCGGCCCACCGAAACCTTTAATCACAACTGTGATCAACATACAGGACCAGGAACCATGATCTGATATTAATGTGAGGGGGCAACAAATAAGGTGACACTTGTCATATTAAGTTAAGATGAAAGTAGAATAACACTAAATTTGGTTGTTTCATTAATTCTTAATATTTTTTTAATTATGTCATGAATATTTTACAGTAATTACAAACATATTTCAAAAAAGATTGAGGATTTAAAACATATTTGTTTAATTTTAATGACCTCTCACAGCCCACCTGCAGTACCACGACGGCCCACCAGGGGGCCGCGGCCCACACTTTAGGAATCGCTGAGTTAAGATGACAGTAGAATAACACTTAACTGGTTTGTTTTGTTACTTCTTAATGTTGTTTTAACCATTTCATGAATATTTCATATTAATTGAAATTTTAAAAAAGATAGAGAATTTAAAGCATCTTTGTTTAATTTTAATAACCTCTCACGGTCCACCTGCAGTCCCACGACGGCCCACCAGGGGGCTGCGGCCCACACTTTGGGTATCGCTGGCCTGCAGTTGACCGAAGTAGCTTTTATTTATTTTTGATGAGCTTTAAAATAGTAAATGGCCTGCATTTATTAAGCGCTTTCTAGACACCATCATGGTGCCGCAAAAACTTTAACACAAAGTCCAGAATGAGCTCCTGGGGCCACGTGGTTTTCAAAGTCTGTGTGAATGTTGTGTGTTTGTGTGCAGAGTGAGTGGGACTCCTTCCTGCAGAGCGTTGACAAAGGTCTGCAGACGACAGACGAGCAGCTGTCAGGAGGAAAGACAGCAGACAGCCTGAACCCTGACCTTTCACTCACCAGTGCTCAGAGTGGAGAGTGAGTTCACCCAGCACCAGCCGTCGAACACCAGCTCAGACCATCAGAAGCTTTTAAGCGCTGTGGTGTCCATTCATTCATCATATTAACCACCTCCTGGGTTACATCAGTGTTACATCAGTGTTCCAGCGTTACGTTAAACCAGTCCTTCTCATATAGTGGAGCGCGACCTCGTACTGGTATAAAGTGTAATTGCACATATACTACAGTAGGCGGCAGTGGCGCTCTCGTTGTGTGTGCAGGGAGTCTTTTTTTTAAATTCTTTATTAATAAATACAAGGAATACAGAACAATACTTTTAAAGAAAAGATACATTAGAAGTTGCGCCAGGGTCTATATATGTGTACACATATGTAGATAACAAAGCAAACAAAAAAAAAAACAATTGCAAGGAAGCAAGTGGATAAATTTCAGTGTAAGTGTAAATAAATTTCACAAAAATATTTTAAATCTGCAGCACAAGTCCAGTAGACAGGGAGTACTAGCTATATTGTCGTTTTTTTGGTGTTTTTTTTGCACGGACATGCGCGGACGCAGCACAGAGCAGGAGATGTGAAGTGAACAAACCCTCAAGAGACGCCACAGAAAATGATTTAACAGGGATGAAAACAAAAGAAGGAGAGAGACGGAGATAATGAGAAACAAAAGTCACCAGAGAGTTAAGATGATGTGACTACGGTGGGACTGATGCACTTTAAATCTTTACAGACTAAAAGATCCTTTTGATAAAAGTTATTCTTTGTTATAAGTTGATCTATATTTCTTTCTTTTTTGTTTGCCTTAATGTTAATAAGGATACAGTGTTATGCAGAGGTGTACTTATAACAACTTTATAGACAAACGATACTATTCATCGTCGCGGTGGGGGGGGGTGAAATGGTTTCTTGTTGGGGGGGGGGGGGGGGGGGGAGCGCTGCGTTAAAGCAAGTCTCTCTGTGTTGTGTTTACAGGACTGTGACTCTCGGTGAGTTCCTGGGTCAGGGTCAGAAGCTGCTTCTGGTTCTGATCAGACATTTCGGATGACTGCCGTGACGAGACCACGTGACCGAGCTGGAGGCCAGTCAGGTGAGCCCACCTTCAGCCGGTTTCACAGCTCCGCCCCTTTAACGCGTGAAGCCGAAGAGTTTCAGCCTGCAGCTGAACTGAACAACCTCTGGCTGGATACGAAGCACACAGATCCATTTCATTGACTGGATGGTTAGATGTGGTGTGGGAGGGAAAAATAGGCTCTGGGCTCAATTTTATATTTACTTATAGCCTGCCAGCTGGACCCAGAAAGCATGACATATGTGTTAAAAATATTACCAGCAGCTGGTAAAAAGCAGTAACCATGAAATGCTGAATAAAGAGTCCTTAACAATCTGTTTTATATAGGGTTGGAGAAAAAGTCAATAATTTAATATATTCAGCCACTTAGTATCATTTTGCACAAAAACAACATTCCCAAAGGAAAGAATAACCTTTGTAGTACAGCCGTAAATAGTTCCAACAGGTTTTCTTCAGCCTTGGAACCACAACCCACTTGCTTTTATATTAATTATTTACTCCAGATAAAGGAAAAATATGAAGAAGGGAATGTGCAGCTGGCTTATAAACTGGTGTTTAACTGTTAAACTGTTTGCCGTTGTGCAGAGCCTCCTGGATGCTCGGTCCGTGCGGGTCTTGGTGGTTTCCTTTGGCAGCGTGGAAGGAGCTAAGCTGTGGCTGGAGCAGACCGGATGTACCTACGAACTGCTGCTGGACCCACAGAGAACGGTCGGGATGAGTGCTCTCACCCACGTCCACTCGTTTTCATTTGAATTTGATGAGCGGGGAATTCTGTGAAATCGAGGAGTAAAAGTGTAAAGAAATGAAGCAACTTGAATTGAAATTAAGAGAGGACGTTTGCTAGAAATGACTGTTACTAGGCATCAAACAAACAGAGAGAACTGTGGGATTTAGCAGCTGCTTGATGGTGCGTCATAAAAACTATGTTAACCAAACCTCCAGCTCGTTCATTCTGAAAAGTCAGCCACCAGATGTTGGCATCTGTAAGACGGAAGCAACTTAATATGAAGATTGAAGATTCCACAAGTCACACAGGCGGCCACCATTAATGATTTATATGTGTGTGTGCAAATAATCATTCCTTTTTTTCCCTCAGAAACTGGCTGTTCACCATGTAAACTCGCAAGAGTGACTTTGTGATGTAAACACTGCACACGTGTGTTTTCTGGTACAGATTTATAGGAGTTTTGGCCTTGGTTCGTCCTACAGCAAGGTGATGAAGTTCAGCTGCCTGCTGCAGTACTCAGAGTATGAAGCCGCAAACAGAGAGTTTCCCGACGTCCCCCCTCGGCTTCTGGAAGACATCTATCAGGTACAGATGGGTATTACGGCAGACACATTGGAGAGGTGCTAATTTGGCAGCCTGAGGCTCCACGGAGGCTAGAATAACACTGCGAGGGATACCTGCAGTGAGAACCTCTTCTTTTCGTTTGTTAGTAATTCTGCACATTATTTCCTGAATATGTCATGGCCCCCAGGTTTGGCTGAAAACTGCAGAACCTAAACCGTGATGGATCAATTTACAGAAGACAGAAAAACAGTGGAAAAAAGCCAACAATGTTGTTTTGTCACTTGGAGCATTGACATATTCTGAATACACATTGTCCCTTTTAAAGGGGACAATATATAATTGTATATAATTAAAATTGTGTATGTTTTTTTTTACTCCAAATGTTACTTCAGAATATGTGTTAAAAAAAAAATATATATATCATCTCTCTCTCCCAAAGATGGCACTGCTCCTTAACTGCCTGAAACAGCATTGTAATTAGCTTTGTAATTTAAAGCAGTGGTTCTCAACTGGTGGGTCGCGACCCAAAAGTGGGTCGCAGACCCGTTTTCAGTGGGTCGTGGGCCTTTGCCTGGGGAAGGAAATGCTAAAAAAAAAAAAAAAAAAAAATGTGTGTCATTCATATTCCTTAACAGTAGATGGCGATAATGCCCTGTAATGCGAGTTGACACCCGCATGGTGAAACACAGATACAACGAAGAATATATGAGATATGGATTTTCTTATCTTGAAGACAAAGGTCAGTGAGTGGTTATTCAGATAAAACTATATATTTTGAGTTCTTTTTTAAACTTCTGCACTGTTTTATTTCATGTTTGTGCATAAAAGCACTGTTGAGTCTTAAAAATAGCAGTTATTGATGTGTTCTGATTGTTATGTCAGCTTTATGATTAATGCTTAAATAAGTGACTAGATAGTTTTAATAGGAAATTGTTATTTATTCAGGAAGTGGGTACTCAGCAAATGCTACATATTTGGATTCTTTTTGAAACTACTGCTCAGTGGTTGCACAGTTTTATTTCATGTTTGTTCATGTTGAGTCTGTTAAAAAAGGCTGAAGTTACTTAAGTGAAGTGTTTTGGATTTAATTAAAATGCAGCTAATTGAGCATCAAAGGGAATATTTCCCACTTGAAGTCATTTTAGTTTTTGCCATTTTGGTTCACCAATAAACTTATTTTTTTGTGTTAGCATTCTGTGATATTCTATTCTACCATCTCCGATTCAAACTTCACGATCTTTTCATTCAATAAATTTGATAAGTTAGAAATTTTCCTTGATTTGGGTTGTGGCTTGTCATTAAGGGTGATGGTGGGTCCTGAAGCCAGACCAGTTGAGAACCACTGGTTTAAAGCACCATAAAGGAATTTTTTCACTCCTCCTACTACTACCAGTCAAAGTAACCTTGGTCACCCGTTCCCGTCGTCACGTGCACGTCCCTTAATGATACTGTGCCACAGATCAGCAATGATGAGATAGAGCCACCGTGGACGTCATGGCAGAGGTGACTAATGCCCCTTTTCCACTAGTACCTACTCGGCGCGGCTCGACTCGACTCGGCTCCACTTTGGAGGTTTTCCACTAGGTCATAGTACCGGCTCGGCCCTCCTTTTTTCGTACCTACTTGGCTGGGGTTCTATCCGGGCTGAGTCGGGCCGAGAATACAACGTCACCACGCCGCGGGCCATTGATTGGCCAGAGAGCAACGCGACTCCTCCACACCCGCCATATTCAAAACTCAGCAACAACAAACTCAACAGCGATTTTACTTTACCTGTAATTGTCTACTTCGCAAAACGAAGAATGGCTGGCAAGTCTACTCCATGGTCGAATGACGAACGACGTCCTCCATTGTTATGGTCGCAAACGTGACCAGAGTTGCCGCATACGTCACTGCGTTTCAGGCCACCTTACCATGAAGGCCCCACCCACGTTGAGGTGGTACTGAACTACAGTGGAAAACCACTGAGACCGAGTCGAGTCGAGCGGGGTCTAGTCGAGCCGCGCCGAGTAGGTACTAATGGAAAAGGGGCATAAAAGACTCGAGGTAGTAATGACAGAAGAGAAAACAACATAAACAGAGTAACAGCGTTGTAAAGCGATTTAACCTCCACACCTATAGGGGGACCCACTGAGCTAAAAACTCTGCAAAACAACTTGCATCAGCAATGATTTGTTGTAGTGATGCAGTCACAGGAGGCATTTTTGTCACTTTCTATGCAGAGTTAAATAAAAACAAGCGCAGACATCAATATGTGAACATTTCTTAATAAGGAGCAGAATATTTAATAGGGTGTCCTTATTTTTTTCACCAAATAGGTGAATGTGACCATTAATAAAGTGTTTCTTTTGTGTTCTTATTTCAATATTTGATGTCTGTAAAATAAAATAAATGAAGTAAATGACCTTCTACTAGTCTACTAATTACAGTATTTTCTGTTTGAGTCGTCTTCCCTCTCAGTTTTATTCATAGTTTCTCTAACTATAGTGTGATCTCATGCAGATTTATTGTGTGTATTTCTTTTCTCCCGCCCCCAGTTGGGAGGAGACTTCATGCTGGACGACACTGGGAAGGTGCTTTTCCGTCATCCGTGTAAAAACCCTCTGGACAGGTGGAGCGTGACGGACATTGTGAAGGCTGCGGACCCTGCAGATGACTCCGGCTCTGAGTAGAAGCGTGGACCCACAAGTGTGAAACAAACGTGAACGCGCAATAAGACGTCACTGACGCTCCACAGAAAGAGCAGCTCTTTGATTCACGTTAATGATGTCACATCTTGCACTCATGACTTCATGAAGAGGTGTGTCTGATGCACAGGTGTGAAGAAGAGACAGCTGATCTCTTTACTGCGTCAGTGTTGTGACGTTAGAGAGCAGTCTGATTTTATTAACTGACGGCACTGTTTAACTTGAAAAATCGTCTTGATGGTAATGCCTCAATAATTTGACTTTTAAATGTGTATTAAGAAAGTTGGGATTATAGCAACCTCCACTGGCAGTGATGGGTAATATTGTTTTAATTTTGACAAATGACAAATTTGACAAATTTATTACCCTGTAATCAAGTATCATGATGCCATGTTTAACTACTTAATTTTGCAACAGCTAACTCTTAATTGTGGAAGAAAAGCTTTGAAAAGTAATCTTGATTAATGTAGATGGATGTTTAGACAACCGGATATGTATTAAATGCATCAAATTATCTTATAAAAATGTGTTTTAATTAAACTTAATTAATGTTTAGTTTTGTATGTTAAATAACATTTCAGGCTTGAGAGCTTTGGATTCTTTTACTAAAAAGAAGTTAACCAAATCTCTCATAGAAGGTTATTTAAAGGAGCCGTATGTAAGAGATCTAATAAAACGAATCATAAAATGACCCCGATATGTCAACAGACATTTAAAAATCATGTTCATTTCAAATACTTATGTCACTGACAACAGCACTCAAGCCAGGATATTCCCGTTTAAAAAGAGGAGTTGCAGCCCTCAACTGATGTTGATGTTGTCATTTCCTGTTTTGGCCTGAAGCGCCACCCTCCACCTATCTCCCAATCACCAAGTCAGTAGTGTTTCGGCATCCGGGTTGCCAGCTCGGCTCTAATTATCGCAGCAGCCGCTACGAACGTGTTGGATGAAAAAATGTCTAGCTTTCCAAAACCTAAAAGACCTCGAGTTACGTCGTGACAAGGTCCGAAATAAAACAAGGATTTGTATAGGAGATGCTTTTGATAGATGGAGACGGCTGAAAGCGGAGAAGAATTTGAAGACAGACGCCAACGTTGCTGATTTTCTCCTGGACAGGTAAGATTCATAGCTAAATGTTTGGCTAACGCTAATTTACCTGGACAAGGTAACAGTGGTACCTCTACTTACGAACGCCTCTACATACGAAACTTTCAGGTTACGAAACGCCTCAACGGGAAAATATTTCCTCTAGTTACGAAAGATCAAAGAAAGAAAAGATCTTTCATAAAGCATTAAATATAATTAACAGAAAATAAACTTACTGTGTAGGACTCGTCGCTTGCCATGGCAGCCTACGTTCCTGCTGCATTCTGTAGCCGACCTGGCAACCTCTGGTCGGGGAGGAGGGGGAGGGTACACGCCGCTCAACAGTATTTTGAAAGTGACTGCAGTACCAGTTTTGGCCATAATCTTACAAACGGCTCCTTTAACATACAGACAGATATAAACTATATTGACAAACGTATTCACTCACCTGCCTTGACTCGCATATGAGCTTTAGCTCCTCCCATTCCTAATCAATCTGACATGGCTCCACCCTTTGCAGCTAGAACAGCTTCAACTCTTCTGGGAAGGCTGTCCACAAGATTTAGGAGTGTGATTATGGGGATTTGGACCATTCTTCCAGAAGAACATTTGTGAGGTCAAACACTGATGTTGAGGTGGTGGTGATGTTGATGTTGAGGTTAATTTTATACACCTGTGGCCATGGACGTGATTGGAACACCTGATTCTGATCATCTGGATGAGTGAGCAAATACTCTTGGCAATGTAGTTTATGAAGAGAGAACAGACTTATGAATAAACTTTACTTTTCAGCTTTTTATTAGTGGAACTGCTATGTTTTATGGACTGAGTCATAGATCAAACTATAGCTCTAAAAGGTTTCCTTTGGTTCAAAAATTCTGGATAATCCAGCGTCTGAACAGAAGTCACAGCCTGTGCCTCACTGCGTTAAAGAGAGACCCTGCTTAATTCCTTTCTAAGACAAAGCAAACAAATAGATTTTAAAAGGTTTGGTATGTGCTGAAGAAAGCAACTCTAAATTTCCTTTCTTTTTTTTTTTCTTTTTGGGAGGCTTGAAATAAATATTTTGAATTCCATGAATGAAATCACAAGAGAGTGCTGACTGGCTGATAGTCACATTCCTGCAGCTGCATGGATGAATTATGAAGTCTGATCAGCTGATCATGCATTATGTTTCACTCTAGTGAAATACCATGTTTTTGTTGGTGAATAATTTAAGCTTATGCTACATCAGCCATTCCCAAACTTCAGAATACCAAGGCCCAATTTGAAATGTGAAAAATCTCCGTGGCCCACCGAAACCTTTAATCACAACTGTGATCAGCATAGAGGACTAGGAACCATGTTCCAATATTAATGTGAGGGGTCAACAAATAAGGTGACACTTGTCATATTAAGTTAAGGTGACAGTAGAATAACACTTATTTGGGTTGTTTTATTACTTCTCAATGTTTTTTTTTTATCATGTCATGAATATTTTACAGCAATTAAAAACAACATAACAAAAAGATCGAGGGTTTAAAACACATTTGTTTAATTTTAATGACCTCTCACGGCCCACCTGCAGTACCGCGACGGCCCACCAGGGGGCCGCGGCCCACACTTTGGGAATCACTGTGCTACATGAACATTGAAACGTTATAATCAGAGTGCAAATTATACAATGACAATTGGGGGGGTCAACATTTTCTAGAGATGACAAAAATGACAATTTTTGTCATCTTTAGGGGGGTCGAAGATGACAAAAATGACAATTTGTACCTTCTTTAGGGGGGTCGAAGTTGTAATTGGGGGGGTCAAACCCCCCCGTAATTCGCACTATGGTTATAATGTATTAAAAACCTTCCTGTGGAGGCTGACTGACCTTTATTTGTGTGTGTTAAGTGTATTTTAACAGGAAAGAAATTACTGTTTCATTGATTATTAAATAAAAATGATTTTTATTTCAAAATGATCTATAACTGGTAGTTGTAATGTGTTCAAGAAAGGCTGTTTATATAAAAAAAAAAAAAAGTTAATTTTAAAGAGCCACCCTGTCATCAAACTCGCAGACATAGTTCATGGTCCGGTCGCAGTAGTGGTCCCACCAGTCGCCATCATCTGACGACATGGCCACGCAGTTTTCCCGCTTCCCGCCGTCGGGCTGACTGGACAGGAAGTGTTTACGCCACTGGAAGTACGTGACCCGCGTCCCGTCGTCGAACAGGTACAAGCCCTCAGAGCGCAGGTCGTTGACGCCCAGCCAGACGGGCCAGTTCCTGGATGGGAAGAAGGACTTGACGTAGTCGGCCAGGGCCTCCTGCTCTTTGCGGTCGCGAGGCATCGCCATGCGCCCTCCACGTTCCATGCACTTCCGGGATGCTCCGGCGTAGTCCTCCTGGCTGTTGTACACCAGGTAGCACTTGTAGCCCATCCTGCGTCCTTTCTGGCAGCCTGTGGAGCAGAAAAGTCAGGCTTCCTCAGACGTCTGGGTATTGATCATTACATCAATACTATGAACAAAATCAAAAATAGTTTTGACTTTTTAAATGAACAGATATTTATTTTTTCCATTGAAAAACTATTGGTAAACCTCTCAAACATTTTCGTAAAGCTATCAAACAAACCTATTTGATATCTCACATTAACTTAAATAAGGTTCATTACTGACTGATATAAAGGGTGAATTCCAATTCCTCCCTTAACCCTCAATCTCAACCCTCAATCTCAAAAATGCGCGTTCCTGCTAAGGGCAAGTGCTGTCCCAATTCTAAGGGAAGTCAAGTTGAGGGACGAGTTTGAGGGCTGTATCGCCCTCAAAATTGAGATTTTCCGACACCACCCTTGGAAGTAAGGGCTATCCAGAAGCTAGCTACAAACGTAAGTATCTTCATATATCTTAAAGATATAAATGTTACGAAACCATTTTATTATGTTTGTTTGAGACTTTTTTCATGGATTAACATCGTTGTTGCGAAACATTTATTTTTTACTTTACGGTGTTTGCTGCTGGACTGGCGGTCCCGTTGGCTTCACGTTGTACTCGTCGGTGGTCCCGGTACATTATTCAGTCCTCCGTCGCTACACAACAAAGTAACGTGAAGCCAACCCGGACCGCCGACAGGACCGGTCCGCCGACCGTGGCGGTCCCGGTCCCGCCAGCGGTCCGGGTCCCGTTGGCAGTCCGGGTCGGCTTCACGTTACTTGTATACCTTGTTGTGTAGCGACGGAGGACTGAATAACGTATCCTCTATTGTGTTATTTGCTAATATTATTTGGAGAATATACAGCGCTCTTTTCAATATTATCCCTGTGTCATTTCAGTAAATACAGAGACAACACGGGCTCTGATACATTTCAGTCTGAAGACATAACTGCACTCGAGGGGTGTCCCATTTCTAAGCCACAAGATAACCCTCACACTTACTTTCCAGGGTTGAGATTGAGGGTTAAGAAAGGAATTGGAATTCACCCAAAGAATAAAGGCTCCTTGAACTGAACCTGCATCAGAATTACAAACTGAAAAAAATTAACATTTAAAGGATTTTGGCTTGTGGTTCCATTTAAATTAATACCTTTAATTAAAGTAAATGAGGTTCAGTAGTTTTTTTATTTTTTTTTTTATCTCATGGAAGCTTTAGATGAGAGGAATGAGGGGAGGGTAAACTGCTGCTGGCTTGTGCACGTTAGCATTAGCTTCCGTTAGCTCACGTTTGCGCGATTTCAAAACTCCATGGAAGTGATTGTTATGTTGTAGGTGGCTGATCAGGTTTTACGTATTAAAGCTTGTGCTTCCCTCCTCGTAGAATTCACTTGGAGGATTCGTCACAAATAACCACCAAACTATCTTCTTCTGAAACTTTAGCAAAGTTCCACGCCGCCATGTTTGTTGTGATCAGCACTGTGCTCCAGGCTGCATTCATGGTGTAATGTAAATTCCGACGTTCCCCCGTTTGCTAGTCATTCGTTCAGCCTTTTATATTTTTTTCTTTTTGTATGTGTAACATGTGGGAAAATACTGTGAATATCAATTCAAGTCAGTAACTACTAAAATTATGACCGAGTTAACGAGTTGTAAGGGTGTAACGGTACATGTATTTGTATTGAACCGTTTCGGTATAGGTAGGTCGGTTCGGGACGGGGGCGTACCGAACGAGTTCCACACGGACATATTAAGTAGAGGACCGCGTGTTGTGGAGCAGAGCGCTGCAGCCGCACATGCGCAGTTGTGCGCACACGGTCAGTGTTGCCTACTTAGCGACTTTGTCGCTATATCTAGCGACTTAATTTGTAAAAAGCGACTAGCGACAAATCTAGCTACTTTTTCTGGTGATTTTGAGACTCACGCGCACTCAAACCGCTAGGTTTGAAGCATCACTTGGCTGCTGTCTGCCTCGTGAGCCGCACTTCTCTCTCTCTCTCCCTCTCTCTCTGCCGGGCTCAGTGCACAGCCAGCGCGAGTTTCTGTGTGCGGACTGGGCGCGTGTCACCACATACACAGGCGAGGCGACGCGCGTGCACACAAACACCCTAATCAGTGGTAGAGAACGCTGGCTTCAAACACATGATAAAGGTAATTGAGCCCCGATATCAATTACTTTCTCGTCCACATTTTAGCCAGAAAATCATACCGGGACTTTATGAAAGAATAAAAAGATTAGTTTTTAAAGAAACACCCTGAGCCTTATTCATGTTATTTAATCTGACCAACAACTTGAAACTGTTCAGTATTGCAACTGTTCAATTTTGCACATCAGATGGATTATTTTTTTAAGCAAAAGTCTGAGCCAATGTTATTTTTATTTTGTTTTTCAAAATATCTACATTTTAGAATATTGTATTTATATTTTTGAGCAGAATTCTAGCTTTGTATAGGCTAATGTTCCTATTGTTAAAAAGCACAAAAGTGTGTTATAAACAACTAGCACATTTATATTTTGCATTTATGTTTCTTACTGTACCGAAAATGAACCGAACCGTGACCTCAAAACCGAGGTACGTACCGAACCGAGAGTTTTGTGTACTGTTACACCCCTAACGAGTTGTTTTCTGGCATGAGGGGGTATTCTTGATTTTCCTTATTGAGTAATCGTTTTTCTGATTATGCCGACGTCACTTGAACATAACATTCACTGCCTGTCATTCAAGTTCAGAGGGAGTGACAGAAATATATGTTATCGGGACTATTCGTCGTGATATCAGACTTATCTGGATGACGTCAGAATTAACTGTTATCGGCCCGATAGTTATCGGCCCGATAGTTATCGTGCACCCCTACTTCCAGCGTTTTATCAGCTAATTTCTGTTTTTTTATTCTTTGCTTTGTGTTTGTTTGTTTTTTTTTTCCCACCCTTCACTTATACTGCAACATTATTCCCCTTTAGGCCTTAAGAAAGTTTTATTGAACTCAGCCAGTTCCAGTACATCTGATTTGTGTGCAGAACCTCCAACATCTGCAGGACTGCCTTCAACTTCACTTTCACAAAATGGATCCAGTTCTTCTTTTTATTCTTCCCATTTAAAGACGCAGCCTAAGCTTGGGAAATTCTGGTCGTCATGAATACCAAGACTGGTTTGTCAGAGGCTAATTGTGTTGTAGTAGTGCCATTTAAACTTTATGGTCCTCGTGGCTTTTAATCGCATGATAAACCAACCCCAAAGCCTCGATTTTAGAGCCGCTCCAATAATCCTAAACCAAGAAGTCACAAACAAGGAACCAGTCAAACACCACACTGCAATATGACTTAGTTCTCAGTCTTTTTTTACATTAACCTTTATTTAACGAGGTTAGTCCCATTGAAATCTTTTTTTTAAAATTTAATTTAATTTTTAAAACCTGTCCACCTGTATGCTGCCTCTCATTTTATGACAGCTGGCATCAGCCCCGGGGGGTCAGGGGTCAGGGGCCTGGGCCCCGTAATCCTGAGCAGGAGGAAGCAGGTACAGAAAATGGATGATGAATAAATAATTGTCTGCTAAAACTAACGGCAGTCTTGTATAATAGTCATGTATAAAGATGGGCTCCCCTGGTGATGTTGGCAAATCCTACTAATACAGCTTGTAGAAAATCATTTATTTGGACATTGTTCTGATTTTCTGGCACCATGTGATAGTTCATGTGCTTCTTGAGGTTTACAAGGTCAAAAAAAAAAACCAGTAGATTACAGCTGATTTTTTTGGCCTTTTGTTTATGACGCAAGCCTTGTTTCAAACCTCCACCGGGCCTTTGGCTCTGAATTTGCAGCTCTGACCACTTTTTATTACTTTGTTCCTTTCAGCTGTTTATTTTCTACTTGTGGTAACAAAGCTGAGAAATGGTCTCACATGCAACTGGTTTCTTTTTTCTCTACTTTCATTTATCAGTGTTTCATCTTCAATATGTGAATTAAGCAACTGAGATGCGGTGCAAAAGGTTTCTGTATGTGCCACCCATATTTTTATCCATATTTTTATGGATAAAAATATGGGTGGAGGTCAGTTTTGAGGATGTGCATGCTATTTCACAATGACTTTGATTTATAAATGGGGACTACAAGTTCACATGAATTTATTAAAGGATGCTCATGTGCATTTCTGCCTTTGTGCATTCACAGTTTTATGCATCTAGCTCCAGTCCTTTTGTGTTTTTGTGGCTACTGTTGTATTAACTTTACATGCTACACACTCTGCATTCATCACATACTGTGACTTTAATACATTTAGAATGAACACAAACAGAAATGTCTAAATAAATGAGTGTTTCTAGCTTTGACTCCTCAAAATGCTCCTCTGAGTTGAGCAACGGTTGGATGCTGAGCAGATACTGTAATTTACAGTAGATTCACCACCCTTTTCCTCGGTAACAGCTGTCTGTGCTCCTGGAAACCTAACTGATTAAGGAAATCAAAACAGAGTCAAGTTCCCTGAAAACAAAGCTAAACAAGCTAAAACACGTCACGCAGCTGACGGGTTCGTTTTCCTTCCAGTTCGTCTCGGCAATCTTTTATCCAGAGCTGCGTCTGCTTTGATGCCTCGAGCAGCAGCCATTATTTGCATAGTAACCAACCACATAATTACAGAAACATTTCTTCCCTTATAAACGACGGCAGAACCGCAGGTAATTTGTAAAGATCTGTGAAGCTGATGGAGTCGTGGAACCCTGTAAAAGTCCAGCCCACCGCTTTGATGCAAACATCTGGCGTATTTGCATAGTACAGAACGCTGATATCTCACTGCCTGCATGTCGTCTCATGCACCTGATTTCCCATTTATCTCACCTCTGTGCATGCATGCATGTGTGTGTATGTTTATGCACAACAGAGTTGATGCTATCTCCTTTTCTGATTTGCAGCTTTTAAATCAAAATGCAGAAATGACTTCCAGAAGCTCCCATCTTACCAAGTTTTTCATAATTTTAGGACCTTAAATTAAAATGGATTTGCTTTGCTGCAAAACCTTTATGTGTTGGAAAGTTTTCATGGTTCATTTATCTGTGAAAGAGTGACATCTCCAACTCGGCATTGCTCTAATACAAGTGAAGTATGAATGAGATCTACCTTCTAGTCTTCCGATCTCCTTGCGGTTGTCTTTGCTGTGCTGGTAGACCTCACGGATGTTGTCCTCCAGCTCCCCAACTTTAGCTAGCATGTTAGGAGTGAGGAACACATAGAAGGATCCTTATAAACTAGTACGCAACATCATTCTTATTCATTTATCAAACTAAATGATATGAACAGATAACAAATGAACTAAATGCAGTTTAAAAAGGCGTGCAGGTATAGTCTGGAGATATGAAGGAATGTGGGTGAAAGCTGCTTTGCATCATACGAGCGCCTGCAGGGCTTCCGGACCAGAAAGGCTCCGTATACGTAAGCTGCTGCTGTGAAACGGTGACCGGGCTTACCGTCCATCCTGGACAGATGGTCCATCAGCTGGCTGACTTTAACATCAAGAGTATAGTGGCCAACGTTGAGCTTGTGGATGGCCTGATCCATACCAGCCAGCCTGGACACTGAGTGGCAGAAAATAACAGGATCCAGGCCAGAACGGGACGAAGAAACGGAAGATGAGAGGAAGAAGAAGATAACAGCAGGCAGATGTGCAGGGTGGATTACCAAACGCTACTGTGCAGGGTTAAATGTTCAGCTCATTCTGGTTTTACTTCATATGAAAAAGTGACTTACAGACATAGTTGTATGAGTTTTCAAAGTCTGTCGTTGGCATAGTTGGTTCTGAATCAGGCTCTGGAAGGATATCAGGAACGTCGCCTCTTCCCCTCTTTACCTCCTGGTCAGATGTCTGACACACATGGAAAGATCACTATGATGTCACCGTTTCTCCACTCCTGTACGTGAAGTAAAACCTGGAACTTGCTCAAGCTTCAGTTGTTCAATATTTGCTGATTGTTTGGTTTTAAAAATATCTTTAGAGCAGACAGAAGAAACATTCATGTGAAGTCTGCTTCCCTTTTCCATCAATTTCAGAAGCACAGAAGCTCGCTGTGTTTTTCATCTTTAAAGGTATAATCTTAAGTCTGGTCTTGGTGGAAGTGTCAAAACTGTTAACTGTAACTGTTTTAATGCACCAGTGTGTTTCTCAGTGACTCATAGATGGACTGAGGGAGACACTTAAACACTGCAACCACTCACAAAAAAACAAAAACAAAAAACAGCTTCACTGGGCTTGTCATCACTATTTTTAGTCTTTCATTAACAGGCAACACAATTCCCAAGATGTTTTCCTCCAAATCTCCAATAAAAGTGACATGTGGTTTTAGTCAGTTTAATACAGCTGAAGAGAAAACGTCTGAACATGCAGTACGTAAAGTTCTGACCTGTGCTGATGGAGCGTGGCCGGTCCCTGCAGGAACGCTCAGAGCCACAGAAGATAAACACAAGAGTGCAAGCGAGGTGGCAGCTGGTCCCATTTTCTGCTTCTGAGTCACTCGGCTTTTCCTTCAGCAGCTGAAACTCCCTCTGCGCCTCCGAGCTGTGCTGCACTCCTCTCTTTCACTCCTCTTTCCCTCCCGGAACAGCAACAGGGAACCAGTCGGAGTCTCCCATTAGACATGTGAATGGGAGGTGGTGCATACACCCATTTAAAAGAAAAAAAGAAATAAATAAATAAGAGAGAGAAGAGGAAGAGGGACCCAGGTAACAGACGGCAACAGTCAACAGTCTTCTCTCGTTTCTGCTAAACAGGAAAGATCTTTGTTTTTGCCCCCACCTCCCACTTCCACTCTTTGTGTGACCAGACTTACACATGTCTCTGTCCAGTGGAAAACACTGAAGCTGAAGAAGTGATGCGTTATTTTGGTCTTTTTGTTTTAGCTTTGGCAGATTTTCACACTCAACAGACGTCAGTTTGCATGACAGGTATTTAACCTCCGCTTTATTCTAACTTAAATGACCAGTCGTTCAAAATGTTGCCTCTTAGTTGTCAGAATAAAGAATAAAAACGCTTAAAAACAAATACACTCAATACAACATGAGTGTGTACATACATCTTTGATGAACATGGTCAACGTGAGAAAAATAGAAACGGTTACCAGGAGATCAGTGAGCACACACCTGCAACAGTATTCAGGATGTATAGAACAAGCCACAGCGCCACTAATAAAAACACAGCGACCACTAGCTATGAAATGGAAAAAAGAAACATACTTGGAAGAGGTTTGAGTGAAAGTCAGAGTTTCTGTGACAGCTCAGGTAGTGTGAAGAATATCAAATAACATCATCCTCAGTGGATATCCTCCAAAGAGTTAGTCTAAGATAACTTAACTTGGTTCAGATGGGGATCCAGATGTATAAGAGGGAGGCACGGAAGTGGGAGTGTGATAATATGGGGCTGCAGGAGTGTAAAAGTTCCAGATTCTACTAACTTCCAGACAAGATGAGTCTCGGTGCCCAAAGGTTCCATAGAAGGACGAGGCTGCTTTGGATCGATTTGGTTTTGTTTTGGCTGAGAAAGGCTCCTAACTCAATATTCTGTAATTTGTTTAAACAAAA
This sequence comes from Hirundichthys speculiger, assembly GCA_018398805.1. Taxonomy (NCBI): domain Eukaryota; kingdom Metazoa; phylum Chordata; class Actinopteri; order Beloniformes; family Exocoetidae; genus Hirundichthys; species Hirundichthys speculiger. Next base: position 1,329,194 of record JAGFBZ010000234.1, read on the forward strand.
TAATGATTCAAATTCTCAAAGGAATGACCTGTTTCACACATGGGCTCAATTCTTACCTGGACTTTGTAGGAGGACGTTAGCAGACTAAAGTGCAGCCAACATCCAGGATGTCTGATGTGTAGCTACCAGTCAGGGATTTTATTAGTTGAATATTTATGACATTTTCTTTTTATTTATCATTTGGTGAGAAGGAATGCTGTACATCATCATTGGGAGGTTTGTGTGTTGGGGGGGGGGTTCAGTCTTTCCCTCAGCTCTGCACTCATGCGTATATTGTGGCCATTAACTAACTTACACAGAAATACATTTACTCACACAAACCTTTTATTAATTTAGCTAAATATCAGGCCTGTGAGTAAAACTTTCACGGTGAAATTAAATACATTAGTGGTAACAGAAATATGAGTTTTTGAATCTGTTCAGGAAATGATAACATAAAAAGAAAAGAGGAACGTTATGTAAGAGTCTGTGTATCCGTCAGTGTGTATGTGTGTGTGTGTGTGTGCGTGTGTGTGTCTGTGGGAGGCGTGCCAGTAAAAATGCCACAAGAATCTAACAGAGTTTCCAGGCGAGCAGCGGAGGCAGGGCTCTGGGATGTGGAGACTGGGAGGAGCAGCCGGTGACTGGGAGACTGAGGGTCAGATATGTTTGAGTCTGCAGGACGACTGCAGACGCAGCTGTTCCAGGAAGATGATGGACCCAAAAACTGTTTCCAGATCGCCGCTCGGATCCAAACGAGCTTCTGCTTGAAAGAAGAACATCTGACCATTCTTACATGTTTTGTTATGGTTGCAGAAAGCAAGGAAATAAGTGAAATCAGTTATTACAAGCACCTGATCCCCCCCCCCCCCCCACCACCACCACCACCACACACACACACACACTATCAAATCCAATATTAATTAATAATTAGTACGTAAAAGGACCAACTACGGAAAGGTGAAATTGAGACCAAATTTTGTCTCGTTCTTGTGGAATTTAGTTTTTTTCATGGAGCAGAAATAAATATGGTTATAAACATATCCACATGAATAAACAAATAAATAAAACAGAAGAAAAGGAAAGAAAAGAGTTTCAGCTTCCTTTATGGTTTGCCTGACTGAGTTGCCGTGGTTACTAACCTTCAGGGAGAAGCTTTGGAAGCAGAGCTGAAGCACAGCAGAGAGGGAGGGACTTTCAATGTGCCTTCAAATAAAATTGACCGTGTTCTCAGGGTGAGTAGGTTTTGCTTTAATTAGCTTTCTCCCCCCCAAGGACTTGTTCATTGTCATCATGAGGAAAATTCGAGTCGTAGCTCTTTTACGTGTTTGACTGCTGTTTACAGGTTATGGTGGAGGTGTTCATGAAGAGAACCTGCACTAACTGCTAAGCACCAGGGTTGGTTGGTCCTGCTTTGGGCTTGTAGAAAATGTCAATCAGTACTCTGAACAAAAAGGAAAAAAAACCAGAAGAAACAAAAACAATTGACCTTTCAGTAAGCACCGCCCCCTCTGCTAGGTCGGACATTCTTGCTGCTTCTCCATTAAGGACAATGTTAATTCGCTATTTTTCCGATGCCTATCACCAGTATTTATGTCACACTAGAATAATGTCGTGGTGAAATATTGCTGCTGGGGACCTGCAACAGTGACTCGAAGTGTCCAGAACGTTTGGAGGGACATTTTTATTCTCTTTCCCAAACCAAAACAAACGCTGGAAAAATGCAGCTGTGGTTAAGTTGTTCCATCCACACAAGCAACTGAACGTGGGAAAAGTTAGAACACACACCTACATTTACTCCAAGGTAAATTTACTTTGTTTAGTTGATGATTGATTTAACCACCGTTTAGTAAAAGTTATAATGTGATTTAGCAGCAGGGAGGGTTGATGAGTTCTCTGTTAGCATTAGCCTGGTCCATAGTGTCAATGTCTTCTCCACTATGGACCAGAGCTTGCTAGCCAGCTATAAGCCTGCCTCGTTGTTTACAAATACAGTCATGGAAATAATTATTAGATCACCATTTTTTTTTCACTTTCTTGTTCATTTTAATACCTGGTACCACTAAACGTCATCATGTGACTAAGACAGAAAAGAAAACATTGAATGCATAAAAGCAGTGTTTTGGGCAGTACAACGCCATAGCTATTGATGTAAAAACTTAAGTGATTTAGGTTATAATCAAGAAAACCATGGAAAATGGTAAGATATCAGCTCTTAAATAAAACTCTTACGAGCAATCTTTGTGGTTATCGTTATGTTTGTCCAAACAAATGTACCTTTAGTTGTACCAGGCATTAAAATGAACAAGAAACTGAAGAAAACAAGGGTGGTCTAATCATTTTTTCCATGACTGTATACATGCCAGCTGACAGTCTTGTCTGGGCCCGGGACGAGATAATGTTAGATGGGCCCTCCCCTACACCACCGCCGTTTTTTTTTGTCACTAAACATCACCAGTTATGTTTGATATATTGTGATGTGTAATGCATCAAATAAGGTATTGTATACGAGGAGAAAATTGTAGCTCTCCATGGCAGCTGAAGTTTTAGTAATATATCAAAGGACCTGCTAATATTATTAAGATTTATGCATACACATTTTCTAATTCTTATACATGCAGGAAAAATAGACCAGGGAGGAATACATTAGGCATTTTAATTTGAAGAATTTTTTTCTTTGTCAACTGATAATACAGTAAATAAACATGTATATCAAACTTTAAATGAAAACTTGAATTGTGAGTTTTATATCTTCAGAGCCAAATGAACATCTCCATCTCTTGAATTTAGGGCACTTGTTGACTTTTTTTCTACTTTAAAAGAGAACAACAAACATGGGAGGCAAAATAGGGCCTTTTTTGAGCTGCTATAAATCAACCAGTCCCTATCTATTTTTTCCCATCCATTGTGGGAGGTCGAATATGTCAAATAGTTTGGAAATTGCCTGCCCTCTGCATCTGCCGGCAATTCCTTTGCCCTCTCTGAAAAAGAAGTTCATTTTGCCATCACGCGCACGAGGTTCACTCTATCAGAGTCGGTCATTGTAGTTGGCCATAATGCAGGATCGCTGAAATGTTGTGGCTGATAATCAGTCTGATCCCTGCTCAGCGGACAGCTCCCGCGCTCTCTCTCTCTCTTCTCTGTCATCGGTAGCCTGACTCTGCTGCTCAGCGCCCGTGACACAACCCCCTCCCCCCCCATTAGAGCTGGTCAGTTGGACTGCGTTACAATGTTGGCTGCACTTCTTACCTTGCTCTGTTCCACTCGTCCCAGCTTCTCTGTCCTCTGTCAGTTTTTTTTAAATATTTGTTTAGAGCATTTCTTAAACCTTTGTTTTCTTCTTCTCTTTTTCTCTTTTCTCTCCTTTTCTGGGCGCCGGACTTGTGTTTACCAGACATTTTGACTTAGTGATGGGTCGGTCGCGAACGAGAGCCGGAAAAGAGCCGGCTCTTTGAAGTGAACGACGGGAGCCGGCTCGTGAGCCAGAGCGATTTTTTTTTTTTTAATTATTATTTTATATTGTCTTTTAAAGCCGCATTGGTCAACATGTGTGGCTGTGGCAACGTCTGTGTGACTACACTGAGCAGGAGGGAGGGGGGGAGCAGAGTCAACAACACTCTGCTGGGGGGGGTTACAGACACACAGAGGAGGCAGAGAGACGACAGCGAGAGGAGCGCAAGAGGATTTGACCAGTTCACCAAAGATGAGTGACAACAGGAAAAGGAGTAAACTATGGACACATTTTAAAGTGTTAGACTCCGTTAAGGCAAAGTGTACACTTTGTAAAATACAAATTTCATATGGAGCAGGCTCCACAAACAACCTGCACAGGCATATTCAAACTAATCATCCAACAGTGCAATTAACAGAGTTGGAGAAAAGACCAGAAAGGGACTCTGAAGGTTTTTCACTGTAAATAGTTGCACATTTTAATTTATATTTTGTTGAGTGATGTTTAGTTGATTTTGTTTTTTCACAAATTGAAATGGGTCTTTTTTTTCAATTTAGAATTTATTCATTTATATGTTAAGTTTTATTAATAAAGACATATAAATACAATACATATGTAATATTTTATGTTTTTTTTAAGATTAGTTATTCATTTTACACATAATTTGGTAATAAATTAATTTAATTAACAAAAAATCTGAGGAGCCACTTGGGAGCCGAAAGAGCCGGGTTTTTTTTAGTGAGCCGATCCAAAAGAGCCGGCTCTCCTAAAAGAGCCGGAATGCCCATCACTATTTTGACTGTAGACCCGCGGCCTTCTCAACGTCAAAGTGTGATCTAGGCCAAACCATTTTTGTGTGGGGTGGGGGGGTTCATGATCAATATTTCTCAAGGACAACTAGAAGAATACAAATAAAAAACTTATTGACTTATTACATATTAAACTGATTGAAAGAATAGATTTCCACAAATAGGACTATTCTGACATTTTTTTAATTCCACAATTTAATGAGGGCCCAGTTGTGGGCCCCCCTCTCCCTGGGCCCGGGACAGCAGACCCGTTTGTCCCCCCCTATCGACGGGCCTGACTGTATATATGGCCCTGGATATTTATTTTGTTAGGTAAAAGGTGAGGCTTGTGATGTTAACGTCACTTTATTAATTATATTAATACAATGCTGCGACTGTCTGATGTTAACATAGCTCTGGTGTGGGACAGACCTATGGATCAGAGCTAATGCTAACGGAGAGATGTTTTCACTCATCACCCTCCCTTTTACCGAAAGGTCAATTGCTTAACAAGCCCCAATTTCAAACCCATTAAAGGTGGAACTAAATCAAACATTATTTAAATGCTTACCTGTTCACAGTGGCAGAAACTTTACTGATCGGTGCCGAAACTTCTTCCCCATATTTTTGCTCGATAATCATGAATGTAAAAAACATCCTTTTGATTCAATCAACTTTCCACCTATCTTTAACCTCTAAGAAATAGGTCTGAGACACTAAATTGTTATTTTTTACCATCAGATCACTTATTTTTGCTTTTAGGGGAACACATGGTTTCATTTTCAGTATTGTAAAAAAATGTGCTATGTCTGCACAGCAAGCTGCCTCATTAACATGCTAGACATACGTGACGTTAGTCACTAACAGCCCTGTGTCTGTTCTGGTTCTAAGTTTAATACTGTGCAATGATTTTCATTCAGCCAAACATTTGCTGATTTTTTTTTTTTCTTTAACCCAAACGTTTTCTGAACACAAAGCAGCCATTCAGGATCTGGAAGTGTTAGACAGTGCTACAGGAGGACAGTGGACTGGACAGAGGCGCCTTAGTTCAGTGGGGGATGATGCAACATAAACGTACAGCACCTTGAAGGCCAACACTGACAGATGATTTAAGCAGATGTGAGCTATTTCTGGTCTGAGTCTCCATCTATCTAAATGATTCATTGTCTTTTTACTGTAAGGCATTTCAGTCTAGAACCACGAAGAAGGGACTTTTCTAAAGGTCTGCTTATCGTCTTGAAGAGTGAAAAAAGAAAGCATAAAATTGACCAAAAAATAATAAAAAATAAAGCTCCTGAAGAGGCAGGCTAACATTGTTTGCCTTTGGCTGGGTGTCAAGTACTGGGGGTTGCATAGCATCGGGAAGATTAAATAATACTGGATTCTTTCTAAACTCTTGGTTATTCAGCTAGATTTATACTCATTAGAGGAACAATTCACACTGTATTTATAGTTTTGCAGCATTGTGACCTCTAAAAAACACTTTAAACCAACACCATATTTGGAAAATGTAAAACTAAATTGGTGAAAATGGGGAGCACAGTGATGTGATGACACTTTTCACCTTGCATTAAAAAAAAAGAAATTCTATAAGAAGAAAGAAGAAGAAAGATACACAAGAAAGATTTACCACAGACAAATAGTCAATATCTAAAACAAAGGTTTCCTATTAACAAAATACAATGTAGAAAGCTGGGCGAAATGGGCTAACTGAATGCTGCTGCATTATTTATACTACTTAGTCCTATTCCCCATGAATATTGCAGAATAATCCCTTAAGTTTTCTGTACTTGAAATGATAAGACTGAAACACCAGCATGCATCTTGTTGCAAGGAAGACAAACTCTGGAACGCATCCCCAGCAATTGTCCCAAAGCACCTGGTGAAGGTCACTTCCAGTGGTGCCACGACCAGGTGCTAAGGGTGGTTGCCAAGTCCATCTGTCCATCGACCAGAACAAGTACCACCAACCCTCAAAGTGCCAGATCACATTCATTCAAGCAGGAGAATACCCCCCATTACCAGGCAGACCTCAGGTAGCTCTTATGTACCTCTTCCTGGATGGGAGGGATACATGCCTGGGTGGGTGGAATCTGCAGCTATATGACCCGCCTTCCTCTGAGCCAGGCCAGGGTAAAACTGAGTCCAGATCCAGGAGAGGGCGGGCAGCAAAGGGAATGACTGGCACCAATTTGGGAACGATGTGGATGGTATTATAAAGGCCATCATGAAAGGCGGGGCAGACATGAAACACCAAAAATGGCAGCTATGGTTGTTAGCATGCCACACAAAGGTGTGGCATGGTAGAAAGGGGATGTACCAAGGGCCAATACTCCAAGAACTGTGGAGCAAACAAGATCAAGGAGATGAGCCATGAATTACAAGTCTTGAAGGAACAGTTCAAGAGGGCAAGTGTGGACGAGAAGCCTGGGCTAAGAAATTATCCTGTGTCCTGAAGAAGAAACTTAACATGCTACTGTGAGCAGCGTGGCACAGAAGGTAGAGTAAGGAAAGGGCAAAGAAGTAGGCTGTCTTCCTATCAAACCACTTTGAGTTTACTGAAGTGGTTTGGCCAGAGGGAAGGTAGCCACCTTACCTGCTCAAAAGAAGAGAAACAGACAACCATTTCCCCCTCACCCACATTGACACAGCATGGGTAGAAGGCCTTGGAGAATACAGTGCTGTAACCAACCCATCAGTGCCAACCATTGAATTTAAGGAACCCAGCTGGAAGAAAATAGTGACAGGACCCCCACACTGTCAGATCTCTCCCCCTCTTTCCACAAGCACGTCCTCATGCTCCGCACAGGGTGCCACACAGATTTCAAATCCATGGATGTGTCACATGGATCCTGCCGACAACGCCAGAATGTGGCAAGGTGGAACTACAGAGTAGTTGATCCCCAACTGGAGTTGGGGATCAACTACAGTGATCCCCAGACTCCCAGGTGAGAGTCACGCATGCTTACCAGTCAGCCAAAGGGATATCCCGTTGGCCAAGTGGCCAGGACACGTGATCAATCGGAGGTATAGTGACAGGACCCCCACACTGTCACACTTGCACCGATAACTGACCTTAAAAGGAACAGCCTGGCTCAAGGTTCAGTCATCGGTCACATTTGTTAACTGCAGCTCTCTCCTTATGATCTGGGCTCTTGGTATCGACTAGGTTAAGTTTAGTGGCTAGGAGCCCCAGGAATGCCAGGCTTCTTGGAGCACCGTGGAGTGGTGATGCAGGTGATTAATGAGGCTAGAGAAGGAAGGTGAGACCTGGTTGTGCTATGGCTTGACCTACCCAGTGCACATGGCTGCATACAACACAAACTAGTGGAGGCAGCACTGGTGGGGCATTATGTCCCAAGTAACATCAAGAGCCTCATCATGGATTATTAGAACGACTTTAATCTGAAGTTCTCTTCTAGTATAGTAACATCTGACCAGCACCGGTTCAAAGAAGTAATCATCACTGGATACGCTGGATCCTGTTTGTTCTTGCCATGAATATGCAGGTCAAGTAAGCTGAGAGACAATGCAGAGGTCCCAAAACCAACTCTGGACCATCAGAGCCTTCACGAACAATCTGACAATAACAACTTCAGTCCTAGAAAGCAGATGAATTGTCCAGGGCTTGGAGAGGTTAGTCACTTGGGCCCAGCTATGCTTTAGAGAAAATAAAGGTTCTTGGTTCTGAGAAGAGGGATAGGGGCAGACAAGTTTTGCTTCTCTCAGAACAAGTCTTAGACAGACAGATCTCGTGGGCGGAGCTGTGGAAGACTGAACCTTACCACAAGTTCCTCATCCATCCAGAAACATCATCATGCCCAGCCCATCTAACCACTTCTGTTTGGGCAAGACTGAAGCACCAGCATGCACATGCACAAGGTGAACCAGATGAACCTTGTGCTGCACCTTGTGCATTCTCAGACAAAACCTCCACATGCTGGGAACAGCATGTGACTGGTAGATGAGGGTGGACCTGGGGAGACAACTGAGGTTTCTGTAAACCATCACAGAAACGAGCCTCTGACCAGACATTGTGTTGTTCACCGAAACCACAAAACAGGTGGTTGCACTTGAGCTGACAATGCCCGGGGAGGAGAGGACGATGGAGGAAGCCAGTGGAAGTAAGAGGGAACATTAGCAGAGCTGATAGGGGACTGCTACAGTCCTGGGGTGGTCAGCAGAGAGTATGGCCATCGAAGCGAAGTGGAAGGGTTATGCAGTAATATGGAGACTCTCATCACTGGCATCAACTCTCTGCCTCGCGCAGAACGTTATTCCACTTCAGATGAACTCGTATCCCTCTACAATGATAGTCTATGCCATCTCCTCAATAGTCTGGCTCCATTTAAGACTGGATCTGTTACATTTCACCCTCTCTTCACCTTGATACACACCCAGTCTCCTTAAAGCTTAAAGCTCTCACTGTACATGTTTTTTAGTCACAATTCTCATTACAAGGACTGTATCACACAGGTTAAATCCACTAAAAACTCACAATGACACACAGAAGACAGAATATGTCTCCTTCCTGAAGGGTATGATGGTTGGACATTCCCATGATGAGATGAACGTAGTACCTTCATCAGCCAGACTTGTGAAGGTCCACAATTCTCTTCCTGATATCTTGGCTGATTTCTTTTCAATTTTCCCATGATATCATACAGGTTTGCTGTGTGTGTTTGAGGTATACCTCACACACACCACCACAGGTGTGTCTCAAATTAACTCAAATGTTGGCAGTTAACCTGTCACAAACTTCCAAAGCCATGGCATCATCATCTGGGCAGTCCCAAATTGTTTAAAGGCATGGTAATCTTAGTGTATGTAACTTAAAAAAAAATCTCTCTATTATTCTGCCATTCAGAAAATAGAAATTTTATTAATCCTGACAAAAGAGGAAAAAATTAAGTCTGATTTAATGAAAGACAGTGAGAAAAAAGGGTTGTCTTTTTAGAGTCTATGTAAACTTGTTTTCAACCACGTGTGTGTGTGTTATATATATATATACATATATATGTATATACACACACACACACATATATAAACACATATATATATATACACACACACACACACATATATATACACATATATATATGTACATATATATACATATATACATACACACATACATATATATATATATACATATACATATATATATATATATATATATGTGTGTGTGTAGACACTGTGTAGCCCTATCAAATGTTAGGAACCGCAACATACATTATGTATGAATAATAAATATGAAACAGAAACGTTTTTCAGATGTAATAAATACACATTTTTGGATAGTAAATGCTTTTCATACAGGGGCACAGTGAACTGAGGTCAGAGGATTCTTAACTAAGCTGGTGTGTTGCATTTTAACAGAATATTTCCATGATCGTCCTTCCCTCCTCATTTCTTACATGGCTCTTTAAAATCAGAAATTATAGCTGGAGAAACTGAAGTCATGGAACTGAGAGGGAGGTTTACAGTTCAAACAAGCTGGTAAACAATCCTGACCATCCTGGGTCAAAGCTGTGGTTTGACATTACAAATCCTGACTTCTTTTCACCAGCTCTTCCTATGAAATCACATTTACCACTGAGTCATGTTGCTTCTGCTTCTGAAAGAATTCCAGAAATACCTCCCCTTTCTTTCTGAAAAGAGATTGCTTTAAAATATAATTTGTAGATTTGTTGGAGAAGGGGTGAAAAAAAGAGTTGTTCTTGCAGTGGTATAAAACATTGGTTAATGACCCCCAAACCTTAGAAATAAAAGACAGAAAACAGGTTTATATTTATTGACTTGGTTCTAATCTGTTGCCCTCAAAAATGCATTGGTACAATATACACATATAGCAGAAGGTATAAGAAGCAGATAAATACAAAATTCAGTAAAATAGCACTCTAGTCTTGTATCGGATTTTAAGATCTATGACACAAACACTATCAATCACGACATGCCTGCCTTTCTACCTAAAACACTGAGCGTGTCTATAAAACATACTAGATCTATTCTACTCAGCCAGGTTTGAGGTGAAAGGTGAACGTTGGAGTCAGGTGTTGTGAGGAAGTGTTTACATGGAGCTAAATCCATACGATACGCTTGTAACAGAGTCCCAGACATACAATTAAATTCAGTTTGTTCCCCGTGTAGCTTTTTTTTTTTTTAATTTCTGCTCTAAACAAATGCATGAAAGTCAAAAATACATTCTGAACCAATTCTGTGAACTGATAACAGTCGAGTCCCATGATATGTCCTCCCAAAATCTTTCAAAACTGCATGATCAACAGGAATTTCATAACCAGCAGGAACTCTGTCTGCAGTAATTGCACAATGTGGAGTAATTGCAAAATGTGGAAGAATGCAGCACTCAGAACTACTTCAACTCTAAAACTTAAAGGTTTATATTAATATATAGGTGTAAATTAAAAAAAAGAGAAATCTGAGGCAAAACAGCATGACAAAAATAAAACTTATATATATATAAAAAGACAGGTTTTAGTGTTGTACAATGATGACATTACATACTTGTAGTATATAACTGTTGAAGTAGTGTCTACAAGCCATGTGCAATCATGCTAGTGTGTATTCTAACTTTACGCAATAAAAGCGATCAGGATGAAGCGATTAGGATTTTGGGATTTGAGCCAAACTGAACAATTCTGCCTGAACTGGACAAGAACCTCACTGGGTATTCAATTTCCTCGAATCCTCTACCAATTAGAATATTTCCATGTGTACCATAGCAAGAGTCAAACTGGGATTGTTTGGCAAAAAGTTCAAAAGATTAGAGAGGAATAGTCTTCTCATCTGAGTATAAATATAAAAACAAAACAAAAGGCCCAGCATGAAAAGTGGTGAGATCATGCTTTTACAAGCCACTGAAGATGATTACAAGGACATCATGTCATTTTAAAGATTGGCGTCTCTAAATTCTAAATGTGGATGTCTGGTCATGGCAGTGCACGTCTTCGTTAGAGTGATGATGAGGATGACTCATTCAGAGTGGTGACTGGTTTCAGTTGTGGTTTACCAGTTGTCTAAAAAGTCAAATCCAGTCTTCAGGATGCTACTGCTTGTGTTAAACTGTGAAAAGAGGAGAAAAACAACAACAACTGTAAAATAATTGTCAGGAGTAAACATTGACTCATAATTTTACTGCCCTTCCAACAAAAGATTTCACATGTTCTGATTTATTATGACACCTGCAATTTCTGTTCACTTGTATCTAAGTTTTGGTTAGTTTTTCTCGTTAGAGAGAATTTACTTGTTAAGGCTGATATGTAAATACAGCAAACATTCAAAAGTGTGCTCATCAGCCACATGACTTGCACGGCCATGTTTGACTTCACAACATAAGCTCATGCACATCCTGATTTTACTGGATGACAGTTACCCATCAGCCAATGTGTTTTAATTCATCAGTTTATTTGTTCAGTATTGCCGCTGGAGTGAATGCCACCTTTGAAGGTCCACAGTAATTTAAGAGCCAGTGTTATTAGTGACTGGGCCGAGAAATACAGGAAATGATTATCCGCTCACTTTTAACTAGGGCTGGGCAAGTTAACGCGTTATTATCACGTTAACACATTAATTTATTAACGCTGATGTTTATTATATCGCGCGTTAACGCATGTTACTCACATGCTTTTGTTTTGAAAAGTCTGTTACTGAAACATGCGTAAAAGCTAAAACAGAACGGTAAAAATCTGTGTACGTTACAGTTCGGTAGCAACTCAGGTAGCAATATTAACAAATCTGTCTGAAAACAAAAATTCTGGACTGCAACAAAACGTTTGTGGTCATTCCTCCATGTTCCATCTGATCTGCTCCATGTGTTCACTGTCCTGCTGTTCTCTAGCTGGTTACTGCAGTGCGGCTCCATCTAGTGGCACAGATGTGTAATGACAACAGAAAGTCCAGTCCTCCATTATAAAACTAATTCAGTTCTGTGGCCCGTTTTTTTCATTTCGTATTTTTGATTTTGATTTTGACGAAAAAAAAAAGGTATTTTTTGGGGATTTTTTTGTATTAGAGTTAAAAAAACAAAAAACGTAATAAAAAGTCACTTTTTAATTTTTTTAATTTTTGATTGATACACGGATTGGTAAAGTTACAGAACTTTAACATGGACATTTTCATTTTAAAGTTCTCCCAGATGGAGAATTCAACAGAAACAAGGGGGTGCGGGTGGAGATAAATAAGCGACATCCCTAATTGAAAATGCGTTTTCTATACTTCATTTCGTAGATACAAATCTGATATTCACAGAGGAGCAGGGCAGGACATACAGGATAACGTTGAAAAAAACACTAAGATGTTTGGCGCCCACTGTGTTAAATAACAGCTAAGAGACACCGGACAGCAGAGAGGAGGACTAACTTTGGTTCATTCAACATTTGACTCGTGAGTGGTGGCACTGAAGCCCTAGCAATAATCTACCTCCTGTTAAGACGACATTTTCATTCTTTAGCCCAGCCAACTATTTAAAACTGGCAGATCAATGTCCCTTTTTTTTTCTATTTTACTGCCATCGAGGAAATCTACCACATTGCCGTGTTTATAATACCTAACATTCATTTTATATAATTATGATATGGGGGGGTTGTGGTGGCTGGTTTAAATTATAGGGTGGGTTGCAACCCACCAACCCCCCCATAAATTACGCCTATGTGCTGAGCCACAATCATTTTGTTGGATTTTGTTTGTAGACTTTTTAAAAAATTTTTTATTAAAAACAAGATGACATTAATGCCCTGGCAGTAGCAATAAGCTTTATTTTATTTTACATTTTTTAAGATAAGATGTGTTACTGACAAGTGCTGATGTTAAAACTGTCATATGGCAGCAGAACATTTAAATAAAAGTGCATTTTACACTACTTTTGAATACATTATTTGATTTTGTGTATACAATGCGATTAATTGCGATTAATCAGGGGAATAATGTGATTAATTGCGATTAAAATTTTTAATCGTTGCCCGGCCCTACTTTTTTTTAAAATTAAACATAAAAAAAAAAAAAACCTTGACCTTTTCATGATAAAACTACTGGACTAAACAACATTTCAGACTAAATAAAGATAATTCAGGCCAACACAGCAAATGCTAGCAGAGAAGGATGGTGTTGTTTATCTATGACTAAGTGGAGCCCACGTCTGCAGTGTGTGTGTCATTCACAACAAAAGGTAGAATATGTGGAAAAATAACTTCTTCTCCCCCTATTAAGGTGTTTTTGTGATCGTTGGGAGCCAAAATTGAAACCCTGAATCAAAATTCAATTAATTGCACAGCCCTAAACTTCAGAGCACCAGCTGTAATTATGAGAGCTCACCTGGGAAAAGGTGGGGCTGTTGTCAGGGTTGGGGGAAGACTCTTCCACCTTCTCCTTCTCCACACCAGAGGAAAGGTTGGAGGGTTTGGACATCAGATTGGAGGAGAACATTTCATCCAGAGTGTTGCTGACTGATGGCAGAGTGCTCTGAGACCTCTCCCATCCTCCGACTGAAGCGCTGACGCTGACTGGCGGCGCCGGCTGGTGCGCCATGGAGATAGATGCTGGCGTTGCACTAACGCTGGAGGAGACTGGGGGCTGTGGAGCGGGGGGCTTGGGTGCTCTCTGCTTAGTGGACCTGGTGGGAGCTGGGGGGTGGGACTCTGCCGGCTCATGTTCCTTGGAGTTAACAGATGTCTCCTAAAGAGAAATTATATATACAGCCCTCAATATGATGGAGGTTGAATACAAAAACTAATGTTGATCATTGGAATATTTCAAAAACCGCCTATGATAAAAGGGAACGGAATAATAACTTCTTACATGAACTTTTTAAGGATAACTTTTTAAGGTTCAATAGATCCTATTCAGACCACAACTGCAAGCTCGTGAATCAGCATTCAACGGAGACCAACTCACATAAAAGGAACATTTTGAAAGGTGTTCCTACAACTGGAAATCAATACATGAGACATAATGATTTGTTAAGCGCTTACTTGGCGGAGGTAGGAGGGGAGGGGTTTCTCTCCTTTCTCCAGGGATTTGATCTGACTGGGGGTCAGGGACTGGAAGTCGGCTTTCTCGCCTTCAAGTCTTGATCTCTCGGCGCTGATCTTCCAGAAGGAAGACTCCTCCTCAGGCCTTCGTCCCTCGCTGACCGACACCTGAACAAAAACACAGTCACATTGACTCAGAGCTGCAGCCATCAACAGACAAGAATGAACATGTGACTAAAAGATGATTCAGGGAGCCAGTTTGTCCGGACATACTTATATTTAAGACACGTCCACTTTTTACTGTCGCACCCCAAAGGATTCACACACTTTTATCAGGTTTGAGCAACGATTTAATCCTGTAGCATGCAACTCTGTATCTGTATCAGTCCAGGAACAAATAATCAGGGATGTCAACAGGAAATGGGGAAAAACTCTGCAGTGGTTTGCAAAGCAAACAATCAACAGCTGGGGGTTTGAAAATTTTGAGTTTTGAGCACTCTCAGGGTGCTTTAGGAGGCTTTCTGAGCACAGCATTGTGTATTTGGGAAGCATCAAGTTGTCCATATTGTTACTTTGAATGCCACATAATCAGATTCAACATCATATTTAACAGCCAAAACAACAATAAAAGCAAACTCATATACATCAAATAGAGCCACGGAGCTCTATTAGATGATCTGACCTGTTTAAAAACAGAAATGACTGTGATATAGGCCATCACAGATTTTGAAGGGAAATGTCCCAAAGATCTCCTTGGTTTCCTCCACAGCAAACATCTGGATGAGATCATGGCCACAGCTGTACAGACTGACGTGTCTGGCCGTGACTATTCCCACAATCCACCACAACTGCTGACCAGACATCCTCTGACCTCAGAGAATAAATACGTATGACAGTAATACGGTGATGCGTAATCGAGAGGTTGAGCCGTTTCTGCACGTCCACATGTGACCAGGTGGGCGCACATTTATGCCATTTGGACGCTTTCTTTTACGCCAACTTTTATGCCATTTGGACGCTTTCCGCAAACTCTGTATCTTGCGATCGTGGGTTTAGGGTAGCCCGGCATCGCAAGATACCGAGTTTGCGGAAAGCACAAAAGAAACCCCCATCACCACACCTACAATGTGAGTAAGGGAGTCAGCATAACAGGTAGCAGCTTTATGGAAGCGGAAAATTACATTAGCGGTTAGCGGAGGTTCCTAAACCCACAATTTGTGGCTAGCAGGAGGTGTACGATCGGGGCCACAATGCATTATAAATACATTTCAAACGAAATTCAGGTAAATTCAGGGAAACAATAAATAACTACAATAAGGAATAAACATCTCTCCTGTGAATTTAAAGCTAATTGAGAAGGTATATATTTTAAAGTTGGTCATCATGGTGGTACTCAGAGAGCTGAACAGTTTCTCAGGTGGTACGCAGGATTAAACGTTTGAGAACCACTGATATAAGTCATAGATTCATTATTACTGCTGGTAGTTATTTCATCACAACAATTTGATTGATGGAAATTGACCTGAAAGCAGCCATTTGATAGGTTTGATGACATAATTACTCATTTTTCAGCATATTTCACATCGAAATTCTAGTGTTTTCATCCATCCAAACAAGAAAGGGAGAAGTAATATCAGAAAATATGTGCTTCGGGCTTCCTTTGACCATTGATT
Organism: Hirundichthys speculiger; assembly: GCA_018398805.1. Classification (NCBI taxonomy): domain Eukaryota; kingdom Metazoa; phylum Chordata; class Actinopteri; order Beloniformes; family Exocoetidae; genus Hirundichthys; species Hirundichthys speculiger. Next base: position 1,345,071 of record JAGFBZ010000234.1, read on the forward strand.
CAGCTGTGATGGCAGCTGATGACCCGGATTTCGTTGGACAAGACAGTGGCGTCAGGCGGACCAAAGGCTCAGTGCGCATGCCCTGGTCTCAATCAACCGATCGCAATCGAGAATTCACGGTCACGCCCACCACAGTCTCCGCTGGGTCCGATCATCGGATCATCTCGTGGAGGGTAACCCCCCGAAAATATTAAACCGGATTTACAAGTATCTCAAAAACGACCCCCAGGATGGAAAAAAAAAAAAAAAACTCTGAAATCCGCGGATCTGCGGAAATTTGACATCCCTGAATAATGACTTGAACGGATACCTTGGTTCCTGGTGTACTCTTGCCAAGCTGACTGGAATAAGGAACCTTTGCAGCCTTTGACTCGGCCTGTGAAACAGGGATCCCTTGTTCTGCAGAGCCTGTTGTCAAGCTGAACTCCATCTGACTCTGAAAAAACAAACAAACAAACAACTCAATTGTAATTTCAAAATCCAAAGTGAGCAAGCTGAAACCTTTAAATCAAATTAAAAGCAGACAGGGGTGTCAAGATGTGCACTTCAAGCTCTTTTGAAGAAGCACCAAGAAACAGGCAATACTGAGGAGCACAGATGCAACGGTTTGGTTGAGAAAACTTAATGCTGCAATGAAAAACATTATTTCCCTTCGAAACCAGGAAGGTATCCAGCAGTAAACCAGTGAGACCCAGGTACACCCATCTACTGTCCGGAGAAGACCAGCAGTGGTCTTCCATGGAAGAAATACTGACAAAAAGCCACACCTTTAATGTGGAAATAAGGCCAAGTGACTTATATATGCATGAAGACACAGGAAGTGGGTTACAGAAAAATGGCAACAGGTGTGTTGGACTGATGAGTTGAAATCTGAAATATTTGTTGACTGATGGGCTGGACAGCAGTAGAATAAGGAGTGTCTGCAGGCAACAGTGAAGCATGACAGTATGAAGGTTTAAAGCTGATTAATGGTGTCCTGATTGAGCAATTTTTGTTTTTATTTATATTTTCCAACTGTGCAATATTGACCATACATTATGTGCACATCTTTGCACATATACACATACATACATAGACATGCCTGGGTGTGGGCAGGTGTGTGCATGTGACTTCTGGGGTTGTCATGTTTATTATGTATGTCTGTCTTGTCTTGAGTGTTTCCTTTTTAACTTGACCTGTAAGCCTTGTACAAGAATCACAACGTGCCTCGACTAGCTGTCTTTATACAAATGGCAAATAAAACTCTTGAACTTGAATGGAAAGTAATGCCACAGCAGGACAACCACCCAAAAAATACAGCCAATGTCATTAAAAACTATTTTTAGTCCTAGAAGTGATCTCCCCATTATTAAGTCTGTCTGGAGTTAAATGACCAGACAGAAGTATCGGAGGCAGCCTCCATCCACAGAAGATGTTTGGAACAACATACCTGCCGTGTTTCTCCAAAAACAAGCGTGCTTAGACCAAATATTTGATTTACATTTTTATGTTTTCTGACAAATCATATTGACATCACAGGTATTCTTCACACCTGCCTAAAACCTTCACACAGTACTGGGCAACGACAACATATACAGTAACAACTAATGTCAAAATCCTGTCTAAAGCTAATAGTACATTTACCTTAGTCTCCCATGAGAAAGGGGCAGAATGCTCATCTTGCCAGGTAATATCCTAAACAGGGAGGGAAATAACAGGTTTTTGTTAGTTTACGAGTTTGATCTTAAAAACACACCTCCATCAATCCCATTTTTTTTTTTAATATTTTGAGTTTATGTGAAACTATATGGGACTAGTCTCAAATCTCATTAAGTAGTAAACTTGGGAAAATTTAGCTTGAGATAAACAAGTGGAATAGATAATATGACCGAGAAAAAACAGTCTCCAGGTCTAAGAATAAAATCAAATCAAACTGTATCTGTAATCTGTATCGTTTTAGGCTCGTTCGTGGTTTTGTTGCCGATCAAACAGCCGTTGTGACGTTTAGCAACATATTTTAAGAGCTACGTGGCTGCTGTTAGCAACGAGGAGGACACCGACATCAAACTAACCCAGAAAACCTTCAAATGACGGCTCAAATGTGGTTCAAGTACCTCGTCACCGAAGTGAACTATCTTCTGACCCGTCTGAATGAGGAGTTTAGGATAACAGACCATCTCCTCGCGGTCAACTCTGTGCATAGCATATCGGGCTCGGATATGAGGATCCATCATCCAGTTGTCGATGGCGTTGTCCTGCTCCTGCGGTGTCATCTTCTCCCAGGCCGAGCCGTGCTTGGCTTTGATTTTCTCCCGCTCCTGCATTATCTTCTTGGCCATGGAGTTGATGGAGGAGAAGTATTCTAGTTTCTTTTCCTCCATCCTGTGGACATCGAGCCCCGCCATGGTTGCGGCGGCCATTTTTAATGCTGCCAGCTGTTTTTGTTGTGACGAAGGAAAACTGTAAAGAAGGACGGACAACTGGGCGGAGCAATCCTGCTCTGTGTGTTAATGCCGCCATCTAGTGGTCTGTAAGTCCCTCACTGCAAGTTCCACCATTCACACAGGCTCGTGCTGAAATAAAATTAATTCAACGTTTTTATTTTTTCTTAACTTGCTGGCTTATCCTATGGAATATATGGAAGCCCATTTCCACCAGTTAAAAAAAAGAAAAAAAGCCCCATGGGAAGTCATTATTATGAGATAAAAAGTCTAAATTATGAGATAAAAAGTCACAATTATGAGATTAAAAGTCAAAATTGTTATTATTTTTTATTTTTATCTTTTATTTTTTTTTTAGCCTTTATTTAACCAGGTTAGTCCCAATGATCTCTTTTTCAAGGGAGACCTGGCCAAGAGGGCAGCAGCATAGTTACATTAAAACAACAAACAACACATAAAATCTACATCAAAACTTGCTCACATAAAACACTTGAAAACACATAAAAAACACATTTGATATTTGTTTTGACATTTTGATATTTATCTATTTAAATAGAAGTACTTTATCCTCCTTTTTTTCTTTTTAAAGAGACAAAAAAGAGGGAGTTTTGTTATGTTTGTGGTGCATGAGGGGGGGGGGTGAGGGGTAATGGGAGGATGGTTTTGCGACTTTGGGTGTGTGTGACGGCTTTTATTTGGTTTTAATGTGCATTGTTTTTTATCATTATTATTATTTTATTATCATTTTTTATTTTTTTATGTAAAGCACTTTGTGTTGCCTGAGGGCATGAAAAGCGCTCTATAAATAAAGTTTGATTTGATAAAACACATTATGAGATATAAAGTTGAAATTATGAGACAAAAAGTCAAAATTACGAGTTAAGAAAGTCGAAATTATGAGATAAAAAGTCGAAATTATAAGATACAATGTGCCCACCTCATTTGTGCAAACCCAGACGCTTGCTGCTTTCTTTTGGGTTAATTGTTGTTGTCATGAACTTTTGACTCAGGGCTGCCCTCTAGTAAATGTGGTTAAATTTTAACATAAAAATACTTTCATGTCAAAAGTATAAAAACAGTATTCATAAAAACAGTACATTATGTTTATTTATGGAAAAAGATAAGGAATAGAAAAAGATAAGGTAGTTTCTTTTTTCAAAATGCTTATTTTTGATTAATTATATTGGGATCAATCAATTTAAAGCTCAAAAGAACGTTGTTTGTAGTGTATTGTACTTAAGTACTTAGGTAAGTACAGAGGCAGAGCCACAGGTGGTGAGAATATAATCCATCTTTACACCACAATTGATCTAACTGAAGCATCAACATTTGCTGAACATGACACATTCAATGGCACTTCAAAGTGCCATTCCTACGCCATGATTTTGGTACTAAAGAGTAGGAAAGTATAGGTCGAATTATCACATTTGGCTGGCAAAAAGAGAGTTACCTTCCTGGTAAACTTGCACCTGTACTTTTAGAGCAAGCTGTTTGGGGCTTTGTGGAAAGTGATCTTGTGGACATCTTTTTCAAGTGTGTGTCAGAGTCTGAGCGTGGTGATTTTTGAAGCTTGTCGCTCAGATTTTGAAGGTGTTGACTAAGAAGAATTGCTTGAAATTATGGATAGTCATAACCAGTGTCGGGCAAGTTCACTTTCTACATGAACTAGTTTAGTTCATAGTTAATAGAAATTAAAATGGACTAGTTCAGTTCACCATTTCAAAAAATGAACTAAATAGTTCATTTTTAGTTATTTTTTAAAAATTATTTTTTAATGTTGCTGTGAGGAGTTATTTGTCAAAATGATTGCCACTGCCCATATACTACACCACCACAAACGGCAATTATTTTATCCATTTTATCTGTTGAAAACTATGTGTGTCCCATTCAGAATCCTTAACCAACCAGGGTTCACATTAGCATTTAAGGAACAGCCCATGTAAAACTGTCATTTCCCTTTCAGTTTCTCTCTACAGCAGCTGTTCCCAAACTTCAGAATACCAAGGCCCAATTTGAAATGGGAAAAATCTCCTCAGCCCACCGAAACCTTTAATCACAACTGTGATCAACATACAGGACCAGGAACCATGATCTGATATTAATCCCACTCCTTTTTGAGCAGATACAATGACTTGTATTAATTGTAATTTTAATTTATTTTCTTGTTTTTTTTTGTTGACATTTAAATTTATCTGCTCAAACAAATAAAAAATGAATGAATGAATGAATGAAAGTGGTCAACAAATAAGGTGTCGCTTGTCATATTAAGTTATGATGACAGTAGAATAACACTTAGCTGGTTTGTTTTATTACTTCTTAATGTTTTTTTTTTTATCGTGTCAGGAATATTTTACAGTAATTAAAAACATATTAAAAAAAGATTGAGAATTGAGAACTGCCCACCTGCAGTACCACGACGGTCCACCAGGGGGCTGCGGCCCACACTTTGAGAATCACTGCTTTACAGTATATTAAATATATGAGGAAAAACTTGTTGCCAAATGGTCTTTATTATCAGACAAAAACAGGTCCTTAAGGTCCAACCCCCCCCTCCCCCCCATTTTCCCCACCATTTTAATATTCTCAATATATTCAATATAATAGCTTTCATCTTCCTTCATGCTTGTTTTAACCAATGGTCTTCAACTGGGGGTTCAACTGGGGGTTGAAGACCACTGGGTACTGCAGGGGGTCCTCCAACTTAAAAAGAAATAAAGGCAATTTTAACCAAAATAATTTGAGAGTTAAAAAAAAAAAATAATCATCACCAAAATGTTGCCACCAGCAGCAGTTCTACAGCAACATTACAACTGATCTTGAGTTGTACTTTGGCAGAAGGAGTAAATTTAATTCAGTGTTCAGTGTGCAAAGCTGTGCTTTATCACTTCATATCTTCCTAAGAAAGTTATCTGTCTCTTTGACAGATAAATACCTCCACATGTTCACAGACAAATGTTTGATCGCTGCTGCTTGGTGATTCATCGGGTTCATAGGGCACAGTGGGTTTTTAAATAATGTTTCTGATGTTTTCCTACTCCTGCCTAAAAGCAATGCTATAGAGAAGTTTCGGGGCAGAGTTGTGGGTCTCACAGTTCAACAACCCGTCTGGCTCTCACCTGAAATCTTGCTGAAAAGGGAAAAATATCCTGTAGGTTTATTACCAACATTTATTTCACTGTTTAATTCCAGCGATTCATCAGAGAAATATGACCTCAGCCAAATAGATATCTGAATTTCCATCCTCTTTATTTAGTTGTTTGGTGCTAGTTTTTTCATTCATTCATTCGTTCGTTCATTCTTCATTCAATCAATAATTTTTTTTTCTGTTATGGCAATAAACCCAAATCAGGACGTGAGATAGCTCTCTTGGTTGAGAGTGTTCCCCATGTACAGAACCTGCAGTCCTCATGCAGCTGGCCACGGTTCAAGTCCCGTCTTTGTTGGACTTTGCTTCTCGTTTTTTCTCTCTTCCCCCATTTTCTGTCTCACTGCTTTCAATAGAGGCTTTAAGAGCCACAATATTCACTATCTCCTCTTTATGTGACCAAACCATCCCGGTCTCGTCTTCATTATTTTGTCTCCAAGACAAGACGTCCAACACCAGCTTTCCTTTAGTGTGCTTGTTCTTAATTCTCTCCATTTTCCTGATTGGATGAAAACTTTAGTTTCTGAAAATGCTGACATGTGTGACACTTAGAGAACCCTGTTAGTCATAAAGTCACTGATTTACTGCTTTAACTTATTCGCTGTTCTTCATGAAGTACTGTTACTTTGCTCTGTCAGACTATTTTGTGGTTATTTCTTTATGGATCAGAAGTAGCTGATATTTTCTCAGAAATAACAACAAATGTTAGCCTGAGTTTGTTTATAGTGATAATAAAAAACAGCAAAAATAGTAAAAGTGCAAATTTAATAAACATGTTTCCTCAATACAAAACATAATAATTTATGTTATAGATATTTCTATTACAATTGAGATTTTTTTTTTTTTTTTTTTTTTTTACATCTAACAGTCACATCAATTTTCCAGTACGGAGGAAATGGAAAGAAAAGAGAGACAAAATAAAAAAAAAAGAAAAATAGCTGTTATATAATTACATGCAACTGTTTGAAAAAAAAAAAGCATGTAGCATTAGAAAATGAGATGACACTTTCATGTCAAAGTGAGTGGTCAGGTCAACGTTCAGCTCCTGTTTCAGGTCACAGTAAACTCACTGGGTCTGAAATCAACCGGTCAAACAGCCAGCGTTCAAAAATGTACCATCCAATAAAACATACAAAAACACAAAGGAAAAGACCAAATTAAACCACAAAAATATACTCCTGTCCTCAACAAATTCAAAAAGTTTGTTCCTGTGAAAATAGAGGCCATCATATATTTATTACTCTTGGCTTTTCTTAAATATTTGAATATATAACTATTCAAAAACACCAGTCGTCATCAAAATTTGGATATTTAGGATTTTCTCCCTTATAAATACGAAACTCTTATTTACTTAACTATTTTTAGTTTCTTACCATTGCATCTTGCCTATCTAATTAAATTAGTATCTTTTATGAGCCGTCTTGTTGGTTAACAAAGTGACGGTTGCGTACTGAATCTAAACGGCGGTCCTCATGCGGTGCTGGAGCCATGGAGGCCATGCTTCTCAGTGTTCATCAGGCTGTCGCTGGTGAGACGGGGGTGGAGGGTGATGGCCGTCACCGGCACCGTTTTGGACTTCCTCCTGGATGAGCGCGAGCACGCCAGGTAGAACATCTCTGCCACGTTGAGCACGAGAGAGACGCAGGACACCACCAGCATGAAGATGATGAAGATGGTTTTCTCCGTGGGCCTGGACATGTAGCACTCCACCGTGAAGGGACAGGGGGCCCGGGAGCAGACGACCAGCGGGTCCATGATGAACCCATACAGATAATACTGGCCCACAATGAAAGCTATTTCCAGAAGGATTCGGAAAAAGATGGAAACCATGTAGTTTCCCAGCAGGTTCCCTTTAATTTCGACGTGGCCTTTTTCATCAGAGTACTTGGGAAATTTGACGATTTCGGCCCCGGAGTGGGTCAGCATGTGTTCTCTCAGCTTTTTCTCTTTGTGGATGACATGAATGACGTGACCGAGGTAGATCAGCGTCGGCGTTGAGACAAAGATGATCTGAAGGACCCAGAAGCGAATGTGAGAGATTGGGAAGGCGTGGTCGTAGCAGACGTTCTTACAGCCGGGCTGCTTGGTGTTACAAACCATGTTGGACTGTTCATCACCCCAAACCTGTAAGGGTCATGCCAGAGATCATTATTATTATTAGTGTTAGTGTTTTTATTGCAACTGTATGTACAATAAAAATAGTGACATGACAAACTTACATTCTAGATTAAGTCCAAACTGCTTTAAGTGTTCAGAAATACGAGGTACCATTATAGGTAAAAAGCCACTTAAGCTGCATATATAACAGATTATTTTAGCAAACGAGCATATTGTTGCTCTCATGCTCATCCCAGAAAGATAGAGGTTTGGATAAGCAGTCCTAATTTAAAAGTAAAGATAAGTGTCAGTATGATGAACTCAAATACAACTAAAATAGCTTCTTGGAGGATCTGAACTTGACATGTGCCACATTACTTAGAACACATGTGTCAAACACAAGGCCCGCGGGCCAAATGTGGCCCGCCACATCATTCTATGTGGCCCCCGAGAGCTTGTGCATTATTGTCATAAATTTTAAACCAATATTTTAAGACTTAAAATAAGCTAAAGCGCATATTGACAATAAACTACATCTCCCACAATGCATTTCGTCATCACCCACAACAATAACAGTATGAGCAAGACATCAAGATGATTTTCAGAACTGATGGACTTAAGAAAAACCTCTACAAACTAACCCAATATGTCCAAGAAAAGAGAAATCGATGCACAAGGAAGGCAGTTTCATGAACGACAGGAAAACGAATACAAGTTTGTACCTCATGGTGAAAAAACCGTGTGTCTTTTGTGTTATGAGGCGGTGGTGTCAGTCAGTTGTGAAAGAGTATAATCTGCGTCGGCATTTTGACAACAAACTCAGAGCTAAGTATGCTAAATTTAGCCTACAAGAAAAACCTTCTGGAAACCAAAGTAACGGATACTCTGAGTGATGTTTACAGAGTCCGTTACCATAGCAACGGACTCTGTAAACATCACCTGTGCGAGAGTAGGTGTACAACCACAAACACTGAGTTTGATATAATAAATAGTTAAATATTTGAAACTTTAATACATAATAAATACAGAACCAGTTATCTGACACCCCTGATTTAGAAGATTAACGCCCCCATGTGGCCACCAGAGGGGTTTTTGTTGTTTAAACCAATAGACGTGCACTCAGAGGAGGGAGCAGCCTGCTTGTGAGGATGAAGAGGACAGAAACAGTGAAAATGTAGCAGCAGACCTTCTCCGCTCCAGCTCCAAGGATCATGATCCTGAAGATGAACAGCACGCTGAGCCAGACCTTCCCGACGACGGTGGAGTGGGACTGCACCTTATTCAGCAGGGACGACAGAAAACCCCACTCTCCCATGGTTTCTACAAGCAAAATAACAATAATAAATCAAATCCTAATCTTTCTAAACCATACATTTAACAACATTAAACCGGTGTTCAGTTTTGTGAGGTCATAATTCACTTTTAAATCACTGTGTTTGGATAGTTTGCATCCCAAAATTTTAGATTAGAGCAGTCCCAAAGTGTGGGCCACGGCCCCCTGGCCGTCATGATACTGCAGGTGGGCCGTGAGAGGTTATTAAAAATGAAAAAATGTTTAAAAAAAAAAAAAAAAAAAATATATATATATATATGTTTAGTAGTTATGGCATGATTAAAAAATATTCAGATGCAATAAAACAAACCAGTTGAGTGTTATTCTATTCTATTCATCTTAACTTAATATGACAGGTGTCACCGTATTTGTGACCTCTTACACTGATATGAGAATATAGTTTCTAGTCTTTTATGTTGATCACAGTTGTGATTATAGGATTGGGTGGGCCGCTGAGATTTTTCACATTTCAAATTGGGCCGTGGTATTCTGAAGTTTGGGAATGGTTGGATTAGAGATTCATCTTTTTTTTTAAAAATCAATAGTTGGTCATAATTTGTTATAAATTGAAACAATTAAAACTAACATTAACATGAATAACAAAATAGAGCAAAATAGAGTGTCTACATAATTTTAAATCCAACAGTGATGATAAAAGAGTGCTAAAATCACAATAATTGATCAGATTTTAAATGGTAGAGGACATTGATATTTAATCTTTTTCTCTGTGTAACTTCTGAACATAAAGAAGAGTACTTTAATGATTATACGTTATTCTAAATCACAGCTTTGTCTGATCAGAGAAACTGAGAATATGCAGATAATTCAGAGGTTTATGATGACAGCTGCAGGTATCTGTACTTTTATTAGTATATACGAATGCAAAATGTCACACTTTTATTAAAAAAAACAAAGGTTTTCTGATATCTAAATGAACATGCCCTTCTGACTATCATTTGTGTCCTATTTCTAGAAAATTAAACAGTTATTAAACATTTCTTTAAAAATGAAACAGGCATACATTTAAGCTTTATTTTTGTGCAGGAAAGATTCCTGCCTTACCGTTGAATCCACAAGCTCTTCCCGAAGACAATCAGGCCGTCAGAGGTGGTGGAGCTGAGTGACAACGTTGAGCAGGACACCAGGCGAACCTGCCTGTGATGCCTTGAACTTTAGCTGAGATGCAGTTGTGCAACAGTGTGAGCTGTCACGTTGTCAGACATCTGGAAATGATAAATCTCAAGGGAACAAATTTGGGCTGAACGCTGAAAAGATAGCGCAGGTTAATGATTGACGGCCCATTTAAACCACAAATGCTTTTCCAGCACAGATGATAACTTTGACCAGGCCCTTTATAGAATTTTGCATTGAAACAAATTTGGCTGACATTCACATTTCTAGTCGATAGATTTGGTGAAATAATAACAGAGTCAGTGCAATAAAATGACACTGCAGCTTTATGTGATAATTTGCAAGTTGTGCAAACTGAGTATTGAAAGCTCTGGAAATGATGTTTCCTCACATGTTCCAGGTGCATTAACCTCTTTAAGGTGTCCTGTATATTCAATTCAATTCAATTCAATTTTATTTATATAGTGTCTGTTACAATGAAAATTGTCTCTAGGCGCTTTACAGAGACCCAGAGCATGACCCCCGAGCAAATATCATCAACTAAGATTATATAATTAAATCCAATCAATGATAATTGATTGACTGATAATATTCAGTATCATAAAGTCAAATAGTGACTTGTGTCGTCCATCACACAGTAACTTGTGTGCACGTCAGCCACAGCCTCCCGTGCTCATATTTGTGTGACTGAATATTTACATGTTTTGCTCAAAAGTAATTGACTTTTAAAACTGGTGCCAATTAATTGTCTGGTAATTGTATAATCAACTTTATAATTAATACTGCTTATAAAATATACACAGTTTATGCAATTTATTATTATATTCTAACAGCAAAAACCAGCATATGTATGCATATATAATGAGGAATGGACCACATGAGTAGTTATTTCGTTTTGAGGATAAATTAATCCATGCAGCCATTTTCTGGTGATGGGTTGGAGTGTGTGTGTGTGGGGGGGAGGGGGGGGGGGGCAGTGTCATTGGGTACAGTCTGCTTGCCTCATAGAGCAGTAAACTAATAAACAATTAATATAATGGGTGAAGTATTAGAATAATAAATAAGCATAATTGATATTTTTGGAAGTTACTCATACTGGTAAACCTCCTCATTCACATTAACAGACGATGAAACCATGATTTATTTCAACTTAAATCATTTATTATAAACAACAAAGCATAGAAAAATGTATTTGGCACATCAGCAGAAACACCACAATCATTGTCATCGTCGTCCAGTAAAAACATTACTGTACATTCGTTTGAGATAATGAACATTACAATAACTTAAAAGCATACATTCAACAACTGGCCATAAACACGATTCTGCTCACTCACAGAGTCACAAGTCAGTATTTATAATATAAATACATCAGTGTTCCAGACCTCTGCACATTTCAATACAAGTTCAAACCCAAGCGTACCCCTTTATATATTACATTTCTGAAGAATTTTCTTGGCGTATAATGATGCACGGTTACACACTGATGAAGGTTTTTCTCTGTGCTACCAGACTGTTATGAGTCTCTTGAGTGTATTTGAGCAACTGTTGGGGCAAAAATCTGAAACAATAAACTACATTTTAATGGCCACTTAATAGCCGTTTCTCCTCCTTGGCTCCGTCCAGGTTCCCTCCGACGCTGTGGTTGCTCTCCAGGTCCAGGTTGATCTTGTTCTGCTTGAGTGCTTCTTCTGAAGTTGGCCACCTGACAGCTGAGAGGCTGGCGGGGTTCTCTGCTGAGGTGTACCTGCTGCCTTTACGCTTGGACCCACATCTGATCCTGGTGCAGAGCAGGTAGAACAACTCAACGACGTTGAGGAGCAGAGAGACGCAGGCCACCACCAGCATGAAGATGATGAAGATGGTTTCTCCGTGGGTCTGGACATGTAGCACTCAACGGTGAAGGGACAGGGCTTTCTGGAGCAGGGGAACATGGGGACCATGACGAAGCCGTACAGGTAGTACTGTCCCACGATGAAGGCGGCCTCGATCAGGATCTTGACTATGAGTTGGGTCACGTAGCTCCCCAGCAGGTTCCCCTTGATCTTCACGTGTCCCTTTTCATCAGTGTATTTGGGAGTTTTGAGCTTTCGGGGGCCACCGGGGCTCACCATCTGCTCCCTCAGCTTGTTCTCTTTGTGGATGACGTGCATGGCGTGACCCAGGTAGATCAGCGTTGGCGTGGAGACGAAGATGATCTGGAGGACCCAGAACCGAATGTGTGAGATGGGGAATGTCCGATCGTAGCAGACGTTTTCACAACCGGGTTGCTGGGTGTTGCAGATAAAACCCGACTGCTCGTCACCCCAGACGCTTTCAGCACCGGCGCCCAAAACCATGATCCTGAACAGGAAGAGGACGCTCATCCAGATCTTCCCAATCACTGTGGAGTGGGACTGGACCTTTTCCAGCAGGGTTGACAGAAACCCCCAGTCTCCCATCTTTACAGCTGACGTTCAAGTATTAATCTGAGATGAAAAGAAAGAAAATCAAATAAAGAGTTAATAATAGATAGATTTGTGTGTGCGTTAGCAAACTCCGCACCTTAATACTGAAACATTAACCGCAGCTTATCACTTAATAAATATATTTTAGTGGAACGGTAGAAGCACTCATTGATCAGTACATGACAAGGAAGAAAATATTCTCCTGGATCTTGAGCTGTTTGCTCAATACAACAAAACTGAGAACCCTCCACCTAAATCAAATGTTCAAGCTGTTCATATTCCATATTTTAAGGCATAATTTAAAGTCAATTATAACTGCAATGAAAAATAAAAAAAATGGCATTTTGTGAAAACTGAGAAAGACAATGATGCCACCTATCTCACAATAATCCCTTTTAAACTAAGATAAACCAAAAATCTAATTAGCAACCAGTTGTTTTCTAATAAAAAAAAAGAAGGATATATAAAAAAGAATTTAACCAGAGACTGACAAGTCCTAAAAGTGAACTTTAAATGAGTAAAGTAATGAGCAGTGAGCAGCAGAGCAGAAAAATGGTTGCATCTTACCTGCGGATCAGGTCAGAAAGGACTGGCTCTGGTCAGGATCGATCACTACCTATCCCTGGACCTTGGAGTTTTGTACTGGGTGAGCAAAGCAGGACTCATAAGGGATTAAGTTGCGCAACACATTGGCTTTTATTGTCACGTTGTAACCATCAGCCAACTGGGACAGAAAAAGTTGGGAGACGGACCCGTCCAGGAGGACGAGCGTGTAATAATTGACAGGCGCTCGTGTTCAGGAGCTCAGCTCTGCCTTTTAAATCACTCTGAGGGTTTAGAAATATACATATACTAAATACAGTCAGCTTCTACACTCACAGGCAACTGGAAAGTTCTGGTGACATTTTAAAAATTACATCAATAGTTTCAGACATGCCATTTATGACTGAGTTATACTTTTTTTTTTTTTTTTTTACTGTAAAAGCACTTTCTGTGAAAAATGCTATTTGAATAAACTTTACTGAGTTGCTTATAGATAGCAGATGTGTGAAAGGAGCATGCGGATCAACTTCAGTGTTCTACTCTGTCATTTGCTGCTTTCTGTGCTTCACAGTCATGTTGTTTCTGGTATGTTCGTATGTTCTGTGAGTTTTAGAAACTAAAATGAACAGTTTTACTATAGAGAGAATACTGCACTACTCCATCAGTTTTATAATCACAATGATGGTATAATCTGCTGAGGTGATCATTTTTAAAGGTGAATTATTAGTGAATTATTATGTGGGTAAAATATTGTACAGCCAGATGTCTGAAGCTCATCAACCAACTTCTCTTTGTTGTTAAGGAGAAGGTGTCCCTCCAGCACCCACCACATTTCTTAGATCAGTTTTCCAACGTAGGTCACCCTATGGAGGAAACTCATTTTAGCAGCAATGCCTCAAAAACATTTAAGGGAGTTTTAAAGTTTAAAACCAATATTTATCATTTTTACCATCTTTGTGATTGCAGATATGGAATGGGTCGGGGGTATGAGGTTTCCTGACCCCTAACGGTAACTGTCAACTGTTGATATGAACACTATGGCCCTGATCATACACTTCCCCTTACCCATTAACACTAGCCGCTACCCACTAGCCGCTACCCACTAGCCGCTACCCACAAATTGCAGGTTTAGGAACCTCCGCTAACTGCTAATGCAATCTTCTGCTCCCTAAAGCCACAACCCATTGACACTAGCCGCTACCCACTAGCCGCTACCCACTAGCCGCTACCCACAAATTGCAGGTTTAGGAACCTCCGCTAACTGCTAATGCAATCTTCTGCTCCCTAAAGCCACAACCCATTAACACTAGCCGCTACCCACTAGCCGCTACCCACTAGCCGCTACCCACAAATTGCAGGTTTAGGAACCTCCGCTAACTGCTAATGCAATCTTCTGCTCCCTAAAGCCACAACCCATTAACACTAGCCGCTACCCACTAGCCGCTACCCACTAGCCGCTACCCACAAATTGCAGGTTTAGGAACCTCCGCTAACTGCTAATGCAATCTTCTGCTCCCTAAAGCCACAACCCATTGACACTAGCCGCTACCCACTAGCCGCTACCCACTAGCCGCTATCCACAAATTGCAGGTTTAGGAACCTCCGCTAACTGCTAATGCAATCTTCTGCTCCCTAAAGCCACAACCCATTAACACTAGCCGCTACCCACTAGCCGCTACCCACTAGCCGCTACCCACAAATTGCAGGTTTAGGAACCTCCGCTAACTGCTAATGCAATCTTCTGCTCCCTAAAGCCGCTACCCGTTATGCCGACTTCCTCACTCACTTTGTAGGTGTGGCAATGGCTGTGTCTCTTGCCCTTTCCACAAACTCGGTATCTTGCGATCACGGGTTGCGGGTGGTCAGACCACCCGCTACCCACAACCCGCAACCCGCATGTCGGCGCGTACAAGAGCGTGTCCAAATGGCATCAATGTGCTCTACCTCTCGAATTCACTCTTGTATAAAAGCGTGATTTGGCCTCAGTTGAACCCCTGAGAAAATAGCAGAGATCGTCTTAAACGCCTTGCTTGCCAGTTAAACAATAGATGACCAGAGCGTGTTTTACTGGGAGTGCACCGACTATCTGGGACTTTCAGGTAGCGGATAGGAGTTGTTTGTGTAAAAATATTTATATGTATATATCAGTGCAGAGGAGGAGGAGGAAGTAAGAGGAGGAAGCTCTACAGCAGAGTCCCAGATGAGCTGCACATGAGAGCTGCTCTGATCTGGATGAAAAGACGCTCCATAGCGGTTAGCGGGTAGCGCAACCTGCTCTTAAAGGCAATGGCTGCTGACGCACTGATTGGTTTGACAGGTGGAACGCCCTAACCACTCCCATGCATAATGTAGCGGGTAGCGCAAGTAGGATAGCGGGTTTAGCAAGGTGGAAGATTACGTTCTTTGCGGAGGAACGCCCCTCCCGCTACCCGCTATTCCTAAATAGTGGCTTTAGGAGATCTGGCAGAAGATCGGGCCCTATATGTCTATGAATCTGATGAAAAATGAGTCAAGTGGAAAGAGCATGACGCAGGGATCATCATCATCATGGCTATCCATCAGTCTGCTACTGGTTCGACAGCGCTCAGCTCGCTATTTTTCATACAAAGATAATCTCCTGGTGTCTCATTTGACTCTCAGCAGCTACCAGAGAAAATCAGGAAGAAACACTTTGCTGATGGTGAATATTAAAAAGTTGCAAAACAGTAGAAATAAAGGCCATATTTACATTTTTTTTCCTGTAGCCTAATAGCTGTACAGCTTAAAACTATAAGTTATTTGAAACTAACACTAATGCACTTTTTGGGAAGTTTAATGACCAGTTTAGAGTTACATTGTGTAGAGTTTCATGTCTGAAATTTAATAAATCATGATGACAAATGCACAGCAGTCAAATTTGAATATGAAGTTTAATGAATCAGATTAGTGTCACAACAAAGTGAAAATGTACTAAATCTATACATCTATTAAAGGCTGACATGATTAACTGTTTTTAAAGTTGTATTATACTTACCATTGTCACAATAGTTACTTGAGGTTATTTTTAGTAACATTTTGAATGTGACTAAATCTGTTTACTGAAGCTGGTCACCCCCCCCCCCCCCCCCCCTACACACTGTCCACCCATCAGCCAAAGTACACATAATCTGGAACCAGTGGGAAATGGACACATACCAGCTTTCAGTGAGTTCAGGCTTCAGATGTGGATCTCCCCGACGCTGCAGTCAGACAGGACAGTTTTAGCTCCCTCACAGACCCCTCCCTTGACCCCATTCACCCCCAACTTATGTCCTTGCAGCTCCAAGTCTGAGTTGACATAATTCTGACGGCTCTCGTTGTGGCTTTTAAAGGCTTTCTTCTTTGAGCTCGGCGGCGTCACCGGGGTCACGGTGTAGTCCTGCCTCCTCGTCACGCACTCCTTCACGGCTTTCACGCACAGATACAGCAGCTCGACGACGCTGAGGACGAGCGAGACGAACGCCGCCACCAGCATGAACCAGATGATGAGCGACTTCTCAGTGGGCCTGGACAGGAAGCAGTCCACCTTGTGGGGGCAGGGGAAGCGGCTGCACACGTACTGGGCATCGAGGGTGAAACCGTACAGAAAGTACTGACCCACAATAAACAAAACTTCCAGGAGGATCTTGGCCAGAAGATGGAGAACATAACTGCGGAGGAGGCGGCCGCGGAGGCTGATCTTGCCGCTGCCTTTGGTGTACCGTGGAACTTTGAAGGCCTTCCTGAGGAAGAGGCCGGCCTGGCCGTCGAGCTCTGCTTGCTTCTTCATCCTCTCCTTCAGCTAATAGAAAAGGAACAAGAAGTCAGAGATTCTCCACTTATCAGAAAAGCTCCAGAATTACAGTTTAGAGGCAATGTGGATGATTGAGAGTCCACCTGAGGTGTGGCAGTGTGACCATTACGTTTTTAAACACAGGTTTACCTACAGATGATCAGGTAGATGAGTTTAGAAAGTTAAGGCTCATGGACTCTCTTGAAAAACTTTGTAAACAATGAACTTCAAGAACGCTACATAGTCACTCTCCTTGATCAGGAAATTATCTTTGAAGCCCATAAGAAGGCAGTTTTGTAAGAAAATTATAAGATAAATATTCTTTAATGATGCATTAATTGGCCTTTGGCCATTAGGAGTCTGAAAAACCTGTAATCAAAGGAACAGTTCCTCCGTGTCTCCACTGATGTTCTGATATCTTTCAGGGATTTCACGGACCCTTCAGCTCTTTTACTAATGAGCCTCAGACCTCATTAGCTGAAATAAAAAAAAAAAAAAACAACAACCCTTTTCTTTCATTATGTTTGCATTAGTCAAATCAAATCAACAATGATGATACAGAAAGGGAAAAAAAGGTTGACCTTATTGTGCTTTTGCTGGTTTGTTATTCTGTGGCTTCAGTTTCTCAGTTGAATCACAGTTACAAACATAGAGAGAATTAACTTTTTTGGAATCTCAAGCTTTAAGAGATGCATTAAGCCCCTCCCCCTTTCCGCCAAAGCTTCGAAAAATCTCATGACACCTTAGTAATTTGGTTGACAAGGTTCCACCAGATAAACAGTCCAAAGGTCTACTTTTAAATCATGTCTTTAAAGTTCCAGCATTGTTGCAGCTGGTTTAAGGGACCGGGGGTCAGGATCTCTACTGAACCTTTACCTCTTCTGTGGGCGTGTCTCTTCTGAAATCAGTCACACAGCTTTGCACTACCCACTTTAGAAAAAAAAAATAGAGGCCGACCTGGGTCTGTGATGTCACAGCACCCTACAAATCTGAACAGGTCACTGAATGAAGGCTGTGTCATCAAGTTGGAGTTTCTGTAACACACTAATGGTCGGTTAAACGTAGGCGCCTTTATCCTTGAAAACATTCCTAGAAAATGAAATGAAAAACCCTCAAGGTTCTGCCACCCTCCCTACAGGTACGATGTGACGATCTTAGCAACGCACCTTCTTCTCGATGTGTATCACGTGAAGGACATGGCCGAGGTACAGCAGCTTTGGGGTCGCTATGGCGATGATCTGGAGAACCCAAAAGCGGACGTGAGAGATGGGGAAGGCGAGGTCGTAGCAGACGTTCTCACAGCCAGGCTGCTGGGTGTTGCAGACGAAGTCTGACTGCTCATCCCCCCACACCTGTAGAGGATCGGAGAGAGAGAAGATGCTGGACATCAGACATACAACGTCATGCATGTTGAAGTTTCCAGTGCAGTATGAATGGTAGGGGTGCACGATAACAATCGGACCTATAACAGGAAATAATGACGTCATCCCGATAACTCTGATATCCCAACGAATAGTCCCGATAACATATATTTCTGTCAACACAGCAGTGCCTCGCTCCCTCTGAGCCTTGAACAACCGGCAGTAAATGTTATGTTTAAGTGACGTCGGCATAATCAGAAAAACGATTACTCAATCAGGAAAATCAAGAATACCCCCTCATGCCAGAAAACAACTTGTTAACTCGGTCATAATTTTAGTAGTTGCTGACTTTAATTGATATTCGCAGTATTTTCCCACATGTTACACATAAAAAAAGAAAAATAGAAAAGGCTGAAAGAACAACTAGCAAATGAGGGAACTAGGGAATTTACGTTACACCTTGAATGCAGCCTGCAGCACAGCGCTGATCACAACAAACATGGCGGCGTGGAACTTCGTTAAAGTTTCAGAAGAAGATAGTTTGGTGGTTATTTGTGATGAATCCTCTGAGTGAATTCTACAAGGAGGGAAGCACAAGCTTTAATACGTAAAACCTGATCAGCCACCTACAACATAACAATCGCTTCCATGGAGTTTTGAAATCGCGCAAACGTGAGCTAACGGAAGCTAATGCTAACGTGCGCAAGCCAGCAGCAGTTTACCCTCCCCTCATTCCTCTCATCTAAAGCTTCCATGAGATAAAAAAAAAAAAATAAAAAAACTACTGAACCTCATTTACTTTAATTAAAGGTATTATTTAAATGGAACCACAAACCAAAATCCTTTAAATGTTAATCTTTTTCAGTTAGTAATTCTGATGCATGTATTTCCATCAGTTCAAGGAGCCTTTATTTTTTTATATCAGTCAATAATGAACCTTATTTAAGTTGATGTGAGATATCAAATAGGTTTGTTTGATAGCTTTAAGAAAATGTTTGAGAGGCTTGACAATAGTTTTTCATTGGAAAAAATAAATATCTGTTCGTTTAAAAAGTCAAAGCTATTTTTGGTTTTGTTCATAGTATTGATGTAATGATCTTAGGTATATGTGTGTGTTATCGGTTATCGGTATCGGCCTTTAGGAGCTGAAAGTTATCGGTATCGGTTTAAAAAACAGTTATCGTGCATCCCTAATGAATGGTGTTTGCTGCTTCACATCTTTAGATGAGCATCAAAACTTCCCCCCATGTCCTCGGGCTCACAAGCTTTGGGCTTCTCAAACAGATTCGGACCACTTTGTTGTTGTAAATTTGGATGAAAGTGATGTTATTCCAGACATTAATTGCTACTGATCACGGTGATTATATGAGCAGACCTGCTCAGCGCCGGTGCGCAGGACCATGATGCGGAACACAAACAGCACAGTGAGCCAGACTTTTCCGATCACAGTGGAGTGGCTCTGCACTTTATCCAGTAGGCGGCTCAGCAGCTCCCATTCTCCCATTTCAGTCGCCGATTGTCCCGCTTTCTGTTTGGGGGAGATGCAATGAAAAACTTCCACAAAATGTACAGAGACGGTGTATCTTTAAACAGCAATCGTCAGTTTGTCAATGAAACCTGTAGCATGGAGTGTGGTGTGTTCGTTATATTGCTTTTATTTCAAATCAATTCTGGAGGAAGGAAAAGCCAGAACAGACTCTCAAGGCCAAGGTTTTATGATTTCTCAGTCTTGTGACTTTGCAGATAAAAGCTACAGCTGCTGATTCAAGTCTCCAAAACAGAATTATCTATGTGACACCAAAACCACGAGGAATCGTGCATTAAATAAAGTTTGACACTGAACTAAACCAGTGATGTAAAAATACACACTGACGTGCTTGAGAAGGTGAGACGGATCTGTTACAAACTACCACAAATGACCAAATGTGCTGGCGATGTGGCCATTCTACCTCCGTCTAGTTTGTTTAGATTTTCACATGACAGTTAATATTTGATAAGCAGAGATGAGACATTTTTATTTTCCCACAGAATAGCACATATATTTTTCAATACTGTGGCAGAAGGAAACCTCAGTTTATAAGCATACTCCAATACATCCAGCAATATATAATTTGTCAAGCCTGTAAACAATATTATCAGTGTAATTTAACCTTTTATGACAATGTGAAACCAGTGAAAATTGATAATATTTTAGAATTGACTCACCAGCTGAACAAACTGAGAAATGGAGGGAAGGTGGATGAAGAAAGTGATGCCTCCGAAGGATGATGAACAGACAGAGTGAAGAAGAAGCAGCTGTCTGACTTATCTGGAAGGACACCTTCCTAACCACAACAACAACAACCTCAGGGTCCCGGGGCTGAACGTGAGTGACTGCTGGAAGCTAAAAACTAAACTACGGCTCCAATCAACTATGCTGTTTTTTTTTCCTGACAGCTCAATCAGTCCAGAAAAAAAACTGCAGATGCCTTTGGGCAAGCTATAAAATTAACTGACGGGTCCAGAGATGCTGTAAATCAACAAATTTGTTATTCACTCAAGGATTTTTGTTGACGTCTGCATTTAATCCAGTTATGAACACACCCTACAGCAGGGGTGTCAAACTGATCCGTTAAAGGGCCGTGAGGCTGCAGGTTTTTGTTCCATCCATGCAGAAACACAGCTGACTGGTTTCATTCAATCAACTGAACTGGTTAAGATCTTTAGTGAAGACAACTAGTGGGTTTCCTCCAGGTACTTCCTCCATCAGTCCAAAGACATGCATGTCAGGTTAACTGGTGGTTCTGAACAGCCCGTAGGAGTGACTGTGAGTGTGCATGATTGTTCATCTACATGTGGCCCAGCAGATCCGTGATCCTACATAGGAGCAGGCATAGATAATGGATGGATGGATGCATGGATGGAAAAGTTGAGAAGAAAATCAATGGTAAGTTAGAAGTGTATTAGATAGAAGTGTATTGAACTCTCCTGGAATCACCATGGAGATAAAACTGTTGTGTTTGTGGCCCGGGAACAAACATGGTCTGTGACGGGCTGATGACATCACATACAGCAACACTGTCAACTGGTAACGGAAGTAAATTCTTGGTAGGCAACATGGATGCCAACAATATCTGGTACAAAGATGCTCCTTCACAGTAACATGTCAAGGATTAGACCATCTGTTGGTATCACTACTGTTCCTCCTCTGTTCGCAGTCTCACTGAAACATGTAGTAATAAATAAATAATACTGCATTGCTGATATTCCAAGCCCTTCCATTATTTAAGTCAGCAATGCTACGTTCCTTATTACAATCAAACTAAATGGTTTAACTTCCTCAATTAGATTTGATTAAATGTACTTTATTCATCCCCCAAGGGGGAAATTCAAACGTATGTCTCTCTCTGTTCCATATCAGCATCTCCTGTTCAACTCAACCTGTTTGATCCTATTCAAAGAACTAACAACGTTATTAAAGCAAGAAACATACATACTCTACACGGACATATACCGTATATATGTGTATGTGTGTGTATAAAAGCATGTAAAATTGATCAGTAAATAAGAAACAGATGAAAGATGTAGTTCTTGAAAACATCAGTGCTGTACTTGAATCTTATTTATTTTTGGAGTGTAAAGGATCCATATATGTATTAATAAATGTACCAAGCTTAGTTAGTTTTTAATTAGTGAAACACAAAAACTACATGTTTTATGAACTCAAACTTCAAGAAAAATCTTATATGTAATTTCTAGATGTGTGTGTATGAAAACAGCAAATGTTTGCTCAGAAGAGTGAGTTTCTGTGTGAAGTGAAAAACAGTTGATCTGAGACTGAGCTGGTGTGAACGCTTGAACTCTGACAGCAGCTGCTGTTTTTATTCACACGTGTAAATGATTGACATGTTCATGATGTATTAGCAAGGTTTTAGCAAAGTTTGCCCATCTTTAACAAATAGATCAAAGTGCACTTAGCAGGACAACTAAAAAAAAAAAAAACCCAAACAAAATACTGAAACAAGATTCTTTAAAAAGATAGACACATCGACAGGCCAAAGATGTGGGAATGGAGTTTTATTGTTGGAATTCTGTAGTATAATAACACATTTAATATTTCAACATAGTTTCCTGTAATAACTTAAACAGTCTGTTCAAATTTTACTCACAAACATCAATGTACAAATATTAGTTGTAGCTTCTCAACAAAATAAAACTGCTCTATAATAATTCCTCACTGGATTTCAAATTCTCTCCAGAAGATTCTTGAATCTCACACTGAGACTAAAGCTTTCACCCTTCATCATCACACACACACACACACACACACACACACACACACACACACACACCACACACACACACACACACACACATTTCTAATTTCTGATTCCCTCACTGGCACATGATGAACTCTGTGTCTGATTAAAGCAGAGAGCCAGACGAACTAAAGACACAATAACGAGTGCAAGAATGTGTTCAGATTTGTACTTTCTCTTTAAGAGGATGTGATGAGTTTTCTTTCACCAAAACTACCCTTTAGTTAGTCTTGCATTATGCAGAAAGCCTTTTCACACAAACATATTGATAATAACCATAATATAGAAATTATTAGGTATTACTGGTCTATTTTTAGAACTTTTTCTTTTACATTTCTTTGCCGAATATGTATTTGGGATCTGCATATGTGATCTGAGCTGGAAAAGCAAACAGCATCAGACCTTTATAAATATTGCAAAATCTATTTATATAGAATCAAATCACACAGAAGGGGTCACGTGTGTCTGTCATTATGTTTCAAAATATATTTTCTTAGTTCAGACTAGTTTTTCCAGGTTTAGTATTGCTTTATGCTTTGCTTCAGTGAAATCACTATTTTCTGTTGTGCATGTACAATATAAATAAGTGTTACATTCATTTCTACCACGATTAACATAAAATTGTGGTAGACAGATCCTGGTTTTAAATAGGTCATGGTCACAAATGTGCATCCAGCCACAAAATCAAATGAGATCAGAATATTAGGCTACACTGATTAAGGTCATCAACCAACAGGTACACAACCCTAACTCAAGCACATGTGTGGCCACCTTTAAAAAGGTATTATCTCTGTATTTATTTTTATCTTTGCTTCTATTACTGCCCACACTATAATCCAGAAATACAGGACAAACCTGTTCATATTAAGGATCATTTCTTTGCAGGTTCTACAGAGATCAATATCAAATCAACCAAAGGAAATCTGTTAACTACCAACCTCAGTGGAATATCAGCAGAAGAAACTGAAGTTTACATGACTGAGCGTGACTGATGTAACAATCCAATAACAACAATAGCTTTTAATGTCTTAGCTGACCAGCACCCGTGATCCGAGAACCCAAATCCACTCTGGAATACACCTCACCAGTCCATACTGAGAACAAGAAGAGAAGAGAGAGAAACAAAAATCTAATTTATGTTTCAGGTTGCTTTCTTTTTTTTATTCATCAAAGTATCATATGGTAAAACTTTATCACAAATAAGGCACTTTACACAGAGTGTGACTTTACTTATCCTAACCTGCAGTGTATGAGGCCAGTAGCCGGTGGTTCTGTTAGACACTCCGAGCGTGGAGATGGCATGGCGAGCATAAACCTCTGGCTTTGGAGCAAACCAGCTTCCTCTTGATGATGTTGATGACACTACTGATGATGCTGGCTGCTGCTCACTTGAATCTATCTTCAGTGATGCATAAAAAAAAAAGTGATTTCACAGTAAGATATATCTACTGTTTAAAGAACATTTCATCCAACTGTTTAACAAATAATATATAGGAGGGGTGTAAATGACAAAAATACCATTAAATGATAAGATATGTGGAATGGTTTTGTCATAATTATTCAAGTTTTGCAAACACAAGTAATGATTCTTGAAATCTGCTTAAATAAAACTCTAAAAAGTGAAAAAATGTTCTACTGAAATCTGCAACTAGCTCACAGAAGAAAGTCAGTGAGATTAAGAACCTGGCGTGGTTTAAGACCCAGGCTCTCAACACTTTCTGGAAGCAAAACGGGTCAAATATGCAGCACTTAGGACCATGTCTGGTCGTTACCTGGAGAGGGATCAGACTCTGAATGAAGATTCCTTTGCCGCTGTATTCAAAATTGAGAGCTCTTGACAAACCATCTAAGTATCCCTGAAATGTTAAAAGAAAAAAAAATATACACTGTTATAGTAGTGCAGTGTAAAGGTTGATATTGTAAAGTACTATGAAGAAACTTCTTCCAAAGAGTGAGATGTAGTTTGAAAAACTTTGAAAAGTTATTCACAGCGAGCTCATCAGCATTAAACAAAACATTGATCTATCTGTTGCTTGTTGTGTGTCAGTTTAAGGAAATGTGTGTATCTCACATTGAAGGCTGCAAGTGTCACTCTTCCACGCAGGGGTTTGCAGCAGACGCCTGATGATATATTGACCACAGCCCCTCTGCTGCGCTCCAACATTCCCGGCAGCACGAGTCGGGTCATTAGAGTAGCAGCAGCGATGTTCTTATTCACCTGATCCAGCAGGACCTGCTCAGGCGTTTCAGTGAGGCTCTGAGGGGAGGCCAGGGACCCGTCCACACAGTTCACCAGGAAGCCAATATCTTTACCCCTCATTTCTTCCTTGATGGCCTTGCATGCCGCTTCGCCCAGAGAGAAGTCGGCTGAGATGATGGCGGTTTCCACTCCATAGCTTCCGGAGAGGGATGCAGCAGTGTCTCTAACGGAGGGACTGTCCTGAGTTACAAAGATAATGCTTATGCCGTGCCTGGCCAGCTCCTCTGCATATGCTTTAGCAACAGGTTGAGATGCACCTGACAGGTGAGAAAACAGTGTTTATCACAGACTTGTAAGAAAGAAACAAAGCACGATAGTATCAGCACAGCAGCCTCGCCATGGTCCTGAATAACTAATTGAAATTGTACTTTAAAGAAAAAAAAATACAAAGCTGGTTTGGAAAGTGGTCTGATAAAATGCAATGATTATTCTGGTTCAAAATTACCTTTCGTAATAGCTGTCTCAATTATCTATCTGATTATCTGACTTATAATGAATGACTTATAGATGAATCTGACTTATAATTCATTTCTGTTGTGACGCCCTTCTGGAGTCCATACTTACCATAAATAACAGCCCAGTCACCATATCTCTGGGCCAGCTTCTTAGTTGGTATCATTCTCGGGAGAAAATGGACCCTAATCAAAGTGCAACAGTCACTCAGGAGGATTACTGCTCTGCTGGCCGTGTACAGAGCCCCAACTAGGGCCAGAGTCTCAAAGTAAGAGCTGCACGACCGAGAAATTTCTCGATACAAAAACTGAAAGCTGTCAACTGCGGCCATGGTCCACACCGGTGATGCTGAAACTATTTTACGAACTAAATTTAATCTGAAAGACAAAATGCTAAAGTGTCACGCTTACTTCCAAGACAAATTGCTGCTCCTACATAGCGAATATCTAATAAACCGAAATATTTAACAGATAATTCAAGAATCAGTGACGTTTCCAGCTCACCACACGATGCACTAGCAAAACATTGAGTCACGTGATGACTGCGTCACTGATGGTGCTTTCAATTATCCCGCAGGAAAACCGTCAGAAATGTTTTGAGTCAAAAGCAATAAGGTTTAGATATATTTACTGTGCTCTTAGATGAATCATTTTGTTGTGATAAAATGTAGATATACAAATGTTTTTGTCACGTCCAGTGCCACTCATGTTTTCATTATCAGTGATGCTTATTATGTATACTACAGAGTGACAACCTAATTTCCGAGACTTTGATGACACGCACTTCACACATCCCACAATGCATTGCAATAAAATGAAGCAACTGTTTCCATAGCGACACAGCTGTCGCTGGGAGTCAATCTCAAAAATGCTATCTGGATGAAGAGTTTACCTGTGAGACAAGGTGACATCATCATACTCCTCATCTGATCTCTATTGACCGTGAAGCGCGAAAAAAGAAAACAACGTAATTTTCGTCGTGATTTCTACTAAATTTAGTTCGTTTTGCTTTCAGCCAGTCGTTTTTTCAGCGATGCGGTTCGGTTGGCATCAAGCTAATTCCAGAAAGCACACATTCAGAGGTTTTAAGCTTTTAACTCTTGAGTGAATATATTTCATTGGAGACTATATCGTTAGTTATATATAGTTAGAAATTATTAATTGGTAGTAAATGACTGTATAGACAGTTTTAACACCTTTAAACGGCTGTCTTCAGATAGCCCACTCACGTTTTTGGGAGGTTAGATTAATTGACGCTTCTCTGAAAACTAAATGAATAAAACGCGTTTTATGCGGGTGTGATGGAAATGAACTCATATATGTAATTTAATGAGAATCATGATGCATTTCGTCGTGTGAAATCCTCATATTTCTCGTCTATATCTGGATGGGAGAGGTGTCTTATTTTCACTTCATAAATGTTTATAGGTGCTCAGTCATTTATTAGTCTCAAACGATTTCTGTTTTGACAAAGTAATTCATAAACAGAGAAAATTCGGTGTTTAGTTTTTTGTTTCTGCATACATTCAAAAAGCAGAAAAATGGCACGATTTACTAAGCCCATATGCAATCGTTATTTGAGGAATATAATCCTTTACATTTCGGAATAGCACAATTGTGTCTCTAGCAACTGAAGGTATGATTTTGAAGAGCAGTGTCTTGCAGGGGAGCATGCCTATGTTCCCTCAGCCCTATGTTCCCTCAGCCCTATGTTCCCTCAGCCCTATGTTCCCTCAGCCCTATGTTCCCTCAGCCCTATGTTCCCTCAGCCCTAGTTTTCTCATGCTCAATCAGTGGCTGAGTTACCACTATTAACCTAATGGCTTAACACAGGCACTAACGTTACCAAACGGCTATGTTATATTACCCCACTAATAATGTCCAGAATGTTACCAAACTTCTACAGTAGTACAAATAGTGTTAGTACTCATAAAATTAGGTGTTAGAAAGTTTGTAAGTACACCAGAAATTCCAGACATTATTAGTTGGGTAAGGTCATGGTGCAAAAGACCCTAGGTTGAAATTACTCTGAATCATCTCTTAAAAAGCGACATAAAACTAAAGATGACTTAACTTAGAGTTGCATTTTGAGAAAAATCTTAGAAATTAGGGAACATAGGGCTGTGGGATCATTGGGCTGTGGAAACATAGGGATGACCCCTCTTGCAGTATTGCCATGGACACCATTGTTATTGAACTTTCTTGTGATGATGGACTCATAAATATTAACATTAGCCAATGTGACAGGTGATATCTTTTATTCTGGCTAGATCACCACGTAACCTTAAACTAAACCCATAATCTGTTCGAGAGCAGTTTTTCCAGTTCACTTCATTTCAGTTCAACACTTTATTAATCCCCAAAGGGAAATACTACTTTACAGAAACTGTCATTAATAAAGTCTCTTTAAAGTTACCACTTGTAAAAAGTACCATAAATTTACTCTGATGATTCCAGATGACATCATACTGAAACAGCATCTAAACATTATCAGGCACAAGTGTTAAATCTTGATGTTGGTCATTGTAACCAAATCGATTGTGCTTTATTTCTGATATATAACGAGGGGATAATAGCAGCTAGAAAATCAATTATTCAAATAGCATCTTAAAAGTTGATTAGTCCATCTAGATTGTGATTTGAATTGTCAGATATAATAATGATAATGAATACTACTGCTACTGCTACTACTATTCAGCATTTGATCTATTACATGTTGTGTTCTACATGGATTTTATCCTGAACCAAAATCAACACTATTAACCAGAAATGAACATAGAACTAACTTGGTATATTTGTTATACAACATCAAAGCTTTGCAGTTCCAGTTAAACTAACTTCAGGATATGTTTCACATTCCCATGGGAACCATAAATGCTTTTATACTTTGTCCCAGTTACTGATAAGTATGCACTACATTCTGATATTGAATTTAATACAATTAAAATGTTAAGTAGCATATTACAGAATATTGAATTACTAAATTAAATTTCACATTGATGTAATCAAAAACCTAAGTGATCTCTGCTTTTAATGGGAGCACTCTGTAGAGTTGTCACGAGAAATAACAGCTTTAACAACGCATTGCTTTACATGTTTTTAATGTGAATGCATATAACAGCCTGACTGGGAAAGCATAGATTAACAAAGAAAGACCAGAACTAGCATTGTTGTATGTGTTATCTCAGACTGAAGGTATAGATTTTGTGAAACCAAATAACACCAAGGAAGGCTGGTCATGTTGATATTGCTTCATACCTTGAGTGTAAAATATCCCTCAACTGTACACCTCATTTAGAAATGGTTTTATAAGCTTTTGTAGCTCAAAGTTCATCAGCAATTCCTCCAAAATCCCCTGTGAAGTACTTCATCCCTGTTTTTAAAATAAAGCAAAGAAGCCATTCACAGCTGG
The DNA here is from genome assembly GCA_018398805.1 of Hirundichthys speculiger. NCBI lineage: Eukaryota > Metazoa > Chordata > Actinopteri > Beloniformes > Exocoetidae > Hirundichthys > Hirundichthys speculiger. Next base: position 1,373,760 of record JAGFBZ010000234.1, read on the forward strand.
TTGTTATTGATTGAAAACACCCTCAGCCACACATATTGAACCAGTTAAATTTTGTGAAGTGAAAAAGGGCATTGTTAGTGTCACATTAAAGCAGAAATATATTCAGTTCTTTGGACCAAAATGTTGAAGTCATTAAATACAGCTTTGCTAGCTCTACACTGCACAGTTAAATGCCACACATCTCTTCATTCTACAGTGAATCATAGTAAACCATTTCATAAACATTTCTGATGTTCTTTTTCTTTCATACACCAGCAACAGAGATGTCTCATCTGTTAGCTGAAGATGAGGTGGAGTTACAGTCCCTCCTCAAGCAGCTTCTGAGAAGCATCAGTGACAGGATCTCTGGAGCGCCATCCACCGAATGTGCTGAGGAGATCCTCCTCCACCTGGAGGAAACTGACAAGAACTTCCACAAGTAAGGCCACCCACCAACACTATTTGATTTGCATTATTATGCTGTTTTTTTATTAATCTTTTCATCTTAATGCCTTTGCAAAGCACCATGAGTTGCCTTTGTGTATGAAATATGCAAATAACTTTGCCTTGCCTCTGTATCATTCAAATTTGTACCGTAGGTTGCATTTTTTTTATTGTGATAATTGTTTTTAATTCTGTAAAGCACTTTGTGTTGCATGTCCTTGCATGAAAAGCGCTCTACAAATAAAGATTGATTGATTGATAGATTGACACTTCACAGCAAAAGGGTTCAGTTGGATCTACATTCAGCTGGATCTTTTTGTGTGGAGTTTGCATGTTCTCTCTGTGTCTGTGTAGGTTTTCCCCGGGTACCCCAGTTCCCTCCTACCCCAAAAACATGTTATTTAGGCTAATTGGTAATACTAAATTTTCCGCCTAGGCTTTATTTATATATTAACCATAATGTAATTTGATTGTATGAATAATCATAGGAATGTTGAAAGCTGAGGGGTCCCTGGACTAGAAGGGAGCTATATAAGCATGTTGTTGTTGTTGTGTGATTTGGTTGCTGCTTTGCTTTCAGTTATGAGTTTGTCAAGTACCTCCGTCAATATGTGGAGAGCTCTTTGGGGACTGTCGTGGACGAGGACACGATGGAGTTGATGAGAGAAGAAGGACAGCATGCAGTTGTCTCGAGACAGGACACCCTGATTCATGCTGTGACCCAGAGGACCAGAGGTTCAGCTGAGTGAGTGAAGCTCTGAATACTCTGGACTGTGAATTTAGTTTGTTTGCAAACCTTCATATTCCCTTTTCATTATCAGATGTGATATCTGAATCTGATAAAGTTTTCATTTTTTACTGTCTTTTTGATTTAATATGCACATAGCAATACTTATATCTGATTATGATGATCTGAAACTCATTCCTTATTCCATTGATGTTGACTTACAGAGAATTCAGAAAAATGGAGAAATCCACATTCTTACTAGGAAAATTAGTCATTCCTAGTGGAAAACTGAAAAATTTGAAGCGTTCCTAAACATTATCTCACTCTGAGTCTAGGACAGAAATCTGCTTTTTCCACAAATTATTCCACAAAGGTAATCAGTGGGATAAAAAAAAAAAAAAAGACAACAGGTGTGTTTGTTTTGATACAGCAGAAAACACTGACAGGTTCAGATGGTGTAATGATTTCATTCTCTCTGTTTGTAACAGGTACCAGGAGATGATGGAGACCTTGAAAAGCACAATGATCATTGTTGTCGAGTCTTTAATAAACAAATTTGAGGAGGACCAGGTGAGGGAGGAGGCACATGGAGGGGGTGAACACAGTCATCCCAACAGCCAGTACACTGATAACTGCTCTGACAGCGACTCCTCTTTCAACCAGGTCAGAGATGTAGAGCAAATGCATTCTGTAGGCAACGGATGGTGGCGTTATATCAATTTTTTTTGGATGAGTCATGCAAGGTGCACAATAGATCATAATGAGTTTGTATTATTCCATGCTAATTTGAGTGCAGAATAAAGCCAACAGTAGATTTATATGACCCTGTTTATAAGACTGATGGAACCTCTGATTTAGGCTTGCTCATCATTCTTTTTTTTCCACTTATCCTTTACAGAGTTATGCATTCATCAGACAAGAGCAACTACAGGTTTTGGCTGAAAAACTTGACCCCACCAAGCCCAAAGAGGTACATGAGAAAAAAATAAACACATTTTTGACTGTCCACTAGAAAGCATTTCATAAAATGTCCAAAAGATTGCATAAAACATCTGAGATGTTGAAAGGTAATTAACAAGAAGAATGCTTCCTTGGCACTATAAGCAGAATATATTGGTATTTCATGATACATTGTGTTCATGTTAGCTGCTTTTACGTTGAGAGCGCAGGTAGGCATTTTGTTCAGTCAGCCATTTTTCAGAGATGACCTTGTCAAAAATGTTTGCTTGTTTTTTTCAATTGAAAGTGTGTATTTTCTACACCTTTTGGTCTGGTTACTTTTCTAAACGAATGTGCAGCTTTGTCATTGTGATCCATATTTGTGAGATTTTTATGTTTTTATGGCAGAAGATAATAACTGGTTAGCTGATGATGCCCCCTTTTTGAACCCTACAGCTGCTGGAAATAACTGTCAGTGAGAACAATACTAGAGTTCTGTAATGCACTGAACAAATTGGAGGTTTGTGCACTGATTTGGAAATGGCTAAAAAGGCAAACAGATGAATAGGGGCTGTGATTGGACATTGGTCAGTATAATGAAGAGTGTTGTCCAGATGAATGGTGCACGTCTTTGTGCAGGTGCGTTGGGAGGCTCTACAGGCTCTCTGCTGTGCACCTCCCTCTGATGTGCTGAGCTGTGAGAGCTGGACCTCCCTGCACAAGAACCTCTGTGCTGCTTTGACCGATCCGGACCTCAGTGTGAGTCCTGAGCAGCCTCACCTTCTCAGAATAAAACTGTTGTTCCACAAACTCACATTTTATTTATTTCCATATTAATCCGCAATAATTGTATCATTTCTTTCAATATGAGGCTTTAAAAAAGCTACCAAAAACAATATGCTATTATTTTGATTTTTATATGCACTCTGTTTAATCTCCTTAATCTTGTTTATTTTCCTCATGTTATAATTTCAAAACTGTCTGTAATGATATTTTATGGCTGTTCCTTGTACCTTTGATAGGGCAACGTCCTGCAGTTTTTTGCTAAAAGCTTCTCTTCCTCCCCATTAAATGTGACACGAGAGATCTACACCAGCATGGGTAGGAAATCTGAAAAGACCTTTCAGGGCTTTAATGTGAAATACAACACCTTTATGTTCGAAACAAACAAAGATGTACAAAACTAGAAAAATCAAAACTGAAAAAAAAACAACCCTAAACTCACATGAAAAGGGACTTTTCATGTGAGTTTAGGGTTGGTTTTTTAGTATAGTATTTTTTTAGTATAGGATTTTTCTATCTATACAGACAAAATCGTTTTAGTTTTATGTTGAAATTTATGGAGATATCCGCCTTCCTGCTTTCACCTCAGGAGCTACAAAGTTAAAATCCCTGAAAATCTTTCATGCCAAATAAATGATTCACAGGCATTCACATTAGTTTTACATTTTTCATATTTTGTTTGAAGTTGTTAAATGTAACATCTTTATACTGTCAGAGTGTTTGTGTGTCTGTATTATGAATTTCATAAACATACACATTATCTGGTGAATAATGAGTGGTTTAGATTAGTAATATTTTCCCTTTTTATGAGCAGCTAAAAGTTTGGAATCAAGTTTTCTGACTCACAAACTGAGTTTTCCAAGTGGCTCTGGTTCTGTTGACATCAACAGACCAGACATCAGTCGTCTCCTCAAACAGGTACTCCAACATGTCTTTTACAATATCTGAAGTGTATCGACTTGCCAGAAAGTGTACAATGTTTCTTTTTCTCTCCTTCTGGCTTGTCTCAGATTCGATTAATGAATGACTTTCAGAAGGAGGTGACTACCTTCTGGATTCGTCATCCAGAGAAGTGAGTTTTAAAATTTTTTTTTTAATTTGTGCAGCTTTTGCACATCATTTTTGATGCTATTGATTCCTCTTTGATAAGAGGTGTTGATCTGTTTAAAATAAGAATACTCAGTAACCTATAAGATGTTCGGTATTTCTGAAGCTACAGTCATGGAAAAAATTATTAGACCACCATTTTTTCTTCACTTTCTTGTTCATTTTAATACCTGGTACCACTAAACGTCATCATGTGACTAAAACAGACAGAAAAGAAAACACTGAATGCATAAAAGCAGTGTTTTGGGCAGTACAACGCCATAGCTATTGATGTAAAAACTTAAGTGATTTAGGTTATAATCAAGAAAACCATGGAAAATGGTAAGATATCAGCTCTTAAATAAAACTCTTATGAGCAATCTTTGTGGTTATCGTTATGTTTGTCCAAACAAATGTACCTTTAGTTGTACCAGGCATTAAAATGAACAAGAAACTGAAGAAAACAAGGGTGGTCTAATCATTTTTTCCATGACTGTATGTGTACATGTGCTATCAAGATTTCCACGCTCATATCTTCTCTCCTTCTTCACTGTACCCTGCTTTAGGTATATGGAAGAAGTTATAGAGAGCACGTTCTCCCTGATGTCCTTCTGTCCTGAACATGCCTCAACAGGAACTGAGAGACCCCTGGAACCAATTCACTTACTGGCTTTACTGGACATTAAAGCAATCTGGTTTAATAAGTGGATGGTGTGTATGGCACCAGGATATGCTTATCTTTATTATTCATATTATTCTCAGTAACACATAATTCTATATCTTTTTCCTTATTGGTGTACTCCTCCATCATTCAGCACGGCTACTACAGTAGGACTGTGGTTCTCAGGCTCCTGGAGAGAAAATACAAGAGTTTGGTGAGTGATTCACTCAATAATCATCTCTCACCAACTCATTTTTTCTTCTTAAAAGTCACGCACAAGACAGAAGAAGCCAGACAATGCACATTTAAAATACTAATTTTAAAGCACTCAGTTTCCACATCCAGCCAACACTTGGTGGATGCTTGATTAAATTATACATAAAGTTGGGTGCTCTTGTGAACTTTAATAAACTGACTTATTTCTGCTAGATATTGGAACTACCAAAATTCTGTTTCACTTACTTCTTAAGGTGGATGATGACCCATTTCAAAACAAAAAAACGTTCTTCGTTTCAGCATTTTCTGGTTTTATTGTTGGGGCTCGAGGAAATTCTTCATTTGCCGTCAAAGTTGCTAACGTTGTTGAGTTACTATCTGCGTTTTTATTTTTACTTCATACCACTGACATTCAGTTGTGGTCAGAACATCCATTCTTCACAATGACATGAATAAGGTGAAATAGTTGAGCTTTCAGTCAACTGTTCTTTTTCTTGAGTAGTAAGACCCTCTGGTCTTAATTAGACCATTTTGAACACAAAAATGGTCTAATTATAATACATATCTGTAATTATAAAATTACAGACATGAGAGATTAGCTGTACTTGACCAGCTGGACTAGTCAGTGCTGCAAGATACTGGGTACCTTCAAATATTTTACCTACTGACAAGGGCTGTTCTTCAAGTAAAATATGTACATTTTACTATGTTTAGTCTCTGCTTTAACCCTTCCTAATTTCTGCTATTGATTCAGCTACAGGGTCACTAAAGATTCACATCACTCTGACATTTTGGAATTGATTCCTTCATTCCAATCCTCCTGCTCTATAGTATTACTGACTTTAGAGAGGATTAAAGTGAAACCAATCCTGAAAATGTCTTTGAAGAAACAATCTATCACATTAAAAGACAGTAAGCCTGAACTACTCTTGCACTTCAGTGTCTTAATCTGAGAGCTCCTGATTTAAAAGCAAACTACATTAGCATACAGATTTTGTTGTAAACTCATTGCTCCTTTTCAGCTGCAACAGCAAAAGACATAATTTAAGTCTTTATTTTCATTTTTTCCAGATTGTAGCTGCTCTTCAGCAGTGTATCTATTACAATGACTCCTGTGGCCATTTTACAAGTGAATAACTGATCCTCATTTCAAAGACAAGGGAAACACCGGTAAGTAGCACAATCCAAAAATTAATTTCCCCCCCATCAGTTTTAGTTTTCAGACATATTGAAATACCATGCTTTAATCTTAGTTTCTTCCCTGTGTTGTAACCTTCAGGACATCTTTAACTATTCTAATTTAATACCACTTTTAATGAAACACATAAGTAGTGCACTCAGAATGAGAAACTAAGGCTTAATTTGAAGCCTGCAGCAGTATATGAATGAGTATGTTAACTTACCTGTATTTAGTTTTTTTCTTTATTGAACACTTCATTTTCCTGCTGTTATTGAAATGGGCACATTTACAAAAATAGCAGAGAAAAGAAGTGAGAGGAGTAAAAGGAAAAACAAAAGACAGCAGACACAAAAATACGTGTTATTGAGAAAGGGGTGGTAAGTTCACAAATTCATGTGCATGTAAATGTAAGTAAACCGAAGGTAGGAGACAAATCAGAGGTGTATATATCTAAAAAAGAAAAGAGTTAAAGCAGCTGTTGCAGAGAATTTGGGGCAGCATGCAGAGGATTTAGGACTTTCCTTTTTTTCATTCTTTTTTTTTTTTAAATCTACCCAATAACTCTTCAAACCTTTTATAAGATTACTTAATACTAATTTTAACGGGAATTTTGTGAACATTCAGGCACATAGTTGTAGCACTCCAGTAAATCAAAGTAAATAGCAGGTAACAGGGTAATGTCATGTCGTGTTTTCTCATCCAGGCCAGCTGCTTTCTCAAGTCTGTACACCGTGACCTCGTCTCGCATGAGTGATGATACGCTGTCTCCCACTGATATGCTCCTCAGGAAAAAAAATGTGTCAGTTTTTGATTTTCTGCATGTTAGAAATACTGAGAGGTTGCCACATAGTGTCATGTCTGAAATTCCTGTCCATTACACCAGTCAGTGTGGTTTTATGAGTACTTTGACAAATGACACAATCTAAACTTGGAGGGCTCTCAAGATCATAAAACCTCAGCTGTTGATAAATTGACAGACAATACTGATTAAAGAATCAAGTTTCTTTATATTCATTTTATGATATCAAGAGATGCAGATTTGAAACTTTCCTTAGCATATTGCTTATTAAACAAGCTATTGATATTATTATTATTATTATTATTATTATTATTATTATTATTATTATTATTAATGAAGTACATGAGATGTATTTCCACATGCATACAAAAAATGTATTTCTTATCCTATGAAGAAACTATTAACATGAAAAAAAATTAAGCAGTTAAACATTCTGTCTAATTAGCTAATAACTGGAGCAGGTACATACATTACTGGTAATTAATTCATTCATAGGTTTATTTAGCTTTTCCGCTGTTAGCGCTTTTGACCTGAGAAATTATTTCCTCCAAATTATTCTGTTTAAATAATAAATAATAAACTAATAAATGCAGCCATTTATATAATAATTTGAACAGGTCCATAAACATATCAGTAATAATATTCATATCAGTATTTGAAGATGATGGGAAGTTTAACTCAACATTCATGTGTTTTGATGTGTTTTGTGTTTCAGGCTCTGTGCAGACGAGTGTTTATTCTGGAAGGGAACTTGAGTATTCCTTGTTTGTTCACTCTTTGTGCGTCCTGGGGAAACTCATCGTCTACTCCAACGGACGAAAGCTTTTTCCCATCAAAATGAAGAGGCTTAAGGGTATGATGCAAGTCTGTCCTGTACAGACTTCCAATAGTTTTGGCTTAAAGCAATTTTGGCTTAAAGAAAATTCTTACAACTGTGTCACTAACTTGTTACTGTAGTTAATGTATAAACAACTTTAGAAATGAATATTTTATATTGCTTTCTTGTGGGCTGGACAGAAGTGCAGTAGTTATGGAAGTAAAACACTTAGGGCCCGATCTTCCGCCAGATCTCCTAAAGCCGCTATTTAGGGATAGCGGGTACCGGGAGTGGTGTTCCCCTGCAAAGAACGCAATCTTCCACTTTGCTAAACCCGCTATCCCACCTGCACTACCCGCTACATTATGCATAGGAGTGGTTGAGGGCGTTCCACCTGTTTAACCAATCAGTGCGTCAGTAGCCGTTGCCTTTAAGAGCAGGTTGCGCTACCCTCAAACCGCTATGGAGCATCTTTTCATCCAGATCAGAGCAGCTCTTGTGCGCAGCTCGTCTGAGACTCTGCTGTAGAGCTTCCTCCTCTTCCTTCAATTCAATTTATTTTTATAGCGTCTGTTACAATGTCAATTGTCTCTAGGCGCTTTACAGAGACCCAGAACATGACCCCCGAGCAAATATCATTAACTAAAATTATAATATTAAATCCAATCAAGGATAATGGCAAGTAAAAAACTCCAACAGAAAAGGGAGACGGCATAATGGGTAGCGGCTTTAGGGAGCGGAAGATTGCATTAGTGGTTAGTGGAGGTTCCTAAACCCGCAATTTGCGGGTAGCGGCTAGCGGGAAGTGTACAATCAGGGCCTTACAGTTAAAGGGCCACAGACATTTATGTTGTATTGCCATGAGTTGAAGACAAATTGCCCTTTTAGTGAGTTTGAAATATAACAGTTCCTTCAATCAATCAATCAATCAATCAATCAATCAATCAATCAATCAATCAATCAATCAATCAATCAATCAATCTTTATTTGTATAGACCTTATAACAACCTAGGTTGACCAAAGTCCTTCACAACGTTTAAAAAAAACTGACGAAAGACTAATGCATAAATGCAAAAGAAATAACAATGAAATACATCAAAACAAAAAAAAAGTAAAAATATGTCCGTAAATAACATTACAACATTTCTTTTCTTTGATTAAGATTTAATATTATAATCTTAGTTAATAATATTGCTCGGGGGTCATGCTCTGGGTCTCTGTAAAGCGTCTAGAGACAATTTGCATTGTAATAGACGCTATACAAATAAAATTGAATTCCATTGAAAAGTGATGTTGTGCTGCCATGTGCCAAAAAGCCATTCTAGATAAAAACATCTTCAGTTTGGCTTTGAACAGAGGCAGATCAGTGATGGTACGTAGCTCAGTGATGGTACGTAGCTCAGTGGCCAGACTGTTCCAGAATTTAGGACTGGCAGCCGCAAAGGCGTGATGGCCCCACTGTTTGCATCTGGACTGTGAGACCTCTAACAGATGTTGGCCAGTAGAACACAGAGCTCTGCTGGGTTGATGAAAACTTAAAATCTCTCATAGATACGATTGTCCGAGGCCATTAATGAATTCTTAAAATGAATTCTGAGCTCAACTGGAAGCCACTGGAGGGAGTACAGGACAAGTGTTACATGATTGCATCTCCAAGTATTTGTCAAGAGGCGTACAGCAGCATTCTGGACAAGTTGTTAGTGATTCAGTTAAGGTTTGATTGATTCTTTCCAATTCCTCCCTTAACCCTCAATCTCAAAAATGCGCACGTTCCCACTAAGGGCAAGTGCTGTCCCGATTCTTAGAAAGTCAAATTCAGGGACGAGTTTGAGGGCTGTATCGCCCTCAAAATTGAGATTTTCCGACACCACCCTTGGGAGTAAGGGCTACCCAGAAAGCGCTAGGTAATTTAGCCAAGACATCTTCAAAAAGGATGGCGACAAAAAAAGCTAGCTACAAATGTAAGTATCTTCGTAGTTCTTAAAGATATAAATGTTACGAAACCATCTTATTATTTTTGTTTGAGACTTTTTTCATGGATTAACATCGTTGTTAGCGTAACATTTATTTTTTTACTTTACGATGTTTGCCGTCGGCGGGTCCTGGCGGCCAGCGGGTCCCGGTCGCTGGCAGGTCCTGGCGGCCGGCGGGTCCCGGTCCCGGTCGGCGGCTGGCGGTCCCGGTCGGCTTCACATTACTTGTATACCTTGTTGTGTGGCGACGGAGGGCTGAATAATGTATCCTCTGTTGTGTTATTTGCTAATATTATTTGGAGAATATACAGCGCTCTTTTTAATGTTATCCCTGTGTAATTTCAGGAAATACAGAGACAACACGGGCTCTGATACATTTCAGTCTGAAGACGTAACTGCACTCAAGGGGCGTCCCATTTCTAAGCCAGAAGATAGCCCTGACACTTACTTTCGAGGGTTTAGATTGAGGGCCAAAAATTGAGGGTTAAGGGCGAGGATTGAGATTGAGGGTTAAGAGAGGAATTGGAATTCACCCAAAAAGTGTTACAGTAATCAAGTTGGGAACTAATGAAAGCCCATGGATGGCTTTCTCAGGGTCACTACAGCTTGGTAAAAGGCTTATCTTTAGCAAAGAAACAAAGCTGAAAGAAGCTTTCCTTGATCAAACTTGAAACTGCTGTTTAAGGTCACACCCAGACTTTTGACCACTTGATGTAGGTGAGGGGCAAGAGCATCAAGACCTGGAACTACTGGAGATACTACGCAGCTGGATGGCTTGGAGGCGGCAAACACAACACACTCAGATTTTCTCTTGTTCAAACAGAGAGAATTTTGAGACAGCGAGAGTTTGATGTCATCTAAACATCTGTGGATGGCTTCCAGTATGCCTGATGAACTGGACATAACTGGCAAATAGATTTGTAACACATCTGCTTACAAATGAAAGGAAACTTTATGATGTGCAATAACTGACCCTAAAGGCAGCATGTACAAGGAGAATAGAACAGGGCCCAGAATGGATCCCTGTGGCACACCAAAGGTCAGAGGGGCTGAGGATCATGACAGAGAAACTCCTGTTTGTTAAATAGGACCCAAACCACTGGAGCAGAGGTCCCCGAAGGGCAACCTGTTGAGCCAGACATTTCAGGAGGACTGAGTGGTCCATTGCATCAAATGCATCATCACTAACAGAACAGGTTTTTTGGCATCAAGAGACAGGAGGATGTTGTTCTGGACCTTCAGTCTTTACATTACATAATCTGCCCTAGAATGTGTCTAATCAGTGCACACATGTACCACTCCTTTTTGTCCTCTTGTGCAATGATTTATTTTTTTTATTCCCTCTCCACCCCTTTTTAATCTCTGATAAAGTTGCATAATGGTGTGACTAGGGCACAGTCAGACAGCTGAATCAGACTCACTGTCTGCCACCAAAGCATTTATCTGTAACTGATTTACCTGTTAATCACTTTCCTTTAAAGGTATTCTTTTACAATCACGTCAGATATCATAGTCTGCATTCCCACCTTAAAAATGAGCCTCCACCCATATGATCCATGATGTGTCACTTTCTGTAGTATCAACTATAGTTATCAGTTTCCCACATGACAGTTTTGAAGTTTCTGCTCTACTGTTGATTTAGAATTAATTTGCTATCCCAATTTTGCCAAATTTTTTCAATACTCTCAGATTAAAAACATTGAATGAACATATATATATATATATATATATATATATATATATATATATATATATATATATATATATATATATATATATATATATATATACAGTCAAAAATTATTAGACCACACTTGTTTTCTTCAGTTTCTTGTTCATTTTAATGCCTGATACAACTAAAGGTACATTTGTTTGGACAAACATAATGAAAACCACAAAGATTGCTCATAAGAGTTTTATTTAAGAGCTGATATCTTACCATTTTCCATGGTTTTCTTGATTATAACCTAAATCACTTAAGTTTTTACATCAATAGCTATGGCGTTGTACTGCCAAAAACACTGCTTTTATGGATTCAGTGTTTTCTTTTCTGTCTGTTTTAGTCACATGATGATGTTTAGTGGTACCAGGTATTAAAATGAACAAGAAACTGAAGAAAAAATGGTGGTCTAATAATTTTTTCCATGACTGTATATATATATATATATCATGGGTATTACAGCTTTTTCCTGGTATGGCAAGAGATTTTCCTATCAAACCTACAGTCCTACTTTTAGCATTGTGATGCTTTACATATTGAAAAGAAATTGTAAACATGATGGTCGAGGAAGATGCAGATAACAGAAACTCATATGCTCTTGGCAGTATTTCCCGTCATTTTAGCCAACCACATTTACTTTATATGAGGCAGCACAGTCTGGTGTTGATTAATGTGAATGTATTTGCCTATAACAGTCAGAAAGTCATAACATTTGTTTCCCAGAACACTTCTTTCTGTATGCTCCACCCAAGTCTTAAGCATTATAATTAGTAGGCAAAACCTTGGAAAAAGTATAAGCTTTCCTTTTGAGTACCTTAAACCAGAAATAGTTTTCTACTTACCAAGTTAGACAGTAACAGTTAAATTGCATACGGAAGCACTGAAACCATGCAGATCTAAACATAAAGTATAACAATGCCAATATGAAAATCACACACATAAATCTCAAGGTTTCATTCACAATAATGTTTATCATCTCCTTGGTTACCAAAACCTCTGACCTGGACTATTTCCATCCCAGTATCCCTGTCTAGATATGATGGTACTCATTCTTCATTTTTCTTTTGTGTTTCAGATCCGGTTAGTTTGTCAGACTTGGTTGTCATCCTGATAAACATAATGTATCAACACCCGAAGCCCCTGCATGGTGATGCATCACACACAGGTGGGTCCTGTAAACTCACACCCAGATTTAAACAAACATCATTCTTCTTGGCATCTGTTCAGACTGAGATTCTGGAATCAGTATCTACGGGAACATAGTGACCCTCCCTCTGAGACATAAAAACAGTCCTGTGACCATATTTTTTATCTTGTAACCTTGTACCCAGTCAGGTAGTACTACAGACGTCTGCTCAAAGACTTTATTGCCCTGTTCAGCTTCAGGAATTACAACTGCAGCAACTTTGCTGTCAGTAATCAATAATGTTCTCTCCCTTGACTTTTCCCAGAGGATTAGCTGCCTTAGCCGCTTGAAGGAGTCGCGTTGAATAAGTTTTATATTTGATATTTCAGCACCAGTTACATTTAAAATAGAAAAAAAGCAACCAAAAAAACAAACAAACAAACAAATACACAAGGAAGATACTGTGTTGGGTAATATTTTGATATTCAGAGGAGGCTATATTCATTCTACTAGAAAAGTTAATCAAGTGTTGTTTGTGCACCCAGACTCCCTGTCACCCAGCAGCCTGGTGATGGAAATACTGTGGACGTTATGTGAACAGACAGAATGTGCGTCTGAATGTCTCTACCAGACTCCTGTGATGGAGACACTTCTGGCTCCTGTTATAGCGATACTAAATGGACATCAGGTGAAAACACACATACAAACATTAACCACGCTTTCAGGTTATGTATTATCAATAGTTATTAATAGAAAGATGGAATCATTCAAATTATACATTTACATTTTTTTCTTTAATGGACATCCATTTCATTTTCTCATTTAGAACAACTTTATTGAATGTACCAATGAAAATAATAGCAAAGTAAATAAACTTTGTGCACCCTCTTTTTGTAAAAAACTATAACTCTTAATCAAAATGTTTTTTTTTTTATAGTCTTGTTGGAAGCACTTGTCACACAAGGAGGGTGATTGTTATCAATTGGCCTTGAAGTGTAATTGTGATTTTCATTTAATTCAATTTTATTTTGAAACCTGTTCAGTAATTTTGCCTTTTTTTGCATCTCCATTTTTGTCCTTTTTTTGTATGATGTGCAGGCCGAACTAAAATCTCCTGCACCAACACTGACTCTCATTGCTGATATTTTGGCTCGCATCGCAAGCACCAACAAAGGATTAGCTCTTTTCTTACAGAAGGATCTTGTTGTAGCCCACAGTGAAAGGTAAAAGTGAAAGTGGTGTGATTTTGATAGAAATGATCATTTTACTGTAAAAGCTAATACTTTACTGTAAAGTTAAATTTGCATAATAAATTCAGAACAGAGAGCAGATCATGCCTGAGTGTGTTGCCCAGTGAAGGCAATCAAGATTTTTATCATAAATATAATTTTGACCAAAGGTAAAAAAAAAAAAAAAAAAAAAAAAAACAAGAATCAAAAAACATTGACTGGCCTTATGATGATTTATGTCTTTCCCTGAACCCGACTAGTGTCCTGTCAGATTCAGTCTATCCCACAAGACTATGGTGTTGTGAATCAGCAATATTACGCAGAATTTACCAAGGCCAATACTACTTCATCTCTATTTATGTCTGATCTGAGGTGACATCTAATCTTGGAAAGATTGGCATATGCCTTGAATGTTTTCCAGTTTTTGAAATGGAAAGTTCGAAAGTGCAAGTCTCACAAGATGTGGGACCGCTGTGAAACAGCAGCGCCGCACCAGCCACAGTGAATCATGGCCATTCTAGTCAATTTAATGAGCGTAGAGTCAATTTACATCCAGCAGATCAAGCTGTTGGGAAACCAGACATGACAACGGTACAGAAAAGCCACAGCATTTCAAAATTAAACACTTTAAGTGGGCTCTGACGTCACGTCAACATTATATTAACCCAGCGGTTCTCAATTATTTTCTATCATGACCCCCTTAGTGGACAGAAATGTTTTTGAACCTTGTACAAGGAGAACCTAAGTTTAGAAGTTGAAAATCTCATTTATTTCATACCACTCATCCTTTTTAAATGCTCTTTACATGAGCAGACTATCACATTATTCTCACATGATATCTAAACCGCTGGGCAAACTTGTAATCTTACCAGTCAAGCCAAGGAGGCCAGCACTCACAAGTGCTCCACGTTTAAAACACTACCTGTAAGACCTGAGGTCAGAGCAAAGCCACTGCCAAACCGGATTACAGCGCTTCTGTTGCCTGTATGAGGCTTAACTGTCAAAAAATAGACTTCTGATTGTTAGAAAATTGCTGATGTCTTTCCTTTTTAGCATTTCGTTAACAAATACCTGGGGTAAATGTTGTCAGATGCGTCTAGAAAATCCTTTTATCGCATTTGGACAGAAACACTAGCATGACCTTGATATAACCTAAATTAATATTTTTAAGTTAAACAGAAACAGAAGTAAGGAATCACTCATCTCTCCCAAGATGAGTCTATCGGTGAAGTGCATGTATCAATGTATCAGCTTTGATTCATTGTTTGAATCCAAAATTGGAATCACAATTAAAATTTGATTAATTGCACAGCCCTACACACACCTGAATATTCCAGATGAGCTCTGTTTATAATTAAGTTAATTATTTCTTCTTTTAACAAGTCTTTAGTTGTTTATATATATATTTTCTTTCAGTTTATTAAAGAAATACTTCTTCAAATGAGCAATGTTTTGCACAGTTACAAAGTTCTGTGTTTTAAGTCTTTTCTTTCCTTTTATTCAGCCAAAAAAATACTTTGTGCTGATTAGGAGTTACTAACAATATTTGACAAGAGTTTACAGCTCTAAATAAAGGTTGCAAACCTTTATAGCTATACGCTATATTAAGAACATCATGATAAATCACCTTCAACACTCTGCATTTTTTCCTAAATACAGAAATTCAGCTGACACACATTAAGAAACACTAAGAAATGATATTGTGGATGTTATCTCTTATGAGCATCTTTCTCTCTGTGTCCTCTGCAGAACCTTTGCTGCTCATGTCATCGTACATCCCTGAGCCTGCTGGATAAGAGACTGCCGTCACTGAGTGAATCAGATGTTTCTCATATATTATGTGGAGCTTTCATCTTTGTGTGTCGGCAGATATACAACACCTGCGAGGGTCTGCAGATCCTGCGGCCCTATGGTCTACACAAAGCCCTGGCTGGTGCATGGAAACAAGTAACTGTAGCACATACGTGGCTTTAATATCACTTCATCTCAGTTGTTTCTAGATACATTTTAGTTGCAAAACCGACATGCTCCATCATTCTACAGTTTTCTTTTTTGTTGCTTTTACTTTATTCCATCTCTGGTCTGAATAGAATTTACAGTATTTTAAGAAACTGAACATCAAATATGCAAATTTGCTAAATGCAAGACAGACCCGTTTCCTGGAGAGCTCTACTTGACCAACCTAGACGTAGAAACGTTGAAGGAGTCTGTAGAAAACCTGTTTCTAAATCTGTGTTTGAAAATGTCTAAGACAGGAGTATCTCTGGTGAATGATCAGTTTCAGTAGCTAGATTACTCATGTTTCATTTACTTGGTAAATGCAGCGTTCTCACTCTTTATTCACCCAGCAAAGCAGGAAATGTGCTGCCATTCCTTGCAAATGAAAGTCGCCAAACCATCATAATCTCCTTAATTTAGGTTTTAGAGCAATAGGTCTGTCATAACAAAACAGCAGGATTACAATATATTCAACAATACAGTCTGGTGGGAAACAAAACTGAAAACTGAAACCATGAACAGAAACATTCAGATTTGCTCTACTGCCTTTTAGGTAGCAGACAGCATCAGTTTCTCTGTAGATGTTTATCTGTGTAGAAACTGCTCCCACTTCACAGCTCACCTCTTTGTTATCCAAAACATGTAAAAAATTAACTTGTGAGAGATATTGTGGAATCAGTGTACAGCATGTCCACAGTAACTTCCTTCTAATGTTATCCAATCTATGTTAAATATTAATTATTTCTCTGCACGTACTGTACTGTCATCCGCCAGAAGCAATGATGTCTCAATCTGCGTCAGCATCTGATTAGGTTTATACTTTACATTTTTTTTATTTTATTCACATTAATGAAATCATATTAGAGCAGATTTTAGTGTTCCTAATAATATATGCTAATAATGTAATATAATAATATGCTTAGATTTAACTTTTCTTACATTTTTTTTAAATTTGTAGGTTCCGTCTGTGGGAAAGAATGATCACAGTCAACAGACACACTGTTGAAACACTAAAAAAAGAAAGATCACGCATTAAAAATATCATCAGAAATGTTTTTATTAAAAAGAGGTCCAGTAATTCTTCCAGTACTGTTCTGGATTGGTTCTACTCTAATTCAAATGTTCAATCCATTCATCACTCTTTATTTTATTTTCACTCTTTATTTTTAGATCAGCTCTTTATCAGAAAGAGTTTCAACACCAGTACCTGGAGGCAGCACTGAGCCGTGTACCCAAGGAACACAGAACATGTGAGTCCGCACGCATGTGCTCACACGCATGTTTTTCTTCACTTCCTGTAAAGTGATGAATTTAATACATTTTTGTTCATGGTTTATATTAGAATGTGCTGTGTTCCCAAAGCATTTGTGTGTTAGGAAATAAAAGCTATTACAAGGATTTTGAGCTTTACTTCCTTTTTTGAACACAGTGGTTTTATTTTGAACACAAATGTGTGAAATGCTTCCAGAATCAAGAACAAATAACTAAATAAATTCAGCAGTGTGCTTGAAGGACAGCTATGAATCATTTTGTGGCATGCAGCATTTTAGTACTCCTCAGTTCCTCATCCTTTTTCAGGTTGCTCTGATGGGAAGCCCTCTGGAGAGGTTTGGTTTTTTTCTCCAGGGTCACTTCCTCCTTCTTCCACCAGGTCCAGTGGAAGAGGAAATGCTGCCTGTGAAGATATGAAAATGATCCGATTAATATAAAAATAAATTACAGCTATTCAAATTCATAGGTGATAATACACTAGTGCAGTGGATTCCCAAAGTGTGGGGCGCGGACCCCTGGTGGGCCGTCGTGGGACTGCAGGTGGGCCGTGAGAGGTCATTAAAATTAAACAAATATGTTTTAAATCCTCAGTCTTTTTAAAATATGTTTTTAATTACTGTAAAATATTAACGACATGATTTAAGCATTTAGAAGTAACAAAACAAACCAGTTAAGTTTTATACTACCGTCATCTTAACTTAATATGACAAGTGTCACCTTACTTGTTGACCCCTTACATTAATGTCAGAACGTAGCTTCTAGTCCTGAATGTTGATCACAGTTGTGATTAAAGGTTTGGGTGGGCCGCGGAGATTTTTCACATTTCAAATTGGGCCTTGGTATTCTGAAGTTTGAGAATGGCTGCACTAGTGAAAACATTTTTAGTATTTTATATTCAGTTTCTGCTGATAGGTCTCAACCTACTAAATACCAAATTGTCCTTTCAGTTGCAATGGGAAATGTGAGTGGAAACAGTTTCTTTTCTGTCATTTCTGGACTTTTTGAGTCTTATTGTTGTGTTTTTATTGTTTTATCATTGTGATTGTGAGGGACCAGACCAGGTTGGAGGACAGTTCTGCCAACAAATAGTTGAGTAACAAATACAAAATAGAACTAGAGAATGAAACACACCACCTGCTGTTTTACCTCTTCAGTTTCCAATCACAATTTAAAACAAGTGCCAGTTTTGTGAAACTCTAGATTATTCTTGTTTAGCTTCATAATATTTATGGATTTTTTTTTTTTCTTAAAGGAGTTGACTGCTAGTGTTGACTGCTAATGACTGTAGTTTTTTTGGTAGGATGAAAACAAAACTTTGGATCTTTTTTGTTTTAACAGGCTTTTATGGGAGGAGACATTGTTGGACAGCCTGCTGAACTTTGCTGCGACCCCTAAAGGCCTGTTGCTGCTGCAGCAGACCGGAGCCCTCAATGAATGTGTCTCCTACATGTTCTCTCGCTTCACTAAAAAGCTACAGGTAATACCATACACAAATATAATTGGGTTTCTTTTCAATATGATCATTATAATATTGTCTTTCTTGTTCAACGCCTCATGTATGCTTTGGACTCCACCTACCAGTTGTGCTGCTCTCCAGAACCCGCGTTTTGGTTACACAAGCATTTTTACCTGATCTACCTGTTTTGGTTAGAATTTTTCTGAGTCTTCAGCAGCACATTTGCATTGATGAATACAGTCACACATGGAAACGGAGAAATTGAAAGGCATTTAGCCAAAAAGAGGAGCAGTTCAGGAGACAAGTGAGTTGGTTTGGATTGTTGCCATTACTACCCACTCGAAATAGCTGTTTTAAAAAAAAGAAATGTAAACTAAAAATCTGAACCTGTCCTAAGAAATTGTAATCCTTTTCAAGTGACAGGAAGGATAAGCAGATTTTATTTCCCATCAGTTTTCTCTTTTCACAGTAGGCTGCATAGTTTGTACATAAGCTTTGACTAACTCCAGCTAGAAACTCCTGATCGTTCATTTCATTGATATGCAAAGTTTTTTTATATATAAGGTGATGGGTAAAGCATTATATAAAAACTAACTAAAATGTAAAGCAAAAATGTTTTTTGGTCATAAATATTAAAGATAAATAAAAAATATTAAAGATTCATAAGGCTTAGAATTAAATCACAAATTAGTAAAAAAAATTATTTTCAGTTGCTTTTTTTTTCATTTTGCAAAGTTGAATTGCTGAGCAACCTTTCAGACTTCCTCTGTGACAACATTTGAGCTAACTTTCAGAATTGGTAACCAGCATGGAGCAGCAAGAAATTCAGCAGGAAACACAGCCTTTCTCACTGTCGGCTGGTGTTTGGATGCGCTTTGGATTTTACACTATTTAGGGGAAAAAGGACGATGGATGTGATTTTTTTTAACATGCAGAGTTTGTAATATTTAAGTGGGGTATTTTGGCAACATGACAAATTTCCACGTTAGAATTTTTGCCCTTATCCAGAGTGGAAAGAAGCTGCTGATCAAAGCAGACAGCTTGACATTGCCAAGCTCAGTGAAAAAAATGCAAAAGAAATATGTCTTATATGATAAATCCATTCTTCATTTTAAAGGCCTTACAGTTCTATCAACTGACACTTGAGTATAATGGTTCATGCATTTATCACATGGTTCGGCAGGAAACTTTGTTCATAAATAATCTGTAAGCAGTGTCTGTTTCAGTACATAGTACATTTAAATGGATAATAAAAAGATAGATACCAAAGTAATTTCTCTTTTTTTGTAATAAATTACCAAAAATGTTAAAATCTATTTTAAATTGAAATGTGACCTCAACTTTTGACATTCAGTCATGTGGCACCTTAAGATTTGTGACCTTACAGTGGGTAACGTTATTGTGATGAATGACTGTTTTAAATGTGGGCCAAGCTTTAAATGTTAACGTAAATGGATCTTAAAACAAGAAACTGTCTTCAGAAGACTCTGAATACTGTATTTCAGTCTTTTTATTTTATTGTTTTTCATGCATTAGCATATTTTATTATGCATATATGATCAAGTAAACACCTCTAAGTGAATGGGTTCATTTGTTGAACCAAATCTGTCTATTTCAGTCGTGATAACGTTACAGATTGTTGTCCTTTTCTCTTTTCTCTTCTTATTGCTATTCTCACTGCTGCTGTAACGTTGTAAATTTCCCCATTGTGGGACAAATAAAGGAATATCTTATCTTATCTTATCTTATAAAGGCTGTTGATGGGTTTCAAAATAAAACTAATTGATACGGTAAGACTCTGCAACAGCAATTAACTAACTTTTAGTTACTGTCCTGACAGCAGTTGTTTATTATGCCAGATGTATTAGATAAATTTATTGGATTACATCCACCCCTGATATCAGGGACTTCTACAGAAAAACAGTTCATGCAATTAATGTCCAGCTTGTGATTGAAACACTGACAGTAAGCATGTAAAGTGTGCCATATGAACCTAACAGAAACAACCTTCAGTTCAGTTCAAATTCATTTCTAAAGAAATACTTTCTTAATCCTCAAAGGGAAATTAATTGTTGCAGTAGTTGTCATGGCTTAAGTTTCTTCGAAGATGAATTGTAGAAAGTTATTGCTGTGGGCAGGAAGGATCTCCTGTAGCGTCTGTGTTGCAGCAGATCTGAAGAAGCCTCTGACTCAAGACACTGTTGCTGAATTACTGTGTTGTGAAATGGATGTTTAGGGTTGTCCATGATGATTTTTATTTTATGAAGCATCCTCTTTTGCACCATCAGCTCCAGAACAGTCCTACAACAGAGCCAGTAATCTTTATTAGTTTGTTTAGTTCCTGTAAGTCACTGGTTCTGATGCTGCTCCCCCAACAGATGACTGCAGATGAGATTGCACTCTCCTCAACAGATTTATAGATGATATGCAACGTCCTGCTGCAAACACTGAAGGACCTAAGCTTTCACCAGAAGTAAAATCTGCTCTGTCCCTTTTTGTAGACATTATTAGTTTTGTATCTCCAGACCAATCTGGTGAACACTGAGGTATTTCTACTCCTCCATCACCTCTGTTCTTTCTCCCATGATGAAAATACTGTTACGGACTTAATCCTGGCTCTCCTGAAATCCACAATCATCTCCTTTGTCTTGTTCACATTAAAGATGACATGATATCCTCTTTCAAATGTAAGTTTGTAGGTGTGAAGGCATTATTAAATTAATCTGATCTTTACCGAGTCATAAAATCAAATACATATAGCCTGAACAAGAACACATGGTTTATTATGCTGTGCTATTTTTTTTACTGGACAAAAGTTAAGCCAGAATGTAGAAGCAGAGTGAAAAGGAGTACACCCTTACTCCTTCTTTGGCAATTATGAAGGCAAGTAGCAACTTGGTGCTGCTAATAAAATGCACTTGTGACCAAAGAGGAAGGAGAATCAGTGGTGGTCTTAGAGAATCAGTCATTGCTGCTGATCAGTCTTGGAAATTATATAAGCCATTTCAAACATTTTGAAAGATGGAGTCCATTATTTTACAGAGGTGAAGATTATTTACAAGTGGGAAAACACTGAAGATTGTTGCCAACCTTCAAAGGACTGGATATCCCAGCTGGTTGACGTCAATGTCGGTGTTCAGAGGAACAGCAGAAAACCCCAGACTCTCCAAGCAAACAGGCCTCAGTTAGTATCTTAGATGGGAAAGTTCATGGCAGCACAATTAGAAAAGACTGAACTACTATGGCTTGTTTGGGATTGCAAAGAGAACATTCTTCTCCAACAGAACATGATGGCACATCTGAAACAATGTCTTTTAAACTGATTAGACCAAACTCTGTACAAACATGCCTGTCAAGAAGAGTAGTAGAGGGATGATAATTTTAAGATTGTTTTGCAGCCACAGTAGCTGAGGCCTGTTTAATGAAACCCAGATAAGAGATTCAGCGGGGATTTGTCAGTAATCCTGGCTGTTTGGTACTCGTGCAGACTCGGCCTGAACAAGTACCAGTACCATTTTAATTTTATTAAAATTAAATGAATGTTGGAGGATTTAAGGATGTTTTTCAATACCAGATGCAGTATTGATGTCTACACTGGAAAAAAGGCCACTCAAAAAATAAGATATTTTTGCTTGTAATAAGTAAATCTGCCAATGGAACAAGTGAAAATTCACTTAATAAGATTTCATGAAATCAGACATTATATTTAAGCCTGACAAGATCTTGAAATTAGCTTAAAAATCTTATGACATGTCAAGTCAAGTAAAAAAAACCTGTTTCATCTGAGATATGACTGAAAACAAGATGTTTTCAAACTATTTCATTTAACAAGATATTCAAGATGCACTGTCTAAAAACGAGCTCCTATATCTCACTGAAATGTTACTCTTTAGGTGATTTGTCTTATATTAAGTGTGATGAGATATTTTGACTAGAAATTAGAAAAATACACTTGGTAAGATTTTGAGTTTTTGCAGTGTAATTTAAACAAAATTTCATGCTTTTGATGTAAATATAAAACGGAGCTAACAGTGTATTGGAGTTTGGTATTTGGAGTTGTGGATATGGTATTTCCCATAGAGTCTCAATAAATGAAAAGGCCTATACAACATTTCTGTATTTTTAAAGTCACATTTGTCCATACCAAACAAAAAATATTTATCCACTGAGGAAACTTTTACACATTTTCAGGAAAAAAAAAAAGTAAAAATTGGATTCTCTACATCCATTAGATTAAAAAAATAAATCATGAGTTTAAATGAATCATCTCTTGCTTTACTGACCAACAGATTGCAGCAAAAAGAACATTTCCATTTGAATATCCTCAAAGATAATTGACCAAACATAAATGTAGGATGGTGAAGACACTTTCATCATAATGTTTCTGACATTCTCGTTGGATGCTTTGTTCCAGTTGCAGCCTCGTTCATCTGCTGTGTAGACAAAACATCAATTTTGTCACCTTCCAAGCTGTAAGTCTTGCTGTCACCTGCATTAGTAGGAACATTAAAGGATAATACTGCTGTAGATTTCCACTTTCATTTGGTTATCTCTGTACCTTTTACCTCATAAAATTCAAATAAAATGTAGTCGAAACTACCCAGCATCAGTTTGATTGACAACATCCCCATAGATAGAACTTATTTTGTGAATGGTCTCTCAGTGTAGCCTAAACATTGGACTGTTACCATAGATTCAATCTATCTACCTAGCATTCAATCTATCCACCGTCGTCTGCTGGGCAGAGTTTCTAAGATAACTAATAGCAGCTATATTCCTTTTTTTTTTTTTATGTATGAGGTTTATGTGTGAGGTTCAGAAATCGAGTTGTCCATGAACCCCTCTGTATATTTACAAAGTGTTGTTGAGTCAAATGCGATCTGTCACATTTGCTAAATCTTTCATCTGGGTCATCTGGGTTGCAACAAATACTGAATTCAGTGATGAAAAAAGAAACAATGAATGTTTTACAATGAGTCTAAACCCAATGTCCCAACCTCAGCCTGACTAAAATGCTTTATTGCTGTTGTCCTGGGAACGTTGTACAATGCTGTTCATCTAAGGTTCTGTTTACCTTATATTAAGAACTGACTAGGACCATATGACTTTTCATTATACCCTGATACTTAAAGCCTGAGAACTGAGAGGGTGCACGGTCTTTTTCACTTGACTGTGTATTTCTATCAGTAGTGTAATTTATTTACTGAAGATACAAAAAGAGAAAATGTTGATCATTAGACAATACAAAAATACCTACAACAGTTTTTTTTGTTTTTTGTTTTTTTTTTTTACACTGTCCTAACTTTAACTGTGTGAATAATATATGCAGAATTGCTTTATGGGCTGTGTGCAGGAAAACATACTAGGCCCTAAAAGCCATGTTCATTCTTTTGGTTCTGGTCTTCGGTGTCACCGTATACTAAGACCGGTAATTTGTTGGTCCTATTTTTCCTCAAGGCCACAGTCATTTACTCCAGACTGTTTAGTATTCACAAGGTGCTTCTATTCTGAAACACAATTTATTTATTACAAGATAAATATTGTAGACACGCATACTCTTATTCTTATGTGCAAACCCTGACTAATTCTCTGTAGACCTAATTTACTGCCACTGTTTATGCACTCTTGTGATTGCCACTTGGACATTTCCCTTTAATTATAAAATGTAATTCTATTCTTCTATTTTTTCGTGGTGTTGTAATTAACGTATGCCGTGTACACTCAAAAATCAATTTGCAATTTGCAATTACCATCCGAACGGCAAAAATGATGCACACTTTTATCTCAGGGTTATGCAGTTTTTACTTTTTTGTCGATGTAGGTGAGCCGCTGTGAGAAGTTTGGATATGGAGTGATGGTGACACAGGTAGCAGCAACCGCTCCAGGAGTTGTAGCTCTGCGCAGTTCAGGTATTTTGAGTGTTCATTCATACAAACACTTGCATTTTTACATGCTAAAGAATCTTGAGGCAGCACCGGGGGGAGATGGGTGGATGGATGGATTCATTCATTCATTCATTCATTCAAAAAAAAAAAAGCTTCATGATGTGCACACGCAGAAAAAGAAAGATGAGATATCCAATATCACATTTTGTTAATGTTAAGACATTTTGTGTTGTGACCTTGATGAGGAAAGAGAGGTATTTCAGTGTTTAATACTTTTGAGCAGACTGTAAATTGTGATATTACCTAATAAGGATGTGAGCAAAAGCATGGAGAACAAAAGTGCTGCTTATATAATATACAAAGTGCACAAGAAATGTACGAGTACTTGTGTGAATATGTACATGAAAAACACTTTGTATAGTGGACAAAAAATCACCAACATATTTTTGTCCTAAATAAACAGAAAAACAAACCAAATAACAGATATGACACATCTATTACCTTTAACAGCTGAGTGCTCTGGTTTTGTAAAACATATACCTCATATATCCCTTAATTTTCGCGGTTAATGGGGACCGGCGTCCCCCTGCGTAAATCAAAATCCGCGAACTGGAGCCGGAGCCCCCCGAGCCTCAATAATGTGTTTAAAATGTGTTTAAAAACCCCAAAAAAGTAGCGAGACACTGCAGTGAAACAAGACAAAGGCTCAACTGTGGTCTTTCTGTTACCTTCACAGCCTCTGGTCTCTGAACCGTAGTAAAGAAACTGCTGGTATTGTGCTTTTTTGGCTCATAATTAGCGGCTAACACGCTAACAACAACAAAACAAAAAGTCAGGTTTTCTCTGCATGGAACGGGCACTTTATTCTGGCACTGCAGGAACTTGTAACATCACACAGGTTGTATTGTTGGGCTCCTGTCGGTTAACAGAGAATGTAAATCTATACACGCTGGGCTGCTGTTGATGCTCACTACACTTTTCATCTAACCCCGTTTTCTTCTGCCGTTCCACGACACTACCAATACATTACCCAATAAGGCCACCTTCTTAAAGGGGCCAGGCTGGCTCACACATTTCGTCACTGTGAGAGAACGCGCACAACATCCCTTGATGTTTCCAGCAATTTTTTGAATTTTTTTAAAAAATTATATTATATATTTCTTAAAAAATCCCCGAATAACTAAAATCGCGGAACTTAAACCGCAAGGGATCACTGTATCATTGTGCAAAAATCATAGGCACCAATAGTTTTATTGTTTAATCAAAGTGATGGTTACATCCATATTTATGTTCCAGTCGCTTTAAAATACAAACAGAAATTTCGGGAACATGGATCTCTAAAACCCAAATAGAATGAAATCCCAGTTGATATAATTGCCAATGTTTCTGAATGTGGGACAATCTCCTCAAAATGAGTTAAACCTGTCCATGGTTCCGCCGGGGGTCTGGGAAGTCACATGGAATACTGAACATGGGATTTTCTATGACTGATGCTGATAATCAAAAAAAGGCCACTAATCAGCCAACTGATGATGTTGGTATTTTGGAACAGAGATTGAAATGTAATTCTGGACGGCCGTTAAAACTTTTAGGGCTGCTTAAGACTTTTGTTTAGCACTGTACTTCAGAGACAGAGACACTTTAAATAATGGGATTTTTTTTCAGACTGATGGAAAAAGTATTGACTCAGTTATGAGGGAAAATGGAATCACTGATTTAAGAAAACAAAAAAAGAAAAAGCAGTCAAAAAAAAAAACCCCAGCAATGACTGAGTTACAGCGTCTGGCTTCTTCTGACAGCTTGAATTCTTCAGAGCTTGGATTTCATTTGAAAAAAAAATACATAGAAACTCCCGTTTTGGCTGCTCCCTGTTTGGGGTCGTCACAGCGGAGTGATCCACATGAGAAGTTCCTGACGCAACTGAGATTTTAGAAAATACATAGATGGTATATAAATAATGTTT
The DNA here is from genome assembly GCA_018398805.1 of Hirundichthys speculiger. Lineage (NCBI taxonomy): Eukaryota > Metazoa > Chordata > Actinopteri > Beloniformes > Exocoetidae > Hirundichthys > Hirundichthys speculiger. The sequence continues at coordinate 1,400,013 of JAGFBZ010000234.1, forward strand.
TTAACTTTCCAACTATCTTGTGTAGAGAGAGAGAGAGAGAGATTTGCTACTTGGAGTCCTGTCATGGACCTCTTTTTTTTTCTACTTCTATTTTTCCTTTAAATTTTAGCCGGATTTAGATCTGGGCTGTTTGCCTGCCATGTCTGGTGAGAATCCTGTAAAAATAAAGATTCAACACAGCATGAAATGAGTTAAAGTGTGGTTTAATTGCTTAAGCAACATCACACGATCTCTCAGCATGTCAGAGCAGTCTGCAGGGCAGGAAGAGTGGACTGCTTGGAAGCAGCCACGGGGCTGCGATTTCAGAGTTTGTGAGGGGAAAAAGAGAAAACAGTCTTATTTCTGGGCCTGTTTGGTTATAAGAAAAGTGAAAGTGGTAAGGTTTTGTATGCAGACACTGCAAAAACACATGCTATATGCTATATACCTATGGAAAGCCCCGGCCAAGGTCTTCATCCTGAGTAAATGTCAATTTATATAAAGGTTAGATGGGGGTGAATAAAGAGGTAATGTCTGCCATCTCCACTTGTCCCTTACCTGACATGTAACCCCATATCAGCAGTGATTGTGAAAATGTGCTTGTGGTCTTTAAGCATTCGTTTTCATATGCTTCATTGAACTGCTACCCAATATCAGACATCATCTTCTTTGACAGTGCTGATTTACAAGTCATCACTGAATATCACTTTCATCCAATCATCCATAATCACGACTACGTGTCCTAATTTTCACTGTAACCTTCTTTTTCTTTTGTTAGTGTGAGAGAGTATTTATGTTTGGTTTTTCTGTATGTATTTCGTGTTTACTAGAGAATTCAACTCTTGAAAAGAGTTTAAATATATACACAGTTGTGTTCAAAACAATAGCAGTGTGTTTGAAAAAAATCCATAATCCCTTTTATAGCTTTTATTTTCCACACACGCAAATGCATTGGGAACACTGCACATCCTATTCCAAATTAAAACATGATGTAAAACCATATCAAATGTGTTTTTCCTTTACAGAAGGTGAAGAAAAAGGAACATTAGGTTGTTAGAAAAAAAAAGCAGTGGACGACATTCCACAGCTCCTCAGCATTTCTTGATTTTTTTTTTTCAAAACCAGTCATGACTGCTGCATTTGCGGCTTTTGGAAGATACCAAAACGCAGTCTCTGTGTCACTTTGTTGCACCTTTCTGATGACACTCTGAAAACATCCTGTTTAAAGCTTTGGAATGGCCAGGTGTATGGAGTAAAATGGCTGTCAAAAACAGTGTGTGTATAAGTCAGCATTCATGCATATTCAACTACACTTGTGCATAAATAAAAATAGATTTAGCAAATAGATTTAAAAAAATGTAATTAAAAAAATATTTTAATTCATATTATTTAATGGATTAATATGCTGGATTGTAGGTAGAAAGCTAATTCACATGTGCAGTCCCCAGGCAGGGAAGGAGCACAAAACAACTGCACACAACAAAACAAACAAATCAAGCACAGATAAAAAAAAAACCAACAACAATACATTACATTCATACAATCTACATTACACATAAGTATCAGCATGTGTGTCTTGTCAGACCAGTATAAAGTGCCAATTTTAAGTGCATGTGTGCATGAGTAAAATGCATAGCTAAAATGTATACTAATACATAGAAAGTAGCAGTAAGTCCACCTATGATGGTCATCTCCTGCCGCTTGTAGGAAACAAACACACTGGAAATTTAACAGTGGGTATGTGAGTCTCAGTGACACATTCACAGATGAAAAACAGACACAATAACAGTGATGCAGAAAATACATGTGATGCCCACATGTCTGTAGACAGGTAAATAGGTACAACCTTAAAAGTTTATGAATTGCAGTTTCCAAAATTTTAACCTGTCATTTCACAATGTTTCATATCCACATTGAAACCTTGGACTTGTTGTGTTGCAGGTTTTGTCAGGTCACTGGTAGTAGAACTGTGGTCTGCTCTTGAATGTGGCAGTGATGATGTCAGAGTTGTCCGCCCCAGACCAACACCCATGGAGCCCATAGACAGGAGTTGTCTTAAGGTAATATATGTATATGAGTTAGAAGTGAATTGAGCATCTTTATCAAAACACCAAATTTATCATCTGTACAGCTTTCTTCTTGATGTTCCCCACTTTGCCAGCCGGTTTCTTTATTTGCACTTGTCTTAATCTATGTCTTGTCAGTACTTCCTGTCTCTGGTCAACCTCTTGTCTTCTCCCCAATCGGTCTGGGAGCTTCTGGTAAAGCAGCCTTTAGCCAACAAGAGTAAATACAACCTGCGAGAAATACCGACCTCCATACTGGTGAGTGATTTTCACAGTGTAGTCCAAACTTCACGCTATTCCTTTTCCAGCCATGTGAGGGCACGTTTGCACTTTTTTATTCAGCTTTCAACCACCACCCACGCATTTGTTTTACTTCAAGAAGGCCCTCCACTAAACCGTGATTACAATGAGGCTGATGCAGGCTTCATTTTCCACATTACCCTTTATACATTTCCACAGTATTTGGCTTTTGCACATTAAATTCTGTCTTCTTTTTCACAATCTCTCATTTTGCTTCACAGGATTTGATTGACAGGCTGATAGCTGTGAATTCAGATGTGAAGATCCATTCCCTGTTCCACTATGAGCAGTCTCACACATTTGGCTTGAGGTGAGATTGAATTTTTTTTTTCTTTTTTCCATATGACTAAACATCAGTGGGGAAACACGTTATTGGATTAGCACCTGATGTCTGCACGCACACACAAACACAGTTCACTGTTTGGCATTTGCAGACTCTCCTGGTTCTTTATACTTTGATTACCCAGCACTGAAAGGCTGATGAAAGGATCTTTCTGGATAAGACTGAAGTAACCTAGGCTGTGTGGATATTTATGAAAAACAGGCATCGTAACAGGTGGGAGGACTTATGAAAAGTGAAGAAATTCTCTAAATTGAGTACTTCAGTTTTGATTTTAGTTTTGAATTAGGGTTAGGAGCTGCATAAGGAAGAAGATTATACTATAATACTGAGCAGAGAATATATAATATTTGAAAAAAAAAATCTTATAGGTTTAGTAAATATTTTTCCTGCCATGCAAATGAAAATGCATTATGTGCGGGAGAGATGAAGCAAACTGCAGAACTGACATTTCTGTTTTCACACAGGCATATACTGTATATGTCGGGGCTGTGTGCACAAGCCTCTGTTGGCTGTTGTGCATTCCTTTGCATTTTTAAAAGGTTTCTGAATCACAATAGCTTGAGCTTGTTTGGAGTCTTGCTGACTCACCCTGGCTGGGCTTGTCAGTCAGCCCACTTCTATTAACATCCCCAAACCAAATGAAAGGAACAAGATGGTGTGTTCATTTAGCACCTGTACTGATGGATTAACTGACAGCCTTGGACTGTGGATCGCTAAATGTGCTAAACTTGGCATCTTACTAACAATAAGTCAAGTTTTTCTACATTTTGATTCAGTATTATAATTGCCTTAAACGAGCAATGCTCCCATAAGTTTGTGTTATTATTTGCTGGCCATAAAAACAACAAGTACTAAAAGTGATAGCATTAACTTGAAATATTTCCAGTGAGATTGAATTTAGAGTTATATTTTAGTCAAGTTTTATTCTGACATGTACGGTGGCAAAAGATGGTGAATGACTTGGAATTGACTTTTTTTTCTGCGTTAATCTGCGATAGAATCTGACCTGATCTTCATCTAAGTCGCACTAAGAGACAAACACAACATGCTTAAGTCATTAGAGGGTGGAGAGAATACTTTAAGCATCTTCTCAATCCCACAAACATGTTGTCTCTAGAGGAGGGTGAGTTTCTGTACATCTGGGATGGGCTCACCCATCACTGGAACTGAGATTACTGATCTAGTCACAAATCTCTATGGTGCCAGGGCTCCAGGTGAGGATGAGGATGAAGCTCTGGATGATGTGGGGCACTCTTGGTTGACATGCCTTTGCAACATTGTGTGAACATTGGGGCTTTGTCTCTGGATTGGCAAACTGGGAGTTTGGCCAGTGGTTGCTGTTCTTTTTAAAAAAAAATGTTTTACGAATAAAGTTGGCTTGGTTTAGCTTGGCTCTTTAAGAACGCCCACAAGATTTGATCAAGTTAAACAGGAATTACACGCCTTGTTTTCCCTGATAAAGTCTGTACTGGTGTTCTGGAATAAAGAGTCTGATTGATAATCGAACCTCCACTAAGAATTTAGTGGTTTTTGTCCTCGCCGTAGAACACTGGAGCAGTTCTGTACCCTCACTTAAATCCTGGGTCATAGTAGTTTGCCCAACCAGTTCACGTATGCTTTGCAGACATGTAAAAGGCTTTTGGACCATGTCCTTCTGGGTACTTGGTGGGAGGTTTTCCAATAATATGGGGTGCTGGATCTATTACCAGTCAGTCTCTATACAAATGGAGCAAGTAATTTAGTCCACACTGCTGGAAGTAAGTTGGATTCACTCCAGGTGGGAATTGGATTCTATTTGTGCTGCTCTATTGTCACCAATTCTGATCGTAACTTTTAAGACTTTTTAGGTGCAGTTAAGGGGTTGACGGGGTCCGATTTGCTCGTCTCTGGATTCCATCTCTGTTTTTTGCAGATGATGTGGTTCTGTTGGCTTCATCAAGTCATGATCTTTATTATCTTTCTCTGGAGCGGTTCACAGCTGAGTGTGAAGGGGAGGTAAGTATCTTGGGGTCTTTTTCACAAGTGAGGGAAAAACGGAACAGGAAATTGTCAGGTGGACTGGTGCGGCGTTGCAGTAATGTGGACTCTATACTGGTATGTTGTGGTAAAGAGAGAGATAGGTTTCTACCCTCACCTATAGTCACAAACTGTGGGTAGTGACCCCAAAAATAAGACTGTAGATACAAGTACAGTATCTGAAAAACATTTCCGCTGCAGGGTGGCTGGAGTTGGGGTAAGAAGGTTAGTCATCTGAATAGGCCTTGGAGCAGAGTTGCTGCTCTTCTGGATGTAGATGGGAAGCAGCCTATTTTATTTTTCATGTCTTTACTAATGAGGATCTGGTGAGGATGCCCTGTGGATGCTGCCCTGGTTAGGTGTTTCAGGGATGCCCAACTGGGACAAAGTCCCAGGCCAGACCCAGGACATGCTGGAAAGAGTGTCTGTTATATCTCTCAGCTGGCCAGGGAACACCTTCATATTCCCCCAGAGGAGCTGGAGGAGGTGACCATAGAGAGGGAGGTCTGGGCCTCTGCTCCTGGGATGTTGTCCCTGAAACCCTGATTCAGATAAGCAGAACTGGATGGATGTGCTTCAATTTATAAAGTAGGTACAGTTCTAATTTATTGTGCTTTTATTTAACATACCCACTGAACGTTCACATTTCTGGAAGTAAAAGTAAGTGAACTCTTGCAGAAAATAAATGAATGAGCTTTGGCAACAATGACTTAAAACAGGTGTTTTCAGTGACTCTGGATCAGACCTGCATCACCTTAAGAAGGAATTTTTGACAAATTCCTCTTTAGAAAACTGTTATAACTCCGACACATTTGAAGGGTGTCTGTGAACGGCTCTCGTTATCGTTCCACAGCATCTCTGTGGTTAAAGTCTGAGCTCTGACTCAGGCGCCTCAAAAGGTTGATTAACTTTTCTGAAGGTATTCTGTTGTGGAATCATTTTGAAGCTCAGGGTCATGGATCTGCTGCATCACCCAACTTTTACAAAGCTTTAGCTGGTAGACAGCTACCCCGATATTAACATGCAGTAATTTTTGCAAACCTGATAATGAATTTTTTCCTTATTGATGGCAAGTGGCCCTGATCAAGCCCAGATCACTCCTGTTAGCATTTGTAGAGGCAATTAATCCATGCAATCTGTTATTTTTTCCATCTGTACTATAATTTAATAGGTATGTTTAATAAAGACATGAGAATTAATAATTGTTTGTGTGTTGTCAGCTTAAGCACATTGTGTTTGTTTGTTAGTTATTGTAACTTAGATAAAGATCAGATCCCATTTTATGGGCAAATTAATGCAAAAAAACCCCATTTAATTTAAGCTTGTCTTACCAATGTATGTTTAAATTCACCTTTGTTCTGTTGTAAATATTACCAGTCAAAAGAGGGTTTTTGTGAGAGAACTGCTGTCCACAACACACACATCAGAACTATTTAAACTCCTTCTATTGAAACCAGAAGATACTGTATGTGAATGACATTTCATCACCCGCAGTGCAACAGTGGCTGGTTTACTTCAATTTTTCTTATAATCCTTTGCCTGAAAGGATATGAGTGCATGGTATATGAGTTGTGCTATATTGAACCCAAAGGAGAAACTGCAACAGTAAAGCAGCATGTACATGGAAGGACACTTCGATGATTAATAAATAGCATGTAATAAAATGTAAGATTAAAAAGCAATCTAGAATGAAAAGAAGAGCACATTAATGGGCCAAGATGGAAATGGATAAAAAAGTTGTTTTGTTCTTGGAAAATTTGCACAATATTGTATACTAAAGCATGTACAGCATGTAGGTATTTAACATAAATCACACATCAGTATTAGGGCTGTAGCGATACACTAATCTTGCGATACGATACGATACATTTGGCTCACGATACGATATTATATCGATATTTTTCTAACAACACATTTACATCATTTTCTGAAAGATTTTAATGAGACAAAGTGATTTTGGTGATATCTTGTGAGTGTTCCAATTTGTTTGAATTAACTGAACTGAAAGGTAGGTGACTGCAGACAGCGTCGCAGAGAGGAGAGAAAGGAGGCCTCTGATTGGTCAATTCTACATCCAAGTCATCGAAGAAATGAGGAAGTACCCACATCTGTACGATTCTGGTTCTCCACACTACACAGACAGTAATTCATGGAGGGAGATAGCGATGAATGTGGGTCTGGATACGGCCGAGACGGTGAGGAAGTGGAAAAACGCAAGAGATACGTTTAGTAAGTTTAGCTAGTTCGTGATTGTCCCTCTCCGTTGTGGCGTTGAATAACATAGCGCAGACGCGCTTCAAAATTGAGCATAAATCAAAAGTAACTGCGGCATACCGGTGACAAGATAACTGCGACACATTGCTGCGAGAGTAAACACAGCCCTTAAAGCCGGCGTTTTCCACCACTGAATACGGTCTCAAATCCTGACAAATAAAGTTTGGCTCGCTCTCAATTAGCTTGTCCTTACCTTTCCGGGTGGTGACGTTTCAGGTGGGCTCGCCTCGCAGGTTGGTGGTATTTCCAGAGTACTTCACGTTTGTGTGACACAGCTTGCAAACCGCCATACCTTTGTCTAAATCTTCACTTTCCTTTTTTTTTTTCAACCCGAACTGCTCCCACACATCTGCTTTTAAGCACGCAGGCGCTGCGTTTATACTCGCCGCCATCCTCCTGACTGGCTCAGCTGTAGCCAGAAGAGAAAGAAGCTTCTGGATAACTTGTTAGAAATGCTTTACAGCGACACTAGCGGCTGGAGGACTTAATGGCTCTTCCTGCACTTTGCAGGAAGAGCACCCGTGCGAGACACGGGGGTTTAGAAGGGAGCTTAGAATATCGATACCCGCGGCTGAAAAATCGATACTCTCTGGGAAATAAAATATCGATTTATATCGCAGAATCGATAAAATCGCCCAGCCCTAATCAGTATAATAAGTATTCAACCTGTAATTAAGATATTTCATAAACATGATATTTACAAACCCTGTAAACTGTAAATACCACTTGATATCAGCCTAATTTATACAAAACAGTAAAGGGGCTATTTAAATGGCAGAGATATGAGCTGATTACTGGCCTGATCATTAACACTCTTTCCAATGTTTTTTAATGTCATCAAATTGGAAAGCTGGACTATAATCTAAAAGTAGGCTTATCTGCTTTCATGGGGTCGAATTATTGTGTTTTGTCAGGTCTTTTAGATCTGAACAAACACTTTGGTCCGTGAAAAAGGACTAAAGTTTAGTAAACTTCAAACAGAAGATTCAAGATTCAAAGTGTTTATTGTCATATGTGCAGATAAAAAAACGAGTTCCCTTGCACAATGAAATTCTTACATTGCTGCCCGCGTGAAATGCCAAAACAGACATCTAAAACTAATATAAAAAATAAAATAAAATAAAATAAAATAGTATAACTAGTGCAAGGAAGTAGTACAGAAGTACTTGTTTATAAAAGAGATGGTATTATGTACAAATAAAATTATTGTGCAAAAGTAGAGCGGCTTTGTGCAAATGTGCAATCTATTGTCTGAGGTAGTCCAAATCCAAATGTACAACAGAGGAATGTGTGCAGTCTATTCTGTGAGGTAATAATAAAAAAAAATAAATAAAAATTAAATAAATAAAAAAAATAAAGATAAAGAGTAAAAATTGTAAGTCCTGTCAAGTGTTCAGGAGTGTGATGGCAGTTGGGTAGAAGGAGTTCCTCAGTCTGGAAGTGGAAATACACAGATAGTAAATGAATAAAAAACTGTCTTTAAGCCTCAACTCTCTCAAAGCTGATTCTGGCTGCTGTTACTACAGCACAATTGTAGGGGTGTATTCTTGTAAAGGCTGGTGAAAGCTGGCAGGAAAGAGCGCTGTCCTTGTGGAAAGAAGCTAAACTACCAGAGACAATAAAATGTGCTGTTTAACAAGTGAAACTTGGTGTGTTATTTATTGAATTGGGATGTTTCTGATAGACATGGTGCTGTTGTTATATCAGATCTTTACATATCAGTAGTGTGATTTATTTTCTTGTATGCAATGCTCGGTTTTCTTTAGTAGTTTAGTTGGTTTTGGCTTAATCATTATGTAGTAGATAATTGTGCCATGTAGCTTATCGGTTGGTAAAAGACCACAGGAAATATATGCTCTTTTGATGGAAGAAATACAGATGATTACAATGATTTTTACCTTCAAACACAATAGAGCTAAAATGTTTTTTTTCTTTTATCACAGAGCCATTCTTCTCAAATATGGATTCTTGTTTATCCTGGTACATTTCATTATAGCTTTTATCTGTGTTCAGTTGCTGAAAGGGACTGAAAGTATAAAGGGAAAAAACCTTCCCTAGACATTCAAGGTAAACTCTCTCTTTTACAGGGTGAAGCTCAAAATGTTCAGACTTTTATTGTCATGGTAACATTATTAAAAACAAGACACATCACCTTGTACCGGTCAACATCTGGGCCAAATGATCGGATATTGTATTCACTGGTCTAATCAAGGGTGTCATGATGAAGAGGGGATCTCTGCCTTGTTAATAATATTCCACTGTGTTTCAACAGATGCAAGTTGCTTTTCTTGTATAAACCTGTTATTGGGGTTATTCAAGCCTCAGTCTACTCTCAGACATTTTTTGTTGATATTATATTTGTCACTGAAGAGTAAAGCTGTTAAAAGACAATTAGCACCAGAAAATCTGACAAATTTAACGTCCTCTCACACCAAGTACAATCAATGCCATAAATATGTTTGTTTCATTTCAAATGGATTACAGGGTTCATGCCACAACAATATCAGCCAACAGCATCTTTAGGATCTCTTTCAGAGGGGTTTTAATGTTAAAATTACAGCAAATTTATAATACAGCTGGTGTCACATTCTGTCTTTTGTGCTTTTGATAGATTAATGGCTCCATGCTGTCTGTGCTTCACATTATTTTGTTTTTTTTATCCTTCATATTCTTTGTACAGTCGTTAGAATAGAAAGTAATTGAAGAAAATACTTAATTAATGTTGATTGTGTTTGCCATCTGTGACTACCTCTTTTTATGTGAGCTTGTTGATGGCAAACAACATTTTTTTTCTGAAGTCAGTCAGCCTTATACATTACTTCTTATTAAATTTTCTGGCACTAAACATCTTGTTAGACCAAATATTACAAACATGAAAGCATCAAATTTCCAGTCACACACTGGTAGATGGTTTTTGACAATAATGTCTGTTCTGTATTGATGTCTTTGAAAATTATGAGGATGACACCAAACTAAGATGGATGTATATCCCACAAAACAATCAGTTATAGTTTAGTTATGTGTGTGTGTGTGTGTGTGTGTACATTTCTTTTTAAAGTTTCTCCTAATTCCTCCCGTCTCTGTATACTTTGTTGACTTACACCTTTTCTTTGTTTCTCTGCTATGTATAATCGAAGGAGGTTATCAGAATCTATTTGGGGGCCTGAACAAAGCTGGAGTTATTAATCGCCACGTATTCTTACATTATTATTGTTAAAGTCGTTGTTCAGGGCGTGCTACAGTCAAAGATCTCTGTGATCTGCGAGTACGCAGTGTTTCCTGCTAAATACTGTGGAGCGGAGCTCCCCGTTTTTCTTAACTGTATGAGTTTTCTCGACATGAATCTCGATAATGTGTCGGGGTGAATGCGTTCACGAGGTTTATTAGTGGTTTTGGTTTGGGTCTCTGCAGCCCTTTAAATGAGAGACAGGAACTCAGCCATACCTGAAGGCCAGCACAGACATATTACAGCCTCGTGTGATTATGTGACCACAGCAGACGAGGGAACGAGGGACCCGGCCTCATAATATGCTCAGGTGTTCATATATCACGTACTCCATGTAATGAATAATAGATTACAGCTCCAGGTTGTTCTTCGGTTGCAGTGTGTTTTATTTTTTCTTTCCTCTAATGGAACAAAGACAAAAGCATTTGTGTTGTTGTTTGATTTTTTTAAATATACTTGTTGTATTTTTCATGAATCTTTCTCCATCCCTTTTCAGTAGCTGCACATTTCTTCTCTGTCATCCAGTATTTGTGATTCTAAGGACAAGTCTGATATATTTTTCAATAATTATACATTTCTTTTCCAGTCGGTGGCGCCCTAATCGAAGCCCAATGACATATTGAAAAGATATACATTTTTGAAAACAGGTCTCATGATATCATCGTATGGCGCAGTAGCTAATGCTCAGAAGTTTCCTGAAACAATCAGGCACTGCAGTTTTCAGATAACATGAAGCAAACAGTAGTTGTGCTGTTGTTGGACGTTGTTTTGATGTGCAAACATATTCACATTTAGCGCCAACTGCTCCTTGTAGCAGTCACACTTCAGTTCAGTTACTGATTTGTTTCTGAAACAGTTTGGACATTGATGGAGCTGTGGCATTCACTTATAAAGGGTGTAATGAGGATCAACATAGATCCTCTTGTTCTATATAAAAGATAAATTGTTGCCAGCCTTCATTAGAAGCAACCATATTAATTAAACTTAAAAGGGGTTTTTAAACATTCCCATTTTTCTTACATTTAAATCTAACAGTTCCTACAAAGTCTTCTAATACATTCAAAGAGTTTTTTTTTCTATTTATTTCTTTAGTTAGTTAGTTAGTGTGACCACAATCTATAAATTGTACTTCCTCATTCATTCCAGGACTGACCACTAAGGCTTGTCAAGTAAACGTGCTTGTTCCTGTAGTGCAGTGATGAAGAGTCATCATCTTCCTGCAGGAAGGTCATATGTTCTGGTAACCAGTGAGAACTGGAGATATTTTTCTCAGTGCAGTTCTGAAACATGCCATCCAAACAGGAGTGTATAGAAATAAATCAGAAAAAAATTCACTAATCAATCAGTTGGAGGTCAGAATTGGCAGATTTTTGCCTGATGTCTTCTGTTATCAGCCGGTATTGGTTACCAATATCAGCCGATACACGCTGATATCTGTTTTCTTTCACATACATTATACATACATTATATGCACAGCCTTGAATTTTTTTAATTAATTAATTAATTATATTGCTTGTTTATATATCCATAAGGGTATTAATAGTGAGAAATCTAATTATTTTTTCCCCCATCACTAAGGACTCCATGATGAAGCAGTCACTGGGGAGCATGTTGCTGAGGTTTTTTTTTTTTTTCCACAGCCTTTAGTGCAAAAATAACTCATGGAGGAAAAACAACCCAAAACCTTTGGGCTGACAGATTTCAACACTCCAACACTTAAAACAACATCATCCTGCTCAGCATGCTTAATATTAAGAAGCTAATAAATGTTAAGAGTGGAAAGAGCACACAGTCCGTTGGCTGATGTATGCAGCTGGTTAGAGTTGGAAGAAAGAAAATCAGAATCAACCAAACTCGGTATTGGCAGGTAAGACATTTAAGGAAATCAGAAATCAGAATTGGCAAAGAAAATTGCAGTTGGGCATCTTTAATATCTGGCGTTTATACTGCTGACTCTGTAGTATCAAGAACGTTCTTTGAGACAGCAATTTAATACAGAAAACATAAGAGATCCCCTTGATTTGGTTTAGTAATGTGTTAAAACTCTTGTTATTCTTCCTAGTACAAGAAAACTCTTGTTAGTATGACTTTGTTAGCAGTGTGAAAACCAAAATGAGGGATGAATAGGTAGATTGATATTGAAAAATACATTTTAAGTGTTAAAGTGATTTGTGCAATAAAATGGAGCCTGATAGTGGTTAGGATGGGAGCAGGTGAAGTGGTCCTTTGGCTCCATTAATCAGTCTTGTAGCCTGAGGGTAGCAGTTGTTCAGTGGAAGTGTGAAGAGGCCGTGCTGTGGGTGGCTGAGGGGGACGATACTGCAGCTCTAAAGTGGACTGTCTGCTGGTAAATGCAGTTAAGTGACTGGATGATCTTTCTTCCAGCACTTCTCACCACTCTCTGCAGATGTGTTTTATTAATGTATGGTATGGCAGTGCTGCTCACATACCATACATTATTACAAGTGCTCAGGATGCTCTGGATGACTGATGAGGATGTGTTTTTCCCCCCAGAGCTTCCTGTGGATAAGCTTAATAACTTTCCTTGTTTCTGAAAGGAACTACTCTTTTTTTAGACAAGGCTTTCAGTCTTGTTGGCAGTATCTTGAGAAGTTTCCCTTGCATTGTTGATTAGTGGATCATGATAAATTAGTGGTAATGATGAAAATGTGTTTGTTCATGCAACAATCCAGGTGGTGCCGCATGGAGATACTGACATCTTAGAGCAGGGGTGTGAGACTCATTTTCACTGAGGGCCACATCAGCATCATGGTTGCCCTCGAAGGGCCAGATTGACAGCATGAATGTAACAAAATGCAATGTAAATCAAAATAAATTAAATTGCACCTTATTATATTGTTAAATAACTGTTTCTCTATTTATTATGTATTAAAGTTTCAAATATTTAACTCATTATCATATTAAACTCAGGGTTTGTGGTCGTAAACCTACTCTCACACAGGTGATGTTTACAGAGTCCGTTGCTATGGTAATGGACTCTGTAAACATCACTCAGAGCATCCATTACCTTGGTTTCAGAAGCAAAAGCGATTCTTTGTTTTTCGTGGTAGGCTAAATTTAGCATACTTAGCTCCGTGTTTATTGTCAATATAACAACTTAGATTATACTCTTTCACGACTGACACTGCCTCATAATACAAAAGATATACTGTTTTTCACCTTACCTCACCTCACCTCACCGTACAAACTTGTATTCGTTTTCCTGTCGTTCATGAAACTGCCTTCCTTGTGGATCAATTTCTCTTTTCTTGGACATATTGGGTTAGTTTGTAGAGGTTTTTCTGAAGTCCATCAGTTCTGAAAATCATCTTGATGTCCTGCTCATGGTGAGATACAGTTATCATTGTGGGTGACGACGAAATGCATTGTGGGAGATGTAGTTTATTATCAATATGCGCTTTAAAGCGGTGTAAGCTTATTTTAAGTCTTAAAATATTGGTTTAAAATTTAAGCCAATAATGCACAAGCTCTCGAGGGCCACATGAAATGATGTGGCGGACCACATTTGGCCCGCGGGCCTTGTGTTTGACACATGTCTTAGAGGTTTCCTTCTCTTGACCTCCAATAACACAAACCCTCCAAATGATCGTGTCTTTAACCGTGAATTAAAATGATTAGTCCTGTTCAGCATGAACACCAACAATATCTCAAGCTTTTAAAGGGGATCGCTTTGAGCTGGGCAGTATACTGGTATTAGATAAATCAATATACGTTTTATAAATCCTGATCTGAGATGTAAATGTGGATTTATAATCACATTGATACGCACTTCCTCACTGCATCAGAGATCTCTTCATCACATAATGCTGTATTAAAGCCTTTTGAAGCCATCTGATCTCATAAAGTCAGAATTTTAGAGTTTTTAATGCCAGAATTCTATGAGTTTAGAAAGTCAGAAATATAAAGTAACAATTCACAATTCTGTTTTTATATAGTCTATTTATATCATATTCAGCCTAAAAATACTGGGATATAATTTTTTCTCCATATCAGATTACTGTACTGATGCATTAGATGGTTAAACATCTGAGCTCCATTGAACTTTAAGACTCTGAAAACATTAAGACATTGAAATAATGTAGATAAATCAAATTAAAATGGCCATCCAGTTATTCTTTCTTTCCAAGCTGCAGTTGTCTTCAGGTTATTGGTGCTGCTCCACTGCTTTACTTACGGCTGTTTATTAGCCTTTACTGCCAGTCTTTGAAGCAAACCATACATTTTTAATTGTACCATGTATTTTTTCATGCCTTTGTGACTCTGTTGTGAATATAAAAAAAGAAGAAATAATGCATTCAAGGAAAAAAGAAAAGTCTACTTTTAACATGACACATATATCTCTGAGGACATTTGAGGAAACTTTAAAACTCTAATGTGCAATTTAGTAATGGCTCATTAACCTCCAAATTAATTGAGAAAATGTTTAGTATGTCAATAAGATTTGAAAAGAATCTTAGTTGAAGACTAGACTGATGACACCAAAGGAAAAAAAAAATGCCACTGCTGCTTTTGAAGAAGTTGCTATGAATTGCTGTAAAGAACACACCTCTGAACAGGACGGTTTATCTTTATCCTACTTCTCAAAAGGCAGAGGTAGGCTTGTTTCTCCATTTCTTTGTAACAGAGAGGGGTTAGAAGGCCTGACAGACTGGCAGCGTCTCACTGGGCTGCTGCCAGAATGAGTGAATAGAGTCGTCAGTCACAGAGAAGTATAAACGTCTCCCTGCCATGTCAGGAACTGAAGCAGTCATGAGAACAAACACACTCAACACACACAGCCCTGCGGAGCTCATTGCTGCTTTTGTGTCAGCTTATGAATGCACACGTACAGTATACACACAAGTGAAAAATCAAAAGGGATTTTTGACTTTTTTAACATTTAAAAGTACAGTTCCTGCTAATTTTACTGGTCACTTGTTGCTTCTTGCTTATTTTGAAAGACCGGTGTCCGCCAGTTGAGAAATTCTATTCGTAAGTCCATAAAATTACCCCAAAATATGTTCTACAAGGCATATAATTAATTTAATATTTTTTAAAAATGTGTGAAATAAGTCATTATAATTTGATTGAATATGGTGCAAAGAGCAGAAAGCATCTACAGCTTTTATTCCTTCTTTATCGTCTATTTGTATAATACCTTTTACATCTAAATCTGATCAGTGGTAATGCCAGTCTTTTTTTATTTCTTTTTTTTTCATCGTTATTAAAAGCTCTTACTCTCTGCAGGTCACAGATAATCGTCTAATCTAATGAGATTGTCTTTGTTTTTTGCTGCTTTTGTGTTTCAAAGTGCTGCTGAAGTTTAACAGCCTGTTTGAGTCTGGTGTCCTCACCAGCAACTGACAGTGAACCATGAAACTTTCCCCAAGGGCTCCTACTAAAAAAAGCTTACAATGGTCTATGGTAAGCTGGTGGGGAAACATTGTGCTGGCTGACTTATTACTTACAGACACAGAAGGCCAGAGGAAAAAGACAAGCAAAGTCCAAATGAGGTCTTTGCCTGCACGGTCCAATCGTGCTGTAAAGTGTGTAGTAAGTCTTCCTGTTGTTGTTCTGCTACAGTATCTCCAGCTGCCACAGCTCTTTGTAAATGGATGTCTTTGCTTTTGTTTGTTTGTGTACAGACTTCTCAGTGTGCTCTGCTGTAGCCTGGACTCCTTCCTGCTGTTGGAGAGCCAGTACAACATCTGCTCCATGCTGCTGCAGAGTCAGAGGGAGAACGCCGTTGACCCAGAAACCAATCAGGGGTATGAAGTCACTTACATCATTCATAATATACAGTTTGGACGTAATTGTTTTTGGTTTTGGCCCTTTTATAGTATTTTCCAAATGTATAGAAATCCATGAGGTTCAAAGATATAAAATGGAGATATGTAACTTATCAAAAGTCTGTAGGAAAAAAACCAACCCTGGCTGAAATGGTGAGGGGGCTTACTGAAAAGGCCAAACTCATTTTTGTAGCATTTCAAAAAAAAAAAAAAAAAAAAAACTTGACCATTGAGCGTGCTCTCTTTAAACTTCACCGTTTAAGGAAGTTTCAAACATTCAGAAGTTTCAATAGTTAAGAAAACTTACCTTTCTCCTTGTCATTTTCTCTAATTCTCAATCAATTCATTTTTTTTCAATTTATTTTTCCTTCATTCTGGTATGACAGAACACTTTCAAATTTAATCATAGCTCAGGATGAGAAATTGTTTGTTTGCCTTGTCAAAAATAAAATGAAATAAAGCGGAAAGAAAGTGAAAAGGCAATTTCTGAAAGTGTGTGTTCAAAAGCTCTTCTCTCCTGGTAATAGCAGGCACCGCTATGGCTATTGGTTGTGAATGGAAACGGCCCCCGAAATGCCCACTCACATCGCCTGAGAGTGCCGGCTCAATTTTGAAGAATGATGACTTGCTTATTTATCCTCCCATCTGCTGCCCCCTCTTCCTCTCACATTCCTGCTATCATTGTGGACATGCCATTTTTATTTTCTTTATGCATTGCTGTCTTTATCTCCTCCGTTTCTCCGTTCAGTGTCATCCAAACTTTGTTACAGTGTCTAACCTTTGAGATCATCTTTTTTTTTCTTTTTCATTTTTGCCCCCTAACTTTACTTATTTCCTTTTTCCTTTCTGACCTTAGTATCAGTGACATCAGAATTGATATTGGAGCCATGAGGGCTGTTAGGGTTTTTTTTTTCTTTTTTTCAACCAAATGTATGTATGTTTACATTTTGTGTCAAGAGGGCGCAAATCAACCTTTAATAACCTTTTTCAACTCCAAATTGCTTTAGCAGCAAGAATATCTTCCAAAGCCGAAGCCCTTCAATCTTTAAGAGGCATTGTAACTAGATATTATTTGATTTTATCCAAAATTCTACTGAGAAAACCCTTTCCTCCTTTATTCTTTATCCTCGCCAAGTAATACAGTTGTAGTCTTGCAAAGGCTTCAGT
This sequence comes from Hirundichthys speculiger, assembly GCA_018398805.1. Taxonomy (NCBI): domain Eukaryota; kingdom Metazoa; phylum Chordata; class Actinopteri; order Beloniformes; family Exocoetidae; genus Hirundichthys; species Hirundichthys speculiger. The sequence continues at coordinate 1,417,173 of JAGFBZ010000234.1, forward strand.
CTCTGTGGAAAGGCTTAGAAAGTTAAGAAATAGTATTAAATTGAAAGTTTTAAAGTATGGTATCTTTCAAATTTGATTAACCTTGTCTCGAAGGAAAAATATTTTGTATATCACTGCAAAAGCATTTTATATAGTTATCCAAATATTTCATTTCCTTTCTTTTCCTTATTGATATTTTGTCAATTTTTTTTTCTTTTTGCTGAAGTACAAAAACCTCAGTGAGCATATATTACTTTCATTATGTAACTATTCTCACAGCTTTGTTTTTTTTCTCATCTTCTCTGATAGAGGTTTCATACCTCTGTATGTTACCTGGTTTAGCAGATGACGTCAAGATCATTCTTCTTTTTTCCTTTCAGAGTGATCATCATAGACAGTCTGTCGGTGGAGAGGAATCATGTTCTAGTTCGTGTTAGCGTTGTGGGCGGTCCATCTGAGAGGAGGCTTCCTTCTCGAGTCCTGCAAGAGGTCAGCTCTGTTTTACTTTTCAGCCTTCACCAACATTATCCCAACAGACACAGCTGTGGGGACAGTGTTTTCAGGCTGCCTGTGTTTCTTGATTCTACAAGGATTCTTACACAGAGTCATCTGTGTAACGAGGGAAAAGGCCTTTAAAAGAATGCGTCCGAGGTGTGAGGACTAACCATTTACTTAGCAGCAGTTCTGATGACCCAACTTCAACAAATCAAGGTGGAGCTGGTTTGTACAGTGAAGCGTGTACCAAAGCCAGTTGTGAGAAGTGCGAAATCCTATTGGGTCGCCCCGGTAGCACAGTGGTTAGGGCAGGCGGCCCATATACAGAGGCTACGGTCCTCGTGCGGCTGGTTGCGAGTTCGACTCCCGGCTTGACGGCCCTTTGTCACGTGTCTTTCCCGTTCTCTCTGCCCCCCTTCCTGTCTCTCTCCGCTATCAATAAAGGCCAATAGTGCCAAAAAAATCTTAAAGAAAAAAAAAATTTTTCATATTAGTAAGCCTTTGTGCTGGCCTCTGTTTTTCTGAAAAGGAAATTATGCTCTCCATTTCTGATTATAGCTGTAGCTTTATAAACCTATTTTGAAATCAGTATGGGATGCTGATTGTTTCGACCAAGACCAAACTCTAATACATTCTGGGCCTTGGCCTCAGTACATCTTTGGTTGTTTTTCTTTATACAAATTCAAATTCAAATACAAATTAAAATTCAAATATACTTTATTAATCCCCCAAGGGGGAAATTCAGGTTTTAGTACACCAGTCTGGTGTACTAGAGGAGCTGCTAGTGTCCAGCGCTCCTTTTCATGCCAGGTCCCGTGGTCCGAGTGCTAACTCCAGTTAACAGCCGTTAAAACCAGTATATCTCCATAACGATGACCAGTGAGATATCTCCAGGTCAGAGGAGGAAACACCGATGAACCAGACCGTCTCCTCTGGGAAGACCGAGCTCCTTCAGTCCGGCGAGCGACGGAGCCGACCGTCCCAGAGCCTGGTTCATCACGCGGACCAGACCAGGCCGTTGTCGTCTCCCCCAGCGGTGCTGGGCCCCACCAGGTCACCAGACGGCCCCTGCCAGGTCAGCTGACCCATCTGGCGTGTAGACTGCTGGACGGGGGCAGCAGCTGTTTGCCGGTCACGGCCACGCCGCCGCTGCTACGTCAGGGGCTCCCGTCCCGTCTCCGTGACGCTGCAGCCGGATCCAGTGGCAGTGGTTGCCGCGGGTAGCAGTTCAGGACTACTTAGCTTTCCCGAACCGGCCTCCAGCGACACCGTCCATGTCCGCGGCGGCAGGTCTCCACCAGCCGCAAGAGGACCAAATTATGTTGACATTGTCCTGTTTTGTTTTGTTTTTTTATTGATAATGGCAAACAGCAAAATAATGTATTGCTGCGATTAAATAATATGGAGTGTTAGTTTGCTAGGTCAGTCAATCTTACCAGGGTCGACACTGTAATGGAGTATGAGGTTAGCCCTGTCACACTTACAGCTTCAATTTTAAGAAGGAAAGACATTAGCAATGATCTTCATGAAGTAGGTCTTGCTGCCCATCAACTTGAGAAGGAAAGGCCATTTTAATACAGTTTGGACTCCTTGAAAGACTATTCACAAGTGCACAACATGCAAGACAGTTGAAATCCTTCCAGGAGTGGACGTTAAATTGATAAATTTAAAATGTTAAATTGCCAATATGTACCAATTGCCAGACTTCCACTAAACAAGAGTTAACAGGGAAAAAAAAAAAGCTGTTTGGCACTGGCAGTGAAGATTTGCCAAATCTTTCATGGGCACAACGCAGACCCTCAACTCTGCTGCTCATACCACAAATGCATGTTCCTGACAAATGTGGCACTGTTTAAAAGGGACATAAACGGGCTTTCCAACGGTAGAAGATTTATTGCCAAGGAGCATTGTACAAGAAAGAAATAATCTATCAAACACAAATTTCCTTTCTTTTTGTGGTTATTTTGCAAAGGTCAAGAGGCAATCTCACAATGACTTGGACTGTATTGTACAAAAAAAAAAAAAAAGAAGAAGAATAAATGAATGAAACACTTCTCAGTGTCATAACTCAGGAAAAGCAGGAGAAATGGAAGAGAACTGAAGCGCTGCTTGGTTGAAAGGGTATAAAAGCACATGATATGATTTCAAGTTTGAATTGTTGGGGCTTCTTTTCACCTTGTAGTGGTTCCTGGAAGAGCATGTCTTAAGATTTTTCTCACAAAAGGATGATGCATGTTTTGAATTATGTGCACAGTCAGTTCCCTGCATACAAGGCTCCATTCAGAGAGGCTTGTTGTAAGTTCATTTTCTTTCTTAAGTCCAGTGGTTGGACTGTACTCAGCTCTAGATTTGGGCATTAGAAAAAATGCTTTTTAGTGGTTTATCATTAACATGAGCTAGAAGATGAGATAATGCTCAGCTGAATGTTTAACTCATGACATCAGTGGAACCAGTTCAGGATCGTAACCGTCAGCCTCCTTTTTGTCTTGTATTTTTTATTGTATTTTACAAACTCAAATGTTTGTAAGTAGGGCACTATTTATATATATTTGGAGCCAATATTTGGTGATGACAAGCACACTGACATCCAGTAAAACATGATGTCTGAAAATCATTACTGAGAAACCTGCATCACCATTTTCCATCATTTATAATTATTGTTATTTTGGACGGAACGGAATGGAGGGACTTTGTTACTGGTGCTGTTTTGCAGTAGTTAAATGACCAAATTCTCAGCCTTTTTGATTCCTCCTTTCACTTTTCTTGATGAACTCAAACTCGTCATTCCCTGTGCTCTTGATCCAAACACAGATCCATCCATCTCATCCTGGTAATTCTATCACAGATGAAAAGAGGCTTACTGATTACCAACTGTGCCTCACTTGTTATTTGAAGCCTGAAGCCTTATTTACTCAGCATGTTATGGGATGATCAATTATTTAGGTGTTGTTTACGCTGAACCCAAATCAGGAAATAAATTATGCTTAGGTCAAGGAAATTATCCAAAAGAGATCTCCAAAGGGAAGAGTGTAAATTAGTTTAGTGAGTGTTTCTCGAGGTCCATTTTGATCTTTTCTGTTAAATTTGTGTGAGCTTACTCCTGGTGAGAAATGAAGTGAAAGTAATCCTTGTGTTAAAACAGAGGTTATTGCTGACATTTCTGACTATGTTTGTCATAGTATCATACTTTTACAAATAAAGCCAGAGGCTTTGATCATCTTTCACTCCTCTAGGTACCAAATCTTTTTTTTTAAGATGCAGGCCTTTATTTTAATTCCCATTGTTATTTCAAAAAAACAAAAAAGAAATCTGGAACAGTGCACATAAAGGTCATGTGTGAATTTGCATGTGGGTCAGGCAGAAGGCCATTTATTTCAGTGTGAATCATTGAACGCTGATAATTTGCAGTTTAAGCTTTTGTGATGGATTTCCTGTGTGCCAGGAAATTGGATAAACAAATGTGTGATCAGGCTAACAAATTACTGGCCACTGGTCACTAGATTTTGAACATATTTAGGCAATAATAATGCTGAGAGTAGTAATATTAATAATAATAATGATCATGATAATAATTATAACTAGAAAAGCACTCCGAGTGCTTATTTATATATATATATATATATATATATATATATATATATATATATATATATATATATATATACTGCTCCAAAAAATTAAAGGAACACTTTGAAAACACATCAAATCTCAATGGGAAAAAAATCATGCTGTTTATTTATACTGACATGGACTGGGTGATGTGTTAGGAACAAAAGGATGCCACACCATTTGATCGAAATGAAAATAATCAACTTACAGAGGGCTGAATTCAAAGACACCCCAAAAATTACACTGAAAAAATGATGCGGCAGGCTAGTCCATTTAGCTGAAATTTCATTGCAGCAACTCAAAATGGTATTCAGTAATTTGTATGGCCCCCACGTGCGTGTATGCATGCCTGACAACGTCGGGGCATGCTCCTAATGAGACGGCGGATGGCGTCCTGGGGTATCAGAATCAGAATCAGAATCAAATTTATTGTCGCCACAGAGCCAGCGTCCCAACACAGTAGAATTTGACTTCCCAGTACACCGTCCAAGAGAAACATACAAAAACAACACAACATATGGACAGGAGTCAACAGTGCTATAAGAGCGCTTCAATTTTAGCAGAAGAAAAATATGATCCCATAGGGGATGGATGGGGGAGAGGATAAAAAACAGGTGTCTCACACCACATGTCCTTGATCAGAGGCACATGTTGTGGGATTCACGAAAAAAAACCTCAGCACAGGCATAACAAGCTTAATACAAGACAAGACATCATATCAGGAAAAGGTCCCAGCCAAGCGGCCCGTGCACGCGCAGCCGGTGGCGCGCAGTGCAATCAGTCCGCTCCACGTGGGGGAGAACACCATGAACCAGCGAGTACGTTGAGAGTCAGGGAAAGGCAATGGAGCGGGGGATGGTGTGGGGGGGGGAGCCTACTTCGGATAAAACCTTGGAGAGATTCTTTTCAGTTTGGCCTTGAGTCAAGGCCGCTCAGGGGAGCCAGATTCAGATAAGAGAGATTGTTTTCGGTCAGACTGACAGTGAATTTTTGCCTGCTTTGAGTCCGTTTGCTGGTTATCTCTCGTGAGAATCATCCAAAAGTCCGAATTATTCATGTCAGTTCTCCCTAAGCTGTGCATGTAGTTTCCCCAGGTTGTTATCCATTTTCCACGAGTTCATGCATCTGAAGCTGTCGGTGGCTCACGCCGTGAATCATGTCCAGTTTCCGATTCATCTCGTCTCTTTTTACAGTCTCGGCACTCACAGCACGGCTAACCTCCACGCACACGGACATCAGGACTGGAATAGCAGCATCCGTGTGCTTAATTTTCCGATACATCAGGTATCCGCCAACTCCAAACAGCAGGAATCCGATGATCATAAATCCAAATATGTAAACATCTTCAGCGTCCTCGATGAACAGAGGAGCCTGGCAGCTCAAGCGCCATTTCCCTCATGGATCTTGAACGTACCCGGTTACATGTGTTCCATCTGGGCATGAAGGCTCTCCTCTAGATTCCCTTCTTGTAGAAAAAATTTGATCAATTGCATTGAGAGACCAGCTAACCAGATCCATGGTTAATTTAGATATTCAGATATTATCCGTATGAGGCTCCAAAAACACACAGACAGGACAAAGAGCAGCAAGGATCAGATAGAGGGAGAGGAGCTCGCAGAAAAGCGTCCGCCTTCGCTGGAGAGCAGGAAGAGATCCTCCCAGATCTGGACCAGGGCATCACTGAGCTCCTGGACAGTCTGAGGTGCAACCTGGCGGCGATGGATGGATGGAAACATAATGTCCCAGAGGTGTTCGATTGGATTTAGGTCAGGCGAGCGTGGGGGCCAATCAATGGGATCAATTCCTTCATCTTCCAGGAACTGCCTGCATACTCTCGCCACATGAGGCCGGGCATTGTCGTGCACCAGGAGGAACCCAGGACCCACTGCACCAGCATACGGTCTGACAATGGGTGCAAGGATTTCATCCCCATACCTAATGGCAGTCAGGGTGCCGTTGTCTAGCCTGTATAGGTCTGTGGTCCGTCCATGGATATGCCTCCCCAGACCATCACTGACCCACCACCAAACCGGTCATGCTGAACGATGTTACAGGCAGCAGAACGTTCTCCACGGCTTCTCCAGACCCTTTCACGTCTGTCACATGTGCTCAGGATGAACCTGCTCTCATCTGTGAAAAGCACAGGGCGCCAGTGGCCGACTTGCCAATTCCAGTGTTCTGTGGCAAATGCCAATCGAGCTCCACGGTGCCGGGCAGTGAGCACAGGGCCCACTAGAGGACGTCAGGCCCTCAGGCCCCCCTCATGAAGTCTGTTTCTGATTGTTTGGTCAGAGACATTCACACCAGTGGCCTGCTGGAGGTCATTTTCTAGGGCTCTGGCAGTGCTCCTCCTGCTCCTCCTCACACAAAGGAGCAAATAGCGGTCCTGCTGATGGGTTGTAGACCTTCTACGGCCCTGTCCAGCTCTCCTGGAGTAACTGCCTGTCTCCTAGAATCTCCTCCATGCTCTTGAGATTGTGCTGGGAGACACAGCAAACCTTCTGGTAATGGCATGTACTGATGTGCCATCCTGGAGGAGTTGGACTGCCTGTGCAACCTCTGTAGGGTCCAGGCAGCGCCTCATGCTAACAGTAGTGACACCTGTGCAACCTCTGTAGGGTCCAGGTATCACCTCATGCTAACAGTAGTGACAGTGACCCTAGCCAAATGCAAAACTGGTGAAAAAGAGTCAGAAAAGATGAGGAGGGGAAAAAAATGTCAGTGGCTTCCACCTGTAAAACCATTCCTGTTTTGATGGTCGTCTTGTTGTTGCCCCTCTAGTGCACCTGTTGTTAATTTCATTAACACCAAAGCAGCTGAAACTGATTAACAACCCCCTCTGCTACTTACCTGACCAAATCAATATCCCAGAGGTTTAATTGACTTGATGCTATACTCTGATTACAAAGTGTTCCTTTCATTTTTTTGAGTAGTGTACACATATATATATATATATATATATATATATATATATATATATATATATATATATATATATATATATATATATATATATATATATATATATATATACACACACATACAAGTTTCAGGTATGATGAAAGGAAACAAAAAAATGCATGAAATGGAAAGGAAGTGGTAATACAAGGAAGTGTAAAAACAGTCTAATAGTAGATGAAAGAACCCTCTGTGATGCTAGAACAGCTTACTTTTTTATCATTAATAGAAGAAAACAAAAATAAGCCATGTTTTCTGCTCAGCACTGTAGCCAGGCTGACAAAGAGTCACAACTCTGTAGAGCCGTGGATTTCTGCAGCTCTTAGTAGTGAAGACTTTATGAGCTTCTTTAGCCATAAAATCATCCAAAATTAGAGAAGAAATCAACCAAGCCCAACCACCAACAACTGTGGATAACTTCCTCTGGTCCTGACTCTGGACTGTTTCTCTCCTGTAGACCTCTCTGAGCTGACCTCAACCATCAGCAAAGCTAAACCATCCAGATGTCTATAGGACCCCATCCCAACTCAACTACTCAAAAATGTTTTCTCTTTTATAGTACGTCAATAGTGGTTAGAGTTACAGACGACCTCCTCATGGCCTCAGACAATGGATTAGTGTCCATACAAGTTCTGCTGGACCTCAGTGCTTTTTGATGCCATCGATCACAGCATTTTAGGTTATTGTTTTGTATTGTTTTTAAATGATTAGCTGATTTTACCTTGGCTCCAATTACAACTGTAAGAAATCTTGCAGTTACTTTAGATCAGGATATGTAATTTAAACAGCATATTAATCAGGTTTGTAAGACAGCCTTTTTTCACCTCTGTATTATTGACAATATTAGGAGCATCCTCTCCCAGGGTGATGCTGAAAAACTAATGCAGGCATTAACAGGATGTCTGAATAATTTGATGAATAACCTCCAGCTGATCCAAAATGCAGCAGCACGAATGTCGACAGGAATCAGCAAGAGAGATCACATCTTTCCCGTGTTAGCCTCCCTCCATTGGCTTCCCGTAAAATTTCAAATTGGATTCAAAATTCTTTGACTTGCATATAACGCCCTTAATTGCCAATCTCCTCTTTATTTACAAGACCTGATTAAGCTTTATGCTTCTTATAGAGTTCCCTGCTCTCAAAGTGCAGGTTGACTTGTAGTTGGCCAGTTTCCAAAGCTACATACTGACCTACAGTTCCACCCTCTGACCATCCCATCGTTACATCCACCTATCTGTACAGATGTCAATGTACCAGTCATAATATAAGTACATGGAATTCTTAGTTCTCCAGCTAATGGATAATTGCTATTAATATGTTTTGTCCTATATAATATTGCCAGTATATATCCATCCTCTGTCCTAAAACCATCCTCTTTCCTTCCTCTACCCTGCTGGCCTTCGGCAGGGAGGTCCCCCCCTATGATCCAGGTCCTGCTCAAGGTTTCTTCCCCCTTAAAGGGGAGTTTTTCCTTGACAATGTTTGTACAAAGTTTTTTCTCTCTCTAGGGGAGTTTTTTTTTTTTACTTGCCATTGTTTCTTTAATCAAGGCATAATAATATTACTTATAGTTAGTAATATTTTCTTGGGAGTCATGCTCTGGGTCTGAAAAGTGCCTGGTTTGTATTGTAATTTGTATTGTAATGGAGGCTATACAAATAGTGTTCCTGAGCCCAGTGATGTTTAGAGAATCAGGCCTGTTTTTATTGAAGAGGGCTGAAGATCCCTCACATCCAGTTTTGACCTTTGGCCTTGTCGCTTGCACACAGAAACTCCTCCTGATTATCTAAATCTTTCGATGATGTTATTTGCTATAGATGGAGGAATCTTCAAAGTCCGAGGAGCTTTAAGGAACATCTAAACTTGTTCTAGAATTTTTAGACAAAGATTTTCACAGATTGCCCATCCTTTGAGAAACTCTGCCTCTCTGAAATGCTCTTTTTATACCCAGTCATGTTACTCACCTGCTGCCAGTTAACCTAGTTAGTTGTCAAGTGCTCCTCCATTTAGTTTTAATTTGCACCAATCACTTTTTCATTTTCCTTTTGCTGCCCCTGTTCCAACATTTTTTAAATTTGTTGCTTCCATCAAAGTCAAAACAAGCTTATATTTTCCATGAAATGGTAAAATGTCTCATTTTCATCATCTGACATGTTTTTTGTTATATAGGGAATAAAATATGGGTTTATGAGATTTGCAAATCATTGAATTCTTTTACATTATGTTATACACAGTTTCCTAGCTTTTTGGAGTTTGGATTGTAATAGATGAGAGAATGAAGAACCTTGCTTTTTAACTTTCATTGTCATTCAGATCATATTGTTTTGGAAAGTCATATATTGAGCTGACTCTTTAAGAATGACTTATGACAATAATAATGAGTTGAATAAATCAATAAATCAAGTTAGAACAAAAAAATGAAAGGAGGAAATAAGCAATGGAATATAAAATAGTGTTTTTAAGCAACACATTAGACAATTAAAGTATTATACATGAAAATACAAATGTTCCAGCATAGTGATGAATTAGTAAGCCAGAAAACACCCATAGAAGGTACGTTATCAGTACAATTTGGAAACTGAAGGGGAGTGATCTAAAATAAGTGAATCATGCACATCATGGAAGGGTTAGCAGTGTTATTCACTGCAGGTTTACATGTATGTTTGTGACATTCAAAGTCTCTCTTGTTGCTCCAGGGCGAACATCTTTACCCTTGGCCAATGTTCTCATGCTACCCTTTACCTCGCTGTTACTTTTTGGACCCACCAGGGATCCACCATAGCTCACAAAGTAAGAGTATTGTTGTGATGCAGCATCCAGTATTAAACTTCCTTCCTTTGTTGTTTTTTTTTTTTTACATCTAGTTTTTATTCCCAATGTACAGATTGTGAGATGAGTGCATTTTTGGCTTCATCAAAAGACTCAGAGAGTGAGGACAGCTGGTTGGAGCTCTGCCAGCGACAGTACTTCAAAGCCATGACATCAAAACCAAACACCCTAACAGGAAATGGTGAGTTACTGAATCTTTTAGGGCCCTCTTGCGAGGACGCATTACCTATTCACTACATGCTGATGATAAAGCACACATACTATGAAGTTATTTGGCGAGTCGTGTTGATTGTGGCAGGCAACGTCGCTAGCTGTGCTGATGTAAAACTGTCCAGAAACCTTGAACCAAACGTTGGAACCGTTGAATAGAGAATGACCTTCAGACATGGAGCCATTAACCCACTTCAGCCAAGTTGTCAGTAAGACATAAATAAATAAAATAAAATAGTAAAAACTAGAGGATTTATTAAAAAGAAAAAAAGAGTGGGTGCAGGTTGAGTTGGACGTGGCTCCAGTAGTGTAGTGGCCAGAAAAACACTTTGAAGAAGAGACAGCAATATTTAAGCTTGGACATATTAGAGAACCGATAGAAAAAAGAACATATAAATTCATATTTGTGATAATAAATATGCACCAACAGTGTCCACCTCCATGTCTGTATACACTGCAAAATCAAATGAGTAAGCTTTTATGGCATGAGCTTCTTATTCGCAGCCCATGAGGTGTGTACATGTTTTAAGCATTACATTTTAGTAGAAGAACTTAAAATGCATAATGCATCCCATGTGTGCTGAACCATTTTGTCTTTATTAAAATCCATGATTTTCGGATGTCTTCTGTTTTAATGCAGATGCACCACTCAGTTTCTCCACCAAGACTGTGCCAATCTGAAGTCCATATTCCTCTTTAAGTGCTCATCATCAGTGCTATTGACAGCCACTTTGAAACTTTTGAAAATAGCTGTGATTCAAGAAAGACAAGAATATATTCAAATGAAGGAGGGCTGAAAATCTGTGTGCTGATTACTCCCTTTCATCAGTACTGTTGAGGGTGCCCGCAAAAGCATCTCCTCTGTTCAGTAGGGCTCATTTGAGGCTTTTCACTGCAAAATGCTGATCAAGATTTATTATGTTTTAAGCCTTCCCTCAGCTGTAGAGGTGCTGTTTTGTTTGGCAGGTCATTAACCACACAAAACCTAGCATTTTACTTGTCAAGAGACATTCAGTAAAATAAAATAGTTTCATTTATGGCTTGACTGCTAAATAAACCAAATTTCCCTGATGATTTATTGAAAATTTACTTCCATCTCGATTTCATATGAATACACTATTATTATTATTATTAGCTGTGTGTTCAACGGGCCTCTATTCAACTGAAAGACAAAAATGATTAACTATGCTATCTCTTCATCAAAACACTTACTGTTAGAGCTGTTTCATGTTCAGTAACTCACGATCTTGTCAGCTTAGTGATTGCTTAATTAGGATCCTGGAATAGCATTTCAATGAGATGCATTCAGTGATGCTCAGCCTCTGGATGAATCCGGCTAGTTATAATCATCACTCCCTGTCTAAAAAAAAAAAAAAAACTGTCAGCAAGTGAAATGATTATAGTTCTGCACTTCGGTGTTAAAATAATACCTGATAGGTCCATCTATATACATTGATTAGTATTGTACAGCATTGCTCGGCATGTATTTTATTTGTCCGGATGATATATCACAATGATCGAAACATTTGGCAGGGTATTTAAAACTGCCAACAGTGAAAAACTTCATATAACCACCAAAATAAAATGATTCAATATGGACAATTAAGGTCAAACGTATTATCCCTCAAAGAGCTGTGATACTTCACCAAAATACAGACCAATTAATGCATCATTTACAATACTTCAGGGAGTAACATTCTTCAAAGTTTTCTTTATACAAATTATAAGATAAGAGCAATACAAATTATACAAACAGCGAAAATGGTCAAAATGTTTAGTGATTTCTGCCTTCAAACCACATCTGAACACTCATTAAGCTTTCAGCCCTGATCTGAGCAATCAATCAGAATTGGAACTTTACTCAAAAGATTATAAGCAGAGCTTTTGAAACTTCAACATTTGATTTAGAAAGAGTACTCTTAAATACTTGTTAAGAAATTTAATCGCCATGTCACAAAGTAAAGAAATCACCCTGGGGGGCGGCTGTGGCTCAGGTGGTAGAGAGGGTTGTCCGGTAACCGGAAAGTTGCCGGTTCAATTCCCATGCTCCCCTGGCTACATGTCGAAGTATCCCTGAGCAAGATACTGAACCCCAAGTTGCTCCTGGTGAGCATGTGGTACCCTGCGTGGTAGCCTCGGCCATCAGTGTGTGAATGTGTGCGTGAATGGGTGAATGTGAGGCCAATTGTAAACCGCTTTGAGGGCACTTCGGTGCTGATAAAGCGGTATATAAGTGCAGTCCATTTACCATTTACCCTGGAACTCAGGGTATGTTGCATCACTGCAAAGAGACCAATTATATGTTTGACAAATCTGGATGTGGTTGAAAGTGCAACACTTCCAAATCTTTGGAGAGGAAAAAAGTGAAAGATGTCACCAAGAATCTCTACACATCTGCAAATGTTTATGTTGCTAAACTGGTTTTGACTGGACTTGATCATCACAGTGGCCTTCGGTCTCATTGTTCAAGAAGAACTCCATTGCTCACACTGTGGTGCATGAAAAGCAGTTTGAAATTTTGGAGGATTATTAAGGATTAGCCTTGAACTCTGTCTTTTGGTCTGATGAGCCCAAATTATTTGCACACATGGATGCTGCTTATGCTTGATAACTGAATTCAATCCAAAACAAAACATGGTGGTGGGAGCATAACGCTGCATGGCTCTTTTATTGCTTCTGGCACAGGGCACAGTTCAAGTGCATGGAATCAGACAAAAAAGATGATTATGTTAATATTCTGAGGAATAATGTAAAGCAGTGATTCCCAAAGCGTGGGCTGCTGTCCCCTGGTGGGCCGTTGTGGTACTGCAGGTGGGCCGTGAGAGGTCATTAAAAATAAACAAATATGTTTTAAATCCTCGATTAAAAAAAAAAAAATGTTTTTGATTACTGTAAAGTAGTTATGGCATGGTTTAAAAAATATTTGGATGCAATAAAACAAAAAAGTTCCTCTAAGTTCCTTTAAAATATATGGGAAAATAAATACTAAACATATAAAGTCTTTCTCTGGCAGATGATTAAACCCCTGAATCTAATATCTGTTCATTAAAATGATATATTGCTAAGTTTTTTCCCCATAAAATAAATCCCTCAATTGCTTAATATGATCTGCGTGTAGCTGTCATTCATTATGTGGTATGCGTGGTATTAAACCAGCCTCTCCCCGCAACACTTCCTACTCTCTAACTCTGAATCTACACTCAAGGAAAAAAGAAACGCACCACCGCTTTTTTTTGCCACATTTTCTTTTGGTTACTTATTTTTAATGGAAATATTACATGTGCACATCAACCATATACCTGTCCCTGATATTCAGACCCAATTAATCAATGCTTGTGACAGTTTCAATAGCAATAACATGACCAAACAATAAAGCATCACAGTAAACAAAAACACAGTTATTTGATTCGATTGTCAGTAATTAACATGACCACCATTCGCCTCAAGGACACTGATAATTGATGGGTCCCAATGGTTTCAGCAGCAGTTCTTGTTGCTGGTCGAAACCTGTCACGGAGATGTGACAGCCGATTCGCTCGGTCCTGTGCGGCCGTTGTGACACGTGGTCGACCAGATCTTGGACGGTCATTGGAGGATCCAGTGGTCTGGAAACGCTCAGCAAGGCGTACAACAGTAGAGTGATGGACTCCAAACACCCTGGCTACAGCCCGTGTGCTCCTTCCAGCTTGAAGCATGCCAATGGCACCATCTCTCTCTGGTTGCTGTAGTCGTGGCATCATGAACAAATGTGCTTTTTATCCATTTTGGTGTCTTTATAGGGAATGGTTGTGCACAATTGAGGACAGGTCCAATTCATCTCTGAGTTTTACTCATGACCCAGACATAGGTGATTACACAAAACTACAATTGTTATTGCTGATCAAAATCAATCAACCGGAACCAGGAAAACAGTGATTTAATTTTGACTCAAAATTGTACTAAACTCATTGTAGTCTGTAATTTTTCACTGTCTATAATATTTTTGGAAAAACTGAGAAAACGAAAATGGTGCGTTTCTTTTTTCCTTCAGTATACAAAGAAAACTGCCTTCCTTCTGCTCTGCCAAAGCCCACTTAATGTTCACATCTGGGAAGTTGATTTTTTTCAAGCAGAAATTAGCACACGGCTTGTGAAATGTTAGCTCCAACCTGCAAGTTAAGGGGAACTTTTTTTCATTTCTGTTAAATACATTAAACCCTGACTGTATGAGTGTGTGGTTCAGAGAATATTGCACTTCCAGTGTGTGGTTCAGAGAATATTGCACTTCCAGTGTTGCCGTGGTTTGGCCATGATGTAAACTTTGAATCATTGAGCTTTCTTTTGTTCCACAAGTTAAAACAACACCATTTTTGTCTGGTAACTAATGCGTGCTCTTTTCGGCTGCCCAGTTGTGAGAAGCTGCTCTTATATTATCTGTATTACTTTCTGCAGCAGCCTCATCAACCAATGTTCCCCTCCTATTTTCACTATTAGATCTGACTGTGGGTGGTTTCATTGCACAGCAATTTGATATATGAGTCTAAAAGCAAAGCGGACAGTGCTTACTCAGGGACAGTTGGGGGCATTGAAGCTGCAAATTGGTCTGAGTGGAAGCTTGCAAAGCCTGCTAAACATGTTGCTGTACATGCAGCTGAGGTATGATGTTACATTTGGAATGGAGCAATCAGAATGTAATGCTGCTTAATTTCTAAGATGTGTAATATTTTAGTATTTTTTTTAACTCAATTATGCAGTGAATACCTAACTCACTGTATAAGTTACAGGGGAAGTAGTCTATGCCTTTATAACTGCTTTATACGAAACAAAACAAGTTGCTTTGGCCTAAGCGGATGACGTATGTGAATTTGGATGTTAATAGTTATTGTTTTTTATGTTTTTCTCTTCAGTGTTGGCCAGCCTTCTGGAGAAAGTTGTGGCCCATCTATGCAGCTTTACAACAGAGTGCTTCTTCTCTTTGGCTTCTCACAAAGGTCAGTTTTTTGTTTTCTTTTTCTCTCCACCACAATGTTTTCAAAGGCAAATATCTAAAAACAATTGGGTGGATCAGAATAAACCAGACTGTTTTTACCTGGAATATTATTTTCTGCTCTGGTTCTGCTGGATTTTGAAAGCTACACCAAAACAGTATCAGATTTTTTTTTTTTTTTTTTTGCCTTCATTTAATATCAAATATACAGGATATCAATTATATATAACTAAACGCATTGGCGCGTTGTACGGCTGTAGTGTATTTTGTGACCCTTGGGTGTTGTTTTTGGCTTTGATAGTGTTCTCACTTAAACACTTATGAAGGGCTCACTGGCTTTATCTTCTTGACCACAGCTTTCTCAACTCTCTACCAACAAGTTTTATATATTAGGTCTGCTTTGTTACCAGATATCAGGTGAGGGCAGAAGACTTGGTTATTAATTTTCCCCTCAGGTACAATTCAGCTGAAGCTCTAAATCAAAGATCAAAGAGTGGTACTGACTACCCAGGGCCCAAAGAGACCGGGGCCTCTGATGGACATAAAATATACTGAATTGTGTGCTGTTTGAGTAAGCTGTGCTTGACGTGGCCAATGACATGTCTTTCCACAGAGCCCAGAAATCCTGGTATAGATAGATTGAAATACTGGAAGCACGGGTATTAAAAAAGACCCATCAACAGAGTTTGTGATGTTCTGAGATTCGCAAATTCCAGTGAAACAACTGATGAGTTCAGCTTATTTGTAAAAATAAACAAAACAAACACTTCAGTTGATATCTTTGGAAAGCTTCACTCCCACACATGGAGGTTTCTAAATTTCTAAAGTAGCTAGAAGGCTCAGACTCAGGACTGGATGGATTTTGTTTTGTTGCACAGCTGGGTGACATGCCTTTTCACAACCATTATGAAGTCAGGGACAGTCCCTGTGGGCTGGCTGACAGGAAAAAATAAAAAGTAAGTTCCTTCTCACCTTCAGCCCAGTTTTCTACCCTGGGTAAAAATGTCTCATGTCTCACAAATCAAACAAGTGAATGGTTTCAGCAGGTCGGCTTGTTTGGTATCCAGGAGGCGAAACAAGCTGATCAGACTGACGGCAAACGAAATGAGAGAAATGAAGCTAATTACTAAATACCCAGAAGATCTTTCAAACTCTTATTCATTCATTCATTTATTTATTTATACCCACACAGGCAGTTAAGCAGGCCATGGTGTCATCATACCCTTCATCTGAAAAAGTTTTACCAAGAAAAAAAAAATGTTGTTCTTTATGTTTAATAAATATTTCTTCATCAAGAATTCTAGATCCCCTTAGCTTCATTAAGCACGGAATGGATACATATTCATTTGTTTACTTTTTAATCATATTTAGGATTTTAGTTTAAATAACAAGACTTCCCACAGAGTTTAAATTTGTTACTGGTAATGCTGAAAATCATACTTGAAGAGTCATTCCTGCGGCGGCAAGAGAATGAGAAAAATAGTGCCATCTGGCCAGAGGCTTCTCCGACACCCGGCTAGTTAAAGATAAAAAAAAAGAAGCTCAGTCTTAGACGAGACAGAAAGAATTGTGACTAATTTAGTGAGATGAAACACTTAACAGGATGCAAAAAAAAAATCACACTGAGTTTGTGCAGTAATCAGCATCTTGAAAAAAACCCCAAAAACGATCAGTCCCAAACATCGGGCTTCAAACACAAACTCTTTGTAAATCTGTGAGTAGATTTACACACAAAAAAAGTAATTTTCTAACTAAAAACATACTCCGGATTTAGGTATGGTGCATCATACTTGGATTTGACTGTAAGAACGGATGTATGAGAGGCAACTGATCGTGGCGGCTTGCTCCTGCCGCTCATTAATTAGGATAAATCTGCCCAGGGACCACTGCATAAGGAGGTGGAAAGCTGCATCTCCAACCTGAATGTCTACAGATGGACATGATGTGCATCGAGAGAGAAAGGTTTCAGGTGATTTTGAATGAAGTGGAGAAAAGAAAAAATGTTTTATTTCATTTTCAGTAGACTGACAGGGACTGGTGAGGCACGGCCTGAAAGGAGGTGACTAATGCAAGTAATCCAGCAAAGCATTCAAGACGTGAAGTGTAAGCGGTTCGATTCACAGCTGGATGCAAAAGAATGCATTTCTGTACGTCAACAAAACTCTGTTGCAGACAGCCATACAGTCTCTGTACCTGAAGATTACTTCTTTATCAAGAGTCATACCTGATGGAGACTGCAACGTGCCTCCACAGGATTCAATAGCAAACTCTGAAAGTAAACTTAAATGAGTTATATGATGTGCTTTATTGCGATGCATCGTGGCACCCAAGGGATGTATTGCTTTCAAACATTTAAAGGGACGATGAGAAGGAATAGAATTTATGGAAGCAATTTTATCGGAAACAGCTGCGGTTTGAGCCGGTTGATGCTCGTTCACCTGCTGCTCCGGAGCCCAGAGAACATATTCAGACAATTTATACAACACAGTGACATTTTCAGAAACATAACCTGTAATGAGTGTTAATATGCAAGATGAACGTGTAATACTTCTAATTTATTCTCAGGTTTAAAACACCTTTTATAAGTAACTGCATATTGTGAGAATAACAGACCATTAAAGTCTAACAGGTAATATTTATATGGACTTCTTATTTACTCCAGAAGGTCAGCAAATGTCAAAATTCACATTTTTTAAATTATGCTAATCACGAGTCCAGCACAGGTATGCTCATAAGTTATCTTGTAAAGTCACAAAACTATAACAATACGACTGCAGAAAATAGCACGAGGAGCAGAGCAGCTTGATTCTTCAGAGATCAGGTGGTAAAATGAGCCTCGTTATCAGGAGCAATGAGGCTTTCTAATCTTCTATTATTCTTGCTTTCAGTATTTTATCTGTACATCTGCCAAAACCAGTAAAAACTCCACAGCAGTCAGATAACCTAGACATGGAACATGAACTTCTCTCTTTAGAAAATCATGTTTTATGATGTAAAGATTCAAAATAAATGAAATGCCGAAAATTGAATCAGTTGTTAACCAAGTCAAAATGCCTGAGAGCATTTGTTTTTATTATATGTGAGTCATGTTGATAACAGAAAAGCTCATATAATGGAAAAGTCCTCCTTTAGTTAGTTAAATATAACTATTATCATGTCCAATATTGGCTCGACTTCTTAAGCTATTCAATGAAAAGAATTGGGTGTCATGAAAAGCTTAAAAAATATTAATAGCACATTAGCTATTAAGGTTCACTGTAGAGGATAATTAACATCTCCTGATTAGGAAATACTATCAAATAGCTTCAACTACGGGTCAGAATTGTTGTTCCTTGACTTTCAAGTATATAATTGATGGCATCAGTAACATCATTAGTGTAAACTCACTTATTTTAGGAATCACACAGATTATGTTAGTTGATGTTCAATGAAAAATCTATCATTAATTAAAATACAGGCATAAAATATACATCAGACCCGGGTCCTCACCCATGGTTTTTCTTGCAGAAGCCTTTATAGACAGCCTGAAGGCGTAGCTGCTATAAAGCAGTTTCCATGGTTATGTGCTGTATTTGTAAATCTGCCTTCAGGTGAGATAGAACTATAGTTTCCCTCATCTGGCCGTTGTTGATCATAGTGCAGATTAGTGAACTGGATATAATTGTGATATTGTGTGTGTGGACTTTCCTGAGTTGATGGGAGAAGCATCTTCATTGGAGCTGTTTTTATGTAGGGATATTTTAGAGCATCACTCACATTTGTGTTTACCTCAGTGCAGGTGTTTCTGTCAGGTATGCAACGGTGACTGTTTTTTGTTTTGTTTTGTTATTTGTTTTTTCCTCAATTAAATCAGTCATCAAAATTCACAAATCAAGAAAACTGAATTATTATCTATGCAGTCAATATAAATTCAAATTAGGGATGCACGATAACTGTTTTTTTAAACCGATACCGATAACCGATAACTTTCAGCTCCTAAAGGCCGATACCGATAACCGATAACACACACATATACCTAAGATTATTACATCAATACTATGAACAAACTCAAAAATAGTTTTGACTTTTTAAATGAACAGATATTTATTTTTTCCAGTGAAAAACTATTGGCAAGCCTCTCAAACATTTTCTTAAAGCTATCAAACAAACCTATTTGATATCTCACATTAACTTAAATAAGGTTCATTACTGACTGATATAAAAAATAAAGGCTCCTTGAACTGATGGAAATACATGCATCAGAATTACTAACTGAAAAAGATTAACATTTAAAGGAATTTTGGCTTGTGGTTCCATTTAAATTAATACCTTTAATTAAAGTAAATGAGGTTCAGTAGTTTTTGTTTTTTATTTTTTAATCTCATGGAAGCTTTAGATGAGAAGAATGAAGGAGAGGGGAGGGTAGACTGCTGCTGGCTTGCGCACGTTAGCATTAGCTTCCGTTAGCTCACATTAGCGTGATTTCAAAACTCCATGGAAGTGATTGTTATGTTGTTGGTGGCCAATCGGGTTTCACGTATTAAAGTTTGTGCTTCCCTCCTCGTAGAATTCGCTCAGAGGATTTGTCACAAATAACCACCAAACTATCTTCTTCTGAAACTTTAACGAAGTTCCACGCCGCCATGTTTGTTGTGATCAGAGCTGTGCTGCATTCAAGGTGTAACGTAAATTCCTCCGTTCCCTCGTTTGGTAGTCGTTCTTTCAGCCTTATCTATTTTTTTCTTTTTTTATGTGTAACATTTGGGAAAATACTGCGAATATCAATTCAAGTCAGCAACTATGATTTATTATGACCAAGTTAACGAGTTGTTTTCTGGCATGAGGGGGTATTCTTGATTTTTCTTACTGAGTAATCGTTTTTCTGATTATGCCGACGTCACTTGAACATAACATTCACTGCCGGTTGTTCAAGGCTCAGAGGGAGTGAGGCACTGCTGTGCTGACAATATATATATGTTATCGGGACTATTCGACGCGATATCGGACTTATCGGGATGACGTAATAATTTCCTGTTATCTGCCCGATAGTTATCGGCCCGATAGTTATCGTGCAACCCTAGTTCAAATCCAAACAAATGATTAAACACACATTTTAATGTTACAATTTT
Source organism: Hirundichthys speculiger (assembly GCA_018398805.1). Classification (NCBI taxonomy): domain Eukaryota; kingdom Metazoa; phylum Chordata; class Actinopteri; order Beloniformes; family Exocoetidae; genus Hirundichthys; species Hirundichthys speculiger. The sequence goes on from JAGFBZ010000234.1 coordinate 1,437,327, forward strand.
TCATATTTTAAACAGTTGATATTGTTTTTATTTTAATTTTTTCATAATTCAACAGATAATCCTTTCAAAAATCCACTTGAAAAAAACAACAAACAAACAAAGCAAACTGAATGATTTCTGTTTAGCTTGGTGATTTATTTATTTATCTTGATGCTCAGGAAATGTATAAATGGACCAAGATTTCTGTTTCTTTTTTACAGTGGGAAGAGCTGCTACAACGAGAAGAGGATCTGTGTGGGGATTGATGCGTGGTTGTTGAATCCATGACAGGGTTGACGAAATTATTATCCCCACTCTTCATTAAATAATGAAGTGTTTCGCTCTACTGGCGTTGTGTCCTCTGGACTGTCCTTCTCCAAGAGAATGGATAGATAAAAGTCAGATGGTGGTGGTTTGAAAGGAGATTGTACCAGGAGCAAATTAGAAAAGTGTTGAAGTGTGTGTTCCTGTGATCTTGACAAGTGCTGCAGGAAAAGCACCTTTTTTTTGCAGTTATATTGAACAGTCTCAGCATGAAAAAAAGGCTCCTGTCACTGAATAAAAACACACAAGCATGGACTTATATTGGGATTGCATAAACAGATCTATACCTGCATGACATTACTGATATTGGAGCAGACACACAGAACTATTCAGTTTTTCCCTACAATCTCAACATAGCCCAGTCTCTGAGGAGGCCACACTGCTGTTGGGACTCGCTTTTGAATCTGTTGTTTACATGCCAGTTTTTATGCGTGCGTATGTGCATGTGAGGCAGAGGTAGAGCATCTCTCTGTAGCTGATTGACCCTGACTACAGTCTTAGCTACTTTGCCCTGCTTGAGCGCTCACACTGGTGAGAGCAGACCCATTTGCCAAGTGTTGACCTCTGTCAGTTCCCTGCCCTGACTTGTATCTCCTCAACCGTCATGCCCCTGACTCTCATAGCTGCTGTCCAGCAACTGCCTTTGTCTCAATTCCCTTTTTGAAATTGGGTTTCTGGAAAGGATGAGCAAGCATTGATGGTATCTTTTTTTTTTTTAACTGTTCATTGAAGCACCTCAGGCAGAGGTCCGTGCTTTCTGAGATGGAATATCACACCCTCCCTTCAATATTCCTCCCAGTTGGAAAGTGAAAATAAAGGCCTGAAAAACAAGAAGCAGAACTGTTATCTTGTCACTCTCAGTGCAACTTAACAAAAGAGAGAAACTGAAGAAAACACACATATTTAGGAAGGTAGGAAATATATTTCATCCATCCATCCATTATCTATACCCGTTTAGTCCTATGCAGGCTCACAGGGATCTGCTGGAGCCTATTCCAGCTCACTTCGGGTGAAAAGCAGGGGTCCATACCCCGGACAGGTCGGCAGTCCATCACAGGGCCACATGTAGACAAACAGGGAATTTATTTGTACATCCTAAATAGACTGATCATTAGGGGTGTGAATCTTTCACTCACAAAACGATCCGATTCAAATCTCGATTCACTGGCTACGATCCGATTTAGGGACGATTCATAAAAAATAGTAGACAATTCAATACGGTTTGGTTCAGTTCGATTCAATAAAAATTGACGATTTAACCCCAACTACTTATTTTGCTTTATTACTGGGAAGAAATCGAGGGATTTTTTTTTTTTTATTTAATTATCATATAATTGCCCTAATAAGCAAACTGAACACTTCAGAAATCGGCCCTTTAAATGACACTTGGTCAGTAAATCCTGTCCAGAACCAATCAGGCCAAATTGTTCCATTATTCCTTGGAGGTTACATTGCTAAGCGAGACTAGAAGCAGGACCTAGTGATGTCCATGCTGAGGACGAGGCAGACAAGCGAACGTTCACATTTCCTACCTACATTTACCAGTGGTGAGGAGCGCTGTATATTTCATCCGTGTTGTCTAATGTGTTGCTAACCGCTCTCTCAGCTACATAGCCGACGTCATGACTCATACAGGTAAAATGTCAACACTGGAGTCTCGTGAGAGTTTACGTGCCCGTTGGCACAACAATGGCAGGTCTGGGTTGCTGGACCTCAAGAAAACCGATTCGCGGCCGTAAATATGGGACATGGGACCGTTCGTAATGTATTTTTACCGATCCAGTTCTCCATTGACCGATGCACTTCGGATCTTATACATCACAGACCGATCTTTACACCTCTACTGATCACACAGCAGAATCACACCCAATTGAATAGTAAATACTATATAAATGTGGCACATACAGACTATGTTAAGTGGTTTCTTTGTCTTATTAATTTCTAATAATTTCTGTGCCTGACTATGTGCTTACAAGATGAATGTAGCGTTAAAATGTATACTCTTGTAAACATATTCTAGAAGTCCAGTTTGGAAAGCACCAATAAAGATCCAGTAAACAGTTAAATGCTACTTCTGCATTGATTCATCAATGCAGAAGTAGCATTTAACTGCATTGATTCATCAGCTTGACTGCCACACTTGTCACACAACAGGCTACATAGCTACTAAACCAGGAAGTGAGCTTTCCACTGCAGTACTAAAGTAAATCTATTAATGTGAAATATTTCTACATATTGTGGATGTTTTTACAGCTGTTAAGCATTGTGAGAGTAACCTTTTATTGGTCAAGGTCACAGCTTTTTCCTGGCATCTTTTCTCATTCATGCTGGTGCTAACTCGACCTCCGCTGCTCACCTTTTGAGCTCTTTCTCCACAGCTGAGTGAAGGGGGCCTAAATTAGACAGATTTCAGTATTGTGTTTTGAAAAAGTAACAGCTTTTCATATTCCTACCAATAACTTTGAGTAATTATTTTCTGTATGATTATACGAGTCTCTGAAATCTTTTGACCAACTTTGCTTTACGTTTCTTCAGACCACAGAGGGTTGTTTATGAGGTTAGGGTTAGGTTCTGCCACAGTATTTGGATTGCATTGAGGTCTGAGCTTTAACTGGGACACTGCAACACCATATTTCTTTTTTTTTTTTTTAAGCCATTCTGTTTATAGATTTGTTGGTGTGCATGGGATCATTGTCCTGTTGCATGACCTGATTTAGCTATAAAGTTCTAGCTATCAGAGAGAGACGGCCTCATACTAGGCTGAAGTGTTCATCACTTGAGTCCGTGACAGCTCGGAGCCCAAATCCTTTGGCCTCGTATCAAGTCCAAATCATCACCGTAATGCCGTCATGTTTGACAAGGTTGATGAGGTGTTTCTACTGATATGCTGTTTGGCTTTTACTCAGACGTGGTGCCGTACATGAGCTAAACCTCTCCACTTTGTCTTCTTCTCTCCAAAGGACATTGTTCCACAAGTTTTCCAGAAGTGGTTTGTTCAGATGGAACTTTGCCTATTTAAGGTGTACTGCCACTTTCTTCCCACAACCCTTCCAAACACGGCATTCTTGTGCATACTAGTGTCTTTTTCTAACTGCACAGTGATGATATATAACATTTAACACTAACTGTGGTCAGTAGTCTGAGATGTAGGCCTTTCATTATTTGTAATTTCTTAAATTTACATAGTTCAAGGCCTGACCTTCAGATGAACCTACAGCGTTGTCCACTTAAGGAAAGATTTGAAAGAACTGAAATTTGTTGTGATAAGTTGATATTTATATTTGAAAGAGAGTGTGTTTTGCTTTCCGCATGACTATATCTTTTCTCATATTTAAAGAGATGAGAAACCACAGTTTTTTCATCGACACAACCTGTCATACTTGGTCCCACCTTCTACCAGCAGCTCTGTTCAAGAGCGTAGTTTACAGACCTCAGAGTGTGAATCAAGAGACAAACCATTATCACCTGATTGACCCTCAGTGGTGACATAAAAAAAAAAACACTTCTGTGCATTTTTTAGACTGTATTCAGTCAATGACACATCATGTGTGACTGACTCGATAATTGACAGTTGGATGGAAAGATGTGGAGAAATAAATATGATGGTATAGCTGAATGCAGATCACTTATAGATTAAGAGCTGCATGAAGACACAAGGAAAACAAAGAAAAAGAAGCTAGCTGACTTTTTCAAAACATATGTTGATCGTGTGAAAAAGACGTCTTTCTAACATGTCAAATTTCAGGAGGATGTTGGTGAGATCTTATGGTACCAGGAAAAGTCTTTGGAAATGTTTTGTATCATTGTTATGGCTGGTAAAGAATGCATACGCTGACTTTGGTTGGTAGAGGGACCTTTTTAATTTAGAGTTATGTTTGTTCGATTCAGGTGCACTGCCTATAGTACAAGATAAAGTATACAAATGTTAAAATCTATGGTGCATATTAAACATGAGGTGACTAAGATGTAAATAAAATGCTAGGAATACTGAACTGGTCAAACATCTAGCATTGCAAGCCACACAAAAGTTCTGATTAGTTTTTCCTGGAAAAAGTTCCAATCATAGAAATGAAACTTAATAGTGGTTATTTACTCCTACTTATACATTTATCTTTTGTACCAGTCTTCACATTGCGTGGCAACTTTCACTGAAGTTTAGGGGCTCGTGGTGCAAAGCTGAAGCACAGCAGAGAGGGACGGGGGAGAGAGTCATGTGATGGACAGAACGTCAGTCACAGTAGTCATGTCTCTTTTTTACAAGATTTATCAATAACAATTTAAATTTGTTTAGGTTCACCGATGGTAAAATGAAGGTTGTGTGAGTCCCTCGTTTGACTGCGAGTGTAGTTGTCATAAACAGATGCTGCCTTCATTTCAATGAATGTGTACAGTTTTTATAATAGTAACCTCCTGGAACATCTTTGGTCATCATAGCAAGGACTGTACAGTAATTATGCTTAATCAAGGTATATGAGTGGTTCATTTCAAAGGTCTTTGTTGGATGAACATTTTTTTCACAGTTTTTCTGTGTAGTTTTTGAATACTCTTGTTGTCTATGTTTTGTAGTCATATGACTGACTCCCTGTGTGCTTTTGTGGTAGGGAAGTTTACTTGGTCCATCTGAATATGGCAACATTACAGAATGATAACAAGCTTTTTGTTGGTCTAATCCTGCCTGCAGCCCCTAAGATTCTAATTGGTAATGCTTTTAAGCCAACTTTATTTTCTTTCTTTTCTGAAATTGCTTAGTTTGAAAAGGGATAGGATTCTTCTTAAGAATATAAATATAAATGGTTTCCTGTAATTCAGTGTGACATCTGTTATTAAGGCTTTGCACATCAGTGGGTGTGTCGTTATGTAAAATATATATTCATTTCTCTCTTATTATGTCTCATAAGCGTGACTCACTCCTCTAAGCCCTTCAGTTCTTTAGGTTTTATTATTTTCAATTCAGCTTTTTTCTAAGCTGCTGTAAGAAGTTTAGGGGACTAAATCAGTGCAAAAATGCAGATTGCTGATATTACACCAATTTTTTTGAATCACGCTTGGATGAGGTGGTCATGACTAATAAAGATAAACTGCACGCACCCCCTTCAAACAGCGTCTCTTTAAAAAAGAGAAAAAATGAATGGTTGTGATGATGGTTACAGACTGACGGCATAATATTCAAAAGACTGGGGAGAATATAAACACATGAGGATTAATCTTAATTAGACAGTAATTGCCATCAGTATGAGGTTTTCAGGGTAACAGAAGATACAGCTCGAGTTGTCCTACTGCAAAAGATATTTGCTCACAATTAATTCAGTGTTTGATGGTCTGTGATGATTGGTTCTAATTTTTTTTTATGGTAACAAAGTTGAGCTATTACTTTAATATATAGATTACATTGAACATTTTATCAGTTCACATTCATTTTTCTGCAATATTACGCTGTAATCTGCATGTAAAGCTTTCCTTACCATTGTCACTGCCTGGATTGTACTGCTTGTATTAATTTTTAAACTCTCTTCATCATCTAACCATAAACTGCCTGAAGCAAGGGATTCATTTGAACAAATGAAATAATATTCAGTTTCCCCAAGGCCAGGATGCAGTGGCCTTTAGAAACAAAATCTTAGTTTTCTCAAAGTAATTGCTTCACTTATCAATGTCTACATCCTATTCTATTCAAACTTCCAAAAACTAATATATTTTAGTGCTTCTCTACAAATGATCAGTCCTGAGTAAGAACTCTTGAGAAGACCGTACCAGTACGTATTATCAGTAGCTGTGATGTGAAGCTGTGAAGTTGCTGCCTTGTCTCATGGTAGGACACTGTTGGGCTTATAAAGTCCTCGTTTAGTTTTGGAGGGGTTATTAATAACTGTCTTAAGAGGTAAATGTTAATTTATTTAAAAAGTTAATACATTGAAACGGGGAAACAAAGACTAAACGGCACAATCAGTCTAAATAGCTGTTGATCTATGCGCGCCAGCCTGTGACCAGGTATGTTTTGAGGGCATGACATCACTTTTGCACCTGGTTGTAAAACAATAAGACTTTGCAGTGCCTGCTGGAAGTTTGAGTCCTTTTGAGGTTTCTTTGTCTCAAACCTTGTGGTCAGACTTTGCTGGATGTCAGGCCCTCTTTTGTAATGGTAACACATGGTGGCCCAACAACACAGTTCCAACTCCAAGGACCAAGTCCTGTGATCGAGAAGGTTCACCTGCAGAGCTAGATTTGAATCTATATTCTCATTACAGCCTTAAAACCCGAGATGCCACTCAACTGCTTTAAAGCATTAAAATAATGTTGCTGTGAATGACTGTTAGTGAAATTATCCAACCCCCCCCCCCCCCCCCCCCCCCCGATTCCACACCACTCAGGGAACATCACAGTTTAATGACATGTGACTGCTTTAGACTACAAACTTACTTAGGCAAAGTGTCAAATCTGTACTTCAGTAGCAATACTAGCAGTTAATGAGTTGCTGTCATATTTTCCATTTCCTCTTGGTTATAATGCTCCTTAGTAGTGATGTACATGGTGTGCTTTCTCTCATACCCTTCTGTTATATGCCCTTTCAGGGAAAAGCACTGACTGGTTTAATGTCCACACGTTGCCTTGTTTTGTAGCAGAGGAAGAAAATGTGAAGAATGCAGTATTATCGTCTGTGGAGCAGCTGGGAATTGAAACCTGCATCAGGTATGTGGATTTGTTTGTTTGGAATCTTACTGGATATAGAGCCCGCTGTGTAAAAAATATCAATCAAGGTTTATACGATTTTAAAATCATTAAATTGCTTATTTTAAAGCAAGTAGCCACTTTTAAGATCAACCTAAAACACTGACATGATACTGAAAAAAAAAAAAAAAAAACACTGGTGAATTTCATAAAAATAATGTGCAGGAAGATTGGTACATTAATGAAGAGAATTATTTAAACTCTTTTTGTGAGATTATTTCTCAGGTACTTCTGTACATTCTAAAATGAATGTATTTATTTATTTATTTTTGTTTTAATGTGGAGTTCCTATGTGATCCGGTGCTTGGATATTTGCTGATATCTAATATGCTGATGTTTTGAAACTGCTGTAAATGAAAGTTATTCTTTCCCCTTTCTTTTAGATTGTCATTTTCTAAAGTGCAGGAGAGAACCAAAGTAATACTTAAGCACTTCTAATTAAACTTGCTCAAAGTATGGATTTGCTCACATTTGGTTTCCCTGAGTGATGTCATTAAGTCACGTGACCTCATCAAAGAGCCCACTCCTGGACTGGAGATTAACTGCAACAAAAGATGTTTCCCTGTTAAGAAGCTGGACACATTTTTGTTGGCTCTGCCTAGTTAATGTTACAAAAGGTATTTTACTTTTCAGGTTTAGAGCAACACACTTGTAGATTTTAAAAATGCTTTATTTTTGTCCTTCAGATGATGATTAATAAAATGTTTTAGTGCAAGTTTTAGAAGAATCAGGACATAATGGGTTAAGATGGTCTGTCCATAGTTCAAACCACATTTTAGGGATTTGGAGACATTAGTTGAACATGCGGTGGTAAATGTCACGTTACTGTTGTTCACCTGTGTGACGTCTCTGTAACCTTCATCGTTTCCATCTTCTGTTGCTGTCTTCACACGGCTTCTTTCAGTCTTCAGTGACTCCTAGCTGCTGCATCATAGACCCACGGGTCACGTGACCAGATAGTCCATCCAGTTATATCCAGTCTATGTTAAAGACAGGATTTTACTCCTCTGTGTACGCCTCATCTGAGGAATGTCTTCAAGGAGTTTCAGAAAAAAAGCCACATTTTGTGTTTTGACATCAAAACTAAACATTGAAAGTTTATATATGATTCTTGATTTATGAATGTCAGACTTGCTCAGTCAAGTCTTTACCTCTGGACTTGTTCGAAGCAGTCCTTCTGGCCATTCTGGACCTAAGTGGGGGTTTTGTTTTCTTCAGCTACAATGAAAACTTTTGTTTTTGTTGTGTAGTTTGACACACTGACCTTTTCTTCCCCGTATAAGTGCTGTTGTGCCGTGTACGTCGCAAACTGTGGATTATTAACTTTCAAGTTAATTATTGGAGTTATAGAATTGAAAAAAAAAATTGCATCTCTGTTTATTTTAAAATAAAATTTTAATATTAATGTTCTTTTATTTATTTATTTATTTTATTACTCTTTCAGAACAACTGGAAAATGAAAGAATAAATGTGACTGATATGTGACATAGTAACCTGGATGTAAAGTTTTTATATGAAACTAAAATCAATAACAAAGCTACATACAGATGAAGATCTGAGGTTTATATTACTCTTTAAAATGCAGGTATGGCACCTACCTGAAGTTACTGAAAGAAGATGCCGTGGATGACCTGGAGCTGCTGATGAAGCACATAAAGATCTTTTTTTCCACTCAGAGGGAGGTGTCATCGTCAGCTCTCAGTATCCTTTACAGATGTTCATTTCAGCAGGTAGACAAACCAGCTGTGACAGCCACGCACCAGATATTCTGCAGATTATTTGATTGCACTCTTTTGTCTTTAAGTGCATCATTTACGTACATTTCTATTCTAAAACATGGTCCTGGTCCCACCATCACTTTACAGTTAACTTATTTTCCACAGCAAAGTTCATGATACAAATGTGTTCAAAACTTTTTTCTAAAAAGTGGCTTTAACAAAATATGTGTACCATTTCTGGACCAAAAGAGATGTTCAACTATTTTGAAGAAACTGTGTGCCACTTTGCTCTTAAACAAGAAGCACCTTTAAACTTCAGAAAGAAATCCAAGCAATTTATTTTATATCTGTGCGACCAAGTGAGATGACTTTTACAGCATTTAAGTTTTCTAATAGAGGGTATGAGTACCTAATGTAACAAAATAATACATACGATTCACTTAATCTGTTTATAGTCAATACACAGTAAATAAGAATGAATTGATAATTTCCTTTCTACCAATGAAGACCTCATATCAGGCAGACAATAATACACGGTGTACTGTACCATACTGTTACTGTGGCTCCAGTATTTCTGTGTGTGTGCGTGTGTGCGCGTCTGTGTGTGTTTACTGATACCTCAGTCAGTGTCAGCCTCTGCCTGATCAGCACAATAGATATTATTTTTCTCTGTCTGTGTCTCAGTGAACAACCTTATTCAGCTATATTTTGCCCAGAATGGTGACTGATGGGTTTAGTTTTCTGTCAGTTTTTTTGTAAAGAGGATAGTTGAATAAGAAAGCACAGACATAAAGATTGTTTACAAGTTTGAAACACGAATATGTGAGCTGACATTGCAGCTGGTTTAGACTGACAAAAAAACCCCACTGTATTCACCAAGTAGAATATGAATGTGTATAAATAGGTGAATGTGGCTTATTGTGTAAAAAAAGGTTTTAAGTGGTCAACAAGACCAGAGAAGTGCTATTTACTATAAATGCAGAGGATTTACTGCATTTACTACTTTTAAAAAAGTCTTGGATGTACTTTTTACAGGAATTTTGAGTATGTCATCAAATGATAGAAATTCATGCATCACTTCCTGGTATATTGAAGCAAAACGTAGTTAAACTCAAAGAAATCTCTTGTTTAAAATACAGAAATGAAAAGTAAAACACTAAAATTACAGGGAAGATGATGTTAAATTAAATCAATGGGCTACTTTAGTTTGGGATCTTCCAGTTTCATTCATGTTGTTGGGTGACTTCAGATCAAAATGCTTTTCTTTCCCATGGGACACTGCTTTATTTATAACTCCTCAATAAATAATGACTTTTTGACAGAGACTATTACAAATGCATGAAGCTTGTCTGTCGGTTTAATGACAGTATGCATTTCATGGTAGTTTTACTAGTGATTTGGTCAACCAACTCAAACCTCATTATGACTACTAATTACATCATGACTACTATACTTGAATGTTCTAATTTAATCTTATTTTGTAGATAAAGAAAGCAGAGTGTTTTTTTTCTGCTCAATATATATAACCTGTTACAAAGTTGCAACACCATGATGAACAGGCGTGAAATGGATTTCTATAGATATTTACATCCAGTGGTAAATAAAGTTAAATAGCAAATTACTCATTAAAGATTTTCTGACAAGAAAGTTCTTACCTGGTTATTGTGAATTATAATACGACAGTTACCAGTGATTAAAAAATAAATTTAACATTAATAAAATTAACAACATAAAAAACTATTTTCTAAGACAGCGGTTCCCAAACTTTTTTAGCCGCACACCCCCTTCTATGTCTCAACCGGGTTGACACACCCCCGATCCCCCACCCCTTAAAAAAAAACGCAACAAGCTTTATTATAGCCATATTAAAGTTGCCATGTTTATTCATGCTAAAATGACCAGAACACACATATAACATAATAATCACAATCACAACAATGCGCTCTCGCATTTAAATTAAACTGAAACACTGTAACACAGTTCCAATATAATGAAACAAAGTTATGCACAGGCTTCCACTTTTAAGAGCAAAGAGGATGGATGACATGCTCAGACTCAGTGGCAGAAAGCGGATAAGTTGAGGAAAATGTTAGAATACTTTGAACATTGAACAAAAATTGCAGCAAGTTTAAATAACCGTGGAACTAACACAACCCGTCATCATAACACAGCATTGAGCATATTTGCGAGAATGAATAAAGTAGAGACCACCAGCTAGGTGCAAATGCAGTGGTAGAAGAATATAACTTCTTCTTCTACGCTTCACTTTAAGATGACGTGCATTTTGAATAGCCTGCATTTATTTATTCATTAAAATTACAGTTTTTGATTTAAAATTTTACAAAGGAAATGTTTATTTACACATCTTTATTGTGTGAAAAAAAAAAAAATATATCAGACCGCCATTACATTTTTCATCTCGCGCACCCCCTAGAGGCAGCTTGAGCACCCCTGGGGGTGCACGCACCCTACTTTGGGAATCCCTGTTCTAAGAAATGTCATGTACGAAAGTGATGAGTCATGGTGAATCTTCACATTTAAACAGCCCAAATATCTTCTCTCTTGTTTCTGACATTAGCTTTTAAAGCAGATAGCTCTCAGTGTTCACAGCAGCTACCAGGAATTTAGATGTGCTGCTGAGTTTAAGAAAGGAACTTTCTCAGTTTATTATAGGATGCGATAAATCAAAGAGGGAAGGGACCAGTAGTATCTCTCTTCCTGTGAGGGGCTTGAGGGTTTTCTTTCTTTTTCTTCTTTTTTCTCTTTTTTGGTGGGGGGGGGGGGGGGGGAACTGGTTCATTTCTTTTACAGGCATTTACTAAAAATGATTTCATTCCACAAGTTAATTTTAGGTCGTAAAAATGCTGGAAACTAAATCTGGATCAGATCAGAAAAAAGTAAGAATGAACAGACAAACAAACACTTTCTTTTGTCCAGAAATGCTAAATTTATGTTCAATTCAATTCAATGTCACTCGGAGAATAACAGATAGAAACACATGTTAATATAAAGTAGAGTATCAAAGAGGACAAAAGACAGAAACTTGATTGCTTTCAATTTGCTTAATTTTTAAATGAGAATTGACTCTACAATGGTCCCTGAACAGGATAGAGGCTTGTGCAAAAGTACAGGTTTTTCCTGCCAGTTGGATTTTAATTAAACTATCAAATGTCTAAAATAACTGAATGAACCAACAAAGATGTGCTTTAGAGGAGAAAGCTTTTAAGTTTTGGAGAAGAACTTTACAGCCCTTTTACTTTACTGTTTTTGGTGTGACATGGAGTGCTAAGAGGGTCCATAATGTAAAAAAGTCACCCCCAACACCCATATTCTCACAAAAACATCTTTTTCCATTTCAAAAACATAGCTAAATGAACCTGGAAGCAGAACTGAACCTTGCAGTCAGCATTGGGAAGCTGGTCTTTCTTCTATATCTGGATTAACTGAAGGTCATTTCCCTGCATTTTAGAACACTTTTCACACCATGCCAAAGGATAAAAGCAAAGTCGTATTCTCATAACTCTTAAATAACTACTGCTATGATTTAATTTCCCTTTGGGGATGAAAAGAACATTTTTGAACTGAATTTAATTGAACTAGCTGTAATGGACGAGCTCCAGGTCTTTTGACATATGGCTCACTTATAAGATCTCTGCTTCAGAAACAATGAAGTGAATTTCTGTTGTGAATTCTGTTATTCTGATGTACCTGTTGTGTCTTTGTGGATCATTCAGCAGCAGTGAATGCACGTCTTTTTTTTAGTCTTTTTTTTTTCCACGTCTTTTGCCTCCTGAACCCTCCCCTCCAGTCACACAGCAGGAAGGATATCCGGGTCATGACTGGCTGGTCTCCACAGTTTTCCTCCTCATGGCTGGAAACACTGAGCGCTCGTTGCATTTGCTCCGTAACCTCTCCTGCCTTCTCACGTCTGCGTTTATCTGGCCCGTCAGGATACATGCGTCTGTGAGTAACGGCTGCTGTTATCTGTTGTCAGAAAGAACTCATTTTTACACTAGAGCTTGTCTTTCCTCTACATGCAGTAATTATTAGCGCTCATCATTTCTGTAAGTAATGAGTTGAAAATAGCGCTACAGGGAATTGTTAATTTGTTGGGTGCTAAGCAGAAAATTAGTCAAGTCAAGAATGTTATTTAATTTGTGTAAAAGATTTTTACCTTACAAATTTTTATAATAAATAATGTCAATCACTTTTTTTTATATATATATATCTTATAATAAACTCATTGCAAGAGTAAAAAGCTTTATTTCTTACGTCCATTATGTAAATGAATTTGAATTGTAAGTTGTAGCAGTTTTCCATGTCTTCAGTTGGCTGCAACACTGATGACTGAAATCCTTCCAGCCTGCAGCCAGAAGCATTAATGGCATTATTGATTACTGTTTAAAGAAACCTAATGGACAGTTACTGCAACAAAGAATTTCCCTTCAGGGATTAATAAAGCACAATTAAACTGAACTGAATGCTGAACCAGATAGGGTTGACAGAAGTCCAAAATCAGATGTTATTTGGATTCATCGGATATCATTTTTTTTGTCAAGTTTTTGGCATGAATGAATATTTGAGGCCAGGAAACGGCAGGGAAGCAGCATTTTTCAGTGACTCCTCCTCATCTCTAACCTTGATGTAGGGATACCAACGCATCATTGGGCATTTTGTTGATGCAGAAATTAAATGAATGTCACTGTTAATTTTTCAGGATGTGACTTAAAGCTGAGCAATTTTATTCGATTCTGCGATATATATCGATATTTTATTTCCTCAGATGGTATCGATTTTTCAGCTGCAGGATATCGATATTCTAAGCTCCTTTCAAAACCCCCGTGTCCTGCACTGTGCAGGAAGAGCCATTAAGTCCGCCAGCTACTCTGCTAAGATGGGTGCAATTTTAAGGTGGCTTAAATGTTGCTCCCATGGAAGGGAATTATTGGCTGCCATGGTTCGTTTTTACTTAACCTGATGGCTAGAACGGCTAGTAGCGACCTCATATGTTCAGTATCAAGCCAAAAAAGCTGCCAAAGAAGGCCACTTGCTGTACTATAACTCTCCATTGTGCCCTTACCTTTAACAGCTTGCAAGCAACAATTTGCATTGTTTGCACCGTTAGAATAAATGAAACTATTTTTCTAAACACATCTTTTATTCAGTTTGTTTAGCATTTGCAAGCTGCCTGTCAGCCATGTAATATGTAATTGATGCTTTCAGTTCAGTTAATTCAAACAAAGTCATTGGAACACTCACAAGATGTCACCAAAATCACTTTGTCTCTTTAAAATCTTTCAGAAAATCGATGTAAATGTATCTTAAGATGAATATCGATATATATCGTATCATGAGCCGAATATCGTGTATCATATCGTGTTGCAAGATTAGTGTATTCGCTACAGCCCTAGTGTGACTTGTTTCTTTATGAAACTGTTGAAACAAGTATAAAATGCAAGGTGGCTGAATGTTTGAGAGATCAGGATTACAAGATGTTGCCAGTCTTGAAGGTATTGATTTTTAAACATGGTGCAGTGGTTCAAAGAGAGAAGAAAATCCTTTTGACATTAGCCTATCTTACTTTTTTTTAACATCGCAGAGCATTTTGAAGAATAAAGGAAAGAAAAAGAGAAAAGGAGCAGCTGGTTTGTAGTAATACTGTAATTGTTATTATATTGAGGAGGAAGACAACAACATAAGAAAATTTAGGTGGACAAACTGCCAACTCAACTAAGGGAATAATTGTTCAATCTAGTTGCTCAATCTTTTCTAAATTACAGAAGAAACCTGAGATTGTTTATTCCACCGTCTGTCATCTCATCCTTGATTGTTCGAATCAATAACGGGTCTGTTTGACTCAACTAAACAAGCGTTTCATGCTCTCAGCGTGTTTGACGCAGATATAGTTGGTGATTTTCTTACACAGCAGTTAGCCCTCAACCGCACAATGTGGTCGATTATGTCGATATCATGGAGGAATGAAAAAGACCCAATAATTAAGGAACAAAGACAAATATCAGAGGGGATGCTGCCTCAGTAAACTCTTTTAAATCAGTACAGATTACCACACTGAGTCATGATCAAGCATTCAAACAAACACGTTGATTCTCATTATAACTCTGAAATAGCAAGAAATAAACACTCTGTTTTTGTTGTTTTGTTTTGTTTGTTTTGTTTCGTGACAGGCCCACCTCCCACAGGAAGTGGCTGAATCAGGAATATCTCCCGTCTACTCGTGCACAGCTCACTATGTGGAGATGCTGCTGAAAGCTGAGGTCCCTCTGGTCCATTCAGCCTTCAGGATGTCCGGGTTCACGCCCTCACAGGTAGCACGTGGAATCCTGGCAGTTGTAGTGTTTCTATGGCCAGACACGTATTTTTGAACTGTGTTCAATTTTTGATGTTCTGTTGCTACTACAGACCTTTGAATGTTTTTCAGTCGTTATGACAGCAACCTTTCTCTAAATGTTTCCATCGATCAAATATACTGGAGAGCAGCTCCTCACAGTTTGTGGCAGCTGTGGCTCAGGAGGCTGAGCAGTCATTTGTCAACCTGGAGATCAGTGCTTCAGTTGTATCGAAGGGCCCTGAGGCCAGACACGACACGACACGACACGACACGACACGAACACACACTGATGCACTCCTTCATTTACTCGGCTTATGCCATGAAACCTTTTACTATCTTAGAGGATAATTACCCAACTAGGATTTCTTTTAAACACTTGTTAAAATTTTACAAAACTACAAAATCACAGAATACATTTGAAGGTTTCAAGTTTTAATTATTTAAGGTGTATATGTGAAAAGTAAATGTGAAATGTAAAACAAAAAATATGATTGAACATCACAGGCCACGCCCAGTTAGTTTTAATCAGAGATATTATTGATTTCTACCCCAGTATGTGAGGTTACGCTTTTCGTATAATGATCAGAATACACAGCATTGACATTTTGGCAGACAAAGATTGACTGTAGTCTTTTTATTCCATTTTATATTTTATTGGTGTTTGTTTCTGCTGTCTGACATCAAACCACACTTTTAGTTGATCTAGAATAGAGTGTCTGGCAGCGACCTCCAGTTTTATTCCAGTTTTCAGTTTAAAGCACCAAAAAAAGAAACTTAGACTTGACTTTGACATTGTTTTTTGAAAAATCAAAGAGTCTGGACTCTTCATCTGTTTGGTGTCAGTTTTTCCCCTTTAGTGTTCTCATGTTTTGATCCTGTCTTTTGTGTCTCAATCACTGTGATATTTGTGCAGCAAACGGCAGTGGAGTGCTCATAGTAGTTGCCACATTTGTAACAAAGATCTGACCTTGCTGTCTCCAGGGTAAAATTATGTATTAGGTGTCCACCACCTTCCCAAGCCATCGAATAGCCCCGATAACATTTTTTTTTTTTTTAACACGGCAGTGCCTCGCTCCCTCTCAGCCTTGAATGACCGGCAGCGAATGTTATGTTCATGTGACGTTGGCATAATTAGAAAAATGATTTCTCAGTAAGGAAAATCAAGAATACCCCCTCATGCCAGAAAACAACTTGTTAACTCGTCATCATTTCGGTAGTTGCTGTCTTTAATTGATATTCGCAGTATTTTCCCTTATGTTTCACATACAAAATAGAAAAAGTAGATAAGGCCGAAAGAACGACTAGCAAACGAGGGAACGGAGGAATTTATGTTACACCTTGAATGCAGCATTGTGGAACAGTGCGCTGATAAAAACAAACAAACATGGCGGCGATGGTGTAGAACTTCGTTAAAGTTGGTTATTTGTGACAAATGCTCCAAGCGAAGGAGGGAAAAATAGCACAAGCTTTAATACGTCAAAGCTGACCAGCCACCTGAAACATAACCATCGCTTCCATGGAGTTTTGAAATCACGCTAACATGAGCTAACATGAGCTAACGTGAGTAAAGCAGAAGCAAGTCAATCCCTCTGCTCACCATCATCTTCTCTCATCTAAAGCTTCCATGAGATTAAAAAAAAACAAACAAAACTACTAAACCTCATTTACTTTAATTAAAGGCATTCATTTGATTGGAACCACAAGCCAAAATCCTTTAAACGTAATTTCTTTGTTACTATGGAGTGCACTTTTTTAGTTTATTTACACAGACAAGTCTAACTTGTGTCAGTACATTATGACCTGTGCATTATTTTTTATTGTCATTGAGGAATGCATTTTTTCAGTTTGTAATTCTGATGCATCTATTTCCATCAGCTCCTCCATGAGTCACCACCTTATCGTGGTGGAGGGGTTTGCGTGTCCCAGTGATCCTAGGAGCTATGTTGTCGGGGGCTTTATGCCCCTGGAAGGGTCACCCATGGCAAACAGGTCTCTAGGTGAGGGACCAGACAAAGTGTGGCTCACAAAAGATTTCTATGATGATGGACAACCAAGGACCAAGGTTTCCCTTGCCCGGACGCGGGTCACCGGGGCCCCCCTCTGGAGCCAGGCCTGGAGGTGGGGCTCGGAGGCGAGCGCCTGGTGGCCGGGCTCAGCCCGAAAGGGAAACATGGACCCCCACTCCCGTGGGCTCACCACCTGCAGGAGGGGCCATAGAGGTCGGGTGCGTAGTGAGGTGGGCGGTGGCCGGATGCTGGGACCCTGGCGGTTCGATCCTCGGCTGCAGAAGCTAGCTCTAGGGACGTGGAATGTCACCTCTCTGGCAGTGAAGGAGCCTGAGCTGGTGTGTGAGGTCGAGCGGTTCCATATATAGTTGGACTCACCTTGACACACGGCTTGGGCTCTGGAACCAGTATCCTTGAGAGGGGTTGGACTCTTTTCCACTCTGGAGTTGCTCCGGGTGAGAGGCGCCGAGCTGGTGTGGGCATACTTATTGCCCCCCAGCTTGGCGCCTGTACATTGGGGTTTACTCCTGTGGACGAGAGGGTAGCCTCTCTCCGCCTTCGGGTGGGGGGACGGGTCCTGACTGTTGTTTGTGCTTACGCACCAAATAGCAGTTCAGAGTACCCACCCTTTTTGGAGTCCTTGGATGGAGTACTGGAGAGTGTTCCATCTGGGGACTCCCTCGTTCTGCTGGGGGACTTCAATGCTCACGTGGGCAACGACAGTGAGACCTGGAGGGGTGTGGTTGGGAGGCAGGGCCCCCCTGATCTGAACCAGAGTGGTGTTTCGTTGTTGGACTTCTGTCCTCGTCATGGACTGTCCATAACGAACACCATGTTCAAGCATAAGAGTGTCCACATGTGCACTTGGCAGCAGGACACTCTAGGCCGCAGTTCGATGATCAACTTCATAATCGTTTCGTCGGACTTGCGGCCGCATGTCTTGGACACTCGGGCGAAGAGGGGGGCGGAGCTGTCAACTGACCACCACCTGGTGGTGGGTTAGCTCAGATGGTGGGGGAGGATGCCGGTCAGACCTGGCAGGCCCAAACGTGTTGTGAGGGTCTGCTGGGAACGTCTGGCAGAGTCTCCTGTCAGAAGGAGCTTTAACTCACACCTCCGGCAGAACTTCGATCATGTTCCGAGGGAGGCAGGGGACATTGAGTCCGAGTGGGCTATGTTCCGGGCCTCTATTGTTGAGGCAGCCGACCGGAGCTGTGGCCGTAAGGTCGTTGGTGCCTGTCGCGGCAGCAATCCCAGAACTCGTTGGTGGACACCAGCAGTGAGGGATGCCGTCAAGCTGAAGAAGGAGTCCTATCAGGCCTTTTTGGCATGTGGGACTCTGGAGGCAGCTGACAGGTATCGGCAGGCTAAGCAGAACGCGGCTTCGGCGGTTGCTGAGGCAAAAACTAGGACATGGGAGGAGTTTGGAGAGGCCATGGAGAACGACTTCCGAACGGCTTCGAAGAAATTCTGGTCCACCATCCAGCGTCTCAGGAGGGGGAAGCAGTGCTCCGTCAACACTGTATACGGTGGGGATGGGGAGCTGTTGACCTCGACTCGGGACGTTGTGGATCGGTGGAGGGAATACTTTGAAGACCTCCTCAATCCCGCCGACACGTCTTCCAATGAGGAAGCAGAGTCTGGGGACTCTGGGGTGGACTCTCCTATCTCTGGGGCTGAGGTTGCCGAAGTGGTCAAAGAGCTCCTCGGTGGCAGGGCCCCGGGTGTGGATGAGATCCGACCGGAGTTCCTCAAGGCTCTGGATGCTGAGGGGCTGTCTTGGTTGACATGCCTCTGCAGCATCGCGTGGACGTCGGGGACAGTACCGCTGGATTGGCAGACTGGGGTGGTGGTCCCCCTCTTTAAAAAGGGGGACCGGAGGGTGTGTTCCAACTACAGGGGGATCACACTCCTCAGCCTCCCTGGGAAGGTCTATTCAGGGGTCCTGGAGAGGAGGGTCCGTCGGATAGTCGAATCTCGGATTGAGGAGGAGCAGTGTGGTTTTCTCCCTGGCCGTGGAACGGTGGACCAGCTCTACACCCTCTTCAGGGTCTTGGAGGGGGCATGGGAGTTCGCCCAACCAGTCTACATGTGTTTTGTGGACTTGGAGAAGGCGTTCGACCGTGTCCCCCGGGATTCCTGTGGGGGGTGCTCCGGGAGTATGGGGTGCCGGACTCCCTTGTGAGGGCTGTCCGGTCCCTGTACGACCGGTGCCAGAGTTTGGTCTGCATTGCCGGCAGTAAGTCGAATTCGTTTCCAGTGAGGGTTGGCTCCGCCAAGGCTGCCCTTTGTCACCGATTCTGTTCATTATTTTTATGGACAGAATTTCTAGGCGCAGTCGAGGTGTTGAGGGGATCCGGTTCGGTGGCCTCAGGATTGGGGTCTCTGCTATTTGCAGATGATGTGGTTCTGTTGGCTTCATCGAGCCATGATCTACAACTCTCGCTGGAGCGATTCGCAGCCGGTTGTGAAGCGGCTGGGATGAGAATCAGCACCTCCAAATCCGAGACCATGGTCCTCAGCCGGAAAAGGGTGGAGTGCCCTCTCCAGGTTGGGGATGAGGTCCTTCCCCAAGTGGAGGATTTTAAGTATCTCGGGATCTTGTTCACGAGTGAGGGAAGAATGGAGCGGGAGCTCGACAGACGGATCGGTGCGGCATCTGCAGTGGGATCGGTGCGGCATCTGCAGTGATGCGGTGTGGTGAAGAGAGAGCTGAGTCGGAAGGCGAAGCTCTCGATTTACTGGTCGATCTACGTTCCTACCCTCACCTATGGTCATGAGCTTTGGGTAGTGACCGAAAGAACAAGATCGCGGATACAAGCGGCGGAAATGAGCTTCCTTCGCAGGGTGGCCGGGCTCTCCCTTAGAGATAGGGTGAGAAGCTCGGCCATCCGGGAGGGGCTCAGAGTAGAACCGCTGCTCCTCCGCATCGAGAGGAGCCAGATGAGGTGGCTCGGGCATCTGGTTAGGATGCCTCCAGGACGCCTCCCTGGTGAGGTGTTCCGGGCACGTCTCACTGGGAGGAGACCCCGGGGAAGACCCAGGACACGCTGGAGGGACTATGTCTCTAGGCTGGCCTGGGAACACCTCGGGATCCCCCCAGAGGAGCTGGAAGAAGTGGCCGGGGAGAGGGGGGTCTGGGCTTCCTTACTCCGGCTGATGCCCCCGCGACCCGACCTCGGATAAGCGGAAGAAGACGGTACGGTACGGTACGGTACGGTACGGTACGGTACGGTATTTCCATCAGTTCAAGGAGCCTTTATTTTTTATATCAGTCAGTAATGAACCTTTTTAAGTTAATGTGAGATATCAAATAGGTTTGTTTGATAGCTTTATGAAAATGTTTGAGAGGCTTGCCAATTGTTTTTCATCATTAAAAAATAAATATCTGTTCATTTAAAGAGTCAAAACTGTTTTTGGTTTTGTTCATAGTATTGATGTAATGATCTTAGGTATATGTGTGTGTTATCGGTGATCGATATCGGCCTTTAGGAGCTGAAAGTTATCGGTTATTGGTATCAGTTTTAAAAAAACAGTTATCGTGCATTCCTAATATATATATACAGTAATCCTCCACACTTTGTGGTTAATGGGGGCTGTGACCCCCCCTGCGATAGGTGAAAACCGCGATGTGGATGTACATGTATATGTACACACAGTATACATGTACGCACGTACGCAAAATCTATGGAAGGTACACTCACTTTGACGATCTCTCCTTCTGTGCGTAGCTGACGAGAGACAGAGATGGGAGATGCAGGGACGCGTGTCAGCCAATCAGCTACAGACAACTGACGGCACAGTAATGTCCGTCATAGTAGCCAATCACTGGCCTCGATATTCGTTCATGGGGCCTCCCCTGTCGGCTCTTGTTGCTTCCCGAGACTCCTTCTTAATGTGATGGGTTTTGCTTCAGCCTCGCGCGCTTCGTTTGATTTTTTTTCGAATATTTTTTTTCTATGAATATTTTTGAAACTTCCGCGATGTACTGACACCGCGATTGCTGAGACCGCGAAGTGTGGGGGATTACTGTATATATCAGGGCCACGGCTCTTCCATTCCCTGTGCGACCAGGACTTAATGCAGACATTTAATGTCACGTCTTCTGTCCAAAGAAACATTCAAGAGATCAATGGTTTGATATGATTTTTAATGAAAAAAAGAAAAATAATCAACACCTCTCCCTATTAGCAAAACTCTGCTGCAGACAACTGCGTTATCTGAGGAACGTCTATCAAGAATCCACCGCAGCTTCATTACACCGTTGCTGCACCTTATAATGACCTGAGTCGCTGCGGGGGGGTCTGTCAGCAGATTAAGTCCAGTTCACAACCCCATTGACATTTTCAGAAACACAATCTGAAGCTTAAATATGAAAACTGCCCTTTGATCAGAATAAATGTTACTGTATACTTCTAATTTATTTAAAAACAACAGATTTCTTTTGTAGCTATGAAAAGTTTAGGACTACAAGGATTTCCACGAATGCCAAATGTAACTTTCGCTTTGCTTACCATTTCAATGTCTCTAACAAACAGCTAACAAGGAAATTAAAAGAAGATACAAATACCTCTATTCATCCAACCAACTTTAAACTTTCCCGATGGCTTGACACCCAAGGGAATGCTTCTTCAAGTTTGAAGTTGTTTTGATGAACCATTATAATATTTTGGATAAATGATATTTTTTAGTCTTCACTAGGTATTTCACTTGTCCTTTTATGTTTTTAAATAACCATGCAGGTTGTGTTTGTTGTTTGCATTAGCTACCATCAGTGCTTACCACCTCTATAAACCTCTGGTTGGAGCTACTTCCCATCCTCAAGAGGATGGACTTAGTTTTTCTCCGTTAAATAACACCTCAGTTATTTATGATCTGAAAGTTTCATTCCTTCCCTTTGGAACACTTTCTGGTCCCTCTGAATGACATCTATGTTGTTATTTTCTTTTTGCTGCAGTGTTAGCATTCTAACCTCTCATTCTGCAGTGGCCACAGTCTTGTTAGCGCATTTTTCTACTGCTGAGGTGAATGTGGATGTCGCTGGCTGTGACAGGCCATTCATGCATTACAAACTCTCTCTGGCAGTCAGGAAGGGTGAAAAAATAAGAGCTAAAACAGAGTCGTGATCTTTCTGGCATCATGGCTTGACTCATACACATTTGCTCTGTGTGCAGCAGTACAGCTGCATGAACTTTTTAATGGGGGGGCTCAAACTACAACGCTGCATATGTAAGACAGCACGGTACTCTTTAATACTTGTCCAAATCCAGGAACAATATTCTTTTTTTATTTGTGCCCTGACCTGCTCAGATTAGAAAAAGCCACAAGAGCTAATATGAGAAATTGAACCACTGAGGTTTGTCTTTGCATTTAGGACAAACGAACACTTAAAGCATTTTTACACTGGTCAAGAAAACCTTCTTACATCTGGCCTTTGAGTGCAATAGCAGAGTGTTTAATGGCATCCAGTCCTGCATCCAATAGCTCTGCAGTAGTTGACTGAATGAATCAGCTGTAGGCCCAATCAGTATTGGTGTGAACAGAACAGACAGTCAAAAGGAAAAGATTGTATCAGCTTGCTTTAGTGAGTGTACCTTTATTTCAAAAATCTGTTACAGCACACTTTTAAAAAACAGTATCAAAGAAAGCACATTCTTCCACAGAAAAGAAGAGATGCTTCTTGAAAGAACCTGGGTGAGATTTACAATATATTTAAGATGTTCTAACTCCTCTGTAAAGACCTTTCTTTTATCCAAAATGTGAGCAGCACTTGTAAAAATGACTCCAGACTCCACACTGGACAATGAGTTCCCTACAAATAATGCCAGTGTGAGGCAGATCTGATGAATGGATGTTAAGAAGTTCAGAAAAGACACACATTAATATCAGTGCGACTCTACTGCTGTGACCTGATCTGCTCAGATTATTAATACTACAGGGGATGATATATGGAAGGAAAACATGGGAGAATAAAGTCACCTTTACCTCAGATTTTTCACTCTCAGAAACTCTCATGAGGAACACACATTTTGTTACTCAGAAATGGGAGCAGTCAACCCTTGGAAAAACATTGGAAGGATTTGTTGTTCCAGAAATAATACTCCAGCATGCATGCTCATTATCCTGCCTGACTGTTTAAAAGGAAGCAGCAGCGTGGATTCAACCCTTCCCTGTTTTTATTGCAATGCACAAATTAAAATGTCAGTATTTTCATTAGAGTTTTGCTGAGGAGGGGTGATGGTAATCTAATATGTTCATGGAGCATACGTGATACATATCTGTGTGCTTGAACAGACTTATTTTGTTTGTTAGCACAGCAATTAATTATCAGTCTTATAATAAGCTGAAACCAAGCTACTGGCAGGAGTTAAAACTTAGCTGACCGTGTGTGTGTAATGTAATCTACTCCTCTTCAGTTACTGTCATTTTAATTTTGAATTTTGCATTTAAACATAATTGTGGTTTAAGCAAAAATGCTGTGATTTCAATATTAAATACCATTATATAGAATAAACTGTCACCATCTGATAAGATTTATGTAGGAGAAATTATACTAACATTATGAGCACAAAAGAAATGACCATTTAGAGGACATACATTTCTCTAAATACAGTTGTTGTCTTGATCTGAATTCCTTCCTCGTCTCCAGTCAGCAGACTCTTTGCTCCAGCAGCTCCAGTACGTGATGTTCTTTTCACTGGGATCAGGTAGAGATCCCTTGTTGAACCACCGCATTAGAATCGCAGATTTTAACTCTAACATCAAGAAGTAAACGTTGGCTGCATCTTCTTTGTCCCATAATCCCACCTCAATATTCAAATTCAAGAGGGTTGAGAGGAACTAAATTATGTTTTGCTCACAAAGTAAACATGTTTCCAGAAAGTTGTTCCCAGAAGCTGAAAAAGCTGAGTCAGCAGATAAGATGAATACAGAAACAGAGGGACTTATATTCCAAAAATCACACCCCAAAAAGACATGCATTTATATTTACAACAGTGTTAAGCCGTTAAGGTTGACTTAAATGAAAATAAATAAATACACTCTGTAGGTCAGGGCATAAATGAGCAAGATAGAGTTACTTACTTACTTATATAAGTAACTCTATCTCTACTTATTGAGTAACTACCCATGAGAGAAAAGAAGCTATGAAGCACTAAACATGTATTTACATCAGCATACAAAGACTTCCTAATAAACTGCAGTTTTTGCAGAACGTTTGTTTACTATGCCAAAATTAATCAGGCTAAATTATACTCTATATTTGTGCTGACATAGTTTTACCACATCATTGACTCATTTCTTCTGTGACATCATGCGAGCCACTCTGCTGCTACAGATAATTAAGGCTGGGTTATGGTGATACTCACCCAAGGGAACAACTTACCCAAGAGAAGAATCCACATTATTACCACGCCGGTGCACGCAGTGGTTTGTACAGATTAGATGTGGTCTGCACACCGTTGAAACACACACCAGATCCAGTAACACATTCACCCACCGTGATTACAATATAAACAAAAAGTGGGTTGTGTTGATGCCAGGAAATTTACTAAAGACACTCTCGCATGTGGATGGGTAGTATTAAAGTTCAGGACATAGATCTGTCACAACTGCAACTTTTATTAAACTGATTAACACACTTCTTTGTTCGCTACATAGCTGATGTTCTCTAAAAACATTTTCAGACATACAATACTCGAAAATAGCATAAAAGAATCATGCAAACTGTTACTGTGTTGGTTGTAATACCTGTTTTGTAAACTCTTTGCAGTAAAATACAGCATATTAAATCATCTTTTCTGAGTAAATCTGTCTGCTAAACACTCAACCTGAAACTGTATTCTATTAAAGTGTTTTTGTTTGTTTCTCCCACTCGGAGATTTAACAGCATCATCCTGGATATCACAATAGCAGTTGTTTCTGTATCTTTTGAAATTCCAGATGTGCCTCCATTGGCTGACTCAGTGTTTCTGGAACTATCTGGACTGGACAGAAATCTGCCACTACATCTGCACCTGTGCAGTGATGGGCCCCGACTACCAGGTTTACTTATGCGTTGCAATATTCAAACACCTCCAGCCAGACATCCTGCAGCGCACTCAGTCCCAGGAGCTGCAGGTCTTCCTTAAGGTCAGATGAAGTTTCAATTCTGCCATATGTAATCTTTTATCAAATGATCATTCATTCATGCATGCATATAATTGATTTAATATTACCTTTTATATTTCTGATTGGATATGCATCTGTGAAGTTATCATATCCATAGAGGAAATAGTTTTCTTATTAAAGTTCCTCTCTCATGCTAACAAATCTAAAATATTTCTACAGCTATTCAACATTTAACTACAAACTATGTAACATGAGAACATTTCCCTTCATGCACTGCAACAATGAAATGTTAGAAAGACAGTATGTGAGAACACAAACATCTAAAAATCTTGTATTAGACTTTTTTTAGAGGTTGAAAACAAAAAAAAAAACACGCACACAAAATTCAAGTCAAATTCAGTCATTCATACGTCTACTTAGATTTTTTAAAATTTATTCCAGGCTTTATGAGCCCTTTTTTTCTCTTTGTCATCGTCTTATCACATCTTTTTGTGCAGCGCTGTCCGAGGGATCAAAGATCACACATGTCCAGCTTCGGCTTGTGATCTTATCCTTTACTCACTGACATTTCTGCAAGTTCCTTTGCTGCAGAGGGAGAAATATGGAAATACCTGACAGTTTATCTTTGAATAACATGTTTTAACATATTTGAAACCAAATGACAAACAAACAAACAACCTTGTTTTGTTGCAGCCACATCAGCTCCTGGCTCATACACACTCAGTGGAGGCAGTAAACCCAAGTCAATGAAACTACGTCTGTATGTGTGACAAAATCTTTGCACATAGGAAATCATTAAGACTTCTTTATAAAACCAGCTGTATGGTGCTTGCTTTGTCTCTGCGACTGAAGCTGTGTGAATCGTTGAAGTGAAAATACTTGAATTAATAGTGTCTTTTTAACAGACTGATGGAGTAATTAATTATATCTGGAAAACCTGGAGACACACCAGGCGAAACCAAAAATCTAAACATTTTGACTAGTGATCGACTGATTATCGGTCGGGCCGATTATTAGGGCCGATATTTGGAAATTTGACTTATATCGGCATCGGCCTTTTTTTAATCCGACCGGCCGATATGAAGAAATCAATGTAAAACTGGGTTATTCCGGCTCAGATGCCGCCGCGCCTCTCTCTCCTGCCTGCTGTCTCCTGCATTATTCACCTCGTCCTCTGATTGGTTGAGCGGCAGAGGCGGAGCCTCCGAACAAGAAGCTGTCATCACAAACACGGGAGAGTGAGAGGAAAAGTTTTCTTGTGTGAGAAGCTCCCGACAGAAAACACATGTCAAAGGTAAATGCAGAAAGCTCTTCCGAAATTGTAATAAACATCCCAGTACTCTGCATCTCACAGCTACTACTAACGTTACAGTGAGCAGCAGAATAACATAAGAGCAGAGTAAATCTTAGCGGCAGCTCTGCTAACTCGTATTACGTCCCAACATGTCTGTGAATGATTTAAAAGAAGACTGCTGATAATATCGACATGAAAACAGTCCATGATAGAAAAGCATGTGTGTGTGTGATTAAGAGAGAGCGCATAAAAAACTCAGTTCACTTGTTTTAGGGAGCGCTAAGGTGGAGGCTACTTAGCTTTTACCATAAAATTAGTTCGTCCATCTGATGCTAAATGCTCTGCAGACTATGTATTAGCAATGGGGAAAATACATCGTACTTTCCGGACAGTAAGCCGTTACTTTTTCTCACGCTTTAAACCCTACAGTTTATACAACGATGTGGCTGATGTATAGATTTCTACGGGCCAGCTTCATGCCGTCAGTACGTTGATCCTCGTCAGAATGAAATTACCGAACTGGTCACAGTGGACCAATGAAACTGTTCAATTAAATCAAACGCACTCGCACTAAATTCTTCAGATCAGTCATTTTGTGCTTCATGCACACACCCTCATCATGGAAAACACACGAAGGAATGTATATGATTTAGCTTTTAAGTTAAAGGCAATCGATCTGTCGGTCAGAGAAGTAACCAGAGCTACTGCACGTATTTATTTTCAGATCCGAATATTCAGGTGCGCTCAATAGGAAATCACGGTATGTAATGTGGAGATTAGTATGTAGTTAAAGTCACGTGAAAAACTCTACAACTCACAACTACTAATGTTGCTATGAACTTTCTGGTCCTATGATCTGAAAATGAACGGGAAGATAAGAGTAAAATTCAGAAATGATTCATCTGAACAAAGTGGTGGAACATTTTAAATACTGTGTGAGCTCATTAAAGCCCGAAAGGCTGTTTGTGTCCTGTCAGGAGTTTAACTGCACTCATAACAACTATTATACTTTTTTATGTAGCCTTTGTCATATTAATCATTAATAATGTAGCAACACAGTTTTGAATGACAGGGTCCTTGCTATCGCATGGTAAAATATAACATTTGATAATGAAATCAACTTAAGGCATCCTAAATGCTGCTGTTTTATATACTACTACTTTATAAAATCTCTGGAAACAAGTTTTTATTTGCATTTACTAGAGATAATGCAGAGCCTGAGAACTCCTGCACTTTTTGTTTTTGTTTCAAGTTAAAACAAAGTTAAATTATTTCAGTTATACTGAAATTTTATTTTATTTATTGTGAAAAAATTTAGGGAGCTATTATCTAAGTTTTTATTTAATGTTACAAGAGGTACTGCTGAGCCTGAGAACTCCCTGTATTTTTGTTGTGTTTGAACTTAAAACAAAGACAAGTCATTGTAGTTATATTTAAATTTTACTGTATTTCTGTAATTTCAGAGAGCTACAGTATTTATTTAACTTTATGAGAGATGTTTCTGAGTGTAGGAAATTCAGGCACTTCTGGAGCTATTATTTTCTATTTGTGTGATTCAATGAGCATGCTTTAGGCATTTCTGTGAAGTTCAGTGTTTGCATTGTTCACTTTTTTTAGGCCAATTTTTACACTTTTACTGCAAATGAATATCGGCTCCAAATATCGGTTATCGGCCTCCTCTAACTACTAATAATCGGTATCGGTATCGGACCTGAAAAACCCATATCGGTCGATCACTAATTTTGACTCATCAGAAGAACGTCCAGGTTTCCACAGGTCTAATGTTCAGTTTGGCCTCTTCTTTCAGCAGTTGTTCTGCTGTGATACACCCAGTGGCATGCTGGGATTGATAGACCAGCTGCTTCTCTGGAGACTGACTTTGCTCTTTAGTTATTCATTCCTGATATTCTGGTGATGGATGAATGCCAGGCCCCATTTGACTAATTGTGTTAATATATTTTATCAGATATTAATAACTATCTTTTGACAGTTGCTGGATAGTTATTAATAATCTTTAATGACTAAACAGACGCATTTAATACCCCAGCAATGCTTATAAAACAGAAGCCCTGTGTGTGTGTGTGTGTGTGTGTGTGTGTGTGTGTGTGAGTATCAATGACAAACACGTTGTAAAGTGTTTTGTAGAACCCAGACAAGGTTAAAAAGGCATCGTATTGGTAAATACCTCTTCCTCTTTCCATATTCTACTGGAGAAAATAAGCCTTTGTAAAGGTTTATATTTTTTGCAGTAACTTGTGCTGCATCAAAGATGACACCAAATCTCAGATGTTGCAGTCTCTTCAACACACATGTCTTCTAGGTGGGCATTAGCATGAAGTAACGTCCTTACTCCTCAGTCGTGTCAGTGTGGCTCGTCTATCTGATAGCTCTGGTGTTAACACCAACATGAGCCGCCACTGACATTTTCTGTGAATAAAACATCAGTTTTATCTGTGGAAGTCCTAATGAGCTCCAGCAGCAGATACTGCTGCAAGAGGCAGACTTTGACACAGACTGGAAATCTTACATAATTCCTGTACCGAGTTGAACCAGAAAAACTTTTTTTTTTTTCATCCCGATCTGAGGTAGTTTATCTTTTTTTCTGTCTCTTCTCTCTGTGGGAACAACTAAAGTGAGTATCCTACACAGATAGATGTGGTATTAGCACAATAACATACACTTTCTTTCCTCTGCTGCACTCATATTGTATCACAAGGGAGTTTATCTGCATTTCATCTAAATTAAAATTTGAAAAGGCAAATTACTTGTTACAATCACCAGCTGGAGAACAACAGCAGTAAACCTCAGTGCTGTGTGGGGGGCTCAGGGGCTGCATGAAAGCCTGTGTTTTACTCCAATTTCTCAATATAATGAGATATTGTTAGTTTTGTACATTAGCTCGTAGCGCAGCAGGAAATCATTGCAGTAACAGAATTCAAAACAAGTCACTTCAGTGTATTCCAATGAAGTAAAAAAAGTAAAATAAGACTGTAGGAAAATAAAAATTAAAGTTGAACTGCACCCTCCAGATTTCCACTCCTGACTAAGAGCAAACGGCCTTGAAAGCGTTTGCAGAAAGTCGGGGGTTACGTTAGATAATTAGTTTCATAGCTCCGCTGACTCTCACCTTAATCTCTGTCAGACTGAAAACTGATCGCACACAAACGCAACAGCAACAGCTTTGAAACTAAAGTCAGCTTTACTGATATTTATGGGACGAATTAACCTTTACTTCAAACTTTTAATCAGCTCTGTATCTGTACAAGAGCCATGTAGAGCATATAAATTAAACCAAAGAGAGGGAAAAAAACACAACTGTTGGCCCAGCTGGACAGTTAGCTTTACGCGTGATACTGTGACCGTCACATTAAACATTTAACTGGAATTTGAAGTGTCGTTTGGAGATGTTGAGTCCTCACTCTCGGGTAAACTTTCCAGCTCACACCGACTCTTCAAGAGCAAAAACTCATCAGACTTGTCACGCTTTGTAATTAACACATCAATTAGCCTATTTAATGATCTCCTCAGTGCTAATGATCAACATATTGTGAAGATTATGTGGAACATTATACACCTCCTGTCACCTGAGCATTACTGAACATCAGCAGAATATTTTAGTTTTAGTCAGACGTAAGGAACTTATTTCTACACACTTGCATCAGCTGTTTTCACCCTACAAGTCATTTCCACTGCCGACTTCTGCTCTTCTTCACAGTTTTCACTTTGTCAGCAGGCATTTCCTGTTGTGATAAATAGGACAGACCGCTTTTTTTTTTTTTATTTACGATGATTCCTGAGGATTAACTTGACTCTCCAAAATCATGACCAGCATAAATATTTGGACTACACCCTACGAGACAACTCAAGATTACAACGTTGCCAGTTTTATATTTCAGCGAGGGGTTTCATATCAACTCTGTACTAAACAGAAAATGATGTATTTAATAGTTATGTTCTGTGGCTGATGCATCTGGAACTGCATAGAATTTAATACATCACTGAACTGTCCGTAATTCTTAAGAAGATATAATTAAAAGAAGTTTTTTTTTTCCTCATGAGCAATTTATGCGGTAAGTCGTCATTGACTGGAGTCCTCCATCAGCCTGAAAACTAATTTCTCCCTGAAGTTAGTGACTCCCGTATGAATGATTACCCCTCTGTAGTCACTCTATTTTCTCCCTTTAAATAATAAAAGCCTGTCGCTCCATTTGCTGTTAATCTATTTCTTTTCTTTACGTCTCACTCTTCTGTGGTACTACTACAATCACAGTAATATCACTGGACGCTGAGATCCTAAACATTTCACTCAATGCCGACAAGGAGTCAGAAGAATAATATCTTAGACCATTTACAGGTGTTTGAAAATAAATAAATCATGATTTTCAATGATGCATTGAAGTGAAGGGTTTTGATAGCTGGCACTCCATGCCGTGTTATGCTTTTTCTTCTTCTTTTTAAATGTTGTGTGTAGTCTTCAAGTGCAGTTTTATTTTTCTTTCTTCACGCCAGCTCACCTGCTCTGAGCATCATGATGCCACTTGATGAATTTTTCAAAAAGCTGCTTCTCAGGCACATCTGAAATGTGTTGAGGCACATACAGTGTTTGTTGTTAACGTTTCAATTCAGTTCAATTCAGTTTTTTTTGTATTACAATACAAATAGTCTCCGAGCGTTTTTTCAGAGACCCGCAGGCAAAAATAGTTTGTTGACTACTGCTTTGAATCTACCCAAACACAACTTGTAAGGGGGCAGCGCTCACTCATCTGGGGCTGCTTTTCCAGTCTTCCCCATGCTAGGAGCTTCCTCCAGTTATTCCAGGTTCAGTAGGCAGGATCACCACTCCTGTAACTGTCAGTGCTGATCTTTTCCTTGTCAAATTGATGGGAACACAGCCTGGAGTTTCTTGTGAGTTGCAGCACTTTGTCCATTTTTTTTGTCCTTTCTCTCACACAGAATCAGTGGCTTCCATCCTCTCTGTGCAGAGAGATCCCACATCACACCAGCCATGGAGGGATAGATGTGTAGCATCTTTGCTTTGGAGATGTTATTTACGTTGCCTAACATAGCAGTAGTGCACCCTGATTGTTTGAAGGGAGAAAATTAAGTCAAATGAATGTTTGCTTGTTTTGTCCTGTTGCTTTCTTTGCTGGAAGTGATTGTGTCTGGAAAAAAGCATAAAATGCAATTAAGGGTGCACGATAACTATCAGGCCGATAACAGGAAATTATGACGTCATACTGATAAGTCCGATATCACGACCAACAGCCCCGATAACATTTATATTTCTGTCAACACAGCAGTGTCTCACTTCTCTGAGCTTTGAATGAACAGCAGTGAATGTTATGTTCAAGTGACGTCGGCATAATCAGAAAAATGATTACTCAGTAAGGAAAATCAAGAATACCCCCTCATGCCAGAAAACAACTCATTAAATTGGACATCATTTTGGTAGTTGCTGATTTTAATTGATATTCGCAGTATTTTCCCTCATGTTACACATAAAAAAAAGAAAAAACAGCAAAGGCTGAAAGAACGACTAGCAAACGAGGGAACGGGGGAATTTACGTTACACCTTGAATGCAGCCTGCAGCACA
Source organism: Hirundichthys speculiger (assembly GCA_018398805.1). NCBI lineage: Eukaryota > Metazoa > Chordata > Actinopteri > Beloniformes > Exocoetidae > Hirundichthys > Hirundichthys speculiger. Next base: position 1,469,426 of record JAGFBZ010000234.1, read on the forward strand.
GCGCTGATCACAACAAACATGGCGGCGTGGAACTTCGTTAAAGTTTCAGAAGAAGATAGTTTGGTGGTTATTTGTGACGAATCCTCCGAGTGAATTCTACGAGGAGGGAAGCACAAGCTTTAATACGTAAAACCTGATCAGCCACCTACAACATAACAATCACTTCCATGGAGTTTTGAAATTGCACTAATGTGAGCTAACAGAAGCTAATGCTAACGTGCACAAGCCAGCTATCGGTTATCGGTATCGGTTTAAAAAAAAGTTATCGTGCATCCCTAAATGCAATGCATTACTGCCACTGGATAAAAACTGCAAATCTCTATTGACACTTCTTCCCCTTGAACCCCAAAGATTTAATTTTTCTTTTTCTATGAAAGCGCATTGCTACTATTTATTTTTTTAAATTTTGTTTTGTTTTAATTTCTTAAATATGTGCTTACGTATTTTTAATACTACTATAACTATGGTTATATGTGATAAACTAGATTGTCTTGTCTTTGTCCCCTGTGGAACAGTATCACCAACTTTGTAGCGCTGTGCCCAGGATAAATTTCAAATTTATTTATTAATTACTATTATTATTTATTTGTTTATTTTAAATGAAGATACTGGCTTCATGATTAAGATCCAGTGATGTAGGCTTAATTCTGGATAAGTCATGTTTAACATGTGAAAATGATCATTTTCTCTTAGTAGAGGCAGAAATTATTAGTTTAGGTATTTCCCTTCTGAAACTCAGTGCACTTAAAAGTTTGGTCCGGGTAATGACCGAGGGTGGGGTCATTGTGATGCTGTGAGTGTTGTTATTCTGAATATAGATGGCCCTCAGGGTACAGCTTTCCTCAGGCAGATCATTTGATATGCAACTCACAGGGTAGCGTGCACCAGTCAGTTATTTGCTCTGTGGAAGTGTTTATATTGCCCACAAGGTTGGTGTTGCCAGGACAGATGCACAGTGAAGCCCAGGCAGCAATTATGGCAGCTGAAATTAATATCCTGACTGAACAAATGAAGCAAATAAATGCTCCTTTGTCACGACAGACGTGCGTCTCTTAGTTAAGATGTCACTGTGTATTAAGATGCAGCCTATTACGCGTGAACCGAGGTGTTGGTTGATTTCCTTCTATTTAAAGATGTGTTTAAAATGTAAAGCTGAATCTAATCATTCCCATGTTCTATCTGATCAAAGCTAAGATGATAAAGCAAGTCACCCCCCCCCGAGGTCACACAGTGTCTGGAAATGCAAGAACTGCAGTTTTTTTTGGCTTTGTTTTGTTCTTTTCTCCACCTAAAACCAGTGATCTGAAGACAATTGCAAGACAGTTGAGCATAAATCTGTTTTTGAAAGCCCTTTTGGGACAATGAGATGTATATTATATCATTGACTTTATCAGTCTTTTAAAGCAGCAGCATTCAAACATCAGTCACTTTGCCACTAAAGTTCCTCACCCTTCATCCAGACGTGCCTATAAGAGAGTTTGGGGGAGACTTTCCTTTTGTGTATGACTGGACTAAAGTACTCAAACTTTAGTGATACATACCACCTGATGTTGTTGAATTGTTGAAATACTTTTCACATGTTCTACCACCACAACAACTCAAAACATCATGTCACACATGCTAATATGAATTACATGTTGTTTGGACCAATTAGAACAGAAACAGAAAGAGCAGGAGCTTCAGATGCAGCTCAAACACTTTTACAAGCAGTCAAAGATGAAACCACTGGTGTCTCACCTGACGGACACAGCTGTTCTGACCCGTTACCGGCAGGTGATCAGTAACCCGGTGCAGAGATTTAAGGAGGATTTGCTGGAGCTTAACTTCTTCAAGACCACAGAGTTGTGCTGTGGGCAAAGGGATAAATCATCAACAGCATTCTTCCAGCAGCTCAGTATTCAGGGTCAGCTTGTTGAGCAGGCGGAGACTTTTAAATACCTGGGCACACAGTTGGACACCTGTCTCACCTACTCTCAGCAAAGTCTGCTCTGTCCCTTCGTGTAGACAGCATCAGTGTTGCCTCTCCAGTCCAGTCTGATGTCCACGTGAACACCAAGCTGTTTGTAATCCACCACCTCCTCTTCTTTACTCCTAAAACCCACAGTCGTCTCCTTTTCCTGGTAACATTCAAGATGAAATGTTTGCACCCCAACACGCCACAGAGTGGTCCACCGGTTCTCTGGACTCAGTCTCTTGTCCACCACTGGTGCAGCTGTAGTCAGAGTGGAGAGGACCGGTGAGAGTCCAGTCCCCCGTGGTGCTCCTGTTCTGCAGTCAATCCGGTCAGACACACGACCCCCCCGTCTGTTTGTCAGGTAGTCAGTAATAGTAATGCAGGATGAAATGTGTTAAAGGCGCTGGGGAACAAACACATATTTCTGCTCTCCAGCTTTTTCCTGTACGCCTCCTTCTTCTCTCTAATCTTGACTTCTCAATAAATCTGTCTCCCTCCCTGAAGGTACTTTTCCCCACTGAGGTCACTAGTGACATCAGTTCTCAGCCCACTAGTGACCTGAAAGAGGTTTCATTATTGGGGAAACACCTCCTCGTTGTTTCAGCTCCTCTTCAAGTCCCTCTGGCTGAGAACAAACATTTAGAATAAATCCTTCATTCCCCTCATTCCCAGAAACCGTAGTGAACAGTCAGTCAACTACTGAACAACACTCATTAGATGACACGCAGGGGATGTAATATATTGTGCATCATTCAGTGTCCCTGAAAGAAATCAGAAACATTCTCTCTCTCTAAATCTGTCTCTTAAACTTGAAACATTTCAACCAGAGATTTTTTTTTCTTCCTGCAGGAGGAGCCGGTTCAAGGATTCAAGTTCAGCAACTACTTGGAGTTTATGTTGGGCCTGGAGCGCAGCTACAGGAACCTTGTCCTGACTGATATGAAAAGTATCCGAAGCCCCGTGGATTAAGAATATGTAGAAGCGTGCTCTTATTAAAGTTAGAAAGTTTTGAAAAAAAACCATTGAGCAATTTTTAATCTTCTTGAACTCTCCACAAATGGATTTGCATGTACTCTGGTATGATTTAGCGCCGGCGTTCACCTTAAGGGGTTTTCCAGCACAAGTATTCTCTGTGTGCTGCTAAATATGTTCGTGCACCGTGTTCTCGTGCTGATCAAAACGTTCAGTGAGCTCATATCCTGCAGATGGGGATGTGTAACGGATGAAAGAGCTTTGCCATCACAATGAAGATGGAGAACTGATGGAGAACAGAATTCAGGTCACGGTCCTGCAGTGTTTCCAGAGATACCGGTACGCTGTGGTGTCGCTGTGGTGTCGCTGTGGTGTAGGTGTGGTGTTGGTGTGGGGTCGGTGTGGTGTCGGTGTGGTGTCGGTGTGGTGTCGGTGTGGTGTCGGTGTGGTGTCGGTGTGGTGTCGGTGTGGGGTCGCTGTGGTGTCGGTGTGGTGTCGCTGTGGTGTCGCTGTGGTGTCGGTGTGGGGTCGGTGTGGTGTCGCTGTGGTGTCGCTGTGGTGTCGGTGTGGTGTCGGTGTGGTGTCGCTGTGGTGTCGGTGTGGTGTCGGTGTGGTGTCGGTGTGGGGTCGGTGTGGTGTCGGTGTGGGGTCGGTGTGGTGTCGGTGTGGGGTCGGTGTGGGGTCGGTGTGGTGTCGGTGTGGGGTCGGTGTGGTGTCGGTGTGGTGTCCGTGTGGGGTCGTGTGGGGTCCGGGTGGTGTCGGTGTGGGGTCCGTGTGGTGTCGGTGTGGGGTCCGTTGTGGTGTCGGTGGTGGGGTGTCCGGTGTGGTGTCGCTGTGTGGTGTCGGTGTGGGGTCGGTGTGGGGTCGGTGTGGTGTCGGTGTGGTGTCGGTGTGGGGTCGGTGTGGGGTCCGTGTGGTGTCGTGTGGGGTCCGGTGTGTGTCGGTGTGGGGTCGGTGTGGGGTCGGTGTGGTGTCGGTGTGGGGTCGGTGTGGTGTCGGTGTGGGGTCGGTGTGGTGTCCGTGTGGTGTCCGTGTGGTGTCGCTGTGGTGTCGGTGTGGGGTCGGTGTGGGGTCCGTGTGGTGTCGGTGTGGGGTCCGTGTGGGGTCGGTGTGGTGTGGCCTGGAGCGCAGCTACAGGAACCTTGTCCTGACTGATATGAAAAGTATCCGAAGCCCCGTGGATTAAGAATATGTAGAAGCGTGCTCTTATTAAAGTTAGAAAGTTTTGAAAAAAACCATTGAGCAATTTTTAATCTTCTTGAACTCTCCACAAATGGATTTGCATGTACTCTGGTATGATTTAGCGCCGGCGTTCACCTTAAGGGGTTTTCCAGCACAAGTATTCTCTGTGTGCTGCTAAATATGTTCGTGCACCGTGTTCTCGTGCTGATCAAAACGTTCAGTGAGCTCATATCCTGCAGATGGGGATGTGTAACGGATGAAAGAGCTTTGCCATCACAATGAAGATGGAGAACTGATGGAGAACAGAATTCAGGTCACGGTCCTGCAGTGTTTCCAGAGATACCGGTACGCTGTGGTGTCGCTGTGGTGTAGGTGTGGTGTTGGTGTGGGGTCCGTGTGGAGTCGGTGTGGTGTCGGTGTGGTGTCGGTGTGGGGTCGGTGTGGTGTCGGTGTGGGGTCCGTGTGGGGTCCGTGTGGTGTCGGTGTGGGTCGGTGTGGTGTCGGTGTGGTGTCGGTGTGGTGTCCGTGTGGTGTCGGTGTGGGGTCGGTGTGGGGTCGGTGTGGTGTCGGTGTGGTGTCCGTGGTGTGGGTCCGTGTGGGTCGGTGGTGGGGTCGGTGTGGGTCGGTGTGGTGTCGGTGTGGGGTGTGTGGGTCCGTGTGGTGTCCGTGTGGTGTCGTGGTGTGTGTGGGGTCGGTGTGGGGTCGTGTGTGGGGTCCGTGTGGGGTCCGTTGTGGTGTCGGTGTGGGGGTCGGTGTGGTGTCGTGTGGTGTGGGTGTGGTGTGGGTGTCCGGTGTGGGGGTCCGTGTGGTGTCGGTGTGGGGTCGGTGTGGTGTGTGTGGTGTCGGGTGGGGTCGGTGTGGGGTCCGTGTGGGTCGGTGTGGTGTCCGTGTGGTGGTCGGTGTGGTGGGTCCGGTGTGGTGTCGGTGTGGGGTCGGTGTGGTGGTGTGTGGTGTGGTGGTGGGGTCCGTGTGGGTCGTGTGGTGTCGTGTGGGGGGTGTGGGGTCCGTGTGGGGTCGGTGTGGGTCGGTGGGTGGGTGTGTGTGGGTCGGTGTGGGTCGGTGTGGGGGTGTCGGGTGTGGTGTCGGTGTGGTGTCGGTGTGTGGGTCGGTGTGGTGTCCGTGTGGTGTCGGTGTGGGGTCCGTGTGGGGTCTGTGTGGTGTCGGTGTGTGTGTGTCGGTGTGGTGTCGTGTGTGGGTCGTGTGGTGTGTGGGTCGGTGTGGGTGTCGTGTGGTGTGTGTGTCGGTGTGGGGTCGGTGTGGTGTCGGTGTGGTGTCGGTGTGGTGTGGTGTCGGTGTGGTGTCGGTGTGGGGTCCGTGTGGGGGTGTGTGTGTGTCGGTGTGGTGGGTCGTGTGTGGTGTGGGTCGTGTGTGGTGTCGTGTGGTGTCGGTGTGGTGTAGGTGTGGGGTCCGTGTGGGGTCCGTGTGGGGTCCGTGTGGTGTCGGTGTGGTGTCCGTGTGGTGTCGGTGTGGTGTAGGTGTGGTGTCGGTGTGGTGTCGGTGTGGTGTCGGTGTGGTGTCGGTGTGGTGTAGGTGTGGTGTCGGTGTGGGTGGGGTCGGTGTGGGGTCGGTGTGGTGTGTGTGGTGTCCTGTGTGGTGTCGTGTGTGGGGTCGGTGTGGGGTCGTGTGGGTGTGTGGTGTCGGTGTGGGTGTCGTGTGGGGTCCGTGTGGGGTCGTGGTGGTGGTGTGTGGGTGTCGCTGTGGGGTCCGTGTGGGGTCCGTGTGGTGTGGTGTGGTGTCGGTGTGGTGTCGGTGTGGTGTGGTGTGGGTGTGTAGGTGTGGTGTCGGTGTGGGGTCGGTGTGGTGTCGGTGTGGGTCGTGTGGTGGGGTCGTGTGGGGTCGGTGTGGGGTCGGTGTGTGTGTGGGTGTCGGTGTGGTGTCGGTGTGGGGGTCGGTGTGGGGTCCGTGTGGGGTGTGTGGGGTCCGTGTGGGGTCGGTGTGGTGTCGCTGTGGTGTGGTGTCGCTGTGGTGTGTGTGGGTGTGGTGTGGGGTCGGTGTGGGGTGTGTGTGGGTCGTGTGGTGTCGGTGTCGGTGGTGTGGTGTGTGTGTGGGTGTGGTGTGGGTGTGGTGTGGGGTCGGTGGTGGGTGTGTGTGGTGTCGGTGTGGTGTCGGTGTGTGGTGTGGTGTCGGTGTGGGTCGTGTTGTGTCGGTGTGGGTGTGTGTGGTGTGGGGTCGTGTGGGTGTCGGTGTGGTGTGTGTGGGTGTCGGTGTGTGTGGTGTGGTGTGGTTGTGGGTTTGGGGTGGTGTGGTGTCGGGTGGTGTCGGTGGTGTCGGTGTGGGGTCGTGTTGGGGTCGGTGGGTCGTGTGGGGTCGGTGTGGTGTCTGTGGGGTCGGTGTGGGGTGTGTGGGGTCGGTGTGGGGTCGTGTGGGGTCGCTGTGGTGTCGCTGTGGGGTCGCTGTGGGGTCGGTGTGGTGTCGGTGTGGGGTCGGTGTGGTGTCGGTGTGGTGTCGGTGTGCCACAGTGAGAAACAGTCTGCCTCCAGAGCCTCAACTAAAAAGAGTCTAAACAATCCAAGCATCACTAAATCTAATAAAAAGACCAAAACCAACAATACTATTAACAAGTGTGTGTCATATAACGGCCCTGTCACTACTGCTGAAATACTCCAACTAACTCAAACCAGTGGTGACCAACACTGTTTTACCAGGTTTACAGATTATAACAATCGGGAGAATTTTTGGTACGTTTAGGATTTGTTTCTGCAACACCGAATATCACAAATGTTGTAATTTAACAAAGTAATTCTTGTGGAAATGTACTGTAAGAAGTTGTAAATGACAGATTAGTAGATGCCATGACTTCAGTTGGTGATGATGATGATGGTTGGAGGATTCAGAAATGTTCTGAACTGCAGTATTTCTTTATTTCATCCATTTTCACTGTCTGCTTCATCACGTTCTGGAATCTATCCTGCCTTTTTATTTATTTTGTTTGGTATTTATTTCTTACAATGTAAATATCAGAACTTCAAGAATTTTTATATGAGATTTTGTTTTTCCTTAAATTAAATAATAAATAATAAAGGGTCTTATTACAGCAACTTGACAACTGTGGGGTTTTTTTTCAAGCAATGTGAATTTTGGGAATGCACCAGTACTTAAACTCATAAAAAGTGACAAAAATAGTAAAGATTCAAATATTTTTGTTTTTATTTATTCTGTTGGAAAAAGGGAAAGATAATTGTGGATAATCTTGATGTGAAGTGGGTGAGTATTGAACCACTGGTTTGAGAAAGATGTGAAGGGTGACACAGACCGAGTAGACTGAACATACACTCACCGGCCACTTCGTTAGGTCCACCTGTCCAACTGCTCGTTAGCGCTAATTTCATCATCACATGGCAGCAGCTCAGTGCATTTATTCATGTAGACATGGTCAAGATGATCTGCAGTTCAACCCGGCATCAGAATGGAAAAGAAAGATGACTTTTTTAGTGACTTTGAATGCAGCATGGTTGTTGGTGCCAGACGGGCTGGTCTGAGTGTTTACAGAGAACGGTCCAGAAAGAGTTCTGTGGGCGCAAATGCCTTGTTGATGCCAGAGGTCAGAGGAGGATGGCCAGACTGGTTGGAGCTGATAGAATCAAATAACCACTTGTTACAACTGAGGTCTGCAGAAGAGCATCTCTGAACTCTGGGGATGTAACAATATAGAAAATTTGATATCGATTATACTGAACAAATCACGGTTTACGATATTATCGCGGCATTCTTCATTGCAGGTTCCTCTTGGTCAAACATCTCAGTAACTTGAAGCATTAGCCTTAGCTCCTTCAAGTTGCTTGTACAAATTACAATAAAATGTAAACAAGTGCTCTGCAGACAGGATAACTGTCCTCCACAATTTGTCCCTCTGCATTCTTTAAAAAAATAAATAAAAAATATTCCCTGACCTCAGATTTTGTCCTTTTAGTGGGTTGATAAATGTCCTGCTTGCTAACACCTCCTTCCACCATCCTTATGTTACGATACCAATGTTACAAGCTACGTTTTCACGCAAGACACAGTCGCGAGTCGCTCGCAGACTTGAATGAGGCTGATATTACACATCCTGGTAATCGACCACGATAATGAGATGAAGTCAAAACATAAACAGTTATAGTTATCGTGTAAAATTTTACCGCATTTACCGTAAACTGTTTCATCCCTACTGAACTCACAACACGTTAAACCTTAAGGTGGATGGACTACAGCAGCAGAAAACCACACCAGTGCCACTGCTGTCAGCTAAAAACAGGAAACTGAGGCTACAATTCACACAGACTCACCAGAACTGGACAATAGAAGATTGAAGAACATTGTCTGGTCTGATGAGTCTGGATTTCTGCTGCAACATTCAGATGGTCAGAATTTGGTGTTAACATGAAACCATTGATCCATCCTGCCTGGTATCAACGGTTCAGACTGCTGCTGCTGCTGGTGGTGTAATGGTGTGGGGGACATTTTCCTGGTGCACTTTGGGCCCATTAGTACCATTTGAGCATCGTGTCAACACCACAGCCTACCTGAGTATCGTTGCTGACCATCTCCAACCCTTTATGACCACAGTGGACCATCTTCTGATGGATACTTCCAGCAGGATAACGCTCCATGTCAGAACATGACAATGAGTTAACTGGACCCAGATGTCCTCCACAGTCTCCAGATCTCAGTCCAGTAGAGCAGCTTTGGGATGTGGTGGAACAGGAGATTCACATCATGGATGTGCAGCCGACAAATCTGCAGCAGCTGGTGATGCTGTCATGTCAATATGGACCAAACTCTCTGAGGAATGTTTCTAGTACCTTGTTGAATCTGTGACATGAAGCATTAATGCAGTTCTGAAAGCAAAAGGGGGTCCAACCCGGTACTAGCGAGGTGGACCTGATGAAGTGGGCGGTGAGTGCACAGTCATCCTGTTGTTTGAGGACAGGTTTGAACCCATCTTAAAGTCCTGCTGTCCTGGGGTTAAAACCACTGATGGAATGTTAATGTAATTAAATGAAATATAATAAATTAGTTATCACCGTTTAAGAAATGTGACTGTTAATTATTTAAGATTAATCATTGCTATGCTGAAGTGATCTAACAGTCAATCTCAATTTTAAAAGCTGAATCAGGCTAAGAAGTACTCCACAGGCTGTACATAAAATACATATATTTGAAAAAAAATGATTGTGAAATTCCTTCCCTGGAAAGATGTTTCAGTCTGAGAAGCACCCGACTGTCGGCAGAAGTTATGTAGACTGCAGAAGTGATTTGATTGGCAGACAAGAGGAAGTGCAAATTCAAACAAGGGAACCAGAGACTACATACTGTCAAATAAATGAAGCCTGTCTGCGTGTGGAGATCAGTCTTTGTTAGACATGCTACCTATGATGGCTCAAACAGGATGCTTCGCTGAGATTTTTATTTTAAATACGCCTAAGAGGGCTTTTCTGCTCAAGAAGAAATTCAAAGCAACAGAATGAAAGTACTTTGATTACTCCACTGCGTGCAGTTACTGCTGCTCACATGTGTAAAGTCCGGGCACATGCATCAGTGAAAAGCATCTCACGTTTGTGTACGTATGCAGGTCGTTGCATGAAAGATGCATAAGGAAGGTTGTAGGATAAACCTCTCATCAGTATCCACAGCTTTATCTCTGCCTGCCTGCGCTGCCGTCCTCTCGTCCTCCTTCAGACACACTTAAGCCTGCAAAATAAGCTAATTCATCACAATCATGCATCTGTGTCCCACAGCTGCGCTGGAGAGGTGGCTAGCTAGGAACCAGCACAGCTGCGCTGGAGAGGTAGCTAGCTAGGAACCAGCACAGCTGCGCTGGAGAGGTAGCTAGCTAGGAACCAGCACAGCCGCGCTGGAGAGGTGGCTAGCTAGGAACCAGCACAGCTGCGCTGGAGAGGTGGCTAGCTAGGAACCAGCACAGCCAGCACAGCCGTGCTGGAGAGGTAGCTAGCTAGGAACCAAAGAAACGTTAGCTTCTTAAAAGGCACCGGTTCCTGCAGTGCATTCAGAACTGACACTATGTGTTGTACATAAAAGCTGCAGTCATCAACTTATTGGCTGCTTGGGGAAAGAAAAGCACAGCAAGTTCAGCAGCTCAACATTCACATCTTAGCCTCATGTTTTAGTCTCCAGGAGCCATTTTAGGTTAAGTACCAAAACTTTCATTTGAACGGCTGTAAGTCATAAAACGTAAATGCCATATTTTTGTGAAACCTCTTAAATCAAAGCTGAAAGTCTACACTTTGATCACATCTTGATTGTTTTATTTCAAATCCGTTATGGTCTGTAAAAGCCCGAACCAATTGCTCACTGAACACGCTTTAAGTGTGTTAACTGGGGAGATTAAAACTGCATCTGTCACCTCCCCCGTAATAAAAACGATGGCGGAGAAAGTTTACTTTAAATTTAACAGAAATGATTAAACTTTAGGGTCAGGCTATTGTCAGTAGAACGCATTCTCAACAACAATTAGGATTTATGGTCCTTTTTATAATTCATTTTCTTTTTCAAAAGGGTTTCCCACAACAGCAATGAAATTTAATCACAACATAAAATCTGTGCATCTTTTATTTCAAAACTGGCGGGAGTGCTGCTTGCCATTTTAGGCAAGCAAATAAAATTTGTGGTTTTTGCTTCGGGCTCATCTTAGTGGGAGCCTTCAAGCTTTACGTCTACATGTGCGCTGCAACAATTGATTATTTCTGTGTTAAGTAGATAAAAGAAAAGAGAAGGACCAAGACTTAAGAACTTACATCACACAAACTGTTTTTCTTTTTTTTTTCTAGCAGGGAAAAGAAATGATTAACGAGGAAGGAACATGTGAGGAACAAGCAGATTTCAGGCTGCTGGCTGATGCAAAAACCGTAAAAACAACGTTTAACACTGATTTCTGGTGTGACTGGGAACCAGTAGAAAGACTGATGTTCATTTGTGTCCTCATTAAAGAAACAAACCCGCAGAAGAAGACACAATGGCCGGCCTGTCAGTTTACAAGAAATAAATTAGAGCTGTTATCACTGGCTTTTCTGCATTTTGATTTGTCGTGGACATAAAATCAAACCAGTACCGGATCACGTGCGCGCTCCTAAATCTCCCCGGGGTAAAATGGCTGACGGGACCGAGCCGCTCCGTCCTGTAGCTTTGATCAATGCTTGTCTGCACCGCGCTTTGTTTCAGCCATCAGCTTTATGGAAAATTTAATGTCAAGCTGTTGTCACCAGATTTGCTCCAGTTTTCAGAGTGAGAGTGAAGATGCGTGGAGAGGGAGTATAAATCTCTGAGCCAGTTCTGATGGGACCGTGATGTGGCCCATATTAGATGTGTCTGTCAGCTGGATCCGTGTGGATACCGCTGCTGTGGGCAGACTGGTAGAGAGTTGTGGGCTGTAATCTGTCAAAGCTGCTGGAGAACCAGAAACTTGTAAGACCTCGAAGTAGGAGCTAAATCAATGTTCCCAGCTGCAGGATGAATGGCACGTCTGGTTTGTTTTGCTGTTCACGAAACACATGCAAACATCTGTGCAGCGGGGGCATGTCTGACGTCCATTTTTGTCACGCTTGGACACACCTTGCGGTGCAGCAGCTGGTATGAGCTCAGGGGACTGCTAACCTTTTTAAGAAAGAGATGATGAAAGAGAAGCTTTGGCTCCGTGTTAGAAAAGACTAGAGATATTAGCAGATTATAAAATGACTCCAGTATTGTATTAATGTTAATGTTTGATCAAATATGAGGCAGCAGCCTTACATCCTGCAGCGTTCCTCTCAGCTAACTTTGTTTTTTCCTCCTGAAATCTGTCTGATAACAGACAGATAGATGGGGCCAGTTTCCTGACTGCGATCGATCGAATCTTTCAACCTTCCTTTGGCAGAAAGAAAGACTGCAATCAGCCCACAACTGCTGACAGTCGGGTCTCCGCTTCTCAACGTAATCAGGTAGCTGTTGAATGTACTTGGTTGGGCTTGGTGTAATGTGATGAAGAACGATGGTTTCATTTAGAAACCCTGTACTGTTTTTGGGCCTCATTAGATTATGATATTCATAAAATAAAAAATGTCCACAGCCAGTGGGGTTTTCCAAATGCATCTTACAAAAGTGTAATATGACCATTCCAGCATGAGTCGACTCTGTTTCTGTCAGCTGAATCTGAGGATCGTCTTTAAATGCACATCTGCCACATCTAAACAGAACATTGGTCATCAATACAGAGCAAAACTTAGAGAGAGAGGACACTGAACCATCCACTGTTGCCACATAGAAGAAGAAGAAAGAAGAAAGCTCATCATGAATCCATTTCCTGTTGTGCCGGGGCTATTCGTTCAGATCGGCGAGTATCCCACGTTCATCCAAACGCATGTTAGAGAACTCAGACAGCAGATGTCCCATTACATCTCTGTTAAAGCATCCTCTTGTTTCTTGTCAAACTGAATCTGGAAAAGGACCAGAATTTACAGGATCAATAAAATTCTGTATAGAAGAAGTTTTTAAAATTGGGATAAGTTTCATTAGGAAAACATTTGCTGAAATAATAAGTCATAAGCATCAATACGAGCAGTCACCCGCTTTAAAGCTCTTCCACGACGGCTCACCTCCTCCATGTGCTCGGTGCTACAGTCTGTTAGGCTGTCCCCTAAAACATTTAAATATAAAAAGCAAATCACAAGTTAATCTTTGAGCTTTAGTTAATTTGGAGTGAGAGGTATCCACAAACAGAATGAATAAGGCTCTAAGAAAGATTTCAGTCCAGTGAGCAGGTGTGACTGATGCTCAGTTCAGGACTGAGCTCCAAATACGGATGGTCTGAACCAGTGGTTCTGAACTGGTCTGGCTTCAGGACCCACCATCACCCTTAATGACAAGCCGTGACCCAAATCAAGGAACATTTCCAACTTCTCAAATTTATTGAATGAAAAGATCGTGCAGTTTGAATCAGAGATAGTAGAATAGAATATCACAGAATGCCAACACAAAAAAATAAGTTTATTGGTGAACCAAAATAGCAAAAACCAAAATGACTTCAAGTGGGAAATATTCCCTTTGATGCTCAATTATCTGCATTTTAATTAAATCCAAAACACAGACTCAACATGCACAAACATGAAATAAAAAAGTCCAACCACTGAGCAGTAGATTTAAAAATAACTCAAATATGTAGCATTTGCTGAGTACCCACTTCCTGAATATATAACTATTACCTATTAAAACTATCTAGTCACTTATTTAAGCATTAATCATAAAGCTGACATAACAATCACAACATTTCAGTAACAGCCATTTTCAAGACTCAACAAACATGAAATAAAACAGTGCAACCACTGAGCAGTAGTTTCAAAAAGAACTCAGAATATATAGTTTTATCTGAATAACCACTCACTGACCTTTGTCTTCAAGATAAGAAAATCCATATCTCATATATTCTTGGTTGTATCTGTGTTTCACCTGCTCAACATATGGAAACAAACTCTGCAAGACTTTTTCTATGGTGTGAACTGGTGGGTGTCAACTCACATTACAGGACATTATCGCCATCTACTGTTAAGGAGTATGAATGACACGCATTTTTTTTTTTTAGCATTTCCTTTCCCAGGAAAAGGCCCACGACCCACTGAAAACGGGTCTGCGACCCACTTTTGGGTCACGATCCACCAGTTGAGAACCACTGGTCTAAACAGTCTCAAGGACAGTCAGGATGAATGTGTGAAACTTCAAACTCAATGACATGAACTCTCTCCGCTGATCAGAGGGTTAACAGTAAAGTCTGGCCCAGCGAGACGTTACTGAAGAACTCTGCCTGCTGAGGCATGAGCAGCTTTAATGCTGCACACTCATATTTCTATAAAACTCTCAGAACTGGGCAGGATAGAGTCCAAGAGATTAAGATGAAATAACTGCTGCTCAGATGAGTGGGAGTGGGCACACTGAGGTAGTTTCACTCCACATAAAACCTGAAACGATGCTGATGATGGAACAGCAGGAGACGGCGGTCTGAACTTCCACTTGTATGAATTAAAGCTGAACATCCTGCAGATTCCTGTGACAGTGAACGCTCTGATGAAGTCTCTCTCTCTCTGTTCAGCAGGTTTCTGAGTTTGATTGATGAGTCGCTGTTTATTTTGACCCGTAGAAGCATTTGACTCATTAATTTTGACACATTTAGCTGTTTATTTCAATTAGCTTTGAAAAGCTCGTTATGGGCGCGGGGGCCGACTCGACCTCAGAGGGGGACACGGTTTAGAGATGATGACTGTAATGGCAACTTTTACAGCATAATCATCTGTTGTGCTGTTGATCTTGATTACGGACTTTGCAATGTGACAACAAGCAATAGGAGGCAGATAATCAGCGATAATTAGGTCAATCAGGCAGCGATGAGGACACGCCTCCCTGCGTTCAGAGCCTGGAGACGTCTCCAAACCTCTTCCTTTTATCAGCTGAAATCTGGAGTGGCTTTTATCTCACAGATGTTCATCCTGAACTCATTTGTAAGTGTCACCGATTCCTTCATTATCCTGAACTATCTCGATTGTTTTTTTCATTGATTTTAATCTTGGGTTTGGAGTTTGCCTCATTTTCCATCACCGGCCTCTTTTGTCATTTTCTGTTAATTTTCCAGTTTTTGGCCTCTCCGTTCTCTCCTCATTGTCTCCTGCCTCTGCGACGCTTCTGTTTTTCCAATTCTCTGCAACAACCCAATTTCAGCAGCTACAGATGTCACAGTTTGATCATTGTGTATGCTCACGCTGCTGCGTAACGGCTCTTAAGGGAGCTGCATTTGCATTTCCATTTGTTACAGTCAATATTTTCTACAATGGGGAGAACGGCTCATTGTTTGCATGTGAATCAGATGACTTTGAGGATTTAAGCTCACTGACACAAACTGTTGTGCAATTGATGAGCATTTTATGCAGAAAAGAGACAATTGGCATCATCAGAACTCATATTTAATTTTGTTGAAGTATGTAAGCTTAAAATTATTTACCATTTCCAGAGGTGAAGTGAGTGAGTGATGATTGCTCTCCTCCTACTCTTTGTTTAGCTCTTCCTCTCTTTAAAGTGTGGTCCGCTCTTGTTTAGGATGTTTAGGATTCATGCTGCAGGCTCCGTCGGCCCGAACCCTGCTGAGATCCACTCTGCTGCCTGTCAGACCCTCCGAGACAGACGGCAGAGAGACGACGAGAATTGTAATTCTCATTCATGCTCCTCATTGCACTAGACTGGAGTCCAGCTTTTCCCCTTGTTGCATCCACACCACAGATTTGTGGAGCAACGCCAAGAATTGGCCTGCTGGTCCTCACAAGTCCAGTAATACCAGGGTGTCTTACTGGTACACCAAGTCGCCTCCTAGCAACAAACCAGGCGCATTATAGAAAAGACTGTTGCCAAGATAAGTTATAAGACTCTGCATTACCAAGAAAATTGGCTTTGAAGATTGACTTTGCCAAAGCCTTGAGAGCAATCAGTCTGGAAATTAGCTCCAAAGCTAATGGGCAGCCAGTTTAATTTCATACCGATACGGATACATTCATTAACTTTCCATCCTCCAACACAACCGGCAGCCATGCTTCATTAGCTCGAGCAGGATCCCAATATTGCATATGAAGACCCTGGCAGAAGCTGTAAAATTCTGTGATTTCATTAATGCTCTATTTTTTAATAAAACATGAAATCATGTCTGCTGGGCTTGTGAAGCAGTTATCTGTGAGAGGGCAGTGATAGACATGTTTGATTTGAATGAGATGAAATCAGAAAACCCATTTGGAGCCAGACATAAACAAATTAAAAAAGAAAAAGAAATATTTTGATAGAATGTGGATGCTAAATTCACCCCCAAACAAATATGAGGTAAATGGGCTCTGCAGCTGCACAGCAATAAGCAATAAGCAGAGAATATGAAAACTGGAGATGCACAAAAACCTACACTGAGCTAAATAAAGTTAACAGTGTTGATTTCTCTGGGCATTTTCTCAAGATTCCTCTAAAATGTTCCCAGAGAGAAAAGGAAGCAGGAGGGATCCAGAAGGTTTCAGCACATTTGTCCTTCTCCCAAGACTTCCGGATTCACAATAAATAAATGCTCGTCATGGAACAGACAAGTCTTTGTCAGTAGTAAATAAACTTTTGGAACTCATGAAATCATGCTTTAAAGTTTTCTTCCTCTTTATAGCAGACCACACTCAGTCCCTTTAGTAGTTATACCTTCACAGTATGTTGCCGCTTTGCATTTAGAACTGATTTTTGATTTTTCATGGTACAGATTCATGGAGGTGCTGGAAACATTGTTGATGTGATTACATGACACTCATCCCGTCTGCTGCTCTACTGGGCTGAATTCAGCTGACTGTGGAGGTCATTTGAGCACAGTGCGCTCAAAGTTTTCTAAGAAAAAATTAAAAAAAATAACATTTTGAGATGATTTGAGCTTTTTTGACATTATCCTGCTGGAAGTAGCCATTAGGAGATAAGTACAAAAAAGGTCATACACTCTAATAATTCGTTGGACTGCCTTTAGCTTTGATTACGGCACGCATTCAATGTGTCATTGTTTCGATAAGCTTCTGCAAAGTCACAAGATTTATTTCCATCTAGTGTTCCATTAATTTTTCACCAAGATCTCTCATTGATGACGGTAGAGTCTGAGTCTCCAGCACATCCCAAAGATTCTCAATGGGGTTCAGGTCTGGACTCTGTGGAGGCCAATCCATGTGTGAAAATGATGTCTCATGCTCCCTGAACCAGTCTTTAACTATTTGATCCCGATGAATCTTGGCATTGTCATCTTGGAATATGGTTGTGCCATCAGGGAAGAACAAATCCATTGATGTAATAACCTGTTCATTCAGTATATTCAGGTAGTCAGCTGACCTCATTCTTTGAGCTCATACTGTTGCTGAACCTGGACCTGACCAACTGCAGCAACCCCAGATCAGAACACTGCCCCCACAGGCTGGTACAGTAGGCACTAGGCATGATGGGAGAATCACTTCATCTGCCTCTCTTCTTACCCTGATGCTCCCATCCCTCTGGAACAGGATCAATCTGGACTCATCAGACCACATGACCTTCTTCCATTGATCCAGAGTTTAAACTTTATGATCTCTTGCAAATTGAAGCCTTTTTTTCCAGTTAGCTTCACTGATTAGTGGTTTTCTTAAGGCTACACAGCTGTTCAGTCCCAATCCCTGGAGTTCCCTTAGCATTGTGTCTGTGGAAATGCTCTTACTTTCACTATTAAACAGCCCTGAGTTCTACTGTTGTTTTTCTTTGATTTGATCTCATCAAACGTTTAAGTGATCACTGATCATGATCATTGAGGATTTTTTTTCGGCCACATTTCCTCCTTAAAGACAATGGGTCCCCACTATCCTTCCAGTTTTTAATAATGCAGTAGATACTTCTTAGTCCAATTTTGGAAGGTTCTGCAGTCTCCTTAGATCAGCCATTCCCAAACTTCAGAATACCAAGGCCCAATTTGAAATGTGAAAAATCTCTGCGCCCCACCCAAACCTTTATTCACATGTGTCATCAACATACAGGACCAGGAACCATGATCTGATATTAATGTGAGGGTTCAACAGATAAGGTGACACTTGTAATATTAAGTTGAGATGACAGTAGAATAACACTTAAAGGTGGAGTAGGTGTTGTTTGAAAAACGGTTCCAGCAATCCAACTCAAGTGAGATTTTGAAAATATACACTCCCTCCCTCCTCCCAAAGGCTCCGCCTCCTCCTCTTCAGCTCACCCCTCGAAACCACGCCTTCACATGATTCACGACTGCATGAACCATAGGGAGGGAGGGAGGGAGGGGTGATATTTGATGGACGTATTAGGCAGCCAATCAAAATAGTGATGATCACTTTTTTGATTGGTCAGAGTTTTTCTCTGATTATACCTTCTAGACTGGACCAAAATGTTTAGTTTTTTTTGCAAACATTTTATTTCAGTGGGTGCAATGGAAATGTGAAAAGGTTTTCAGGCAATATTGTAAAAAGTGTTGCAAAAAAACAACACCCACCCCACCTTTAACTGTTTTTTTTATTTCTTCTTAATGTTTTTTAAATCATGTCATGAATATTTTACAGTAATTAAAAACATATTTGAATAAGATTGAGGATTTAAAACATATTTGTTTATTTAATTTTAATGACCTCTCACGTCCCTCTTGCAGTACCTCGACGGCCCAGCAGGGGGCCGCGGTCCACACTTTGGGAATCACTGCCTTAGATGTTTTCTCTGCTTGATGCCAATGATTTGACCCTTCTCAAACAGACTAACATCTTTTCCTCGACCGCGGGATGTGTCTTTGACATGGTTGTTTAGGAAATGAGAAGCAAACTCATTGCACCAGTTGGGGTTAAATAACTTGTTGCCAGCTGAAAGATAAATGCCAGTGCAGTAATTATCCAACAGGAGGCTCGTACCTATTTGCTTAGTTAAATCCAGGTGGCAACTTTTTTTTTTTTTTTTTTTTTTTGGCCAGGCAGTGTATAATATCCATGGTAAGGGAAAAGTATGTGAGCTGGTAACTACTGGGATGAAGATGGTGTCTGAATAAGTGCTGTGTTTTATTTAAAGAAGGGGGTCTGTTGAAGTCGGAAAAAAACTTGTTTAGTGAAGTGCATCACAAGAGAGACAAAGAAGATTTCTGTGGATCTTAGAGGAGGAGCTGCTAATGCTCCCCAAGCTAGAAGCTTTAAAAAACATACAGAAGGAGGAAGGATCATGGTTATTCTCCACAGGAGCAGAGGGCTGCAAACATCATTATATACTAAATATCACTCTAATATAATGGTTTGTAACGTGGGGATGTCCTGCCACTGACAAGCAGCAAATGCATATTTACTATTCAAGAGGCAATGACTATTGTGTCTACTCAGAGAACTGCCTTTAAGACATTTTTGCGGCCTTTATTCAAAGAAAGAGAGAGAGAGAGGAGGAGGAGATGCAGTAAAGGGCTGTAGGCTGGGACTCAAACCTGCAACCGCTGCAGGTGGACTGTTGTCTGTGAACCACCGCTGAGCGATACAGCAGCCTGGAGAAATAACAAAACAACAGGAATCCCATAAAAGCCCAGATGGCCCAGACTTTCATCAGCACTTACACACCCATTTATGGATCTGTGAGGAGCTAAAGGTGTGAAATAATTCTAATTTATTGAAAATAAACCTGCATTTCTTTAAAAAAAAAAACAAAAAAACAATCAAAAGCAGAACAATAACTGATGCAAGTAGCCAGCTGGTATAAAATCATCAGGAGCTTCAAAACTCAGACAGCCATATTGTAACTTCCCCTTTTATATCATCCTTCTCTCACAGGTATGATAACTAATCTCAGCTCGTCTTCTGTACAGCTAAGCTGCTGTTTAGAGGGCTGCCAGCCACAAATCGCTTATTCCGGCAGCTCATTTTTCACTGCTTGATTACACGGTTCATAAGTTTTATCTTGATGCGGTATTTATTTTATACTGGGGAAACATGTTTGGACAATGAAACGCATCACAACAGCAGGTTTTTGTGGTTTTCTTATCCTCAGATGATCAGATAAAGGGTCTCACTCTGATTTTCATTTACAGCTTGGTGACATTCAGCAGCGACTGCTGACCAAACTGCTTAAATTAGTGCTGAAGTTTCCAGGTGGAAAAAAAACAAAAAACAAAAAGGTGTAGTAAACCATTATAAGCTAACGACTCACAGAAGCACATTCATACAGAAGTTTTGAAGAGCGCTGGTGCTTCTCCTCTCCTACTAGTTGTCTTACAAAAGGTGTAAAGCATTCAAGCATTTGCACTGTGAAAACCTGTACTGACAGGTTGTTTCAGTCTAACAGAAAGAATGACATGTCATCCATTAGTGACACAGTTAGTGACCTGCTGCACGCTGAAAACACACCTTACATCAAAATCCCATTAAGGTATAATAAATGGTAGCAGGATAAAATATCCTGCAGAGGGGAAACCAGGAGAGTTATTGGGTCATTGTGTCTAAAGACCTGGGAATGCAAACATGTATACTGTGAAATATAACCGTAAATGTGAAAATGGACTGTGTTTTCTCCACAACAGCATGTGTTGGATTACTGCTGATAAGAGGTGAAACTGCCTATTTGCTACGAGATGTAAGTTCTGTAGAAAACCTAGAGGGACTCTCTACGCCGCTAACTCAAACAACGTTAAAGAGGAACTGTAACTTAACTGTTGTGTCCTATGCTTTTATTATGAAAGATTCCACTGCCTTAGTATTTGAGTATTAATTTTGACAATTATTTATTATATTACATTATTTATTTATTAGTTTTGCTTATTTTGCCTACTGTCAGATGCGTTTATGCGGCACCTCTGAGGGTGCCGGTTGAGAAACACTGCTTTAGATGAGAGGAATGAGGGAGAGGAGAGACTGCTGCTGCCTTGCGCTCATTAGCATTAGCTTCCGTTAGCTCACGTTAGCGCGATTTCAAAACTCCATGGAAGTGATTGTTATGTTGTAGGTGGCTGATCAGGTTTTAAGTATTAAAGCTTGTGCTTCCCTCCTCGTAGAATTCACTCGGAGGATTCATCACAAATAACCACCAAACTATCTTCTTCTGAAACTTTAACGAAGTTCCACGCCGTCATGTTTGTTGTGATCAGCACAATGCATGCTGCATTCAAGGTGTAACGTAAATTCCTCCGTTCCCTCATTTGCTAGTCGTTCTTTCAGCCTTTTCTATTTTTTTTTCTTTTTTTTTTATGTAACATGTGGGAGAATACTGCGAATATCAATTAAAGTCAGTAACTACTAAAATTATGACCGAGTTAACGAGTTGTTTTCTAGCATGAGGGGGTATTCTTGATTTTCCTTATTGAGTAATCATTTTTCTGATTATGCCGACGTTACTTGAACATAACATTCACTGCCGGTGTTGTGAAATGTCATTCAAGGCTCAGAGGGAGCGAGGCACTGCCGTGTTGACAGAAATATATATGTTATCAGGGCTATTCGTCATGATATCGGAGTTATCGGGATGACGTCATCATTTCCTGTTATCGGCCCGATAGTTATCGTGCACCTCTAACATTTGCCAAATGTTAATTCCATTGTTAATGTGTTGGAAAGGAGAGCTGCATTTACTGTTTCTTCTAAATAACTTGGAAGAGTGGGGAAATTATTCAGATTTATTTTGTAGAGGATGTGTATTACCTGTGATGGACTGGACTGTCCAGGTGGACCCCCGCCTTTCACCCAAAGAGAGTTGGGATAGACTCCAGCAGATCCCTGTGACCCTGCAGAGGATTAAACAGTCTTAGATAATGGATGGAAGGATGTGTGTTTCGGTGCAGAACATAGCTGTGAACCATTCTTTATATTAGCCCATTCTTTATAATACGCACCAGACACGCGTTTGCAGCACCAAATATAAAACCAATAAAACCGTCAAGCATTAGTTTGAGGACCTACAAAAATGAAGAGGGATGGACAGATTTTTCTACCAACAGTGTTTTTAAACAGCATCACCTCTGGGGACAAAGTTGAGATGATCCCTGACGTTCCCCTGGTGGCCTTCATGTCTCGGCCCAATGAAGGGGGAAAATGAAACGGTGCAGAAGTAAAAACGACAGCAGACACAGCAGCAGCAGCCATTTTTCCAGCATGAAACCGTACAACAGCAATATTTGATATGGCTTTTAAATGAAGCTGTGACTGATGTGAAAGACATGACAGCCCAAACTGTTTCTGTCCAGCCCTCGTTCTCTCTCCTGGTCCTGGTCTCCTGGTCCGTGCAACAACTGTATGAGGCTGGTGACGTGCTTTCAGAGAGCAAACACTGAGCAGGTCCAAGTCCAATTACTGTTGGACTCCCCCTCCATTAATTAAATCATCCGAGCAGCATGGTGCACTACGAGAAGTTTTTCTATTTGGAAAGACGTTTCAGAGTCAAAACAAAACCGGAAACATCATGTTGGCAGGACCGTCTCATGTAATGTTACCTTTGAAATTGTGTTTGAGGAATTTCCCTCCATTCCTTGTTAACCTACGGTGACAGCCAACTACCAGAGACAGAAAATACCAAAAGAATGAGACCTTTGAATAATATAACATCCATTCAAAGCACGTCAGGTTGTTACCTAAATATTCTCTCTCAGAAATGATTCAATTTTTTTCTAGGAATTGTGAGAATAGTCATATCTGGTTTACTGACCTGTCGGAGCAGAGTTGGGGTTTCCAGGGAGGCAGCCAGGTGGTTCGTTAAAATTTTTAGCCATTCTGAGCAACACAAACTCCTGCAGTGAGTTGACGAACCCTTTGGCCACTCTTACAAACTATGTAGTCCTGGGGCTATAAAACCACCTCTAACTGAAACCATTCTCACCATCTTGTTCAAAGCAGCAGCTGACAGAACCACAAAGCCATTTGGTCTTTTTATTTGAGTCTTATTTAACCAGGAAAATAAAAAATCTTGAGGGTTATAGCTCAGCTTTGCACACATAATCGACTCTATATATAGGAGGCATAAATATAAATCTGCTGTTATATAGCGCTTTCTCCACACCATCAAAGCACTTTACATTGGCCCCATTCGCACACCAGTGGGTGGCGCTAGCCTGCAAGGCGCTGCCAGACCCACTGGGGGCAAGTTAGGGTTCAGTGTCTTGACCAAGGACACTTTGACATGTCAGTTGGAGCCGGGATTGAACCCCCAACCTTACGGTGACTGGACAACCTGCAGCCCCCCCCCCCCCCAAGTACAACCACTGAGTGTACGGGAGGACGAAAACATGTGATGCACTTTGGTGTGTCAGGGTTTTAAGTTTGTTGATGAATTTCAGGGTCTCATTGAAGACTGAAGGAAGAAAACAGAAAGAAGAAAGAAAACAGTTTTAACAGTTGTTCCCTCTTGGGTGTGGGGCTTCATTTTGGACCCCCTGGTGTTTGTACTGGGACTAACTGGGTCTCGTAGTCTCAGTAGTGATGACAGAAGATTGAAGAACTTCACAGGATGACCCCCAAAATAATCTTGTGGAGAAAGGAACTTTTTGAAATCCACTGCAATGAGTTTCAATCAGAGGCACAGAAGTTATCTGTGTTTGGTTTAAAAAAGAACTTGATTCTTTCATGTTAGTCATATTTTTTCTTTGGACGCTGCATGACATTCTTGAAGGCGAGGCTCAGTATGAGTTGTAGTTACTGTTTGAATATCTAATAGAAAATGTTTTGTCAAAAAACTGGTATGCCTTTGACTATGGGTATGTGGAGCGCAAAAATCGACCTACAAGGGTCAAATTGGACAATAGTGGCAATAATATGGGGCTCACTTCAATTCAGACTCTTGTAAAAAGTGTTCATTTGCTTTTTGGTGAAATTGTGCCAGAAGGAAACCAAAACTGGTTTTTGCTTCTGCTTTTACTGCAGATGATAAACATTATATTTTCTCCATCTGTTACATCATTGGTTGTTCAAAGTGCTGTATCCTGATAGAAACATGATCCCGAAACTAGGGGTGCACAATAATTATTATGACGTCATTCCGATGAGTCAGATATCATGACGAATAGCCCGATAACATATATATTTTTGTCCAAACAGCAGTGCCTCACTCCCACTGAGACCCGAATAACCGGCAGTGAATGTTATGTTCAAGTGACGTCGGCATAATCAGAAAAACGATTTCTCAATAAGGAAAATCAAGAATACCCCCTCATGCCAACTTGTTAACTCTGTCATAATTTTGATAGTTGCTGACTTGATTTGATATTTGCAGTATATTCCCACATGTTACACGTAAAAAATAGAAAAGGCCAAAAGAACGACTAGCAAACGAGGAAACGTGGGAATTCATGTTACACCTTAAATGCAACCTGCAGCACAGCGTATTGATGAAAACAGAGAAAATGGCTTCGATTTTATGGAACTGAAGATTGTTATTTTCTCTGGTTATTTGTGACAAAAACTCCAAACGAATTCCTAGAGGAGGGAAAAATAGCACAATCTTTAATACGTCAAACTTGATCAGCCATCTGAAACAAAACCATCACGTCTGAGTTTTGAAATCGCGCTAACATGAGCAAACGTGGGCAAGCCAGCAGCGAAGAATTTACTGGGACTTTTCTTTTACCCAGCTGGCCTTCAGGCAGGAAGTTCCCCGCATATGATCCAGGTCCTGCTCAAGGTTTCTTCCTCAAAGTGGAGTTTTTTCTTGCCACTTTTGGGCTTAAAGGATTTTTTCTCCCGAGTTTTTACTTGCCATTATCCTTGATTTGGATTTAATATCATAATTTCAGTTCATGATATTTGCTCGGGGGTCATGCTCTGGGTCTCTGTAAAGCGCCTCGAGATAATTGACATTGTACCAGACGCTTATACAATCAGCATTGAATTTAATTGACTTTCACACATTGACAAGGCTTTTGAAAAATCCAAGAAATTTACCAAAAAATGACCCACGGGCAAAGGTGAAATGGTTAGAAGGTAGAAATGTTTGAACCTAACTTGTCAGTGCATTAGTTTTTTTTTTTTTGTGAACTTCTGGAATCCACTTTTCCAGTTAGTAATTCTGATGCATGTATTTCCATCAGTTTAAGGAGCCTTTATTTTTTATATCAGTCAGTAATGAACCTTATTTAAGTTGATGTGAGATATCAAATAGGTTTGTTTGATAGCTTTATGAAAATGTTTGAGAGGCTTGACAATAGTTTTTCATTGGAAAAAATAAATATCTGTTCATTTAAAGAGTCCAAACTGCTTTTGCATTTGTTCATAGTATTGATGTAATGATCTTAGGTATATGTGTGTGTTATCAGTATCAGCCGTTAGGAGCTGAAAGTTATCGGGTATCGGTACCCATTATCCATCTTGTATCCGAAAAATTGGACCACTAATACATATGTGGAGCATGAGATTTGAGGCAAAACACAGGGTTTTCAAAAATAACTTCAAAAACATCACAAAATCTCTAGCAAAAAAACCCTCAAATGTCAATTGCATGTCATTGGGTGACATCAGTCAAAATGCACTGAGTATGGACCAATGAAATCTATTAATGTGGACAATGAGGACTATGGAGACATGTTGGCACAAGCTTTGCATCTTGAGTGTGTATTGCATGACATCTATGCAACTAACTGGGTTACAACCAGTGGGACAGAGTACAGGGCAGGACTAATAATTAGCAGTAAGATTGAACATGAAATATCTGTGTTTTGCAGAATAGAAAACATAATTGTTGTTGATGGTGTTATCTACTTTCTTGTAAACAAGCTTGTGGCTGACCTGTTTCAGTTAACATTTTCATGCTTACAAAGTAAGAGAGAGGAAAGCACGGTGGCTTAGTGGTTAGCACTGTTGCCTCACAGCAAGAAGGTTCCTGGTTCGAACCTCAACAGGGGGGGGATCCTGGTTTGAACCTCAGGGTCTTTCTGTGTGGAGTTAGCATGTTCTCCCCGTGCTTGCGTGGGTTTCCTCCGGGTACTCCGGCTTCCTTCCCACAGTCCAAAGACATGCATGTCAGGTTAATTGATAATTCTAAATTGCCCGTGTGTATGATTGTTTGTCTGTATGTGTGGCCCTGCGATGGACTGGCGACCTGTCCAGGTGGACCCCTGCCTTTCACCCGTAGACGGCTGGGATAGACTCCAGCAGATCCCCGTGACCCTTCAAGGATGAAACGGGTATAGAAAATGGATGGATGAATGCTTACGAAGTATTTGAAAGTAATGACAAAGATGTTGTTAAAGCAGATGGTCTTGTGATTGATAAGCCCTTTGATTTACAAAGTGCTTATGGTGGAGATGAGAGCCAATATATTGTGCTATTATTTTATTTGTAATTGTTTAACTTGTGCCTGATCTTATTGCGCTAATTCATATTGTGCCGGGAAGATATGCATTTCATTTTGAATTAAAAATTTAAAAAAACCCACTAATTTTTATTACTTGATTACTGTTGCTGTTTGACACATTTGAACTCGAGATATCTTTTTTTTTTTGACTACAGTAATTTTCAGATTTTGTGATGTATGCTAGGCTAGTAAACACAGAATGTACTTTTCATGTACAGTCAAACAAAATTATTAATGTTAACTGACACTAGTGAAAGGAAGAAAAAACACAATTTTAGGGTTAAACATACACTTTTGTGTAATAAAATAACACTGTATGTTTAAAGATTAACAGAGTGAAAGGTAATAATACAATTTTGAGTTAAGAGTGCATTTATGTGGTGTCACAGAACACCAGGCGTGTCAAAATTTTAAAATATTTACACTTTGCATAGAGTAAATTTAACTCAAAATCCGTGAGAATTATATAAACTCAGAAACAAGAGTTGAAATGAATACTGTGGGAGTTGAATGAACACTCCTGATTTTGCTTTGTGAATAGATGTCCGGGGAGATCTGATCAGTCCCTGGTGACATCAGAACTGCTAATCAATTACGCTCTGCAGGTATTTCAGCAGTGAAACACGTCTGGAGCTTTCGTGTCGTCCTGCCGTGCCCAGACACATTAGGAAGAGGACGCAGAGAGAAGCGCTGGAGAGAACAAGAAAAGAAAGCGGGAGGAGGGAGCCTGCTGTATTTATGTCCAGCAGGGCGGGATCCACCTCCACGGGCACCCCTGCCGTGTTTTGGGGGTTAGCACCCAATAAGAGGACACTGACAACATTTTTAACTCCTGGATGTAAAACCATTAGGTGCAAAGCCTGCTGGGAGTTTGAGTCATTTCTGGTGTTTCTTTGTCTTAAAGGTCATGTGGTCAGCCTTTCTGGATGTCAGCAGCTTCCTTTGTAATAGCAACACTTGCTGGCCCAACATGTGTAATAAGATGTACATGTTCTAAGTGTGGCTAAGGTTAATAAACATGCTTTCTGAGCTTTAATAACTTTGCAGACTTTGCACAGGAACTTTGCACAGACAAGGAAGCAGGAGAAAAGCTTCAAACACATGAGGTTCTGACATGAATGCCTGGTTCCTGTACAGTAAAAGGTTTAGTGGTCAAATGCAGCCAATGGCCACAAGCTCACTCCAGTAACAAGAAACAAATCAGCACGTTAAATTGATAAAGCAGAACCTGTGGGAGTAGGGAACTGGAGAATCAGGCAGTTAGACAGTTTGTTGCGTAGATCAGTGGTTCTCAACTGGTCTGGCTTCAGGACCCACCATCACCCTTAATGACAAGCCGTGATCCAAATCAAGGAAAATTTCCAACTTCTCAAATTTATTGAATGAAAAGATTGTGTAGTTTGAATCGGAGATGGTAAAATAGAATATCAAGTTTATTGGTGAACCAAAATGGCAAAAACCAAAATGGCAAAAACCAAAATGACTTCCAGTGGGAAATATTCCCTTTGATGCTCAATTAGCTGCATTTTAATTAAATCCAAAACACTTCATTTCAGTAACTTCAGCCTTTTTTAACAGAGTCAACAAGAACAAACATGAAATAAAAAAGTGCAACCACTGAGCAGTAGTTTCAAAAATAACTAAAATATGTAGCATTTGCTGAGTACCCACTTCCTGAATATATAACAATTTCCTATTAAAACTATCTAGTCACTTATTTAAGCATTAATCATTAAGCTGACATAACAAACACAACATTTCAGTAACAGCCATTTTCAAGACTCAACAGTGTTTTTATGCACAAACATGAAATAAAACAGTGCAACCACTGAGCAGTAGTTTCAAAAAGAACTCAGAATATATAGTTTTAGCTGAATAACCATCACTGACCTTTGTCTTCAAGATAAGAAAATCCATATCTCATATATTCTTGGTTGTATCTGTGTTTCACCATCAACATATGGAAACAAACTTCGCAGGTCTTCTTCTATGGTGTGAACTGGCGGGTGTCAACTCGCATTACAGGACATTATCGCCATCTACTGTTAAGGAGTATGAATGACACACATTTCTTTTTTTTTTTTTTTTTTTAGCATTTCCTTCCCCATGCAAAGGCCCACGACCCGCTGAAAACAGGTCTGCGACCCACTTTTGGGTCGTGACCCACCACTTGAGAACCACTGGCTTAGAGGACCACAATGGGACTCTTTCATGATTAAAAAACCAGATCTGGAGCTGGCTGAAGAGGGACAGACAGACTGGTGGCTGAAGTATTGATAGAGGCTGTTCAAACAACAGCATGTGCTACTTCCAGCTCAGCAAGCAAGTCAGCCATCCCAGGGAACCCAGTAATCCTAGTTTTAATAGCAGTCTCAGTTATTGTCTCCTACTGCTCACAGTCTCAACCAGAGTCCAGAGGTTTTCACCGTTACATCTACCTCACCGAACTCCTTGGGAGTTGGTCCAAGCCGTGAAGACGAGCTGCTGTGTCAGCTCCGTCTAATTGATTCTGTCAACAGTGTAAGCAGAGGACTCGCTCACAGGCAGGCAGATACTAAACAAAAATTACTTTTTGAAAATGACAAAAAGTCAAGAAACCGCTGAACCAGATAATCCACCAAAGTTCATTAAAAAAAAAAAAAAAAAACCTCTCGTACAAAGAACCAGCATGACAGAAATACGAAGCAGGAAATACAATAGCTAGTTTGCAGGAAGGATGACAAGAAAAACGAGGACTTACAGAAAAACAGGCGGTACAGATACCGAGCAGAGGATGAGCACCAAAAACACAGAAACTGAAACTTGGTGTTAAACCAAAGCAGGAAGCAAAATTCAACAGAAAGCACAAGGATTAAGCTCTTATGAAATAAAAGAGAATCAAATTAATTATGGTTAAGAAGGAGAACCAATCTCACAATCAACCAGTGTAAATGAGTAGAAAAAACAATTTGAAAATCTTGAAAGCAAGGCCAACAGTAAAACTCATAGATCATGACAAATGTAATTTTATACGACTACTGTTTGTTAGGTAAAGTTATTTATGATAGATTCTTTCTTTCCCTTGATTTTAATGCTCCAGTAAATGATGCTGTAAACCACAAAGAAAATGTTTAAAGAAAATCATATTTATGACTTCATTCTTTTTGATATTTTTATGTTAGTCAATATCCTTATAAAACACTTCACGGCAGTATTGATCACCAGTACAATCAACCTCCCACAGATACACTGTGCTGTATTGATTATTGAAAACATATAATGATCCAGAGAATTAAAGTGCTGACATCTAACTGAAGTTAGCAGTAAAACATCTGGTGGCCCTGCTGCTGCAGTTGCATGTGCATCTACTCAGTAACCCTCAGGGGACGGAGCAGTCATGAGATGGGTATAGACTGAAGCTGATAAGAGGTAGTAAACAACGGTGTGTGTGTGGTTGTGTGTGTGAGTCTGATGGGTGCTATAGAAAACCACGTCAGAGATTGATATGTCAACACGACTCTGCTCACACATCAACCTGGTCCTTCATTCTGCAGAAAGGTCAGCGCCAGGAGAAGCATAATTAACCGAGCAATGACTCCACTTCAGTGCAGATGTGAATAAAGTCACAGACAATGACAGTGAGATGGTGCAAGAATGATGGATGGATCAAGATGAAAGTATCATCACCACTGTGATGTGGGAGCACTTTGCTTGTAATTTTCAGTGTATGTATGTATGTATGTGTGTACTGATTTTCTCCTGGACTGTCTATTTTGTGAACTATAACATTATATTATTCATTTCTAACTGATAAGCTATTACCTCCAAGCATCTCTTGAAACTAACAAACATTATTGGCATCCATTATTTGTTCCATCCTTCACATAAATATTATGTTAGCCTCCCTCCATTGGCTTCCCGTAAAATTCAGAATCAAATTTAAAATTCCGTTACTCGCATATGAGGCCCTTAACAACCAAGCTCCTCAGTATTTACAAGATCTGATTAAGCTTCATGCTCCTAATAGCTCTCAGAGTGCAGGTTTACTTGTAGTTCCTAGAGTATCCAGAAGTAGGTTTGGAGGACGGGCCTTCTACCTTTATCATAGGACCAGGTACCAGTTTGGGTTAAGGAGGCTGACACCACCTCCACCTTTAAAACTAAACTGAAAACATTTCTGTTGAGTAAAACCTATAGTTAGTCTGAACAATAGTGTGTTAGGGCCAATAACCTTGTCATAGCTATGCTGCTATAGGTCTACGCTGCAGGGAGACACCAACATGATTTTCTGAGTGGTGACTTCAGCCCTCTTCCCTCCCCTCCTTTCCTTTTCTTTCTTTAGCTCTAGCCATAGTCCCTAAGCTCCACGGCAGCAGCAAGGTACTCAGAAGGACATTTAGAACTGTTCCTTAGAGTTTTAGCCAAACTCACTGAGCTTGGAGGGTTGATGATACTTGTGAACATGTCTGGCATACTTATATCTACTGTTGGTTAAAAATTGCATCAGGTCACAGAGACCTGTTTCTTAGTATCTAACGTAGAATATCTAATCTAAAAAATCAGAAAAGCGCCATGGCTTTTCTGAGGCTGGCTGAGAAGAATGTGTGTTTAAATGACTGTGTTTTCCTCAATTCATTGTCTTGTGCTGACACAGTTGTCCTGTACACTACTGTGAGTTACAATGACCATCTCTGCTGTATACGATGGAGATTAAATTTCCACTTGCACCCTCTGTCCGATTGTCCAGTCAAGTGTCTCTCTATCCTCTCTGTCCTGTTTCTGTCCTTTTTTCTTTCTTTACCCAGCTGGTCTTCACCAGGAAGGTCCTCCATATGATCCAGGTCCAGTTCGAGGTTTCTTCTCTCCCCTTTTTCCCTTAGTTTTTTTTTCTTGCCACTGTTTCCTTACTTAATATTTAGTAATATTACTAATAGTTAATAATATTGTCTTGGTGGTTCCTTGAGATAATTTGTATTGTAATAAACACTAAATTGAATTGAACAAATGCTTTATTTATTTTTTTTTTTAATTCAAGTGTATATTTAGATGCTTGTTGCACATCATTTATTTGCAATTACAACTAATCTCTGTTGCTCTCAGTGACACCTCTATGCCAACAGGTGTCTCATCTCACTCTTCTTGAGCAAACTGCTTCAACTCTCAAATTTTAAAGGTTGGCTTCTGCACAGTTGTTTTTTTTTTTTCATCAGTCTTTCTTTGTGCGTTTAGTTCTATGTTTTGAGTCGTTATCCTTTTTTTCTGGACCCTTGACCTGTGATGGAGGCTGAGTTTCCTGACTCTGGTCAGCAACTTTCAGGATGTTTTGAAAGTCTTCAGATTTCATTGTGTCCTGCGAGATTCGAGCCATTCTTGGGTCACTGATAATCTTTAGATCATTATTATTTCATTTGATTTTAAACAAATTGTTCCCAGTTTGCACTCAACAGAGAGGCTGAGAAATTGTAACACTTAGGGCCTGATTTACTAAGATCCTAAATAAAGAGTACTAAATTGCGTGTGCACTGAAAAAGTTTGCGCGTGCTGTTGTTGTGTGTTTTGCGGGTGATCAACTAAGAATGCTCGCGCAATTGATAACGGGTGCAAACCGCAGTATTTAAATGAGGTGTTGAGTGTCTTACGGTTTGCGCCATGGAGAGTCTGGATGGAAAGCAGGATAGACGCAAGCGCAAAATGAAATTTGACGAGTTGGAGTTAGAGATATTAGTGGAAGAGGCAAATAAACACATTCATGAACTAAAGCAAAGAAATTTAAACATTACCAAAAGAAACGCAATATGGGAGAAAATCTGCGATGGAATAAATGCAGTTGGTAAGACAAACAGAACGGCAGATGAGGTTAAAAGAAGGTGGCAAGATATAAGGCGAGGAACTAAAGAAAAAGTGGCCTTTAATAAAACTTCGGCAAACAAGACGGGTGGTTAAGTGGCCGTTGAGAAGTTCAAGCCTCCATAACCGCGGAGCGCTTTCATTACGGAGATGCGTCTCTGCGCACCTGTGGCATCAATGAGTGGAGCTGTGGCTGGAGCCGACTCGTCCTCACACACTACTCATTCGTAAAAAAAGTATATGTTTTTTCATAAAATCCATCCATCCATCCATCCATCCATTAGCTTCCGCTTATCCGAAGTCGGGTCGCGGGGCCAGCAGCTTCAGAGGTCCAGATCCCCCGGCCGCTTCCACCAGCTCCTCTGGGAGAATCCCGAGGCGTTTTTTCATAAAAATGATGTGGAAATAACCCATTTTATTACAACTAAAATTGTGCTTGGGAGGAGTATTTTCACCGGACATTTTGACCGGAGAGATTATAAAATCCCGGACTTCCGCATATTTTACCAGACAAAATCCAGCAATTACCAGACAACGGAAACCCTGGTGCCTCCTGTGGCAACCTTTTGCTGAATAATACTCGATTTAACATTTAAATAAAATATTTCTCCTTTTGCATGTGCAAACAAATTTACACGAGTCCGAAAGACTCTCTCTCTGCGTATTCTTTGATTTTGGCGATGTCGCCTCCTTGCCACAATAACAGCAGCCATCGGTGCGTAATGCTGGGCAGATTAGCACCTTCCTTTCGAACGTATTAAATACAGACGCAATCACAATCCCCGCAATTACTTTCAGGGTTGGTAAATCTCATTGCGTGTGGTAAATGGACCTATTTGCATTTTCCCCTCCCAGTATTTTGCGCTTTCTGGCGGGTACGCCCCATATTGATTATTCATCAGAGCAAAAGTACTAAATGAACAGCGTGTGCTATTTTGCTCAGTTGAGAGGCGTAGTCCTCTTTGCACGCTGTTAGTAGATCAGCTTGCACATTGGTTTGCGGGTGATGTCAAGTTTGCACACGTTTTTACGCACGCAAACCTTTAGTAAATCAGGCCCTTAGTCTATGTTTTTATCTTCTTTTTTTTTATCTGAAGGCAAACTTTTACCTTCTCGAAGGCTTTAAACCAAAAACTTGAGACTTTACTGGCCAAATTCAAATGAAAATGAAAACCTGCAAGTGCTGAAAAAGTCTTTTTGGAAGGTGTACCTCCAAGGTGAGAATACAGAAGTATTAAAGTCCTTTGAAATATTGTAAGGCTGATATTAACACTCTAACCAATTAAAGTTTAATATTAAAGCTCTTGAGAGCATTGTTAAGTGTTAGCTATTCAGTGAATCTCTTGGAACCCCCCCCCCAGCTCTAACATCATTATTGTACACATGCATAATTTACAAAAGAGAGGTATAAATAATTCTGTTCTCTGAATTATTACTGAGGTAACTGATTTCTTATAGAGTGAGAAAAACACAATGTGAACAACCTTTTGTATCATTTGATAATGTCAGAATTGATATCACAGGGGGTTATGTACACACTTTTGAGTGCAGCTTTATGGGACTAAAAGAGTTATCCATTACAAGACCTGAGGAGTTTTCTGGGAAACCTAAAACTGTACACTAAAATATTTTTATCCCTCAGCCTCTTTAAAAAAAAACAACTAAACAATTATGTAATAAAAAACTATCTAAGGAAATTTAAACTTTCTATTTAAATTACTGACTTTGTTCACGTGTCTCAATATTTTAAAAAATGTACTTTTTTTATGTTGATGTGCCATGTGGTTACTTTAGACGTGAGATCTCCATCTTTTACTGGAGCAGTTGGCAGCCGAGTGCATAGTGAGAATCAGCAGAGCTAATGCTAACTGCTAACAGAGAGACGTTTTCACTTATCACCCTCCCTGCTGCTAAATCAGATTATTACTTTTACTAAACAGTGGTTAAATTAATCTTCTAATAAACAAAGCTAACTTACCTTGGAGCAAATGTTGGTGTGTTTTGTAACTTTCCCCACTTTCAGTTGCTTGTGTGGACGGAGACATAACTAAACCCACAGCCTGCATTTTCCAGCGTTTGTTTTGGCTTGGGAAAGGAATAGAAAATGCCCCCTCCAGACCAAGGTTATTATAGTTAGTGAAAAACGAACGAAAAAACGAAAACTAGAATTGAAAAAACATTCTTGTTAACTAAAATAAAATAAAAACAAGTTAAAAAAAAGATAACTAACTGAAACTGTATTATGTGTAGGCTGTACGGCTGCTTCAAGATAGAAGCCACGAGCAATGTGAGGAGTCAGCTGAAGGTTCACAGGCTCAACCAGGAGGTGCTGGAGACGACCAGGATGAACTGTAGCTCCAGTCAGAGTCAGAGGAGTCAGACATGGAGGATGAGGAGAGTAATTCTCCGTGTTCTTTTATCTGGTGCCATTGACGAGACTAGAAACAAAGACCAATTAAAGCATTTAAGATACAAAGATTAATACAAGGATTTGATATGCCATGCAGAATATTTTAATCGGCCGACTGATGCATTACCTAAACACCACAGAGAGATTGCAGAAAATGCATACAGAATAGTGAAGTCTCTCTGTTTTTAAAGCTCCAAAAAGGCGGGTCCTCGCATTCTTCTGAGTTTATTGCTCTTTGTCTCTGAATACAGGTGGCCAACAGTTCTGAATCGCAGGTCCAGACACATGCAGTTGTGTTTGTCCAGGAGATGAGATGTAACTAAATGTGTTATCTATGCTGTCGCAAACTTCCTTGGATGACAGCAGGTCAGGAAGTCGGGATGTTCCAGTCGTTTAGGTCGTAAAGTGGCCAACTGAGGATTCGTGGTCATAAAAGCAGCCAGCATTGCCACAAGCAATAAAGTTTTAGTTTTAACATTTAAAACAGTTCTCTAAGTTAATCCTGAATCCCAACAATGAGGAGAGTGGAGATCTTGGTGAGTGTGGTTATTTTGACATACACTTAATAGTAATAAACATATAGCCAGGTGAGTCAGTTGAGAACCTATTCTCACTTACAATGACGACCTGGCCAAGAGGCAGCAGAAAAGGCATTTGTTAATATTATTTCTTTTTTTGTAATTTTGTATATTAAATGTCAAAATGATATATAGGCATTTTAAACTTTACACGATAGTTCCCCATGAAGATCAACAGGGGAAAAGAGAGACGAAAATTCTTGTTCACTTTCTCTCATTTACTGCAATCAAGTATTTAATACAGACTGTCTATTGACATGAAATAGATAGATATAACTTTATTTATCTATTTTGTTTAATATTGTGTCTCTAATCAATTGCAATCCTGAGCATCAAATTATAGCAAATGAAAAAAAAAACAATTATGTCAAATTGCAGACTGCAAGTTTCGACTTAAAACGTTTTAACCTGGGCTCGAATAGGCTACTTGCTTTTTAACATGTGCAATGACTTTTTTTTTTAGATTAGCCTATATCAGTACACCTTTGGCTGCTTACAACAGTCCAAACTTAAAAGCGAAATCCAACCCAAGTAGTTTACACTTGTTAAAAAGCAAGTAGCCTAATCTAGCCCAGGTTAAAAAGTTTTAAGTTGACACTTATAGCCTGCACTTTGACATAATTGTTTTTTCATTTGCTATAATTTGATGTTCAGGATTACAATTGATTATAGAGACACAATATTAAACAAAGTGTCATACTGTGGAAACAAGATTATGGGGCTCATAGTGTAATAAATTAAATATAATAGAACATGAAAGGTCATGTCATCCCTGCTCTCAAACCAAGGGTCAGGACAGCCCAAGTCCAAATTCATGTCTTAATAGTGTGAAACTACTTTTTGTGTATTTTACATTTGATGCTTACATCATCTTATTGTCTGTTTTCTCATTTTGCTTTGCAAAGAATTTCACCTGCCAGATGGGGAGAACAACAAGTTCCAGAGGATGCCATGCCTTATAACAAGAGCAAGAAACCTGGTCCCTGCTGAAAGGAAATCATCAGTGGCAAATGAAGCAATGATCAAAAAGTGTGGCAAAACTCTGGTTCGGGATTGTAGCAAACGCTGGAACAGCACTTTGGATATGCTGAGAAGACTGCTGGAGACTGAATCAAGTACTTAAAGAGTTGGGCATAGACACACTTCTCACAAGTGATTGGGCTCAGAACCTGGTCAAGCTACTAGAGCCCTTTGCCATTTACACAGATCAGCTTCAGAGTGACAGCAATCACTCTCAGAAGTAGCGGCATGCCTGCTTAACCTTGAGACACAGCTGCTGACAAGTACTGCTGGAAAGCAATTAGCACAAGTGCTGATGAAGTCTTTGCGAGAACGTTTTGCTGCCATTCTTCGCCCTGTTTCTCCACAGCAGCAGCCTGCCTAATGGATCCAAGTGTTTCACTGGTTCTTCAAACACCAGACATGGTGCCACTGAGGAGAGCAGCTCAGTTATTGCTCAGTATAACCCAGCTACTGCCCCTCAGGATGATGTTACCACTGCAAAGGCCAGTCAAACTCCAACAAGTACCCCTTCTACTGTTCTACAGAAATACCGCTTCCTTGCATCCCGTATGGAGGTCAGTGTGTCCTTGACAAGTCAGCCTGATGTGACCAATAGTCCGTTGACTGAAATGAAAAAGTATGTCGATGATGTCAAACAGGGTGTCTTTAATGAGACACCACTGCAGTTCTGGAGATCAAGAGAGGCTGTCTATCCAAAACTTGCCCCAGTGACATTAGACCTTGTTAGTGCCCCTGCCTCACAAGCTTTTGTGGAACGCATCTTCTCTGTGTGGGAACTGTTGTCATCTGGCCTTAGAAATAGAACAGCCACATCTCTGGAGCAGTGTGTTTTCCTCAAGATCAATAAGAAATTGCTTATTGACTAAAGCACAACCATCTCTCTCTTTTTTCCACACCTACAGTCATAGACACACTGTCAGTTTCCCATTCACACTCACACAAAATGTTGAAAAGCTGAATTTTGAGATTGTCCATCCACAATGCAAAGGCTTAAATTGGTTTTAGTTTTCAATGTTGAACAGAAGGTTATGTTAGTTTAACACAAAAGAAAACCGGATACGTGTGTACTTTCAGTGTCTAAAACTTTCACGTTATCATTTTAAATTTAACATGTGGGGTACTGTTCTGTTAAATCAACTGCAGGGATTTGCACTGAAGCTAATGCACCTCTAATGCAATTATTTATGTAGTTTATTTTGAGATGTTTCATGTAAATTAATAAACTTCTAGTTTAAAGTTTGTTGGCTTTTTCAGGTTTTTGAGGTTTAGCTCCCTGGCTTTGAAGTACTGTGACTTGTCTTATGAATGGCTTCATGTCGTGTTCATGTGTCTTTAATCTTTTTTTTTTTTTAACCCAGCACACTATGTGCATTCTAACAGGAGTAGCATTGCACATATTTTGTATCCTGTTGGCAGCTGTGATATTTGTGTATGGCTGTTCACGTGTCACAGTCTGAATACATTTTGTTTTAAAATTGTATCTTTGGTTGAGTTTCTATTATACAATACTTGGTCTGATGATTTTGAATTTTGCAAATGTCAAATACCCTAATTTACAAAATAAGACTAAAACTAACACTGAAACAAACCCCCCCCCCAAAAAAAAAACTAAAACTAAGCATTAAAAAAAAAAAAACGAATTAAAACTGCTCTAAAAACTAAATAAAAGCTAAAACTAATGAGAAAACTATTATAACCCTGCTCCAGACATTCTGAACACCTCAAATCACTGTTGCAGGTCCCCAGCAGCAATATTTTACCATGGCGTTATTATAGTATAATATTAACACTGATCATACACATCAGAAATATAGCAAATTTACACAGTCCTTAATGCAGGAGCAGCAAGATTGTCTGACCTAGCAACAGTAACTAGGAGGAGGTGGTGCTTACCGAAAAGTCAATTGGTGTCTTAAAGTCTCTCACTGTGCACCAATTAGGTTGTGTGTATAATATGCATGTATGCTGGGAAACTATAGATGTAGGTGTGTGTGTGTGTGTGTGTGGTAATGTGAGAAGGGTCCCAAGATGGCAGACGAGATCTCATGGTGCTCTCATCCCTTACCAAGATGGAGGACGAGGTCACGCGGTAATCTCGTTCCTCACCAACATGGCCGCTGACTCACACATGAGGTGCTACAAGATGGCGGTCGAGGTCATGTGGGAACCTTGTCACAAAGATAGTTAGTAAGGAAGAAGGAAAGGAAAGACTAAGCGGAGGTGATTCCTAACCATTTAGCCAGTAAAAGGGCACAATATCACTTTCACACCTTGTTGTAAAACAATAAAACATTGCTAGGCATGCTGTGGATTTGAGTTTAATTGTTTCCTTTGTCTCAAACTGCCATGTGCTCTTTGTGTAACCCGTGGCGTGTGGCCGAACACTCTCCTTACCATCTCAGCTTCTTTTATGTTACCTCTCTCTTTCACTAGCTGAGCCAGAGTCGCAACAAAATCTTGATATCAAAATTGTATATTTTCTAGAAAAAACTCAGGTGCCTAAAGGGTTAAAGTCCCAATACAGCCATCATTAATTCCCTGATAATTCATCTATGTTCCTGTAAATTGTATGTATTCCAAAGCCTTTTCCAGAAAAAATAATGTTTGATTATGAATACACCTTTTATCTCATTCAATGTGTGAAGATCTATAAATATGCTAATCTGGCTTCACCCACATCTACACCCACCAGATGACATTGGTCTGCTCATCTCTTCCAAATCATGAGCAAAAAATTGTCCTTGCAGTGATATGGAGTAATATTGTTTGAGCCAGAGTGTGTTTTTTTTTTTTTTTTTTTAAGAAAAATAAAATTAAAATGGAGGCATCAAAATGATAATGTTTTCATATTCGGTTTCTTTCAGCAGTATGACGACCATAAGCCTTGGGTTGACAGTGTTCTCAGCTTGTTATGAGATGCTTACTTTTGTAGAGTCCATCTCTCTGGTCTCAGCCCATGAGGCTGCAGGTCCAGATGTTGTCCAGATGTTGCCCCAGAGCTCTGAAGGCCTGTGCCGACCAGCTATGTGAGAGTCTGCAGCCTCTTCAAGCTCAGCCTGAGCCAAGAAGAAGTTCTGGTGATGTGGAAGACATCCAGCTTTGTTTCAGTACCAAAAAGTGTTATTGTTATATAAGTGCTTCTTTATATACTATGAAATTATGCCTCTCCATTCAAATAATTAACACAAAAATGTTCTTAATAACCCAATTGTCAGTGTTATTAAGTATATTTAGTATCACCTGATCCCCGTGCTTCATACCACTTGTGTCTTCCTATTTGCATTTTGTGCTTAGAC
Source organism: Hirundichthys speculiger (assembly GCA_018398805.1). Taxonomy (NCBI): domain Eukaryota; kingdom Metazoa; phylum Chordata; class Actinopteri; order Beloniformes; family Exocoetidae; genus Hirundichthys; species Hirundichthys speculiger. The sequence goes on from JAGFBZ010000234.1 coordinate 1,508,456, forward strand.
TTGTTTCTTTAATTGTAAGTGTTCTCAAGTCTTTGTTTTGTGCACATTTCAACACTCAATGAGCACTATTTTATTATTTAAATTTTTACCAAACGACATGATAATGCAAATATTTCTGCAGGACACAGTCAACTGCAAATATGCAAAACTCCTCTCGTCCTGATAAGAATGCTTAAAGCTCGGCTCGTCGCTTCCACTAAGAGAAACCATGTTTCCATGTTCTGCTTTTATTTCTGGACTCAAATCCCAGCCACTCTCAGCAAACCACGCCTGGATGTACCTTTAAATCCACTGTACTTAACTTGTTTAGGATTCTCTAACCTTGGCTGCTGGCTCAGTATATCTAAGGTTGCTCCTCCATGACCTCCTCCCACCTCACGGTTCTGCAGAGTGTAACAGTCCACAAAGTACCGGGCCATCAAGTCAAGCTGTTGAGTAGAGTAGAAGCTCAGTATCTCTGTCGGCCATGACTGCACACACTCCTCAGCGGCTGAACTCAATCTCCAACATTGCTGCACTTGTGTGACTCTGGAAAAGGTTTACTTTGCTTCCTGGCAGAGGATTTAGAAGAGCTAAAAAAGAACTAGACTGTATTTTACAATTGATGTTAGATCAAAAATCACCTCTTCTCCACCTTTTGATAGATAAATATGGATAGTTGTATTTAATTTACAGATAAATATCTGTAAGAGGGCTTTTCAGAATATTTTACTTACATATGAGTATTTGTTAAATTGTCAACCCTGAAACTAATTTATTTTAAAGTATTTTGAACTGTATTAAATAATGGACGGTTACTAGAAGAACCTTCTGTGAAGACAAACCTTTAACAATCTAAGACTGAGTTTATAGCTTTCAGACAAGTGAGACCATACCAGCATATTACTAATGGAAGAGATTGACAGATTTTACTTTTCAAACTTCAATTTTGGACCAGTTTCAAAATGTGTGATGCAACTGTAGGATTTAACAACAGGTGTCCAACTGTGATCAGCTGTACAAAGGTACAAAATCTACAAAATTCACAACACAAAAAAGGAGGAAAAGGTACCCTTCTTGCACTTTATGTCAGTAGAACAACTTGACAGGGTTCATAATGACACATTAATGGGGTTAGTCTTCTGAATTACTTCCCACATCTCACTGTGAGCCAAAGCTGTACTTAAAACCCCTTTACTCAAGCATCACAAATGTCTCTCTGTGTGTCTCTAGAATAAATGCAACTCTTAAATGTGATTATCATTGTGAAACAGAATAAATGAACTGATCCCTAATATAATGACGTGAAGTTTGCAGAATGTAATGTATATGTTCCAATTATTGCAGTTGATTAGTCAAGACAAAAAGTAATACACTCCTGATAATGAAGATGAAGACTGGATGGTGTCCTTCATCTCTTTGATGCCTAAAACATAAGTTTACTCATAAATTAATTCCCAAATATCTGCTTATTAGTGGAGTTTATTGTGTTTAGATATAAAAAGATTTAGTTATAAACTGATGCTGCTGTTGTTAGTTATTTGACAATTATAACCACAATGCATCCTGTATGGAAGAAAGTCCGCCCGTCCGTTGTCTGTAAAAGTTCATAATTGCATCTAAAAATGGATGCAACCAAAGTGATGTCAGCCTTGGTTTTTGAAATGTTGTTTCTAGAGTCAAAGGTGACCAAATTTGAAAAAGATGACAGACCTGGAGAGTGATGCCTGAAACCCGATTGGACGATAAAATGTATCTTTGAAACCAAATATCAAGTTTGTTAATAATGACCAACATGTTCTAGACTGGGGACTGGGAGCGCAAGAAGTAGTGAGGTGCTGCTAATTGAATTAAATTAATATTCATTATTCACCAACAAGTGTGACCACCGATAGAAAAGCAGATGTTTCATCAGTTTGTGTGTTGACATAACGCTATGGTGGGAAGACATCAGCAGTGATTGTAGCTAAACACTCGTTACGTTCCGTCAGTCTGGGAAGTGTTTTAAGGCCATTTTAAGGCCAGTCGGAAAGATAATTTACCAATAATTTACCAAAAGATAAGTTACCAATCTGTTAAGGTTGGTAAAGGACCCCAAAAGCACGACACAGCCAAAGACAGTTCAAAGCGCCCGAAGGCAGAGTTTATTGTAATAGTTCAGATAAATAAGCCGATCCGGCGCACCGGAGCTCCCACGGGTGAAGCTGAAAGTCCTGTCTTTCAACCCGGAGCTGTCACTGGAGCCGGAGGCGCGGAGATGAACCGGGACAATAATTCCACACTGGAGGAAGATCCAAAGAGGTCCAGATCCTCCTAGGACCGCCACTGGAAAGGGTTCACAGAAGGGTTAGTAATCCTCCAGCAGGGTAAATCCACAAGTGAAGGAAAGTAATCCACAAGTGAAGGAAAGTAATCCACAAAAACGAGGGCGGGTGAAACGATCCACCAGGACTCGGAGCGAGGGACCACAGGGAAACACACTGCACTAGTGTACTCACGGCACGAACTCGCACTGAGGTGCAGGAGTGCGAGGATTAAATGTCCTCCCAAATGAACTGGAGGTTGCAGGTGTGTGATGGCAGATGCCGCTCAGGTGTGTGGGGGAGCGCGCCTCGCTCGCTCCCGCTGTAGAGCGCGCAGCTCCCTGGCAGCGCTCTGAGATGTGCTGGGCGTGTCCTCCTGAGGACGGGGCTGCGGTGTGGCAGGTGGAGACCCAACAGTACCCCTCCCCCTACGGGAGCCCCCTGGCAACCTACCAGGCTTGTCCGGATGGGAGCGGTAGAAGTCTGTGATCAGCCCTGGGTCCATAATAAGCCGGCGGGAAAGCCAGCTCCTCTCCTCCGGCCCGTAACCCTCCCAGTCCACCAGGTACTGGAAGCCCCTTCCCCGCCGCCGAACGTCCAGTAGCTGGCGGACCTTCCACTGGGGGTGCCCATCCACGATCTCCGGGGGGGGCGGCGCTGGGGAAGGAGGCATGAGAGGGCTGTGGGAGACAGGCTTAATCCGGGAAACATGGAACACGGGATGTATCTTCATAGACTCAGGCAGTCGGAGACTCACCGCGGCAGGGCTCAGGACCCTCTCCACCTCGAAGGGCCCGACGAAGCGAGGTCTGAGCTTCTTGGCTCTGGTCTGGAGCGGAAGATCCTTAGACGAGAGCCAAACCTGCTGCCCAGGTTGGTAACAAGGAGCAGGGGTCCTGCGCCGGTCAGCCCCTCGCCTGGCCTGGTCCACAGCGCGGAGGAGGGCCGTGCATGTGATCTCCCACACGTGACGACATCGGTCCAGATGGTCCTGTACTGAGGGGACCGCTACCTCCGCCTGTTGAGTGGGGAATAGAGGAGGCTGTTAGCCCAAGGATACCTCGAACGGGGAGAGTCCAGTGGCGGAGCTGACCAGGGAGTTGATGGAGTATTCGACCCATGGAAGGAACCGGCTCCAGGAGGATGGTTTCTCGGCAGCGACACAGCGAAGGGCAGACTCGACGCTCTGGTTCATGCGTTCCGTTTGCCCGTTGGTCTGTGGGTGGTAACCTGAGGAGAGACTGATGGTGGCACCCAACCCCTTGCCGAACGCCCGCCATACCTGAGAGATGAACTGCGGGCCTCGGTCCGACACCACGTCCTGGGGAAATCCGTGAAGCCGGAACACATGACTGGTGAGAAGTTCCGCTGTCTCGAGAGCGGACGGGAGTTTGGGGAGGGCCACAAGGTGGACCCCCTTGCTGAACCGGTCCACCACCGTCAGGATAACCGCGTTTCCATCGGAGGACGGAAGACCCGATACGAAGTCCAGGGCTATGTGAGACCAGGGTCGACTGGGCACGGGAAGGGGTTGAAGGAGCCCTGACGGGGCTTGGTGGGACGCCTTGCTGCGGGCGCAGACAGGACAGGCCATGACAAACGCGTGCACATCCCTTCGCATGGCGGGCCACCAGAACCGCCGAGCCAAAAAGGTGTAGGTCCGATTAACACCGGGATGGCACGCGAATTTGCTGGCGTGTCCCCATTGGAGGACCCGAGATCGGACCTCTTCGGGCACAAAGAGTCGGCCGGGTGGGGTGCCACTGGGAGCAGGATGGGTGCGGAGGGCGTTTCTGACCAAGGTCTCCACTCCCCAGGCTATCCTGCCAATAATCCTACTGTCGGGGAGAACGGATGATGGCTCCTCGTCGGCGGACTCTTTGGGATGTTGGCGGGATAGGGCGTCGGCCTTGGTGTTCCGAGAACCTGGCCGGTAAGTCAGGGTGAAGTCAAACCGGCCGAGGAAGCTGGCCCAACGAGCCTGGCGTCCGCAGAGGCGCTTAGTGGCCCGGATGTAGGTCAAGTTCTTATGGTCGGTCCATATCGTGAACGGCTGTGCGGCTCCCTCCAGCCAGTGGCGCCACTCCTCCAGGGCCGCTACCACCGCCAACAGTTCTCGGTTCCCTATGTCATAGTTCTCCTCCGCAGGGAGGAATCGGCGGGAGAAAAAGGCGCAGGGATGAACTTTCTGGTCCTGTGGCGGAACGCTGGGAAAGAACTGCGCCCAGTCCAGTATCCGAAGCGTCCACCTCCACAATGAACTGCTGACCAGGGTCCGGGTGGAGTAATACGGGCGCCTGGGTGAACCGTTTCTTCAGCTCTTGAAAGGCTGCGTCGGCGGCAGGAGACCAGACGAATGACTTGGATGGAGACGTGAGCTTGGTGAGGGGCTCCGCCACGCTGCTAAAGCGGCGTATGAAGCGGCGATAAAAGTTAGCGAAACCCAGGAAGCTCTGCAGTTCTTTGCGGGAACGGGGAATGGGCCAGTCTACCACGGCCTGGATCTTACGGGGATCTGCTCGGGTCCGACCCTCCTCAATGATGAACCCCAGGTAATCCACAGAGGAAGCGTGGAACTTGCACTTCTCGGCTTTAACGAAAAGTCTGTTTTGTAGGAGGCGCTCGAGAACCCTGCGAACATGCTGGATGTGTTCCTCGCGGGTCCTGGAAAAGATGAGGATGTCATCCAGGTATACCACCACGAACTCATCCAGCATGTCTCGAAGAACATCGTTCATTAACGCCTCAAAAACTGCGGGGGCGTTGGTGAGGCCAAAGGGCATCACCAAATACTCATAGTGACCCCGGGGCGTCTTGAAGGCCGTCTTCCACTCGTCACCCTTGCGGATCCGGACCAGATGGTAAGCGCTCCGAAGATCCAGCTTGGTGAATATGGTGGCCTGGGTGAGAGGTTCAAGGGTAGAGTTCATGAGAGGCAGGGGGTATTTATTACGGATGGTGATGTCATTGAGGGCTCGATAGTCTATGCATGGGCGTAGGTCCCCATCCTTTTTCTTAACAAAAAAGAACCCTGCAGCCACTGGTGAGGAGGAGGGTCGGATGAGGCCTGCTGCCAACGACTCAGAGATGTACTTATCCATGGCTGCCTTCTCGGGGAGGGTCAGGCTGTACAGGCGGCTGCCAGGAAGCGTGGCCCCAGGTCTGAGGTCGATGGCACAGTCATACGGTCTGTGAGGGGGGAGCGATTGGGCTCGGTCCTTACTGAACACCTCCCTGAGGTCATGATATTCAGACGGGATGGATGAAAGGTCCACCGGGGTGACCCAGGAAGCCGGAAGGGACGTGGAACAGGGAGCTGCCTTCAGACAGCGGGCGTGGCACGCTGGACCCCACTCTAATATAGCGCCTGAAGACCATGAGATGCGTGGTTCATGTTGGGCAAACCAGGGGAACCCCAGGACGACAGGAACCAGCGGAGACTTGATTAGGAAGAACTGACGCCTCTCGACGTGATTCCCCGCTATAATGAGGGTGATGAGGCGGGTCCGCTGCGAGACGCTGGCCAGCCGCCGTTCGTCGAGTGCAAAGGCTTCCATCGGCCTCTCCAGGGTCTCCAGTGGAATGCCGGCTTGAGTAGCGAACTCTGAGTCCATGAAGCATTCGTCGGCCCCTGAGTCGAGGAGTGCCCCAATGGTGATCCGCTGGTCCCCCCAGACCAGGCTGACGCTCACAAGCCGCGACTCAGGGCGACGGGAGCAAGACAAACGGCTCAACAGGACCCCCCGTCGTCCTGGTGAGCCTGATCTTTTGGCCGATTGGGACAGGTTCTGATCAGGTGGCCCCTTTGCCCGCAGTATAAACAAAGTCCTGCCTTAAAGCGAGCCTCCCGTTCAGAGGGCGTGAGCCGCGTTCGCCCCAGTTGCATAGGCTCCTCCCCGGTAGACGTCTGGGGAAGAGTGAGTTGCTCCGTCGCCATGGAAACGAAGCGTGGCGGTGGTCTGTCTGACTGCTGACTGCGAGGCCGGTTGGGAGGGGATTGGCGCTGGGTTTGCTCTCGTCTCCTCTCCTGAAGACGACCATCGATCCGGATGGCGAGGGCAACGAGTTCGTCGAGCGATGCCGGCTCCTCCCGGGTGGCGAGCTGATCTTTTACCGCCTCGCTGAGGCCCCTCCGGAACGTCGCCCGCAGCGCCTGATCGTTCCAGCCACTCTCCATGGCAGCTAGACGGAACTCCACAGAATAATCCGAGACACGGCCGTTGCCCTGTTGGAGCCGACTCAACCGGGTTCCGGGGTCCTGTCCCCCGACAGGATGGTGGAACACCTTCCGGAGTTCGTTGGCAAAGTCCGGGTAATTATGGCAAAAGCGGGCGCCCATAGACCAGGAAGCGGTCGCCCACTGAGCCGCTCGACCCGTGAGGAGATTTGTCATATATGCAATGCGAGCCGCGCTGGTGGAAAACATGCTTGGCTGGTGATGAAACACCAGCTCACATTGCATAATGAACGTCGCACAGTTCTCAAAGTTACCGTCATATGGCCGCGGGCTGGATAGGCTGGGCTCTCGGGGAGGCGGGGGGTTAGCGGATAAGTCCTCCGGCGACGTAATCACCGGAGCGGGGACCTCCCCAGTGTCGGGTGCCGGCTGGTCGGCCGGTCGGCTGGTAAGCGCCGCGATGATCTGCTGGAGCTGGCGCAGCACCTCCGCCTGCTGACCGACGATCGCCAGCTGCTGGGTGTTGAGAGTGTCAACGGGGGTCTGGAGTGGCTGGACCTGGTTCTGGAGCTCCTGCACCGCCGCGCCGGTCGTCTGCAGCTGCTGGGTGTTGACTTGCGTCAGCTGCATCTGTTGGCATAACGCCGCCTGAACCGGACTAGTGTGCCTTGCGCTCGTGTCAGCTGGGGTCGTAGACATGGCGAGTTCGTACTGTTAAGGTTGGTAAAGGACCCCAAAAGCACGACACAGCCAAAGACAGTTCAAAGCGCCCGAAGGCAGAGTTTATTGTAATAGTTCAGATAAATAAGCCGATCCGGCGCACCGGAGCTCCCACGGGTGAAGCTGAAAGTCCTGTCTTTCAACCCGGAGCTGTCACTGGAGCCGGAGGCGCGGAGATGAACCGGGACAATAATTCCACACTGGAGGAAGATCCAAAGAGGTCCAGATCCTCCTAGGACCGCCACTGGAAAGGGTTCACAGAAGGGTTAGTAATCCTCCAGCAGGGTAAATCCACAAGTGAAGGAAAGTAATCCACAAGTGAAGGAAAGTAATCCACAAAAACGAGGGCGGGTGAAACGATCCACCAGGACTCGGAGCGAGGGACCACAGGGAAACACACTGCACTAGTGTACTCACGGCACGAACTCGCACTGAGGTGCAGGAGTGCGAGGATTAAATGTCCTCCCAAATGAACTGGAGGTTGCAGGTGTGTGATGGCAGATGCCGCTCAGGTGTGTGGGGGAGCGCGCCTCGCTCGCTCCCGCTGTAGAGCGCGCAGCTCCCTGGCAGCGCTCTGAGATGTGCTGGGCGTGTCCTCCTGAGGACGGGGCTGCGGTGTGGCAGGTGGAGACCCAACACAATCTTTCCACATGTGGATGCCTTAACAAGTTCATCACAAAGTCAATGTTAGAGGCTGACATAAAGTGCAAAGCTCAGAAAAAAAAACATGAGAACAAATAAACAAATGCCAACGCTATACTATGACAATGCAACTAAGACTGCACAAGTGGCTTGTCGGGAAGTGTTGCCAAGCGAGATTCTGGAGTCAAATTTGAGGTAATCTGTCTGAAAGCCAAAGCTCGGCCTGTAATGGATGATGCAGGAGGATAATGATCTCAATCACAGCAGCAAATCTTCAACAGAATGGCTGAAAAAGAAAAGAGTCAGTGTGCTACAATGGGCCAGTCGATGTCCAGACCGGGCCCTGATTGAAATTGTGATCGTAAAAGAGCTTTGCATAAAAAATGCCCACAAAATGTAATAAACTGAAGCTACTTTGGTGGACCAATAAACCTCTGCAACAATGTTAGAGACTGATAACGTCATGCTACTTCAAGTTATTGCTGCTTAAATTGGTTCCACGAACAACAGAATGATCTCATGCTCTGCATTTTGTCTTTTTTTTGTTAGTTTTCTTTTTGTTTTTGTTAGATAAATGGTGACGCAGTTTCATATAAATTCAAGGCTGATTTTTTTTTTTTTTCGTTCGTTCTAAAGTATGAGAACAAAACTTTGTTTTTGACGTGACTGCTGCTATTGGCTTAGAGACATGATTTACCACAAACAGGTCACAAGGATATCCAGAAGTTTATTGTTTGTTCATTCTTAATTCCCCCCGAGGCTTTAATCAAAAAGAAACAGCTGCAAAATATTTTGCAAATGATTCACTAATTAGGTTTTCAGTTCAACTATAAACAAAATGATGGTTTCCTTTATTTGCAAAAAATATGCTTCTGGTAATTGTAAATTCAGTTTAACTACTGAAAATGATCAGATACACTGTTGCCAACTCTCCAATGAGAAAAGTCGCTGTAGGCTGTCCCGGAAGTCGCTAGAAGTCGCTAGATGCGACGGACGGGGGGGGGTAGAGGAGCTCGAGTTGTCTCGCGCGGGGGGCGGGGTGTTTGTGTGCACGCGCGTTGCCTCGCCTGTGTATGTGGCGACACGCGCCCAGTCCACACACAGAAACTCGCCCTGACCGCGCGCTAGCTGTGCACTGAGCCCGGCAGAGAGAGAGATTCAAACCTAGCCGTTTGAGTGCACGTGAGTCTCAAAATCACCAGAAAAAGTCGCTAGATTTGTCGCTAGTCGCTTTTTACAAATTAAGTCGCTAGGGGGGGTCTGGAAAGTCGCTAGATATAGCGACAAAGTCGCTAAGTTGGCAACACTGAACAGATAGTCTTTAATGTCGCGTGTGAGCTGGAGTCGCTGCTGAAACCAAAGGAAAATGAAGTAGCGACTGTGCTGTGGCACGTATGCAAATTCCCTTGTTCAGTGGAGATACAGAGAGTGACATAAGTCTATACTCAGAGGGGATAGTGGTGGTATGACACAATAACAAGACTAACTTGATGACACAGAAACACATAATCATTGCATTAAGAGATTGTGTTAGTCTCATGAACGTCTGAGACAAGGCTGCCCAGTACACTGATTCCAAAGCCATTAATACATTGCTGAGCCTTTTCCTCTGAACCTGGGCAGCTGGCAGTTGCTTAGAAATTTTTCTCTCTCTTTCTCCCCTCTCTCTCTCTCTTTCTCTCTCTCTCATACACACAGAAGGGCTTAACAGGCAGGCGATTTGAAGCCAGCAGGAGGGAAATGTCAGGACAATGTCAGCATGTGAGCCTGGTATGGCACGACTGGGTTTGCTTCTGAGCGTTTCTGAATGTCACCACTCTGGAGACCAGAGGAACACACATGTGCGCGCGCACACACACACACACACACACACACTTTTGGTCCTAACTTTTCCTCCGGTCCCAATATGTCAGGTGATTTCCTTACAGAAGGTCTCGAGAAGGGTAGTAATTCAAGAACACACACACACACACACACACAAAGTCAGATCTCAAGCAGACAGAAAAGAGAAGAGGGGGAGTCTGTGTCACCCTCAGGCAGTGCCCATGTCAGGGGAGAAGGGCCAACAATGGCCAACAGAGGCCCCCTCAATCCTTTTATAAGGTCACATCTGAATGTCACTCTACGATTATTAAGAATAATACCACAATCCTAGTCATTTGAGAAATCGTGTGCCTTCACAAGTGATGTTTGTTGTGTGCATTACGAAATTTTGAAAAACCTTTGTGAGGGTTTGGAGTGAAACTTGCTGGTAGAGTGATCTCCTGCCAATTTGCGCTTTAAGTTCGGCGGTTTTAGTTATTTGTGGATTTTTCAGAAATATATAATATTATTTTAAAAAATCAAGAAAAAATCTCAAAAATTCTGCCAAAATCCACCCTACAGCAGATGAGAGGCTGCAGCTGCCAGCGAAACGTCAAATGATGACTCACAGCCTCCTGTAAGCAACACGAGAGACGCAGACGGCCCAGAACTCTAGAATCTGTGCTCTGATTGGCTGAGACGCATCACCCAAGCATCACAGGATGTTGTGCGCGTTCTCTCACAGTGAAGAAATGAGCCAGCCTGGCCCCTTTAAGAAGGTAGCCTTATGGGTAATGTAGTGTGTGTGTCGTGGGACGGCAGAACCAAAACGGGGTTAGATGAAAAGTGTAGTGAGCATCAACAGCAGCCCAGCGTGTATAGATTTACATTCTCTGTTAACCGACAGGAGCCCAACAATACAACCTGTGTGATGTTACAAGTTCCTGCAGTGACACAATAAAGTGCTCGTTCCATGCAGAGAAAACCGGACTGTTTCTTTTGTTGTTGTTAGCATGTTAGCCGCTAATTACGAGCCAAAAATAGCACAATACCAGCAGTTTCTTTACTACAGTTGTCACAGCCTGAGGGTGTGGCTGAACCAGCTGCTTCCCATCTCCTGCAATCAGGCCACAGTACTTAAGGCTACTTAAGCAGCAAAACCTTGCCAGATTGTCTTGTGGTTTTGCCAAGCTTTCCAGCCATCCTTCAAGCCTTGTTCATGTTTTTTGGCCTTACTGAACCTTGCTCTGCTTTCTCCCTAGACCACGATCTTGCCAAGCCCTTGTCGGTACCTTCACCTTCTTGGACGCCTCCTGGATTTTGACCTTCGCTCCCTCTGTCTATGAGCCCTGCCTGCCCCTTGTCTGACGTTTTGAACCTGGAAATTAAACCCTTCCTAAATTGGCTTTTGTTCTGCATTTGAGTACTTTCTTTGTGTGGCTGACAACAGTTCAGAGACCAGAGGCTGTGAAGGTAACAGAAAGACCACAGTTGAGCCTTTGTCTTGTTTCGCTGCAGTGTCTCACTACTTTTTGGAGGTTTTTAAACATATTATTGAGGCTCGGGGGGCTCCAGCTCCAGTTCGTGGATTTTGATTTTTTTCGGGGGATTCCCTATTAACTGTGAAAAATAAGAGATCACTGTATGTTCATAGTATTTGTGACAACTCTTGGAACTGTTTCTAATCAGTTCATTGTATACGACGTGAGTGCTGTAACTCAACGATAGAAAGACGTCAGCAGTGATGCTAAAATCTTTTTGTTTTTCACCAACAACCACATTACATCAGTGGTCCCCAACCCCTGGTCCCTGGCCCAGTACTGGTTCGTAGGTCATTTGGTACCGGGCCACAGAGAAAAAATAAATAACTTTCATTATTACCGTTTGATTTATTATCTGAGTCAAATTATGTTTTATTTTGAAAAATGAGTAGATTCTCTCCATTACATCTGTCTACGACTTACTCTGGACACATGACAAGACTTTCACATCCGTGTCTCGGTCACGTGATACGTTTAAAGCCCCAAGCTGGCAAAATGAGTAAAAAAATGAACATCTTCAGAAAGCGTCTTTGCGTGGAGAAGATGTTACCGACGCTTCTAATGAAGTTGCACATGAATACACAGCAGATTTATATTTATTATAATATGCAGAAAATACCACAGTTTTAATGCCGGTCCTATCATTTTACAGAACGGTCTGTGAAAATATTGCCTCACTTTAAACCAATCTGTGACGCAAAAAAAATGGGGGGCGCCTCTGCATTACATAACATGCCTTTTTGCTGTGAACAGTATGAATTGAGTGAGGCTTTAGTAATTTTAATAAAGTTAATTGGTCTTTTTTGGGAATTTTCATTCCTGTGAATTTTGTGCCAGTGCAGGTTGCACCAACTCCAACCCTGCAGTAGAGGGAAATGTGGAGTCCACATTTTTTCAGACCTATGGGAGTTATTTTATTTATTTATTTTTGTATTTAATTATTTATTTATTTATTATTTAGTTATTTTACTAATTTAAGATAACCTTCACATCTACAGGCTTCAGTGCTTTTAGAATAAACTTGAGTTTGTTTTTCCTAATATGATTCACGTGTTGTTCCTTGAAGACTGCTGGTGTGAACACACCAGCACCACCAAAACATCCAGCAAAACAAAAAACAGAAGAAAACAAAAAAAAAAATGTTGATATGAACCATCTGGTGAACAGAATGACAGCTGATAAGGCCATAAATGCGAATGAGAAAGAGGAAAAATGTTTGTTCTGTTTTAGTTCCAGCTAATGTAGTAATTTGTAACAGATATTTAAAATGCTTCAAAAATCAAGACTCCATAGAAACTTGTGTAGATGTGTGAATATTTGCCGAGCACAAGCTGCTGCACAGCGTATCAAAAGAGGAAACTGCTGCTGTTTTAAAGCTTGTTTAAGAGGCACAACTCGCAAATATGCAGTAAATTTGATTCTCAGCCAGTCCTTCAAAGCATTAGTAGAAGAGGCAAAGCAAATCTTTAGCATTATCTAATCAATCTTTCCAGTGTGTCTTTCAAATTGAAGTCGAGGGAAAAAAGGCGTACGGCATTAAAGATGCACTGATGTTCAGCTTTGTGATGCTCTTCACTCAGCATGAGCAGCTTATTAGTTTGTCTGAACCATTTATCAAAATACAGAAAAAGTCTTGATGACCTATGTAGCTTAGGACTAAGTAAAAATAAGTGTTGTTGCTTATTCACACAGATGCAGACTGGCCTTGCGTGAAGCATGATCAGATGCTCCCAAAGATAAATGTGCTGAATAAACTGCTGTTTGGCCGTCTGTGCTGCTGCTCTGGTTGAAAGCAATTTAAAAGGGCAACACCGAGAGGCCAGACCTTCATGGATCACCATGACCCTCCAGAGAACATGCAGACAATAACTATCCACATGCACACAAACACCCACACTGCTAATAACGGCTAAGAAACTCCAACTGACTCAAACCCACATACTGAGATAAAAGAACGAAAAGACATAAAAAACATAGTTATCAATTCTCTTTTATACACCTTAGATTCTCATAATGACCTACCCTTACACAGTGCATTACTTTTATTATAATCAATACTTATTCTACCTCTTTTCAGGAGCATCAGAATTTGATTCCTGTTCTTTCATTTCAATTCTCCTTAAAGAGCTTTCTCTTCCTTTTGAGACCTTGATCATCGCATTTCTGTTTATTTGTTGTCTATTTTGTCTGAGCTAATGTATCATTTACATGTTGAACATTTGCAGCCCTGTTTTCATTCATTCATTCATTCATTCATTCATTCATTCATTCATTCATTCATTCATTCATTCATTCATTCCTGCTTCAGTCCTAGTCAGGGCCTGTTCAGGACAGAAGTCTATGACAGGGCAACACACACAATCCAAAGAAAAAAAACATATATTTATATTCACTCTTGTAGTCAGTTTCTCAAAATTGCCCATAGGAGTGATTGTGAGTGTGAATGGTTGTTTGTCTAAATGTGGCCCTGTGATGGACTGGTAAACTGGTGTAGAGAGAGCTGGGATAGACTCCAGCAGATCCCTGTGACCCTGCAGAGGATTAAGCAGGCATAGATGATGGAGGAGTATAAATACCTCAGTGGTCACCTGGGCAACAGACTGGACTGATGATGTCACAACACTGATGATGTCTACAAGACGGGACAGAGCAGACATTACCTTTTGAGGAGGATTGTGTCCTTCAGTGATTGTGACAGGATGTTACATATCTTCTATAAGTCTGCGTTGGAGAGTTCAGACCTGTCTGCATTCATTTGTTGGTGGGGGGGGGCATCAAAGTCAGTGACTTAAGGAAACTGAAGTGAAGAAGACTAGCTCCGTTCTGGCGACTGGAGGATACTTCATGAAATGAAAAACATATTGGGTAACCTTGAGCATCGTTTTCGTGACTCAATTATTCGACAACAGAGTGTCTTCAGTCAGAGGCTCCTTTAGATCTGCTTCAACTCAGACAGGAGGTCCTGCCCACAGCTATAACCATCCAAAATGACTGAAAAAACTTGAACGACAAAAGTTAATGCAACATATGATTGAATTGAACTGAATTTGATTGTACTCCATCCCTTACATTCTCTGAATGGCTGCTATATGAACATGAACCTACCGTATCTTAAGGACTTGATTCCTGGAGATACTCTTTACTGTGAGGAACCTTGTATACGTCTAGACTCCACCCATGGGTGCTCTCACGGCTGAGGTAGATGAAAACAAAACATGACTCAGTGCTGGTGTTTGTAGCAGCACTTTAAAAGGATGTTCATCAAACTGCTACAGAAAGGAGCTCCTGCTTCATATATTTCCTCCAGAACATTGACAATAGCATGTCTTAGCCATGAATGTATTTTCTCTGTAATTGGCTCTAGTGGCCTTTATTGATAGTAGAGAGACAGGAAGGGGGGCAGAGAGAACGGGGAAAACACGCGGCAAAGGGTCGCTGAGCCGGGAATCGAACTCACGACCAGCCACACGAGGACTGTAGCCTCTGTATATGGCCGCCTGCCCTAACCACTGCACCACCGGGGCGGCCCTGGGATTCATGATTTAACAGGAGATCTGAAATCATCTCCCCCTTTGGTAGCGCCACTTTGAAGCACATGTGACAACTGCAAGCCATAATTATTATTTCAGCTAGGAAGAGTTTCAGCCTTAAAAATAGGGCTGATCATCTCCAGTCTTTCTAAAATTCACCCAAACGTCACTGGAATAGATATTTCAAGGACTGTTAGATTTAAAAATGTGCATTTATCAGGGTATTTCAATGCACAGTGGGGTTCTCGGTTTAACTTTTTTACAAGATTTTGCTCCTGCCAAGCACCACAAGGACTGCAAAGAGGGAGCTCAAAGAGTCAAATAAGACTAAGTGCTATTTTAACACGATGCACTGGCATGTTTATACATAACAGATAATTCAGTACGCACAATCAAACTATCTTGAGTTGAAATGTGTTGCCACAAAGGTCGCCCCTCCTCATATGGCATTTAATAGACTGATGTGGAACATCATTATCAGTGGTTTTACTGAATGTCGCACTCAAAGACACAGCTTTAAAAACCTCTTTCTTTTGGTGTGAAATGCAGCAGGAAAGTTGCATAAATAATAGCTGGAAGAATTCCCAGGATTGAGATCAGACTTACCGCATCAGTATTCAGGCTGGAGATGTGATGCTGTTCTGGTGTTAAGTGATGTAAATCCCATCTTAATTCAAGCAGTAAATGAGCTCTTAGTCAGTGGATGTGTAATATAGCGTTCTGTCTCTGCATACAAACCATACTAGTTTACGTTTTTCAGGCAAACAAGGGAATCAGTTTCTAAAGCTCTCATCTGCAACATTAACTTCATATAATGTCAATACTGTCACCAGCTCAAACTCCATGAAGCTACAGCGTATCTAATGAAACAAAGCTGATCTGAGTTGATCTTCAGCTCTGTTATAAACACAGATTAACTATTTATAGAAACTGCACATAACTATGTGTTTTAGCATATTTCCGCTAGATATGATCAAGTTAGCCCTTTTTTGTAGAATTTTTGTGAATTTAGTCACTAACTGCTCATTTAGAATGAATGTGTTTTTTTTAATGGATAAAAATCTGTCATCTATGCTCATCTCACATGCATGAGCACATGCATGAGCATGCATGTGCTCATGTAAGAGCTGACCTACGTCCATATGACCTCATTTTCATCATTTTCATCATTTAACTTTCTCCAGTCCTCACAGAGGTCAGACTGAGATGGTTTGGACACGTGCAGAGGAGGGACAGTGAATATGTCGGTAGATGGATGATGAGACTGGATCTGCCAGGCAGGAGGCCCAGAGGAAGACCGAAGAGGAGATTTATGGATGTAGAAAAAGAGGACATGAAGTTAGATGGTGTGAGAGAAGAGGATGCAGAGAGGTGGAGGCCGATGATTCCCCTGAAGGGAAAAGCCGAAAGGAAAAGAAAAAAACAGAAGAAGAACTTTCTCCATTCCAGTGACACTACTTTGGAAAGTTAGAAAATAAATGTAGCACTCTGTACACAAAGAGGAAACAATGAAAGTATTTTTTTTTCATCTAAAAAATGAACTCAGTATGTGCATCTGTTTGTGAGTCACGTATCGTCAGAGCCTGAAGCTATAATAAGTTAAGAAACACAAATGTAAACAACACAAGCAAGTGACCCAAAGCTGAACTGAAACTAAATACATTAACTCTACACTGGCAAGAAAAATTATATAAATCCTTTTTGAATTACTGGTTTTCTGCATTAATTTGCCACAAAATGTCAGCTGATCTTCCTTTAAGTCACAATAATAGACAAGCACAATGTGCTTAGGCTGATAAGACACAACTGTAATATTTTCTGAGTGTGTCTTTATTGAACAAACCCATTAAACATTAAACACAATGCTGGAGTAGAAACTCTTGTAGATAATAGCTGGTTGAAACTGCTTTGGCTGCAGCGACTCTGAGCAAGTGCTTTCAGTGGTTCGGATTAGACGAAATGTTCCTGAGGAATCATCGACCGTTCCTCTTAACAGAACCTCTTAACAGGACTCCTTCAGTTCAGCACATTTGTGGGATGTCTGGTACAAACGGCTCTCTTGAGGTCATGCCACAGCGTCTGTGAGCACCAAAGTGCTCTTTGGCAAACTTCAGGTAGCTACAATGCCTTGATTTGTTTTTTTTTTTTTTTTTTTGGAAGAGTAGCAGGTTCCTCTGTGATGTTCTGCCATTGTTCAGTGAGCTACAACTGTTAACCAGAGGTGTCTGCCAGTTTCAGTGGTGTTGTGACCATTTCACTGTCACTTGTGAGCTCTATTTTATCTCATTTAGGGGTCTGCATTGTACCTTCCTATAAATCTGCTGAGAGTATTCACGGCGGTGGACTGTCTCCATTCATAGATAGCTCATGGGTGCCTAAGCATTTTATTTATATCCCTTTCCAGATCAATTACATTTGACAATCCACAGAGATCTCATTTTTTGCGAGGCAAAATGTGTGAGTGTCTAGAAATAAATCAGTGTAGTACGAAAGCACACTTACAAACTGATATCGTTATCCGAGCGACTCCAAGTAGGCTTTGCTGAAGTAATTAGTTGAAAAAAATGCAATTATAACTGTCATCAGTTTAAGCACGTTGTGACTGGTTATTGTGACTTAGATAAAGATAAGATCAAATTCTATGGCAAATCAACGCAAAAATACAACTAATTCATATTTTAATTCAAGATTTCACATGCTTTTATCTTTTCTGTACTGCAAGATCTACATAATAACAAAAAAAAAACCCCCAAAGACAATGAAGCCAACAAAAGAAACAAAATAAAAATAGCCAAGGTGAACTATGACGCCTTACAGTATATTTTCGTTTATTTCATTGACAGGATCATTGTGCTCTGAGGCCTCTTTAGATGATTATAGAGAGGGAAGTTGCACAAGCTTCTGATCATAATCAACCTCACTGAGGCTCTCACCCAACATACTGATGGAAAGACATTATCTTCAGGCTTCTTCAGCTCTGCTGCTTCAGAGCTGGTGCAGAAGGTTATGCATGATGAGTGTAATATCTTTTTACCATGACTCACCGCCTCACTTTCCTTCTTTTTTTTTTCTTCTTTTTTGATCAATACTACACTGAAACAATTCAATTTCCCTTTGGCATTATTAAAGGATTTTTCAATTTCAATTGTCCTATCTGGATGCAGTTTTTTTCTAATGGTGTGATCGATCAATACAGAAGCCATTTATTAAGTGTCACTACGTTACAGAGAGACGGTGGTACTAACTCACTCTTCACCAGCAATCTCAGCACAGCAAAAACCTTATCTGCCAGACTGCAAGCAAGTCAGTTTTGTTTCCTGAATCAGAGGACAGCCACTCCACAAATTAATCTTTTTAAGCAGTCAGGTGAGATCACCAACCTTCCTTCAAAAGCTGCTGTGGTAACACCATGCTACTGGCGAGTGGCATCCTCTTTCAGAGCAAAAGTTTGGTCTTCAGGGAAGAATCTCCACAAAGTGTCAGCAGATTATAGGCAGAGATGAGAGGAGGAGGCAGCACTGGAAACTGAAACTAAAAGCTCTGATAAAACCAGCTAGCAGAAGAAAACATGTTGATACTGCGACTGAATAAAAGATTTTCTAACTCAAAGACCGCTGTCTCATTGTTTTAATTTGCAGGTAAAATTTCTGTCTGTGTTCCTTAATTTCTTCTTCTTATTATTATCTTTTTAAACAATGCTCTTCCCCCTTAGATGATTGTCACATTAAAATAGATTCAAGCTTGTGAGATTGAAGCTTCCAGAAGTTCCTTCAATCACCCGCAGTCACCACAGAACAAATATCAATGTGATTGATTGAGCAGCATGTTGTTCTCCAGCGGTTGTTTTCCCCTGCAGCTAAGCAATACTGCAGCACGCTGAGCACCGAGGAAATTCATCTGAGAATATGTCCCTCAAGCATTCATGCAACATGACTTAATGAAAGCGGAGGTCGGGGTGGGGTGGGGTGGGGGGGGTGGGGGGGAATCGTAGATGTATCTGACGCACTGACAAAACACGCAATTAAGGCAACAGATTAGTGCTGCGCAGGCAGAATTACGAATGTGATCAGGTGTGAGAGATCTTGCTTCATCTTAGTTGAGAACGATAATAACAGGTTGTCTTTTAGACAGAGAGCATGCCTACTGATCAATAATGTTCATGCAGTTTAAATAATGGAAGAGCAACATCACATTCCCAGCATGCTCTAGGATGTTCAGCGTGTTTGTAGTCAGACTGTTCTACAGTTGGGAGAAATTTAAATAATTAATGTTTCCCCCACACCTAATAGCAGACTCTTACAGATGTACAATAGTGAGCGCTCAATGTGATGCTCCGGGTCTCTGAGAAGCATCGAGAGACAATTTGTATTGTAATAGTTGCTATAGTGGAGAGTGGAGGATTGTGGGACACCCCCTGTATCCAAGCAATAAAACACACCTGTGGTCATTGGAGTAATTAATTTTCAAGGCTGTCCCATTTCACCTTGGCCATGAAGAACAGGACTTCATGGTGCTGTGGTAAGAACCTGACACATGCCTTCCTCAGATCTGCCCACAAATCTCTGATGGGATTCAGATCAGGGCTTATTGATGACCACTCCAAGACATTGACTTTGTTTTCCTCAACCAATCTTTAACCATTTTGGCAGTGTGCTTAGGGTCATTGTTCATTTGGAAGACCCATTTGTGCCCAAGTTTTTGCTTCGTGGCACAATTTCTTTTGACTTTCCCATGATTTCAAACAAATCAAATCAAATCAAATCAAACTTTATTTATATAGCACTTTTCATACAAATTATGTTGCAACGCAAAGTGCTGAACAACAAGAAGATTAAAAACACAGAGACCCCCAAACCCATATACAAGTGCCCACACACAGTATATACACGGACACACATTCAAACATACATCCACCCACCGACCCACCCACTGAGCTAAGCACCCACCCACCCACCACCCTCACCCAACCCCAAAAAAGAGCGACATGACCAGAACAAACTGTGTCTAAAGCATGGCTGAACACTGAGGGACCTACTGAGGAAACACCATCTTTTGGGAGCCATCCATACCGGGAGTAGCACCGCCCGTGGCTACAGATGACGCCGCCAGAGACCACCCCGACCCGTACCGATAGGGGGAAGCCCCCACATGGTGCAGGTCCCCCCCCCCCCCCCCATCCCCCGGGCCTGAGCGATCCCCGAGACGACGGCCCCACGGCAGATCATGTGCACCTCCCAGCATGGAGGGCCCCCATGAGGAAACACTGGAGTTAAAACCAATAATAAATCTAGAAAACAGACCATGTTAAAATATATTACTAAGAGACTAGGTAAAAATAAATATAAATAAAATATTAAATAATAGATAAATGAAGGAGATAAAATCATACAAAAGCTAGATTAAATAAGTGAGTCTTGAGCCTCCTTTTAAAAATATCAACAGTCTCTGCGGCCCTGATGTTCTGTGGCAGGCTATTCCACAGCTGTGGGCCATAATGGCTGAAAGCAGCCTCCCCGTGGGTTTTTGTTCTAATTTTGGGAATTGTTAAAAGACCGGTGCCAGAGGACCTCAGGGTCCGCGAGGGTTGATATGATAAAAGCAGGTCAGATAAATAAGATGGCCCAAGACCATTAATACATTTAAAAACCAATAAAAGAACCTTAAAATCGATCCTGAAACACACAGGGAGCCAGTGCAATGATTTTAAAACTGGTGTAATGTGTTCCCGCCCTCTGGTCTTTGTCAGCACACGTGCGGCTGAGTTCTGGAGCAATTGTAAATTAGAGATTGTCTTTTTGGGCAGACCAGAGAGCAGGGCATTACAATAATCCAAACGACATGAGATAAACGCATGCATCAGCACCTCAGTGTTAGCCTGAGAGAGAAACGGGCGGACTCTGGCTATGTTCTTAAGATGGTAAAAACCTATCTTTGTTACATTCTTAATATGTGGAATAAAATTAAGCTCAGAGTCAAAGATGACACCCAGGTTCTTAATATATTCTGAAGGTTTAAAATCCTGTAATTTTGGTAAAAGTTTCTCTCTCTTGCCTTCAGGACCAATAATTAAAACTTCTGTTTTGTCCTGGTTGAGCTGTAGGAAATTCTCTGCCATCCATGACTTGATGTCTAAAATGCAGTTTAAAAGGGTATCGATTGGCCCTGTGTCCTCAGGAGACACGGCAATATAAAGCTGTGTATCGTCAGCGTAACTATGGAAGCTAATGCCGTGTCTCCTGATGACGTCCCCAAGGGGAAGCATGTAAAGATTGAAAAGTAATGGGCCTAAAATTGACCCTTGGGGTACCCCACACTTCACTTCATGGGTTCTGGAGGACCATGTATCCATACTTACAAAGAAACGTCTATCTAAGAGATAGGAACTGAACCAGTTAAAAGCAGTACCAGAGAGGCCCACAAGGTGTCTGAGTCTGTTTAACAAAATGTGGTGATCTAAACAAGGAAGTGTTTGAGGTGTGGCCTTGATTACATCCCCAGGGGTGCCGTCAATTAACTCACATGTTATGGGTTAACCAATCAGGAGCTTCCAAAGCCATGACCTCATCATCTAGGCTTCCCTGCGTTGTTTAAAGACTTAGTAGTTTTTGTGTATGTAAACATTTTACGAATAAAGTTGAATTGAATTGTTAATATTTTTTAGCAATGACAAATGCGTTGGTGTACATCTCATCATGAACATAAACAGATGTCAAAACAAAAACTTAAGATGTCAATAGATGGTTAAATTCAGCACTTTGCAGCCTTTTTTTTCTTTTTACTTATCTTAAAATGCATTTGAAAACTTTTCTTGTCTTGTGTTGTAAAAACAGTTCTCTTGGGTGTGCATATGATCTTTTGAGGACTCCACTGGCACCAGGATGTTAGCAGCAGGTGCTTTAAACCCTGGAACCAGATGCAGAAAAAAAAAAAACCCTCTGCTGGTTTCTTCTTGAAACTTCATGCAGTTTCATCTATCAGGCTTCAGTCTGTAAAGGGAGACTGTTTAGTAATGTGGCTACTCTTCCTAGAAGCACAACGCAGAATCCTCAATGAGGTAAAGCAAAACCCACTACAGCTACAGGCTTGAAGACGTCAGTTGAACTGGTATCTGGTACCATTTAACAGGCAGGGTGTCCTACAGAGCACCACAGGGAAAGACTCTTTTCTGTAAAAAGATCCAGCAGAACAATGACGCAAACATCCAAAATGATCCCAACACACATTGGCCCAGGAAGAAGAAAATCCCTCCCTTTGGCGTGGCCCAGATAAAACCTGGACCTGAACCCCGTAATGATCCTCTGGAATGACCTCAAGAGAGACATTCAAACGTGTGTGAGCTGAAGTCATTCAAATAGTTGAATATTCCTCCTGAATGCTGTACAAGTCTGATTCAGAGCTACTAAAAATACTTAACAATAATAATAATGTACAAAGAAAATAGAAATAAAAATAACAAACTTCCAAATGTTTTTTCCAAATCATAAATTGGACCCATAATAAAGGTTAAGACAATGTAACTAAACTCCAAACTGAAAAGAACTGAACATAAAGTGACCTCCAAAAGGGAAACATTTATAGGTGGTGATCAGTCCACAGACACTGACACGTGTTGGAAAACAGACCTAGAAACTAAACTACAAAAGTTACAAGACAAATCAATTCACTGATCTGACAAAAGCAATCGTAATTATTAAGCAAATACAAAAACTACAAAAGTAACGACAACCCTAAAACTATACAATTTAGTGAAAACTTTCGCCTTAAATTCTGGAAGGTGAAGTCCAAGGTTTCCAGTTCTCTAATACAGCAACCAGCCCACAAGTCAAAAAGAAGCTAATTAATTCCGAAAACCACTTCAAAGCAGTATCGATAAAGGACTAACTGAATGTGTGCACCCATTAAGAATAATCCAAGTTAAGATTACCATGTGATTAATTTATAAATGAATAAATTGTGACATCTAAATAAAAATGTTCCATAGAGGCTGCTGGGGTGGCCTCCACAGTAAGCTTAATAAAGAAATATGAAATGATAATTGCTTATGCGTTATCTGCTTAGATCAGTGCTTCTCAATTAGTTTCTGCTGCGCCCCCCCCCCAGGAAGAAGAAAACAATTCCGCCCCCCCCGCGACTATAAATAGTATAATTTGTCTATAAAATTATTGTAAGTACACCTCTGCATAACAGTGTACCCTTATTAACATTAAGGGAAACAAAAAAAAAGAAATTTAGATCAACTTATAACAAAGATTAACTTTATGAAAATAGTTTTTTATTGTGTAAAGATTTAAAGTGCATCAGTCCCACCGTAGTCACAGTGAAGCAGCGCTACATCAGCATCGTCATATTTCCTCGTCTTAACTTTCTGGTGACTTTCGTTTGTCTCATTATCTCCGTCTCTCTCCGTCTTTGTTTTCATCCCTATTAAATATTTTTCCCTGGTGTCTCCTGAGTGGTGTCACTTCATATCTCCTGCTCTGTGCTGCGCGCACACATGTCCGTGCAAAAAACCCGACACAATATAGCTAATACTCCCTGAACCCACTGGGACAATGAGGGCGCCACTGCCCCCTACTGGAGTATGTGTGCAATTACACTTTATTCCAGTACGGCAAAAAAATAAAAAATAAACATGTTCCCTGGGGTCACACGCGCCCCCCCTGGCATCGCACAGCCCCCCCCCCAAGGGGTCCCGCCCCAGTAGGTTCTGGGTTTGGCTCAGAGTTTTCAGGGTTTTATTAGTTTGGTCTGCTTGTCTTTTGTTTTTTTCTTTTGCTCTTTTCGGTTGATGTTAATTTAACCTGCTGCTTTATTTTGAAAGTCTGTCTTTCCCTTGTTGATTTCTGTTTTAATCCCTGATTGTTCCCACCTGGTTTGTTCCTTGGTTAATTTAAGTCTTGTTTTTTCCTCACTGGTTCATCTCTTTATTTTGGTCCTGTCCTGCTTTTCTGGATTCACTTCACATCACTTCAGTTTGTTTCTCTTTTGGGTATTAAAGGATTGTGGGTCCACAAGCTGACAAACTGTGACACTGTTGTAACTTGTGTGAAGATCAGATTTTCATTTTATGGCAAATTAATGTAGACAAACATTCCATTGACATCTTCTCTTACCACTGTAACTATTGTGGTTTGTATCTTTTTTTTTTTTTTTTTTTTTTTTTTAATGCAGACTAACGCCACAACGGGTGCAGACTCACCCGTTGTGGCGAGCACCCCACATGCACGCTCTCGCATGGTCTCGCCATCAAACGCAGATTACACATTCGTCAGGCTCTTCTCTGATTGGCGAGCTGCACAATGACAGCAATCACTGCTGGGGAGCTGAAATAGACAGTGATTTCCACAAATAGAGGAAGAAGGCCTCGAGGCTGAGATCAGGCTTGACTGGAGAGCAGCCAGCTGAGAGACTGAACAGATGGAGGGAGATGGGCAACAGGTATCGCTGCACCATTTACAGACTTCTGTCACATACGAAGGAGTTTTTCCCATGTGTTACTCTGTACCATAATTAAAAAAAAAAAAAAAGAAAAATCAATAATGCCAATAACTGCTATTTTGGTCTACTTTAAAAGTTAGAGCAATCTATGTAGGAAGTGATTTGTAGGTGGTCTGACTTTTAACAATCCCTTTCCAGATGCATGTTCCTGTTATCTCCTGGTAGTTGGGCATGACCTCAGGGTTACGGACTCTCCACAGCCATTTGTTTTACGCAACGAAGCGGACGCACGGCCACAGATTTTATGACCAGCTCACAGAGGTTTTTCATTACAGACATTCATCTGAGTGACACTAAGGCACCAATAAGAAAGGGGGGGGCATAGACCACCAAATAATCACCCACACAGACAGATATACTCATCTCCCAGAAGAGTGGACGCTTATAGGCCCGTTTACTGTCCAGGGGATATCCTACCATTAGAATAGATTCAATATCACAATAAATGCCTTTGCTACACATGATTTCTTCTAATCATTTCCCAGAATACCTTTGTCACTTCAACAGAAGGGTTGTGAAGGTTTGCGTTAACCTTGAATTCAGTTGATGATTTCAACCTTGAGACTCCGCCCACTCCAGGAGCTCGAAGCACCTCTGTGGTCATTTTGTGGACCACATTAGTCACAAAATTGTGCAAAATAAATCATTCCTAACAGAAACAACCAGCTGAACAACGAAGGAAACTTCTCTGAATGTTGAGCCTCATTCGTGTTGTCAGGGTAAAGCACTGATAGACGGATTTGCTTGCATGTTCAACCTACATGACCAGATTGTGATCCTCGGAGCTTTGTCGGAGGGAAAAACCTTTCTCTGAACTCTGAAAATATTTTTGAAATTATTTCATTTCTGGTGTGTACAGAGACACATGAACTAGGAGAAAAAAAATCCTTATTTTTTTACTTTGCTCATAGATAACTGTCTAAATGAATCATCCAGGTTTCCTCCGAGTTGTGTTGTCCAACCTCTGTGTACTGACCCTGGCTGAAAAGACTATAATTTAGTTCTTTATTGGTGTTGCCAACATCAATGCCTCAGTTCTTGAGAAGGAAAATTGTTTTTTCCCTGGCTGCACAAGTGAAAATGATCGTTATGCACTTCTGACAACTGGGGCACTGAAGACCAAAAGATTACTTTTAAGTTTTGTTGACAATTTCCCTATTACAGCAGAAACATTCTCATATGCAGTTAGAAGTGAGTTAGTAGATGGCTGTGGTCACCATCTATGACATCATTCTTTTCAATTAAGCCTTTTTCTTTTACATATTTTCTGAAATATGAAATAGTGACTGAAATGTGTCCAGTTTAGATTAGTCACGTTAATCAGCCATCCCTTGTTCTTTTTCCACCCTATCCTCTGCACAGGTCTTTATTTTAATTTAAACCTTTATTTTATTTCATTTTAAATCTTTATTTTATTTTACACATTACATAGAAGTCAAAGATAATAGCTCAATCTACGAGTGAAATGATTTCTCAGAGAATAAGTGAAGTGTGACAGGATGTGCTGATTCTGATCCACGTCAATGGTCTCCAGTTGGTATCCAGGTGAAGCTGCTATGAGGCCCTCAGGTGTGCCAGCGGCCGTCTGACAGGAGTGTGGACAGCAGCACTTGGATTTTAAATATACACAACAAAAAACAAGTGTCCCGAGCATCGAAGAATAAATGATGTCTGCGTTATTTATTCTGAGATCGCTGAATCACACAGCAACAGTTGAGAGGAGGAATTATTAGCCTTAATCACAAAGAGCCTGTTTGACATGCTCTTAACCACTCAGCATATTTGTTTTCTGATCATAATCTGAACATTTTGATCAGAATTAAAAGCACAGTTAGAGGTGTGTTAGTGCAGTGACTGGTCTATTTTTCCTTCAAAGACGTAGGGCTCGATCTTCCACCAAACCTCCTAAAGCCGCTATTAAGGGGTAGCGGGTAGCGGTAGGGGCGTTCCCCCGCAAAGAACGCAATCTTCTACCTCGCTAAACCCACTATTCCACCTGCGCTAACCGCTACATTATGCATAGGAAGTGGTTATGGCGTTCCAAAACAATCTGTTAAAACAATCAGTGCGTCTGTAGCCATTGCCTTTAAGAGCAGGTTGCGCTACCCGCTACCCGCTACTACCTGCTACCTGCTACCCGCTGTGGAGCGTCTTTTCATCCAGATCGGAGAAGCTCTCATGTGCAGCTTGTCTGGGACTCTGCTGTAGAGCTTCCTCCTCTTCCTTCCTCCTCCTCTGCACTGATATAAACATAAAAATATTTTTACACAGACAATTCCTATCGGGTTTAGGGTAGTGGGTAGTTACCCTAAACCCGCAGTGTGACAAAGGGCAAAAGACACGCCCGTTGCCACACTTACAATGTGAGTAAGGGAGTCGGCATAGCGGGTAGCGGCTTTAGGGAAGCGGAAGATTGCATAGCGGTTAGCGGAGATTCCTAAACCTGAAATTTGCAGGTAGCGGGTAGCGGGTAGCGGGAGGTGTACAATCGTGGCCGTAGGGTACGTTGACTCTAAATTGAACTGAATTTAATTGAATATTTCTTGGATAATTTCACCGTGGGAGAAATGCTAGTCTTGATGTGAAGACTCTGAAGGAATTAATATTTCAACCGGAAAAAAAAAAGAGGCAAAAATGAATCAACAAAGAGCTGAACAGGCTTGTTGCCCTTTTTGTTGTGTCCGTCTGCACTCATGAAAGCTGAGTGCAGAAGTTCTGGAGTCCAAAATGTGTTCCTGGAGTCACGTCATGGTAAAACACAGAATATTTAATTTGTCTTTGTTAGTGCTCCACGCTCTTCCACTTTATATGCAGGTGATCTCATGTTCTAAACGACATAGAAGTGCTTTAAACTTTCTCCTCCTCAACTCCTTCAGTGTCTCCTTTTCAGCTCTTGCAAGACCCGGGCATGAAGTCGTGTCCGAATATGTAGTGACAGTTGTTATAATCTATACAGTTCAATGCTGTCTATACGCTCAATGTAACAGTTTACCATGACAAGCAGTGCACCGCTAATCCATTCCAACGCATCTGTGACAGCAGTGATACAGTGACAAAAATAACTCCAAACCTGGTGTTCAGATGTTCATTGTGCTAATGAGTTCACGTCATAGAGCTCTCCTTCATTAGTGACCATGCAATACTGTGAGTACGGGGTGACTTCAAACACAACCATGAAGTTGACTCTTGTAGCCGTACATCATGTTACCATAGAATGTAATTACCTATTGATAAAGGGATTGTAATTGTTATTAGAGTGATTAGTTGTCCTGAGCATCACTTCAGCTTAGAAGTATAGATATCAGATCAGTCCGTCTGTCTCACAATCCATGCGTTTACATGGTAAGTTTAATTCCTCTTTAATTCAGAATTATAGTTAAATCCGAATAAAAGTTATCATGTAAACACCTAATTCCATATGAAAATGTCCATTCCAAATTAAACTTAATTCCGAAGTAAGTGGCTGGTTTATTCTGATTTTAAATCTGAATAAAATAATTCCGCGGTCATGTATAAACTCATTCCGCTTTAAATTAATTCCAGTCTTTCTGCGCATGCTAGTTCTCTTGCCTGTCTGTCGCGATGACGCTTATATTCCGCGCTGGGCTTGTTTTCAAAACAAAGTTTCAAGATGGCGGGCACGCAGTAAACGGTGGTCAAGAGCAGAGACGATTTATTTAATAAATAGCTTGGAGGAACTGGAAATAATTAAAAGAACAGATGGCAGGAAACATGAAAATTGTGAGCTTTTCAAAGTTGTAGCGGCCAGGTTAAATGAAGGAGGTTTCACAGATAGAGACGCCACCCAAGGGTCTCTCTCTGGAATCTCTCTTTTTTTTTTTTTTTTTTAGATGTAAAAAACAGATCAGAAACCCTTCCCAACCCCCAGACCTTAAATGGAATAATAATATAACAGGTGTTTCCAAGTAAACCTCAATTGTGGAGGCTGATTTCCATGTAAACTGGCAAAGGAAAATAATTTAATTTGGTATCTTTCCGTTTGCAACGGACCTGAAGAAGCCTCTCACTGAAAACACTCTGTTGTTTGACCACTGGTCAATGGATCATTGTGAAGTCAGTCCTATTCCTTCCATGATGTGATCACACCTTGAAGAAGATTCTTTTAAAAAAATTACACATCAAAGATGCGTATTTGAGGCAGACTCTGGAGCAGTAAAGTATTGAAAGTAAAAATGGAGCGTTGAAAAGGTATCATAGAATGAGATAAAACTTTCAGTACAGATGATATGTGAATTTAGTTCCTCAGCAGTGAAAATGTGAAGAAAAAACAAGTCAGCAGTCAAAAGACTAGACTGAACTCATTAACTGGTTTGAATTATACTAACATTTGACTTTCCAAACATCAACCCAGATTCTTTAGCAGAAGGGGAAAGTTTTTGTGTTTTGTTTGAGTTGTTTAATACCTGATCAGAAGTTGAGCATCAGACCCTTGAGGTCTCCCCAAGGCTCCGGCGGGACGGTGGGGAAAATGACTGATGGTCTTCCTGCAGGCTTTTCACAGGGCAGCTCAGAGGGGAAATTCTTTCTCCTCAACCTTACAAGTTGACTAATAAATCACTAAATTACATAACTGGGGAAGAAAAAAAACATTCTGAAAAAAAGGAACAGAACAACAGACTAAAAGAGATAAAACTTTAGAAGGTAAAAAATAAATTAGGCCTGAAACAAATTAGGCTAACTAAGTGTTGATTTTCTTCAGGGACACAAGAAGCATCCTTGAGTGCTTTCAGCCAATCAGAGCTCACCATCCTCAGCTCCCTCTGCAGCTGCTCTGATCTTTGCTGCTCCACTAATATTATTAAATGCTTATCATTTCCTCTGTCCTCATCCTCATAGGTTTATATATCTGCACACACACACATTTCCACAGGTTTGTTGATAATGAAGCTTAAGGGGGAAAAATAGGAAATATACCAGCAAAACATGAAAAATGCATTTATATGTTTTTCTGGATGATTTGACAAATGAGCATCCACTCTAACGCTTTACAAAACAGGCTGAATAAAAGAAATGTAAGCCCTTTGTTCTGTTCGTCGTACAAAATTCATTGTTGGAGGATTTCAGTCACCATGATCAAAGAAGTAACAAACTCATGTAGTTTCTGAACTGAAAGAAACAGAAAAAAGGGGGGAAAAAAAAAGGAAAATCAGCAAGGCAGAAATATAATACATAATTTTTCAGATGTTGCTGAAGTAATTGCTCAGGAGGTTTCAGCTTTTTCTAGTGAACTAGCCTGGAGTCTGGATGGCCTCAAGGGAAAAGCTTAACAGAGATGACTATCAGCTTTGGTTGGTGTTGAATGTCCCTGTTGTCCTGATAATGAACTGTAACCTGCACTTCTTTGTGAATCTGATCAATCTCTCTTTGATCCAGAGAGCCTTGTGGAGAGAAGAGAAAAACTTACATTTCCCCAGAGTTTTGTGAGCAAGTATAGATCTCTCTCTCTCTTTTTTTTTTCTTTCTTTTTATTCTTTTTTTTTTTTTAGAGAGCTAAAAAGAAAAAGTTTCTTAGCTCGAAAGAAAAGTTTCTTTTTTTTCAAAAGCTAGTTTTTCAAGTGGTACCTGGTGCGGACAATCAGTGGTACCGCTGTGTGCTTTTGAAACCAATCTGCAAACAGTCCTCAGTGTGTCAACCGCACACACACCGTCCACAATAAATACTTTTCACACTGACATTGCTTGGCTACAGATGCTGACTTGAAGAGAAGTTGAATTTTCTTTCCTTACTACATATCTCTCACTCATAAAAGCTTGAGGTCAGAAGTTAAAAAGCATACATGGTTAGGATTTGCACATTTTACAGTGCATTGGAACTTTACATCATGCCATATATAAGCTGCGGTACACAATAAAAGGTTAGGCTTAGTGTCACCACATCACAATTTCTAAACTTCCATTGTAATTATGTTTTAGAAACGAGGACAAGCGTACCTATTACACATTTTCTGCTGAGAGCGGGCTTTAAACGCTAGATGAAAATAGGCGTTTGATAAATGTTTGCATCAGCAGCAGGTACCAGCTGACAGCATCATCAATCATAGTAGACTGACATGTTCCTGTAGGGATCATTACTGGAAACACACACACACACACACACACACAAACATGACTTCATGGCATGAAACACCTTCTGACAGACTAAAGCGGAAAGAGTAATGCTTTCCTTGTGTGTGAACCCTGTATGCTCCCCTCCTCACCACTTCCTTCCTGCTGACCCAAGAAGGTGAAACTCTGACAGCACCAGGCTGCGTAGTTAAAATAAACGTCAAACCTTGGCAGCCAGCAGTAATAAGAAGACGTGTGCTCACGTGCTCGTACGGTGATCCATACCGCCTGTCGGATGCTTGCATGCCTCAGCAGCTCGGCCACTTGCATCCATGACGTGACGGCGTAGAACGAGCTGAAGATGCGCCAGTGAAGCCACACAGAAATGTTTGCGTGAAATGTCCTCCCTCGAGAGAAACTTGTTCCGATGGTGTGAGAGGAAAAAAAAAATCTTCTTGCTTAATAGCCCGACTGCTGTATAGAAAAGAAATTCAGGATCAACTTCCAAACGACCTTCCATCCATATGTGCAGTACGGACAGTCATGTGAAGAGAGCAGCCTCTTTCATGTTGGACAGCTTTATTCACTGTATCAGGAAATAAGTTATGTGATCCCATTTTGAAACTAAAATGAGGGAAATACAATCAAAGATAGATATAGCACTACATATATTTAAAATAACACTTAATTACTTGTTATTGTGGTTATCATTATTATTATTACTATTCATCAGTACCCTGTGTAGACTTTCACCATGCTTTCTGGAGGGAACGTGGGCGTTTTAGGGGCGCTCCAGCGATCGGGGGTACTGGGTCTGTTTTTACGGGCTATTCAGTCTCTATAAAAAAAGGAGTAAGAGTTTGGTTGCATTGCTAAAAGTGAGTTGGGTTCGTTTCAGGTGGGAGCTGGGCTTGGTCAGGGCCGCTCTTTGTTACAGATTCTGTTCACGTTTGTGAACAGAAATTCTAGGTGCAACAGAGGGGAAGAGGACATTTGGTGCTCTCAGAATTTAATTTCTGTTGGTCCTGTTGGCTTCGTCTAGTCAAGACCTTCAGCTCCTGCTGTAGCAGATCGCAGCTGAGTCTGATGCAGCAGAGATGAGGATCAACACCTCCAAATCTGAGACCATGGTTCTCAGTTGGAACGTCGTCTTGCCTTTTCTGGGCTGGGAATAAGGTGCTGCCTCAAGTGGAGGAATGCAAATTTCTCAAGGTCTTGTTCACGGTTGGGGAAGAATGGAGCAGGAGATTGACAGGTGAAATCTGTCAGTGCTGTTGCTGCACAGACAGTGTTGCTGCAGACACTGTTGCACTGCTGCAAGGACAAACTGAGGTATCACAGCCAGAGTAACCTAAGAAAAGGGCTTTTGTGTCTGGAGAGAGAAAACCTGAGCTTACTTTGTTGTTTTATCAATTTCTCTTGGCGATCGTTGAGAGCTGGTCTGTTGGTTCTGCTGCATCTGTATTTATTTCTTATTGGTTCTGCAGTGTGGTATCAAACTGGCACCTTTAACATTATTGCATCTACTTCACTGAGTCACGTGGATTTATTTTCACACAATGTTTTCAAGGATTTTTCAAGGACATCTGTAGAAGGAGGCCAGCGCTGAGCTCTCCAGTCCAGCACGCCTCAGCCTCCAGAGGACGTAGAGGCGCTGATGTGCCTCCTTAACCAGACAGGAAGTGTTGCTGCTCTGGGTGAGGTCATCAGAGATGTGTACGCCCAGGTACCTGAAGCTGGAAACCAGTCGTGTGTGTGAGCAGGGTGAACAGGAGGGGGCCCAGCACACAGCCCTGGGGGGCCCAGCACACAGCCCTGGGGGGCCCAGCACACAGCCCTGGGGGGCTCAGCACACAGCCCTGGGGGGAGCCTGTGCTGAGGGTCATGGAGGAGAAGGAGACATCGTGGATCCTCACAGACTGTGGCCTGTCGGTTAAAAAGTGTGAATTCAATGTGAATTCACATTTCAAACAATGTGATTGACCAGAGCTTGAATGGTGAAACTTGGCTTCACATTGGTTCATTCCTCTACTGTTGCTCATCGTGCCACAGCTGCTGCTTTTGAGACTGTTTGTGCCATTTAGTTATTTTCTTGGTGACCTGTTTTTAATTAATTAAATTAATTGATAAATAATTAATATGATTATTATCATTTTTATTGTATTCATTATTTTCCCAGCTATTAGGTTTGCTTTTTAAAACTATAGAAAAGGGCTGATATTTTTCTGCATCCTTATGCTTCATATTCAGTGTATAAGGAAGAGAACACTGAGAAGGTATCTCATCCATACATATTTTTTTTTCATTTCTAAAGGTGCTATTGGAATTACACTTTCACCAGATGTTGGTAACAACCCATGCAGTCCACACGTGTACAGAAATCAAACCACAGATGTCCATTAATTAAGTTATGAGTAATAATGTGAAATAACACAGGGAAATTGTATTGAACTCGCCTGCTGAAATGCATTAAATACTTAATTAACCAGCCTTTGTTGTTAATGACAGCTTCAAGGCAGCTCCAGCATGGAGAAACTAGTCGCGTGCACTGCTCAGGTGTGATTTTGGCCCATTTTCACACACACAACAATACGCATCACCTCTCGCTAACAGAAAAGGACTATAACAGTGAGTCTGACTCTAAAACAAAAAGGCCTGGCCAAGTTCCCAGGCTGTTTCAACTTCACAACACCAGGACAACACCTTCTACGGCTGAATCACTGCGAGAACAGGTTTACAAGCTTCTGCTTAACCGAGCCAACAGTACGCAATCCAGCAAGTAGTATCTCAAAGGTGCAGACAAACAGAAGGAAGGTTTCAAGGTGCTCACATTAAATCAATGTTGCCTAGAACAGCAGGTCAATCTCCAGCTTTCCCTGTAACACATGTTGAGTGTTTTTATCCTAACCCTAGATTCAGCATGAGAACATATAGAAGTAATATTTATACTTGTTCACGGTCACAATATGTAAAAGGGTTCAACAGTAAACATGGTCTGATCACAACTCTGAAAAACTTTGCTGATATGTGGAGTTTTGCTACATGAATCATGTTTGCATGTAGAGGCAGTCTCAAAGGCAAGCTCTCATGGATTCTTTTCTTCTTCTTCTGTTTTGAACTAACACAAACCTAAGGCAATGGTACTACAAAGGACAAAAACACAAATGCAAAAACACCAGGCAAGGAGAGGCAGAGACTAGTGTAAGAAGGAAACATTGTCTTGTCGAGCCACGGTTTTTCTGGGGCACTTGATGTCTGGGTATGTTCCTCTGAAAAGCAGCTAATTATCCAGTAAGGCTCTCAAATTCACAGTGCCCTTTAGAAAGGTAAGGAGCTAAAAAAAAAAAAAACCCAGCTGGCTCTCTACTGAACATATTTTACTGTTTCTGTTCTTTTTCTCTTTCAGTTAGTGACCAATATTAAACTGATGGTCATTTGCACATGTTTGGTATAATTGGTCAATTATACATCCGACTCTGATTCTACAAAATCCCTGACGCCTGCAAGTGTACCCAGAAAATCCGTGCATCATTCGTTCTTTCATTTTCAATTGTCAATCAAAAGTTAGAAAATGAAAAAGTGACGAGATGTTTTATTTTGTTTTTCTTTTTTTTTTAATCTGACACACACACAGAAAAAAAAAAAAAAAGAAAAATCATCAGATCCTGCCCTATGCATTCACTGTGATGCTCCATTCGCTTACTGGTTACTTTGGTGCGGCTCCATCTAGCTACGCAGATGTGTAATTAATCGAAAAGTGTAGACTTCAATTATTTGGGAATATGATTTCAATAATAAAAATCATCCTATAATCGGGCCAATATTGTGGTTTGATCAAGAACTTATTCAACAGTGGTTTGACACACGCCACAATTTCCTGCGCGTTGCAGCAGATGGGTGTCCTGCAACACTCGGATATGAACGTCAGAAGATTCTGTGCTCCTCATGATCTGAGGAGAAGAAGACTTATGTCAGTCGCAGTGCTGGAGAGTGCTTTGGTTTGATTTATAGACCTTTTCGGGCCAGCCCCCCGGAAGTACCCCATCCGCCATTGCTGGAGTATGCTACAGAGCGATACTTGCACCGGCTCGCAGATTAGCCAGTGTTTTTCTCTTTCTACAAATATATATTTTTATAATGTCGAGTCGGTCGAGTGGGAATACATGTTCCGTCATAAACTGCCAACAATGGCGTGAAAATTCAACAATGGAAGAAGAAAGTATGTGAAATACACAAGCCTTTACTGCACGAAGACTGCCTTGTTTGCAGAACAAGAAGTTAGGAAGACGTGGGTGAAAAATATCAACAGAAAGGACTTTGTTCCAAATGAATACAGCCGGGTGAGTTTTCGTTAACATTCAATCTCGTACTACTCATAGTCTCGCTGAGAGTCCCGGACAATTCTGGCCGAAAGAACAGCAGTATGAGGCTACTGTAGCCCTCGGCACTAGCACAAGCCTATAAAACAATGATTGAATGAATGAATTAGGAGAGTGATAAAATAAATTAAATATAACATTAACACATAGCCTAATTTACCGCTAGCGTTAACGTTACAGTAGCATAATCTTTATGACTTGTTGACGTTAGTTATAGCCAGCGTTGCATTTTCCACGTATTCCCACAGTTTTTAGTGTTTGTTTATGGGAATAGATCATGCAATTTTCATAACCAATCATTAAAAACAGCAATAAACTACCTTCATCTGTAACTGGAGGCCACTGCCTAACATCATCAATCCAAGACATGTCTGCGTTATTAGTAACAGATGCTCCACGCTGCTGTGTTTGGGTTAGTTGGTGGAGAACCGCACACTCCAGTTATGGCGGGACCACTAGGGGGCGTATGTCCACAATTTTCAAGTTGAAAAGGTCTATATATGAGCTGAGTTTTCATTCAGATTTCCACAATATTGCAAATATCATAGTGTGCGATTTCAGCGCCACCATGCTGCCTGAACTACCGCACAAAGCCATTTCAGGGTCCCGTAAACCGGACAACTAAATATTAAAAAGACATTCAGTCCTGGGGCCCGTTTTTTATTTTATATTTTTGACCTAAAATTGAAATATGAAAAACCAGACATTTTTTCCTTTTTTTGTTAGATTCAAAAACAAAGAACGAAATAAAATGTCAAATTTGTGTATCATTTGTTCTTTCCATTTCCAATTGTCAATCAAAAATAGAAAAATAGTGACGTTTTATTTTGTTTTTGGTTTTTTCAGGGCCAGATTAACAGCAGAATCGTAACAAAATGCAATGTAAACCAAAATAAATTAAACTACATCTTATTATACTGTTAAATAACTGTTTCTGTATGCATTGTGTATTCAAGTTTCAAATGTTTTAGTCATTATTATATTAAACTCAGGGTTTGAGGTTGTAATCCTGCTCTTGCACAGGTTATGTTTACAGAGTCCGTTACCATGGTAACGGACATGGTAATGAATTACCTCGATTTCAGAAATGGGCCTTACTCGACCTTCTTGCTCGGAGTTAAGTCACCTCGCTTTGTGAAACAGAAAACTCAGTTTCTATGGAAAAGCTGGCACATCTGCAAAGGAAGCATCACTGCTGAATATACAGGCATATATATGTATATAGCCATATACAGCCACAACAAAGCTAGCTGTCATGGCTTTTGTGTGAACACATTCTGTTGCAACTGCAGTCTGCCTTAATTCTGCTGTGATTCTTTGTTTTTATTGTAGAATAAATTTAGTATACTTAGCTCCGTGTTTGCTGTCAATATGCCGACGCATATTATAGAGGGTTTTCACAGCGCGTCATCCAACCAGAAGTCGCCATCTTGGAGGCACGCGGCAACGTAAACAAAGCGCACACACTGGAGTAAATCAGACGTCTTCATTGAAAATGGTAAATTATTGCCGTGTTTTCAGCTGTACCAACCGGACAGACCGTGAGAGACACTTGGAGTTTTATAGACTTTCAAAGAAGTCAGAGGAAAGGAGGCGCTTGTGGTTAGCAAAGCAAAATCTACTCATAAAAGTACAAGTACCCCAAAAAACTACTTAATTACAGTAATTTGAGTATTTGTAATTAATTACTTCCACCCCTGGATACCATACAGTTAAGATTAGATTGATTAAAGACATTGTGGCATTACTTACTTTGGCCTTCACAGCACATCTGTGGTTGATTATTTGGTACTGCAGCTCTCTCACCCATCCACAGACCATCTGGTTATAGGCCTCCAAACTTTTGTAAGATTTAAGATCTTCTGCTGTGTATGGGCTTGGCAAGAAAACCAGGTAGTTTACGATGTCGGGGTTTGCAGTCAAAGGGAGGCTCTCCAGCTCGTCATTGCTCCAAGACGAGAGAGCTAACTCGTACGGATCAGCACCACCGACAGACTAACTTTTCAGAATATCGGTCCCTTTCCGTGGACCAAGTCCTTCTCTGTATGTTTTTGTGTCTGTAACGCCTTTTGAAGAGCTTTTCTGTGGTTTATCCATCCTTTATCCATGGTCGTTTACATTGATCCAGCGGTGTGTTTACATCCGAGTACCTCCAAGATGGCCGCGCATCCGGGTCACTGACCAAAACGTGACGTAGGTAAAAAACCCTCTATACTCGTTCACAACTAACACCGCCTCAATAACACAAAAGACATACCGTTTTTTCACCTTGTAGAACAAACTATTTGTTTTCCCATCGTTCATGAAACTGCCTTCCTTGTGCATCAATTTTTTTTATTTTTTTGGACATGTCAGGGTTAGTTAGAAGTCCATCAGTTCTGAAAATTGTCTCGATGTCTTGCTCATGGTGAGATACCGTTATCGTTGTGAATAACGGCGAAATGCATTATGGGAGATGTAGTTAATTAAGACTTGTTTTAAGTCTTAAAATATTGGTTTAAAAGTTAAGACAACAATGCACAAGCTCTCGGCCACATAAAATAACGTGGCGGGCCACACTTGGCCCACGGGCCTTGTGTTTGGCACGTGCTGTAAAGAGTGATCATGCCAAATACTGATTTGATTTAGATTTTTTTTCCCAATGTTTTCTCACTTTGTATTTTGCACAATAATGAAAAAGAAATTTTTGAAATCATTAAATGAAAGCATTACCTCAAAACTTTTGCACACTACTGTATCATTCTAGGGTGCTTTTCAATTTTATTTATTCAGTTGCCCTCCCCTCTGGCTGTGGTGTAGTTGGTAAAACTGGTTGTCCTCCAACCCAGAAAGTTGCTGGATTGATCCCCTGTGGTAACCAGAGCTGAGGACCAGAACACAAAAACTCAGACAGAGAAGAACACAGGTTTATTGCAAAGTCTGTGGGCCGAGGAGTATGGCCAGGGGGGAAGAAACTCATGGCTGTGACCGGGAAGACCATGGAGGGAAAAAGCCAGGGAGGAGGGAGGGGCAGCAGAGTCCGGAGTGTGCGGGCGAGGGAGGGTTGGCGAGAACAGGCGTGGAACAGCAGGGGATGTGGAAATCTGCTGGAGCTGGTCTGGTGAGGCAGGGAACGACTGGAGCAAAGAGATCCTGAGGTCCTCCTGGATAGGACACTCAACAGCACATAGCTCCTGTGCCAGTCCAAGCCCAGATACATGGGGAGTGTTATGTCAGGAAGGGCATCCAGTGTAAAACCTCTGCCAAATCAATACACTAAGATCTGCTGTGGCAACCCCTACAAAGGGAAAAGTCAAAAGAAGTTGCTTTTGCTTGTCATCAACCCTCCTCTGTTTGATTGAACATCCTACTTCAAATATTATTTCCTGTAAAAAGTGTAAAAAAAAAAAAAAAGCCCTTCTTTGATTATTGATATATAGATAAATGTCTCCTGCGCACTTTTGCTTGAAAAAAAAAAAAGATGAGCAGTTTTTGAAGCACGATGTTTTCTGTGCTCAAGTCCCACAGGATGTGTTCCTCAGTTACCCAGAGTGTTCCTTAATAAGGTCTTTTGTTCAGTTGGTGACCACATTGACCCTTTGGTGTCTGTTCTGTATTTTGAATTTTCACTAGTCCTGACCTCTAATCTCCTGAAAAGTGTCACTAAATGCCAGAACTCGAACCTCTTCTGAAAGTTATTTCAGGTCTCACCACCCAGTTAATGTCTTTTATGAGTCAACATATAATCTGAGAAGTGCTGATCTGGTTTTAGAGCCCTGCAGAAAAAAAAGACGAGACTTTTCCTTTTGAGAAACTGGTGACCACATAATGCTAGTAAAAGTTATATTTTCAATATATTAAATCTGACTGCAGCACTGAATATAGTAGAGGAAATGATTTTCTAGCAGTGCTTGAAGGCTAATGTTGGGAAAACTTTGAAGTCACTGTGTGCTGAGAAAGACCTTGAAAGTTCGTTAAAAGTAGTTTTTGTCTTTTTTTCACAGTTTTTAAGTGAAAGTAAATCTTTTAGCTGTCAAGTCTGTTAGGATTTAGAAAAATTGCTTGTTTAGTGAACATTTAGCTAGTTAGTCTCAGGCAGAACTTCATTGTCTTTAAAAGTGCTGGCTGTCTAAGACTCTTACAACTTCACATCCTGAGTTTTAAAGTTCTGCTGTCTGCTGTTTTTTTTTCACAGTTGAAAAGGTGCAATTTGTTGTTACAACTGGACTCTGACCCTCAGAAGTTTGGGGGCTCCAAGGATAAGCACATCCAACAGTTCATCAACTTACCATTTGTTTTGTGAGAAAATTTATCAGGTTCAGAGTGGTCGGCTGTACAAAATGAAACACACAGACACTCGCTTTTTGCTAGAATAATATACACCATTCATTGTGGAAAAAAATGCTAACTCCTTCACTTTTATAGGACAGAACAAATGTGATTAAATTAAGATTACCGTTGTCCTGTCCTCTGGGCAAAACTGACAAATGCACAATATTTTTCAGAAAATTGATCATTCCCTCTAAAGCCTGGATGTTCAGGATGTTATCCTGGATCAACATTAGAGACTCTACTGACTTTTTTCAGGCATGTGATGAGATAATTAATTTGCAGTTCTGATCAGTTTGATATCTTTACTGTGTGACTCAGCTAATGATTTACATTTTCCAGTAGATTATGGTTCCATCCATCCATCCATTATCTATACCCGTTTCATCCTTGAAGGGTCACGGGGATCTGCTGGAGCCTATCCCAGCCGTCTACGGGTGAAAGGCAGGGGTACACCCTGGACAGGTCGCCAGTCCATCGCAGGGCCACATATAGACAAACAACCATTCACACTCACATTCACCCCTACGGGCAATTAAGAATTATCAATTGACCTGACATGCATGTCTTTGGACTCTGGGAGGAAGCCGGAGTACCTGGAGGAAACCCACGCAAGCACAGGGAGAACATGCAAACTCCACACAGAAAGGCCACGAGGTTCAAACCAGATTATGGTTTTGTTAGAAATTGATTGCCTTCGGGGTTAAAGATGGTTAAGGAATTGTTAGTTGTTAGGTTTTTATTTTCATATTTTGTTTGGTCTTCCTTTCTTGGGTTCCTTGTGTTTTCTGTTGCTGTTAACTGTACTAACTGTTTTATTTTTTCCCTGCTTGCTAGTTCTTCTTCTGTTGTTTCTTCATTCTGTTGTTCTTTTGTTGTCCTGTCCTTCATCCTGTTAGTCATCCACTAGTCTTGGCTCCTGTATGTTCCCAGTGATGCTGCCCTGTGGATTCTGTGATTTTTGAGTATTTAGCTCAGTTAACCCCTTACCATTCCTGTATAATTTGCATAAAACGCCTATCCAAGACATACCCAAAGTAAATTGAAAGCTGTTCTTGAACCGTTTATAGCACATGGATGGTTTTGGTCTCTTTTGAAAGGTAACACTCTGAGGTTTTCCCCCCAACTGTCAGAATCACTGTAAGTGCTACTAGCATTGAGTAATCTAAGTTTGAACACACTGAAATATAAGTTTTTTATTTCCGCCTGAATTTTTTTTGTAAACAGATGTCTGCAGATGAGTGCAGCTGTGACTTATTAGCTGGAAAACACAATGGGACCACAGCATGAAGCCTTACTTAGTGCAAGTTCAAATTTGATAACAATACCACTAAAAATTAGTATTTTACACACGTTTTTGTAAGAGTATGTCTAGGCGTTTCCAAAAATGGCCATTTTGGAGACTCCAAAATGGCACTTGGATAAACATGGCCACATACCTCGGATAAAAGGACATAACTCTTGAACGCTTCATCGTACAGTCATAATCTTGGCCTCTAATGAAAGGTGACACTTAGAGGTATCCTATCCCACATCCAGATTCACTATCAATATTGCTGAAAAAAAGTTACTGAAACATAAAGCTAAATTTTGCATATAAAAAGAGTCAAAACAAGTGTTGTTGTGGAAAATGTAATTTATATTAAAAAATGACTATCTTTTACACAGCAAACTATTCACATATTTGAACATATTTACAATTATAACCATTTACAGGTTGGCAGCATGCCAGTCACTGTAGCAATCTCGAGTCGGTATCAAGCACAAAGGCACATCACACGAGGAGCATTTCAACTGTGTTTTTAGCATGACAGTGCCTGCACTTCAGCCTACCAGTAGTCCTCTGCCCACTGATAAAAACCAGTATGTGATGTGCTCCACGCGGAGCAGGAGGTGGGACAGGTCTGGCTGTGGAGGAAGACCCTGCTTCTGCCAGCTGCTCGGTGAGGGTCTCCCAGAATGCCTTCTGGTGCAGAGGGATCTCTCCTCTCCACCCATACACCTGGAACAACAATGAAAAAAATATATATACAAAAACATAAATATGTGCAACACAAAAATTGTTTCATTTCAAAATGAATACACAGTTGAATATACAGCACATACCGGCTGTACTCCTTCACAGCTGGTGGAACTGAGATGTCCTTCATCTGCCAATGTTCATCTGCACCTTTGACCCTCTATGTGACCACTTGCTGACTGGCTCCCAATCCACATCTGAGTCCTCAGATGACTGACCATTATGTGAAAATAAAGAAATGTCATTTACAAAATGTTCCATCTTTTCTGTATTGTACTACTTTACACAATGAACCCCCCCCCACACACACACCCCCAACAAACAACTCACACATACTCCTCCCCCACACACACCACAAACAAAGGCTTTTGTATTTATTCAAAGTAAAACTTGTTTATGTCGAAATATACAGTAAAACGTAATAATGATATGAATAATACTACCAATTATGATACAATATACACGTAATAATATAATATAAGCTGTAATATAAGTCACAATTTAGTCAAATACTTACGTATGCAGAGCACAATCTTCTCCGACGGAGGAAATGTCTTCTGCGCAGGCGTGCGCTCTGTTATCTGATCTTATCTGATCCCCTCTCCTGACACGTCACTTTCACGACGAGCAAATTCCTTCTCTTCCTTCTTGGACAGTCCTTTTCACCATTTTCTACAATAAATACGCTCCCAAACTAAAAAAACGCTGAGAAATAAGCCACACTGGGGCGTCCTGCTGAGGCGCACGATGACGCGCGTTCATGAGACTATCTAATTACCATTTACGCACGGCTTTCATTGTTTCCCCATTATCTCCACCCCCTCAACCGTCACATTGTTGTTTTCAGAATTTCATTGGCTATTCAATGCGTCAGTCATCAGCATGATTGATTCTAACTGGCTGGTTTTTTCCTGAAGCAAAGTAGGACATGGCTTCGTTTCAACGTTGGCCCTTATTGGCTATTGTAGGCTGTGGACAGGACAGGGAAGCTGCTGTATGGCTGTATGAGGTGTCAATCGAAAGTTCAGATGACCCCCTCCATTTTAAGACCACAGGCACGTATGTCAACAAAGAATAAAGCGTTTTATGACGAAGAATATGTGGAAGTTACTGAACACCGACCAGCTACCAGTGGTGTTTTTGTGGATATTTTCTGGTATAATAATGCATTTTGGACTAAATACTTTACTGGATTGGATCGACTGGACCTTTGTGAGTTTAACCAGACCATTTTTGTGGGAATATTTTTGATCGGACGACTTTTATAACGCTCATAAGGTGAGTTGTGTTGATTTCGTAACTCCTTGTTTGTTTGTTTGTGGTGTGACAAAGGCGTTGATTGTACCTGCTGTTATGATTATATCCTGAAATGGTTTACATTGATTGAATCACAAGAATCTTAGCTTTCCAAAGAAATGTCGCATGAGTGCCACACGTAACATTTGAGCTGTGTAAATTACAGTTTAGTTTCGGAAACTACAGAAATTCGGACTGACGGCCGTCGGAACGTTAACAGGTTAAGTTTGTTTGTATTTTGCTTAATAAAGTACTTTTGTTAGAATCTCCTGCCTCCTCATCTCCTGCATTTTGATCCAGACCCTGAACTGTGACAAAACCAGCCAGTCATGGATCGAGCAGGTGTGGAAATGATCACTTTCTTTGAATTTTGCTGCTGGGAGGCAGAGAAGAACATGCCATGTTGTGGGAACAATGTAGTGGAGCAACGCTCGCCTTTTTGGGGCACTGGGCTGGCACTGGGGGGGCCGTAAGAGTCTGCAACAAGTAGACAACTGCGCTGCTTTTCAGCCAGCCTGCTTCCTGTTAGAGGTCTCCCTGGAGGCTGTCAGAAGACCCTCCAGGACAGTTCCCTCCATTTCCAAGGTGGCCAGGGACACATCCAAGCCTGCTTCTGTGACAGCCCTGGAGGACGCACCACACCCTGTGCCTCTGCCCCTGCCAATGCCACGGTTACAGCCGCCAACGCATCAACCTGTCTTCAAGGTGGTTCCAGACACACCCCATTCTGTCCCTGAGGTGGTCCCAGACAGACCCTATTATATCAATGATATAATCTTAGTTGATGATATTTGCTCGGGGGTCATGCTCTGGATCTCTGTAAAGCGCCTAGAGACAATTGTCATTGTAACAGACGCTATATAAATAAAATTGAATTGAATTGAATTGAATTCTGTTCCAGTGGTGGTCCCAGACACACCCCATTCTGTCCCTGAGGTGGTCCCAGACACACCCCATTCTGTTCCAGTGGTGGTCCCAGACACACCCCATTCTGTTCCCGTGGTGGTACCAGACACACCCCATTCTGTTCCAGTGGTGGTCCCAGACACACCCCGTTCTGTTCCCGTAGTGGTCCCAGACACACCCTGTTCTGTTCCCGTGGTGGTACCAGACACACCCCATTCTGTCCCTGAGGTGGTCCCAGACACACCCCATTCTGTTCCCGTAGTGGTCCCAGACACACCCCATTCTGTTCCCATGGTGGTACCAGACACACCCCATTCTGTTCCCATAGTGGTACCAGACACACTCCATTCTGTTCCACTGATGGTACCAGACACACCCCATTCTGTTCCAGTGATGGTCCCAGACACACCCCATTCTGTTCCCGTGGTGGTACCAGACACACCCCATTCTGTCCCTGAGGTGGTCCCAGACACACCCCATTCTGTTCCCGTAGTGGTCCCAGACACACCCCATTCTGTTCCCATGGTGGTACCAGACACACCCCATTCTGTTCCCATAGTGGTACCAGACACACTCCATTCTGTTCCACTGATGGTACCAGACACACCCCATTCTGTTCCAGTGATGGTCCCAGACACACCCCATTCTGTTGCCATGGTGGTACCAGACACACCCCATTCTGTTCCCGTCGTGGTCCCAGCCACACCCCATTCTGTTCCCGTGGTGGTACCAGACACACCTCGTTCTGTTCCCGT
The DNA here is from genome assembly GCA_018398805.1 of Hirundichthys speculiger. Taxonomy (NCBI): domain Eukaryota; kingdom Metazoa; phylum Chordata; class Actinopteri; order Beloniformes; family Exocoetidae; genus Hirundichthys; species Hirundichthys speculiger. Next base: position 1,552,379 of record JAGFBZ010000234.1, read on the forward strand.
GGTGGTACCAGACACACCCTATTCTGTTCCCGTGGTGGTACCAGACACACCTCGTTCTGTTCCCGTGGTGGTACCAGACACACCCTATTCTGTTCCCGTGGTGGTACCAGACACACCCCACTCTGTTCCCGTGGTGGTACCAGACACACCCCATTCTGTTCCCATGGTGGTACCAGACACACGCCATTCTGTTCCCGTAGTGGTACCAGACACACTCCATTCTGTTCCAGTGATGGTACCAGACACACCCCATTCTGTTCCAGTGGTGGTCCCAGACACACCCCATTCTGTTCCAGTGGTGGTCCCAGACACACCCCATTCTGTTCCAGTGGTGGTACCAGACACACCCCATTCTGTTCCAGTGGTGGTACCAGACACACCCCATTCTGTTCCCGTAGTGGTCCCAGACACACCCCATTCTGTTCCAGTGGTGGTACCTGACACACCCCATTCTGTTCCCGTAGTGGTCCCAGACACACCCCATTCTGTTCCAGTGGTGGTACCAGACACACCCCATTCTGTTCCCGTAGTGGTCCCAGACACACCCCATTCTGTTCCAGTGGTGGTACCAGACACACCCCCAGGCCCGGACTGGCCATCGGGAGAACCGGGAGGTTTCCCGAAGCGCCGGCCTGTGATTGGCCTGCTGGCCTGCTCTCTCTCTCTCTCTCTCTCTCTCTCTCTTTTTTTAAGTCTGCCGGTCAGCCGGCGCCGCGGCTATCTGACTTTTTTTTTTCCTAAGTCAGAGAGGCAGGCCTGGCCAATCAGGCATGTGAGGAGGACAAGGCGATTGGTTTGTTTTGATTAACACCAGGGACCTGGGTCCTTGAGGCTGTACACTTTTACACAGTAGGCTATAGGCCCTGGCCATGAAATTAAACAAGCCACTTTTTTATTTACTGTTATCATTCCATTATTATGTATATGAATACAAGGGCACAATAAGTGAGACATAGGCTACACTATCTTACTATATGAACTATAGTGTATGGAAAAACACTGTAAGCATATGTTTGCTATTCAAAGGTGGTGATGGTGATGACATAAGTCCTGCTGGTACTTCAGGAGAAGCCAGTGCAGAGCAGTTGGCAGAAGGTCCAGAATCATTTCTAGAGAAACAACATACAAGTTGCAGACATAACACCAACAGGCACTGCCATTTGACATAAATGGCTCTCATTTTTATTAAGTACTAGTGCTGTTGAATTTTGCTGTCTGTTGCTGACTTGCTGTTATGTATCCCAGCCCTATATTAGAATATGAGTCAATATTATGTGATTGCTTATTAGGAACTATACTCTCTGACTGTATTATACATTGCGTCTATCAGTGCGTGCATGTTCTGTGAACATGTATTCAAAGGCTGTCCCCTCATAGCTGATCAGTTGTTTGATTTGGACTTTGTGACCAAATGTTGTCTTTATTTATTAGGTTATATTGTAGGCTACACATAAAAATGAAGCCAAAGAGGCAGTTGACATTCCACATAATATGATGTTTAAGTAACCTTGGCACTGCGTTAAACCTTTATTCTCTTCTAGTAAGTGTGTTAGTGGATTTTGCTGAGGATTGTTGTGTTACTGTATTTTACCAGCCCGGCCCCAAACACAAAAGTTACTGTATATTGCTAACTTAGTTTGTACATAGGTCCCATATTTGAACTTCTATTTGGAATGCAGTGTGTGTGTGTGTGTTCGTGTACATGCGTGCTAATGCATGTAGGTGTGGGCGTGAACGTGCGCGTGTGGGCAAGGCCAAGGTGGCCTGGTTACATGACTGACTCCTGGCCTGAAAAAGTCTCCCAGTCCGGCCCTGCACACCCCATTCTGTTCCCGTGTTGGTACCAGACACACCCCATTCTGTTCCCGTGTTGGTACCAGACACACCCTGTTCTGCGAATTCTCTGCAGCCACAACGGCTGCCGACAAAGTCTCAGCATCCACCAGCAGGGTCTCAGCTGCTGGTCCAGCTGGGCCCCTCGCATTTTGAGGAGGTTCTGGACTTACTGTCGGTTCCTGCAGTCAGTATTTCTACTTTCTCAGCCTGATCGCTTCCTTCTCCCTCTGCACCGTTGGCCTCAGACTCCATGGTTCCTGCTCCCTCAGCTGAGCCTGGACTCTGCTGGCCATCAGCAGTCCAGCCACCCGCACCTGAACTGTCTCAACTGTCTCTCCGGCTTTTTGGGCATTAATATTGTTTTTTCTTTTGCTCCCCTTGTTTACGGTTCACTTCTATTCTGTTCTAACTCACATCCCACCTGTGGGGCATAACCACTAACAACATTTTTTGTTCTTTTTTTCCTTTCTTACCACTAACAACATTAAACATTTCACCTTAACGTTTCTACCTTCAGACTTTTCACCTCCAGAACATTCCTAACAAACTCTTCCTTCGAGCTAGATCTCTATATTTCAAATCCCCCCGCCTCCCCCATCCTGATCCTCTAACTCAGATTCTGGTGTCAATACGCAAAAGTCTTTTCTCAAAGAAAATAAAGTCTTTACTGTTTATCTTGTGACCATAGGATATATATAAAAGACATGCCAGCCCAATCCTTCTCAATAACATAAAAACTGCCTTTTCTGCCCCAAAAATGATGTGTGCAACAACAAAGGTTTATAATTGTCATCATATACATTCATTGTACTCTATCTAGAAGGAGAAAATTTAGCAAAGTGATCAAACCCATCTTTTGTGTTAATCTATTGGAAACTACAAGTGTTTCTGTATGACTGTAGCTTATATGTTGCTTCTGCTTAACTCTCAGGGCTGCAGTTCTCTGCAGAAATCATGGGTAAAGAAACGTGAATTATCATGACTGTCATGATGCTATATCTTGTCTGAGTTACTGTACTACAATACGTTTTCTTTTGAATACTTCCCATGGACTCTGAAATGGCTCCATCCGACATCAGTCTTCCCCTCTCCTACTTTGGTCTCTTATCTGATGAATTTGAATACAAACCAAGAAAGATCACACCATTAATACTGATTATCCCAGGGAAGGTGAGGGCAGAAATATAGTGACTTTTGCATGCAAGAAAAAAAATTCCCCTCACCCATCTATCACCACCTGGCACTGAGAGCTGTTGCTATGAGCAACACACGTGCTCTCATTTCTGACGGCTAAGTGTGATTATGAGCCATTTATCACAAGTTGTCTGTCATGAAAGGGGGAGAGTGTGTGTGGAAGAAAAACTCTTGATGAAGCTTTTATTGGAACAAAAAACTGAAGTGATAATGGCTTTTAATAGATTTCCCATCGTGGCTCAGTGTGGGTATCACTGATCTGAGGCAGCCATTCATACAAGACTGTTCATCTTTACACCCATCCAACCGTCCACTCACACCACTGTATCCTGGATCAAAGTAGTAGTCTATGCAAACTGAAAAAACTCCCAGCACCCAGGAACACAGGGCTGAGTCTGTTTAGCATTCAAAAAACTGCAATAATCAATACTCCGGGGCGAAGTGTAAAGTCTTTCATTTACACTTTGATGAATCCGTACCTTCCCAAGATTATGGGTTTAATAAAGAGATAAATAACAGACAATCCCTGGACATGTGGGAATTGAAGGTGTGTCAGGCGTTAAGCAGAACCAGTCCAGTGTCACTGTTATCAAAATGGAGCTGGGGTCAATAGTTTCTTCCTTGGAACCAACAGGATATTCCACATCCTTTTACAGTCTTTAACAGCCAACTATGAAATGAGCTGAAAACAAATGCCGGGCCTTTTCCTCTGTGTGAAGACTTCAGAATAATTTATGTAGCAACTACGCACATATCCTGAGCTTTCATGTGGCACCTGCATCATCGTTGGCATTTATACCTGTTCGTTGTTGTTTGTGTCATTCTATAATTACACTATAGGTAATTACACTATTACACTGTAGCAACGGAGCAAATTAAGCATATCCTAAGTGAGTTTGGACTAATGAATGTTGAACAACAGCAATTCCCACAGCAGTTGAGCTTTTCTGTCCAGCTTGGAAAAAGTTGAAGAAGAAGCAGAAGCGGGAAAAATGTAAAAGTGACTACAACCCTATCCAGCCAACCAGTCACATTTGATGTTACATAGTTACGTTTATGTGGAGGTGCAAATCAGGCAAAGGCTACGATGTTGGGCAGGTGTTCTCAAATGTATTTATCAAAGGTCCATATCTACTCTCCATTAAAGGACAGAAAACTTTTATTTCACTTTTTCACTCTGAACTATATCATATCAAAACAACAAATGACAATAATAATGACAATAACTACAAAAATTCTAACTAATTTTAAATTAAATTCACTGTTTTTACTGTAGTAAATTCAGAATGATAAATAAGGAAGAAAATGTGGTCAGCATAAACATGAACACCTGATCACTAATTTTTCATTTAAAGTTTAAATGTTTTGGTTAGCTTAGCTAGCATTTCAACGTAGTTGTTTTGTTTTCAAGCAAATAAAAAAAAAAAAAGGTTGGTTTTGAAGCTGAATTTTTTTCCCACCCTAATTTGCTTCTGATTGGCTGTAAATCACAAACTGTCGTGTCCTGATAGGCTACTTGTTCCTGTCATTTATATGAGCTTTCTGCTCCACCCTCCTCCCTGTGATTGACTGACAGCTGTCACCAGCAGCTGTTTAACTGTCACAGACTTTCAGAGGGCTGGGTCCGATCTGATGTGCCTCACGGTCCGGATCTGGACTTTGAGAAGTCCGGATGTAGGACCTTCAGCTGTGATGGTTCAATGTTGAAATATAAACCACCCATAAGTCTATTGTTTGGACCCTAACGATGACTGAGTCTTCCAGTAGTTAATAAAAGTGTTAACATATCTTCATTGTGTTGGTTCTGTATGAGTAAAGTTACTAACTTAGTGCTCTTTAATAATTGCCCTCACCCATATCCAATATATGTTTTAAAAAAAAAAACACATCTTGGTAAATTTTAACTATTTAAGCAATACCAATATAGATTATCCTAGCTTTAAATCGATCTATAATTGTTAATTCCCAGCAATTATAAGAAAGAAACCTAGAGGGAGGTAAAAAAAAAAAAACTATCAGGCTTCAGTCTCTCTGTTATACTGAATCCTTCCAGAAAATTCTCTTCACTTTTCTTTCTTGTGACATGCCCTGCCATAATTAGGTACTATTCCAAGTTCACACACTTTACAAAAAGGAATTCTTATTCGGGCTGCACAAAAGATTGAAAACTGATTGTGGAGACCTCGTGGGCAGCAGAGTCGTCAGCAGAGTCAGAGGTGGAACAGGCTGAGCTGGATCCAAGACGACCCGCTACACCAGAGGACCATGGCGGTCCGAGCCTCCGGGCCACAGAGGGCGAACCAGCCATTCAGCCCCCCCCCTTTACTGGACCCACAAACTAAACCCAAAATCACAAGAAACTTACCAACCACTATAACTAATGAAAATGTATTTGGGTACATCCACAACTGATGATCTTGAGTTCTTGATTTCTGTTGAAAATACATCAAGCTTCCCTCTTGTTGACATTAAATGGGTCCTTATTCCAGCTACCTTTTAAATATACAGTGAGAAAATTGTATTTTCTGTGGCACCTTTTACTGCACAATAAATAACATACCTTTAATGTTCCTTCTGATCTTTGTTTTATGTATTTAATATGGTTTTTACTTTCTATTGCTTTTGATCAAGGTTGATTTAGTCTAAATGGATCTTTGTCTTTCTTTTATTGTTTTTAATATTCTGATGTATTACTTTGCCTTTTTACAGAATTCTGAATAACTTCAGTTTCAAATGGTCAAAAAAATAAAATAAAATATAATAATAATAACAATAATAATAATAACACCCCTGCCTACATCCAGCAATAAACAAAATTTTGACAAATCCTCCACAATAACAAAGAACACATTAATATCACAAGGCATTGCTGTTTTAAATCATACAGGTCCTAAATCCATAAGCAGACGTACATTAGTCATTAACACAATATGAATGTAGGATGCTTTTTAGCACGAAATCAAGTAAGGTTCAGTGCAAAGAATACACTAATTTACTAATTAGCTTGAATGAAGACATCCGAATAATGGTAGAAGAAATTACAAGGAAGACTGAAACAAATAACTCCAGGGTTTGAAATGGTTTCATAACAGGAGCAATATGATTTCCTCACAGCAACAGAAGTGTAGCATTAGTCTCTGCTGCAGAGGATGGAGAAATGTAATGACTGTAATCCTATCTTGTTAATCCTCGACCAATATATAACTGTAGCTTCAAAAACTGCTCTTATTTCTCACCAGCTGGTTTATATTTTTTTTTCAATGTTGCTGTGTCACTCTGAATACAGAATACTCCAAGCTTTTTTCTTTAATGCAATCAACAACTCTGAGAGGGAGGAGTGTCTTGATCTTTTAGTGAAGAAAGTTCTCTCTTTTTCTGAGCTTCAATCCGTTGAGTCACCATCCCTGCGGTCGTCTGTGTAGCCCCGGGCCATGGTAGGAGGACGGGGCTTGAAAAGCATCAAACAGCAACCCAGTGGAATTAATCAATGGGAGAGAGCAAGAGAGGCTATGTCAGGAGACGGGAGAAAGGAGGGACGGAGAGATCAGAAGAGAAGAAGTCAAGCATGTCAGGAAGCAGATGAGAGGAAAAGAGAAACTTTTTTCCTGCTGTTATGTTTTTTGAATTATGATTCAGTACTGCCAAAACACCTCTGACATTGATGTAGTTTACTTTAACTCACTACATTTATACTGTAGAATTACTTCTTTGTTATTACACTAAATGAGTCGAAGATTATAGTCATAGTCTGTGTCTTTTCATGTAGGTTTTAAGGTCTTCTTTATATATAAAGCCTACAGTTAAGATTGATATTCCTTATAACACTCAATGAGGCCGAAAATAAAACAAGGCTCAAACCAGCGTGTTTCTGTATGTGATAAATAGTGTTTACCAGTGTTTATTAGCTGAATGTTTAGTTAACTGTTAGATTCATATTCTTAACTGAATTTATCCATCTGTCTTCTATATGGGTCCGGACTGATGTCCCATTTTTATGTTTATTTTTTAAATAAACTGATTTAATTTAAATTTATTTTGACTTCCTTGTGGTTTTTAAAAACCCAGTAGCCCCCTAAAGAACCAGACTCCGGCCCTGCTAAGGCTCACTCATGCAGCCCCAACCACCAGTCCCCTTAAAAACCAGGCTCTGGTCCCTGGTCCTCCAGACACAGGCTCACTCATCCAGCCAGGTCCCCAAGGGGCACCAGGCCCCTAAGAACCAGGCTCCGGTCCCTGGTCCTCCAGACCCAGGCTCACTCATCCAGCCAGGTCCCCAAGGGGCACCAGGCCCCTAAAAACCAGGCTCCGGTCCCTGGTCCTCCAGACCCAGGCTAACTCATCCAGCCAGGTCCCCAAGGGGCACCAGGCCCCTAAGAACCAGGCTCCGGTCCCTGGTCCTCCAGACCCAGGCTCACTCATCCAGCCAGGTCCCCAAGGGGCACCAGGCCCCTAAGAACCAGGCTTCGGTCCCTGGTCCTCCAGACCCAGGCTAACTCATCCAGCCAGGTCCCCAAGGGGTACCAGGCCCCAAAGAACCAGGCTCCGGTCCCTGGTCCTCCAGATCCAGGCTCCCTCATCTAGCCCAGACCCCAAGTCCCCTAAGAACCAGGTTCCGGTCCTTGGTCCTCCTGACCCATGCTCACTCATCCAGCCTGGACCCCAGTCCCCTTAGAACCAGGCTCCGGTCCCTGGTCCTCCAGGCTCCCATCCATCCTAAAACCAATCTGTTATATCCTGTTCGGGGTCACAAGGGGCTGGACCTTCACCAGCTGATATTGACAGAAGAAATATTCTTACTGTGAATTATCATGTCAACCTCTTTACGGTTTATATGGTACCTCGGAGTTCTGGTAGGGGGCTGCTGAGCTCAACTGGAGATGTCACTCGACAGTGGAAGGAATACTGACCTAATATTGACCTTCTCAATCCTACCACATGTCATCCGTGGAGGATGCTGAGCCTGTGGACTTGGGGGTGGACTCGTCCATTACTGGAGCTGAGGTTGCTGAGGTAGTTAAGAAGCTGCACAGTGGCCGGGCTCCGGGGGTGGACGAGATCCGCCCTGATTTCCTGAAGGCTCTGGATGTTGTAGGATTGTCTTGGTTGACACGTCTCTGCAACATCGCATGGAAATCGGGGGCAGTACCTCTGGATTGGCAGACCGGGGTGGTGGTTCCCCTTTTTAAGAAGGGGGACCGGAGGGTGTGTTCCAATTACAGGGGAATCACACTCCTCAGCCTCCCTGGTCAGGTCTATGCAGGGGTGCTGGAGAAGAGAGTTCGATCGATTGTCGAATCTCAGATTCAGGAGGAACAATGCGGGTTCCGTCCTGGTCATGGAACACTGGACCAGCTCTATACCCTCACTAGGGTCCTTGAGGGAACATGGGAATTTTCCCAACCAGTCCACATGTGTTTTGTGGACCTCGAGAAGGCATTTGACCGTGTCCCTTGGGGGGGGGGTCCTGTGGGGGGTACTCCAGGAGTATGGGGTGCTGGGCCCGTTGTTACAGGCTGTCCAGTCCTTGTACAAATGGAGTGGAAGCTTGGTCCGTATTGCCAGTTGTAAGTCGGAGTCGTTTTCAGTGAGAGTTGGACTCCGCCAGGGCTGCCATTTGTCACCGATTCTGTTCATAACATTTATGGACAGAATTTCTAGACACAGCCAAGGAGTGGAGGGGTTCCAGTTCGGTTGTGTCAGGATTTCATCTATGCTTTATGCGGATGATGTGGTCCTGTTGGCGCCATCAGGAGGGGATCTTCAGCTCTTACTACAGAGGTTGGCAGCCAAGTGTGAAGTGGCGGGGATGAGAATCAGCACCTCCAAATCTGAGACCATGGTCCATTAGTCGGAAAAGGGTAGAATGCCTCCTCCGGGTCGGGAGTGAGGTTCTGCCTCAAGTGGAGGAGTTTAAGTATCTTGGGGTCTTGTTCACGAGTGATGGGAGAAAGGAGCTGGAGATTGACAGACGGATTGGTGCAGCGTCTGCTGTGGTGGTGACTCTGTACCGGTCCGTTGTGGTGAAGAGAGAGCTTAGAGATAGGGTGAGAAGAGACTCAGAGTAGAGCCGCTGCTCCTTCACATTGAGAGGAGCCAGTTCAGGTGGTTCAGGGAATTTGGTTAGGATGCCTGCGGACGCCTCTCTGGAGAGGTGTTTCAGGCATGTCCAACTGGGAGAAGACCACTGGGAAGACCCAGGACACGCTGGAGAGATTAGGGCCCCGACACTTCCCCTTACCCGTTAACACTAGCCACTACCCGGAAATTGCCGGTATAGGAACCTCCACTAACCGCTAATGCAATCTTCCGCTCGCTAAAGCTGCTAACCATTATGCCGACTCCCTTACTCACTTTGTAGGTGTGGCAATGGGCGTGTCTTTTGCCCTTTCTGCAAACTCGGTATCTTGTGATCGCGGGTAGCATGTAGCGGGTAGCGGGTGGTCAGACCATCTGCTACCCGCAATCCGCATGTCGCCACGTACAAGAGCGCGTCCGAATGGCATCAATGTGCGTCCACCTGGTCACATGAGGATGTTCACAAACAGCTCTACTTTTAAAATTAACTCTCGTATAAAAAGCGTGATCTGGCCTCAGTTGAACCCCTGAGAAAATAGCAGAGATCGTCTTAAACATCTTGCTCACCAGTTAAACAATAGATGACCAGAGTGTGTTTTACTGGGAGCGCACCAACTATCTGGGACTTTCAGGTAGCGGATAGGAGTTGTTTGTGTAAAAATATTTATATGTATATATCAGTGCAGAGGAGGAGGAGGAAGGAAGAGGAGGAAGCTCTACAGCAGAGTCCCAGACGAGCTGCACATGAGAGCTGCTCTGATCTGGGTGAAAAGACGCTCCATAGCGGTTTGCGGGTAGCGCAACCTGCTCTTAAAGGCAATGGCTGCTGATGCACTGATTGGTTTAACAGGTGGAACGCCCTAACCACTCCTATGCATGATATAGCGGTTAGCGCAGGTGGGATAGTGGGTTTAGCAAGGTGGAAGATTGCGTTCTTTGCAGGGGAACGCCCCTCCTGCAACCCGCTATCCCTTGATAGCGGCTTTAGCAGATCTGGCGGAAGATCGGGCCCTATATCTCTTGGCTGGCCTGGGAACGCCTCAGCTGGGGGGAGGGAGGTCTGGGGCTCTTTGCTAAAGCTGCTGCTCCTGTGACCTGACTCTGGACCAAGCGGAAGATAATGGATGGATGGACCTCAGAATCCTTCTGTATTTTCCAAATAAAAGAAAGAAAAAGGACATTTTTAGAACAAGGTAACAAATTCACTTTTGAGCCCAAACCCAGATTTTGTGGCTGAATCAACTTCTCTCGAGTGTCAAGTCAAGTTGTTTTATATGAGGAACTTTGCTCTGTTTATGGACCATTGCCTTTGTTTCCACAAGAAGTCCGACTTGACAAGCTTTTGTCCAATCTGGAGACTAAAGGAATTAAACCTCACGTCAGACTAGGAGCACCTCATTATCCACAGAGAGTGGAAGAGACACATGGAAGCCAAATCTATCAAACATCATGACAGTGTGTTCACGCAAATGCAGAAATCAGAATCAGAATCAGAATCAAATTTATTGTCGCCACAGAGCCAGCGTCCCAACACAGCAGAATTTGACTTCCCAGTTCACCGTCCAAGAGAAACATACAAAAACAACACAACATATGGACAGGAGTCAACGGTGCTTGGGTCAGCGCTATAAGAGCGCTTCAATTTAACAGAGGAAAATATGACCACATAGGGGGTGGGGGGGGGGAGGATAAAAAACAGGTGTCTCACACCACATGTCCTTGATCAGAGGTACATGTTGTGGGATTCACAAAAAAAACCTCAGCACAGGCATAACAAGCTTAGTACAAGACAAGACATCATATCAGGAAAAAGGTCCCAGCCAAGCGGCCCGTGCACGCTCGCCCGATGGCACGCAGCCGGTGGCGCGCAGTGCAATCAGTCCGCTCATGTGGGGGAGAAACACCAGGATCCAGCGAGGACGTTGAGAGTCAGGGAAAGGCAATGGAGCGGGGATGGTGTGGGGGGGGAGCCTACTTCGGATAAGACCTCGGTGAGATTCTTTTACAGTTCGGCCTTGGCCAAGGCCGCTCGGGGCGCCAGATTCAGATAAGAGAGATTGTTTTCGGTCAGACTGACAGTAAATTTTTGCCTGCCTTAAAGTCCTTTGCTGGTTCTCTCTCGTGGGAAATCATCCGAAAGTCCGAATTATTCATGTCCATTCTCCCTAAGTATTGCATGTAGTGATCCCAAGTTATGATCCAATTTGCCCATGAGTTCATGCATCTGAAGCTGTCGGTGGTTCACGCCGTGAATCACGTCCAGTTTCCGATTCATCTCGTCTCTTTTTACAGTCTCGGCACTCACAGCACGACTGACCTCCACGCACACGGACATCAGGACCGGAATAGCAGCATCCGTGTGCTTAATTTTCCGATACATCAGGTATCCGCCAACGCCAAACAGCAGGAATCCGATGATCATAAATCCAAATATGTAGACATCTTCAGCGTCCTCAATGAACAGAGGAGCCTGGCAGCTCAAGCGCCACTTCCTCCATGGATCTTGAACGTACCCCGCTGGCTCTGTACCATCTGGACATGAAGGCTCACCTATCGATTCCCTCCTTGTAGAAAAAATTTGATCAATTGCATTGAGAGACCAGCTAACCAGATCCATGGTTGATTTAGATATTCAGATTTTATCCGTATGAGGCTCCAAAAACACACAGACAGGACAAAGAGCAGCGAGGATCAGATAGAGGGGCAGGAGCTCACAGAAAAGCGTCCGCCTTCGCTGGAGAGCAGGAAGAGAAAAAAAAGAATGTACATACAGTCACGTGCAAAAGCTCGTAACACAACAAAAGAAGCGTGTGATACTCTTGTGAGATGGTGCAAATTCAACCTGACAGCCTCCTGCTGTGAGAAGGGAGACAACCTTTCCTCCTCTTTTTGTCTTTTTTTTTTTTTACCTTTACTTCTTTCTTACCATATAAACTGGAATACAATACTGCCTTGGATCATCTTAAAGATTACTTTGGCAACTACAACAATAAGCTTTGCACCACGGGATGCTCAAAAAAAAGCTGAGAAACCACCCACACCAGACTCTCAACATACAGACACATATTTCCCAGGAAAACACTCCAGCAGACTTCATGATGAGACACCTCAAACTTCCCGCTGAAACAGTCGATAGTAATAAATGCTCAAATGCCTCCCGACCCGGACCAAACGTTGCCAAATTTCAGAATTTTAAACAGCAAGAAATGGTTCAGTGCCAGGGAAAACAGCTGAAAGGAACAAACTTTGGACTCGATAACTAATATCCTTGTCTGCAGACGTAACAACTACTCTCCATCTGAAACAGATGATTGATGAAGGCAAGAGAGCAGTCATCTATACATTGACAGACAACGTTCAAGGATGAGTTAGAAAACCCCTTAGCTTTTCTTACTTTTTAATTTTTCTTTTTTTATTCTTTCTCAGCACCAGTAAGTTCATTTAAACACCATCATATCTCTCCTCCAGATACAGAAAGTCAACTGTTATCAATAGGGATGCGCGCGATTAGTCGTCTAAACGATTAGACGTCAGCCAACTTACTAGTCGGCACCAGAAATATTAGTCTTTTAAACCAATTTGTGTTTTATTCATGTACAAGGCCGCTTAACTGTCATACAGCCGCCCACCACTAGTCGGGGCTACAGAGCCGTCAGACAGCAGTCCCCCTCTCCACGGCAATGCTCGAGTAGACTGGAGTTTTAAAACGGCATGGTGGGAATATAGTGTAAGACAGGGTTTTGGCTGTCTGTAACTATTGTCTTACAAACTATCTGAGGGCTGTGGGTGAAGAAAGAGCACGGGGACAACTCCGGTGTAACTGGATCCACTTTAATGTCCGACCAAAAACGTAGGACAACAGAACACTGACAACAAGAATTGGCATCTTCACCTTTAACGTATCACTCCGCCGAACGTAATCACAACTCACATTACTTATATATAAAGTGCGCCATATTATATAGTTCCAGATGAAACCCAAACAATGGAACACAATATTCATAAATGTAGTTACAAATGTCTGTTTTTTATTGCAAAATGATGTGGACTCCAACTAATAAATAATGCAAAATAAATCTCATCTTACATTCTTTCCTTTCTTCAGATGAAATGTCCTCATTTCAAAGTTTACGAAAATAAATCTCATCTCAACAATGAAACAGCAGAGAAAACAAGCGCTCTGTAACTAACAACTGGGCAAATATACCAGGTAGATGAATAGAAATAACTAACGATAAGACCACCATAAATGTCTGAAAACTGAACCATATGCTATCCCATATTACATACAGATTTAATAAACATTCATACTTGTACTACAAAACTGTAAAATACCTGAATTATGAAACCATAAAACACATGTAGCATTTGTCTTCCAACATACAACAGAAGTCAGTAACATACTTTCACTTGTTTTTCACACATCTTACTTCAGGTTGTTTCGTTTTGTTGTTCTTAGTTGTTGCATTATTTCGTTTGTTTTTACCAACTATTTTATTTTATTTTTTTTCCGTTTTGTTTAAACACTGTTCGTCTGCAAATGTTAAATGCAAACCCACAATAATCAGCAAATAAATTTTCAGTGTCCCAAGAAATGTGCATAAGCTGTCCGTCAAATATAAGAGGGGTTGCTCACGACAAGAACCGCTGTGGTCTCCTAACAATCCGTCCATAGCATGTTGTCGGTGGGGCACCAGAGTGTGTCCCAGCAGATGCTGCAGGAACAGTGTCAGTCCTGTGGTTCTGTTGTAGGTGAACTCGTGAGATCCGTCCTGAAGGTCTGCACATCAGGGGAACAGAGGGGCAGGCAGGGGCAGAAACCTGTTCAGTTTCAGATGATTGAAGGTGTATGGGGAGTGAACCAGACAATGACGTATACCTCGGGAGAGTGTTCATCGGCAGTTGAGGTACAAAGTGGTTCACTGGTGCTGAAGATGTGTCCCAAGTGGAACGATAAGGCTTCAGTCTATCATAGTGAATAACTTTTGATGCCGTTTGAGGATGTTTCAAATCCAAGAGTGTGTATACAAGTCCATCATTATCTGATGAGATGACTTTGTAAGGTCCAGTCCAGTTAGGTTCAAGTTTCTTTCTCTGTGTAGTGGGATCATCCATCCATACCAAATCTCCAAACTGATAAAGTTTGAACTTGACATGTTTGTTGAAGTAGTACTCACATTTGAGTCTCTGGTCCTCACGATGAGAGTGAACTGTTTGAAAAACTGTGTCAAGGCGTTTCACCAGTTCTGCGCCATAGTTCCGTGGAGTCTGTGACATCACTGGTGTAGAGAGATCCACATTAGCTGGAACACTAGGCTCCCTTCCATGAGCAAGGAAATAAGGTGAGTATCCAGTGCTAGAATGTGGAGTAGAGTTGAAAGAGAGAACCACTGCTGGCAAATAGTGGTCCCATTCACCGCCATGTTGATCAATGAGTTTAGCCAACTGTTGTTTTAGAGTTCGGTTAAATCTCTCTTCCATCCCATTTCCACAGGGGTGGTATGGAGAGGTTCTTTTCTTTTTGATGTTCAGTCTGTGACATATTGTTTGAATGATTTCAGATTCATACTGTCTTCCCTGATCTGAAAAAAGTTCTTCTGGAACTCCATGTTCAGGAATGTATCTCTCACAAAGTAGTTGTGCTACCGTAACAGCTGTCTGATCTGACATGGGAAAAGCACTGACATACTTTGTAAAATGATCTTGTATGACAAGCACATACTTATGACCTCGTGAGGTGACTGGGAGCTCAGTAATATCTGTGCATACAAACTGGAATGGTCTTTCTGCTTGTATGGATTGCAGGGGAGCTCTGTGTTGTGGTACAGGTTTTCTGTAAGCTTCACATGTATGACACATATCACAGAAATAATCAATATCAGACCTCATGTTTGACCAATAGCACATAGTCAGGGCTTTCTTGAATGTGCGATCAGCGCTGTAATGACCTGAGCAGGGATTGCCATGGAGAATGTTCATAGTCTCTGTGATTAGTGATGAGGGAATCAGCACTTGGTACACCTCTGGCTTTCCTGGTGCAATGTGTGCCTTTCGACAGAGTAAGCCATTACACAGCACAAGTTTGGGGAATTGCCACCAGAGTTTTCTCAGAACTTTACCTTTAACATGTCTGAGGTATGGTCGTTTGTTATTCTGTACCCATGTGTGCACTTCAGAGAGAATGGGATCTGAAAGTTGTTTGAATAAAATGTCATTTGCTTGAGTTGAAAGTGTGTGTTGTAACATTCCCACACCCGTGTTTGTCATGTGAACAGCAGCAGTGTCTTTTTCTGAAGAGCAAACCTGAGCTGTTGCGCTGGAGACTGAAGAAGGTTGCACAGGAGGATTGTGCAGCTGTGGAACTGGAGGAGAAGTTTCCACTTTAACAGGAGAGGAATGGTTATCTTGGGAGGGAGGCACTGTTTCCTCTGG
Source organism: Hirundichthys speculiger (assembly GCA_018398805.1). Taxonomy (NCBI): domain Eukaryota; kingdom Metazoa; phylum Chordata; class Actinopteri; order Beloniformes; family Exocoetidae; genus Hirundichthys; species Hirundichthys speculiger. The sequence continues at coordinate 1,567,916 of JAGFBZ010000234.1, forward strand.
AACCACCGGGTCCTGTTGTGAGAGCGGAATCCGTGACATAGCATCAGCATTTGTGTGTTTCTTTCCTTCTTTGTGTTTTATTGTCCATTGATAAGGATCCAACTCCAAAGCCCAACGACCTCGTCGTCCTGTCGGGTCATGTGTGACATCCAGTTTGCGTAAACTGAGGAGTGGACGATGATCAGTAATGACTGTAAATGGATTACAACTCAAGTAGTGTCTGAAGTGTCTGACAGACCAGACAATGGCCCAAAGTTCTTTGGACCATTTTTTCTCTGTGCGGGTCAGAACATGACTTGCAAATGCTATAACCCGTTCTTTCCCATTTTGAACCTGAGAGAGCACTGAGCCAATAGCATAGTTAGATGCATCTGTACTGAGAATGAATGGCTGATGAAAGTTGGGAAATGTCATTACTGGAGGGGAGTTGAGTGCATCTTTTAATGTCTGAAATGAAGCTGTACACTCTTCAGTCCATTCAAATGGCACATGTTTTTGTGTGAGCCTGTGAAGAGGATGAGCAACGAATGCATACTTGTGCACAAATCGTCTGTAATAAGAGCAAAGTCCCAGAAATGCTCTTACCTCAGTGGGTGATTTTGAGACAGGCCATTCACCTATACGTTGGCTGTTGACTGGGTCCAGTGCCAGTCCATCATGTGAAACAATGTGTCCCATGTACTTGACAGCAGATTTGCAAAAGTCACATTTCTTTGGATTTAGCTTCAAACCTGCTTGTGAAGCGTGTGAGAATGTCAGTCAGGTTTTGAAGGTGATCATTGAAGTCTCGTCCCATACAAATGATGTCATCTAGGTAGTAAATGACACATGTTGTCCAGTGAAGACCCCTTAAAAAACAAGTTCCATTAGTCTCTGAAAAGTTGGTGGTGAGTTTTTCAGACCCATGGGCATCACTTTGAATTGGTAGAGACCATCGCCTGTCGTAAAGGCTGTTTTGGGTCTGTCTGCAGGATGCATTTCAACCTGCCAGTATCCACTTGACCAGTGTTGCCAGATTTGGTTGAGCAATTTCCGCCCAATCGTGTTCCAAAAACCCGCCCACTTCAGGAAAAACCCGCCCAATAAGTGTTTTCATACAAAAAACAGATTTAAATGCATTTACAGTATTAAACAATTAAGCCTAAATAAAAAGTTGTATTTTATTATAGTGCATGTCACAGAAAATGTGCAAAAATGCACATCGTTTATCCCAGTGCCAGGGCCAAGTTAACACAGCAACAGTAACATCAACCACGTAAATACCATTTCTTATAGTTTCCCCACTTCGGCATGATAGCCTACTTATTTTTCTAACAGAATAGCCTACCACTTTGAGTTGAGAGAGAGAGCGGGCTTCTGCATCAGCGTACTAAGGTTTGTTGAGGAGACGTCATGATATACTGAATTTTGTATTTGTACTGTTTTTAAACCATAATTACAATAGAAACCATAAAATAAAAGTTTGTTGTGCTGTTTTCACAATATAAAAAAAACCGCCAGATGTTGGTAAAAGCAGCCCAAATTGTGTATACCCGCACAATTCATTTTTTCCCCGCCAGCTGTAATCAAAAGTAGCCCAATTGGGCGGAAAACCGCCCAATCTGGCAACACTGCACTTGACATGTCCATGGTGGAGAAGAACTGAGAGCCAGATAGTGCATCCAAACTATCATCAACCCTCGGAAGAGGATGTGCATCAGTGATGGTAACGGAGTTCAGTTTTCTGAAATCAACAGAGAATCTGTATGTGCCATCTTTCTTTTTCACCATGACCACTGGGCTGGCCCAGGGGCTTGTACTGTCTTCAATGAGATCCTGAGCTTTAAGTTCCTCAATTTGACGTTGGATTTCTGTTTTCATGGAAGGAGAGGTACGGTAAGCTCTTTGCGAGATGGGAGTGTCACAGCTAGTCGAGATTTTGTGTGTGACCAGGTCTGTCCTTCCAAAGTCATGTGAGTGCTTACTGAACACATCTGAGAATGAGGTTAAAGTGTCTTTCAGTTTCTCGTACTGTGCACTTGTGAGGTCAGGGTTTGAAATATCAGGCAGTACAGGTGGGTTGGATATGACAGGTTGTTGAATGTCAATATTACACACAGACTTTTCCATCACAGTGTACTCATCGTTATTGTTGTCAGATGTAGCATGAAAAGTTCCTATCTGAGTGCCACAATGTAACATGACTTTCTCACTGGAGGGGTTTGCTACTTTCACATAGATGGAACCTTGTTCAGCATTTGCTACAGTCCATGCAAAACCAGTAGCTGAAAGATCAGTGTAGTGTGGTTCAAACACACCTGCATAGTCATGAGGTACTAGTCCTTTGAGTGGCACATCTAGTGTAGCAGTGATGACCATCTCTGACATGGCTGGAACTGTTACTGTAGAAGAAACTGTAACATTAGTCAGTTTTGGGACATACTGATGTGGGCTAACCAGTGGCACTACTTTGTCATCTACTATGAGAGCCATGTTGCGTGTGTTCACAATAGTTTCATTAGCAACCAGAAAATCCCAGCCCAAAATCAGGGGTTTAGTACAGTTTCTGACAACTTGAAGGGCATGTGTCATTGGCTTGTGAGCAATACTCAAATTGACTGAGACAGAACCAACTGAGTCCAAAGGGTCACCTGTGACACCAGTGAGAGGAACAAACTGTTTCACAATGGGCTTTTTGTAGAGAGAAGTTGTAGACATCCTAAAATCTTCACTGATGACTGAAATGTCAGCTCCAGTGTCAACAAAAGCATGCACAACAGTGTCCTCAATCACAACTGACACATATCTTTTTGAAACATCAACTTCAGATAAACAGTCTCTGGTAAAGTCAGTAGAAGAGGCATTAAAGTCTTTATGGGCCTGGGTAGTGTCTGTAGCTGGCAATTGGCCCGCATTGTCAACTACTTGTAGTTTACCTTGTCTGTGTGAGAAGGAGAGTGGAAGCGTACGTGTCCAGGACTTGGGGAGCGATGAGAGTGGTGAGAAGAACGAGAGGGATGTCTATCCTCACGGCGTTCAGGAGAGCGGCCACGCTCTGTGTTGTCTCTGCATGATGGGCTGTAACCACGTGTAGGGCGCTCAGATGATCCAGAATGAGTGTAGGAATCCCTTCTGCCATAGCGGTCTCTTTCATGCCTTGAAGGTCTGTAGGAGCTGGGTACCGGTCATAGGAGGAGTCTCTGTAGGTGTTTCTGTCTGAGGAGTAGTAATGGCTGTTGCCTCGTCCACCATCAGGAGTGAGGCTCCGCTGACGAGCTTTGTGATCTGATGAGCCAAGGCGTGTGTCTTGTCGCTGACGTTGCACCTCTAGCTGTAATTGCTCTACTCTTTCTGAGAGTGTCTCCAGTGTTCTCTGCATTTTACGGAGATCGTCTGAGGTGGCAGAGTGGACACCAAGAGAAGTAGAGGATGCAGAAAGGTGAGTAGGTGTTAAGAGAGGGACAACAGGTGAGGCAGGTGTCTGAGGAAAAGATGGCAGAGTGCTTGGAGATGAAAACACCCTGCTAGCATGATGAGCTGTCTCAATCTGTAGTGCGAATTTAAGTGCAGAATCCAGTGTTTTGACACCATGCTCATGACAACGTAGCTGCAGGTACGGCTCAATACCAGCGAAGAAGCGTCTCAATTTTTCTCCATCTTTAGCATTTTGTCCATATGTGGGAAAAGCTTCTTCCACCAGTCGGCTAATTTCAGCAGCAAAAACTGGAAGGGCCTCTCCAGGCAGGCGAGTACGTGCATTGACATAACTTTGAAATGTTGATAGGTAAGCAGTCTGTCCAAAAACAGCTTTCAGTTTTTCTTTTGCAGAGTCGTAGTCAGATTTCATTGCATCAGGTAGGCTATCCCAATAACTAAAAGCAGCACCACCAAGGCGTGTGGGCAGCAGTTTAGCCAAACTGTCTTCATCATAATTAGGGGCAGCCTCGACAGCCACTTCAAAACGTCTGCACCATTTAGAAAAATCCTCTTTTCCATCGCCCATGAAAACATGAGGAAAATCCCCTTTACAAAATTGTGGCATAACATGGCTAGGAGGAAAGGGCAGTTCGTTCCAAAGGTTATTGTGACTTGCCATATTTATTTTCAGTGCCCACTGTATGAACTGGCGAGGACACGGCCCTTAAAAGTACAGCAAAAGTTCAGAATGGGCATGTGTAGCTTCACAGTCTTAGCTTTGGTGAGCTAGGTGAGTCTACTTTGCTGCTCAAGTTTTCAGAGTGACACAGGAACAACTTTACCATGCAACCGTCCCGGTAGAAAGGTTCACAAGCAGCACTCCCATATGAAGCAGCATGAAAATCCACGAAGAATGCAGAAAAGCTATGTCCACTTTGTCCGTCTCTGTAACTCACTTTTATGTTGCTTCATTGTTATCTTGAGAATTTAATGTCCACCAGAGTCCGTTTCATTCCATCAGCACACTGACTGAGTCACTAGCTTGGCGTTAGCTTGAAGCAGGAGCAGTCCACGGTGAGGAAGGAAAAAAAAGAAACAGGCGCCGTCTCGTGCAGGCAGTCGGCTCGTTAATCCCCGGCAAAACTCAAAACTCTGCAAAAATTAGCAGACCACAAACCCGCTGCCACCAGTGTAAGACAGGGTTTTGGCTGTCTGTAACTATTGTCTTACAAACTATCTGAGGGCTGTGGGTGAAGAAAGAGCACGGGGACAACTCCGGTGTAACTGGATCCACTTTAATGTCTGACCAAAAACGTAGGACAAACAGAACACTGACAACAAGAATTGGCATCTTCACCTTTAACGTATCACAACTCACATTACTTATATATAAAGTGCGCCATATTATATAGTTCCAGATGAAACCCAAACAATGGAACACAATATTCATAAATGTAGTTACAAATGTCTGTTGTTTTTGCAAAATGATATGGACTCCAACTAATAAATAATGCAAAATAAATCTCATCTTACAATAGTCTCGCAAAACCAGCGCGGTTTGGCGGTACTTTAATCTAGAAAATGAAAACAAGGTAGTATGTAGACTGTGTCAGAAACAACTGGCATACAATCACTCGACTGGAGCAATGCGCAACCACATTCCACTCAAGCATTTGGATGTTAATCTGCACGAGACGACGGCTGCTGATGCTAGCGGTGCTAGCCACACTCAGGCCGATTTGACATTGTTTACCCGGAGACGTGTTCTCCCGTCCGGTCTGAGAGGATAACGCAGCTCATCACGATAATGACTTCGCAAAATATGCGACCAAGATATGCAAGATATGTGTTTTCCTTTTTTTTAGACTAGTCGACTAGTCTTAATTAAAATTTTTGTTTAGTCGACGGGGAAATTAGTCGCCAGGAACATCCCTAGTAACCAATTTCATGGCAAATAACAGAAGACCTAAACATTTATGGAACATTTTGGCTTCACTATTCATCACCATGATAGCTGAAATAAAACAAAAGTCACATACGAAGACGGCAGTAAGTTCACTTCTCCTCAAACCGAACCAAGACTCAACGCCTCCAGCAGATTATGGTCCTGTCTCTCTTATTAATGTAGACATAAAAATCATTAGTAAAGTTCGAGCTCACAGGATTGAAAACGTCAGCCCAATACATAATCCACCCGGACCAGACGGGCTTTATTAAAGGAAGACAGGCCTCCAGGAACAAACTCACACTATCTAACTTAATTCATTATTCATCTTTACAACAGGAAGACATGATCATAGCCACTTTAGATGCAGAAAAAGCTTTCGACTGAGTCAACAGAAACTTTCTCCTCACTACTTTACAAAAAATTGCCTTTGGGCAATCATTTATTACACAGATGAAGATTCTGAACAATGCACCTGCAGCCACTGTTAACATCCACGAATTAATTCTACAAAGTTTAAGATTGCATAGGGGGCTGAGACTAGGATGCCACTCTCCCACTCCCTACTTACCACATTCACTGAAACCTTAGCAGAAGCTATCCATCAGAACATCCACATCTCAAACACAGCAGAAGATGTTAATGACTTCTTAATCTTTTTAAAAACCCATAATGATCCCTAAAAGAAGTCCTGAAACTCTTTTGATTTATATTCTAAAATCTCTGACCATGTAATAAACTGGAATAAATCATATCACCCCCCACTGCACAAAGCTAAATGGGATGTGGCATCCCATACATCAGCCATGCCTCTATGCACAGGTCACATCACTTATTCAGATATAAAAGTTTCTTCCAGGTTGTCAGAACCGACTGGACTCAGTTTTATTCCATTATTGAAAAGAATAGATGATGATCTTCAGTGCTGGAAATGACTGAAAAGCAATAGTTAGAATCATAATTCTCCCTAAAATAAACGATCTATCCTCAATTATGTCAAACCAACCTTTGATTCATTTATCAGAAAGTTCTGTTGAAAGCATGAAACATCAGGGATTAAACCATCTGCTTTTCATTTGTACCATTACTCTCTCTCAAACCAGCTCAGTCAGATAACGCCTGGTTGGACACTGAAGAATTTCAGATGTTAAACATCCCCATTTCTCAGTCAATCCATCAAACACCAGTCATGTTTCAAATCAATAACAACAGCTTCCACTCTGACTTCCTGGTGGAAATTCTATCAAATGACAAAGTGGACTTTTCAGTCCCATCAGGGACAACCCCGACCCTGTAAGAACAACTTTCAGACATGGGCTGAAAGGGACAAGGACAACACATCTGGTCTCATTTTCCCACCTGGTCCAGGAGCAAGGCATCAGGGCCAACGAGAAATACCTACAACTGAAATCATCGGTTCAAGCTAAGATCCCCATATGATCAACCAACCTACTACGTTCTCTTGCATCAACAGATTTAATTGATAACTCTTTTGCAAAAACAATCCTCTCGTAAATATACAAAATAATATAACGGTCAGATAAAACTATATCTTTCCTGTCAATAAAATGGAAAGAGGACCTCTCCATTGCTCCAGAGCTGTGAAAATCTTTACTTTGTGACTAAAAATGCTAACTTAAAAAGCAATAAATAAAAAAAAACTTTATCCAGAATGGGCCACAATAGGCAAAAAAAAAAAAAGTTTAAAATGGGATTCACATCAGATATCTGCTCATATTCTGCACAAAACTGTCTTGATACATATATTTATGCCACTTGGCACTGAACACATACTGAACATTTGTGGAATAAAGTTACATTATCTGACCTATCTTGAGCTGCCGCAATCCATTACATATGTCCTTCACTCAGTCTGCCTGCTCAGAGACTTAACCTAATCTAACTTTAGTAATATAACAGTAACCATATTAATAATTATCCTTATTCATGTGGCTATTATAACTATTGCTTTTTTCATTATTAATTAGATTAGATTAGATTAGATTCAACTTTATTGTCATTGCACATGTCAAAGTACAGGGCAACGAAATGCAGTTAGCATCTAACCAGAAGTGCTTTTGCAGTGAAATAAATACAATGTACAGTAAACACAGATATATCCACATGTGTGTATATATATATATATATATATATATATATATATATATATATATATATATATATATATATATATATATATATATATATATATATATGTCTGTACATATGTCTGTATGCTAATCATTCACACTATTACCCAACTATGGCATGCACAAACACATATGGTTTGATTACTAACCAAAGTCAACCATAATCATGTTTAATATACTGCTACCGTTCACTGATCTTCCTCTTTGACTGCAGTGCTGACCTGCTGCAGCTTTCTATCTGTCCTGTAGTTCTTGTAGCTCATCCCTCCCTGCCTGAACTGCTTAGGGCTGTGCTCCCCCTGTGAATTGATTTTGAGGGCAGGAGATTTGGGGTTGAGGGTCCTGGCTGCTGAACTGTTCCCATCACTCCACTGTAGCGCTGGGCGATATGGAAAAAATCATATATCACGATATGGACTATTTTATATCGCGATAACGATATATATCACGATATACCATAATAAAGTATGTTTTCAGTTATTTTCTGGAAAATTTGACAAAAATTTCATTGCTTATGTAACTCTCGTGCTGGTGTGCCTTCTCCATAAAACAAACACCTGAAGCCGCTCGTTGGAGTAATCACCAGTTTATTCTTTCGTTCAAATCCTCGTTTTCACTGACTATCAGAGTTACAATTCAGATAAAAATAAAATAAAACAAAATACAATACTTTCAGGTTGATCGTATAGTGGATTTTGTGCTTAAATATCTGTGAATAAAATAAAAAAATGTGTATAAAAATAAAAATGAAAAGTGTACATGTGTAATAAATGCAATTTCAGAAGAATGCATTTTGACATGAAATACATAACATGGCATCTGGCTATTACTTTTTTTTTCTTACATACTTTTATACTCAACAAACCAGTTGTACAAAGTAGTGCAGTAGTTGCATGAAAGAACCACAATAATTTTTAACACACACACACATCTCTGCTGTCTTGGAACATTTCTCACACATACCTGCATGTATGACAAGAAGGGACAAGTAAGTAACGCTGTTCTCCCTCTCGTGGGCACAGTCAGTCTCTACAGAAGAAACAGCATCGTGTTAAGCTAATATTGTTAGCTCCATACTACTCGTTCCTCTCGATGTAAATACAAAACAAAAACACAGCAAATCCCCGGAAAGCATGGAAAAGTAAACAATAACATTCAACGGGTCAGTATACAGTATAATCTTGGTTTTACGTGGCATAACCAACCATAAATAATATTTTAGCCCAGGAGCTTGTGAGAAACGTTACCTTTCGTTCAAATCCTCGTTTTCACTGAGGATTACCCACAATCCCTTTCTCTAGTCTCGTTCCAGCGGCAGACGCTACAGACAGCAGAGGGCGCTCATCACACATTTAGCTGGATTTACACCTCTTTTAACTATGTTACATACACCCCCCAGAAATCCTGCTAAATTGGGGTACAGTAAACAAAATACTCCAGAAAAAAACATATACATAAGACACAATTCACCGCCTGTGTAACCATAAGCACACTACTCAGTCAAAATCAGTTATAAACTTTCCACTAGGGAATAGGCGAGTAAGGTGTTGGCCAATCCCCTTACTAACCCAGACACAAAAGATGCCGTGTACACCTCTCATACAATAAACAGAGTTCAATAGCAGAGATAACTCATGTATCTTAGGCCACTGTCAGGCAAAAAAACAAAACACATGTCTGGACCATTCAAACTACCCAGAAAACATATTCCTCACAAAAGAAAACAGCGAATCAACTGTTGAAGCTGAATCATCTATGACCTGTTCATTCATCTCACAAATAAGTCTGGCTGGAGGTTTCACAGGTCTGCCTGACCTAGTGTTAAGTGCAGGTGGCTGTACACTAACAACATGGTCGTGTGTGCGTGTAGGAGGCTGTGTGTCAGTCAACTGGTCAGGGGAGGGGCCATGGTCAGGTGGTACAGGTGACAGCGACACTGAACTTTCAGCAGCGGCCTCAAGAGCAGGTGGCTGGCCAGCACACTCCAAAGAAGCAAGGGCATCCAGGTCCTCACTCACAGCATCTGGGGCTACAGTCACATCTGCACCAGGGGGTTGAGCCTCCACATCCCCTGCGGGAGAACAATCAGGTTGGACGGCCGCCACAACCTCGTCAATCCCATCATCCATGTGCATGAGCCAGTTAATAGTCTTCGCCTCACTGTCCTGAACATCTGAAGGAACCGCTGGCTCACACACTCCACTCCCAGCAACAGATGAGCAGTCAGAGTCCACAATGTCGTCACCTCCAGCAGGTAGGAAACTCACAGGGAGTAGAAGGTTTCTGTGAACGACTTTTTCTCTCAGTGTGACAGGATCTCTGATATGATACACATTGATTCCATGCTTTACAGACACCACCTCGAACACTGTGGATTCCCATTTGTCTGCAATTTTCCTTTTTCCTCTCTCACCACGATTTGCAAGCAAGACTCTGTCCCCGACAGTGAGAGGAGAGCCTTTGGCTCTGCGGTCATAGTTCTTTGCTTGACGGGTCTGCGCAATGCGACTGTTCTGCTGGGCAATGCGTGCAGCTTCAGACAGGTCATGTTTCAAACGGGCAACAAACTCCTGATGGTCAACAACAGTATCACTGGGGAGGGCATGCTGGAACAAAACATCAACAGGCAAACGAGGAATCCTCCCAAACATCAGGAAAAAGGGGGCAAATCCTGTTGTTTCATGCTCAGTGCAGTTGTAACAAAAAGTCAGCATCTGAAGCATTTGAGGCCACCTCGCCTTGGATTGCGGGGGCAGGGCTCTTATCATATTTCCAAGTGTCCTGTTGTATCGCTCAACAACACCGTTCCCCATGGGGTGGTACGGGGTGGTATGCGATTTCTGGACGCCAGCCATCTCCAGGAGCTCTTTAATGAGTCGACTTTCAAAATTGGCTCCTTGATCCGAGTGGATGCGCTTAGGGAAACCATAAATGCAGAAAAAGTCGTTCCAGAGACGACGGGCAACTTGTTTTGCTGACTGGTTTTTACATGGGAATGCATGAGACAGTTTGGAAAAATGATCAGTGACGACAAGAACATCCACACACTTCTTGTCAGTCTGTTCAGCAGTCCAGAAGTCAATACATACAAGTTCCATTGGTGCAGAGGTGCGTATGCTTTCAAGTGGAGCACGATCGTTGGGCTCAGGGGTCTTCCCCACTACACAGCGAAAACAGTTCCTCACATGATTGATGATGTCACGTTCCATCCCTATCCAGAAAAACCTCTGCCTGGCGAGGGAGAGTGTGCGAGCCTGGCCTTGATGACCAGCTGAATCATGGAGGCCATGGAGGACTTGTGATTTCATGGAGCCTGGAACAACGAACTGGAGAGTGGTAGTGTTCATTTGTTTGTCTTTCTTTACCTTGTACAACACGCCGTCTTTGATGGAAAGTTTGGGCCAGTGTCTCAGGAGTTTGATCACGCCACGAGGCTCCTCTGCACGCTCACGTCTAGTGGGTCTCCGGTGATGCTGGACGTAGTGGAGTACTCTGCCCAGAACAGCGTCCTGCTCCTGTAGGTTTATCAGCTCACTCCTCGGCGTAGTAGAAGCAGTCTGGTCGACATTGAAAAGCTGGGGAATAGCTGGACCTGTGCCTCTCACTCTGCTGACACCACCTGAGTCATGTGCTTCCAGAACAGCTGACACGTCCTGTGACTGCAGGGACCCTGAAGGAGGAGGTGAGGGGACAGCTTCTTCCTCGGGCTGATCAGAGACAAACTGACAGTTGTTAGTGAGCCTAAACGCATCCTGTACTGTCCTATCCACCATCCCGCTGACTTGGTTTAACAGGAAAGCATAAGGCTCGCTCACAAGACGGTGGCTCATGCACGACTGGACAAATGGCTCTCTGCTTAGCGCGTCAGCAACCACATTGTTTGTGCCAGGGACATAGTTCAGATCAAAACTGAATGCTGCAAGCTTTGAAACCCACCTTTGTTCGCATGCATCTAACCTAGGCTTAGTCAAGATGTATGTTAGGGGGTTATTATCGGTCCAAACTGTGAAATGCCGTCCCTTTAACCAGTGGCTAAATTTGTCACAAACCGCCCATTTAAGAGCGAGAAACTCTAGTCTATGCGCTGGATAGTTCAGCTGGGCGTGGGAGAGTGTTTTGCTGGCAAATGCCACTGGCCTGGCGATCTCACCACCAGGGGGCAACTGTGAGAGGACAGCTCCTAGGCCGTCAAAGGAGGCATCGACAGCAAGGATGAACGGGGCATTAAAATCTGGATGAGCTAACGTGACACTGTGCAATAACTCATGTTTCAGAGTTTCAAAAGAACCCCTACACTCATCAGTCCAGTCAGCCTGGGACAGTTCCACATGACCTTTTTTAAATTTAGGCTTATGGCCTCTACCTCTCTTTGGTGCAGCAGCGGGTTCTGCCACTAGACTGAACAGTGGCTTAGCCTTAGCTGAGCATCCCTCAATGAAGTGATGATAGTAGAGAACCATTCCTAAGAATGATCTGATCTTCTTAGCGCATGGCGTTTTTCCATCAGGCTCCATCAGGTCAGATTCCTGGACACCGCCGATAGCCTGCACTTTACTTGGGTCAGTCCTGACACCATCCTCACATATGATGTGTCCCAAAAACTTCACAGACCGGCGGAGAAAGTAGCACTTTTTAGGTGAGAGCTTCAAGTTGTTCGCGGCGAGGCGTGTGAAGATCATCTGCAACCGCTGGAGAGCAACACCTTCAGACGGGGCAAAAACCATAAGATCATCCAGGTAACATAATAGACTCGTGAAGTTCTCGTCCCCAAAAATTGACATCATCATTCGCATGAATGTGGCAGGGCTGTTGGTCAGGCCTTGGGGCATCCTGTTATATTCATGGAGACCGAATGGAGAAGAGAAAGCTGTGTATTTTTTGTCATCTTCATGAAGTCTAACATTATAAAACCCAGAGGTCAAGTCCATTGTAGAAAAAAAACACATTACCACCAAGTGCAGCGAGCGCATCTGTCTGGTGAGGTAATGGGTGCGCATCTTTCACTGTTCTTGCGTTTAACCATCTGAAATCATTACAGATGCGGAGATCACCGTTCGGTTTGACAACAAGGACAAGGGGAGATGAATATTCACTCTGGGACTTTCTGATTATCCCCAATTCCTCCATTTCATTTAGAGCTGTCCTGAGTTTGTCATAATGGCATGGCGGGACTCGTCTGTATGGAAACCTGAAGGGTTTGTCGTCCACCAGACGGATTCTGTGGACAAAATCTGGTGCTTCACCACAGTCCATTTTGTGTTTTGAAAAAATCGATTCAAACTGCACAATGATCCGCAACAGCTTATCTTTCCACTCAGGGGAGACTTCACAAGATGAGAGATCCAGATCCTGAAGGCCCATCTCGGTCAAGACACGTGATATCTCCTCCTCTGACCGATGCACAGGTGACGAGCTCTGTGGTTGCTGCACGTTGGATTGTATGCTGATAGGTTCAGGTAAGTCCTGCACAGAAGAGCAGTTGGACACATCTGCAACTTTAGCATTTCTTTTCAAGGTGATTACTTTTTCTGTGGGATTCACTATTTTGACTGGAACCCAGCCATCACCCCATAAGGGAGTGACAACTCTCCCCACTAGAATTTGTGCAGGTCTGCATTTGGACTGAGTGGGTTCAATGATGACTGTGCTTCCCACTGCAGAGACATCAGGTGCAGGCAGCTTAGCCCACACTAAATGTTCAGACATGGGCTGTAGATTCACACATCTCTTGAGTTTAGCTGTGCCGATCCTGTGTGACACTGTCCCACACTGCCTGTCATTTGAGGAAGACAACACAGATAACAGTTGAGGCAGGTTGTCTTGAGCGTTATTGGCTGGAGAGGTGACGGTCTGGACTTTAGCTGTATCTTCCACCTGTGAGATCAGCCACTTGATAGCATTGTTGCCCAGAATCATGTCATCGGCTTGGCCTGGCACAACTAAAACAGGAATGATCACCTTGTAGCCATAAACAGATACAGTCAAGTCATATATGGCAGCAGGTGTGACAGGGTGACCGCCACAACCAACAATGACAAAATCTTCAGCGGGACGTTTTTCAATGTTTGGAATGGACTGAGAAAGTTTGGAGTCAGCCGACACACTTACAGTGCATGCCATGGATCCACTATCCACCAAAGCTCTGAGGACTTCGCCACCATCAGTTGACACATCTGTGTAGAACAGTTCATTTGTCTCTGGAAGTCTTTGCAGGTTTTGCACAATCAGCGTTTTGTTTGACGGCAACGAGCTACTGTAGGTGTGACACAAAGTTTCATAATCATCTTCTGTCAAGTCTGAGGTGGGAGGTACACTGACATGATCTGCGCTGTCCTCCCCTGTACGCAGATCATTCAGTTTCCCTGCTGACCATGAAGAGGAGGGCGTCTCCCCTCTGGGCAGGTGCGTCTTGAGTGGCCAGGTGAGTGACACAGGAAACACAGTCTGTTCTCTCGGCAGTGTGTGAGGGCTGTGTGAGAGCTGTCTTTACATACAGAACATGGTGTGTCAGTCAAACCCTCAATCCTAGGAGCCCTGTTGCTGTTTGGGATTCTACTAGCTCGGGCTTGGCCCTGGAGCAGCACTTTTTCCAGCATGCCAATCAGTCTTTCAAGAGTGGCATTGTCTTGACTAACATTCTTTTTTTGCTCAGGAGTGTCAGAAACAGGAGTCTTGGGGCTAAACTCAACTGCATTAACGTTAATCCTGTTACCCTCTCTCTTAGAAGACTTGACACATTTCTCAAGATGATATTCATCTAACACTTCCTGCACTTCACGAGCTGACCATTTATCAACTGTCTTGGAGCGAAAAGTGAGAGCTAAGTCTCTACTCGGGCAGTGTCTGATGAACATACGTGTGACTTCAACACTGGGGTTTTCAAAAACTTTACCCTGCTCTCTAAGGCAGTTATCTACAACATCAGCAGCCCTGTTCAGTCTGAGCCAATACTCATATGAGTCTTCTTGGTCTTTTGGCGTTGTGGAATAAAAGTCTGCTAGAGGCACAGTGGAGCAATAGCTAGAGCTGAAGTGTTTGCGCAAAAGTCCATAGATTGCTTGTGGGTTGTGCTGTACATCAATCTCACCATTTCTTATTCCAAACCGTACAACATCCTTTGCTCTGCCTCGTAGGTGGATGAGGATTTCCTCTGCTTGATTCTCCAGCTGCACACCACTTTTCCGAATGTAGGTCCTCATCGATTCCTCCCATTCATCGACAGTCAACACATCAGAGCTCTCACCTCGGAATGCAGGTGGGTCCTTAACTTTTCGCTGGGTGACCAGCTGAACTTGGGAGAGGTCCAGTGTGTGGCCAGGGGTGAAGTCTTTATTATCAGATGACTTGACATTATCTGTGTGCATCGTGGATGTGGGGCTAGATGTGGCGAGATGTGACATAATGCTATCAGCTACTTGTTGCCCAATCTGTTGTACAATGGCGCACATTTGGTCAGCTAGCCTACCATCATCAGAAGGAGGGCCTGGGACTGATGTATCAGTGCATTGTGGTGGACTTAAATCATCTAAGGGCTGAGCCTGAGGTGTTACAACACTAGCACGTTTGAAAGGACTGCTCAAAGAATCATCATCGTAACCAGCTCTGTCTCCCGCCCCATGGTTACCCAAAAAAATTGGAGCTGGTGTACTGTGAAATCCCCTACCCCTACCAAAACCGTGGGGGAACACATCAAAGGTATCAGACTTGCTGAAACTCATACTTGGTACAGATAAAAAAGCATTCAAAGAAAATAACAGCCCACGGAGAGAAAGAAATTAGCGGTGGTCTATATCAAACAGTCAAACACACTGCAGAAAATGATACAACTCCAAGGAGGCGAAGCGACGAGAAGACATCCACCCGGTCCGGCGTGGTCATGGACGAGTCACGGCACCAATGTAACTCTCGTGCTGGTGTGCCTTCTCCATAAAACAAACACCTGAAGCCGCTCGTTGGAGTAATCACCAGTGTATGACAAGAAGGGACAAGTAATGTTCTCCCTCTCGTGGGCACAGTCAGTCTCTTTCGTTCAAATCCTCGTTTTCACTGACTATCAGAGTTACAATTCAGATAAAAATAAAATAAAACAAAATACAATACTTTCAGGTTGATCGTATAGTGGATTTTGTGCTTAAATATCTGTGAATAAAATAAAAAAATGTGTATAAAAATAAAAATGAAAAGTGTACATGTGTAATAAATGCAATTTCAGAAGAATGCATTTTGACATGAAATACATAACATGGCATCTGGCTATTACTTTTTTTTTCTTACATACTTTTATACTCAACAAACCAGTTGTACAAAGTAGTGCAGTAGTTGCATGAAAGAACCACAATAATTTTTAACACACACACATCTCTGCTGTCTCGGAACATTTCTCACACATACCTGCATGTATGACAAGAAGGGACAAGTAAGTAACGCTGTTCTCCCTCTCGTGGGCACAGTCAGTCTCTACAGAAGAAACAGCATCGTGTTAAGCTAATATTGTTAGCTCCATACTACTCGTTCCTCTCGATGTAAATACAAAACAAAAACACAGCAAATCCCCGGAAAGCATGGAAAAGTAAACAATAACATTCAACGGGTCAGTATACAGTATAATCTTGGTTTTACGTGGCATAACCAACCATAAATAATATTTTAGCCCAGGAGCTTGTGAGAAACGTTACCTTTCGTTCAAATCCTCGTTTTCACTGAGGATTACCCACAATCCCTTTCTCTAGTCTCGTTCCAGCGGCAGACGCTACAGACAGCAGAGGGCGCTCATCACACATTTAGCTGGATTTACACCTCTTTTAACTATGTTACACTTACTTTTCAACTTTATTTTGAAAGGACATTTAGCTGAACTGTCACAAACATACATTTAGTGCAGCAAAAACAGGTAGGTACAGAGGTACAGTAGCTTTCACATTTTTTTAAAGTGCACAACAGTTTCTGAGAGGAAAAACACATTTTTGCACTGAAGTTCAGCTATAAAAAATAAACACAAATTATTTTTAATCTTTCTGGAATCTGTAACCTTGTAGTGCAAAGTTTGCAAACCAATATAAAGTGTCTAAAGTAAACATCAGGGTTGAAGAGAACTCTGTTTAAGGCATTAACCATGAATAAAAGTGCAAACATAAAAGGCTACTTTGTAGAAGTAGATGTGTTTCTATCAAATTTATCATTGCAGGTTATTTAATTACATATTTGCTGTAATAATTGATAAAATTAGGTTAGAAACGATAGAAACGATAGAAGAGAAATGGCACGATACACACTTTTCTATCATCCCCACAATATGTATCGTCATATTGCCCAGCACTACTCCACTGTGAGTTTTCCTTTTCATGCACATCAATAGAGTACTAATACACAAGGGTTTCACACAAGGTCTCCTGATGGGTTTGGAGGTGCCGGATCAGTGGTGGGAACCATGTGGTGTACAGGGACTGTGCCACTGTCCTTCTTGTCACCTCTTCATCCTCTCCCGCCCTTCATTTTTAATGCAGCCAGCGTATCCTTAATTACTTTAACTGGGGCTCACAACGGCACAGCTTTTTGGTAGCAGTCACTGTTTTCTCACTGGAGAGTTAGAAAACAGCCCAATTCATCATTTTAATGACCACTTTACAGGTTATTGGTTAGGGTCTCGAGGCAGCTTGTGGAGCTGAGCTGCCTGGGGAGGAGACATCAGCAGTTGTAGCAGCTCTGGGCTCAGGCTGGTTCCTGTTGGTACTGGGAAGGGGGGGGAATCAATGCACTGGTGGAGGGCTGCTGCATGACACCAGCACCAACTGTGATTTAATCTGCAGTACTGGTTGATGTTAGGCATCAGCATCCTACACACCCCACACCCATCACCACCTGTCTTGTGTCTTTGTCCTGTTCAACTGTCAATGAATTTAGTCCCCTCTGACAGAAATAGATTTTGTTGGATCAGACTGTCAAAAAGGACTGGTGACGGACACGTTCACTCAACTCACACAAACGTACAAGAAAACACATCTGCTACAATGTCAAATTGCATATATACCTGACTTAATACAAAGGTTTTTTGTCAGATTTTAGCACTAACCGTTGATACTGTATATATGCAGACAGTTGTTACAAAAGAAGGGGAAAAAAGACAAAAAAAACAATTCCTTTTTTTTTTTTTTTTAACTCTGCCATCATTCATTCAAGTTCCAAAAAAACCAACACAGATATGAAGTGAATGTGGACAGAAGCACCACTGGCTCCATCAGCAGTCAGTACATACAGGATGCTACATGGTGCAGCACAAATCTAAAAGTGACATCATGTTTTTTTTTGTATTGATTTTAAAAGTTCAGATTTTTTTTTTTCTGACACACCAGTGCAGTATTTAAATAAGAAAGACATGCTGTGAGGGTTGACTCTCCAAGCTCTTCTATAGTTCCTCCTATGGAGAAAAGGATCATTTACTGTTGATCCCGTGGATCTTTCCAGCATCTCCCCGTAGGAGGAACCATGAATACAATGAAGGGAAACCGCTTTTCATTGTGCGTTTGACTAAACAAAAGCACAGACATTTGATGTAATCAATTTTTCTTATTTATTTATTTCTCTTTTAAATACTGACATGACAGCTGCTGGCCATAAACTTTGTGTTTAGTTTGTGTCGCCACCGTGCAGAAACCAAAAATGGTGCACGCTGCACCTGACAGGGCTGCGATTGCAAACCATTATTTAACTTTTACTTTTATTTTTAAAGTTCATCTGGTCTTTGAAATGTCAGAACAAATCAGATACAGAACAGCAGAGACAAAAATTAAACACGGGAACCACAAAACTGCATTTTTTGGCGGAAATGGACATGTGAAGAATCTGAAGTCTTAGAAAACGATGGTTCAACAGCCGACAGCAACAAAAGTAATGTTTAGTTCCAAAAATTGATGTTGATAATTGGTATTTAGGTTCAAGGTTAAGATTTTATGCTGACAAGGCCAAAATTAAAGAGTGAAAAATGCAGAAAAATAAGAAAAGCTGCTACCCTCCATCTATCTATCCATCTGTTATCTACTCATCCATTCATTTCTCTTTCATTCCATCTGTCTAATTAATAGTTGATTAACTGACTAATTGCTTCAACCTAACATAGCTTTTTGTCTGTCACCAGCTGCTTGTTTTAAAATGATAATGGCAGGAAACAAGAACGTCAACAGCCATGGTGTTCCTGCCGTCACAGATCATTTTGTCATCATGTTCGCACAAACCTCACACCTTTGAGAGGCTTGTATATTGCTCTGGATGCTTTTTTTTTTATAGTCTTACTCAATGCCAACACCCAAAGGGTAAAAATGACTTGCAGTAATGCAAATGTTTTCCAGGAAAGATGTGAGAAGTTTCTTATTCAAGAGGCTGAGAGAACAAATGTGTGCTTAAAGCTGGAGAGAGGGAAAAGAAGAGAAGTTTGTCCCAGCCTGTGAACTACACTCAGGGGGACGGCTTCGGGGAAGTGAGGACGCTTTATGGGACACAAAGGCTGCAGGAGCTGTTGATTTACTTCTGCAGTTCACTTTGAAAAGTACAGACACAAAATAAGACAGAGAAAAGCACACAGATGAACTCATAATGCTCTGCAAGGAAATCAAAGTCTCCATTTTTGGCTCAAAGTGTAAAGAATGTGCAGCATGTAGGATGACCCTACACTGGCAAACAGAATATACATAAAACATAAGCTTCCCTGTGCTGAAGTTACAGCCTTCTGACTTACTGCATATGGCCCAACAGAAGCTGTGAGCATCAGAGAAGGACAGAGTGAAAGAAATGATTGTCTGCCACTGAGCTCACAACATGCAGGAATAAAGAGGAGGAACACATTGCTTGTAATCACCCTTCCTTGGACTTAATTTGGGAACGTTCTCTGGAGATAAGTATTATTGTGCTCCCATTTTTCTCTCTGTCGTCCTGGGTTTTATTAGGCATTATGCCATTTTGTAGCCTTGTGGGGCCGGTATTTGTGCCACACTCTCCAACTGTAACGTCCTTGGTTGGTATGCACCAATAAACCATGTATTTATACATCCAGTGATTAGATACACAAACAAATTCCACAGAAAATTACAAGAAAGAAAATATAACTTCCAAAGTCTTAAAAGCGGTCAAGTTTTCCATGTCCATGCTGGACATACTGCATGGGATGAAGAACTACATGCAGCTGGAGAGAAAAAAAAATCTTTTGGACTGTCACCTGTCCACAAGCCCCCCCCCACCCCCCCACCCCCTCACTCCCTGCCTGCCATATCCCATTGCTCCCAGTTCTCTGCTGCCTCCATCTGATCTGCTGTCTGCTGATCTGTTCAACAAAGCCTGTCCAGGAGCTATTACCCATGTCGATTGTGTTGCAATTGGATTCTTTCCACACCTGTTACACCATCAGCAGGAAAATATGTTGACGTTTTACACTTCTTAAAAACACAATCATTTACAATGACCATGAACTTCACTGAGCAACAAACGAGTTCTTAGCTGGGGGGGTTGCTGGATGTGGTGGAGGATTCTCCAAACACAACGGAGGGAAGCAAAGTTGAGCTGTGCAGGAAACCTGTGTTCCCTCGTTTTATCTTGAACATCAGTTTTATCACAGAGGTAAATCTGTGACTGTTTTTCTCCCCCTTTAGTGTGTGTGTTTTTGTTTTTTTTTTTATAAAATGTGGTAAAAGTTGTGAAATTTCTGGTTAAAGTCTAAAGTGGCTTGGCAGCTTACATAGATTGTATGATCCTCAAAGACTAAGTGGGTTTAAAATCTATGGAGGACACCGTTTCCAAGTGTTTACCTGGTGAGTTTACAGGTGACGCTAAAAGATTTCATCTGCACTGATTTGTCACACAAAGACACAAAGGTCTTGACAATATGAACAGGCTGCAACAACTGTCATTTTTTGAGTGCACCATATAATATGTCTTTTGCTTTGAATTTTAAATACATAAAACACTATTTGTTGGACCATCTTAATGCCTTACTTGCAGTTTATTTAGTGGAGAGTGGCTTGATGAGCTGGTTTTTAGTCGGTGAAATGTGATTTATTTTCTCCATGAATATGTGCTTTTATTCTTTGAAGATCAAGAATTTGCCCTCAGCCAGTTAAATGATTCCAAAAGCCACAGTCGGTAACCAACAACCAGACATCAGCCAACTAAAGAGCACAAGGTAGAAAAACTTTAGCCTTACGGACACCTGCTGAAGTCTTTACATCACTGTACAATCTTGCTCTTCCCAGAATAGATTCTGTGGTAGGGCTGATATTAAGAGGGTTTGATATTTATTGTGCTTTTCATAACTAGACAAAGGAGATCATTATCATTCCAGATGTCAGCTCCAGGGCCTTGTCATGCATCCATCAGGTATTATTCTTCAGAATTTTTCTCACAGTATACCTGCAGCTTGCTGTCTGACCTCTTGCATGTAAAGAGATTAAACTTTGTGAAGTGGCAAGTCTTTACTTTCAGTCTGACTTAGAGATGTAGCCATAGAGACATGGATAAATATAAAGAATATATTTTTTTTTTTCAGAAGACGTCCTTGGGTCGAACAGATTATCCTGTACTCAGAGTTCCCAGCATGCCTCTATTCAGACACACACCTTGGACCGTTTTACCTGCTTCTATCCACTATAAATAAAATCTTTTGGATCTTTCAAGCCTCTCCATGTTTGCATTTGGGCTTTCAGCCAGCTTGACATCAACAGTGGTTGCAAACATAACCCAAGCAGACCAAGAGGATCTCATTCAAGCCAACCAAGACCTCATGGAGGACAACATTAACTTGCCCTGAAAGAAATCACGGAGAGTAAAAAAACTAATTTTATTTTAGTGTGTAGAGATGTCCACCACTTTAACTTACTTGCCGTTGAAGAAAATGATACAGTTGAGCAGATAAGTGCTGTTGGACATCTTGTCTGAGTATTGCAAATGTGAAAGATTTTTTAAGAATAGAGAAATGCCAAATTACTTCCTTCTATCCAAAAGAAGGAACCAGAAGTTGATCCACCAATTAAAAATGTCCAACATCTCCAGGACTAACTGCTTGTCTTGTTAAACATCATTTTTAAGTTTATAAAAACGAGAGCACCATGGGACAAATCAGTGAACAGAACATTTCCTTTGGGTTTATATTAATTAGGAAAAAAAAAATGGTGTCTCTGTAGTCGTTGCTCAAAAAGTACAGCAAAGACATGACAGACAAAAGTGCATAGTGAAATATTTAACTGACCAGCAACCAATAATTGTTTTGTTCCAAAATTAAAACCTACCACAAGATAAATGCCACTGGAAGATTTGCCATGGTACCTTTATATTAGATCACAATTACTAATTTCCCTTCGGGCTTTGATACAATATTAACTGAATTGAAGCCCAATTGTGATTAAAATCCATGACAATTTTGAAAATCGGTAAACTTTATTGCAACCAGGGCATTTATATTCCACTGATAAAATGTAAAATACAGGAAAAGTAGATGGATATCCTAGACAGAAATCACAAGCATGGCTGGTTAGACCTCAGGTGGTCAGCTTGGAAGGTTGCTGGATCTATCGTCCTCTTGGTCAGTTCAAGTACTCCTGGACAGCACAATAAACCAAGAAGGTCCTGATTTTGCAAGATGCGATAGAAAAAGTCTGCAAAATTGATGTATATCTATCAACCTGAACATAAAGGGACCCTGCTGGCATCGTGAGAGATGAGTCATTTTAGTCTCAGCAGGTGATTGAAGCAATCCCCCGATTTATTGTGATTATGTTGACCTTTTACAAGTTGCCAAACTGATAACATCTTGGATTCATCTAACAATATGAAAAACAGTTTTTTTTTTTTTTTTTTTATTGATAGAGCGAACAAGGTAATCATCCCACAGAGAGAAGCTGGTTCAGAAAATTCATCTTATATATTTGAGATAGGGCTGGGCAACAATATAATTTTTTAATTGCGATTAATTGCATTATTTCCCTGATTAATCACAATCACATTGTATATGCAAAATCAAATAATGAATTCAAAAGTAGTGTAAAATACACTTTTACTTAAATGTTCTACTCCCATATTAACTAAAGTGCCATAACATTTGTTGTTCAAACACTTTTAACATCAGCCCTTGTCAGTAACACATATTTAGTGTAAATCTCATTAAAAAAAATGTAAAATGAAATAAACTTTATTGCCACTGCCAGGGCATTAACATCATCCTGTTTTTATAAAAAATAAAAAATAAAAAGTCTACAAACAAAATCCAACAAAATGATTGTGTCTCAACACAATCAGAACATTAAAACAGGTAATTTCTGAGGTAACAGCAGAAACTTTTAACGGGGAGTTCAACTTGTCAGTTGTTACAAATAACCTTGTTTCTGTTGAATCCTCCGTCTGGGAGAACTTTAAAATGAAAATGTCCATGTTAAAGTTCAGTAACTTTACCAATCCGTGTATCAATCATTCTTTCCATTTTCAATTGTCAATCAAAAATTTAAAAATAATTAAAAACTGATATTTTATTACTTTTATTGTTTTTTTAATCTAACAACCCCCCCCCCCCCCCCCCCCCCCCCCAAAAAAAAAAAAAGCAGTCTTTTTTTTATATATATATTTCAATTTTAGACTTGGATCAAAAATACTAAATTAAAAAATGGGCTACAGAACTGAATTTGTTTTATAATGGAGGACTGGACTGGACCGCACTGCAGTAACCAGCTAGAGAACAGCAGGACAGTGAACACATGGAGCAGATCTGATGGAACATGGAGGAATGACGCTAAAGTTTTGTTGCAGTCCAGAATTCTTTTTTTTTTTCAGACAGAATTGTTAATATTGCTACCTGGGTTCCTACCCGAACTGTAAAGTAAACTGACTTTTACCATTCTCCATGTCTGTTAGCTTTCCCACATGTTTACCTGGTTCCAGTTCTGCAGCAGCCAGTAACAGACTTTTCAAAACAAAAGCATGTGAGCAACATGCGTTAATGATAAGAAAAGTTAACTTGCCCAGCCCTAATTTGAGACTTAATATTTGAGACAGTGCAGCTTTGATCCTCATCATTCAGCACAACAGCTTGAGTGTTGTCATGAAATGGACGGACAAGAAGTATATTTTGATGGCTCTTTAATGAAGGCTCTGAACACAATACAAAATATTCTGTTCGCTGAATTCCTGACATAACTTGCCTGACATGCAGTGCGTGTGACGTATACCAATAGTATTGACTGGGACCTTATAAAAAAAAAATAAAAGCTATGTCTCATCACATCTCCCCCCTTAAGTTTGTTTCTTAAACAAATAATCAGTTAACAAATAATTCTAAATAGGTCTTCACACTGCACATTTCTATACCCCAGTTTCTTTAAAACTGACTGACTGTAATAAAACATTACCTTAAACTTCTTTCAAAGAACAAATTCTAACTTTTCTTTAGTATTTCTTTTAACTACAACTTAAACTGTTAATTTCTCGTTTCTTTTAAACTAAGCATTCATCGGACAAAGTCCTTGAACTTCACAGGAGTCTTAATTGTTCTTCCTGATGACCTCTTGACCACAGGAACTGGTGTAGATGGCGACTGGACCGGCGCTCCCTCTGGCGATGCCTGGTCGGGAGCCTTTGGTGCTGATGCGGCCTGAGCTGGCTCACTCGTGGTCACACCAGCTGGTTGGGCAAGTTCCTCTGGCGGCGTCTGTCCCTCCAGGATGGGCTGCTCTGGGATGAGCTGCAGGTGACGCCGGTTTCGACGTGTGACTGTGCCTTGCTCAGTCCTCACCATATATGACCGTGGCTCTGGTGCATTTGAGACGATCACACCAGGAGTCGTACATCCCTTTTCCCCATCCAGCTTGACCTTTACCTGCTGACCAGGGCGTAGAGCTGGAAGGTCCCGTGCAGAGTGTCTCCTGTTGTAGAAGAATCTGTAGGCCTGCTTTGTCTGTCTGTCTTTTGCTTTCAGCTGCTTAAGATCGACATTGCGGGGCTGCAGCTGTTCTGTGAGAGTAGGGACTCTCGTTCGGATCTGGCGACCAACTGCAAGCTGGGCAGGGCTTTGTCCAGTAGACTGAATTGGGGTGGCCCTGTAATTCATCCACGCCAAGTGTGGGTCTGGTTGGCGCAAGATCCGCTTGGCAGTCTGCACAGCTCGCTCTGCAGCACCATTCGCTTGTGGGTAGTGCAGGCTTGATGTATGCTGGAAGTCATAGGTGTTCTTGAACTCACTGAACTCTGCTGACACAAACTGTGTGCCGTTATCAGTGATGATCTCGAGGGGAATACCCCAGCGTACAAACATGCTCTTGAGGCAACTGATCACTTGCTTACTAGTTATACTAGGCAGGTGGGCTCTTTCTATGTCACGGGAATAATAGTCCACTGCGACTACGTACTGTTTCCCATCTAACTCGAACAGATCAGCAGCTATCTTCTGCCATGGCCCATTGGGTAATGGTGTAGTCATTAATGTCTCTCTGTTCTGAGTAGGTTTGTTTGTGATACAAAACTCACAGGTTGAAACGCACCTGGTGATGTCCGGTCCGATGCCCGGCCACCACACAGACATCTTGGCTCTCTCTCAGCTCTTAGTCAAGCCAAAGTGACCCTCATGGAGCTTGGACAGCACCTCCATCCGCTGTGACCCCGGGATGACGATTCTGTCGTCGTACAGCAGCAGGCCGTCGGCTTCAGAAAGGTGAGCTCTCACTTTGTGGTAGCCCTGGAGCGTGTGTGGTACCTGTGACACTGAAGTTGGCCAGCCGTGACGGATGTAGTGGGTGACTTTCTGGAGAACCTCATCCTGGAGGGTCGGATCTTCTCCAGTCTCTCGTCCGACACCGGTCTGGTAGCCATCACCGCTTGCACGTAGGCTTTCACATCCTCGTCAGTATCTGACGCTTCACTGACTTTCAGTGGGTTTCGGGACAGTGTGTCTGCAATTATGAGTTGTTTGCCTGGCACATGCACCGCTTTCACATTAAATCTCATGACGCATTAGTAAGCGCTGGCATCTCATTGGTGCTTTGTCCAGGTCACAGGTGTTGATTAATGGTACTAACGGCTTATGGTCAGTCTCTAGACAAAAGTTCTCCATGCCGTGTAGGTAACGTGAGAATCGTTCGCATGACCAGACACATGCCAGACACTCCTTCTCGATCTGAGAGTATCTGCGCTCTGTCTCTGTCAAAGTGCGTGAGCAGAATGCCACTGGTCGTAGCGTATCTCCCTGGTCTTGGAGAAGGGTGGCTCCTAGGCCGTAACTACTGGCGTCTGCACTCACCACTGTCCGTTTGCTGGGGTCATAATAGACCAACACTGGTGCTGTGACCAGCATCTGCTTTACCTCTTCGAGGGCCTGTTCTTGGGCGGCACCCCACACCCACTGGACATCACCCCTCAGCAGGGAGGTGACTGGATGCAGCAAAGTGGCCAGGTGCAGCAAGAACTTGGCCAGGTAATTCACCATACCCAGCATCTGGCGGAGTTCACTGACATTCTGCGGGCTTGGCATGTCGGTTATCGCTTTGACCTTGTCACCATCAGGCTTAATTCCATCAGCTCCAATGACATGCCCGAAATACCGTAGCTCTGGCTGCGCGAAGTGGCACTTGTCTTTGTTAAGCTTTAGCCCCGATGCCTTGATTGTCTGCATTACAGCTTTCAGGTTGCTGTCATGTTCTGCTTTAGTCTTTCCTGACACTAATATGTCGTCCATCACCACTACTGTGCCTTTGTGTTCACGTAGCAGGGTGCTCATTTCCCTCTGAAATATTTCAGGAGCAGAGGTGATTCCGAAAGGCAGTCTTTTAAAACAGAGTCTCCCTATTGGAGTAATGAAGGTCGTCAGTCTCTGGCTGGCTGGATCCAGGGGAAGCTGCCAAAACCCGCTGGATGCATCAAGGGTGGAGAAGACAGCGGCCCCTGACAACGTCTGCGCCACATCCTCCAGCGTAGGCAAGATGAACCTCTCTCTCCGTACTGCCTCATTTAGTCGCTTCAGGTCCACGCAGATACGGACTTTGCCATTCTTTTTCATCACTGGAACCATCGGCGCACACCAGTCCGTGGCCTCTCTCACCTCCTCGATGATGCCCAAGGACTGCATGCGTGCTAGCTCCTGTTCCACCTTTGTGAGCAGCGGGAAGGGGACACGCCGTGGGGTTGTGACACTGTAGGGCTCAGCGTCCTCTCTGAGCTCAATTTTGACCGATTTGCAATTTAAACGTCCAATGTCACCAAACACACTGTCACACTCCAGCTCCTCCACTCTCAGCACCAGTCCCATCTTACATGCTACTGCATGGCTGAGCAGATTGTTGGTGCACGCACCACTGACTACGAATATCCAAAAAACTTAATTTTTGCCCCTTTCGTTCAGTAGTAGCCAGGAACTTTCCCATGCACTGGAGCTTGCCTCCAGGACTGCGTACGTCTGCTGCTGTCTGGCACAGGGCTGGTCGCATAGGCAGACTGAGATATGAGCTGTGTGACATGACCGTTATATCTGCCCCGGTGTCAATTTTGAAGCTTAAAGTTTTGCCACAGATTGGGAGATAAATGTGCCATTTTTCATCCGTACTGTTATCATTACAAACTGATCCTAAGAGAAGAAGAAAGCACCCGTTGTTTCCTCATTTTCGTTTTATGCAGTTATTTCTTTTACAGTCTTTGTTTTGCACACGATCTCAAAATGTCCTGTCTTATTGCATTTTCTGCACCTTTTCCCATGAGCAGGACACGCCCCCATCTCGTGCTCCCTGTTGCACCGCGTGCATTTTCTCTCCATTGCTCTCTTTGTTTTCGCCTTTCCACTTCCAAGCAGAGTCGCTTTTAAACTTTCTGAATTGTTTGTGTTTAATTTCGTTAACTTCACTGTCAGTTCTCATTTGTGATTGTTTTTTCACAAGCTCAGACTGGCGAGCCATTTGGATTGCCTTCTCTAACGTGAGCTCGGGCTCTAGCTGAAGTTTCTGGGACACTTCACCATCTGCGATCCCAATAACTAGTCTGTCGCGTATCTGTTCATCCTTACTAGCCCCAAATTCACAGTGCAGCTGCTCCGCAAGCTCGTACAAATTACGTACAAAAGCCTCAACACTTTCCCCACTCTGTTGGGAACGTCGGTGAAAACAGGCACATTCGTGTATTACGTTACGTTTGGGCACCAAATGTTCGTCGAACTTCGCCATTACAGTGTCAAAGTAATCCGCTTCCTGCTGCTCAGTGAAAGTGAAAGTGCTAAACACCGGCTCGGCGTCCTTGCCCATTGCATACAGAAGTGAATTTACTTGCACATCCTGGTCCTCTTTGTCCAGTTTTGTTGCAATCCGAAAGCGTGTAAAACGTTGCTTCCACATTGACCATGTAGAAGGCTGTGTGAAATCGAAAGCTTCGGGTGTGAGGAACTTCGACATTTTCCCTCGTTGTTCTCACCGTCTCCCCTTTCGTCGCTTTTCTTAACTTTTTTCACAACGTGCTGCCGCTTTCTCTCCCTCTCTTCATAAGCATTTCACGTGACCACTTCTGACACCATGTCACGAAATGGACGGACAAGAAGTATATTTCGATGGCTCTTTAATGAAGGCTCTGAACACAATACAAAATATTCTGTCGGCTGAATTCCTGACATAACTTGCCTGACGTGCAGTGCGTGTGACGTATACCAATAGTATTGACTGGGACCTTATAAAAAAAAATAAAAGCTATGTCTCATCACATCTCCCCCCTTAAGTTTGTTTCTTAAACAAATAATCAGTTAACAAATAATTCTAAATAGGTCTTCACACTGCACATTTCTATACCCCAGTTTCTTTAAAACTGACTGACTGTAATAAAACATTACCTTAAACTTCTTTCAAAGAACAATTTCTAACTTTTCTTTAGTATTTCTTTTAACTACAACTTAAACTGTTAATTTCTCGTTTCTTTTAAACTAAGCATTCATCGGACAAAGTCCTTGAACTTCACAGGAGTCTTAATTGTTCTTCCTGATGACCTCTTGACCACAGGAACTGGTGTAGATGGCGACTGGACCGGCGCTCCCTCTGGCGATGCCTGGTCGGGAGCCTTTGGTGCTGATGCGGCCTGAGCTGGCTCACTCGTGGTCACACCAGCTGGTTGGGCAAGTTCCTCTGGCGGCGTCTGTCCCTCCAGGATGGGCTGCTCTGGGATGAGCTGCAGGTGACGCCGGTTCGACGTGTGACTGTGCCTTGCTCAGTCCTCACCATATATGACCGTGGCTCTGGTGCATTTGAGACGATCACACCAGGAGTCGTACATCCCTTTTCCCCATCCAGCTTGACCTTTACCTGCTGACCAGGGCGTAGAGCTGGAAGGTCCCGTGCAGAGTGTCTCCTGTTGTAGAAGAATCTGTAGGCCTGCTTTGTCTGTCTGTCTTTTGCTTTCAGCTGCTTAAGATCGACATTGCGGGGCTGCAGATGTTCTGTGAGAGTAGGGACTCTCGTTCGGATCTGGCGACCAACTGCAAGCTGGGCAGGGCTTTGTCCAGTAGACTGAATTGGGGTGGCCCTGTAATTCATCCACGCCAAGTGTGGGTCTGGTTGGCGCAAGATCCGCTTGGCAGTCTGCACAGCTCGCTCTGCAGCACCATTCGCTTGTGGGTAGTGCAGGCTTGATGTATGCTGGAAGTCATAGGTGTTCTTGAACTCACTGAACTCTGCTGACACAAACTGTGTGCCGTTATCAGTGATGATCTCGAGGGGAATACCCCAGCGTACAAACATGCTCTTGAGGCAACTGATCACTTGTTTACTAGTTATACTAGGCAGGTGGGCTCTTTCTATGTCACGGGAAAATTATGTCCACTGCGACTATGTACTGTTTCCCATCTAACTTGAACAGATCAGCAGCTATCTTCTGCCATGGCCCATTGGGTAATGGTGTAGTCATTAATGTCTCTCTGTTCTGAGTAGGTTTGTTTGTGATACAAAACTCACAGGTTGAAACGCACCTGGTGATGTCCGGTCCGATGCCCGGCTACCACACAGACATCTTGGCTCTCTCTCAGCTCTTAGTCAAGCTTAAGTGACCCTCATGGAGCTTGGACAGCACCTCCATCCGCTGTGACCCCGGGATGACGATTCTGTCGTCGTACAGCAGCAGGCCGTCGGCTTCAGAAAGGTGAGCTCTCACTTTGTGGTAGCCCTGGAGCGTGTGTGGTACCTGTGACACTGAAGTTGGCCAGCCGTGATGGATGTAGTGGGTGACTTTCTGGAGAACCTCATCCTGGAGGGTCGGATCTTCCAGTCTCTCGTCCGACATCGGTCTGGTAGCCATCACCGCTTGCACGTAGGCTTTCACATCCTCGTCAGTATCTGACGCTTCACTGACTTTCAGTGGGTTTCGGGACAGTGTGTCTGCAATTATGAGTTGTTTGCCTGGCACATGCACCGCTTTCACATTAAATCTCATGAGGCGCATTAGTAAGCGCTGGCATCTCAGTGGTGCTTTGTCCAGGTCACAGGTGTTGATTAATGGTACTAACGGCTTATGGTCAGTCTCTAGACAAAAGTTCTCCATGCCGTGTAGGTAACGTGAGAATCGTTCGCATGCCCAGACACATGCCAGACACTCCTTCTCGATCTGAGAGTATCTGCGCTCTGTCTCTGTCAAAGTGCGTGAGCAGAATGCCACTGGACGTAGCGTATCTCCCTGGTCTTGGAGAAGGGTGGCTCCTAGGCCGTAACTACTGGCGTCTGCACTCACCACTGTCCGCTTTCTGGGGTCATAATAGACCAACACTGGTGCTGTGACCAGCATCTGCTTCACCTCTTCGAGGGCCTGTTCTTGGGCAGCACCCCACACCCACTGGACATCACCCCTCAGCAGGGAGGTGACTGGATGCAGCAAAGTGGCCAGGTGCGGCAAGAACTTGGCCAGGTAATTCACCATACCCAGCATCTGGCGGAGTTCACTGACATTCTGCGGGCTTGGCATGTCGGTTATCGCTTTGACCTTGTCACCATCAGGCTTAATTCCATCAGCTCCAATGACATGCCCGAAATACCGTAGCTCTGGCTGCGCGAAGTGGCACTTGTCTTTGTTGAGCTTAAGCCCCGATGCCTTGATTGTCTGCATTACAGCTTTCAGGTTGCTGTCATGTTCTGCTTTAGTCTTTCCTGACACTTATATATCGTCCATCACCACTACTGTGCCTTTGTGTTCACGTAGCAGGGTGCTCATTTCCCTCTGAAATATTTCAGGAGCAGAGGTGATTCCGAAAGGCAGTCTTTTAAAACAGAATCTCCCTATTGGAGTAATGAAGGTCGTCAGTCTCTGGCTGGCTGGATCCAGGGGAAGCTGCCAAAACCCGCTGAATGCATCAAGGGTGGAGAAGACAGCGGCCCCTGACAACGTCTGCGCCACATCCTCCAGCGTAGGCAAGATGAACCTCTCTCTCCGTACTGCCTCATTTAGTCGCTTCAGGTCCACGCAGATACGGACTTTGCCATTCTTTTTCATCGCTGGAACCATCGGCGCACACCAGTCCGTGGCCTCTCTCACCTCCTCGATGATGCCCAAGGACTGCATGCGTGCTAGCTCCTGTTCCACCTTTGTGAGCAGCGGGAAGGGGACACGCCGTGGGGTTGTGACACTGTAGGGCTCAGCGTCCTCTCTGAGCTCAATTTTGACCGGTTTGCAATTTAAACGTCCAATGTCACCAAACACACTGTCACACTCCAGCTCCTCCACTCTCAGCACCAGTCCCATCTTACATGCTACTGCATGGCTTAGCAGATTGTTGGTGCATGCACCACTGACTACGAATATCCAAAAACCTAATTTTTGCCCCTTTCGTTCAGTAGTAGCCAGGAACTTTCCCATGCACTGGAGCTTGCCTCCAGGACTGCGTACGTCTGCTGCTGTCTGGCACAGGGCTGGTCGCATAGGCAGACTGAGATATGAGCTGTGTGACATGACCGGTATATCTGCCCCAGTGTCAATTTTGAAGCTTAAAGTTTTGCCACAGATTGGGAGATAAATGTGCCATTTTTCATCCGTACTGTTATCATTACAAACTGATCCTAAGAGAAGAAGAAAGCACCCGTTGTTTCCTCATTTTCGTTTTATGCAGTTATTTCTTTTACAGTCTTTGTTTTGCACACGATCTCAAAATGTCCTGTCTTATTGCATTTTCTGCACCTTTTCCCATGAGCAGGACACGCCCCCATCCCGTGCTCCCTGTTGCACCGCGTGCATTTTCTCTCCATTGCTCTCTTTGTTTTCGCCTTTCCACTTCCAAGCAGAGTCCCTTTTAAACTTTCTGAATTGTTTGTGTTTAATTTCGTTAACTTCACTGTCGGTTCTCATTTGTGATTGTTTTTTCACAAGCTCAGACTGGCGAGCCATTTGGATTGCCTTCTCTAACGTGAGCTCGGGCTCTAGCTGAAGTTTCTGGGACACTTCACCATCTGCGATCCCAATAACTAGTCTGTCGCGTATCTGTTCATCCTTACTAGCCCCAAATTCACAGTGCTCCGCAAGCTCGTACAAATTACGTACAAAAGCCTCAACACTTTCCCCACTCTGTTGGGAACGTCGGTGAAAACAGGCACGTTCGTGTATTACGTTACGTTTGGGCACCAAATGTTCGTCGAACTTCGCCATTACAGTGTCAAAGTAATCCGCTTCCTGCTGCTCAGTGAAAGTGAAAGTGCTAAACACCGGCTCGGCGTCCTTGCCCATTGCATACAGAAGTGAATTTACTTGCACATCCTGGTCCTCTTTGTCCAGTTTTGTTGCAATCCGAAAGCGTGTAAAACGTTGCTTCCACATTGACCATGTAGAAGGCTGTGTGAAATCGAAAGCTTCGGGTGTGAGGAACTTCGACATTTTCCCTCGTTGTTCTCACCGTCTCCCCTTTCGTCGCTTTTCTTAACTTTTTTCACAACGTGCTGCCGCTTTCTCTCCCTCTCTTCATAAGCATTTCACGTGACCACTTCTGACACCATGTCACGAAATGGACGGACAAGAAGTATATTTCGATGGCTCTTTAATGAAGGCTCTGAACACAATACAAAATATTCTGTCGGCTGAATTCCTGACATAACTTGCCTGACGTGCAGTGCGTGTGACGTATACCAATAGTATTGACTGGGACCTTATAAAAAA
The DNA here is from genome assembly GCA_018398805.1 of Hirundichthys speculiger. Lineage (NCBI taxonomy): Eukaryota > Metazoa > Chordata > Actinopteri > Beloniformes > Exocoetidae > Hirundichthys > Hirundichthys speculiger. The sequence goes on from JAGFBZ010000234.1 coordinate 1,600,517, forward strand.
AAATAAAAGCTATGTCTCATCACAAGTGTTGCACAACAGCAGTACTGTAACTATGGTTAAATGCAAAAAAGTCAAAATTGCTGCCTTTTGTTTGTGGCTGAGGAGTAAGTTAAGTAAAGGTTCTTTATTGTCATAGCCGGCTGGTTCATGTCAGTTCACAACTTTGCAGCCGACTGAAACGCCTCCACAACTATAAATGACTGATTCAGTGAATTAATGACTGACAATCTGATTGAGGATTAATAATTTAATCAATCACATTCTCCCCTCTTAATAATTTAGAGTTATTGTATTTAGTTACAAGGGTTGGGATCTTTACTGGATTCATTATTCAAGCTTGAACAAGGAGTATCGCCAGAGATCTTTCGCAGAGGAAGTGACCACAGACTTGATGGGTCTCTTTCTTTTCTCAGCATCGGAAGAGCAAAGATGGCTCTTTAATTCTTGGCTGATTTGTCAAATGACTGTGTTCAAAGAGGTTACAGGATTCCAGTTTAGGATGTAGACAGCCGACATGATACTCCGTCTTCTTCTACTTCAGCTGTAAAACAACATTGAAACAGTGCACCTTTATTGTTTTACTGAGACAGGAAAAATCATGGTATAATGACAGAAAACTATAAGTCTGTGTAGGTTGCCAACTGTCAATTATTTTTAATCACTACATTTTGCTCACTTGGATTGTGGGTTATATTTGAGTTGAGAAATGTTCACACTTCTAATGACTCTATTTCTGATAATTACTACTCTGGTGTAACTATTTGTCTCTCAGGGATAATTTAAAAAAATGTTACGTGATGTGTGCTAAAGTTGACATAACAAAATAGAAAGGCAGAGTGTCTTCACATCCTCTCATTCACTAACTCTATAACTCAATTCAATTCAATTCAATTTTATTTATATAGCATCTGTTACAATGACAATTGTCTCTAGGCGCTTTACAGAGACCCAGAGCATGACCCCCGAGCAAATATCATCAACTAAGATTATATAATTAAATCCAATCAATGATAATGACAGGTAAAAAACTCCCACGTAGGGAGAAAAAAAACCTTTATACCAAACAGTGGCAAGGAAAAACTCCACTTTAAGAGGAAGAAACCTTGAGCAGGACCTGGCTCATATGGGGGGACCTTCCTGCCGAAGGCCAGCCGGGTAGAGAAAGAAAAGAAAAGAAAGAAAAGAGGGGAGACAGGACAGAGAGAGGATGGAGGACAGAGAGAGGAGAGACACAAATGACTAAATACAATGACCATATAAACATAAACAGATGGAGGCAGCAGCACTGGGATGAGATGGCCAGAGGACCAGGTCACCGATCACCACGCCAGTCGGCACCCAAACACAAGTGGAGGAGAACCCCGGGATGGACAGAGGATGGAACTGCAAGTCAGCATGAAACCCAGGAAACTCTGACCTGCAAATACACAGAAAGAAAAGGGGGCAGAAACAGCACAACAAATCACAGGAAAGCAAAGAAAATGGAGCACAGTTTCAGTAACAGGGTGCTCCCAAATAATTATACATGAGCTGGAGGAGGAGGAAGGGAGGAAGAAAGGGAAGAAAAAGGAGAAGAGCAGTGGAGACACCACTCAGCAGATCATGTTGGTGTCCCCCTGTAGCGTAGGCCTATAGCAGCATAGCTATGACGAAGCTGTGATTAAGACGAGTTTACTCTAGTCTTAGCTACTACAACTATGGCTATAACTATTAGCCCCTACACACTATAGATTAGACTAACTGTAGGCTTTACTGAACAGAAATGTTTTCAATTTAGTTTTAAAAATGGAGATAGTATCAGCCTCCTTAACCCAAACTGGTAGCTGGTTCCATAAAAAAGGTGCCTGGTAGCAGAAGGCCCGTCCTCCAAACCTACTTTTAGATATTCTAGGAACGACGAGTAATCCTGCACTCTGAGAGCGGAGAGCTCTATTAGGCGCATAACATGCTATCAAGTCTTGTAAATAGCGCGGAGCTAGGCCATTAAGGGCCTTATATGCGAGAAGCAGAATTTTTAAACTCAATTCTAAATTTCACGGGAAGCCAATGGAGGGAGGCTAACACGAGAGAGATGTGATCTCGCTTACGGATTCCTGTCAGCACCCTCGCTGCTGCGTTCTGGATCAGTTGAAGGCTATTTAGCGAGCTTTTCGGACATCCTGCTAACAGCGCATTACAGTAATCCAGTCTAGTCTAGAGCTAACAAACGCGTGGATTAATTTTTCGGCATCACCCTGGGAGAGGATGCTCCTAATCTTGGCAATATTTCGGAGATGAAAAAAGGCAGACTTGCAAACCTGATTAATATGCTGCTTAAATGACATATCCTGATCAAAAATAACTCCAAGGTTTTTCGCAACTGTGCTGGAAGCCAGCGTAAATCCAGTCAATCCATTCCTCAGGTGTTTGGGACCAAAGACAATAACCTCTGTTTTATCCGAGTTTAGAAGCAAAAAGTTAGAGGACATCCAGGACTTAATATCATTAAGACACCCTTGAAGTTTAGCCAAAGGTTTTGTTTCCTCTGGTTTCATAGATAAGTACAGCTGCGTATCATCAGCGTAGCAATGAAAGTTTATGCCATGGCTCTGGATAATTTTTCCCAAGGGCAACATGTATAAAGTGAAAAGGATTGGTCCCAGAACTGAACCCTGTGGGACGCCATAGCAGACCCTAGTCCGTGTAGAAGAAACGTCATTAACATGGACGAACTGGAACCTGTCAGATAGGTATGACTTAAACCAGCCTAATGCTGTCCCTTTAATTCCAACAGTGTGCTCTAATCTGTGCAGCAAAAGGCCGTGATCAACAGTATCAAAAGCAGCACTGAGGTCCAGCAGAACAAGGACAGAAACTAATCCATTGTCTGAGGCCATGTGGAGGTCGTTGGAGACTCTAATCAGTGCAGTTTCTGTGCTATGATGAGTTCTAAACCCTGACTGAAAGACCTCAAATAGATCATTTCTATGCAGGTGTTCTCCTAACTGGCTAGCAACTATTTTTTCCAGAATTTTAGAGATAAATGGAAGGTTGGATATTGGTCTATAGTTTGCCAAGATGTCCGGGTCAAGGGATGGTTTCTTAAGCAAAGGTTTAATGACTGCAACTTTAAAAACCTGTGGCACATATCCTAATTGTAGAGATAGGTTAATCTGATCCAAAATTGATATACCAATAGAGGATATAACATCCTTGAACAGTCGAGTTGGGATGGGATCCAACAGACATGTAGATGGTTTAGCTTTACTGATAGTTGAGGTCAACTCAGAGAGGCCCACAGGAGAAAACAGAGGAACTATAACTATAACTATAACTTTGCACGTTTTAATGAAACAATGTCCCTGAGTTTTTCTTGGGACTCAGCCTTCTCTATTGGGGTTGAAAATGATCCAATAATGATCCATAAATGTGACCCTGAACAGACCAAAAGCAGAAGAGGAAAGAGACTTTCCTCAAATAGAATAACGACCCACATTGGTCATTTGCAGAGGCAGCTCATCACAACTCAGAGGCCCATTTTACTGTCAGACCCAATTCCCTGGTGGGCCTTTCTGAAGCCTTGTCACATTGTATTTTTCCGTTGTTATTTTTCACAGTTTAGCGTAACACCTTCCATTCCTCATGGGTTGTCTGAAAGATCAATTATACTGGACAATAAAATACAACTACCTCATTATTACTCATAGTGCAAAGGAGCAGGCATTTGTTAAATTCCCCTAAGGTCCCTTGAAGCCTAAAAAGAAAGTGTAAAGAAAATGTAATGTTTACAGCTTCATGGTCAGAAACTGCCATGTAGTACTGAGCGTTCATAGGATGAACTGAAAGCCTTATAAGTGATACTTCTGAATGAAATGAAAAGTCCCTGACCTCATCAAAAGAGAGAAATTCTGTGAGTCCATTTTCTGAGAAAACAAAATGTGTCAGACCACATTAAATATACAAGCTACCTTTTTCACTACACAGCTGAATGAAGTCTGTGAATTCAGGAGATAAACTTAAAAAAAAAACTTTTCAGGCATGCTTTCATGCAGAAATGTCTTTTATGAACGTTCTTACATAGATCTTGCTTTTCTTTGGTAAATTATGCATTTGAGTCTTCCATTTTCCTAATTAATATCTGTAACTAATGATCAACAGACTGAAATTCCAACTAGAAGAGTAAAGAGTTTTAATCAACGTAATTTAATTCAGGATAAATGCATGAAAACCTGTTTCCAGGTTTCCCCTCTGATTTATAATTACTATTCAATTAAAAAGGAGCTAATTGGGGTCTGAGTTACACACCTTTCACTTTCAGTGTGTATTTTCCTCATAGAAGACCCACTTTGAAAATGTAGCAATGCTTGTAAGTCCCGCTGTTGCAGGCATGTGTATGTATGTAAAACGATGTAATCACAAGCTTTATTGGGCTTAAAGGGCCCGGTCATGTGCCCCGCCCCCGACCCAGTGACATGTTCCACTGCTGATCACATCATTTTTATTAAAACAACAAGAAATTAAAATAGGGAGTACTGACTTTTGCTATTGACTGTAGTTTTGACATGTGTCGGGGGTTATATGTGGAGGCGGTGGAGGGACAAAACAATCACATTCAGATATTTTTGAAAGAAATGCAACACTATAAATTCTGACATTTTGAACTGCTTTAAAAAGGAAATGTTTGTTACCGTCTACCACTGACAGTCATTTGGTAAATAAAACTTTACCTGAGGCAAGTCAGAGGAAGACTGAAAGCATTTGTCTCTTGATTTTTAACACTTGAATCAGCTAAGCTGATCGAATCAGCTGATTCAATGATGGTATGACACATGACACACTGCATGACACACTGGGTTCGGCCATGTTGGACCACCTGTTGGAACTGCATTCAAACAAGCTCTGAACATTTTTGATTATAAAAAATAAAAACAATTCCAAAACATATTACTGCTGAATCTTGAAAAAAAAAAAAAAAACATGATTTATTGAGCTGGGAAAACATGATAAAATATGCAGACTCTTACTTTATGTTTGAAATGATCCACAGACAGGCTGCTGGGTAGCTCAGTGGTCCAAGCAGGTGGCCAGTTTGCAGAGGCTGCAGTCCTCTTGCACAGATGCGGTGATTCCTGTAAATAAGCTTTTGAGATAATTCACTCTGCACACCTTTTAGCCTCAAGTAACTTTTTATTTTTTTCCCCACACAGAAGACCTTATCAGAAAGGTCACTCAGACCCAAATCTGTCAATCATTGTCTCTGGAAGTCTTCAAGGTGCTTCTGTTTCCTCCTGGATAAGATGTAACGACAAGGCTGTCTCTGAACCTTATAAACAAACTAGTGAACACTAAAGAGATGAACTCTACTCATCTATTGTGACAAAGAGCAAAACAAAGTTTAGATTCAACTAAATATCTCTTTAAAGGGCAGAGTGATGTAACCTAACATATTCAATTCATTTTGATAAATACTCTACTAATCCCCAAAGGGAAGTTAATATCATTAAAACCCACCAAACACCGGGCGTCCATGGACGTCTCTTTTAAGGCTAAATAAGGTTGGCCTGTAGTGGCCATTATTTAGCTCAAAAGAAGACATTGAAAACCTGTCCCGGTTTAGCCGTCCTGTGTTGGCCCACATTTAGCCCAAAAGATGTTGAAAACTTGTTTCTGTTTAGCTTATTTTTTTTTCTTCTTTGAAAAAAAAACACTACACTACTCCCACTGATTCGGATGCCCGTTTCAAATGTTATCACACCATTGAATGGACGTTATCAGCGCTTACCGATATGGTATACAAGAAGACTCCGGATCCATCCAAGAAAATCCAGATCACTGCCAAATCTGACGGCGGGAGAATTTGCGGGCATTTTTCAGGTAGGTCGATTGAAAATGGGAGCATTTGAACTGCGATTATTTAGTGAATAAGGAAAAACAATACCGAAAAAATGTTTTGAGATGATGTCTCATGAGTTTTGCATTTGCCAGATATTTTGCATATTATATCAATCATTTTGTGAGCTAACTTGAAGATACTGCATAAAAAAGGCTAGCTTGTAAGCGGCTAGCATTACCAATTTACATGCTTTTCATGGATGTGATGATTTTACTTGCCTGCTTTGAGTTTTTATAGGATATTATACATTATACTGATGTTATTACAAACTATTAGCTTTTGTCGTGGCCAATTGGGAAGCAGGCAGGGTTAAGCTAAGTTGCTATTTAACTTTTAAAACCATGCTTTCCAAGTTGCCCCTTAAATTTCCCTATTAACTTCAAATTTACCTTGTAAAAATTAAGAAGGTAAATCAGGCTAGTCTCTTACTCGTACACCTGTCACCTGTGAGTATGAGAGAGAAATATATGATGATATTTACATCAATGCAGAAGATGCTCACTCCCAAATTATGAGAAATACCTTACTGGTTTAAGCTAGGCTAACAGTCATACTGTCACCAACCTTGGACTTGAACCAACTTTCTTCCTGTCTGCCTGCCTATGTAATACCTCTTTACCTGACTGTTTTCATCTTCATTTACAGCCACAATTCTTAGTTTGAAGATGGCTCAAAAAAGTAAGCCTTACAGTTACTAATGTTAAAGCATTAGGCTAGTGTATATGAGAAAGATAATATGGTACGCAGATTTAACAGTTAACCAAAATAGTATTTTTTTTATTCGTGATTTATTACGTACTTGAATCAACAAAATCAACAAAATCAACAAATCAACAAAATCAACAAAAAAGAACACATATCCAAGAGGATCAAAGGGAAACGCTGAAATCCTTTTTTAAAGATGGTATGACCAGAGTTGGCTTCCCCTTGATACCAGAAACTGCATCACCTACTGGTCTGGAGACCTGTCTAATTGAAGTAAGGTTTACTTTAGTGCTGCGCTAACAATCAATCTGTCAAGTAAATACCATATGTCACCCATCTGTAGCACTGGTGCAAATTATAAAATGTAAGAAGCATTCCTGTTACAATTCAGTTTAATGAGTGTAACACCATTTCATTATTTTTGTTGTCTGTCTTTCAGAACTGTATTGGAAACTACAAATGGAGTTTCAAAGCACCCTCTGAGCCCTGGCCCTTAAAGCCAAAACTTTATTCAAGAGAGCTGTCTGCATACAACCTTTTTTTTGTCGAGACATTCTCAAAAACAAAGGTGAGCAACAGTGTTGTGCTAAAATGTTTGTTGTTGTGCATATTGGTCCTGTTTGTATCCGGGGTAAAGAGGGTCATGAATCTGATTTTCTGAAAAGAATCGGCAAATTTACTTAAAATGCTATGTAGTTTTTACAGGGTTTATTGCAGAGAAATGGGTTTCACAACCCAAGTGGGAACCAGATTACTCCAACCATAACAGACTGCCTTGACTAATAAATAGGCTTTCTGGCAGAAAGCCTTTAGGGCAAACCTTTCACAACACCAACTAGCATTGCAAAGTTCTGTACATTTTCCTCAACTGATAGTTAATCCTGTTTACAGTCAATAGTCAATTAATAATTAATAATTGAGATACGTAAAAAAATCCAGTGACACATCAGTGATGTGAAACATTAATTCATGAGACACAAACAATTTAAACATATAGAATTTCCCACTCACCGCTTCTTCTTTTGCTGCGCAATCTGCAAATTTGAATTATGCCCTAATGTGGCGTTTAGATATACAGTGGTACCTCTACTTACGAACGCCTCTATATATGAAATTTTCAGGTTACAAAACGCATCAACGGGAAAATATTGACTCTAGTTACAAAATAAATTTCAGCATTTGAAAGACAAAATCCAGTAGCGCTGCTACTCGCAGCTCCCAGAGTTTACTGAACGTAAACATACTTGTCGGCTCTGTATCTCGGTTTGTGTTGTGACTTATTCATTTAGTTAAGAGATAAAACAGTTCATATTTTGTTGAAGATAGATATTAACAATGCATCACTTGTTTGATTTATGTTATTTAAGGTATTTACAGACATTCAAGTTAAAATACATAGCAGTAAATACATCTAGACAATGGGTAATGATAGTTGTTGAAACAGTGAAATTACTTTAAAGTCAGAGAGAAAATGTTTTATTTTGAAACCAGGCTCAACAGGAAGTGAGCCGTTATAGTTTTGTAGAAGAAGAAAGCAGACCTTGAGATATGTTTACGTTTCCTCCCACTCCTGCTTGTAAGCTGTTATATGCTGAGTTCAATAAACGTTCAGCTTGAGGAATACTTCGCCTGGTCATTTCAAGACACGACTTCCACGACACTACATTTTGGTGCCGAAACCCGGGAGCTGTGAAGACTGTGAGACGTCGTCGAAGTCGGGAAGATAACACTGGCTAACGCTAACATCGGAAATGGCCGAGCGAACCGAACGGATAAAGAAGAAGCGCCGGACAATACGAGCCTCGACAACAAAATTGCTGAGTCGTATTGAAGAGGAGGTTAGTAAAGAACTGCCAGACTGTGACAAACTCCGCGAGATGCTCTCAATATTGTCAGCAAAAGAAGACAGTTTAACAGACTTGGATAAAGGCATTGAGGATGAAACTCCAACGGATGAACTGGAGGCAGAGATTGCATCTGCACAGGACTATCAGGAACGCATTCTGTTATGGAAAGCCCGTGCCAGCAGGCTCATTCAGAGAGAACGGGACACAGTGAGTGCGAGGGTGAGCAATGCAAGTCTCAGTTCAGCCAGATCACCAAGTCAACAGACTGTTAAGCTGCCCAAGCTGGTGATAGAGAAATATGGTTGAGAAGTAAGCCGGTGGCAGGAATTCTGGTCTCAATATGAAACAGCTATTCATAACAACGAAACGCTCTGTAAGAAGGAAAAATTCACTTACCTGAAATCTTACCTGACTGGAGCAGCAGCAAGAGCTGTAACAGGCCTCACAATAACTGATGCTAACTATGATGCTGCTATAGAGATGCTTCAGAACCGCTTTGGAAGGAAAGACATTGTGGTTAGTGCACATATGTCCAAATTATTGAACCTGACACCTGTGAAAAAATCTGCAGATATTGTAGCTCTCAGGCACCTGTATGACGAATGTGAAATACAGATCCGCAGTCTGGAATCCCTAGGGGTTCAGAGTGACACATATGGCTGCCTGCTGTGTCCGGTACTGCTGCAGCTCATACCAGAGGACATTGCATTAGCCTACACACGCAAGTCCGACAACAGCAGTGAATGGAAAGTGCTTGAACTTGTACAGTTCTTGCAAAATGAAGTCCAAAGCAGAGAAAGAGCGCTTCAGTTAACCAGACCAGGTAACATTCAAAAGGACAGTCCACCAAGTACCAGATCACTCAGTAAACCAACATCCTTCACTGAAAATAGAGCAAAAAAATGGACTATGCCCTCAGCAGCTGCCTTGCACACAGCGAGCACCGACCCTCAGACTTGCTTGTATTGTGACAGTGCTGATCACAGACCAGAACATTGTACAGAAAGCACTGTAGCTGATCGTAAAGAGAAATTGAGGAAACTGGGAAGATGTTATGTGTGCTTGGGCCCAAAACACATCGCTAAATTCTGCAAGGTTAAAGGTGTTTCATGTGGACTGTGTAGCCGCCGACATCACCAGTCAGTTTGCGGCCAAGGTGAAGCAAAGCTAAACACTGACGGTGGCAGTACAGCCACTGTGGTATCGTCTGTGTCCAGCACTGTGAAGCAGAAAGCTAATGCTCAAAATACAGTACTACTTCAAACAGTCAAGGCATGGACAGAGGGCCCAACGGGGAGAAAAATTGTACGCTGTCTGTTAGACGGAGGCAGCCAGAGAAGCTTCATTCATGAGGATGTGGTAAAGGCACTAAAACTACCAGTTGTGAGGCAAGAGACACTGCATCTACACACATTTGGATCCACTTCTCCTGAAAAAACACAGCGCAACATTGTGAGAGTCTCACTGGAGAATGTGTGGAACACGCAGCAAAGAGTAGAGATTGAAGCAGTGGAAACTCCTCAAGTATGTACCGCTGTTATAAAGGTTCCAAGCTCATCCATCCAAGAAGAGCTAAAGAAAAGTGGTCTGCAGTTGGCTCATTTTCCACTCGAAGGTGCTGACGATCCAGAGTTGTCAGTCTTAATAGGAGCGGACTATTATTGGCAAGCAGTGTCTGGTAAGGTGCAGAGAATGACTGAAACACTAGTAGCTATAGAAACCAGCTTTGGATGGTCTTTACAAGGTCCGGTCTCAACATCCAGTGTAACCAGCGCCACCTGCATGCACATCAGTTTAAGTGAAGACAGCCAGATCTCGAAACAGTTGCATGCCTTCTGGGAGGTGGAGTCCCTGGGCATTGTTGATGAGCCGTCTCAGAATCAAGAGGAAACAGAAGCTCTTAAGAGTTTTGAACAGACTGTAACACACACAGGTGAGCGTTACCAAGTCAAGTTACCATGGCGACATGACCAATTAGACCTTCCAGACAATTTCAGAGTGGCAAAAAAACGTTTTGAGAGCCTCAAGAGGAAACTGAAGATGGATGCAAATTTGTACACAAGGTACAATGATGTAATAGAGGACTACCTGCAGCAAGGCATCTGTGAGGATGTGCCAGAGGACACTGCAGCGATAGAGCAACCGGAGACTGTGAAATACTACATGCCGCATCATGCTGTTCTTCGAGAGGACAAGGTAACTACCAAATTAAGAGTAGTTTTTGATGCGTCATCACATGAAGAGGGTTGCCCATCCCTAAATGACTGTTTACTGACCGGGCCAAACCTCAACCCAAATCTGCTAGATGTGCTAATTAAATTTAGACTTCACAGGATAGCCTTTACTGCAGATATCACGAAGGCTTTCCTTCAGATAGCTATAGCAGAAAGGGACAAAGATGCAGTCAGGTTCCTGTGGTTACACGGACCTCCAACTAAAGACTCTGAAAATGAGTTGCGCATCTTAAGAATGACTAGAGTGGTATTTGGAGTCTCACCCAGCCCATTCCTGTTAGCTGCCACCATAAGAAAACATATCAAACAATATGAGACAGATCAGCCAAAGACAGTGGAGACACTGAGAGAGTCTCTGTACGTGGATGATTTTTATCTCCAGCTCAGCCGATGTAGAAGATGCCCTTTCAGTCACCAAATCAGCAAAGGAGATTCTGTCTCATGCAGGCATGAACCTGTGCAAGTGGGTGACAAACTCACCAGAACTGAGATCCAAATGGAGAACAAATGGTGTGGAGCATGCGACAAACACAGACACTGTTGGAAATGTGCTGAAGGTGTTGGGATTAGTGTGGAGACCGGAAAAGGATGACTTTGTGTTTAATCTAAAAGAACTTTTAGACATTGTGAAGAACAAGAAAAACACACAAAGAGAAATGTGCTCCAGACCTCGGCCCGGATCTTTGATCCAATTGGTTTCCTGACTCCATTCACCATACGTGCAAAGTGTCTGTTTCAAGGGCTCTGGGAAAGAGGACTCAGCTGGGATGATCAACTCCCTCCTGACTTAGCTGAAATTTGGGACCAGTGGTGTGCAGAGTTGCCGAAGCTCCACCTGGTGGCCATCCCGAGATGGTACAAATTTGACATTCAATTAAACTCAAAGACAATCAAACTCCATGTGTACTGTGATGCCAGTGAAAAGGCTTACGGTGCTGTTGCCTACCTGCAAGGACAAAATGAGAGAGGAGAGGTGGTGACAAGTTTTGTTGCATCAAAATCAAAGGTGGCTCCGTTAAAGAAACTGACTTTACCACGCCTGGAGCTGATGGGTGCGTTCATCGCAGCACGGTTGGGGAACAGTCTGCTTAAGCCACTACAGATGGTCAGAAGTCAGCTTCATATCTGGACAGATTCAATGATAGTTTTGCACTGGGTGCGCAGCACAGCACAAAGGTGGAAGCCGTTTGTGGCAAATCGAGTGACCGAAATACAAGGACTCACAAATCCTGACTTGTGGTCACACTGCACTGGCAAAACTAACCCTGCTGATCTACCTTCCAGAGGCGAGAGCATTGAAAATCTCATCCAGAGCCAGCTGTGGTGGAATGGTCCTGCTTCACTGTCACCCACAGAAAATGCCGATTGCATTGATGAGGACTATGTCACCGATGAGGTAAACGCTGAGCTTAGATCCAAGTTTCAGGCTGCAGTACACTTAACTACCACTGAACAAACTGAGCCACTGTTAGACTTAGACAAGTACAGCAGGTTAAAGACAGTGCTCAGAGTAACTGCATGGGTGAAAAGATTTCTAGCTAATGCCCGCTCCAGTCAAAAGACTCGAGGAGAGTTAACTGCAGAGGAGCTCACTGCAGCAGAGGTGTACTGGGTGAAGATGATACAAGGTCAGAGTTTCAACCAAGAAACCACTCAGTTGAAATCTGGACAAAATATTAAAGGAGAGTCAAAAATTAGAGACTTGAATCCATTCCTGGATGAGAATAACATAATTTTGTGTAGGGGGCAGACTACAGCAGTCAGATCTTAGTTTCAGGGAGCAGCACCCATGGGTGCTACCTACGAAACACAGATTCACAGAGTTACTAGCTCACGACTGTCATGAAAGAGTGATGCATTCTGGTGCCAGAGACACACTAGTGCAGATGAGGGAAAGGTACTGGGTTTTAAAAGGGAGACAGCTAGTGAAGACAGTTGTTTCACGTTGCTATATTTGCAAGAGACTTAAGGTAAAACCAGCACAGCAAGTCACATCTCCACTACCTGCAGACAGAGTTACAGAGTCCCACCCTTTGAAGTAACTGGTATAGATTTTGCAGGACCATTATATGTCAAATCTAGTGGTCAGTCTAAAGCATATATTGCACTTTTCACATGTGCTGTCACAAGAGCAGTGCATTTAGAGCTAGTCTCAGATCTAAGCACTGAAAAGTTCCTCTTAGCTTTAAAGAGATTTATTGCTAGGCGAGGACTGTGTAAGGTTATTTACTCAGACAATGCGAAAACATTCAAAAGAGCAGACAAAGATTTAAAGGAATTGTGGAAGTCTATAAGAGGGTCAGAGCTCACACAATTCTTCACTGACAAGGGAATCACCTGGAAGTTCATTGCTGAGCGCGCTGCATGGTGGGGTGGGTTCTGGGAAAGACTTGTAAGGTCAGTTAAAACATGTCTGAAGAAAACCCTGGGAAAGGCTTCCCTGAACTTTGAGGAGTTGACGACCATGCTTGCTGAAATAGAGGCTGTGCTAAATTCCAGGCCTCTCTCTTATGTGAACAGTGATGCATCAGAGCCCCAGCCACTAACACCCTCTCATTTCCTGATTGGAAAAAGACTAACTTCGTTACCACCAAAGACTCTGCTTCCACCACCTCGGGTGACCAATGTGAGCAGAGAGGACATGGGCCGGAGATGGCGGTACCGGCAGAGACTGTTAACCAGCTTTTGGAACAGTTGGAAAAAGGACTACTTGATGGACTTAAAGTCAGCTCACAGGTGTGAGACACCTGTACCCACTGTCCTGAAGGTGGGAGACGTTGTTCTGATCGGAGATGACAACTTGCCCAGACAGACCTGGAAAATGGCCAGGATAACAGAGCTGTTTCCAGGCAGAGATGGCCTCCATCGTTCCTGTATGGTTCGTACTACCACAGGCAGTTTGTTGAAGAGGCCTGTTCAGTTGATATATCCTTTGGAAATAAGTTAGAGAGACTGAGGACTGATGAACAATTGTTCATCGGGCCGGAGGATGTTGTGACTTATTCATTTAGTTAAGAGATAAAACAGTTCATATTTTGTTGAAGATAGATATTAACAATGCATCACTTGTTTGATTTATGTTATTTAAGGTATTTACAGACATTCAAGTTAAAATACATAGCAGTAAATACATCTAGACAATGGGTAATGATAGTTGTTGAAACAGTGAAATTACTTTAAAGTCAGAGAGAAAATGTTTTATTTTGAAACCAGGCTCAACAGGAAGTGAGCCGTTATAGTTTTGTAGAAGAAGAAAGCAGATCTTGAGATATGTTTACGTTTCCTCCCACTCCTGCTTGTAAACTGTTATATGCTGAGTTCAATAAACGTTCAGCTTAAGGAATACTTCGCCTGGTCATTTCAAGACAAGACTTCCACGACACTACAGTTTGAAAGCGGTGCGTCCGAGCCGCTCTACCATTGGGTATCGCGTAGCATCTTCCTGGCATCCCATTGGCTAGGAGGGGCTCTTGTCTGTATGAGCGTAACCCGGTAAACAAACACTTTTTATCTCCGCCAAAGAGGTTATGTTTTTGCGGACGTTTATCTGTCTGTCTGTCTGTGTTCAAGATAACTCAAAAAGTTATGGATGGATTTTGATGAAATTTTCAAGAGTTGTCGGAAATGTGAAAAGGAAGAAATGATTTCATTTTGGGTGTGATCAGAAGAAATCCTGGGTTCTGGATCACTTTCAAATTTTTGATAATTGTTGCGTTTAGTTGAGGTCTGCGCTCTCTGAGTGTCATTTCAAAGAAAAATTATGTTCGAATTTTGGAGGGCTTGGAACGGATTAGAACATTTACATGGAAAACACGTCTCTACTTACGAAGGTTTCAGGTTACAAAACTACTTCCAGAACCAATTAATTTCGTAAGTAGAGGTACCACTGTGTGTGAATTCTGGAGAATTGGTACACAAAACATACCTTCTTAGTCAGCTTTTTTTTTTTTAATCAGTCACATTCTCAACAGAAATTAATTGATTACTAATTACTAATCACTAGTCATTAGTCACTAGTCAATGACTAATCATCATCATCCCTAATTCAGACTCTGTGTTAAGTTTTCTGTGCATCTACTTTTTTTTTTCAGGCACAATGAAGGATATAAAGGGCAGGTGGTCAACATTAGGGAAAGAGGAAAGGGACAAGCACTGTGAGGAAGCAGCTGCACTCAGGGCTAAAGGTAAGGCAGAAGACCTCAGCCCTGAGATGAGGGACCTTCAAAATAAAGAAATGCCTGAAAAAGCTGAAGTTGGAGGTTTGCAAAAAGGCTTAATTTGCCAGGCAGTAGTGATATCATTATAGTATTAGATGTAAGGATCGTTGATCGAAATTGTGATGTAAGCAGAACATTGTGACAGCAAAGTGGAGTGTTTATTCAAGATTCAAGATTCAAGTCTCTTTATTGTCATTATGCAGGCATAACGAAATTTTGCACGACTCCCGGCAGGCACACACATAAATATACACATAAAATACACGCATAAATAAATCACTCAGATAAATAAAAGAAAATATATACATATGCAAGATAAAAAAAAAAACAACATTCTTTGTAGATGGTATTTACAGATTGTACATGTTTATTTACAGAGAACTGGCTGTGCAGGGGTTGGTGGGAGAGGTGGGTGGGAATGAAAATGGGGAGATAAAGTGCAACTTGGTGCAAGTCCTGATTGTGACACAGAGGTGTGAATCTGTGATGGAGGTAGGTGTGTGTGTTTGAGGGGGTGATTGTGTGGCTGGGGGGGAGGGACTATGTTTAAAGTTCTGTGGGGGGGTGGGGGTATGGTGGTTCACTGCATGGGGGCTATGGCTTTCACAGCTCTGGGGAAGAAGCTGTCCCTGAGTCTTTTTGTTGTGGCTTTGATGTTTCTGTACCGCTTCCCTGATGGAAGCGGCACAAACAGTGCATTGCCCGGGTGGGTGGGATCGGCTGCCATGCGTCTGGCCCTCCTCTGGACTCGTGCAGTGTAGACCGAGTCCAGATCTGGTAGACGGCAGCCCACAATCCCCTGTGCTGTTCTCACCACCCGGGCTAGGTCCTTTTTGTCCTGTGACGTGCAGCTGCTGTACCACACCGTCACACTGAGACACAGGATGCTCTCAATGGTTGCTCTGTAGAAGTTCATGAGCACCTGTGAAGAGAGTCCAGAGCGCTTCAGCTTCCTGAGGAAGAAGAGCCGTTGTTGGGCCTTCCTCACCAGGTGCGAAGTGTTCACAGACCAGGAGAGGTCAGAGGAAATATGGATGCCCAGGAACTTGATGCTGTCTACACGCTCCACTGCCTCTCCATGTATGCAGAGAGGAGCGTGTTCAGTCTTCCTGGACCTCCTGTAATCCACGATGACCTCCCTGGTCTTGCTGGTGTTCAGGATGAGGTTGTTCCTGCAACACCACTGTGTGAGCCTCTGGACCTCCTCTCTGTAGTGGGTCTCGTCGTTGTTGGATATGAGACCCACCACGGTGGTGTCATCCGCGAACTTCACAACCATGTTTGTGGAGTGGATGGCAGAGCAGTCCTGTGTGAAGAGGGTGAAGAGTGCAGGGCTGAGCACACAACCCTGCGGTGTCCCGGTGTTGAGAATCAGTGGAGCAGAAGTGGACTTCCCTATCCTCACCACCTGGGGCCTGTTGGTGAGGAAGTCACTGATCCAGGAACAGAGTGATGGTGATAAACCCAGGTTGTGGAGCTGAACTAAAGTCCACAAACAGCATCCTGACATAGGCGTTGGGATGCTGCAGGTGGGTCAGGGCTGTGTGAAGTGCTAGCAAGACAGCATCCTCCAAAGAACGGTTCTCCCTGTAGGCAAATTGCAGACTGTCCAGGCCTGCAGGGATGACGTCCTTGATGTACTTTAGGAGGATACGCTCGAAGCACTTCATGATGACTGGGGTCAGAGCAACAGGACGGTAGTCGTTGAGGCAGGTGATGTTCGTTTTCTTGGGCACAGGCACAATGATGGAGGACTTCAGGCAGACAGGTACCACAGAAAGCTGCAGCGACAGGTTAAAAATGTCCAGGAAAACCTCTGCCAGTTGGTCCGCACATGACTTCAGGGTCCGACCTGACACCTTATCCGGGCCTGCAGCTTTGTTGGTGTTGATTTTCCTTAGGCTGGAGGTCACCTGGTGCAGCTGCAGGATGAGAGGCTGATGTTGCGCCTCTGGCTGGGGGGGGAGTTCAGCCCTACTGCTGCTTGGAGAGTCAAAGCGTGCAAAGAAGTTGTTTAAGGTGTCAGGCAGAGTGGGGTCATGGCTGACCTGCCGGTCGCTGCGTTTGTAGTCCGTGATTGTCCTGATGCCTTTCCACATGTTGCGTGTGTTGTTGTCCTTGAAGTGCTCCTCAATGTGCTGCTTGTGCCTGTGTTTTGCCAGCTGGATCCCCCTTTTCAGTTCTTTGCGGGCCCTGCTGTAAGCCAGTTTGTCTCCGGCTCTGTAAGCTGCATCACGGGCTTTCAGCAGGGACCGCACTGTGCCGTCCACCCATGGCTTCTGGTTAGGAAAGACCATGATTGTTTTTGTGGGAAGGACAGCATCAGTGCAGAACTGGACGTAGGACAGCACAGAAGATGTGTATTCCTCGAGGTCCGCGTCCTCTTTGAATATTCCCCAGTCTGTGTGCTCGAAACAGTCCTGTAGAGCTGAGGAAGCCTCCTCAGTCCAAACCTGGATGGTTCTGATGGTGGGTTTGGTCCTGCAGATCAGAGGTCTGTATGCAGGGATCAGCTCCACAGAGATATGGTCTGACATACCAAAGTGTGGAGCTGCTGCAGCCTTGTATGCGCCTGGGATGTTGCAATAGACCTGGTCCAGTATGTTGTTGTCTCTGGTCGGAAAGTTTATGAATTTATGAAATTTGGGTAGGACAGCTTTTAGTTCCACATGGTTAAAGTCCCCAGCCACTATCACAGTGGCAGTGGCACGCCTCTGGATTCGCGTTCATTTGGCCGCTGACCAGGCAGTACAGCTCCTCCAGCGCTAACTTAGCATTAGCTTTCGGTGGTATGTAGACTGCTATGATCGTGATAGAGCTGAGTTCTCTAACCAGTTTAAAAGGTCTGCACTTCACTGCCAGATATTCCAGGTCGGGGGAGCAGAAGGTTCCAATTATGCTTGTAGATGTACACCACGAGTTGTGGATGTACAGTGCCAAACCTCCGCCTCTGGTCTTGTCTGAGGCTGCTGTCCTGTCGGCGCGGAACAGAGAGCGCCCCGCTAGCTCCACCGCTGCGTCGGGGATGTTGTTGTCCAGCCAGGTCTCGGTGAAAATTGTTACACAGCTGTCGGTCTTACGTGAGACGGATTCTCAGTCTGATTTCGTCCAGTTTGTTGGTAAGTGACCTGACGTTGGCGAGGAGGAGACTGGGCAGAGCTGGTCTGTGTGGGTTAGCTCGTAGCCTAGCCCGCAGCCCGCTCCGCTTGCCCCGCTTTTGTTTACGGTGTCTCCTCCGTCTCCTAGGCCACAGAGGGGGGATGGTGGGAGCCTCCGTGGTCCGCTGTATTTCTGGAGGAATGAAGTCAAGCTTTGGGGGTGCAAAAAGTTCGTACTTTTTCCCCAAATCCGTCAATTCAGCCTTTCCATATTGTATCAAGGCTTCGAGTGCGGGTGAAAACACAAACAAAAACACGGAAAACAGCAAAAAAAACATAGATAGCCGGGAGCCTAGAGCCGCTGCGTCCGCACGCGCCGCCATCGTCAACGATGATCTAGGTTCTATAATATATATATAGGTTCTATAATAATTTAAAATGAATGATACCAAATAAATATAAATAGCTGATTTTTAGGGTAGAATTTGTAGTGCATACTAATTTAAGTTAACTAAATTCTTATTGGTTTGTCTAGTCTGCTCAGAAAAAGGTTTTTAACTGATGCATTAGTAGCACTATAACTCCAATTATTAGTGGAATATTAGACTCCCTGTAAACATAGCTAATCTCCCTCTATTTATTACTCACAATAGTTTCACCTGTGACCACATGGTTTTCACAGAGATCGCCCTGCCCTATTAGGAGTTGTTTCATAAGTGTATATTGACTTGTTAAAATGTTAAAATGTGTCTTTCACCGGAGGGCCCGGTGAAACGACAAAGAAACAGACCCCTCCTCAGGCATCAGTCACACCTTGTGAAACTACTGAATACAACAACTTTTGCGAAATGTAAACTACGTATGAGGTTATTTATAGGTTGCCCCAGCCAGAATGAATCATGGTTTGTCAAAAAAAATGTAAGACTGACTTTGATCATGTAGGTTTCTACACAGTGAATTAAATGTTGTGCTGCATGGCTGGCTTCATGTTTTCTCTCACAGTTAACTTTACAATGTGTAAATTTACAAGTGGATCGCTGGTATGATCTCCAAATGTATTTTGGGTAAAATCCGTCATCGACAGCCGTCCATCAGCGCCATCATCAGTCACTAGTCAACAGAGTCTATGCTGTGCAGACTAGGTGGATCACAGATTAATTAAATCATGAGTGGCAGTTCATACAAGGATAAAAGTGGAGCAAAAAAAAAAAAATGCAAAGGAAAGAAAAGAGGACAGGAAAAGACTAAACTAAAAAAGCTGGATACATATCCTCCAGAAGATGAACCTGACATTTTTGGTAGTGAGTCAAGCCCACCAGACTGGCACCACGGTCAGGGAGACAGATTTACAGGTACAATTTCACACAATCACTGACACTGAAAACAATATGTGAGTTAGTTGTAAACTGTTGATGTGGTTGTTATCGGAGTAGCCCGACCGTCTAAACGTTATTATCTGGGGCCAGGTAGCCTAATGTTATTATTAAGGGCCGGGTAGCCTAATGTTTTTGTTACTCTCATGGATTTGTTAGACTTCATGTCGGTTTTGTCGGGTTACTCTTGCAAAAAGGCTCGTACAGCGACATGCTCGGAGTTGGTATTTATTAACAGCAATGGAAACACATCAGGAGAAATCGGGACTTGGTACCGAGCAGAATTGAATGAATGAATGAATGCCTCTCCCGCGTGATGTCACAACTGCATACCGCCGAATACATTTTAGACAATATATTATGCCATAATTCTACAGGTTTGATTGATTTCAAAATGAATTCGGTCGCTCTTCGTGGTGTTGAACTCTTACTATCAAATTCTTTGAGCTATGTGTCAAAAATGCAGTAATGCTTATAAGCCCTGCTGTAAAACGATGTAATCACAAGCTTTATTGGGTTTAAAGGGCCCGGTCATGTGCCCCGCCCCCGGCCCGGCAGTGACATGTTCTGCTGCTGTGTCTGACGAAGTCGTCTTTTCAATGTAACTTTGCTTGGTTTGGATAGCTCTGTTGCTATAGGTCTAGACTGCAGGGAGACACCAACATGATCCACTGAGTGGTGTCCTCATCCCTTTTTAACTCTCCTCCCTTCAGCTGTGCCCATAGTTAATTAGGAGGACCTCATAAATGTAACTGTATTTTTTATTCCTGTTACCTCTGTAGTTCATGTACTAACAATGTACCTGTAAGAACATGGATTTCTTAGTTCTCCAGCTTATGGTCAATTACTATTAACATATTTTGTCCAATGTAATATTGCCAAGATACATGTGCCTTTACTCTTTCTGTCTACTCTGTCCTATCTTTTTCTTCTTTTCTTTCTTTCCCCAACTGGCCTTCAGCGAGAAGGTCCTCCCTTATGATCCAGGTCCTGCTCGAGGTTTCTTCCTCTTAAAGGAGAGTTTTTCCTTGCCACTGTCTGGCTTAAAGGTATTTTTTCTGCTATGGGGAGTTTTATTTACTTGCCATTGCTTCTTTATTTAGGATTTAATAATATTTGCTCAGGGGTCACGCTCTGGGTCCCCGTGAAGCAGCTAGAGATGATTTGCATTGTAATAGACGCTATACAAATTGAATTGAATTGAATTGAAATTTAAGGACAGGACTTTTGACAAGCCATGAAAGCACTCTGGAAGGCTACTAAGATAAACAGCTACAAGCTTTGGAGGAAAAGGAATGTTACCAACTACCCTAGAAGATATCCAACATGAGGGAAAAATTAGAGGGGTGAACACTTGGGACACCAAGTCTACTCACTGTAGAGTTCGCTGTTGAGCCCTTTGGAGGTTTTGTGGGCCACTCAGTGAAACATTAACAAAGGAGAGTGCCCTCAGCATGACCCTCTTTAAGTGATCACCCTCCTCTCCTGGAAAAATATCCATCCATCCATCCATTATCTATACCCGTTTTATGCATGAAGAGCCTATCCCAGCCGTCTATGGGCGAAAGGCAGGGGTACACCCTGGACAGGTCGCCAGTCCATCGCAGGGCCACATACAGACAAACAACCTTTCACACTCACATTCACTCTTATGGGCAATTTAGAATTATCAATTAGCCTGACATGCATGTCTTTGGACTGTGGGAGGAAGCCGGAGTACCCGGAGGAAACCCACGCAAGCATGGGGAGAACATGCAAACTCCACACAGAAAGGCCCCCAGGTTCAATCCAGGACCCCCCCCTGCCGAGGTTTAAACCAGGAACCTTCTAGCTGTGAGGCAACAGTGCCAACCACTAAGCCACCGTGCTTGCCCTGAAAAATATGACACCACAAAACTGTGGATTATTGTAAGTGTTGGAACAGCAATTCCTTTAGTCTTAGCCAGTAACAGTTTAGCACCAGTCCTCCATACCCTTACCCTCAAAGATTTCAATAGACTGTGTTCCCAGTCTTAGTTGACTGTAGCCACCTCCTGTAATGTGTCATTTGTTGTTGTTCATCTTTGGTTATAGTCAAGACTTTTATGTGAGGTCATCTGTTTGGCAGCTAAAGCTTGGCTGAAGAGCAACAGCCTTCCAGCAAATTGATAACAGCATGGCTATCATTAAAAAACCAATGTGTTGCAATGACCCAGTCAAAGTCACAACCTCAAACAGATTGAAATGCTCTGGCGGGACTCTAAGAGACCCGTGAAAATGTCTGCAAACCTCAATGAGCTGAAGCAACATTGTAAAGATGAGAAGAGAAGCTCAACAATCTTTCACAAATATGTGAGTGGCTGATAATGTGATACAGAAAGTCACTGTTTCAAGGTGGTATCCTGGTAGCTGTTCACACAATGCTTCTAGATTTTGCTTACCTTTAGTTAAAAAAAATAATGGTGTTATTTGTCCTTTTTTGTTGATCATCTTAGTTCATATTTACACTGTACATTCAGTAACAAAAACAGAAACAATAGATTGATAAATATTAAAAAATCAAGGAAACAAGGAATCACAATACTATTTATGTCAAAAAGGGTCAGTAGTGGTCAGTCTATGGCCAGCTGTGCCTGCATTTAATTTGTTTTCAAGTTAGATTGAAATGACCTGGTGAGACTGACTCCTTCAGACTCAGTTGTTCTGCAACTCATTTGCAACAGAGGCAACAGAATATCTGAACGCTTAGTTTATCAATTCAGAAAGGGCTTAAGGGAGTGAAAAACTAAGTCCTGTGAGCAGAGACTGTATCTTTGCATGCTTTAATGGATTTCTATTTGAAAGACAGGAACAGAACAAGAACAGCTTTATAAATGAACATGAAGATGTCAGCAACCAGGTCTACAGGAAGAGAAATGAGACTGCACAGCAGACAGTGGTGAGTAAAAGATTTTAAGGTTTGTGGTGAACCTTGTCGCTCCACAGACAGCGCTCAGTGGATATAAACATGGTCCAAAGCAAGCAGGTAGATGATTTTGTTATAATCTGTAGGGGTGCACGATAACTATCGGGCCGATAACAGGAAATTATGACATCATCCCGATAAACTCCAATATCACGACGAATAGCCCCGATAACATATATATTTTTGTCAACACAGCAGTGCCTCGCTCCCTCTGAGCCTTGAATGACCGAATGTTATGTTCAAGTAACGTCGGCATAATCAGAAAAACGATTACTCAATAAGGAAAATCAAGAATACCCCCTCATTCCAGAAAACAACTCGTTAACGCGGTCATAATTTTGGTAGTTGTTGACTTGAATTGATATTCGCAGTATTTTACCACATGTTACACATAAAAAAAGAAAAAAATAGAAAAGGACTGAAAGAACGACTAGCAAACAAGGGAACGTCAGAATTTAGGTTACACCTTGAATGCAGCCTGCAGCACAGCGCTGATCACAACAAACATGGCGGCGTGGAACTTCGTTAAAGTTTCAGAAGAAGATAGTTTGGTGGTTATTTGTGACGAATCCTCCTGAGTGAATTCTACGAGGAGGGAAGCACAAGCTTTAATACGTAAAACCTGATCAGCCACCTACAACATAACAATCACTTCATGGAGTTTTGAAATCGCGCTAACGTGAGCTAACGGAAAGCTAATGCTAACATGCACAGGCCAGCAGGAGTCTCTCCTCCTCTCCCTCATTCCTCTCATCTAAAGCTTCCATGAGATTAAAAAATAAAAAACAAAAATTACTGAACCTCATTTACTTTAATTAAAAGGTATTAATTTAAATGGAACCACAAGCCAAAATCCTTTAAATGTTAATCTTTTTCAGTTAGTAATTCTGATGCTTGTATTTCTATCAGTTCAAGGAGCCTTTATTTATATATCAGTCAGTAATGAACCTTATTTAAGTTAATGTGAGATATCAAATAGGTTTGTTTGATAGCTTTATGAAAATGTTTGAGAGGCTTGACAATAGTTTTTCATTGGAAAAAATAAATATCTGTTCATTTAAAAAGTCAAAACTATTTTTGATTTTGTTCATAGTATTGATGTAATGATCTTAGGTATATGTGTGTGTTATCGGTTATCGGTATCGGCCTTTAGAAGCTGAAAGTTATCGGTTATCGGTTTTAAAAAACAGTTATCATGCATACCTAATAATCTGGCATAGGTATAACCCAAAACCTTTTTTTTTTTTTTTGGTCAAAAAAATTACTTGTTGGATAAAATCATGTGTTAGAATTCCCAACTATTTGCACTGGATTGTAGACTCAATTTCAAAGCCCTGGAAAGTAGTCATCTTCAAACGATTTGAGCATTTGAGCTTCATTTTTATTTTACGTTTTTGCATTTGTAACAAACTTTATTGGAAAGTAGTTCTGCAGACAGAGATTTTAATCACGCTTAGATGCAAAGCGGTAGATCGCTAGATCATATCAGAGCATATCTGAGAAATTTCCATTTTGATCATTTCATCTTTTCATCAAAATTGCTATAAATAGCTATAAATACAATAAATACAATAAATTGAAGTGGTTCCATTAGAGATCCTTGAGATCTGTGATTGATTCTTCTTCAAAACATCCCATCATGTAAACAGAAAGTTGCTCTGTTTCCCTTTAAAAATTCCTTCCTTAGATTTGAAAACACAGTTCTGCTTCTCATCTACACTGGTGGTTGAAACAATACAAATATTTTGAGGTCTGAGGTTTTACAGGCAATAGAACCATCAAATGTTTGATATTTACTTAGTACTCAAATATGGTAAGCAAATTTTAATTTCCTTTTCTGTTAATTGACTAACCAACTAATTACCCGAGAGTGACTGTACTTCAGTGAACCGACAGCATCAGAAATAGAGGGTTGCGCTGTTTTCACTGACAGCCGACTCAAACCAAACTTTCTTTACAAGTAGGCAAGAAGTACAATGAAACATAAAATCACTTTCAAAAATGTAAAACCTTCTCATAAAACAGCTCCCCTCTCCTGAGATACTCAGTGTAGATCAGTGGAAAACACCCAACACGGTGTCTCCTCCTCTCTGAGAGCGGGAATAATGTGATTGATCGCGCTCCTCATCATGCACCCATTAATTTCTGCATCGCCATGGCTACCGAGGAATTAGAGTGCAGAAGAAGTGGCATTTGTGTGTCTGACGTTTCAGACTCACGGGACAATGGAAAGCAGTTCTATTTTCTAATTGAATAGATTCAATCCTCAAAGTCAGCGAGTTGAAGCGTAAAGCAATTAGCCGATTGACGGTGGCTGGTCTGGGCGCCGTGTAGAAGGTATGTGTGTGTTCGCTCTGCAGCCAGCCACATCAATCGCTATCAATCATCCAATTGCTCTCTCTGAGTAGACATACGTACACACACAGTAAGTACTGAGGGACCCCCGGTGTGTTCCTGTGTGATATTCCCTCGGCGGCAAATAATTGAGAGTAAAGGCATGGAGTCGTAATATGAAATCCCAGCAGCGCGTGTTGGATTACTGATCCTCAGTTCTCTCTGCTACCAGCTGAGCCTGTCAGTCAGCCGGCTTTGTTGAGCTCAGCGCCATACTGTGACACACACACACAAACAGTGTTGCTCAAGGAAGGAAGAGAAAATAGATGAGAGCATTATAGAAATTAGGGGTGCTCCGATCGATTGGTGACCTGATCGGATCGGCCGATATGCATATGATCGGGATCGGTCAGAATTGTCATTAAAGCCGATCAAAAGAGCCGATCAAAAATGCTCTATTCTCGTGCGCATACACTGTATATAGACCTTTTCGGGCCAGCCCCCCGGAAGTACCCCGTCCGCCATTGCGGGGTTGTGCTACAGAGCGACACTCTCACCGGCTCGCAGATTAACCAGTGTTTTTCTCTTTCTACAAATAGATATTTTTATAATGTCGAGTCGGTCGAGTGGGAATACATGTTCCGTCATAAACTGTGCCAACAATGGCGTGAAAATTCAACAATGGAAGAAGAAAGTATGAAATACACAAGCCTTTACTGCACGAAGACTGCCTTGTTTGCAGCCATACAGTTTGCACCGATTTCCTGGGCGCACCGACAACCAAGAAGTTAGGAAGACGTGGGTGAAAAATATCAACAGAAAGGACTTTGTTCCAAATGAATACAGCCGGGTGAGTTTGTTAACATTCAATCTCGTACTACTCATAGTCTCGCTGAGTGTCCCGGACGATTCTGGCCGATAGAACAGCAGTATGAGGCTACTGTAGCCCTCGGCACTAGCACAAGCCTATAAATAAATGAATGAATGAATGACTTAGGAGAATGATAAAAATAAATTAAATATAACATTAACACATAGCCTAATTTACCGCTAGCGTTAACGTTACAGTAGCATAATCTTTATGGCTTGTTGACGTTAGTTATAGCCAGCGTTGCAGCGTTCCACAGTTTTTAGTGTTTGATTATGGGAATAGATCATGCTATTTCCATAACCAATCATTAAAAACAGCGATAAACTACCTTCATCTGTAACTGGAGGCCACTGCCTAACATCATCAATCCAAGACATGTCTGCGTTATCAGTAACAGATGCTCCACGCTGCTGTGTTTGGGTTAGTTGGTGGAGCATCGCACACTCCAGTTATGGCGGGACCACTAGGGGGCGCATGTCCACAATTTTCAAGTCGAAAAGGTCTAAGACAGCAAGAAACAAAGGGAAATAAATACGATCGGTGATCGGTATCGGATCGGCCGATATTGATTTCAGTGATCGGTGATCGGCCCCAAAAACCCTGATCGGAGCACCCCTAATAGAAATCAAATTAAAAGAATAATGAGCAGGAACATGCAAGAAACCTCTGGCGCCAGGATGCAACAACAATCACTTCCAGATAAAATTACTAATCAAATAAGAGGAATATGTTGCGCCACAGAGATACGTTAAATGGTTTACCTAACTAGAAAATGTATCATTTGACCAGTGGCATTGAAGAAGGTGGCAACTACAGTTCATTTTCTAAAGTGAGTATTTTATTTGCTAATTTGAATTTGAACAGGTCAAGTAATAAGACGGTGATGTCACTAACTACAAATGAAAACCAGAACTATGCTACAAAAAGGGTAAAAGGTCTATTTTTACATGTTAAGGAGTGAAAACATTAGTTCATTAGAGACCAAATGAATCGAAGCAATCCAGTTGCTGGCATGTTGTTGTAAGACCAAAAAATTAACTGCAAACTAGGATTAATATGTGAGACAGAGACGGGGGTGTTATGGCAGCTACTGTCAAAGATGCAGGAGGGCAGTTAATTTCCGATGTCTAACACTTATGTAATAAATATATAAGCACTGATATATTTCTATTTTAAATTGATATTTAACAGGGTTAAATTAGTAATTTATTTTCATTTGGATGCCATTTTGCTGTAAAATACATGTTCCCTTCTCACACAAAACTACCGTACTTTAATAAAAGTTTATACTCCTTACATCTAACAATGGTTGTTTTAAACTCCAGAAAGCTCCTTTAAATGACTGACATGAACATGAAAACTGAGAGAAAATGTAATGGTTGCATATGTAATAGATGAGCACATGAAAAATGTTGAAACTGTGAAAATATATTATTTTGGCAGAAAAAAAAACCTTCACTGACTGTTTAACACACACTACAGTGATCCCTTAGTTATCGCGGTTAATGGGGACCGGCGCCCCCCCGCAATAATCAAAATCCGCGAAATGGAGGCGGAGCCCCCCCAGCCTAAATAATGTGTTTAAAATATGTTTAAACACCGCAAAAAAGTAGCGAGACACTGCAGTGACACAAGACAAAGGCTCAACTGTGGTCTTTCTGTTTCCCTCACAGCCTCTGGTCTCCAAACTGTCAATCAATCAATAACTTTTTTTTTTTTTTTCATAATGAAGACCTAAGCTATAGTCAGGAGGGAGGGCTTTTCACCCGCTATCTTCTCCTCCCGGTATTTAAAAGAACAACAGCAGAGGGAACAAAAGGGTGTTTTTATCTGTTTGTTTTTGCAAAAGGGAGTCTAATCAGTGAACCTGATGGTAGAAACTTAAATTGGTTGTTGCAGACCCTCTGTCGGTGCGGAGCGGTGATCTAGACGGGGACGGAGGTCCGCTCTGCTCCGCACCAACAGAGGGGAGGAGCGGAACCGAACGGACCTCCGAACCCGTCTAGATCACCGTCAACGTCCCTTTCCCCGAGCCAGGTCTCAGAGACCAGGATGCAGGCTTCTTTAAATACATGCTGATGGTGAACAACAGCCTGTAGTTCCTGTTTTATTGCGGAGAGAGATGTTGGACAGGATCATTGAAGGGAGGGGGATGATGCGCAACAGGTGTAGCCGTCTCATGCGCTCCTGTACGCCGCCTCTCCTGCCTCGCCTCCTCGGTTTCCGTCATGGAGGTACAAAGTTGTCGCCTTCCCCGTGCTCGGTCAGGAAAGACTAGGTCCACTGGTGGGCCGCTGATCACAGGATTAGAGAATTTTAACAGATAGTCTCTGGAATATTGAATGGAGCTGTCAGCAACCCCAGGTGACATGAGGACGCAGCACCGCCAATAAAAAGATCAGAGTCAGATCCACGTCACTGAATCATGACACTCTTAATCACACAAAAGTGAGGTTGATCAGTTCAAAGTGCACAGTGAGTTTAAAAGTTTAAGTAAAAAATAAACTTAAAACTGACATGCTTCCCACTGCTGCCGGTCGCTGCGTCGTGCATGCACCCCGTAAATGCGTAAATGTAGTAAATGCGTCTCGGCCAAACAGCGCCCAGATTCTAGAGTTCTGTCTGTGTTTCTTTGTTGCTTACAGGAGGCTGTGAGTCATTGTTTGATGTTTCGCTGGCAGCTGCAGCCTCTCGTCTGCTGTGGGGTGGATTTTCGCAGAATTTCAACGATTATTTCTTGATTTTTTTAAATTATAATATATTTCTGAAAAAAATCCGCGATGGACTAAAACCGCGTTAGTCAAACCGCGATGTGGCAAGGGATCACTGTATATTGACAAAAGTATTCGCTCACCTGCCTTGACTCACATATGAGCTTTAGTTCATCCCATTTCTAATCAATATGACATGGGTCCACACGTTGAACCAAGAACAGCTTCAACTCTTCTGGGAAAGCTGTTCACCAGGTTTAGGAGTGTATTTATGGGGATTTTTGACCATTCTTCCAGAAGAACATTTGTGAGGTCAAACCTCTTCTCACTATGTTCTTCAGCATCGTCAGTTTACCTGTCCTACCACTTCATGGCTGAGTTGCTGTCGTTCCCAAACACTTCCATTTCCTGATAATCCAGCTAACAGTTGACTGTGGAATATTTAGGAGAGAGGAAACTTCACCACTGGATTTGTTTCTCAGGTGTCATCCTATCACAGTTCACCTGGAATTCACTGAGCTCCCGAGAGAGACCCATTCTTTCACAGATGTTTCTAGAAACAGTCTGCATGTCTAGGTGCTTAATTTTATACACCTGTGGACATGGAAATGACTGGAACATCTGTTGCTGATCATTTCGATGGGTGAGCAAATACTTTTGGCAATATAGTGCAGTTTCATGTGCAGAAAAATAAAAAGAAATCCCAAAAAGTTGAAGCATTTTTTTCTTTACTTTTTTTAGTTTTTGAAGGCTCCATATAATGTAGTTCCCCACTTTAAATCATAGATTTAATTCCGTTCAGTTAAACTCTGAGGGTCTTTGTGGACCTTAGGGATGTTTGTGTGGGTCACTGTGTTGGCAGGGGTGTTCAGGCCTTTGGTAGCGGTGTTCAGGGGTTTTGCTCGGGTGCCTCCCGCCGCTCTTCGTCACCATTGGGGCGTCTCTGCTGCATGGCGGGGGTTCGCCCCTGCTTGGGTGGGCTGTGTGGATGCCCCCAACCTGCCCCAGCAGGGGGCTTCCACTGTGGGGTGGGGGTGGGGGGGGGGGGGGGTTGGTGGAGGGGGGTGGGTGGTGGTGCCTGGGCAGGCTCATGGGTGTTGCTGTCGGGGGTCTGGGTGCTTGTGTTGATGTGGTGCCTTATGTGGGCCAACCGGGTCGGGGACCTTCTTGGTTCTGCTCTTGCGCCATCATTAAGGGGGGGGTTTGGTGGGGGGGACTGGGCTCGGGTGGGTTTGGTGTCAGAGTGCAGCTTGGTGGGATGGCGGAGACATCTGGGTGCTCTCGGGGTGCACTGTGTGTGTGACTGTGCAGGGTGAAGTATATGTAGTATGTACTGTAGTATGTACTGTAGTGTGAATGTTTGTGTATCAGTATGAATATATGTATGTATATATATATGTATGTATGTAGTTAGATGTCTATGTCTATCTGGATATGAAATTACAACAAAAATTTAGGATAAGGCCTCAAAAACTGGATAAATTTAAAGGGTAATCTTGGAACATTGGAGAAGGGGTAGGATTAAAAAGGTTTTACTTCCTCCTACCCCTTCTCAGACATGTTAAACCAGATATGTGTTTTGCATATTGGTATTTATGTGTATGTATATAGATTTGTGTGTATACATTGGGTATAAATTTTATTTATTTTTTATTTCTTCTTTTTTGGGGGGAATATATCCATTTATTATTTAGATTTATTAACAAGAGGTTCTGTGTGTTTCTAAATTATGGTTATGCACATGTGTCAGTGTATATTGATTTATGCATTATCATATATTTTATTTTATAAATATATTATATTTATTTTCAGATACATAGATTCATGATCGTGTTAAAATTGTCTATGCTTTAAAAGATTGTTGTGTCTGGAATGAATCAATCAAATGAAAAAAAAAGGAAAAAAAATGTATTTGTATAGAATCTATTACAATACAAATTGTCTCTAGGCACTTTTCAGAGACCTAGAGCATGACCCCTGAGCAAATACTA
The DNA here is from genome assembly GCA_018398805.1 of Hirundichthys speculiger. Taxonomy (NCBI): domain Eukaryota; kingdom Metazoa; phylum Chordata; class Actinopteri; order Beloniformes; family Exocoetidae; genus Hirundichthys; species Hirundichthys speculiger. The sequence goes on from JAGFBZ010000234.1 coordinate 1,630,714, forward strand.
TTAACTATAAGTAATATAATTAAATCTTAAATAAAGAAAAAATGGTAAGTAAAAAACTACCCTAGTGGGAGACAAAACCTTTAAGCCAAACAGTGGCAAGGAAAAACTCTCCTTTAAGAGGAAGAAACCTCGAGCAGGAGCTGGATCATAAGGGAAGACCTTCCCTCTGAAGGCCAGTTGGGTAAATGTCTGTAAAATAAGTTGAAATTGACAAAAGTATTTGGTGTCTCAAATTCTTTATTAAACTAATAATAGTGAAGGAACTTTGTTTTTTAATCATAACTTAATATTTCATTTTAAATAATATATTACACAGAAATTGCTGTGACAAACGTATTGACACCTTGAATTCAGTATTTGGTAGCACATCCTTTGGAGGAAATGACTGCTGTCAAACGCTTCCTGTAGGTTTCAGTGAGATGCCTCCACCTCTCTACGGCCAGTTTGGACCACTCTGCTTTTACAAAATGCTCCAGTTGACCCAGATTAGAAGGATGCCTTCTTCAACCTGCCATTTTCAGATCCCTCCACAGGTGTTCAATGGGACTGAGATCTGGACTCATAGCTGGCCTCTTTAGAACCAGTCCAGCGTTTTCTGTTGAACCATTCCTGGGAGCTTTTTGATGTGTGTTTTGGGTCGTTGTCCTGCTGGAACACCCATTAATGTTCGACCAAAACCCAGCTTCATGACACTTGGTGAAACATTTCTCTCCAGAATACCTTGGTAATCACCAGATTTCATAATGCACACATTCAAAGCACCCAGCACCAGAGGCTGCAAAACAACCCCAAAACATTAGTGAACCTCCTCCATGTTTGACTGTAGGGAGGCTGTTCTTCTGCTTGAAGGCTTCATTTCTTTTCCTGTAAACACAGAGTCTATGTGATTTACCAAAAAGCTCCAATCTGGTCTCATCTGTCCACAGGACATTTTCCCAGAAGGATTTTGGCGTGTTCAGGTGTGTTTTGGCAAACTCTAGCCGGGCTTTCTTGTGTCTGTCTTTCAGTAGAGGCTTCCTTCTGGGTCTCCTACCATAGAGGCCTCTTTCATTGAGCTGGCGACGGATGGGACGCGTTGAAATAATTGTTCCTTGTGTCTGAAGTGACCACAGTTTGTGAGACTGAAAGGTTGTGTGTCTGAGATGGAGGTCAGCAGCATTGGAGCACCACAAGGAACTGTTCTCTCACCATTTCTCTTCACGCTCTACACCTCTGACTTCCAGTACAACTCTGAGTCCTGTCATCTGCAGAAATACTCTGATGACTCTGCAGTTGTTGGGTGTATCAGCAACGGACAAGAAGCAGAGTACAAAGAACTGATCTGTCAGTTTGTGAAATGGTGTAGTAACAATCATCTCGTATTAAATACCAGCAAAACTAAGGAGATGATTGTCGACTTCAGGAGGAGCAAGTATCAACACAGCAGTGTTTCCATCCTGGGAAAGGAGGTGGAGGTGGTGGAGGAATACAAGTATCTTGGAGTTCAGCTTGACAACAGACTGGAGTGGAAATGCAACACAGAATACATCTACAAGAAAGGTCAGAGCAGACTCTACTTTTTAGGAAAGTTGAGATCTTTTAATGTCTGCACCAAGATGTTGCACATCTTCTATAGGTCTGTTGTTGAAAGTGCAATCAGCTTTGCAGCCATCTGCTGGGGCAGCAGCATCAGAACCAGAGACCTTAACAGAATCAACAACTAATCAGGAAAGCTGGATTTGTGCTGGGTGTAACTCTGGAGCCGCTGGAGCTGATTGTACAAAAAAGAATGCTGCACAAGCTGATGAAGATGATGGAGGACTCTTCACACCCTCTCCATGAAGATGATCTCTCACACCCTCTCCATGAAGATGATGAAGGACTCTTCACACCCTCTCCACGACACAGTGATCAAACAACAGAGTGTGTTCAGTGAGAGGCTTCTTCAGGTCCGTTGCAAGACGGAAAGATACAGAAGATCATTCCTGCCAGCAGCCATCAGCCTCCACAACAAGACTTAACACCGTTATTTATATTATTATTATTATTTCTGTCTGTTTTTTATTAAAAAAAAAAAAAAAAAAAAAAAAAAAAAAGAGAAAGAGAGAGAGAGAGAGCCCTTACTTCATTGAATTTTCTCTTTATGGGATAAATAAAGTATTTTTCTTTCATTCTTTCATTCATTCTGGGTCTCCTACCATAGAGGCCTCTTTCATTGAGCTGGTTGACGGATGGGACACGTTGAAATAATTGTTCCTTGTGTCTGAAGGTCAGCTTGAATCTGTTTAGCAGTTGTCCGAGGTTCTTCTGCCACCATTCGAACAATCCTTCGCTGCATTCTTTCGTCCATAATTCTCTTGCAGCCACTTCTTGGAAGGTTGGCTACCGTACCATGAGCCTTAAACTTCTTTATAACATTTCCCACAGTGGATCCAGGAACATGAAGGTCTCTGGAGATGGACTTGTAGCCTTGAGATTGTCTATGCTTTGCTACAATCTTTTCTTTGACTTCCTCAGACAATTCTCTGCTTTTCTTTCTTTTGTCCATGCTCAGTACGGTCATGCAGTGACTCACATCAGCAGAATGGGGGGTTGCTGCTTTTAACACTGGTTGGAAGACTGATTACTAGATTGCTGTCACCTGTAAACTCACCACAGGTGAGTTCAAGGTGAATGACCTGCTTGAAATTCATTTATTCTTTGTAAATCTAAAAGGGTGTCAAAACTTTTGTCACAGCATTTTTCTGTGTAATCTATTATTTAAAATTTAATTTTAAGCTCTGATTCAAAAACAAAGTTCCTGTACTATTATTAGTTAAATAAAGAATTTGAGACACCAAATACTTTCATCAATTCCTGTCAGCACTCGTGCTGCTGCATTTTGGATCAGCTGGAAGCTATCCAGTGAATTTTTTGGACATGTAATTATGCATTTCTATAATCCAAAAAAGCAAAACATTTATGGACATCCAGGTGTTCATGTTTTTAAGACATACCTGAAGTTTGGCTAATTGTTCTGTTTCATCTGGCTTTATGGGTAATACAGGTGCGTATCATCAGCATAGCAATGATAATTTATGCCATGGCTCTGGATAATATTTCTCAAGGGCAGCATGAAGAGGATTGGCCCTAGCAGTCCTCTTCATTGGTGATACACAGGTCTTTTATTGGGGCTGCACTTCCTGCGAACTATCACCCAGCCTCCCTGACTGCTCGGGTTAGCAGGGGAACTGCTAGCAGCAGCTACATTAGCCTGGCTACCTACCACATGTACTGGACTATGGTCGCTGAGCCTTTTTTACTCTACTTTATGCATTTACCATTCTCACTAAAGGACACAGAGGGAGAGACATAGAGAGAGGAGGAGGAGGCCATAAGAAACTAATAGCTGAAGATGAATGGGTGATTATTGAAGATGAAAATCCCAGAGGGAGAAGTGTGACAGTGAAATTAGGTGCAAGTGCTCAACTACCAGTTGCCAATTACCTACCCAAAGCATGAGCAAATATTAAGTAGGTTTTCTCAGTAAATATATTTCTAAAAGTGCTATTGACATTACATATTCCGTAGTCAATCTACATATCAGCAATGCAAATAAATCAAACCATAATGTCCATGAATTAAGCTATAATAATGTGAAACGACACAGGGAAAGAGTATTGAATGTGCTTACTGAAATTTATTTCATGCTTCATACAGTAGCTTTTGTTGGTAATCTTCAGTTACATGTTAAACGTGAAAGTAGTCACGTGTAACATGTATTGCTCAGGTGTGATTTGGCCCGTTGCTCCACACAAACCGTCTTCGAATCTTGAAGGTTCAGTGGGTCTCTTCTTCATGCTCTGGGTCTTTGTAAAGCTCCAAGAGACAATTTGTATTATAATAGATGTGATAAGAATAAAGTTAAACTGAAATGAATTGAATTGGCTGTGGTCAGTTTATGGTGAAATTGTGTTCTGTGATTTTTCATTTATGTCTTTGTTATGACTGTAATAGTGCTTGCTCCTACACAGATTATTATGGCAGAAACCTTGATTTATTATTATCCTGCGCAGCTGCAAGGCCTACCTCTCGACGATAGCCCCAACTGTGTTCACTGGAACATTCAGAGGTTTCCAGCCCCTCCTGTAACCAGTGCCACCAGTATGTTTTGCAACAGTGTGGTTGTGAGGGTCTTGAGGGAGCTCTGTGCTTTTACTCTTCATAAGATGTTTCTTGTGTGACACCTTTTTAAAGACCATCAGTTGGGACTCAACCTGCTAATGTTAAGTTGCACTGACAAGTGGCGGGATTGCTTTTTAATTACTGATTTTAGTTGGTGTATTGGCTTTCCATGCCTTTTTGCAACTCCTTTTCTTTACATGTTCATTACTTATTCCCTGTGTTACGTCACATTATTATACATATTTTATGGACATCTATAGTCTGATTTCTTTGCACGTTTGGTTTACAGGGGTTGTTTTCAACATTTTTGGTTTTGTGTCAATAGAAATATATTTACTTAGAAAAATGGTGACGTGTTGTAATGTAAGATTTTAGGTATACCTTTTTTATAAGTGTATACACATAGTGTTTTAGTGAGACAGTCAATCTGCAGTTACACTGACTAACACTAACGATACACTGACTACAACAGAGGTGCAAAGTGGATTTATTCTCCAAGTTGTATACAAGTTTAGAGAGGTCATTCACTCACATCACAGAATGCGGGATGATCAGAAATGACAGTTTGTCAGTAAGAAACAGCCGTGTTTAAACCGTCACATGAACAAAGGAGGACCTTGAGATAAGTTCTTTGGACACCTACGTGTCAATACTTAACAACTTGATGGAGCCAGAATGATAATCAGAAGCGATGGCCCTCAACAGGCCAGAATCTAGAGCAACAATCACAGACTTATAAATCAGCATTATACAATAAAGCCCCAAAATGCAGTTTTAATATAACACGTGTTCGATGATTAATTTACTCACTATACCAGACGTTCCCTCTCTGAGCACCAGTCAATCTTAATTCAAATTTAAATAAAACACTTGTAAAAGCCATTGCCCTGTTGTGAGTGTTTACCAGATAATCTGGACTTTTTTTTTGAAAGTCAGTGCATCGGTTAAGATGATCTTTACACTGGCTTCCTGTTTGTCAAAGAATTGACTTCAAAATCCTGCTGTTAGTTTACAAAGCACTGAATGGTTTGGGGCCAAAAATACATTCAGGATCTTCTTGTTCGTGATGAACCCACCAGATCCCTCAGGTCATCAGGGTCTAGTCTACTAAACTCGGAGAGGCAGCATTCAGTTTTTATTCTCCTCACATGTGGAACAAACTCCCAGAAACCTGCAGATCTGCCGAAACTCTCAGCAGATTTTAATAAAGGTTAAAAACTTTTCTATTTGCCACATCTTTTCAAAACAATTAACTTTTATTCCTTACATTTTATCTACATTTTTAATTCATTTTTAAATCAAGAACAACTGTTGATTAACTTTTTGCATTTTATTATTTTATCTTATTTTTATTTCCTCCCTGTTTTAATGTACTTTTTTACTTTTTGATGCTCTGTAATGCTTCAACTGGAGATGTAAAAACTATGGTTAAGTAAAAGAAATCAGGCAAAAGCCAAATTAAAAAGGTGACTCAATAAATAGGATAAAGACAGAATAAAGTAGAAGAAGCTAAAATACTAAGAGATTAATCAATTAAAAGCCAGACTAAATAGGTGGGTCTTGAGCCGCTTTTTAAAAGCATCAACATTCCCTGCCTTGCCTTGCATTTAGATGCATAATCTAACTTTACGTGTATGTATTCCAAGAATATTCACAATACATCTCCCCTTATCAACTAGTGACACCATGTTGTCATAACTGAGTTTACCACTTGGTATTATGTTTGACTTTTCCCACATGGGAATATAAAGCTGTGCATCACAGTTTTATATTGCGTGTATGCTACAAGGTTATGTTAGGTTAGGTTTATAGTGCATGCAGTTTATGGTACAGAACAGGAGATGCTGGGCAGGATTTATTAAAAATAAAGTAAAATAAAATAAAAAAAATAAATTGGAATAAGCTATTCAGCTTCTGGGAAAACTGTCCAAACATAAGACACACAGACAGAGGGACAGACAATGACAGCAATAAAAACAAGCGAAGTTGAGAGGAGTAAGGTCTTGCCTTTCAAACAATACACAACACATGCACCCCGCATAAAACCCAATCAATTATAAATATCTCCTGAGGGTTTTCACACAATGATGCTGAGCAGTGAAGGACTGGATTGAAGGCTGAGTGCAGCAGGCAGTCATTGAGATTTCTCACTCATCTTTCTAATACTCAATTTATATTGCTCGAAGCCGCGGTGGGGCAGAGAGGCTCAAAGGCCGACTCTGGGTTGGGTGAGAACACTGCAGCCGCTTCTAGAAAAGAGAAAAAAAAAAAAGGATAAGAGACAATGAGAAGTGGAGAGAGGAGCTGAGTGAAAGAGATGGGTAAAGGAAAGTTGAAAGCCAGGAAGACAGTGGGGATGAAAGGTGATGGGACATGTGTGCAATGGAAATGAAGTGTGAGAAATCAGTGGAACACAGCAAAAATAGCGTTAACGTTGCTCTCCACGTATTAGCCAGTTATCCTCATTAATTTAGGTCAAGCTCTTTAACGATAATATGAAAGCGCTTCTCTCAAATCCCATGTGTAGCCAGCTGCAAAATGAGGTGGAAAAGAGTTTTGCATACATGTAATTACATGAGTTCTCAGGGCTCTTGATCCATGAGTTATTTAGGTGGCCATAATTGTGAATGGATGCAGATGCTGACAAGCAAATGTGAATTTAGGTTTAACTGATACAATGAGATATTAAAGAGCTCTTCTTGAAGCCAAAAATGCAGTCTGGCTCCTTCTGCTTGGTCATAAATCCAAAACAGTGTTGGGCTTAACTTGTATTCTTTCGGGCCCACTATGTTTTATTTTTTTTATTTTTTTTTTACAGTAAGCAACCGGAAATGTTTATGGTATTGTAAAATGCATATGCTACAGATCAAATTAATCACACAAAAAACATTTTGTCAGAGTTAATGCTCCTGCAGACCTGTGCTGTGTTGAAAGTCATATGGTTGTTGGAAGTGATGAGAATGTTACTAAATCCAATCCAGTGACGCTGTCCTCACAACTTGCTTTGCAGTTTAGTTAAGATGTTAATGCTTTTGATGTGTTCACTGGATTTTCAGATTTTTGGAAAATGGGGCACAACTAAAGGGGATGTTGCCAGACAAATCAACCATATGAAAACGGTGTAACCACTTTCCCACTGTAAGAGCAAATTGCAGTCTGAAATATGTCATAAATATTGTTGATAAATTAGCACATTTACTGGCTGTTGCAGGTTTATAGTGGGTTTCCAGGTGACACAGTGCAGCCAAATATCCCCAAAACACAGTGAGCTTAAGCAAGCTTTTAGTGCATGGATACTGAAACACATGATTTATCAATCATGTTTATTTTCCGTGCTCTCTGTGTACCTTGACCTCTCAGTATCAATTTGGTAGAATTTTGTGTGATAACACAGAAATTTAGATGACGAGGAGGTGATGTACAAGCCCGTTTCTGTTGCAGATTTGATGGATTTGCTTGGTATAATTGTCCGGTGGCATGGCTAAATGTTGGCGAGCTGTCAGAGAGATGACCTGACATTTGACTCTAGTCCATTTTCATTGAATAGAGTTTATGCTGAACACAATGACTGCAAGCTGCCCAGGTCTTGAGGCTGCAAAACAAACCACCAGCATGTGTCATTATTGGTTGTGGTTATTTGTCTCTGAATGTGATGATGCACATTATGGCCAAATTTCAGAATTTTGTCGTCTTTTCAAAGAAAATTGTTCACAAAAATCAAATCTGTGCTGCCATTCTCTTTGTAGAGAGATTAAGCTTGTTAAAGACAACTCTTCTAAACAGACCAAGCTTATTCAGTATTTTCTAATAGCTTTATCGTGGTCTCTAGGATGCAACATGCAAACTGAGGCCTGTAGAGCTTCATATAGCTCTTGTTTTTTTTCTTTTTGTTTGTTTGATTTTTTTCCAATATTTTTTATGGTATGACCTTGAATTTGCAGCAACATCCACTCCTGAGAAGAATAGTGACTGCCTTGCATGCATTCCAATTGTGAATAATCTTTCTCACTGGAAAATGATAGACTCCATTAAAAAAATTATTTTGAAATGGACTAAATACCCAATTTTTAAAACCTTTTCAACCTAACCTTGGAACTGAAAAGGGTGTACCATCTTTGATACACAAATGCCTGTCATCAAACTGATGAGAATAGAGTTACATAGTCTAGCCTGATGGAGATAATAGACAGGAAAACCTTTATAGATCAAATAAGGTATGCCATAAACCTTGCAAGACACTGAAGCCAGTTGAGTGTTACAGAAGATTACAGGGTACATTTAACTGCTAATTACTGTCATTAAATGATAGGTGTGAGCTAAATGGGTTATTTGCCACTAACTCTTCTCTATTCACAATCTTTAAACCATTGTGTAAGGCTTTAACTTAACTATTGGTTAAACTAACAGAGCATTTTTTTCCCCCCAGAAAAATGATATGCAATTTATTTTCATCAGAAGCTGTCTTTTTTCACTCTTTTTTATGGTTTCACAATATTCACAGAAATAAAATATTGCATGATAAACTGTTCTCTCACCAAATTGTAAAAGATTAGTATTTAAAAAAGTCAGCTTTTAAACTTTTGAATTGGTCAACTACAGTTGGGTTTGGCAGAAGATGTACGATAATAATGGGTTTTTATGAGTTTTGCCTTTATGCACCTCCATGAGGGAATTTGAAATAAAGTAATCAAGGTGTGATTGAAGTGTAGACTTTTAGCTTTAAATTAAAGGATTTCACAAAAGAATAGCATTTGCCATTTAGAAATTACAATCACTTTAAGAAAATTACCTCCCCAAAATACTCTCCATCCATGTCATTTTCACCAATAAAGTGGTAAATGGCCTGAATCTTCATAATTCCCTGTGGAGTCACAGATGAATGTGACTCAGTTTCCTTTTGTGCTGTGTTTTTTTCTCCTCACACCTAATTCTGTCACAGCTTATGATTTTCAGGTTGATAATAATCAAGCAGCAGTGCTCAGAGCAATTAAGATTATTGTCACTCCAATATCTGATGTGTATGTGCGTGTTAGTCCTTCTATTCATTGTTTTGTTTGTCATAATTAGATGATTTTGTTAAAAAACAACAACAACAACAAAAAAGCTGACACTGAACCATAAGACTTTGAGTACCCCAACACCTTATATATTTTGGTAGGACTTGTGTGAATAGATTGTTTATCCTGATGTATGATGCCTTATAATCCTGCCATTATAAGTAATATTAAGCCATCTGGGGGGGTGTCACCAAATGAGTAGACATGAATTAGCCAGATTTCATATTTAGAAGCAGAACTAAACAACTGTTAATGAGAATTAGCACTTTCACTTTTAATTTAACAAGTTTAACAAAAATATGCCATTTGAAAGCAAAGCACCTCCATTTTCAGGGGTTCAAAGGTTTTGGGGCATTTGATTAAAAGCAAGTTAAGTGTCCAGGTGCAGAATTGATTGCGTCAAGACAAATGAATCAGATAAAAGGTTGATAACAGGCACTGAGTTCAGAAGCTGTTTGACTGGAGTTACCACCATGGAGTTCAGAGAGATCTCAATGGAAGTGAAGGAAACTGTCTATCAACCAAAAAATATCTATAAGAGAGATAGAAAAAACATAGATGTGACCAAACCAAGCGTTTGGTACATGACAGAAAACACTGGTGAGCTCAACAAGGCCTGGAAGAGCACAAAAGTGTCAGAGTCCTTCCTTTAGTGAAGAAAAACCCCTTAACAGCATCACAGAAGTCAAGGATTCTCTGGAGAAGTTAGGCATATCAAAATGTGCAATCAAGAGACGGCTCTGCAATCAGATGCAAAGTACTGGTAACATTAAAGAACAGGGAAGCCAGAGTAGACGTTACAAGAAAACAAAAATCCTTTCCTTGTCTGGAATCACATTCTTTGTGCAGCTGAAACCAAGAGGAACTGGTTTCAGAATTAGGGGAAAAGAAAAGTACGGAGAAGAAAACTAACAATTCAAGATCCACAGCAGCCACATCGTGTGTCAAACATGGCAGATGAAGTGCTATGGCGTGGGGATGTATGGCTGCAAATGGAGCAGATGCACTGGTCTTTATTGATGATGTGACTGCTGACAGAAGCAGGAAGATGAATTGTTAGGAATCCTCACATTCAGCCAAATGCTACAAAACTGACAGGATGGCATTTCACAGTGCAGAGGTAATGACCCCAAACATCCTGCAAAAGCAACTCAGGACGTTTTGAAGGCAAACAGTCAGCTGCCTGATTTCAACCCAATAAATCATGTTTTTTACTTACTGAAAAACAAAACTAAAGGGAGAGAAGCTCACAAACAACTGCAGGTGGCTGCAGTGAAGACCTGGCATCGATGTGGTGATGTCAGTGGGCTCCAACCTTCAGGCAAGTATGTCATTGTATCAAATATTATAGTTATATTAAACATGCTTTATCCAAATACTTTCGAGTCCCTGAAAATTAGGGTAGATTGTAGGGATGCAAGGGTACTCCGTAAAATACCGAGAGCCGTTTGTGTACATCCACATGTGACCAGGTGGACGCACATTTATGCCATTTGGACGCGAAACTTGGTATTTTGCAATTGCGGGTAGCAAGTGGTCTGAAACTGTAACCGTAACACAAAATCCAAGGTATGGACCGTACCGTGAGCCACCTGTACCGTTGCACCCCTAGTAGTTTGCTTAAAATGATCAAATAATTCCTAAATGCTATGCAAATGCTATTTTTTTTTGTGAAATCTTTTCATTCAAAGCAGAAAGTTTACAGTTTGATCACATCTTGATTACTTCATTTCAGATCCACTGTGATGGTACATGAAGGCAAAAATCTTAAAAACACATTGTAAAATACCTTTTACAAATATTACTGATTGCAGCTCTTAAATGTATTACAATTAAATGGTTAAAGCCTGACCCTCCAACCTACAATATGTGGATTGAAAAGATCTGGGAAATCTATCATATGGAACAAATAACTTACTCCTTAAGGCTTCAAAAAGACAAATTTGTTTATAGATGGAAACCTGCCATGACCATGCAAATGCAGTAAAAGTTACATTATTTATGTATTTATTTTTATTTACATTACTTATTATTTTATCACCTATAGTTATGTTTGTATGTTATTCTTTATTAATCATGTAATCCACTGTTTTTGTAAGTTTAAACCTGATGCATATATTTTATTGTTATTTTAAGCAGATCAAATGTGAATTTAAATGTGAATTTATATGTATTTGTCTATGTAAGCTGCAAAAATTGAAATAAAAAATAAGTAAAAAAAAAAAAAAACCCATTGTCATTGTCCAAATACTGCCGGACGCAGCTGTCGTTGACTAATTCAGAAGTTTGTTCACCTGGCGGTATCTTGGATACAGTGTATATTGCTTTGGCAGAAAGAGGACATTTCATAAATAATATCCTCCATATAATAAGACACAAAAATATAGAGTAATGTAGACCATATTTCCCTTGATAAATCATTTTTCATGGTCTGGTTGCCTTTTCATATGCTCTGCTTTCATTTAATCTGTGCAAAAAAAAAAAAAAAAAAAAAAAGAAAAAATAAAGAAAAAAAGCATGCAAATGGAAATGTACGGCAAGCCCTTTTAACCAATGTCCATGTTGTATTAAAGTATGCAACAAAAAAAAAAAATCTTGGAATTAAAAAAGGTCTTTCTCATCTCTTTAGCAATTTTTTTAATAAAAAGAACCTACAGTAAGCTGCTGAAGGAAATGAGTACAGTACATTTAATGGGATTTTTAAAATATTACTATATATGCTGACATTTCAAAACTGCATTGACGTGACAGTTTCTCTTGGCTTTTTATCATATTTTCAGTCCTTGTTCTCCTCTCCTTTTATCCATTAATGACAACATCCTGTAGATGAGATGGTGTTTGGTAATTAGAGGAGATGGAGGAGATAAGATGCCGACTAAGTACGGTCAGGACAAGAATCCCAGACAAAAGCTTCTGGAGGAGTCAGCAGAAATACGAAAAAGATGGATCAAAGAAAATCCAAGCGGAAAGAAGGAAGCAGATGACGCAAAGTAGGGTTAAAGGGGGGCGGCGGAGAGTTAAATCAGGAAATGAGAATATGGGAAGGGGAAAAAAGAACAAATCAGCAATAACATCATTGTGGCTTCTTTGCCATTAAGAGATTAAATGAAAAGACATCACATGAAAATAGAACAAGTATTTGATTTTTTTTTTTTCTTTTTGCCCCTTCATGGGAGGCAGAGGAACAGCCCTATCTCCTTTTATTTTGGCTAAATCCTCGACTTAGCATTGATATTGATTTTTTTTTTTTACCAGAGTCATCCGGCACCACACTTTCTATACGAGCTGTGCTCACTCTGACTTTAACCATTAGTTCTAATAGATCTTTTTAAGAACTCAAAGTCTTGCTGCCTGTCTGAGTCATTTCCCTCTCATCCATCGCCTCTGTTCTTACACTCCTCTCCTGTCATTACCCTTTCGTCTTTTTCCCCTTCTCTTATTTTCTCCTCTGCTCTCATGCGCTAAAAGTGACAAAAAGTTATCGCTGCTGCCTGCCTGTCCAACATCTCGTCAAGCAGCAATCAGAGTTATCTGGAAGGACCTGACGGTGGCTAATGATTCTCAGAAATGCAGCAGAACCTCGGGCTGACTCAGACATGAAAGGGAACCTGAGGAGCAAAAAGGTAAGGAACTAACTCACTTCACAGGCTCTGCTGTGCTAATTATTCATACTACTCTTAATTATTTGGCACTGATCAATGCACTTTGTTGGCCCTGACAGCAGCCCAGTGAGAATATGGCCAGAATGAGAACATCATGTGGAATGCTTTGGAAGACGTCCAAAACCTTGAGAATTTTCTTTTTATCACAACCTCACTGCAACATGACTAGAAAAAAAAAAGGAAATATTCTGACATATCTGACTTCAGAAGGAGGGAAGAAGCTCTCTAGGTTTACATCACGTTCTTTACAGAGTTTGTATCATACACTGGCAGTAGAGGGTTAAACAGATGTCGGAACATACATTACAGCTAACGAGTTATCGACGCTTCATCTGTTTTAGACTCATCTTCGTTAAGTGGATTTCCTTTCTGTCATTGGTTTGAATAAATCATTCAAGACCTAAAGTTCCTCTTCACAAAAATGAATTCGGAACCCAAGCCTTGTTTGTAGCACAACCTCCTATTACCTCAGGGGTTTTCTAAAAAATAAATAAATTCAATTTCAATTCAGAATACTTTATTAATCCCCAAAAGGAGATTTAATTGTGCTGTAGGTGTCAGATCAATGATTCATTATAGATGGTTAGTTGTAGGCAGGAAGGACCTCCTGCAGCATCTGTGTTACAGCAGATCTGAAGAAGCTGTTGAATCACTGTGTTGTTTTTTTTTTTAATTTAACTTTTATTTAACCAGGTTAGTCCCATTGAGATTAAGAATCTCTTTTTCAGGGGAGACCTGGCCAAGACGGGCAGCAGCAGCAAAACACAAAGTTGCAGACAAGACATACAAGGAAACAAAGTACAATTTACAAGCAGTAAAAATTGCATGAAATAAAACTATCGATAAAACAAGATGAGAGTTTCAGGGAGTCATTTATACAAACATCAAGCTAAAAACAGCGGAAACTGCTTCCAAGTCCTTCATCTTAGATTTAAAAACATTTAGCAACACAAGCTCCTTCAGTTTCTAAATTGTTCTGCAACAAGTTCCAGGCTGAGGGTGCAGAAAACCCTAAAAGCTCTTTTCCCAATTTCAGTCTGAGCATTTGGGACAGAGAGCATAAAAAAGTCCTGGAGAACTCAGTGAATACTGCCCGGTGTTTTTTTGCGTGATGTAAACACACAGGTAATTTGGAAGGAGACCAAGAATTGCCTTATATATAAAGGTATACCAATGTAGAAGCCTACGGGTCGCCAGGGGGGCATCCTACCTGAGAGTACACCTCACAGTGATGAGTCAGTGATTTATAACTTAAAAAGTTGAAGCAACTAGACACATTTTTGCATAAAAAGAAAAAGACAACTTATTCCGAAAATAAAAACCCAGTTTTAGCCTCAGTTTCTTCACCAGGTTCAGCACATGAGGTTTAAAATTTAGAGAATCGTCAATCAAGATACCCAGGTACTTGTACGAGTTAACAACGTCTATCTCCTTACCATCAACACTGACCACCACAGGTGCATTTTGTAACCTAGCTTCTTGAGGTGGTAAATAACATAAGCTTTGTCTTATCTGCATTTAAAACCAGTTTCAGCTCATGCAGTTTATCCTGAACAACCACAAAAGCATTTTGCAAGTGCTCAACAGCCAGAGCAAGAGATGCTGCACAGCAGTATAAAACAGTGTCATCAGCATAGAAATGGAAAGTAGCATTTGACACATTTTGACCCAGATTATTTACATAAATAGTGAACAAGAGTGAACCTAACACAGAGCCGTTGTGGCACACCTTTGTGGATCGATACAATATCTAAGCATAGACCATCACACCTAATGCACTGTGACTGATTACTAAGATAGTTTGCAAACCAAGAAACTGCTTCTTCTGAGAGACCTGAGTTCAGAAGTCTAAGTTTTAAAACATTATGGTCGACTGTGTCGAAAGCTTTGGACAAGTCAAGAAAAAGTGCTGCACAATGTTGCTTCTTATCAAGACCTACCGAAATGTCATTTACCACCTTCAGTGCAGCCGTTGTGTAGAGGATGCTCAGGGTTGTCCATGATGTTCATTTTATGAAGTATCCCCCTTACGCACCATCAGCTGCAGAGGATTATAGAACCAGCCATCTTTATCAGTTTGTTCAGTTACTTTCAGTCTCTGGCTCTGATGCTGCTCCCCCAACTGCACTCTCCACAACAGACTTATAAAAAATTATGCAACATCTTGCTGGAAACAACACTGAAAAAATGTGAAGTATTATTTACTTGAGAAAACCTAGGAAAGTTTTTGCGCTTAGAAATTGAAGTAAATTTCACAAGCGCTATAATCAAGTAAAACTTACTTGCAGGATAAAAGTTACTTTTACTAGCAAACCTCAAGTAATTTAATGATCATTATTAATATGGTCATTGAATGTTAGTCTCTTCTTCTTTGTAAGTTTTACTTTAGACTGTGACAGCTTCAAACTAAAAAATCTTACTTAAAATCAACTCTTACTCCAGGTAATTTTGAATACCTTTTCTAACTTTTATTTATGCACTATACAGGGCTTAAAGTAAAAAAAAAAAAAAAAAAAAATTCCTAAGCCTGAACTTTTTTTCCGAGGGTGCAGTGGATCCAATGCATACACATTATTGGCAACTTTATGGCTATGTGATTGGTAATATACAAGATGACCTACAATTTAATTGTGAATTTTAGGAAGTAAAGGTTATTTACTTATAATTAGAAAATGTGAAACTGAGTCAAGCCAATTAATCTGATTAATTTAGCAACTATTTAATTTCAGTAAAGAGCAATTTGTACAAAAAAAACATACAAATTGCAACTTTTCCATCAGTTTTGTTCAAAACAATGGCAAACTAGAAAAGCACTCAGAGAGCGCAGACCTCCGCCAAGCACAATAGTTCTCCCATATAGCAGTTAACAGATTGCGATAAAATCCACCTTCTGGATCAGATCCGGATCAGCCTTGAAAATTTGATAGAGGTTTTCATTGTCAATACCTGAGTGAAATTTCATGAGTTTTGGGCAATAATTAACGGAGATATTGAGAAACAAAAATTTTTGGTCCCATTGGCCGCAATGTTATCGAAAATTTAAAAGTGATCCAGAATCCAGGATTACTTCTGGATCACACCCAAAATTAAATCAATTTTCCTTTTCATATTTCTGACAACTCCTGAAAATTTCATCAAAATTCATCCATAACTTTTTGAGTTATCTTGAACACAAACAGACAGACAGACAGATAAACGCTGGCAAAAACATAACTAGTGGAATGTAATTAAGTTATAGGAAATACAATCCATTGGGTCTTGACTCATCTCCTCTTTAACATATGTATTTGCAGAGGCAGTTATTAGATTATTGTATGTTTTTACTTTGGATGCATCATCATTAAAAAAGCGAACCGTTACATTCAGTATTTTTCCATGTTTTGGGTGGTTGCTTCATCAACATTCAGAGAAAACGTCCATCCTTGGAGCTGATCAGACAGACGTTTCTTGAACTCCTGAGCTATGTCATGTGTGTTCATATAACTGGCCTGCTGAGTGGAAACGGACAGTTTCAAGTTTCAATTTTCAAGTCGCAAATACGATCGGTCATTGCGGCCACTACGTCCGCTGTGGCTGTTGCTCCTTAAACGGCTTGTTGTGTGTCGAAGCCCGCGGACCGCTGCTTCATACCCGGCATCTCCTTCATGAGGGTGAAGTGCTTTTTTGCCGACTAGTTGCATAGACTAGTTTCTTGGAGCAAACACTGAAGACTCGGCATGGTGCCTGAATACTTTAAGCCCTGACTATATGCAAGTAATATTTACACAACATTTTGCATATTTTTTCTGCATTTTAAAGTTAAAGTTGTCACGACAAAACAACGTTAAACATTTGACATGCTTCAGCAAATAAAAACAACTTGTAAACTCAAGCTATAAGCTTCTTTTGGAGGGACAGGATTTTTGGGGACAACTTCAGGACATTGAGTTCTAGAAAAAGCATTTGAAACGTCTTAAAAGTGTATTTCATCTTAGGTGGGTAACTCAAGTTCATGGCATATATGACGCCCATCATCCGGACACAGGCCTTTGGAAGACTTTCACAGCTCCTGCAGCAGAGTGCTGGTGTGACACCAGCGTCTGTAGCAGAGGCTGCGACTGATGGGGGTGAAGAAAGCGGCTGCACACAACCAACCACAACTCACAGCTCTGGCTTCAAAACCCCATCTGGAACACCACATTGTTGGTCCAGATGGAGCAGTAAAATGCTGCCTCGCCTAGCCAGGCAGAAAAGACAGTGCACCTCGATCAGGAAAAATCATAATTCACTCTGATTTAAAATCCTAGAACTGACTACCAAATTTACAGCTGAAACGACTTACTGCTATCTAGAGTGTTGAAACAGAACAAATCTCTCATATGAGTATTTTTTTCTGGGTTTCCCTCCTTCTGTTTTGTGTTCAATGCTGGACTTGAGGTAAAACACACCAGTGCATTGTGATTTCTTCTCTTGTCTTGTTTTTTTTTTTTTTTTATTCCACCTCAGTACATGTATATACATCTTTCCAAAATAGCACTGACTCACCTGTCATAGTATTGAACAATAACTTTAATAACAATACCTGCTGTGATATGTATGTGATCATAACTGATAATTACGTTTTTTTGATGCTCATTTTAGTAATTTATAAGGCATCAGTCTGATTAGAGTCTTCCTGTGGATTACTGAAGTGCAAATACTCATTTCCCTGTCTGATGTCCAAGGTCAATGAGCTCATTGATTGGTCAGCAATGGCTTCTTTTTATTTACCAGTGGATCTAACAAAGCAGATTACCCACCGGGAATCAGTCAATAAATTGGTTTTGGTAAGGTTTGGAGCAGTTTGCTGTGTCCACAGGTCCCTGAAATGCAACAACACATCGACAGTCACCTTTTACAGCTTCTCTACTCAGTGTTTATTCTCAGAATCTCCAAACTTGTCTCTTCGCTACAATCGATTCTTAAGCCTGATCGAACAAAGCGTTGAGCATTTGGCTCTGAAATTGGAGAACGTAGACTTTCTGGTGTAAAGCAAGAAAACGTTTACTAGAGTAAAGCAAAGGATCAAATGAGTAAAAAACGGTGAGTCAATTTTATGGATTGGCTAATCGAATTTATTAAGAGAATAAAAGCACAGTGCAGTCCAATGTTAGACACTAAAGAAATTACAAACCTAATAGAGTTGGTTCATGGCTGTCTTCCTAGCAGTATTTGTTTTAATTGTGCTGGAAGATCAAATTATATATGAGTATAAACCACACAAACCCATAATGTAAAGACAATGTGAAAGTCTCAGGTTTTTCATTAAATATAATCCTAAATTACAACATCTTGCAGGCAGCAATGATTTAAATGTGTTGACGATCAATCACACATTAGCATTGGATTAAATCCAAACGTCATGTTAACGTTTGTACAGTTTTTTGATGTGAAGTGTTCAGGCAGGGTAATCTAGAAGAACTAACCCATTCCCTCCTGCCATGCATTCATTTACGGCCCTTTCTACCTGAAGGATGACAGGATAAAATGTAAAAGCACAAACCCAGAAATTGCGCTTGACATCAAGGTAAAACCTCCCCCATTAAACTACATGACTTTTTAAAAGAAGGTGGCTGGAGAGTAGTTATGGGCTGGAAAGAACACTTCAGATCTCAACATTATAGTAATGGACTTTCTGACACATGCACTACACCAACCAGCTTTACATTATGTATTATTTGGGGGCCATCTGCACTGCTTTCAGCTTTGATGCATGGCAAGAACCTTCTTATTATGCAGCAGCAGAGAGTGCCCGCTGGACACTTAAGTGTTTTTCTTCTTTCTTCTTTTTTTTTTTTTCCCGGTAGAAGACTGCTTGATGGTGAGTGGGCTGATCTCATGTTTGTAAACCACCACATTTCGAAGCATTTACAAAGTTTGTCCACATACTACCTGTAGCCTTGGCGTGGGTCATATTTACCAAGTTGACTGCAGAACGGAAAAAACGTGATTAAATAGCAATTCTGCTTTAAAACACAAAGCCCCCAGTTTACAGATGGAGCAGGAACAGTTTATCAGATTGCAGATAAAATGTTCTGAGGTAATAGAGGACATTAGTCATCTGAGCATTTTCGCGCCAGAAAATCTGACCGATATCTATAGATGTGTTTTAACACCAAAACAGAAAGACTCGTGATATAAAAAGAAAAAAATGGTCTTACATAAACTCAATTGCAATTTTTAAACAGTACAAACCCATGATGTTTTTTTTTTTTCTCATCATTTGTCATACTTGCACATCAGACCTTTCAGGCATTTAAAAAAAAAAAAGCTGGGACAGTTAATCTTTTGGGACTTTATAATGTTACAATTCCTTCTCACAAATTAAAAAAGATATTCCAGGACTGAGGATGCCAAGAAATGAAACATTTCAGATGTTCCCCATTTTTCATGCAAACTTCTTATAGGGTTTGCAGTTGTTATTGTTGCTTTTTCACTTTCAGGATTCTCCACATGTGCTGAAGACTGGAGGCAGTCCAACACCTGATACCCCCTTCTTCCTGAACCATGCCTCTGTAACGTGTGCAGAAAGTGGGTTTGCAATGTTTTATTAAAAAAAAACCCAAAAACAATAAGAGAGAAGTATGGAAAACACACTAGGATAAAATACAGCATATATTGCTTGAAAATTTCCTTTTTTTCCTTCGTTTATTTATTTCTTTCTTTTTAGATTTTATATATGATATTAAAAGTAAAAAAGAAAAAAAGTGTATGATAAAACCAACACTCCTCCTCCTGTGGTACTTGCCTATCCAGGAAAAACAGCAAAATGCAAAAAACAAAATTCCATGACACAAGGTCCCGAACGGAAAACAAAAGCGAGACAAATCAAAAGCAGTCCAGATAGATGAGGTATTAAACATTAAAAAAAAAACCTGTCCTCAAATGTAACATCTCCAGCACACGCCAAGAAGAAACCTCAGACCTCCATTAATCTGTTACAAGAACCATTCAGCATCATTCATATTCCACCTTTGACAAATATAACAAGTCTTCTGTGATGGGAGTTCTAACTCAGCAAAAGTTGGTGAAGGTTTTTTTTTTTTTTTTTAAATATAAGTAGAGAGCTTAAATGTAAAAGGTGGCATCCAAAAACACCTCATAGAATTTTAATTTAGATCCCAGGAGAAGCTCTGTGGCCTGTTTCGACTCGAGGTGCTCACACTCAGCTTCAAAAGATCCTCTTCATAATCTCTGCTGTTCTTGAAACTGCAAAAAGTTAATCTGGTTGTGATACACGTTTAATAATACTGTCCATCTGCTTCTGGTGTCTGTTGTGACGAGTAACCTGAAAGGATTTCACCCCTAATTAAAGCTTTCAACAGGAGTGAGGCTGTCACTTCTGGAGTTTTGTTCTTTTTCGTGAAGAAATCAAATTCAGTTTTTCACAAATTTAATAAAAGTCTTTATCTGGATCTGGAGTCTTTGACTACAACGCACAGCTCCACTGTCCATATTCAGAGCCTTAATCAGAGTCTGAAGAGGACTAAAGTATCTGTGTACAACAATCAATAAAATTTGGAGATTCTGAGATTTTGATTTAGATAACTGTCCCTTAAACTGAACATTGGCTTGATTCAGGTTGGCGTTCAATATTTTCTTTATGCTGGTGCTTGGGAGCATTTCTAAAATGAAGTGTCACAAAGTTATCATAGTTTCAAAACTTTAAAGTGCCTTGTTTTATACTTCGAAGTTAAGATCACAAGGATCAAAGCGAAAAGGCATCTCTGGATTTATTTTGACAGAGCAGTTATAACATTTAATACATAAAAAGCACAACAAATATCACTTTCATCAGTTTTTCTCCAAGGAAACCTTATTCAGCAAAATACTGCCAAATGTTTGCTTTGATAGCCATTTTTCTTTTGGTGTTTGCTTGTTTTATCCTCACTGTGTTTATCCTTTAAGATCTTTCCTGACAAGCGCATACACTGTGATTTATCATTATCAATGAGAAGGTCCGCTGTAAACCCTACGGTCTCATCCTGTGGAGAAATGAAGCTGCAGAAGGCGCTGCAGTCTAAATGGGAAGTCTGGTCTTATCCAGTTAAAGCAATAAAAACGGGAAATGGAGCCTGACTGTCTCTGCACAAATGACCAGAGATGGAGAGCATGGGGAAATATATCCAGACATATCAGCTTACGTATGTGTGCGTCCATGTGTACTGTACACAGTAAATGTAATTGTACCTCGCCGTCTGGCTCCAGTGCTCACTAAAGTAGATGGTTTTTACTTATTCCTCTCATACACCACCCCGTGGGCCTAATTTTAGATGTCTTGGACTACTTTTCTCTGGAGGATAATGTTCGATGTCAGTCAGGGTCAGACTCCAAAAACCATTATTAAAATAAAATATGCTACATTGAGAGCCCAAGGCTCTCATGGTATGTATACAGTAATATATACTGTAATATATTCCTCCTGACAAACACTGAAGATCAACACAACAAAGTTGTGGCACAACTGTCACTGCACTGCACCCAGTTTCTACATTATAAACTGTTACATGCTAAAAGAAATTTTTGCATTTACACTACTTTAGATCTGATACTTAAAAAGTTCATTTTTGATTCATGCACTTATCATTATGAGAAGTAATTCCTACGTTAGTCAGTGAGCTACAAGAAACAAGTGAATATGCCGTTTTAATAACTCATTGTCCAAACCCCCAAATATTCAATTTGTATTTCAAAAGCAAGTGAAAAAGAGATGAATCTCTCTTGAGAATTTGGCTTTCTCAAATGTCTTATTATGATCAGTTGTGGACATTTGTTTTTACTCTCTGTGTTGCACATCACTGTTTAGACTCTTTAGATCATAAATCAATGCAAAGGGAAACCATTAGTGTCAGTTGTAAGTATACTGGGAAACCCTAATGGAAGTGTGTGATCTATATTATCCAGTAAAAAACATAGTTTGTGAAGCAATGTAGTTCAAAGCAAACAAAGATCCTTCTGGAGGGGAGACCAAGCAGTTTCACTTCTTACATGTTTCTCTCTTTCTTTGACTGTATAAACTTAACTAAAAATATTATATAGCCTGAAACTGAAAGTCAAAAATATATTTTTTTCTTTCACACACACACACAAACACACAAACACACTAAATCAGTAGCAAAAAATACTTCAAAACAATCCACAGTCTACAAGGCGAGCCAACGCTGGTGAGGCCAAAGCTGCAACACCAGACAACAGTGGATAGAGTCATGTGCAGAGTCAGACCCTCTCTGAAGTCTGTTTAGGTAAAGGTGCTTAGTTGGCCAAGTTTCTCATACATAAATAAACTAAAAGGATCCCAACAGGATTTAGCAAATGGCCTCTGTCAAGGAGCCAAAGAAATCAATGGCATGCTTGTACTGTATGTGAAACAAGATGTGTGCAGGCATTTAATTTCTCAGAAACTTTTAATTAAAAGCCACAAAATTATTTCAAGCAAACAGTAAAACTCTGAAATACTTAGATGTTTGGTATCAAAGCACGGCTTAATAGGTAGTAAGTAGTGGGTTATTTTATCTGAGGTATACACTGAATTGGTCCCCAGTCTCTCTCCCCTGACAGCAGAACTAGCGTCCTGCAAGGACAGAGTAAGGCATTACAATCCAGACCGCTGTGAAGCGCCTAAGAGGCCGCCTGATGGCTAGTCTCTCTCGCTCACTGCTCCAGCCTCTTTTTAAATGTTCTACTGTATTTAAAATGTTCTACTACAGCAGTGCTGATTAAATAGCTTGAGGGTTGTAGTAGTTTGTATATTTACCTACAGATTGTATTCAATTGTAGGGTTTGCACACTATTGACACTATGGCCCCGATCGTACACATCCTGCTAGCCGCTACCCACTAGCCGCTACTCGCAAATTGCGGGTTAAGGAACCTCCGCTAACCGCTAATGCAATCGTCTGCTCCCTAAAGCTGCTACACATTACGCCGACTCCCTTACTTACATTGTAGGTGTGGCAATGGGTGTGTTCTTTGCCATTTCTGCAAACTCAGTATCTTGCGATTGCGGGCTGCGGGTTGCGGGTGGTCAGACCACCCGCAACCCGCAGCCCGCATGTCGGAGCGTACATGAGCACATCCAAATGCCAAATTTCCAATAAAATAATGTTGACACAGCCTGAAACTTTTTGTGAGGTTCAGCATCTCGACATTCTTCTGCATTTTGTCCCTTCACACAAATGTTTTCCGAATCAGTGGGAGTTGTGCCGTGTTATTTTCAAAGAAGAATAAAGAATGGCTAAACAGAGACAAATTTTAAAGATCTTCTTTTGGGCTAAATATGGGCCACGACGGGCTAACTTTATTTGGCCTCAAAAAAGATGTCCATGGACGTCTGGTGTTTGGTGGGAAAGGTCCAAAAGTTGGAATAAAAGTCATAGTAAAATATGAAATATCCAGGCTGGGAAACAAGATAAGACAAATTAAATTGCTCTCTCTGTCTGTCTGTCTTTCTCTCTGTCTGTCTTTCTCTCTCTCTCTCTCTCTCTCTCTCTCTCTCTCTCTATATATATATATATATATATATATATATATATATATATATATATATATATATGTGAACAAAAAAACACCTCTGGAAGCTCTTAAAGCCTTAAAATAAACAGAAAACAAAGGTCAAGAGAAACATAAGAAAACACAATCATTATCTGCTTTTTGTGTCTTTTTCTTTCAGTTTATTCTTGTGGTGGAAATGTCTTTGTTTAGGTAAAGAAAATGAAATATCAGCCAGCAGGTGACTGTTCGTGAAATGAAAATATAAAGAAGCAAAGCTGTCAGATATTCTGCATTTCTTAAGTCTCTGAGAGAATCTCTTTACTCATTTAATATGATCCTTGCTGAGTCAACACCCACTCATGATTTACCCCACAGTTGTGAATCCTTCGATGGCGCAGAGCTCCTCTAAAGATGTGCATGTGGCATCTATTCAAGTCACCATTTAATGTATTCATTTTAATACATTTGTAATCTCAGGCGTTTAATCCCTGATGTTCTCAAGATTTATTTTTGTGTTCACAACTTTCTGCAAATTCTTAATATATAACACAAAATCTGCACCTATGATGGGTTGAAAAATATTTAATAGCGAAACTCTCATGAGATAAGATAAAAATATTGCCCGTAAGCTACAAACTGGAAGACACAACTCAGATGCAACTTGGTGAAAACAGCTAATCTTGAAGTGAGCATTAATTAACTTAGTTTAAAAAACGTTTAATGACCATGTTAATTACATTTAATTATTTTAAACTATGAATTCCTGATTGTCTTCAATGCAAGAGAGAAGCACGTTAAATAACTTACTAATTGTGAGCAAAATTCATGAGTGGCTGCTTATTTCCCGCCAGCTTTGTATGAAACCTAAATATTAAAATAAAATAGATCTTAATTTGAATACTGTAGCGGAGAAGAAAATGATGTGTCAAGAGAAAGTTGGTCTAAAGAGATAAACAGATGCCAGTGACAAGCGTTTGTCAATCTGCCATCTCTGTGCAGAGGTGTTTTTACTCCACTTTGGCTGTCAAGTAAACAGTAGCAGCGAGTATTTCCTTCACCAGCCTCTCAAGACCTCTCAAGGAAACTTTTCCAAGCATGTAATGGAGATAAGAGGAGAAAAGTAGTTATTTCTTTATTCATTAGGCATGGATATATATTAGCCAGAGAGCCCTCATTCCTCACTGCCACATGCTGTGATTCGACACGAACTTCAACTGCCATTCTGACATCCCATTCTGGGTGGTGAATACAAAACACTTTGATATTACTACAGTATGACCTGCTGATTGAAGCTTAACCTGAGTGGGCCATTTAAAGCATTTCAGAGAAAATGAATCACTTTACATGGAGAGAGCTATTTCTACATGACTTTATAATCCACCCATCTCCTCTCTTTTTTTTTTTTTAATCTAAATCCATTTCAGTTGAAGGAATAGCTTCTGTTTGTCAGATTTCTCTGACCACAAAATACACCTCCTAGCATTTATATATCCAGATTTGTTCTCGACTTTTAGAAGTTACTATGATGCAAAAAAAGTTGCAGCCTGTCCCTCAGCCCAGTTCCTTAGAATAGGAGAGTTAAGATGCTCCAGTAGCCTTGTATAGAACCCACTGATGGTTCAAATAGTTCCAGCATTAAACTGTTCATTCTCTGAGTTTCTAAAATACTTTGGTGGTAAGTTGATAAAAATTTAAGGCTTTTCTGATTTTGCACTTTTTTCATTTTAAAGGGGCTATTTTTTCATTTAGAAAGTATTTGATAATGTAAATCGTAAGATTTCACCTCCAATCCCTCCCCAGTCACCTGTGGTGACTGGGGAGGGATTGGGGAGGGCTCTGTCCTGGGGCCCCTCCTCTTCATCACTTACCTCCTCCCCCTTGGTCAAACTTCTGAAAATTTAACATTTCATTTCACTGTTTCGCAGATGACACCCAGCTCTACCTTTCAACTAAACCAAACTCCACACTCCTCCCCCCCCCCCCTTCCTCCTGTCTCTCTGAAATAAAATCCTGGTTCACTGCAAACTTCCTCAAACTTAACAGCAATAAAACAGAATTTCTAATCATCGGCACCAAATCCACCCTCCTCATTGACAGCTTCTCTGTGCCCCCCTTCCTGGTCTGGGTGTCATCCTCGACAGTTCACTATCCTTTCATTACCACATCAATAACATCACCCGGTCCGCTTACTTCCATCTACGCTCCATAAACCGTCTCCACTCCTCCCTCACCCCCCACACCACCGCCATCCTCGTCCACAGCCTCATCACCTCCCGTCTTGATTACTGTAACTCTCTCCTCTTTGGTGTGCCACAAAAATCACTTCACCAATTACAGCTGGTCCAAAACTCTGCCGCCCGGATCATCAGTAGAACTCCCTCTCAGCACCAGTGACGTGTGGTCAGGTGAGGCAGGGGAGGCCGTGCCTCACCTGCCATCATGGAAAGAAAGAAATGAAAAAATATATATATTTTTATGTTTATTAATTGATTTGTACTATAAAGTAATTTTCCATTTAACTTCACCATTTTTAGATTATTTTTTATTCAAAATCGCCGAATTTTCACATTTACCATTCAAATAGTGAGAAGATGCGGGCGGTGAGGCAGCACCCCGCTGAGCCTCACCATGGATTGCGCAATGACTCGGCTAACTGTTCTGCCATTCTATGTAGTGAGACCAGATCGCCGTCTCTTTGTATGTCACTATTAAAATGTTCAAACACGTTTGCTATATGAAATAAGTTTCCATAGTTTAGCTGATTTATATAATGAACAGCAACTATATGTGTGTAATGTGTTTCTTGTGCGCGATCATAAAATGGCTGAGAAGAGGCACGGGGTGAGGCACGCACTTTTCCTGCCTCACGTTAGGGGGCACTAGTGAGCACAGGGATTCTTCTTGCGACACATTGGCTGCAGAATAAGTGACAGCAAGCGCTGTCACTTATTCTGCAGAAGGAGTGGCGCATGGACTTCATTTATAAGTAAAGGTAGTTTTTTGGGGTTTGTTCCACATGTGAGGAGCATAAAAACTGAACCCTGCCTCTCCGTTTTTTGTTCTGACTCTGGGAACAGAAAGCAGACTAGCCCTGATGACCTGAGGGATCTGGTGGGTTAAGAACGAACCAGCAGATCCTGAATGTATTTTTGCCCGAAACCATTCAGTGCTTTGTAAACTAACAGCAGGATTTTGAAGTCAGTTCTTTGACAAACAGGAAGCCAGTGTAAAGATCTGAGGACTGGAGTTACATGATCCACTTTGCATGGACAAGTTTTTTTAAATCCTGCAGAGAGATCAACCCTTTAATCCTCCTTATGTTCTTTAAGTGATAATAGGCTGAATTTACGACTGTCTTAATGCGACTACTGAAGTTCAGGTCTGAGTCCATGACTACACCCAGATTTCTGGCTTTGTTTTTGGTTTCTAACTTAGCTCTTTGAAGCTGAGTGCTGACTTTTAATCTTTCTTCCTTGGCTCCAAAATCTATTATTTCAGTTTTGTCTTCATTTAACTAAAACACGTTCTGACACATCCAATTTCTAAATTTCATCAATGCATCTGGTCAGTGTTTGGATCAGACTGTAGTCCCCTGGTGAGCTGGTTATGTAGATTGGTGTGTCATCAGCATAGTTGCGGTATCATATTTCATTGTTTTTCAGTTAAGAGAGTTGAGCGAGTAGTAGAATGTAGATGTGGCCCCAAGATGGAGCCTTGGGGAACTCCACAAGTTATTTTAGTTTACTCAGATTTATAGTTACCTATTACACATCTTGTACCAGAGATTTCTGTTTTGTCTGTGGTTTTATTCATAAGGATTTTGTGTCCCCATGATACTAAACGGTGTCTCTGTCAGCAGGTGGATCCTCCTGATTCTCCAGGTGGGCATCACTAACTGAAGGTCCTGCTGACGTATTGTTGAGGGTTAACATGCTGTTTGTTTGTTGTCAAAGCATTTCAGTCTTTATGTATTTTATTATGCCTATTTTATTGTAAACACTTTGTGACTGAAATATAAATAATATATTATATATAAATAAACGTTGCTTTCTTACTTACTAGAATATGATAATGAGTAATTGCCACAAATTAAACTATCAACAGCATTTGAAGTAAAAGATACATATTTATTAAAACATTTTATGTTTTACATTCTTGCATTGTACTTTAAAGTTTTGTTCAAGGCAGATATTTGTCTTGTTTATATTTCACAATTTACTTTTTTTCTGTAATATTGTTTTATTTCAACAGAAAAAAAGGTTTCATTCAGATGAATATTACAAGGCCCATGACAGGCCACAACATGATGGGCAGAAATATTAAGACTATCTGTTACATTCACCTTATTATGTGTTTGATTTCAGGTAAATATGATCATGTAAAACACCAGATCCACTTAGAGTTTAGAGCAGTGTAGACATTTATCCAAGTCTTTGGACAATTTGATCATTTTCATTCCTCTGTGTGTATGCAGACAGAAAATAATATTAAAAAAATTCTGGTAAACCTTAAGCTATTTCTAAAATTACAATTCCATGGCATTATTATTATCCAGCACAATCTTTTTTTAAATAATTTTTATTTCATTTATTTTCAATTTAAAGGGAAACAAACTGACAACAAACTATCAAAAACATGCAGACAAGAACATGGATGGGAGCTCCTCAGTTGTTCAGTAGAACATTGTAATTTTGTTAATGTGTAGCGACCTCAATTGTTTTGATAAAAGCAGTCCATTTCTCCCATTTGCTGGGAAAGATCTCCCCTATAGAACTAAGAGAGAGAGTTTTTCCATCAAAAACATTTCCTTCACTCTGACCATTCTTTGGTTAAGGCTTGGAGACTCAGTTTTATACCAGAACTTTGTTATAGCTTTTTTACAAGCCATTACCAGTATAGCATTGATACCAGTCTTTTTTCAGTAACTGCCTTTTCATTGAAGACACAAAAATAAAGAATCATCACATTTTTGGGAATTGTGTATTACAGGATCTTCCCCACAGTTATGCCTACATTACTCCAAAAGTTTACATTTTTGGGCATAGCCAGAATATACGGGAATGATCTGCATTCATGTTCCCACACTGCCTCCAGCACTGCTGTTGTGATTGTGAGAATTAGCTTTTTTATGAGTGGTGCAGTAAGAAAAACGAATCATATTTTTCCAGCCGAATATTTTCCATTTCTTACAACTTGTAGATGAATGCTGTGAACTCCACACAGGACACCAATCTTCTGCTGATATCGTCATGTTTAGTTCTTTCTCTCATTTTGTTTTAATGCACCCTGTGTTGTTCCCGTAATGTTTCCTAAGACCTTAATAAATTCTTGAGATTATTTTTTCATTGTTCTTTTTATAGGCTACAGTCATAATATCTATTACTGGAATGCCTCCTCTGAATAATGTCGGTTTAATCCTTTTATGATAATAATCTCTTATTTGCAGATAGTGAAATCAATTTTTGTTCTTTTTCTAACTCATTGAAACTTTTTGAAAGCTCTCTGTGGGTTAGTGTAAACATTGATGTTATGCGCTTGTCCCACCAATGTCTGAATCCAGTGTCACTGATTCCTGGTTCAAATCTGGAATCTAGAGCAGGCCAAATTAATAATTTGATGTCTCCTTCCATATCGTATCGGTTTGCCATCTTGCTCATCTTAATCTGAGTAAGATCTTACATTCAATGGAATTTGTTGATTACAAATATGAATGTACTCAGCCTGCTGTAAATGTATTCAGCGATGTTGTCTTTGCCACTCCCAATAAAAAAAAAAAAAGGTATTTTATTAATGTATGACATGTAAGTGTAGTCACAATAAGTCAGGATGTCAGGCAGACACAAAAGTGTCTCTTGTCATTAATGTATGGAGAAAATGAACTGTAAGTAGGAAGTGTAAAAATGTATATGTATAGAGGAAATACATGTCGATTCTCACAGTGCAACCCCGACCCATGTTGTCGGTGGCCGTTTTTAAAATTGTATACTGCACATGCAACGCAGCATGTAACAACAGAGCTTCACTAATCTGCGACAAACCGCTTCTAAAAAAAATTGTAGAAGAATTTGAGAAAAGTGTCCCTCAGGCTTCACAGGCTTTAAAGATCCCAACATCTACAGTACATCACATCATCAAAAGAGTCAGAGAATCAGGAAGAGTGT
Source organism: Hirundichthys speculiger (assembly GCA_018398805.1). Lineage (NCBI taxonomy): Eukaryota > Metazoa > Chordata > Actinopteri > Beloniformes > Exocoetidae > Hirundichthys > Hirundichthys speculiger. Next base: position 1,660,245 of record JAGFBZ010000234.1, read on the forward strand.
CTGATCAAGGCTGAAGGTCAAAGCTGGACGCGTGTGATCCCCAGGACCTCAATCAACAGTGCATTAACAGCAGACATAAATCACTACATGGGCTCAGAAACACTGCCAGAAATCACTGTCTATGAATACCTGCATTTTAAAACAGTATACAAACTATTCTGGAAGTAGCCACCATGCAGGTTTCCACACATCCTGCATCATGCATATACCTTCTGTGTAGACTGGTTTGGACTGGCAGTATAGTACACAAATTAAAAAAATGGCCAGTAATTGTGCTCCGACTTGTTCCTGATACACCTGAAAGTATTCATCCAATTATCCGCCTACTCAGCAGTATATTAATCCCAGGTTTTTCTTCAGTCTTTGCCAGAAGTGAAGTGAAGTTTCCAGTCTTTCTCACTTCAGCCCCAGCTAGCCTGTCATCCTGCTCATCTGCCTTTCTTCATATTCTGAATAGATGAACATGGACTAAAAGCACAAAATAATGGCTGTTGTTTTTCAATTCTGCCAGAAGTTAATGCAATATTTCCATAAACTTCCAAAAAGTAACAAAAGAAAGAAAAATGGATTGGTGCAACTCACAGTGACAACTGGGATTCAGGTAAGAAAACAAGATTTCTGTATTGAGTTCTACTTTAGCAAAAACCTTGGCATAGGTATAATAAGGCAACATAATCTGAATGGAATTTTGAGAAGTGGATATTTATGATTTGATACCCTTGTCTTGACTGAGTCAGTCATTTACTCCACTGTAACATGTAAATACGAATGAACAGCAGGAGTCTGCAAATACACAAGAAACAAAAGTAGAAGAGGTAGAACCTTCCCTGTGTTAGTGTCGTAGTAGCCTCAATCCTTTAATTGGTTTGGCCTACAGAGTTTATTTCAGCCATTCATCCTCGCCCCCAGATGGCCCTGTCCACCATAGCAGTCCTGCAAGAGTCTGAGTTCCATCGGAGGAAAATGTGGCTCTCAAAAAGCTAAACTTGACAAACATGTCAGCGTGAGATAAGGCTTCTTTGACACTCAGTAAATCCTAAAAGCAGAACATTTACATTTCTCAAACCTGAGCTTGGTTAGACAAAGATTCCATGAAGTGTTTAAAACTCATACTACTAAAATGTTTTCTCTGTTTGAGGAAACTCAAAAGAAGGCTACAGACATGTAAATTATAAAATTTAGATTAAATAACCTGAGTAAAACATGCTCAGTCTCCCAAACACATATTCATGGACGGAACATATACACTACATTGCCAAAAGTATTTGCTCCCCCACCAAAATGATCAGAATCAGGTGTTCCGATCACTTCCATGGCCACAGGTGTATAAAATTAAGCACCTAGACATGCAGACTGTTTCTATAAATATCTGTGAAATAATGGGTCTCTCTCAGGAGCTCAGTTAATTCCAGCGTGGAACTGTGATAGGATGACACCTGTGCAGCAAATCCAGTGGTGAAATTTCCTAAACCTTGTGGACAGCCTTCCCAGAAGAGTTGAAGCTGCTCTAGCTGCAAAAGGCGGAGCCATGTTATATTGATTAAGAATGGGAGGAGCTAAAGCTCATATGTGAGTCCAGGCAGGTGAGCGAATACTTTTGACAATATAGTGTAGATCTCCCATTCACAAAACTCCAGCTATAATGCACAAGACAAACAGTTCACATCACAAATCACCCTGATAATACAAACTCTGATGTGACATAACACTGCCCATAAAATCATAGTTAGGTCTAAGAGTGTAACTTTACTCGACCTAGTTAATCATAGCGTAATTTAGCTTAATTTAACTTAGAATAGAGATGATGCACCTTCAGCACAAAATGTTAGCAACTGAGACTAAAGTCAGGATACTGACACCACTAATACATCATTGAATACTTCCTGAAAAACAACATTATCACATAAATTACATTTCTAGCAGAGGAGAAATGTAGTTACACCACTCGTTAACTACTCTACAACACCTGTAATGACTCTGGTGATGAGTGCAGTGTGACTTTTGTGACAAAAGTTGATTAAAGTTACTGACAGACCAAAATGGGGGTAGGAGATAGCAAGTCAAGCTGTTTGGGCAGTTAATGGATGTTGTTGAAAGTGAAGCAACCTGTCCTCCCAGAAGGTAAAGTGATGCATCAGTCAATGCATCTGTTGAAATCTGAATGTTTCAATGGAGAAACTGGTGCATTTTGAGAATATAACCCCTTTTAATTTCACCATAGAGAATCATTTTCATGCTGCAACTCAGGCCACCCTAATTACCCTCTGCCATAATCAGTTCCTCAGTTCTGACTAGAGGAAACAGACTTACTACTGTTGTTCTAAGTTGAAACTCTCCTAAGTATTTGTTGGTATGTACCATAAATGTATGCTGATAATTAGTCTCGTATTTGTCCCAAATGTGTATTACATTTGTAATGTACACAAATGTAATACACATTTGTCACAAATGTGTATTACATTTGTGTACATTACAAATATGTACTACCATCCATGCACACCTTTGGTTACTTCCAAATGTGTTTTCAAAATCAAACATCAATACCAAGCAACTGAACTGCTGCAAAAATTAGATGCAAATGCATGCAAATTGTTAAATGTGTTTGCATACATAACTTGACACAGACAGATAGGGTTACAGTTGGGCAACTAGTGTGTCCATGTGGGGTTTGGAGAGTCTTTTCATGCTTTCAGCTCCTTACAGATCTAGCTGGTCATGCTGCATTTAACAGCTGGTGAAAAGGCCACTGATTTTATTTGTTGTTTCCCTCTACAGGTATTTGGACATGCGACAGTGGACACAACAACACCTTTATTGATTAGAAGCCAGAGATTTAAATGAATGAAATGAAAAATACTTTATTTATCCCATAAAGGGAAATTCAATGTAGTAAGGGCTCTCTTTTTTTTTCTTTTTTTTTTTTATTATTACTTTTAGAAACTAAACAACCTCAATTCCCCAAAATTTGTCACACTGCGTAAAAAGTAAATATAAATAAAAAAAATCTGTGTCTGACTGACAAAACAATGTGATCATAGACTGATAAAGTCTGTAATGTTTCAACATCTGAAAAGGCCTTTAGATTCATGTCAGGAGTAATTTTTTTCAATAGGTCTTAATAACTGCATTGAAAAAATGAACTCAACCTTATAAATAGCTCTACATAAATCCCCCTGGGTGCCAATACTGAACTTGCTAAAATGAGCTACATCTGCCATGTTGCAATAAACCTGACTTTTTTTTTTCTTTTACACATTCATAAACAACCATACATCATGCACTCACAGCCAGGACTAACCAAATGTAATTTACCAGCTGCTTTCTAATGGGGCTTCATCTTTCAATATAAATGTTAATAATCTATGATTACCTCTGTGCTGCAAAACTGGGAGCTGAGGTTTTCTTTCATGTATTTATGGAAGCTTCTGCTCCCTGCCTCACTGTCAAATTCTCTTAGCTTTTGCTTTTGGGAAAAACAATACAGACATCAACAGAAAGCTTTTCACTTTTTGTTTTTACCAACCCAGAGGGAGTTGCAAAAACACTTCTTTGAATTGTTAACCTTGGTCTTTTTCTTAGCTAATTAGCTATTCTTTTATATTTCCATGGTTTAGCAGGCTGAAGATTAAGTGTTTAGTAGCTGGTTGAAATTTTGAATAACCATTCAGATTTTCATTGTTAATTTTTAGATAATGTAAGTACAATAACAAAGAGAACCTCCCATAAATGCACAGGCAACAGAGCCAGAGAAATCAATGACATGGTTGTAAAGCAATGTGAAAAGTCACAGCATCGTATTAAAGACTATGATGTAGGAAAGTTCTCAGTCATGATTAGTTGCTGCATTATGGACATTTATTATCGCATAGTTTTCAGCAAAACCAAGTCATAAAACCTCAGCACTGTTTCAGAATTAACTCACCTGAGTCCATATCACCCTGTAACAAAAATCAATCAAACTCAAAAAATGATGACAGATGTTGATAGACTTGCAAATTTTGTACACCTAACAGTTACCAATCATACTCTAATATGCCTTCGGAGGCCCAAGTCTCCTTTGTTAAGAGATCTTTAATCTTATTGGGACTAATTTGGTTAAAAAAAAAAACAACTAATAATGCACCAATGACTTCTAATCCAGGACTTACACACACCAAAATAAACACTTGACACATTTAAATATTGAATGTTAACTTCCACAAGTCTACAGGCTAACAATAAAATATTTTAGTTTCATTTATGTTTCCATTGGCATTAATGTGCACAGTTGCTTCAGGGTTCAACACAACTTCAGCAAATAAAATGCAAATAAACATTTCCACAAATCTGTTCCCAACTCTGTAGATATGTCCCTTGAGCATGGAGTCACTTGAGCCACAAGGCTATCTGAAGGCTCCAGTTCCAGAGAAGCCAACGGTGTGTTGATAAGTCATTTTACAGTATGTTTTAAGGTTGGCTTAACCACACAGTGGTTTCCAAACTTTTTTTTTTTTTCTGGAGGTTTGATGTTTACTCCTGGATAGCGGCTATCACATTCACTAGTCCTCAGCCTCCACCCGTTTGCTTAGTGTATAGCCTCAGGATGCTGGACTTAGGGTGAAATCCTCCATGCATTGTAAGGGGTTTCCTTGTCTTAACATCGACAGCTTGCATCTCTTCCAATGGCCAGGATATTATGCCAGAGGTGTATCTGATTACTGGTAGGGTATAGGTATTCATAGCCCCAGATCTTGTTTTTCCCATCCAGCTGACTCTTCAGGATGTATTTGGCTGCAGTTGACCTCTGATCTGTCTCCTCTCTATCGCCATTTACTTATGGGATCTATGGGTCCATGGATTCAGGCCTAAGCAGAACAGCAGAGGAGACATGGCATCTCCACACCACATTTGATGCTCACCTGTGCCACTGGCTTTAAGTTGACCTCCAGAGTTGTCTTCCACAGCCTCATTGAGTTCCAGATGAAGGCAGTCAGAGTCTTCCATCCATTAGCTCCCGCTTGATCTGGAGTCGGGTCACGGGGGCAGCAGCTTCAGCTGAGAGGCCCAGACCTACCTCCCCCCAGCCGCTTCCACCAGCTCCTCTGGGAGAACCCCAAGGTGCTCCCAGGCCAGCTGAGAGATATAATCTCTTCAGCGGGTCCTGGGCCTGCCCCGTGGTCTTCTCCCAGTTTGGACATGCCTGAAACACCTTTCCAGGGAGGCGTCCGGGGGGCATCCTAACCAGATGCCCGAACCACCTCAAATGGCTCCTCTTGATGTGAAGGAGCAGCGATTTCAGTTTCACATCAAGGTGTGAAATGTTATGTCAAACCCTCTCACTGGTTAGGGACCCCTCATCTCACAGCGGGGATCCCCAACGAAGGTGGATCGCAGTCCTGCCGCTTAAATACCGGCTCCCTTCTCCCACTCTCGCTCTCTGACCTCCACTACCCGAAGCAAAAGGTGCACTTTCTCACTGGCCTGCTCCAGCAAGGTAAATAGCTGAAGGCCTTCATTTCCCTGGCAACCTGTCTGCAGGAGATCCCTCTGGTTGTCTGACGACAACCACATGCCTTGTCCGATCGTGACGCGCCACACGGAGTGAGCCGCAGCGTAAGGAAGAAGCGATGCGTAGGAATCACCCACGTGCCTCGGACACGTGACAGGCCTCAGACAAACCGGGAAGGAAGACAGCCTGGCTGCCGTTGCTTCACAACGCCGCATCTCTACGTTAACCACAAAGAGAGAGAAAGAGGAGGAGAGCCGCTCCTGGATACTAGCGGAGCGTACGTTCAACCCGGCTCTATGCTACCGATCCTGGGTCATCAATCCAGTTTCACGGACTTCACAATGCCATCGATTGCTTCCGGAGTGATCCACGTAAGAGGCTTTTGTGTCTGGGCAGAGCTTAGTTTACTTTTGTTTGCCAATTCCATTTTCTTGTGTGTCACATGTGTTTAGAACCAGACCATCGGTCCCGCTGTTACAGAATTTCGTTCATGTGTTTTTTTTATTGCGGAAATCAACTCCACTCTCCATTTCTCAGTTCAAAATCAGAGCAGCTTGGTGAAGTGGCTTCACATCGCTGCATCTATCTTTTCTTTCCTCTTTTTCCTTACAAACAATCTTCGTGGCAAGGTTACACGTGACCTCGCCCGCGATCTTGTAGCGCCCTATTGCGTGAGTCAGCAGCCCTCTTGGTGGGGGACGAAAACACCCCGTGATCTCGTCCGCCATCTTGGTAAGGGACGAGTGACCACGTGATCTCGTCCGCCATCTTGGTAAGGGACGAGTGACCACGTGATCTCGTCCGCCATCTTCGTAAGGGACGAGTGACCACGTGATCTCGGCTGCCATCTTAGAATCCTCCTCACAGTATTAAGTCATCTTGGTTTATCACACACACATACACAGTCCTTAGCAAACATGTATATAAACTGAAACACCTTTTTCCATTTATTGTTTATTTGCTTATGTAAGTCTAGTGGTCTTTTAGTTAGTAGATATCAGGATCTTGATTTGAGTGTTTGTTCATCTTAATACTTGTGTTAATAATTTCTGATATATTCTAATGAGAGAAGTTGTTTGTGGTTATTTAACGCAGTTTTGTAACATTGGCTGGTTGAAGAGGTCTGTGCTCGGACTCACATCTTCTCTGTTGCTCTATAGCGCCACACCTGGTCACAGGCTGGCACACATAGACCAACAGCCACTTTGAGACTGATTGTGCCGTTTAGTCCTTTTTTCCTGATTTATCAGGTGGTGCCCCATTTCAATTTATTAACTTTGTTAATACCCTTCTGTTTATTAGCAGCTGTCTCTCAAGAGAGTTGGTAATAACCCCCTTTATGACTAAATGAGCACGTTATACGCCTTATTGCACAACAACGTCATCTGCAAACAGCAGATTCAGATTTTCCTGACAGAAAAGACAACCCCAACAAGCAGCTAAACTCAAGTCATATATGTAGTCCCTCTTCTTTACTCCACAAGCAAAATAAACCTTTAAACTTACTATTGTCGTCAGTGTTTTGCTTTTTTTGGTCTAAACAAACATACCCCTACCACCTGCCTGAATTGAAAGAGCAAAAACAGATTCATTTTCTTTACATTTATAGTTTTCGATCAATACGGATTTTTGATTGTACAGTCTGGCCTCTCTGACTTTCTCCAAAACATGTAACATCTGCTGTTCCTCTGGTGTTCTCATTTCTGATCCTACCCATTGTTGTTACTCCCAAAGACAACCTCAACATTTGAAGCTTTGCTACCTCCAACTCTGCCTCCGATGTTTTCTTCAGTCTCTAAATCATCATAGATAGGAGTTAGAAAAAAAGAAAATCAAAACACTGCTCCACTTCATCAAAGTCTGAGTCTTTCTGAGGTTATAATATATAATAATATATAATATAATGCTCATTTTTCTTGACAGTAGGCTACGGTCTTGAATTTCCAAATAATATAATGAATATATAAGATCCAAAATGATCTTAGGGATTAGTTTAAAAACTTTATTCACTATAGTAAATAACAGATAAACAACAATATGGTTTTATATTTCTCAGATTGTGATGTCAAATGTGTTTTAGTAGGAATAACAAACAGAGACATTTCAATTTTAAAATTGAATTCATGAATACTAAGAACTGACAATCTGTGCACTAATATTTTAGAACATCTCATGACAGCCAACGCCAGCCCTATAACCTCTAATGAAACAAAAATGATTGATCCTGACATGCAGTTAATATAGGAGTTGTCTGCATTCCATTTATTTTCCATTTGTCTGTGTTTGAGTGAAGCTATAATGGTTTGGTAAAGAACCACATTAGCAGGATGGAGTGCAACAAAGCTATGGATTAATACTGTCTGATCCGTCTCTGTCAAGCCCATTAAAATGCAGTTTGCTATTATCTCTTGTGCCATGCTTGCCTGTCTATTTCACATGGTCGACGCTAAGTTAAAACCATTCTGAATATATCACTGCCTCATTTTCTGTGTTTAATGACTCACCGAGTCCTCAGTTATTTTCTCACCTCTTCCTCCTCCTCCTTTCCTCTACCCAGCATAAAAATAAAGATAAGACATGTCTATCACTCTTCAGAAGCTGTCAATCATCATTCACTGCTGAAATTACGTTCCCTCACATAAATCTGGTGCTGTGAGGGACTCGGCTGACTAGCTTGATGTCTACCTGTAGATAGTCAAGTCCTTCCAGCTCAATATTTTCTTTTGTTAGCAGAAGCTGACTGCCTGGCCTCCATCTATATTTTCTCTTTATTATAGACCATGTCAAGATCTTGCTGCTGGAATGAGTTGAAATCAATTTCATGTAATATCACTGGACACCTGCACCTTGGCTGTGGAATTTGATGCCCCCAGAAATATTAGAAAGTTGCTAAAAGTTGTGAGATAAGTTTGTGAAATTCCAAAGTTCAATCAGTTTTTTTTTTTTTTTTTTTTACAATAGGTTCATATCTATTCTAGAGCTTTTAGGGGCTGGGGACAACATATGTTGTTTTCAGACCACTGGACCATTTTCCAAAAATTCTAATTATTACAAACTACTGGAATACGGCTCTCCACTTTTGTTTTGTTAGCATGACAGGAATCAATTTTTTTTCTGTAAAATAACTGGTTGAAAAGATGTAAACATGTGGTAACTGGTTCAGAGGACATACGTGCACAGTGATAAGTTGAACATGGAACCACCACTGCGGGAAAGCTGGTAAAGATCAGTTCACGTTCTGTTACATAAACAATAGTTGGTAACTTACCACAGTATACAGGAGTAGAACAAACCTTAGGATTTATTGAGCCAATATGAAACCATTGGTCTACCATTTACTGTCCAATATGTCACTTAGTATTCCTAAATGCAAAGATGAATAAGAATAAATTTCTCTGTCACATATCAGCACAATTAGAAAAAAAAATGGCTTGATGCAAACTCTTTTCTCTGTGTTTTGCTGAGGTTTTTAGATACTAACATTAAGAAATGTCATTTACATGCCAATCTTTTAACTCACGTTTTTTTGGAAAAGCGGGTTCAATAAAATCACTCTACATTCACATCATCTGAAACAGTCATCGCAGCTAAAGCAGCACAAAATATCAGTTTCCATTTCATTTTGGAGGAATATTTGCTACCAAACTATGAAACTAGCTCACAGAACTACAGCGGACATCACGCCAGAGGCAGCTAAGATGCTCAAAAATAACGACGAGATCAAAAGAAATTCACAGAGGAAGAGACCAAGCAAAAGTAAATTTTTAGACAGTGTTGTAAAAGCGACTTAACCTCCGCCGCCTATAGGGGTACCTCTGTGTTGCTTTAAGCCATTCAATATTCATTAATGTCACAGGTGGTTCCCCCCAGCCCAGGACTGCTCTAAAGTAGGAGCAAGAACAAACCGTACAGGAGCAGTTTTAGCATCTGTTTGGGTGAAAGTGATTTTTCTCTGCAGATGGGTAAACACAAGGTATGCATCACTCATTTGCAATGCAAATCAGTGACAAAGCTGTAGTGACTGTGGATCGCCCCTTTCAAATGTAACAACTCCCACGAATGATGACAGATGAAGCGTGATTGCAGCTTATGAGTTTAGAGGAGAAAAAAAAATCTCCCTTTCAGCACAAAAATAGGAACCCTCAAAAACATGTTTTTTTTTCTCCCTCCTTGAGATTTCTGTGAACTCAAGATGCCACTAACAGCTCCCATGAGCTTTCATATGGAAGAAGTGAATTAATTAGACCTAGTTTAATTGACAGACACAACCTCAACTATCTACTGCTGTCCTTTTTGTGTTCACTGTAACCTCAGACAGTTAAAGAACGTGATTGTCCTGTCTTTTTTTTTTTTTTTTAAAGAACAAAGATAGCTTTTTTCCATTCAAAACATTTGCAGGTGTTCTTCAGTTTCCAGATAATGTCATTTTTCCCACAGCAAATGGTGTAGACAGATGGCTCACCGGCAGACTGTGCTAAAAACACGCAACAGGGATTTATGTATGAAAGTGTTTATGCGGTCTTTAAGCCTTGTGAGTGTTTTAAGTATGAAAGGCAGAGATGCATATTTTAAACAAAAATGCAAACAGATGCTGGAACTTTAAGCATCTAACTGCAGTTCTAAAAAGAAGTTCAGTATTTGGTTTTATTGTGTGCTCTTCTAACCAAAGTGTTTCTACTTTATGCAAACATTGTTAATAAAAGGGAAGGAAAAAAAAAGAAGAAAAAAAACAACAAACCACTTTCCAGTTTTCCTTCATTTGTGAGATACAGCACAGACGCACCAGAGGAGCTGAAGTTATCAATATGAGCAAAAGGGATTGGTATTAATTACAACCAGTCCCCTTTTTCCTCTTAAAAACACCTCTCACCTCAGCAGTAATAAACGTAGATGCAATTATGGGTATTAAATGTGCTTTTAATGCTGTTCTAGCGTGTAATAATTTTCGCCATTGTTAGATCTGGGATTTTATTACTTTCATATTTTATGGTTGGGCTGGGATGCAATGTTATTTGACTGGGGGCTCTCCAACTGATTATCCAAACGGGGTCTGCTTATTTTATTGCTGGTTCAAAGTGAAATACTTGGAAAGGAATAAAACTCTCTTTCTAGTGTTTTCATGAAGATTTGACTTAAAAAAAAAAGTGGTTTACAAGAATGATGTGCTTAGTGAACTATTTCTTATTAATTATTTAAACTAAAAATGATGTAATTGTTTTCCATTTCTTTGGGTTTTTAAGTTGAATCTGAATTTTTTTTAAAAACTATTATTGTTTCTCTTTTTTTAAACTCTCTGTATGAACATAGAGCTCTCCATTCAAACCAAATCAGGTTGAAGTTTACATCTTTGTTTATTTGGTGCTTTCTCAGCAAAAGAAAATCTTTCCCCTACGAGTTTTTCAAGCTTTGGTCTTGCTGCAGGAGAATGAACTGGCCTGTCAAATGTGAGCACACATCCCCAGCAGATTGCTTTAGTAAAGAAAAGGGCTTGTTTCTGCTGCGTGTCTCATAACGGCCATGAAAATGATGAGCCTGGCCTCACAGAATTACATAAAAGGACTATAAATCTTCTCACACCACATTATGTGGTAGGTGCATAATCTGTTAAAGTGGCATGTCAGCGCCAACGCAAACAGCAATAACACCTTTACATGGTTAGCTGGAATACAAAGGAGTGAGAGCATGGCTAGCACCGTGCACATTAGCAAACCATGTTGGCTGTTTTCATAAACTCTAACTGCAGGGTTCAGTCTGTGAGTTATATGTCAAAACTTATTATAGAGAATTATCCTACTCTAATTCTCTATAATAAGTTTTGACATATAACTTATAGACTAAACCCTGCAGTTAGAGTTTATGAAAACAGCCAACATGGTTAGCTGGAATACAAAGGAGTGAGAGCATGGCTAGCACCATGCACATTAGCAAACCAAACTCTAACTGCAGGGTTCAGTCTGTAAGTTATATGTCAAAACTTATCGTTGAGAATTAGAGTAGGATAACTAGTTTTTTGGGGATTTTGCCAGGGCGACAGCATAACACCATGGCCTGCAAAGTTGCATCAAACACAGCATATCTGCATTTTTTCCTTTTTTTCCCCCTTTCAAGTATGGTGTTGAAAGTATGCTGTTTTTTTTTGTTTTTGTTTTTTTACCAGTCTCAAAACCTGGGTATGTTCTGTCATTGAATTGTCCATAAATGTCTCTATATATCAACGTACAGAGGAGACAAATGTACGGTCCTCTGACAGCTGAAGCTCAGCCAAAAGTTTGGTCAGCAGCAAATATACAACAAAACAGCTGAAAAAAAAGGCCCAAACCTCAAACCCACTGCAATGTGGTGGTGGGGCCCTCAGTGTGGAAATGAGTGTGCGTGAATCTCAATGAACTGCAGCAATGTTGAAAAGAAGAAAAGGCCACATTACCTACAGAACAAGAGACTGAGAGCGTCATTCAGAAAACAATTACATCAGGTTATTGCTGCGACAAGTGGTCCTACAAGCTCTTGAATCGTAGGGTAAACTGTGCTTTTTTAGACTCTGATATGAATTTTTCATCAGTTTACTTAAGTGGTATACCACAAAATTAGCTCAACAAGTCCGGACTCTCTCTGGGAGAGTCTGCTACAGAAATACAAAAACTAACTGGGCCTATGATCAGCTGAATTAGTCAGGGATGCTAGGAGCGCTCACTCAGAAAGCTGCACGGCGTCTCATCTGATGCTTCTTCTGCATCAAACTGAGCAATCTTCTGACACAGCATTCATAAAAAGAGCAGGTTGTGCAGATGTTAAAGTATGAATGATACAAAAATAAGATAAATATAACAACAATTCCAAAAAAGCTAGAGGGCTGTGTAAAACATAAAGAAACGCAGAATGAAAAAACTTGCAAATCTCATAAACCCATACTTCATTGAAACAGATTTTTACCATTTTATGGAAAATATTAGCTTTGAAAAGTTGGAACACAGCCACAAATGGCTGGAAAAGCATGTGGAGTGAATCAAGTATTTAATAACTTGTTGGGTTAAAAAGGTCGAAAACATGACTGGATTTAAAAGGAGCGTTTCAGAGAGGCAAAGCCTCTGACGTAAAAAAGTCTACAGCAAATAATATCATCAAAAGATTCAGGAGAAGTATCTGAGCGCAAAGGACGGGACAAGAGGTCAAAACTGGATGCATGTGATCTTTGGTCCCTCAGGCAGCGCCAACACAAGTTTAACCTGTATCATGCAAAGAAGAAGCCACATGTGAAGACAATCCAGAAACCCCCCCGTCTTCTCTGGACCAAAGCTCATCTAAAATTCTCCGTGACAAAATGAAAAACTTTTCTGTGGACAGATGAATCAAAATTTGAAATTCTTTTAGGAAACCATCAACGCTTTGCCCTGCAGACTAAAGAGGAGAGGAACCATCCAGCTTATTTTCAGCAGACAGTTCAGAAACCTGTATCTCTGATGGTCTGAGGTGGCATTAGTGTCTATGGTGCAGGCAGCTTACACATCTGGAGAGGCTCCATCAATGCTGAAGGGTGCATAAAGGTTTTAGAGCAACATCTGGTCCCTTCCAAATAATCTGGAAACCTGCATCAGACAGGAATAAGACAACATTCCTCCTATAAAATTCCAGCAACTGGTCTCCTGTTTTGAAATCCATTGATGGTAAAAGTAACACTCAGTGGTTAAAGCGGTGGCCCATGCAGAGAAGCTACAGTTTGCTCCGTCCCTCCCCCCACTAACTCACCGCCCCACCTTCCCATCTCTCCTCACTGTGAATAGAGGCCAAAAATAAACGAACACAAGAAACTTGTGCTACGATGGGCTGGGTACCTGTCCGGGGAGCACCACGCCTCCTGGCTCCAGCATCCTCATGATCCAACGTGGGATTAAAGTGATCGGAAAATGAATGAATATTCTCAGATGTACTAATTTACTTTCTAATCTGTATTATATTTTGTTATTCATTTAATGAAAGTCAGCAATTCAGAACAAGTTTGTCTGTAAATTGATTCCATTGTTTTGTAACACAGTATTTCATGGTTATATTTCCTTTTAATGTTTCCATACACAACACATACGCGGAGCCTTCAGTTTAGCTGCATATGAAAAGATGCTTTGGAGACACGTTGTACAGTTCAGCATGTTTGGATAATTGATACTCAGGGGAAAGGTAAAAAGGTTGTTTTGTTTTTTTTTTTGTTCAGGTTTCTGAGGAACCAGCTTTTCAGCAGGTTGAGCGCTGGAAAGAGTGAATCAACATTATGCAACCATCAAATTAATTTTTAAGATGACAGGCAACTGATTTAATTTCAGTAAGTCACTCAGCAATTCAAATATTAATTCAATATAAACAGTCTTTATTTCTCATGTTTAAACTCTTTTTTTGTGTATAATTTAACCTTGGTTATGATCAGAAAAGGAATCTCAGAATGATTTTAAAGATAATGTAGTCCAAAACTGCTCAGTAGGAGTTTGGTGTAAGTTACCAATGTAATTAATGAGAGTCCTGTTTGTCACCTGCAAATCTTGGTTTTGGATTCAACAAACCTCTCTAACAAAGCTTATTTCACTTTATGGTACCAGGCATTTTTCTATTCTGTCCTGATACTTAAAAAATCAGAAAGGAGGTGAAATTCTCTTTTTCACGTGACTGTAATGTTATTATTCTTACACCTTCTTTCTAAAGTCGCCACTAGAAATAGGAGGAATGTCACGAACAAATTCATCCTTACTTGAATAAAGGCCTCCTTAAATGATGTTCTGTCTCTCCAATACAAAATGTGACAGCAAAGCAACTTAGTGGAAGCACCAATCGCAAAATAAATTTAGAAGAATTCACAACACTCAATAGCCCATTGTAGAGCAACCTGAATGGAAATTTTTACAGAGAATTTGAAATCATTTTGGCAGTAAAACAGCAGCTTTTGTCAACTGAATTTCACAAGAGGAGAAAACTCAGGTTCTGTTATGTTGAAATTTGGGCATATCTCACTCAAAAGCATACACTCAAATTCAACCATAATTGTGTTCCGGTGATGCAGCCAATTCGGTTATTAAACAAAGCACTGACAACCTGACGGAGGTGCAAAACGGAGTTTTATTCTCCAAGTCTGCATGCAAAATTCAGAGAGGTCATTACAGAAATGCTGGATGGTTCAGGAATGACAAAGTATCAGTAGGGAACAATTGCCTTTAAACATCACATGAAAACATCAGGACCTTGGATAAGTTCTCTAGACGTCAAACTGGCAGACTCGTTGGAGCCTGAACGATAACAAAACTGTGGCCTTCGAACACGCAGGAATCGAGACCAGAAGTCATGGACTCATGACACAGCACTTTAGCTCAAAATGCAATCTTTAACATAACAATCCCTACTTTTGTTTTTGCACCCCATTTTCTTGGCATATATGAAAAGCTTATCTAGATCACAGCAGTAGAGCACGCTGTTCCCGCCCAAAGGGCCCTGCCCACAACTGCGAGCTAAACAGGGAATAATGAAGCGCAGTCTACTCTATTGAATGTGATCCCTCTAGTGGCCAAACACCCGTCCCCAGCTATGTTTCACAGTTTGCAGCTCAGATTGGAATCAGTTGATTGGTTAAAATAATTAAAGTGATTAAATTTAGAGTTTGAATTTTGAATTTTAGTACAATTTAGATTGTCAGATTCCGAAAATAAGGGGAACGGCAAAAGACCCCCTAGAGACTATCTACTCTAGACTAGGCCAAAAACCCAGTGGGAAAAAAGGCCGCAAGGCTATCTAAGCAAGAACATTCAGTTCTCAGAAGCACCTGCAGCTGCACCCCCAGTTGATGTCGGGGAACGGATCAGACCTCTGATCATGCAAGAACAATGTCAAGTCATTGCTTTTAGCATCATGCGGCGTAAACATGGAATCACACATGAAAATAAAAACAGAACCAAAACAAACAGAAATGGAGTAAACACTTTCAAAAACACTGAGTACCAGGAGCCTGAGGTCAGCCATGTCCACAGATCAAACCCCCAGGGCTCCGCTGAGTCCCTGTGGTGCTGCATCTCCATTGTGACACCCCAAACCCCCTCTGAGGCTAAGGATGTAAGGTTCAAAGGTTCAATCAAACGCCAGATTGCCGACCTGGTCGGCCAAATTTATAGTACCCCTCTGAGGAACTAAACCCCTAAGAACTTCGCCCCACTGAGACGTGATTAACATGAGGCTAGACCTCACGCTTGGAAACAGATAACAGGGATAATTAACTAATTATTAACTAATAATTTAACATGATGATGAGTCAACGAATCATAAATACCCATAAAGAAGTTTTGATAAACCTGAGAATTATCAGTAACATCCAAATTATTAACCTAAATGAGAAGCTCAGAGATATTTAAAGATGACAAGTAAGGGTGGAGACACCCCTCACTATTATCTCGACGTTAAACACCACATGCGGCCTTCCTAGCGAGACCACAAACGCTTTTTCCCAGAAGCCGCCCACGAGGAGAACACGAACGAGAAAACAACAGGAGCTTCACAAAGTGTTGGACTTTATTAAGGACTTGCTGTAAACCAAGATCTAAACGCTCTGATCCTGAAGCTGAGTTACAACATTTGAATTTCGTATTATAAATCAAATACCCAAATAGTCAGGACTGGACACGTCTCAAGCAGATCATGGCTGTCGCACATGTTCCTGGCACATGAGTATGAAACCAAAAACACAGGAAATGAGAACATAAAACATAAATGAATAAACAACATAAATGAAACAAAACCCATATTATAGTCATATTTCATATTACATTCACCCCCTCCCGGACCCCCCCACTCCCCCATCGTGGAAGCCTTGGAGGATCCATCTTCTTCTCGATCAGCAGTGTGGGATGAAGAATATGTGATGTAACAGTCTCTGGTTGGAAAAACATCGGTCTCTCTTTTCCTCTTTTTTTTTTTTATTTTTTTATTTTCTAGTACCTCCTTCCTGTCCAAGCTCAGGTGTGTGTGTGTGCATGTATGTGTACGTGTATGTATGTGTACGTGTATGTGTGCTCAGAGGTACAAACAGGCTCCAGAAGCCTGAGATACCAAGGAACCTGGGGATCCAGCAGCCAGAAGCTGGATCAGGAACTGTTTGCAGGGGCAGGTGTGAGTCCAGGTCGCCCGCTCCGCTATGTTAACAGCAGTGTGGGTCGTTAGCAGAACCTGGAAAAGACCGTTCCACTGCTCCGTTCCTCTAGCGCCTCTGAAGCAGGTCTCGCATCAGGACCCACTCTCCTGGCTGAGTGCTGTGCAGGGGTCCACTGGCTGGTACAGGCTAGGCACCGTCACCTGTGAGTTAATCTGTGTCAATATAGAGTGCAACTCAATACGACAACACAGAATTCTCACACAATTCAGATGAAGGAAGGAAACACTCATCTGGTGCGTCCACTCTGCCAAAGAGGATCTCGAACGGACTCAGAGTAGCCCCCGATCGCACTCGCATCCTCAAGTCCACAGCACGACAGGTAGAGCCCCCAGCGCCTTCAGCCAGGACACCCTGTTCCTGCACAACACTGTACCAACTTAAACGTCAAGACACCATACTCCCTCTCAACAGCACCCCCACTGGCAGGATGGTAGGCACAGTGTCACCTGAGGTCAAACCCCAGAACCTTCCCTACCTGCACCAGGGCTTTGTTAACAAAATGAGTGCCGTTGTCACTGGAGATTTCAGATGGAATTCCCACCGTGGCAGGATCTCCTTCAGCCAAGCCTCTGCCACTGTGGAGCTGACATCCTTAGAAAAGTTAAAAACCTCAACCCACTTTAAGACGTGTCAACAACAACCAGACAATATTTCTTTCCCTCACAAGGAGAGAGTTCAATAAAATCTAGCATGATGTACTCAAACAGTCTGTCAGATGCCAGCGGCATCCTCACTCCCCCTCCCGCGTCGTGGGCAGCACAGATCACGCAGGACTGGCAGAACCTCTGCGCCCAAGAGGAAAAACCTCTCGTGAACCAGTACTTAGCCAAGGTCGACAGCATGGCCCCCTGGGGATGCGTGGTCCAGCCCGTGCGTTAGCCTAGCAAAGTGGGAAGAAAAATGCTTAGGCAAACACGGCCTTGAGTCACCTGCACGCCACACGCCATCACCCAGACCACAGCCGTCCCGCTGCCACAAACCGTTTCTCAGCCGGGGAGGAGAAAGACTGCATCGCACGAAGCCACTGCAGAGACGAGAGAACAGTTAAGCAGGAGAACGAGCAGCCACCTTCGCAGCCGCATCTGCATGAGCGTTGCCTGCGGAAATACGATCAGGCCCGTTAACATGAGCCGGACATTTACACACAGCTACGGAACTGGGCAGGAAGATGGCCCCCAAGAGAGCATCCACCTTCATGACAAACACCAAACCCATACCTGCTGTCCGTGTAAATCGTGACGCTCTACCCCTTCGCCAATCTGCATGCTTTAGTCAAAGCCACTAGTTTAGCTGCTTGGGCCGAACAATGATGTGGAAGCGAGCCAGAATCTCATTAATCACAGCCACACAATCGTGAGGTACGCTGTCCTCTGGACCTGGCATGAAAGTGGCTGGATTTAATACAGTCAAAATAAAAAAAGAACTGTTTCAGATGGAATTGAACAGTTAAAGGCAACTGTTTAGTACCAAACCCACCTAGCAGCAGACAAATGTGACGTTTTCTGCTCCAACAGTGTCATAGACACGGCATGTGGTACCCAAAGAGTCAAAACAGCATAACTTACCAGATCACATGAGCATAGACAGCTTTCTCAGCAGCAGCCACAGCTCACAAACAACGTGGAGATCCACGTTGGATCTGGATCCAGCTTACCAGAAAAATAAGCCACAGGCTTCATGTTCCTGTAACAGAACAGATGTCATTCCTGCCAGTGGCCATCACACTATACAACCAATCACTTTAAATCTGTAAAATCTATAGTATCTCTATATGTCCGTTTAACCTAGGTTACTTTCTCTTTTTTCTTTTACTATTAGACAGGGTATTTTGATAATCTCTTATTTGTAATTTTTGTACATTGGATTTGCACACGTGGGCCAGAGTTATTTAGTCTATTTTGTTATTCTTATATATTTAATTCTTGGTAAGGTGTAGTATTTAAAGTGTTAATTTACTTATTTTATATGTAGAGACTAATGCTCTAATTATATCCCTTTAACCGATGCAACGGTCTTTTATAGGATGAACAATGGCGGCAGCAAAACATTTTCATTGCAGTTGCTTAGTTGTTGCTAAACAGTTGTATGGAGTTGCTGGACAATTTAATTGCAATACCAATTAAATAGCATAAATATGGATATGTATGTCATAACCGGCCTCCTCATTCTAATCAGCGCTATGTGAAACAGATAAAAAAAATCAATTTGAAGTTCGTTATTATAATTTTACCATATAGTCATGCCGCTTTTCACAGCAGTGAGAAATGTACATTAACAGCCTAGACTACAAATCATTTAACAATAACCTGTTCATCACATTTTAACCAGTTAATATTCACATAAGTTCACATCAGTAGGATCTGGCAGACTTACGCTTCAACAGATAGCCTCCATTTTGATGTCACTCTCCTAACAGCCCGGTTTTTTATTTCCCAAGCTGACTTCGCGTGACCCCTGCAGGCCAGCTCTCATCGTTTTTAATTGTCTTCCTTCTATTTTAATTTAAAGCAAAAACACATGAAATTAATTTTAAATTAAATTGTCACCATTTTTACTTTATTTAACACAATTAAGATTTTCATTTTTAATAGTCTCCATTCTTGGGGTTGCTTTGAGGTTGCCAAGCCATATTTTGAGGTTGCTATAGCAACTGCAAGCTACCCCCCTGCGCCGCCCCTGAGGCTGAAGCACTGCAACAAAAGAATTTCCCGCAAGGGAAACTCTTTAAGGGAATTGAAGCATTTAATTCGCATTAAATTAAATTTATTAATCCGCAAGGGATCAATAAAGTATTTTCAATTCAATTCAATTCAAACACCTGACAATAAGAACCCATCCCTACAAAAGACATCACCTGTTTCTGTTCACAGCAACCTTGACACAGACGGGTGAATGTCCAAGGTTCACCCTGTAGGTCGAACACTGGAAAAACATTAGCCAAATATTCAACATCAGTGTTTGGATTGGAGAATCAGGGCATGGACAATCACACCTGCAGCGCGCAAAGATCTAAAAACAGGTGTAACTCCCATCACTGCCTCCTCTGTCAATATTGTTGAAATACTGTTGGATATTATTGCTGACACAGCCTAATATCAGATTTTTTGAGTGATCACAACCGGTTCGACATTCTTGATCAAACCTACATCGCATGGACCTTGTGCTCATAACGTCGTCGTTGTAACGTTCTGGAATGTTGGTAATTGGCCCAATTCACGATCAGCAGGCAGAAACCCACATCGCCCTCCAGGTGAACACAGCGCGACACGTGATCACCTAGAATGAAACAACACACGATATGCATTTCTGTCTGCATGGTAAAAAAACAGTAGGGTCTCCTGCTCTCACAGTCAGTCAAAGGAGCCCACGTTGTCGTCAAAGCACTTCGAGAGTCGGAGTCGTCTGAAACATTCACACTCCTGCAGACAACACATAATACAACAATCACAAGCAGTTACCAATTTCCCTGACTCAGAGTCAGTGCCACTGGCACGCACTACAATGCGTAGACCAGTATAATATTGTGATATCAGTTTCTTATTTTACCATGTTCCTTCTTATAAACATAAAATAGACAAAAACACACACACAAAAAAGGTTGTTGTTGGCAGAGGAATGGACAAACCAAGTGATCTTCATCTTCATCTTAATTACCTTGAGGCAGAATTTACAAATTAATTAACTTCGGTATGGATGCAGTCCATTAGCAAGGTGACTGAGGAATCAGAGACAGGCAAAATTATTTGAGGCAAATATTATGACTGAAATGACTTGGATCATAAATTGAATTGGTGAAAAGGTGTAGTACCTTTTCCCAGACACGCAGTGTCGACAGAAAACTTTTAGCAAGCAGTTCTTCATTGCAAGGGCCAAGGACAGAGGGAAAAAATGTGTTGCGATGTCTTATCAGTATTTGCATTCTTGTGTATCAGTACCTGTGGTAATGACGTGTCACCTGGCCCCACCCCCTCGTCCACGGCAGAGTCCAGATGGCGTCACTCTGTCAATCCGCTGCCGGCGCCACCCACTTTTCCAGCACACTGCCGGACTGCTGAACACTGCTGAACAATGTCCCATCACATTGAAGACGGACGTCAGAGCCCTCATCTCTGACCAGCTGTGTCGGCTGTCCGCTGTGGGGCTGAGAGACATTTGTTATTCACAGCAATCAGTTCAGTTCCTCCAAACGTGAGCGCGCACAGGCTCCAGCTGCAGCAGTCTGGAGCGCGCAGCAGGCGAGTCTCCCCCGCACGTCTTCAGCGCAGCGCCTCCGAAACAGTTAACTCCCGGAACTTTTCGGGGTGAAGCAGATGTGCAGTTGTCATGTTGTCTGCTATGTACACGCAAGTGAATGGTTAAGATAGATTAGGGTAAGAAAGGGAGAAGAAAATGAAAGAAGAGGGCCAGTCAAGTTCCGCACGCGGAACTTACTGCGCCAGACAGGTCCCAATCAGTCTGATAACACTGTTACATAGAAACTCCTAAAATGTCTAAATTTCTGAACGAACAAACTTGCCTCTTTCCCAAAAACTACAGTGCCTCTGGTTCCCCAGTGCATGCTCAGACCGCAGCGCTTATCTGTCCCTTTTTTTTTTTTTTTCCTTTAACCGCTGCTTCTTCGCTTCGCACCCGCGCATTGTCTCCCCAGATCATCGAGAACGCGCATCATCAGAAATCTTTAATTCATGTTTGTACATTCAACTGCCAAACCTCATAACATCAAACAGGCAATCATCCAAAGCCATAGCCTATTGCTTTAACCAGCATCATACTTTAAATCAGGAATTATTCCTCAAACAGCCTGAAAAAGCCTGAAACAGCCTGCCCCTATGAGCCCAGTGCCGATCCGTCCCGGTCCAACACAACTGAAACTTTTTTTTTTTTTTTTTTTTGTTTCAAGACTTAAGTCCGCAACTGCCTCATTACTACTTCTCAAATCACTTCTGGTTCCGAGATCTCGTTCTCTTGCCTTAGATCCAATCGTCATCGGATCGCAACTGCTTACGTCCCATCCACCTTGTCCAGCCAGTACAAAGTAATGGAATCAATATTTCCCACTTCTGTCGCGAGGCGCTCACAGCGCACCTCGAGCAGCCTAGCTCACCGGCTAGTAACACCAGAAGACGGCAGTTTCGACAGGCTGTCCAACGACACCTGTACGAGGGGCTGGCACTCAATCAGCGACAGAAAACTCCGGTGCACAATCTCCCCACGGACTGAGACCCACAGACGAGGCAGTGTGGCTCACAGGGCACAGAACAGCTCAGAAAACACCATGCAGCCGAAAACAACACAAAACAAACACCCGAGGTACCCCAAACAGACAAAACTCCTCACCGCTCCGTCGCAGCTCAGGGATCAGACAGACAAAATAATTTCCACTCACCAGAACAGTGGTCCGTTCGTTCGTCCGACTTTGTCCCCGTCCAGTCGCTGCGGTTGTCCATCACGAGACCGGATTCCTCAAAACCTACGGAATATTTCGGCCAAAAAGAGCTTTCTCTCACTGATCAGGACCGCAGCGAGTGGAACCAGCAGACAAAGCACAGAAAAACAAGTAAAAAATCCAGGGACGCCAACTGTTATGTTGAAATTTGGGCATATCTCACTCAAAAGCATACACTCAAATTCAACCATAATTGTGTTCCGGTGATGCAGCCAATTCGGTTATTAAACAAAGCACTGACAACCTGACGGAGGTGCAAAAGGGAGTTTTATTCTCCAAGTCTGCATGCAAAATTCAGAGAGGTCATTACAGAAATGCTGGATGGTTCAGGAATGACAAAGTATCAGTAGGGAACAATTGCCTTTAAACATCACATGAAAACATCAGGACCTTGGATAAGTTCTCTAGACGTCAAACTGGCAGACTCGTTGGAGCCTGAACGATAACAAAACTGTGGCCTTCGAATCGAGACCAGAAGTCATGGACTCATGACACAGCACTTTAGCTCAAAATGCAATCTTTAACATAACAGGTTCACAAGGGTGTGCTGTCAAGAAAAAAAAAAATCAATTTCGAGAGTACGATATGAATGAGGAAAATTTATACAAGAAGAGAGAAACTATGAGTCTGTCTTTGTACATCAGTGAGGGATTGTGAGAGGAAGACAGAGAAAATGACATCTGTTAGTGGTAATTAATTTCATTGCACAAAAAAAGGAACAACAATTTATCCTCCTTAATGAATTAGTATTCACCCAGACAGATGATAACTAATCACCTCCAAGCTTACTTGTTTGAAGATATATTGTACTGAATATGTATGAACATTTGTCTCGTCAGTGTGGGAGACAATAAGAGCAGTTAACCCATGATTGTTAGCTTGCAGTGGAAAGAGACATCGGTTGTATGAAGTGTTGCTAAATATATCAATAGTTTGATAAGTTTGCCTTTAAGATTTTTTTTTCCTCAATAAAAAGAAATTCCTTTTTTTCTAACTACTAATTGTCTGTCCCACTGTCCCATCGTCAGTTGCCTTGACAATAAATTGTGATACATTTCCATTAGACACATTTAATTCTTGATGTGTTTAGATCTTTATAATTGTGAGGTGTAGAGGATTTACAGAGACTTATTGATTACTAAGAGCGACAAAACAAATATACACAAATATAGGAAGGCTTCAGCATGGGGGAAAAATATCAACCTTAGATTTTATGTGGCCTGGATCACACAAAAACATTCAGTACTAAAGACAATGCTCTAAACATTTCTGTAGTTTCTCACAGCAGGTACCAGCAGGAAATGTGATGCAGCCCAGACATCATATTCCCCAGGGACCAGCTCCAGCTTGCTTGGGCACTCTCATGCCAGATGGGATATGCCGTGCTTTTGTTCTGTGCCAGGCTATCCCCCATTTGGATGTGCCAAGAACATCTCCACAGGGAGACATTCAGGGTTTATCAGAACGTCCAAGCAGCTTCCCCTGCCAGGTGATCAAATCGACCAAAAAACTCCTGCTTTGATGAACTATTGATTGATGACCTGCTTTCTACTGTGACATGGAGTTTGTTGTTTATAGACCGTGACTAGCAAAGAAGTCAAAAGCAAAAACCGAATTGGCATCAAATGAGGAAGTTGGTTTGTCATAGTTACCCATCTCACCAACAATGGTGATTGTCACCAACACTCAACGTACTGAGCGCAGGTAAACAATGTAGCTAGCTCTGTCTCCCAATATGCTTTCTATTACGATATAGATACTTAAAACAAAATAATTTATGCAGAAAAGTAGTGTCAAATTGAACATGACAGTGAAACCCCCCATAGTGAAAAAGATGTAGAATCAGACAAGGTGGAGGAAGGACCTGAGACCCAACAGGTTTTATAAATACAGGAGTGATCGGAAGAAATTTGACCAAAAGCTTCCAAGTAAATTACAATGACGCTATTTTGAAAATGTTTAGGCCTTCATTATAAAACTTCTTTTTTTTTTCAGCCGTGTTTTGATACTTCAAAGCAAAATAGAGCGCACACTGTTTTTACGGACCATCGCGGGTTGCGGGTAGCAGGTAGCGGGCAACCCACAACCCACAACCCACGATTGCAAGATACCAAGTTTGCAGAAAGGGCAAAAGACACACCCACTGCCACACCTACAACGTGAGTAAGAGAGTCGGCATAACAGGTAGCAGCTTTAGGGAGCAGAAGATTGCATTAGCGGTTAGTGGAGGTTCCTAAACCCACAATTTGCGAGTAGTGGTTAATGCGTAGCGACTAGCAGGAAGTGTACGATCGGGGCCATAGTCTTCATATCTAATGCATCTATGGATGTACGTGCATGTGAGGTGTTAAAGCTACTACATTGATGGAAAAATCATCAGAAATCATAATGAATTACGAAAACAACACCAGTGACAGACCTGACAATTAACACAAAAAATGTTAATAACATTTATTTAGTCAAATTAAGTAAATAAAGCGTTTAGATTTTTTTTCCATACATACATTATAATAAAGGGCTTGCATCTGGGCTCCTCCCACCTATCATGTCAGATAAACTTGATCCCAACAAGTTCTACATCAGGGACGCTGAGAATCCAAGAGTCAACATGACACCCATTTAATTCACCTCAGTTGGTGTTTTAGACAAAGAATGAGGGAATTCAGTAAGAGCCCACTTTTTTCCTTTTTTAAAAAAAATAAAGTCTCAGTGGATACACTGAGACTTTATTAGGTAACACGGTGGCTTAGTGGTTGTTGCCTCACAGCTAGAAGGTTCCTGGTTCGAACCTCGGCGGGGGGGGGGGGGGGGGGGGGGGGGGGGTCCTGGCTTGCACCTCGGCAGGGGCCTTTCTGTGTGGAGTTTGCATGTTCTCCCCGTCCTTGCATGGGTTTCCTCCAGTCCAAAGACATGCATGTCAGGTTAATTAGTGGTTCTAAATTGCCTGTAAGAGTGAGTGTGAGTGGTTGTTTGTCTGTATGTGGCCCTGCGATAGACTGGCGACCTGTCCAGGGTGGACCCCTGCCTTTCACCCGTAGACAGCTGGGATAGGTTCCAGCAGATCCCCGTGACTCTTCAAGGATGAAACAGGTATAGATAATGGATGGATACACTGTAATTTTTTTCTGTATTTTTAAAATATTTAATTAACAAAAATAGACTGTGATTTTACCTGTCAAATGTAAAATAACAATAAATCACTGTAACTGTGAAAACACACAATATTTCTGTTATTTTACAAAAACCCCCATTAAAAATACATATACTTATTTTAAAAATACGTTCACAAATATATCGTAATTTCACAAATATTTGTCTGTTATTTAAGGGAATAAACTGTAAAACTGCTAGTGATCTGGCAGGTCCTTTTGGGTCGTTTCCCAGCATCCTTTGCAGCCCTGGTTGTTTAGGTGCTTATCTGTGTTTATTTGTTAGCTATTTGATTTAATGCCGCCATGTAAAGTCTGTTGCTGGTTTGACCCCCTGTTGATTCAGACCCCTTACATTTAACATGTTCATTTGTGTCACCCTGAGTTAAGTCTGTCTGTGTTCGAATAAGTACCCGTGAGTTTGTTCAATAAAGTGTGTAAATCTGTGTGCAAAAACAGGAAGTTGACAAAATACTCCTACTGCTAGTGCCATGGCTCTGTCAGGTGTTGCAGACTGGGCACCAATACATTGCAAAGGCTACAGTCCTTAAAATTGTAGCAATTTTGAACCCAATATCTAGTTTTTCAACAGTTTTTTGACATGTTTTGAAAGATGAATCACATTATTTTTTTGTGTCATATACTGTTACACAACACAAATTATTATACAACTTCTTTACATAAAATAATGTCATTGAAACCAATTATTAACAGCACATTTCTGTAAATTTAAGTATTATTATTCATAATACAGCATTTATTGACCATATTTCTAGGTAATTTTATTGTCTTAAAGTGTGAAAATGTTCCTAATTAAATGTTAAAAACAACCTAAAAATAAGGCAACATCTTGTTAAAATTACAACTACAAACTATTTTAATTATGAAAAAAAAATGTATTTTTATGAGAAAGTAATTTTCTGTTATTTCACGGTAATTTTCTGGTGCCCCAGCTGCCACAAAATTACATTTTTTTTTTACAATTTTTTTTTACATAGTACATTTTTTCATCTTTCATTTGCAGCAATGCTGTACTTTGGCTTCATATGAAAAAGAAACCCAACCCTGGTCTTTCCATTATCGGCAGCAGCATTCAACATTTAAGCCCTCCAATAGACGACTTCATGAATGATTCACAACTTCCTTTCACTAATAGTCTCGCCACAAGCGACTTCTCTTCTCATTGTGCAGATCTACATTGCTCCTTCTACACTCTTGTTAACTTCCTTTTCACCCCTTTTTAACCTTGTCCTTGTTTAACCTCTTTTATGCATCTATAAAACAAGGCATCTTTTGACTAAAGATCATTTAAAGTCTTTGCAACCATTTGGGCAAATGGAGCAGCCTACAGAAGCTTTGTAGGAGATTACTGAACCTATTTTTGACATCCCTGCACACTACAAGGTGTATATGAATAAATCTGGGCTCTCAATTACAGTCCTATATGTGAAACTGCAGCAGCATCAAATTAAGCATCCATATTACCATTTCCGTTTGACAAAATATTCGACTTTTAAAGTGGAAATGTATCTGTTTTTGGGGCATTTGTGTCAACTGTACATCATCAGGCGGAGCAATGACGGACAGTTTACTCATCCATGTCATTTTTTGGCATCATCCAAGCAGAACAAAGCAAAGTTTGCTCAAGATGATTCTTAGCAGTTCAACTTTTGTGCGTCTCTACCAGGAACAGAAAGAGTTTGAGATATCAAAAATGATCTTGACTTTTCACAGAGACTTTGGAGGTGAGGGGCATTTAACTGGGATATGGTTTATGATTTAACTATAAAAAGTTATGTTTTTTTTCTTCTGTTTTGACTTCTGGCTCAGTGAATTATAGTTGAAGAGTGGTGATGCATCCACCGTCTCAGCTCTGAGCCGATAGCTGCATTTTCATTTGTGGAACAAAGCTGGTTGCCAGCTGCTTCTGTGAGCCGCTTTCTTGTCTATTTATGATGCGTTAACTCAGCTACTTGCTGTTGGAATTATGTTTTTGTTTTTTAGGTGGAAAGGGTCGTTATAGGATTAAAGATGTGAGGGTTTCCCTATTATTGAGTCTACTTATGTGTATTTTGCATCATGCTTTTGTGGTTAAAAATAGTGTCATCTGCCCCTCGTGCAGTTGGAATTTTTTTTGGTTAGTTTTTCTATATGGTCAAAATAATTAACATTTGATGTTTTTGATTTTTATTTATTGAATCATTTTTTATGATCATTTTAATCCAAGCTGACATTTATCCTTTAACCTTTTATCATTTTCATGTAAAGTAGTATTTTTCAGGTCTCAGAGCAACCGAGAAAAAAAAAATCCACATAGCCAGATGTATTTTATTTGTGCATGACATAGTCTTTAAACCTGAAGGACATTTTTCCTATATGTGACTCTAAACTTTCTCTCCTGTCACGTGATGGCAAATCAGACAAAATCTCATCCTTTTTTCAGATGGAAGCAGTAAACTCCTTCTTTTCATTCGGCTGCAGGACACATCTCTGCGTCTCCAAACAACTTCAGAGGTTCACCAGCAGAAGTGAGAAAAGAAGCTGACAAGGAAGTCCACACACTTTCTCATTTGGTGTCAAAGCTGACAGCCCGTCAAGAGAAAACTGCAGCGGATTAGACAGGACAAGTAAGCATGACCACACACACACACACACACGCACACACACGCACACACACACACACACACACACACACACAAGGGGGGAGAGAAATGTGTTTTCTTCTGAAAGCCAGTGGGTCCAGAGTGCACACAGAGTCATTGGTATTCTGGTCTTGTGATGCTCTGGGAAGGTAAAGAAAGAAGTTTGACTGACCTCTGTCGTTGACCTATAAGATAACCTTTACCGTGTGTGTTCTGCAGCTTGACACCATCAGCCAGTGTGTGTTTAACAGCCAAATGGAGAAGGTCATGACTCGCAGAGACGGCTGAATCCAAACAGCTAGACCGACATCTTACTGACAAGGAAACGGTCTGTTAAATTATTCAACTCATTCAGACTGTTGGCATCACCCAAAGGGTTGCGGGAATGTATCGGCTGCATATGGACATCTCTTTTTCGTCCTTCACCACCTGCCACACTGACAAGTCTGCTGAACTCAATTCAGTTTGACAGTTCAGCCAACAGCATGCTCCAGTTTGGGTCTCAGTTCTCCCTTTCAGACAATCCTAGGTAAAATCTCCATCATTTAACTCAGTGCTTCCCAAACTGGGGGGGCACGCCCCCTGGGGGCTACATTGCTAGCATGGATGAGTTTGCGAAATGCCACACACTGGAGTGTCAAGCTCAAGTCCCATAGGACGTGGAGTGGAAGCGCCGTGCCATTCAAGTCAATGCTAGAAGGGCACCAGGACCGCCCGGCCGCGCTTTTCTGCCAGGGATACGTGTTGGGTCTATTTTGGCGCCTTACCGATGGTTGACCATCATTTTATACACAGCACAACGAGTTGGCAGGAAGTCAGATGCGAAAATAGCAATGAGAATCTGACTAGGTTTAAACTGACAATAAACTGCACTTAAAACTGATTTTGAGACACCATCATGGTGCTCACAAAGCACTTCTTTTTTTTTTAAAATCAAAAACAACTGTTGATTAACTTTTTTATTTTTTATTATTATTATTTTATCTTTTTATTTCCTCCTGTTTTAATGTAATGCTCTGTAATGCTTATGTAAAGCACCTTGAATTGTCTTGTACACGAAATGTGCTATACGAAATAAACTTGCCTTGCCTTGCCTTGCCTTCTCTCATTTACACACCAGCAAGTGGCTGCTGCAAGGCCCTGTGGGGGCAAACTGGGGTTCACTGTCTTACCAAAGGACACTTCGACACATGGACAGTTGGAGCCGGGATTAAACCACCAACATTACGGAGACTGGATGACCTGCTCTACCAACTGAGCTACAGCCGCCCAGAATGCAAAATGCAGTACCACTGGCAGGGTTGTACAGTGACATTTTTCAGAGATTGTGTTTTAGAAGAGGGTTTCATTAGAGATTTGAACCAGAAAAATGTAAGGGAAAGGGTCAGTCTATCAGCTGAAAAACACATTTTTGCATCATATCACATCAATCCACGCAGTACAGGAACAGAACTGCTCCTGTACAGAACTGTTAAAAATATAGCACCCTCTTGTATTTTGAAATTCTGTTTTCATTTCATTTCTTTTCATTTTAATTATATTTATATTTTTACTTATAAAAATACAATTTAATTAAATTATATAATATATATATTATATTTTAAATATAATTTAATTATATTTATATCATAATATTTGTTCACGTTAAGGACGCATCCTCTAAGTTTAACAGTCTCCTGTCCATTCTGTCTGCAAAAAAAGACCAAAGTAACTTTGGTCTCCCCGTGATCACCTCTTGTGACAACAATGTATTGATTATTCCCAGCAACACAATTTTTTTTCTTTTTTTTTTTTAATTTATCATAACATAAAATTAGAATTTTTGATTCAATTGTAATGAACTGGATCATATATTGGAAGCTATGAATTGGACCTATACAAGTCAAGTGAATTATTGTTTTACTGCACTTTCTCGTACATCATCACAGAGCTACGGTAATATATCATGACAGCAGCAAGTAAGAGAGTCCAGAAAGTAAGAACATATAATGAAACGAGAGATGAACCCCGTAAGAGTAAACCTTGGACAGAGCCAGAAAAGTGACTTAACTTTTATGGCTAAAAGTGACAAAAGCTCCTTTGTGTTGCTTTAAAATTGAAAACTATTAAGGTGCTGACAGTCATCCATAACATGCATAAGATGATAATATATTGCTTTACATCTGACAGTACTATACATTATATTCTTTAAATGGTTATTTTCAACACCCACCAGTTGTTTGACCAAAAATGTTCTATTATTTATGTGATTACACCAAGAATATTTCCACTATTTTCAGAAAGCATTTGATAATGATAAAAGAAAAAATGATAAAAGAAAAAAAGTGGAGTAAATATATTAGAAATGTGCCACTACCCCGTCCTTGTTTCAGCACTGCTTCACACACTGCTTCACACATTCAGACAGCTCCATCCCTTCATGGCTTATCACTAAGTGCTGCAGGTGAGTCTATGATTTCCACCAATCATTTCCGAGCCCCTCTGTCTGGCCGTGATGACTGTGTCCTGGGCCGGCTGGCTCACAGAGATACTGAGAGCAGAAGTCAAGTGCTGCATTGAGACTGCAGGGGATGGGCCCACTGCAGTGATGATCAATTAGACTTCTTCTTTTCTTCTTAAATGTCAGTGGCCCTCAAATGGATCACCATATCTGACAAGATTTTCTACAAAAGAGCACACTAGGAAAAATGCTTCCTCTTTCAAAAGGACTTAATTCAAAAGAGAGGATGATTATACACATTTTACACCATGACATGGTTTAAACCACCGAATGAAAGCATATGTTCAATCAGACAGGCTAAAAGAATACAATGAATTTATTGCACCTCATTTGCTTGCTAGGGTCAATTAACTAAATGGTTGTCATATCATTAGAGAAAACAAGTGGGGTTCCCTCTATTATTACAGGCCTGTTGGTGTCAGCAAAGATAACCGGGGTTGGAAGTGGGTGGTTTTCTCACCAGTACAGGAGAAACCACACAGAAGGACATCAGCACCTGAGCTCGACGTTTGCCCCCAAAGACAAGCTATAAAACTTAAATATCAGAAAATAATCTGGTTTTATTAACCAGTATTCTGTCATTTTCCACATAGCTGCGTAACTCATGACCGCTGGCTGTTTTCTAAGATGTGAGCAATCAGACGAGGTAGTGACTGAGGAAAGTCACATCCTAGTTTTCAACTCTCTTTTTCCAAAACATTCAGTTTAACTATCACATTTGTCAAGAGTTCTTGCCAGATACAGTCATTTCATTTTTGTCGCACAGCCAAAATATCACCAGAAACTAATAAATCCCCAATAGCAGAAAGAATATGAATAACAATATCACCGCTCAGTAATTATCTTAAAACTTATGGTTAAATGATTTAAACAACAGTCATCAACTCTCACATATGGTTTCATCCTGTTTGCTAGCCTGTAGTGATAAAACCGCTCATCTTAGTTATTTGTTTTATGGCACCTTTATCACATTGTTTAAACACAGCAGCATCATTTCAGATCCAGCTCTTCCTGCATCATGTGCAATAAGAAGGTAATATAAGTACTTTGTTCTGTAAATGATGCCTTTTTCATGCTACAACAGTAATAACATTTCATTTTGAATACCAAAACATTTCAAAACAATTGTCTTTACTGACACAAAACAAAAAGCACAGGGTGTTGTAGAAGAGCTTGATAGTCTGCACTTCCATCACTGTTTCAATGGCTCATCTTGCTGTACATCAGTGTTTGACCTCACAAATGTTCTTCTGGAAGAATGGTCCAAAATTCCCATAAACACACTCCTAAACCTTGTGGACAGCCTTCCCAGAAGAGCTGAAGCTGTTCCAGCTGCAAAGGGTGGAGCCACATCATATTGATTAGGAATGGGATGAACTAAAGCTCA
The DNA here is from genome assembly GCA_018398805.1 of Hirundichthys speculiger. Classification (NCBI taxonomy): domain Eukaryota; kingdom Metazoa; phylum Chordata; class Actinopteri; order Beloniformes; family Exocoetidae; genus Hirundichthys; species Hirundichthys speculiger. The sequence goes on from JAGFBZ010000234.1 coordinate 1,692,030, forward strand.
TATTGTTATGGTGTGGGTTGTGCACGGTGTGTTTCTGGGTTTAGTGAGGGTCTTGTCTTGTGTCCCCTGTCCTGAGTCTCTTGTTTCCTGTTTAACTTTGAAGGTCTGTCTTCATTGTGTTCTGCTTTTCTTCCTTCCCTGTGTTATCCTGATTTTTAACACCTGCCCTTTGTTTGTCCCTCTGTGTATTTAAGTCCGGTCCTTTCCCTTTCTGTTGCTGGATCATCTGTTCTCCTTCACAGATGTCTCTGCCCTTCTTCCTTCCATTTTCCTGCCTTGATGTCCGGTCACCCTGTTTTTTGGGTATTAGTTAATTTTGGAGTTTTGCCTTTTAGTTAGTGTTTGGGTCCTCCATACAACTCATAACACGACACATATGTAAGTCAAGGCAGGTGAGCGAATACTTTTGGCAATACAGTGTATATCTGTATAAATGGATACTACAGACATAGACTAATTTGGTCAAAACATGGTACACAGCATAACTATTATGTCTGTCCTAAGGTCTATATGTCCATACTGCTACATACAGACTTTTATACAGATCTCATTAGCCAGAATAAAATGTTCAAAATGTTTAACATATGTAGTCCACTGCTCACACGACTCATCAAAGGGATCCATATGTCCGATTGTTCCAGACATGACTTCAATCTTCAGTGATGACTATTAAACCTCACACGGTCAGCTCAGTAGCTGATTAGCTGGTTAGCTCAGTAGCCCCGGCAGCGTGGATGTTCAGTGGAGACGACCAAACTCCACCAGCACTGAACGTGAAGCAGCGAAAAAAAAAAAGGTCGAACTTCACAACTCGTCGCCAGTTTATATTATGTCTGTCCTATGGTCTATATGTCCATACTGCTACATACAGACTAAGAATCACTCGGATTCTCATAGCTGCTTTTCTTCATATCGCTCTGTATCGCTAGGAGCCTAATCTTTTATTGAACACTTACATGCTTCTTCTTGACAAAACCAGAGCTACAGAAAGTCTGAGCGCTAACTAGTGGCAGCTAACAACTTGTATCAATTCATAACACTTAAATGGAATGTCATCTCAACAAAAATTATTTCTACCCTTAAATTATTTCTACCTTCTACCCCTGTGTAACAATTCCAAAACTTAAAAATATGAATTGGGAGTTATATAACCGTATTACTCCTCTTCTGGAACACTAAACTCTTTTTTTTCTTTCTAAATACACACACACACACACACACACACACACATATATATATATATCCGTCTGGACAGATAACGTCTCCCCACTTCAGTTTCAGCTTGGTTATGTCCTGAGTTTTTGTCTGTTGTAGGTGGCTTAGTCATTTGGACCTCTTTGGTTTTGTTTTCATGGTGAGATTCATCAGTGGGTGGAGGTGTCGAACAAATCTCGCTCTGTGGGAACAACTCCGGAAGGCTGCAGATGCCATTTCCTGATGCTGTTCCTCTGCCCTTGTCAACACCTGATCTACATGGCATTTCCAAACACCTTGCTCTCCTACATTTACTTTGTATGACACAGGTCCAGTCTGTTCTATAACAACACCTAGTGCCCACTTCCCCACCCCCTTCCGGTAGTCACGAACTAGAACCGGCTCCCCCACCAGTAGCAGGATTGTACGGAGCTGAGCGTATGTGCTTGACTCCATTTGATCTCAAGAATGTGGAGAATTCATCAGAACAGAACTGCAGTCCTGTTATCACTCACAAGGATGTAAGGGATCCCATAATGGCTAAAAAGACCTCTCAGTAGCTGTACAGTTTTTCCAGCCGTAGAACTGTCCATAATGTGCACTTCAGGCCACTTGGAGGGTGCATCAACAGCCACCAAGTACATGTGTCCTTCAAACGGACCAGCAAAATCCAGGTGAATCCTTTCCCAGGGACTGGAAGGCCACATCCACGGATGCAGAGGGGCAAGACTTGGGTCTTTTCGCACCCGTTGGCATGAGTGGCACTATTTGGCTTGAAGCTCTATCTGGGAGTCAATTTCGGGCCACCACACGGCTCATGGCTCAGAGCCAAGCTCTTCATTCTCACCACACCAGGGTGTGCAACATGGAGCTCATTCAAGACCCGAGTTTAGGTGGTACAATCACACGGACCCCCCACATCAAACATCCCTGTTGTAAAGTGAGCTCATGATGACGCAGAAGGAAGGGTGACAATTCAACTGAGAAAACGACCAGTACTAACCATCTCTACCACCCGAGACAGTGTGGGGTCAGACGTGGTGTCACGTCTGATCTCAGTGCTACTGACTGGCAGAGTGTCCAATTGACTGGAATAGAACACATCCATGGTGTCTCTATTTTCAGTGGGAGTGTTGGGAAGTGGTAGCCGTGAAAGTCCATCTGCGTTAGCATTTAGTGTCCCTTTACGGTATTCAATGGTGTAGTCATGCGCTGAGAGAAGTAGCGCCCAACGTTGCCTCCGGGCAGCTGCCATAGATGGAACACTTTTTAGAGGACTCAGGATTGAGGTTAGCAGCCGATGATCTGTAAGGAGTGTGAACCTATTTCCATAGAGGTAGTGATGAAACTTTCATACTCCAAACACAATTGCCAATGCTTCTCTCTCAATCTGAGCATAATTTTGCTCCACTTTACTTAGTGTCCTGGAAGCATAGGCGATGGGCTTTTCCTCACCATCTGGCATGATATGTGAAAGCACGGCCTCAACCCCATATGGTGAGGCATCACACGCTAGACGGAGAGGCAACTCAGCATTGTAGTGAGTCAGCACCTGCTGGGAGACCATCAGAGTCTTGGCTTTCTGAAAGGCAGATTTGCAGGCTCCTGCCCACTTCCATCTCTGGCCTTTTTTCAGCAAAGCGTTCAGTGGTTGCAGAACTGTGGCAAGATCAGGAATGAAACGTCAATAATGATTTATCATCCCCAGGAATGAACGCAGCTGACTGACATCGGTGGGTGCTGGAGCCTCCACAACAGCTTTTACCTTTTCCGGGGATTTGTGTAATCCAGCTGAGTCAATAATATGGCACAAATACTCCACAGAGTCCTGGAAAAACAGGCACTTCTCCTGTTTGACATGTAGACCATACTCTTTCAATCTGCTCAGAACTGCATCCAAGGTTTTCAGATGGGTCTCATTATCAGGCCCACTCAACCAAGATGTCATCAAGGTAACAATGGGTAAAAGGGAGACCAAGTAGCACCTGGTCCATGGCTTTCTGGAATAAAGCAGGAGCTGATGCAATGCCAAATGGCCAGCGGTTGTAGCAGAACAACCCTTTCTGTGTGGAGACGGTTAGTAGGTTTTTGGACACCTCCTCCACTTCCATTTGGGAATACGCATTAGACAATTCAAGCTTACTGAAGCGCTGACCACCTGACAAAGAAGCAAAAAGGTCCTCGATACGTGGAATTGGATATTTATCCACACAGAGAGCTTGATTTACAGTGACCTTAAAATCACCACAGAGTCTTACAGTGCCGTCCTTTTTTTCTGACAGGCACCACAGGGGTAGCCCACTCACTATGTTCCACAGGTGAGATCACCCCAAGCTCCATAAGGCGTGGCAGTTCAGCCTCCACTCTAGGTTGGAGGGCATATAAAACAATACGTGGAGGGCAAAACTTTGGTACACAGTTAGGTTTGAGTGTCACCCTGGCTTTAATTCCTTTTAGTTTGCCCAGCTTTTTGGAAAACACAGCGGAATGTCTTTTTAACACCTTATCCAAGCTGTCTTTTGCTCCTTAGGTCATGGTCTACCTAGTTCAGCTTTATGATTCTCAGACACTCTCTGCCAAACAGCGGGGGAGCATCCACTTTGACGACATACTATGGTAAATCAGCACTCTTCTCATTAAACTCTACTTGCACTTTCATGACCCCTTCAGGTGTCAAAGGCTCTCCGGTATGTTCTCAGTACAACACTGGTAGGCTGCAGGGTCACTTTTTAAAATGAGTTTTTATACAGTCTCCATGGAATTAAAGACACCGCAGCCCCAGTGTCCAGTTCCATCTCAATGGTCTTTCCATTTATTGCAGGTTGTACAGTGATGTGAGCATATTTCCCCTTATGGGATAGAGTGTTAAGCCCCAGTTCATCATCTGTGTTTAATTTTTCTCCTTCACTCTCACTTCCAGTCTCATTAGCTGCAACATAATGCACCCTCTTTTTATCTCTCCACTTATGATTTGATGGATTGCCTTTAAAATCAGGTTTCACATCTCTGTTTATTCTCTCTTTCTGATTTACTTTTGGTTTTGTACTTGCACATCCGCCCAATGTGTCCTTTTTTTTCCACATTGGTGGCAGTCGCGATCCTTGTACCAGCAGGCATCATGCGAATGATTCGTTTTTCCACACCATCGGCACTTATCGGCAGATTTCTGAGAGATCAGCGCATGTACTTTGAGCGAGCCGCTTAACTGCTGCGCGTTGCGTGCCACCGTCTCAGCTGATACCGCGAAGTTGACGGCTTTCTGGAAGGACAGGCTTTCCTCCGTCAACAACCGCTTCTGCACACTCTCGCACTTCAATCCACAAACGAACCTGTCGCGCAGTGCATCCTCCAAATGCGCCCCAAAGTCACAATGTTCAGAAAGTCTCTTCAGTACCGCCACATATTGCGCCACTGACTCTCCCTCTTCCTGATTGCGTTTGTTGAAGCGGAAACTCTCCCCAATCACGAGCGGTTTCAGTGTAAAATGGGCTTGCAAGGGCTCCACAATGTGTTTATAATCCATATCCCCAGGTTTCGGAGGGGCAACTAACGTGCGCAGCAAGGCATATTTCTTCGGGCCCATCACACTGAACAAAACCGGCACTTTCTTTGCGTCCCTGATCTCATTAGCCAGGATAAAATGTTCAAAACATTTAACATATGTAGTCCACTGCTCACACGACTCATCAAAGGGATCCATATGTCCGATTGTTCCAGCTATGACTTCAATCTTCAATGGTGACTTTCAAACCTCACACGGTCAGCTCAGTAGCTGATTAGCTGGTTAGCTCAGTAGCCCCGGCAGCGTGGATGTTCAATGGAGACGACCAAACTCCACCAGCACTGAACGTGAAGCAGCGAAAAAAAAAGGTCAAACTTCACACCTCGTCACCAGTTTATATTATGTCTGTATTATTATGTATGTCCATACTGCTACATACAGACTAAGAATCACTCGGATACTCATAGCTGCTTTTCTTCATAGGCTGTATCGCTAGGAGCCTAATCTTTTATTGAACGCTTACATGCTTCTTCTTGACATAACCAGAGCTACAGAAAGTCTGAGTGCCAACTAGTGGCAGCTAACAGCTTGTATCAATACATAACAATAACAGTCCCACATCTGCACTATTTCAAAGATACACAAGACAGTATGCTATTTCTGAAAAAGAAAAAGAAAAAAAAATCTGACCAGATTGCCTCACACACTTCAATAGTAATTCAATTCACCAAAACAGCACCAAAACAGCAGAAAGCACAGTCACAGTGGTCAGGAGGCTTTTTTTTTTTTACCAGTTATGCCCCAACATACATTGGAAACTGCTGTTCCAGTATGCGATACCTCCATGATGTGGTGTGATGTATGTGGTGATGTATGTCCTGCATGCAGGATGTCTCTTTGAAAATGGCCTCAGGCTTTGAAAGTTAGCATTAGCATGGCACACTACAAGGTGTTGGTGCCTCTGAAATCCAATATATACTTATGCAATGTGTATGTGTGTATATATATATATAAAATATATATATATATATATATATATATATTCAGCTATCTTTATTCATCCTGTTCTGGTGGATGTACCTTTTGCTCCTGGAGGTGGATTGGAACCAACTTGCCTTATTCCTCTTTGTGTCACCACCTGAAACAGACAGAAAGTTCAGAATTAATGGCATTTTTGATCTGTAGGTTACATACAGAGCTCCAGCAGTGTCCTGGAGGTGGATGAGAGGCTGCTGGCTCCATCGCCTATCTGATTTCAGAGCACCGTTCTTGGCCTTGCTCGCTCTGAGATCCCGCCAGGCCTGTTTATTACATTATTACAAGCTACACATGTCAGCCTTGTGTGTGCGTTTATCTCACCTGCTGAGGCCTTTGTACCATATGGAGACCTGTTTCATCCACATTAAAAATCATGTGTGGGGGGAATTTATGCCTGTTAAAGATAAGGAGAAAGGGAATCTAAACTACTTAATTTCAGAGAATAAAACACTTGCATTGGAACAATCAATTCACCCACCTGTCCATGACTACTGCCAGATAATCATAGACGTCCCCAACAGTCATTCTATTGAAGCCAGTGGCCCTTCAGAGGGTTGAACCACTCTGGACCTGAACCAGAACCACTCTGGACCTGCAGACTGTGTCTCCTTCCAGTTGGCAGGCATGGCGACATGGTTCGGGTCTGCATGGGGACATGGTTCTTGTCTGTATGGGGACATGGTTCTTGTCTGCATGGGGACATGGTTCTTGTCTGCATGGGGACATGGTTCTTGTCTGCATGGAGACTTGGTTCTTGTCTGCATGGGAACATGGTTCTTGTCTGCATGGGGACATGGTTCTTGTCTGCATGGGGACATGGTTCTTGTCTGCATGGGGACATGGTTCTTGTCTGTATGGGGACATGGTTCTTGTCTGCATGAGGACATGGTTCTTGTCTGCATGGAGACTTGGTTCTTGTCTGTATGGGGACATGGTTCTTGTCTGTATGGGGGCATGGTTCTTGTCTGCATGGGGACATGGTTCTTGTCTGCATGGGGACATGGTTCTTGTCTGCATGAGGACATGGTTCTTGTCTGCATGGGGACATGGTTCTTGTCTGCATGAGGACATGGTTCTTGTCTGCATGAGGACATGGTTCTTGTCTGTATGGGGGCATGGTTCTTGTCTGCATGGAGACTTGGTTCTTGTCTGTATGGGGGCATGGTTCTTGTCTGCATGGAGGACATGGTTCTTGTCTGTATGGGGACATGGTTCTTGTCTGCATGAGGACATGGTTCTTGTCTGCATGGACATGGTTCTTGTCTGCATGGGGACATGGTTCTTGTCTGTATGGGGACATGGTTCTTGTCTGCATGAGGACATGGTTCTTGTCTGCATGGGGACATGGTTCTTGTCTGCATGGGGACATGGTTCTTGTCTGTATGGGGGCATGGTTCTTGTCTGCATGAGGACATGGTTCTTGTCTGTATGGGGGCATGGTTCTTGTCTGCATGAGGACATGGTTCTTGTCTGCATGGGGACATGGTTCTTGTCTGCATGAGGACATGGTTCTTGTCTGTATGGGGACATGGTTCTTGTCTGTATGGGGGCATGGTTCTTGTCTGCATGAGGACATGGTTCTTGTCTGCATGGGGACATGGTTCTTGTCTGCATGGGGACATGGTTCTTGTCTGCATGAGGACATGGTTCTTGTCTGCATGGGGACATGGTTCTTGTCTGTATGAGGACATGGTTCTTGTCTGCATGAGGACATGGTTCTTGTCTGCATGGGGACATGGTTCTTGTCTGCATGAGGACATGGTTCTTGTCTGTATGGGGGCATGGTTCTTGTCTGCATGGAGACTTGGTTCTTGTCTGTATGGAGACTTGGTTCTTGTCTGTATGGGGACATGGTTCTTGTCTGCATGAGGACATGGTTCTTGTCTGCATGGACATGGTTCTTGTCTGCATGGGGACATGGTTCTTGTCTGCATGAGGACATGGTTCTTGTCTGTATGGGGACATGGTTCTTGTCTGTGTATGGGGGCATGGTTCTTGTCTGCATGAGGACATGGTTCTTGTCTGCATGGGGACATGGTTCTTGTCTGCATGGGGACATGGTTCTTGTCTGCATGAGGACATGGTTCTTGTCTGTATGGAGACATGGTTCTTGTCTGCATGGAGACTTGGTTCTTGTCTGTATGGGGACATGGTTCTTGTCTGCATGGAGACTTGGTTCTTGTCTGTATGGGGGCATGGTTCTTGTCTCCATACTCAAAGGCCAGTGTGCGGCACTTAGCTGGAGAGAGTTCAGCAAGTTCTTTCAGGTGTTTCTTAGATACAGGGGGTGTCTCACATTACCCAGTGTCTCACAATACCCCATTCTCCCCATAATCATCGAAATCCCAATATAGTTGCATCAAAATCCATCCATAACTTTTTGAGTTATCTTGAACACAGACGAACAGACAGATAAACTCTGGCAAAAACATAACCTCCTTGGCGGAGGTAATTATTTATGACTGTGCTTATCAGTGCACCCGCCTGACCTTAGGGCGCAAGCAATTGAATATGTTCTTACTTTTTATCTATTTATTTGTTGTTGTTGATCACGTGACATCTATTTATGAAACACCTTCAGGCTCCTTTTCCAAAGTTTGCCACTTAACTTTCCGTCCTCATGTCTCCTCTGAGATGTCAAACTCCGTTGCTTTGGTGTCATTTGTCTGTTGGTACAATAATCTGCAGTTTAGATACTCGACTTCCCTCCTCTTCTTCTGTGCTTTTAAGAGTTTTCTGCATGCTCCCGGTCGATCTCATTATAGAGACATCCCAATGTCTGGGGAAAATATAACTCCAAAGGTTGCAGCCGTTGGAGGGAAGATAACAATGTTCTAACATCAGCGTAAACATCTTTACCGCAGCACTCGTCACCTTATGACAATCTGTCTCATCTCTCATGGAGCTGATGCTGTGGAAGCCTCTCTTCAGTGCAGTAATGTGTCAAACAAGACAAGTCGTGAGCAAACTACCTGTAACTTTTTACACTCTCACTCAAACTCTGGTTGTAAAAATGCAGGCTGCTCCGGAGGATGGCAAAGTGATGCAAACAAACAAATCCGCTCTCTCAAACTTCATTACAAACTCCTCTGCAGTACAGGATGAGAGGAGAATCTAACTGGGAGAAACTTCTAGCAGTCTGTGCCGAAATGCATCCGAATATCATGATGAAAAATAATTTCAGTCCACCTCAACTGGCTCTAAATTTTTTTTTCACCTCATTTAAACAGAAATGAAAAGTCAATTTAATATGGTGCTTGAAAGCATGTCGGTAAATACTGAAACACATAGAAAATCATTCAGTACTGCATTAATAACTTGGATTTTCAACATTTTGCAGCAATCTTAGTTGGGATGGATAAATGAATGGATGGATGGATGGATGGATGGATCCATTGTATATGTGTTTCTCATAAACTGATAAACAGCACAACACCCCACTTTACAACCTGAAGACAAGTTTTGAGTTGTAAGAGATTGTTTTCATCTGCAGGTTAAGTGCTTCAAAAATGAGATTCCATGGGAGTGAGCACACTGAATCGACTCGGGTCACGCAATAAGATTCAAAGCTCCAGAGCGACGACTTAATGCACAAGGTTCAGCACCCTACTGACGGTTTAGAATAGACTTCAGTGCCGACGTTAGATCTGTTTTTGTATTGATTTTCAGAAGTCCCACCTTGCAGAGAAAATGGAGAACAAGAGAGTGTAAATACACATTTTATTTTGTTTTGTTGTATATTGCTGTCGTGATGGAAAAATGAAAACAAAAATGAATCTAGATTAAATCATTTCACACTGGACTTTCCCAGACAGCTAATTTAAAGTTTCCAGTGATCAACTACAGACCATCACAGAAATACAGGGTCAAAAGTACAGCAGGCACATGGTGAGGAGCTCAGTCATCCAGGAGGGCCTCGGATTACAGTCACTGCTCCTCCGTGTTGAAAGGAGTTGAGGTGTTTTTAGCATCAGGTCAGGTCAGGACATATTCTACAGAAGATGTTTCAGACATTCTCCATCATGGAGAGTCCTCAGGGCAGACCCAGGGCTTGCTGCAGAGATTATTTCTCTGAAATGGCTCAAGAATGTCTTGGTGTCTCCGTGGAAGAGCATAGTGAGGTCACTGGTGAGAGGGAGATTGCCAGTCCGTCACAAATGATTTATGAGGCCAATACTGCTTTAATGTTTTCCCATGCGACTGGCACCTCTGGCCCGAATCAAAAGATGATTGTGGCTGTTTGGTTGCATTTTTCGTGACATTAACATTTGTGTCTGTCCTTTTTAAAAACTTAGTTCCCTGAAGGAGCTGAAACTTTTGCTACATTTTCAGAGTGAAAAATGTAACACTCTTTAAAATAAAACTATCCCTGAACAATAATCAGGAATAGTTTTGTAGGTACAACCCCTGTTGTAGGTACAAAGAAGGAACAACTCAAGATGAGGCATTGCTGTTAAAATCAGATTACAGAATGGACACATTTCACATTTAGGGATATGATTTGGATGTTACTGATGTGGAAGAGGAAGAATAAAGAAATAGAGCTCAACCTTGCAATGTGTTTTTTTTTCATTTAAATGATGTGTGTCATGCATTTTTAAGTATGTTTATGTCTGAATAGTAGGCCACAAAATAAAGCAGAGAATTCTGGGTTGAGCCACTAAGCACTAAACCTCTGTTTCTCTAAGATCCATCCCTGACAGGATCACTTTGGTTTCAAAACAGCCAAGAGGTCAAGAAAGACGTCTACAAAGCAATAAATTATGCCATGGGGGCTCTGTCTCATATATGTCCAATCTATACTTTTAAGAAGGAAATCACGAAAAATAATGGCATGTGAATGGACCACTCAGTCTGTACATACAGTATCCTTACTAAATAAATTCAAGTCATTTACTATTTAAATGAAACAAAAAAAATTTTATATGTGATGACTGTGAACATAGTAAAATGAGGCATTTCCCAGGAAAAAAAAAAAGAAAAAAGTTTTAAGCTGTTGTATTTAAATGAATGAAAAATTGCAGTTTTCAATTCAAACAAACTTCATCTTGGGAGCATGCAGTGAAAAACTCAGTTGATCCTCCTAACCTTGTTTAAATTCAAATTTGACTTGGGTTAAATTTTTATAAATCATCTCTCCTCTGCTTCCTTTCCATTCCTGTAGTCTTAATGAGCGGGATCACAGCAAGCACTAAATCATCATGGAGAGCAAATTACCGTAATCTGACAGCAGCCGAGCACCTGCGCAGCACCTTCATAACGACAGTGCAGTACCTTGAGAGCGCGAGAGAGAGATTGTGCACATTTGTGTGTGTGAATATGTCTAGGCTGTGTTGACTCCCAGAATGCAGTGCACTGGCGAGGCATTTACAGCCACCAGAGAGAAGCTTCCTCTCATCTCACTGGAGACTAAAGGTGAACCTTAATAAGTGGACACACACACACACACACACACACACATGAATGCACATGCCTTGCCAACCCTCCTCAGCTGCCTGTTCAAGAAAAGGGGTTTGACCTTTATCAGATGGGAGCGCTAACACGCTAATAGCCCTGTCTGCACTCCAATTAGAGCTGGTAAGAGAGGAGTTGAACAGAGCACGGTCCGCCATGAAGAATCTGACTGTGAGATGGGAATTGTACAGGCTGTGTGCCTCAGAGAGAGGGACGCAGCATAAAAGAGACGAGAAAGGGAATAAAAACATAGCACTGTAACGAGAGAGAGATAATGATAGATCCTGAAAGCTTTTTTTTTCAGTATTTAATAAGACATCCAGTCAAAAATGAGATCATGGAAGAGAAGACTTAAAATGTTTAAGCAATAAGTGTATAATTCTGCTTCAATAATATTGTGGCATTGCTGAAAGCACTTCTTTGTCTTTGGATGCTCACCAAATAGTGGTTAATAAAGTGACTGAGTCCAAAGGTGATGCTAAATCAGAGGTTTATGAATTTCAGTGGCATTTCTAGAAGATATAGTTCCACACTTGCCATGTGATGGTTTAGCTCACAAAGTGAGCATCTTTTGTTTTGGTATTTTTGCTTTACAGCTTATTTATTCACATTTATGTGACAACTAAAATGTTTCCTTTTATGACATCAAAATAATTTAAAGGTGACATGAACACAGTTGCATTATCACAATGTAGTGTTATGGTAGGTAACACTACATTGGGGCCCTGCATTGCATTTACCGTATTTTCCAGACTATAAGCCGCTACTTTTGTCCCACGCTTTAAACTGTTGGGAATAAAATATCTGAAGGCTGTTAAAGTTAAAACAGACATGAGGAAATGTCTCCTTTTTTATGACCTGAGTTCCTAAGCTTAGGTTTACGACTTAATTACTGCAGCATCCTCCGACCCCCGATCGACAGTTTGAAACCCCCGGAAAGTAGTTTGTTTATTAACCAGGATTTGTGATTGGACATCTGGATTTCCGTAGACAAAGGACCATAGAACTCAGAAGAACCAAGGATCCGCCTTCCTCTGGATCCTTAAAGACAGGCACAAACTAACTTGGAGTATGCATTTTGTCCATGGCAGCATCTTGGTGATGTTGTGGACAAGTGTACCATCGGCTGATTAAAATATTCTGCATGGCATAATAATTCTTTGTATTCATGATAGTATTAAATTCTTTGATTTATCTTTGTCTCTAGACTTGTCATTTAGGCACCAGATAAAAAGAACATGGAGAGAAACTATTCAAAACCATGAGGCTTATACAGAGATTCATCTTTTCTATGAATTTTTCTTCAGCCCTCAAGGGGCGCTCTAGCAGGAAGTGAAAAACCAAAAAACAAACCAAGTATTTAAAGACTATTCTGTTTTTGTTATGTATCCTGTTGGCTATGCTAGTCTACATTCATTTTGTGAGCATCAATACCTATTATTATTGGACAAACTGATTAATCCAGGTGTGTCTGACCATTGTAGCTACTCGGACACACCTTGGATTTATCAGTTTGTCCAGTTTGTTGGTTCCTCAGTGGATTTCAGGGTTCTAAGTGGACCCGCCGCAGAGGTTAGGTTTTAATCACAGATGCGGACCGGACGCAGCGTGGAGCCAGCAGGTCCGTGATCCGGCTCCAAAGCGGATCCAGCACTGAGTGCAAGTGGACTCCGATACGGGTCCGTTTCGCAGGTCCGTTCAGGATGTCTTTGCTGTGTGGGGGGGTTTCAGTACACAGGAGGAGGAAAAATCAGTTCAGGTATATGAATAAACACTTATTGTACAAAATCTTTCGATGTAAATATCTTATTTCTCAGCCTGGATACCGACGGCTTATAGTCCGGTGTGGCTTATATGTGACAAAATATATATTTCGTTTATATTTTAGTGGGTGCGGCTTATATTCAGGTGCGGCTTATAGTCCAGAAAATACAGAAGTTTAAAATCTAGTTTGATCTTGAAAATCAAGTGCATGAGTGGAAAGCACTGGGTACATAAATGTAATACAAGTACATAAATCTGTACCTGTAAGTGGAATCTGTCATGTCAAGTTAATAATCCTGCAACACAAGGGCACAAAACAGTCTTGATGAGCAGATAATATGCTCTCCTTCACGGTGTGAACAAATGGCTCAATAAGTGCAGGGCTGTGATGGCTTACATGATGTATCCCTTCCTACACTGTCTCAATTGCCTTACAGCCTTTCAAATGTTTGACTTTCTGTTTTGGTTGGTGAGGTTTGATCATTTTTGCATGGCCGTAGGAGGAGGTGTGGGACAGTGGTTCATGGAAGAGTGCCAGGAAAAACTAATTTAACACAGCTGCAGTAAATACTTAATTAGTTTCTCCCTCTATTTAGGCAGTGGCCTGCTGGGGCCAGAGGAGGAGGAACACATGCAACCAGGCCTGGAATTTCGTGATTTGAGGGACAAGGCCACTTGGCCTCCAAAGGGGCATTTTTTTTGAGGGCACAAAGGCCAAATGCCAGGGCAACACGGCCATAATAAAAAAACACAATATATGCTAATAAACGGCAGTTTTGAATTCAGAACCTTGGATATTTTTAATAGGCTACCACAACTTTTTGACTTTTATCAAAGGTAAACAGACAACAAAATAGGCAATGTCATTGACTTTTATCAGGTTATTACACATCCATAAATTTAATTTAAATCGCCATCTGATGATGGGGATGGAGAACCTGGCTGAAAAATTTAAAACAGTTTTATGATGAATCATAGTGGCACAACTAATTAATATATTTCATTTCATTTCATTTTATTGATTCATTCCAGACATGTCAAAACAATCTTTTAAAGCATAGACAATTTTAACACTATCATGAATCTATGTATCTGAAAATAAATATAATATATTTATAAAATATATAATAACGCATAACTCAATATACACTCACACATGTGTATAACCATAACTTAGAAACATATAGAACCTCTTGTAAATAAATCTAAATATTAAATGGACATATTCCCCCCCAAAAATAAAAAATAAACTAAATGTATATCCAATGTATACACACGGATCTATATACATACATACCAATATGCAAAACACATATCTGGTTTAACATGAAGAGCGACAGAAAAGGGGTATTAATTCCTTCCAAATATTATTTCCTAAATGTACCACATAAACTTAGGCTAAAATAAGAAGAATCTAACAATTAACTATTCCATGATAACCTTTTGAAGTAGGTGTCCATTTTTTGGCAGTTTTTTGCTGCATCTTCTAGAGCTCTTTTGCGAGTAATCCCGACTCGTTCCCGTCTTGGCATTCTTCTTTCTGAGGGAAAAAAGTTTAGAGTGAATATGTTAAATAATTTTTTAAAAATTATCACGTTTTCATCGCCTACTGATTATTCAAATGCTTAAACCACCCCGGAGCGTATTTCTGTAATGATTCGTGTTAAACAGTTTAGGTTTCACTTTTGCGCACCTGAAGTCTCAGAAGTGTATCGTGTATAGAACAGGGATGTCGTCGTTTAAATTAATCTATCTCAGCATCGTCATCCTGCCTGTAAATTCTTGTTGATTCATATGTCAATCGTGAGTTTTTGATGTGTTTTCTAGTCACAGATGTTTTCTCTTTAATTGAATTCCATTTAATGGCAACCTGATTTTGGCGATGAAATGAAGACTAACAAGCAAAGCTTCGCTGCACACATAGAAGAGAGACAGAGAAGTTGATTTGGCGAGAAAAGGATTATTTGAAGGCTTTAGTTTACGATAAAACAGCTGATTGCAGGAGACTGTTTACTTGGGTTGCCTTAGCAACCATAGCTCAGAAGGCTACAGTAGCGAGACATGACAGTCTCCGTCTGATATTGAAACATTAAAAATTCTTAGTAGGCTATAGCAATAAGATATGACACGAAAGATTTACAGAAGTGTTGATTTAGCTTGTTGGATAGCTAGTCAGTCAGTGGACTGGGATTCCTCTGTTTTGGTTCAACAAACAGTTATTCCATTTCAATAACACTTCTTTATGTTTCACCTTAAAGGCCTTTAAATCCACCTTTGAAACTGGTGAAGGGAATGTAGGAATGTGACCCAGCACAGTGTTGCCAGATGCATGATATTTATCATATTTGCACGAAAAATTATCCCTTTGTAAGATGTACGATTAATAATTGTTAAAAAAAAAAACCCAAATGTATGATAATTTCGACCTTTCCATGAAACACCTGATTAGCTATTTCAAATTAAACGCTTTTACGCAACAAAATGAAGGGGTACTTTTATTGAAGCGGCCATAGGAAGTGAAATGTGTTCATGCACTGTCACTTGTGAGCGTGAGTGGAAGGTGGCCATAGTGCGCAAAAACCCGGGAGGCACGAAGAAGTAGGCTCTGGCAACTCCTGTCACTACAATAAAGACCAAACACAGCCAAAGCGCATGCAATTTTAGCTGTGTCATGGTTGGACTTAGTGTACGATAGTTTGGACTAAAACACGGTAATTTGGGGGTCTCTGTATGATGATTTCATTTTTAACATTTGGCAACACTGATCCAGCAGGTCATTGTTTGTTTCCCTCAGTGCTCCAAAAGGAAGGCTTCAGCAGATGCATTACTGTATAGGGTTATGTGAATATATATATATGTATATATATATATATATATATATATATATTATACAGTGGAGGAAATAATCATTTGATCCCCCGCTGATTTTGGCAGTTGTCATACTAAGAAATAAATGAACAGTCTCAGATTTTTATGGCAGCTTTATTTTAACAGTTATAGAAAGAATATTGAAAAAAAAATTAGAAAATTACAAAAAATGAAAAATAAAAATTAATTTGCAAGTCATTGAGGGAAATAAGTATTTGATCCCCATCCAACGTTGACCAGTGTTGGCTCCCACAGACCACTGGCATACTACTAATCTCACTGAAGTAATTACCTGCATGAGAGACACCTGTTCCAAATAGTCACCTGTATAAAAAGCCATCTGCCCACAGACTCAGTAATACTCCACCATCTCCACCATGGGCAAGACTAAAGAGCTGTCAAAAGATGTCAGGGACAAAGTTGTTGAACTCCACAAGGCTGGGATGGGCTACAAAACCATAAGTGAGAAGCTGAATGAGAAGGTGACAACTGTTGATGCAATTATTTGGAAGTGGAAGAAGTACAACATGACTGTTAATCAACCTAGGCTGGGGGCTCCATGGAAGATATCACCTGGTGGGGTCTCAATGATCATGAGAAAGGTTAGAGATCAGCCAGAACTACACGGGAGGAGCTGGTTAATGATCTCAAGGCAGCTGGGACCACAATCACCAAGAAAACTATTAGAAAAACCCCACGATCGCAAGATACCGAATTTGTGGAAAGCGCAAGAGACATGCCAATTGCTGCACCTACAATGTGAGTAAGGGAGTCGGCATAATGGGTGGCAGCTTTAGGGAGCGGAAGATTGCATTAGCAGTTGGCGGAGGTTCCTAAATCAGCAATTTGCGGGTAGTGGGTAGTGGCTAACGGCTAACGGCTAGCGGGAGGTGTAAGATCGGGCCCCTAGTATGCAACTACATGAAACGTCTGACAGCTGTGCTGCCAACAAGCGTTTTGCCACCAAGTATTAGATCATGTTTTGCGAGGGGATCAAATACTTATTTCCCTCAATGACTTGCAAATTAATTTTTATTTTTCATTTCATGTAATTTTCTCAATTTTTTTTTCAATATTCTTTCTATAACTGTTAAAGTAAAGCTGCCATAGAAGTCTAAGACTGTTCATTTATTTCTTAGGATGACAACTACCATAATCAGTGGGGGATCAAATAGTTATTTCCTCCATTGTATATATAGTAACAGGCAATGTTATTCAGACAGTTCAGGAGCTCTGCTATCTCTGCAACAGATGACTTTGCTGACCTACATGCAGAGAACAGCAATTAAACAGTGAGAAAGAGAGAGAAAAAAGGCATAAAAATATCATTTAAAAATCAGATCTATGCAATATGTCAGTATGAAAATGTAATAGAAATTTTTGATTTACACTACCCAGTACATTTCATGAATTTATATTTTAAGCTTCTTTGGTGTTTTTCTACTGTTCGAAATCTTAATGAATTCTCTCTCACTGTTGTTTTTTGTCAGTCTTCACATTCAACCTGTGTTCATTGGGAAATTTATTTTTATTAAAGTACCTTTATTTATTTAATCAGTCTATGCTGTGATAGACTGGTGACCTGGCCAGTGTGCATCCGTCCTCTCATTTGTGAACAGTTGAAATAGCTGTTTCCTCCGTTGTCCATCTTCAAGAGTCTGCATATACATCTTTCTGAACTCCATAAGAGATTTGTCCACAAGTATGTTTTAATTTGGTCTGTGCATTACAATGGAAAAGTACATATCTGTGTATGTTAAGTCTCACCATCACCTAAAACATCAGTAAAATGTTTTCATTTTACTTGAAATAGGAGGATTAAACAGAATAATTAAAACATCGTGGCCATCAACACATTTAGAGGGTTATACATAATACATAAACAACCAACATCTGGTTTGTGTGAAAAAAATACTCCTTTTTTCACGTTTTTTTTTTTCAACTGCAACAGATACTTTTAAAACGGCTATCAGCCGTTTTGGGTGTGTGTGTGAGTGTGTGTAGTGGGACATAAGTGTGCATGTGCAGAGTAGGAGGTTGAGCTCCCTCCCCAGGAGCAGATTGAACTGTGAGCCAATGTGATATGAGATATACAGAGTTGCTGAACCCTAGCTGATTGGATGGTAACCGGGACTGATTGCTCTTTTCTTTTTTTTTTTTTTTTTGGCCTCCTGCAAACCTTTATCAGTTTTTCAGACAGTTGCAGCGTGGACAGAGAGACTGTGGAAAGTAAAGAAGATGAAAACACAATGGAGGCTTGAGTCCCACACCCTCCCAGCAACATAGATGGGCACAAAGAACTGTTTTCATTTAAAATAAGTACCAACAGCTGCAACCATAACAGCAACAGGTGGTGACATCCTGAGTTCCACCATAGCAATGTGGTTAGCTATTTTGTTGTCCAGATGTCTTATATCTACAAAGAAACATGCATCCTTTCAAAATATTTTGTTGGACTGTGGTCAAAGTATGCAAAACCACTGCTCACTGATTCTACATCCTGTTTCTTATCATAGTACAGAGTCCAAAACTCACCTTTCCTTCTTCAGTCATGCATCTGGGCAAAGAGTAAGAACCAGTCCGATATTTTCTTTTGATTCATGCATGTGCACGTAACCGGCAATTCAGGCATTTGGCGGTAATATTTCTGTGAGGGACCATCCAGTCGAGTCATACGATTATACAACAAAAATGGATATAAAGAAATGCTTACAGTACTCTGCTTCCCCAAGACCACCTGTTGCAACGAAAGAGAAAGCAAATCAGCCCAGAACGTCCATTTCTGAAGAGCAAGATTCTCCTGGAAGACACCACAGAACATCTGCTCCCTTGTCTACCGCTAGCTCTTCATCATAGACGAGCGTGGGACCGACCATCCCAGCCAAGCCATTTTACAAACATATCTTATCAGCATTTTCAGCAGTCGGAAACGTTCATTTGTGATTGGCTGGAATACAGTGACAAGGCCGATGCAGTTTTTTGTTTTTGCCATAGGCATTTTAACACAGCGCAGAGATCTTGGACACAGAGTGCCTTTGTGACTGTTGGTTTTTGTAACCGGAAAAATGCTACGGCAATAGATGGTGGATTTCATTATCACGAATTGTCAAAGGAGCATATTGCCTGCTGTACCCTGTGGAAGTAGCGGGAGAGGCAACTCAGTACTGGAACAGAGATTTCAACACTTGTCAATGCTGAGCAGCTAACAAAGAACTGGTATCGTGCTTCCTCCATCACTGATATTTTCAGTTGTTGCCTGGACGACGCCTGGCATGGAGGCTACTCGCTGCTGCTCCGGGGACTTATCCCTGCGACGCTGGACGCTCCAGTTTGTACCCGGTTTGTGGTGATCTGCGGTCGGATGTCTACATACTGTCTGCAGGGGGTGGATCGGTCCTCTTGCGGCTGGGGGAGACCTGCCGCCGTGGACATGGACGGTGTTGCTGGAGGCCGGTTCGGGAAAGCTAAGTAGTCTTGAACTGCTACCCGCGGCAACCACTGCCACTGGATCCGGGCTGCAGCATCACAGAGCCACTGTCACATGCTGCCCCCGTCCAGCAGTCTACACGCTGGATGGGTCAGCTGACCTGGCAGGGGCCGTCTGGTGACCTGGTGGGGCCCAGCACCGCCGGGGGAGACGACAATGGCCTGGTCGGGTCAGCATGATGAACCGGGCTCTGGGACGGTCGGCTCCGTTGCTCGCCGGACTGAAGGAGCTCAGTCTTCCCAGAGGAGACGGTCTGGTTCATCGGTGTTTCGTCCTCTGACCTGGAGATATCTCACTGGTCATCATTATGGAGATATACTGGTTTTAACGGCTGTTAACTGGTTTTAACGGCTGTTATCTGTTTTAACGGCTGTTATCTGGAGTTAGCAATCCGACCACAGGACCTGGCATGAAAAGGAGCGCTGGACGCTAGCAGCTCCTCTAGTACACCAGACTGGTGTACTGAAACTTGAATTTCCCCCTTGGGGGATTAATGAAGTATTTTTGAATTTGAATTTTCGGATTCTTGGTGGAAAACCAGTTGCCTTTATGGGACAAAACAGATCTTTTTGATAGAGCGTCTGATAGAGGAAGTGGGCCCTTCCTCTCATTGCTGGATTATATAATTAAAAAGGACCTGGAATTATCTAATGATCATTAACTAATGAAAATGATACAAAAATTATAATGCCCCACAATGCCACATGGGCCTGCCATGACATTTAAAATGAGCTCATAAGTACTATGAGCGGTGTACTGACAGAGACCATAGTTGAGGAAGTAAGTGACTCTAATAACACACTGAAAGAGGATGGAGTCCATGATCCTACTGGGTGTGAAAATACATCTATTGTATTGATATATCTATTGTATCAATTTGTAAACAAGTCATATGTTGTCACAAATTGTAACAAAGTGTAAGCAAAGCAATAGAAAGCAAAAGCGATGCAGAAACATTACCAAAAACCACCTTGGTACTACATCAAATAAGGCTAGAAGCATCAAAGACTCTCAGTCAAGTATGTGATGGTGCTGCTCTGACGTCTGGGAAACATGGAGAGGTGCAAAAGCTACTACAAGAGAAAATGGGCTGTCAGATACCCTATGTACACTGTCTAAATCATCAGCTACATCTAGTGATTGTGCATGCCATGTCAGCAGAGACCCCTCTACAAATTCTGCAAGAAGCCCTCAGTTGCTGTGAACTACAAAGAAATAAATCTTAAGTGCCTTCTTCTTGCCACTGCGTCAGTCGTTCTGCAGTTGTTCATCCACATAACATCCCTCTTGACTGAGATTGACACTGTGCTAACCTATGGAGCAGAGATATGAATGGAGACTGTGGGCCTGCAGGCTGAGATTGCTGAGCCCAGTTTCCCATTCATTGCCAAAATGGTCCACACAGTTCCTGCCTTGTTGGATCTCCCAAACAAGAGGACACAGACCTGTTGACAGGTCTAAATATTGTGACTTGTGCAAGAGCTTGTATGCATAAGCTGTGTTGTGATTAGTAGTTTTATAAGGCGTGGGACATGGCTACAGCTACCACTGCACCACTGAGACCCGCAATCCCTAAATGAAGACGGAAAGAGAAAATCAATACGGTTAAGTATCCAGTCATGGGAACTACGGATACAGGGAAGATGAAAAAACAAAACTTCAGACCATATTGATTCAGTACTTGGAGAGATGGAAACAATGAATGACTAATGAAGACTGGATGATACAAGACCCCCTGTCAAAGTACCACACAGTTCTAACTGGAGTTCCCACTGTGTTGAATGCTTTTACAGATGCTTTAACATCTGGCGCCTCCACACCAAGGTGTTAGAATTCATTCTTCACTTTAAGAACTGTACTTTTGGACTACAGATGTGGCATGCTCCACCAAAGAAAGGACCGACTTCTCTAGCTTGCGTTTGAGAAGGACTTAACCTGAAAACGCACTACTGAGTGGAAAAACACTGTTTTTTTAAATGTTCAGCACCTGCACTTGCTACTGCAGCTAGTCTGAAGGTAAACCACCATGCTTCACTTGTGATAGCAGCCTTGGCTTCATGATTTTTGAGTAATATCCTGAATGGTTTTTGGGACTGTTTTTTGTGCAGAGAAGGAATGACAGACTGTGGTTTAAACTGAAAGCCTTTTTGCAGCATTTGTCAGTGTGTGAAAAATAAAAGACCTTAGGTTGGAACCTGTGCCCAGTGAGTTGTTGGATTTTGTATTTTTATGGACAGCAAAATTACTTTATTCATATTTTAGAGTATCATTACCACAATGCCCCCTATAGGGTTTATTCTGGAGCCAACACTCCAGGGTGTTGGCTTAGTAGTCATTGGGTCAGTGGCAGGGTCCCCATCCACTCTAATATGATGATGATAATAATAATAATAATAATAATAATAATAATAATAATAATAATAATAATAATAATAATAATAATAGGGCTGTGTGTTGAGCCCACTACTCTACTCCCTCTACACGTCCAACTGTAGCCCCGCTGACCCAATGAACATCATTGTCAATTAGCTGATGACACAACGGTGGTGGGGCTGATTGCAGAGGGAAACGAGGTGGCCTGCAGAGGTGAGGTGTGCACCAAACAACTTATCTCTGAACATCACCAAGACCAAGGAACTCATCCTGGACTTCAGGCGGGACAGAGCTGCCCCCCCCCCCCCCCCCCCCCCCAGTCTCTTTAACCTGTTGCCTTCTGGCAGGTGCTTCAGGTCCATTCATGCCAGAACAAACAGATTCAGGGACAGCTTTTCTCTCAAAGCTGTTACCATACTGAACTCAAATTTGCAGTAATGCTAAACTGCATTACATTTACACTGACCACTGCACCACCTGACATAAACTACCTCAGTCGTTTTCTTATTGTGTATTCATATTTATACTGCTGAGTGTTTTTATTTTGATTATGCTGACTGTATGTGGCCACTGCCAGAGCTGGGATAGGTTCCAGCAGATCCCTCTGACCCTACGTAGGATTAATATGGATGGATGGATGGATGGATGGATGGATGGATGGATAGATGGATGGATGACTGTATGTGCACATTTATGGAGCCGCTCTTTCAATTTCATTATACTATGTATATTCACAATAAAGGCTTCTATTTCCTAAAACGAATACAAACAAACAAACAAAAAAAAACTAGAATTACAGTAAAACAACACAAAAGGCTAAACAGAAAATGTAGCAGTAGAGTTACAGGGAGTGTACTGTTTTAAACAGGTGAATTTTGAGTCTGGATTTAAACAAAGAGAGAGATTTGAGATTTTGGATGACTGGTGGGAGAGAATTCCAGAGTTTGGGAGTAGAGCTCTCCATGGTACTGAAGCACCATGGTAGTAGAGCTCTCCATGGTGCCGAAGCAGGCAGGGGGCACAGAGAGGTGGATGGAGGAGGATGACCTGAGGGAGCGGGAGGAGCAATGTTGAGGAGATCAGAAAGATAAGGGTGGAGGTTATGGATGGCCTTGAAGGTATATAGAAGAATCTTAAATATGATCCTGTTCTTAACTGGAAGCCAGTGTAATTCTTGAAGGACATCAGTGATGTGGTGAAAAGAGGGGGATCTCTGATGACGGGGGCAGCTGAATTTTGAAGAAGTTGAAGCTTTTGGAGGACTTTGTGAGAAAGGCCATAGAGTTACAGTTATCTAACTGAGGGATCATCCGATGGAGACAATTAATATTACGGAGGTGGAAATATGCAGATTGGGTTATGCTGTTAATATGAGACTGAAAAAATAAAGAGCTATTGAGGATGACAGCCAGACTCTTAACCTGAGGGGAGGGGGGAAACTAAGGAGCTGTTAATTGTAAACGAAGAGCTGTCTGCTTTGGATAGTGTAAATTTTGTGTCAAAGAGAATGAACTCTGTTTTATCACTATTTAATTTTAGAAAAATTGAGGTGAACCATAATTTTATTTTAGATAGACAGTGTGTGAGGGTGGAATTGTTTACTGGAAAGGTAGAGCTGGATGTCATCCGCAAAACAGTAAAAACTGATGTTAAATTCACTGAAAATAATGCCAATATAAATCAATGAAACATCTAAAAGATTTTAAAACTATAATTTCAAGGTGATAAAGTTATGTTGTGTTGCTTTTTTTTTAACAAAATAAAAGAAAGCAATTAAAAAGATTACAAGAAAAGCGCACAGACGGTAGACAATGTATCGGCATGTGGTACGTAAATCACACATGAGAAGAGTTTAAAATACAAGCTAAGTGGATGTGTTCAGGCGTCTGCAGTGTTGCACGTCCAAAGTATCAATGAACAGCTTCAGACATGACGAGTGTAACAGAAAGGGAAGGTTCAGAGGGTCTTTGACTGCAGCTTGATAACAAAGCACAACAATGGAAATAAGGAGCAAATTAGGCTTAAAGCAAATCTCAGAGATGTGATCTTCTTTTCCTTTCGGCTTTTTCCTTCAGCGGTCGCCACAGCGAATCAGCCAAAGCTCAGAGATGATGATGATGATGGTGGTTGGTTAAACATGACTAATGTTGAGCTGCTTGCACACTTTCCAGCCCTACCAACTGATGAACTGCATTATTTTTGAAAAAGCTGTCACTGTGTTTCTAATTCTGATGAAGTTTGGCTTTTCGTCTGTAGTCTATTTAATGTATAAAGTACAAAAGTAGACAGGTTGAAATGTTTGATGTTTCCCTCTTGGTTGAAAGGACACCCTGAGAGAAGTGGATAATGAGGGAGAGGAAGCAGAACAGGATGGAGTCAACAGAGAGCAAGAAAGAAAGCAACAAGAACCAGTTGAGAATGTGGACAGAGAAGGTTTGGATTTAACTGCAAAAGCAATCTACTGTATATAGTTAGTTCATTTTTAATTAAGTTTTCATCCAGCATGGCAAGACTGAGAACAGCAACAAGAGACAAAGCAGTTATTCTGCATCAGCAAGGTCTCTTACAAAGACATCAAAGCAGACGGGGGTGTAACAATGTGCTGTTCAAGCTCTTTTGAAGGAGCACAAAGAAACAAGGAATGTTGAGGAATGTATAGACACACTGTAAAATCGAATAGCTGTCATGACTTAAATAGATACGTTACCAGTACTAATATGTACTACTTATTGGTTTTAATAAGTAATGTATAATTGCACGGTATAAAAGTACATTTAACTTTTTATTCTGAGTGAAGTTAACGTGACGTAAGTCACCATCACCAGCTAATTCTGTTTTGAATGAACTTAACAGGGTTGAAGTTAGAGGTGGGCGGATCGATCCAAATATCGATAGTATCATATCATATCATATCGATATATCAATGCTGGTATTGATATCGAACGATACCCATGTAAAAAAGAATCAATAATGGCAGAAAGTAAAAGAGCTAGGTTTGGCTGTTTTTTAATCCCAAAAATAAAACAATGAGAAGTTAAAGGCTG
Source organism: Hirundichthys speculiger (assembly GCA_018398805.1). Taxonomy (NCBI): domain Eukaryota; kingdom Metazoa; phylum Chordata; class Actinopteri; order Beloniformes; family Exocoetidae; genus Hirundichthys; species Hirundichthys speculiger. The sequence continues at coordinate 1,716,754 of JAGFBZ010000234.1, forward strand.
TAAAATGCCGTGGAAACACTACAAATGTATTTAAGCACATGAAAAACCATGCACAAGAAAACAAAGAGCTGCAGAAACGGAAAGAGGAGGAGAGACATCCTCCATTTCCTGGCCCTGACAGACTCTCAACCCTGAGACAGAAACCATTGGCAGACAGAATCCAACAGAGAGGATCCAGGTAGATCAGAGTGGTCATCTGCAGCATCCATTCATATTACCTTTCAAAGTACATGTTACTTAAGTCATATGTTACTGAAACCAATCCAAAAAAATATAATTAAGACCTTAAAATAAACCAGTACATGTCATGTATCCCATTGAGAGGTGTGATCTCAGATAAATTAACACCAGATAATCCTTTATTTATTCCACAACTGGGAAATTTATAGAGATAAAGCAACAGTAAAGTATTGAAAGATATAATAGTTGGACTAGAAAATCATTATGATCAGAACAATTCAACTCCAAGGAATATTTACACAAAAATGTTAATGGTGATAATAAAGTATTTTGCCATAAAGCTATAAAGTTTTAAAGATTTTTAACAAAATAATCCAAAGACAAAAATAATAAAAACACCAAATGGTCAGCAGTTTCATGATAGATCAAGCTTAACATGAAAAAGTATCGGTATTGGTATCGGCGATACTGACCCTTTTTTTTAACTGGTATTAGATCGATACAAAAATTCCCAGTATCGCCCACCTCTAGTTGAAGTTATTGTCACAACAGGGCTTAAGTTATTGTCACTTGCCGAGAACATTTTTTTTTAAACAGACCCTAAAAGAACCAGATCTGCACATGTGCAGTAGAAGCCGGTGGACCGTCTTCGTGCTCACACACTTTTGCCGACAATATTAGTTGGCAAGTTGAGGATCTCTTCGCGTAAGGAAGAGTGGGATAAGTTATCAAATAAGTTCTATTTGTGTGTGAATTTTATCATTCTACTTTTGTTATATCGCCAACTATCATTTGCTACATATTTACTTAGCTAGCAAACACTGCGCAATTTGAGACATGTTAGTGGCTGTCCCGTACTCTACCGAGAGAGTCGAGAAAGACCACTCAAAAATAAAAAAAAAAACAGACATAACAGTGTGGTGGAGGTCGGTTATAAAAGTTATAATGATCCAACTACTGAACTCACTGAGTAGCTGACCAGTACGCTGATTTTTGTTGAACGTCGCAGGGAAAATAGTATTATCAATATGATATAAACTGAGAGGCTTCAGGTCTTGAAGGAGTTCCTGCGTCTGATCCTTCAGATGGTCTTTCAATTCTGACATGATTTCTTTTTTTTTTTTTTTAACTTTTTATTTTGTCTTTTTCAAGTTTTACAGGAAAGCAAGAGAGAAAAAAATAATAATAAAAATAAATAAAAAATAAAGAATGATGATAACAATTATAACATCATAACATAACATCCTGAGGGAGATGTACTATTATTGCCATTCATTTCTTTCCCTTCTTTAAGGGCATAGCTGGGATCTGACCTTAAATGTAGTCCATTTTTGCCACTTTTGAACAAAATCCCTTCCTTTAATTCTCAAACAAAAAGTAAATTTTTCCATGGCGTATATTTCTTCCACAATGTCTAGCCATTGTCTCAGTCCTGGGGGATCGCTTCTCATCCAAAGTCTTGTCAAGGCCTTTTTAGCAGCAACAGTCGATATTTTAAAGAGGTAGATATCTCTCTTTTCAATTAGTTCAACAGGGATAAGTCCCAAAGTATACAATCCTTGGGTCTTTAGGTACTCTTAGATTTAAAATTTCCTCCATTGTTTGGATAACATTATGCCAGAATAATTGTATTTTTGGGCATGTCCAAAAGATATGAGAATGATTGGCTATTACATGATCACACCCTCGCCAGCAGTTCTGTTGTTGTTGTGTTTGTTTAGTCTTAATGTGTGGAGTGATAAAAAAGCGTATGAGATTTTTCCATCTGAATTCTCGCCATCTTCTCGAACTAGTTGAAGATTGCTGTGTGTTGCACATGGAAAGCCAATCACTCTCTGACAATACAACATTGAGTTCTTGTTCCCATTTTGATTATATATATATAATGAGTTTCTTCCATTACATTTTTGGAGACAGCTATACAGTTTTGATACAATCTTTGAGGGGGTTCTTTTATATGCGCCCATCAAGAATACAATCATCTCATTGGTGTCCGCTGATAAATGCCTATTCACTTCCTTGTCATAAAAGCTACGTAGCTGTAAATAACGGTACAGATCTCCATTTTCAAGTTTAAACTCCCGTTTGAGTTTATCAAAGTTCTTAAAAGTTTTCCCTTCAACAAGTGTACATATTGCTGATATGCCCCTCTCTGACCACCTAAGAAATGTGTCATCTAATAACTTGGGGCCAAAGTCGGGTGAATGAGAGGGCCATATTAATAACTTACTGTCCCCCTCCATTTTGTTTTTCTTAACTTTCTCAAACCATGTTTTCAAAGTGTTCTCAAAATTGTATTATATTCCTTTTGATCTATACATTCTTTCCCCCCTAATCTAGCAGCGGGTGGCATTTTATCTAGTTTAAGTTCAATATTTTTCCATTTGGCTTGATATTCTGGGGAACACCAGTAGACAATGTATCGCAGCTGAGCTGCATAGTAGTATTGTTTAAAGTCAGGCAGGGCAAGACCTCCTCGTTCTTTATCTAGCTGGAGCGTTCTGAGTTTTATCCTAGGTTTTGCACCTGCCCAAATGAATCTAGATATTAACTTGTTCCATGCAGAGAACTGGAATTCTGGGATCCTAATGGGGAGTGAAAGGAAGACATATAATAGCCTGGGCAGTACATTCATTTTTATCACCTCTATCCTCGAACTGAAATCTAAAATTAATGTTGACCAGCGTGTTATATCTTTCTGAATTTTGTTGGTCAAAGTACGGTAATTAAATTCAAACAAGTCATTTAAATTCTGTGTAATTATTACAGCTAGATACTTTATCCAATTTGTGTCCCACTTTAGTTTGTGTTTACCCCTAATTTTACTATTTGGTAGGTAATTTAAGCAGAGTACCTGTGTTTTTTGGATGTTCAGTTTGTATCCTGACATCGTGCCATAATTTTCCAAGGTGGTTACGTTTGGGTTTTTTAGATAGGTGATAATGTCATCAGCAAACAGGCCTATTTTATGCTCCTCAGTTGCTATGTTAATCCCTTCCAGTTCATCATTTTGTCTGATGTCTTGAGCGAGTGGCTCAATAAATAACACAAAGAGGGAGGGGCTGAGACAGCATCCCTGCCTTGTACCTCTGTTGAGGTTAAAGTTTCCTGTCAAAGAGCCATTGATACTCAGCCTGGCAGTAGGACTACTATAGAGAGCTTTTATGCAATTAATAAATTGGTCATTAAAGCCAAATCTCTCCAGAACTTTATATAAAAAAGGCCAACTAACTCTATCGAATGCCTTCTCGGCATCGAGGCTAATCAAGGCTGTACTGAGTTGTCTTTTATTAATATGTTCTATAATATGTAGTGTGCGTCTGACATTATCCTGCGTTTGTCTCCCCTTTATTAACCCAGATTGATCTTCATCTATTAAGTAAGGAAGAAGATGTTCCAGCCTTCTAGAAATGATGGACGTGAATATTTTATAGTCTCCGTTTAATATGGAAATCGGTCTGTATGATTCACACAACTCTTTGTCTTTGCCTTCCTTTAGTATCACTGAAATCACTGTTTCCTTCCATGATGGAGGTATTTTACCATGTTTAAGAGTCCAATTCAGAGATTTAAGTAATGTAGGTGCAAGGTCCTCCCCAAAGATCTTGCACCACTCATTTGGGAAGCCATCACTTCCTGGGCACTTATTATTTTTCAAATTGCTGATAGCTCTGTCTAGTTCTTTCTTTGTAATTGGAGCGGATAGAGAATCATTTTGTACCTTGCCTATGGAGGGGAGATCCAGTGATAATAAATATTCATCATTCTCATCTTCCTCTGGATCTGATTCTGAGTATAGTGACATATAATATTTTTTGAAGCAATTTTCTATTTCCTGAGGTTTAAAAGTTATGACGTTATTCGATGGATCTCTAATCTTAGATATGCAGCTTTTAATTTGTTGTTTTCTAAAGTGTCGTGCCAGGATCTTTGTTGCTTTTGGACCAGATTCGTAAAAGGTTTGTTTTGTGAATCTCATTTTCTTTTCAAGTTCATCAGTCAGAGTTGCATCTATTTGTTTCCTGATTTCTTTTAACTGGTTCGTCAGTGTTACATCTTTATTCGTTTGTTTTTGTTTCTCTAATTTTTTCAATTCTTCCTGTTATTTTTCATATTTTAGCCTCTTCACTTTATTCATGTAAGCTGTCTGTGAAATCAAATTCCCTCTCATGATTGCTTTAATCGTATCCCATACCATCGTTGGTTCCATTTCACTATTACTTGTACTATTATTTTCAATACTGTCCTTAATTTCTCTTTTTATATCCTTAACAGTAATTGTGTTATTTAGAATACCACCATTCATTCTCCACAGTGTGCTTGTATGTCTGTCATTTAATTGTATAGTTAAGTAGACTGCATTATGGTCTGAAACATCCGAGGTTCCTATTGAACATTCTTTCACCCTTTGTCTATCTGCAGTATTCATCAGAAAGAAATCTATTCTAGAGTGAATCTGGTGAGTGGCTGAGAAATGGGTAAAATCCTTCTCTAAAGCATGGAGATTCCTCCAGACATCAAACATACCAGACTCTTTGATTAAGATGTTAAGGCTTTTTGACATATGCAGTTTGTGTTGTTTTTTACTTGTCGTGTCTAATGAGTAATTCAGAATTGTATTCCAGTCACCAGCACAGATTAGTATACCCTCACTGAAAGTGACAATTTTATCAAAAAACTGAGTAAAGATTTTTTTTATCGCTTTCTGGAGGTATATAGATACAAGCGAGTGTGACTAATATGTTATCAAGTTTTCCTTTGACTAAAACATATCTGCCTTCCTTATCTCCTTCTGCCTTAATCAAGTCAAAATTTAGAGAGTTAGACATCATAATAGCCACTCCTCTTTTCCTGCTATTTTTGCATGCACTAAAAAAGGAATTTGAATATCCAAACCTCTTCAATTTATTATGTTCTTCATTAGACAAATGCGTTTCTTGAAGCATTACAACATGTGATTTATCCTTTTTTTAACTTTGCCAACACTTTGCTCCTCTTAATCGGGTTTCTTAGGCCATTTACATTCAAAGATGTGATCTTTAAGCTATCCAACCTTGATATGAGCATCACATGTGACAATAGTCTCCCCCAGAAAAAAAAACAGAACAGTAATAACTATTATACAGAAAAAAGAAAAGAGAATCTAGGCTTCCAAAAGGGGGGGAGAACTGTCTCCCCCAAAGTGACCCAGTTGGAGGGTCGAGGGTTAAGTCTCTCATCTCGAGAGGGCCCAATATAAGAGATGGTTATTAATTCTAGCAAAAGAACTGTCCCCATCCTATGAGTCCAACTAAAATGTAACAGTAGTTGAGACCACACTACCTGTTGATAATCAAATCATAAGGCCATGATTTCTTGTTTTAACTGAGCTTTCCAATCAGTCTTTGGTGGGTCAGGGCGTGGATTAAGACACCCCCCCACTGCCGCGCAGGTCACAATGCATGAACTAAATGAATTACATACCTTACTAATTATTTATTGTATTTACCATTCATTTTCTGAACCCACTTTATCCTCACTACGGTCACGAGCGTTGCTGAAGGCTATCCCATCCTGGAGCTCAACGCACCACTCATCACCTAATTTCCATCAGGCTACAATAATAATGAATATTTACTGCAAATCAGTGTGACTTCTGCTGTTGCCTTTGAGAGACCAGTTCAGAAATAAGTGCTTTCACGCATGTCATTTCACGAAAACGGCATTAGAGTGCCACTCTCATATAATTTTCACAGCACAGTCTGTTCCTTTTGTTTTTATGTCCAGCATCCTTGAAAAAGATATCCGAGACCTCCGCCGAACCTCTGAGACTGACTTACCGAACCCCTTGGGTTCGACCGAACCCAGGTTAAGAACCACTGATCTAAGGACAAAAGACTGGACAGATTCATCAGGTTTTTGTTGACATCCATAAAACTGTGTCCTTATCACAGGTACTGGTACCTGCTCGTTCTACAGTTTATCGAGTTCAACTAAGATTTTGGCTGTAGTCTTCTGCCGATAAAACACTAATTTGGCTCTTTGCTATTCCTGTCAGAGCCCCCATTAAAATACTTACTTTACATCCCTCTCTCAGCCCAGCATATTGCACAATGCCCTGTAGCTGCTCTCTTCATTCTCCATATCTCACTTCAGCCTCAGGGTCCCTAAATCCTGGCACCCAAGGTACACCAGGAAAAATAGGCATCATTATGTTTACACAAAAAACACTAACTTTTAACTCTGCTCAAGCTGTGATCCTGACGCGCAACACCAACAATCCAGTGGCGATATCCTGTGTGTATATTGATGTCAAAAAAACTGTAAAAATTGTAATAGCTTATTGTAATAACTAATAAATATCGGCTAAAAATGATTATAAATACCGAGGGAAAAAAAACTGAGGGAGCGGTGTTAGTAGATGCTGAAGCGCATAGTGAGAAGAGGTCGGCAACTTTCTGCAGAGTCAATCACTACACCCTTCCTCTTCACCAGTGTGCACCAGTGCACGAAGCAAGGTCCATGAAGACATGGATTGGAAGAGTCTGGTGTGGATGACCTCGACTGGCCTGCACAGACTTCATCAGTTCTCAACGTTGAGAACTGATGAAGCCGCTTGGATAAGAGGTGAAACGTCTTCTAGACAAATCTAAGTCCAGTTGCCTATGATTCAATTGTTGCGAGAATACATTCTGTATACTTGACGAAGGCATGGCTCTGGACGTAAAGTTTAAAACGTAAAACCACCTGCAATGAAGTTTAAGGGAGTAGATGTTCCAATCCAATAGGGAGAGTTTTTGTATGAAATTGTTGCATTATGAGTCTGATCAAAAACAAACTTTAGGTTAGTCTCTAAGGTGTCCATGGGCACTTGAAGGTGCTTTATTATATCTGAAGACAGGAAAAGCTTGATGGATATTTTCTCAGCATCCCTTCTCGTTGCATAACTGCTCAGTGGGTTGGAAGCAGATAGTCAACCTATGTAGCACAGAAACACTCCTTCCATACAATAAAAAAGACATTTCATCATTTATTTTAGTCAACGGGAGATTTACAATATTTAACATGCACGTTTCCCGTTCAAAGGATAGTTATCTAAAAGGTGTACAATCATGAACAAGAGGTAGAAAGGAAAAGTTTCAGTCATTAATGCTGAAAGTACCATTATTCACTCTTGTCCAAAGGTACATCTCTCTCAATCACACCAATGTAGACACCCACGATTCATTGGTGCATGTGGGAAGGGGTGGGAGAGGAGGTGGGGATGGTTACGAGAACAGAGACAGATACAGATGGAGAGCGTTCAGAAAAGAGGAGAGAATAGAGGGAGAACAAACAGAGGAGAAGAAAGGACTCGAAGTGTGAAGAGTTTAATATTCTTCTCCAGCATCTTCTGTGTTGGGATTTGATGCCCATTTCAGTGTTGGAAATGATCCAGGCCGTGATAAATGGGACAAGGATACAGCACGACTGACGAGGAAAACAAGAAGAGGTTAAAAAAAAAAAAAAGAAAAGAAAAGAAAAGAAAAGAAAGAGGGCAGCATGGGATGACATTATATGAAACCACAGGAGGAAGCAAATCAGGGAGGCGAAAGGGCAGAAGAGCATGTTGCATTGAGCAGGACGTGCACCATAGCTGCAAGGTATCTCACCATCCAGCCCATTACACAGTTGACACCGGATTCCCAGTTGTTCAAGAAGCATCTGAGTGATTTTGTTTAAATCCCTTTCACCTCTCTGTGGCCTCCAGAAGAGAAAATATCAAAGTCAGAAGAAAAGAAAGAACAGAATTTCATTTTATCATGAGTCACCCTCTCACTTCTTAGAGCCCTGGGAGATAAGCTGTGGAAACTTTCTAAAAACAGTAAGCCATATATACTATTTAGTCAGCTCTCCCGTAAAATGTTCCTTCAGCTCAGTGAGACCTCTTGTCCTTCTTTTATGTACAGCTCTCTTAAGGCCACATCACGGCATTTCAATTAGGTACCAGCTTTGACTTGGTCGTTACAACACCTCAGTTCGTTTCTTTTCCTGTTGTACATGTGCCCTGACCTCTTCTGGCCAAATGGCCTCATCTTTGACTGAAAGGTTTTGGTATCCGGATGCTTGACAGGTGGTATGAAGGGTTTGTGCTGCTGTGTTTTTTTGTTTCATTTGGTTTCTGCTATACGGCTCTGTAACTTCTGGCCACACATCTCCACTTCTGTCTGAGCTGTTCAAAGCATTTTGCCATGTTGTCTTTACATAGAAGAGCCTTTTCCTGGAAACTCTTCCAAACAGGCCATGCTGTCATGGTTTGGGGTTGATCATTGTGGTCGTGGGTTTGGTTTTTGTATTTTCAGGTTTTTTTTTATTATTATTTTGGTCTGCTTTTCCTTGAGTTCTTTTTCATTGATGTTAACTTTACTTCCTGTGTTACTTTGAAAGTCTGTCTTTCCCTTGTTGAGTTTTGTTCTACTTGTTCATCTCCCTGATTGTTTGCACCTGTGTCTCGGTTGTTACTGGGTCTATTTAAGCTCTCTTGGTTGCTGGTTCACCTGTTTGCCTACCTGTGTTCCTGCCCTGCTGTCTCTCTGCTTCTTGGGGCTTCACTTCAGTTAAGTTGTTGGTTCCTGTTTCGAAACATTAAAGGACTTTTGTTGAACATTCCTGACTCTCCTGCATTGGGTCTGACCCTTGAGAAATCCGACACGCTTTCTTTTTTTTTTCTTTTCCTAAATGTACTGTCTGAACTTAAACTTTTATCACACTGACTGAGGGCTGTGGACTCTGAGATGTAGCTTTTGTTTAGTTTTTCTTTCTTTTTGCTGTTTTTCTTGGCATTTAATGGTCTGACTTTGGGCTGAATGTGCGAGGTCACATTCTTGCTTGATAATCTGCAGTTGTCTTTAAGAAAAATAAGATTCACAGTATGGCAAAAAATACCAATAGTTTGAAAATGGTCTCATAAACCATCTCATATTGATGGGCAATGAAAAGGGCTTGAGTCCTTCCTACAATCTTAATTACTGTGGAAGCACTGAGGGTAAACTTAGTTTTACACATGCTTTATTTTTGCATTTTCTTAATTTTTAAATGTTGGCTATGCATATTATTAAATCATTTGCTGTCATTCAAGGTTCTATTTAGCTGACTAAACAAAAAAGAAATGTCTCATTTTTAATGTCTATCAAGGTTAACACCGTTGTTTTTTAAATGACCTGATGTAGCAAAGCTTAGATCTGAAAAAGGGCTAACTTTCTTTCTGACATAAATGTATACTCACTGCTCTTTATTACTTTTAAATATGTTATCAGGAAACCTTTCCAACTTGAGTTTGTTGATATTTTGTCTTCAAAAGATTCTCAAAAGGACAAACTTTAAAAAATCAGAATTGCTTTACAAGGGGAAATAATTCAAGCAAACATAAAACATTTTGGGGGTTTCTTCTGAGTTTCCTTTTGATAATGATAATTATAATGAGTGTGATCCATTTTGTCAGCCAGGATCACAGTAAATGAGACAGGGCAGGGAAACATAACCGTTCAAAGGAATGCAAACATTTAACTCACAATGGGAGGAAAAACAACAGCTTTGAAATACTGTATAAAAAGAAAAATCTTGAGTGAAAAACAACTGACCTTTCAGTAAGCATCGCCCCTTTCCTAGTTACTGTTGCTAGGTCGGACATTCTCCATTAGGGACACTGTTATTTTGCCATTTTTGTTAATAATATACTATAATAACTCCATGGTGAAATATTGCTGCTGGGGACCTGCAACAGTGACTTGAAGTGTCCAGAACGTTTGGAGGGACATTTTTATTCTCTTTCCCAAACCAAAACAAGCACTGGAGAATCCAGGCTGTGGTTAAGTTGTGTCCGTCCACACAATCAACTGAACATGGGGAAAGTTACAAAACACACCTACATTTACTCCAAGGTAAGTTAGCTTTGTTTATTAGATGATTGATTTAACCACCGTTTAGTAAAAGTAATATGATTTAGCAGCAGAGAGGGTGATGAGTGAAAACATCTCTCTGTTAGCATTCCGGCTAGCTCGCTAGCCATCTATAAGCCTGCCTCGTTGTCTACAAATATATATGGTCCTGGATTTTTATTTTGTTAAGTATAATGTGAGGCTAGTGATGTTAACGTCACTTTATTAATTATATTAATACAATGCTGCGACTATCTGATGTTAACATAGCTCTGGTGTGGGACAGAGCTATGGACCAGAGCTAATGCTAACAGAGAACTCATCACCCTCCCTGCTGCTAAATCATATCATTACTTTTAATAAACAGTAGTTAAATCAATCATCTAATAAACAAAGCTAACTTACCTTGGAGTAAATGTAGGTGTGTTTTGTAACTTTCCCAACGTTCAGTTGATTGTGTGGACGGACACAACTGAACCCACAGCCTGGATTCTCCAGCGTTTGTTTTGGTTTGGGAAAGAGAATAAAAATGTCCCTCCAAAAGTTCTGGACACCTCGAGTCACTGTTGCAGGTCCCCAGCAGCTATATTTTACCATGGAGTTATTCTAGTGTGATATAAATACTGATGATAGGCATCGGAAAAATAGCAAAATAACATTGTCCTTAATGGAGGAGCAGTGAGAATGTCCGACCTAGCAACAGTAACTAGGAAGGGGGCGGTGCTTACCGAAAGGTCAGTTGCATATTTACTGAATAAAACCAGTCAAGTTCAAAAGAATATAGCCTTTAAAAGTCATTTGTCAAAAGACATTTAAAAGTCACTTCTTTAAAAGACAAAACTGTGACAGTTCACTATGAAAACAGATGTTTTCTTAGGTGAACCCTCTCACAGTTATCACAGAATAATTGATCACAGATATCTGTGCTGACGGCAGCTGCATCAGTTTGGTCTTCTGCTTGTAAACATAAAAGGAAGAACTGATTACTTTCTTTTTAAAATAAGGGGACAAGATGCTAAGTGTGGATCCTCATTCATATAAATGAAGCCACAAAAGTTCCAGTGAAGTAAAGTTTGGTCTTCTTATAGGAGATTGTGTGGATTTGTGCCAATTAACTTTCACTCAACCGTAGAAGAAGCGAGATAAGATCATTTCTGTGCAAATGGAGGAACTTCTAGAAACATTGCTGTTCTGCAAAGATCACCACAATAACACGATGTGAACCTACAGATGGAACGGCAGCAATAAACTACAATCTGCTAAGCTCTTTGCAGTTCTTTCCGTACACCCTGTATAATGCAAAGAAAAAAAAAAGACATGATAAATGGGATGTTTCACAGTCTTGTCATGATCTCGGTTGGCTGTGAGGTCCCATGTGGAGTTGTCTGTTCTGCCCTTCCTGTCCATGCGAGTGAGGGTGTGGCGCTCTGGCTTCCTGGTGCTTCATCCAGCGGCAATTTGTCATCGTGTCACTGGGTCGTATATCTTCCTCAGACTTCACAGCAGTCATCGCCAGGCTGCACTTCACTGCTCGCTGGGCAGCATTTAGGCCTGATTCAAGTATCACTCCAGTCATTTACACTGAATTTAAGTGGCCCAATTCTTATTTAGTCTCCTCTTGTGTGACACAGATCAGATATGACCAGTGGACATGTAAACAGTAAAAAAAGAAAAGAAAAAACAATATCAGGCAGATTCACTCAGGTGTCCAGAAAATGAAATGGTGGTGAGTGATGTAAACACCGTATGACCGTATGTCTTTTTCTTCTTCACTGTAAAATGTGTTTATTTTCTGGTTAGACTGCTTTGGAAAGCAATGGCTTGGATAGTATCTTCTGTTGTGTTTTTCACAACTTCAAGAATAACAAGGTGGACTCTGAGTTTCTATTGTAGCCATAAACTTTTCCTGACCCAGCCCCAGCTGACAACAGCAGTATAAATATTCATATGCGGTGAAACGCTGAGTGCTAATGGAAAAAGGTTCATACACTACATCTTCCATTTCATCTGCATTCATTTCACTTCTGAGTTAATTGAAAATGGCGTCATCTTTTTTCTGTTGCTGTCTAACTTCTTCCTGGCCAGTGGCCAAACCTGTCTACCTTGGACATTGTTTCTCCCCCTGGTAATTGCTGTAAATCCAGATATCAACACAATGTAAGTAACTCATTTAAATTGACCCAGTTTAACTCAAAGAGAAAAAAAAAGCCTATAGTGTGAATGCAGCCTTAGTTTTCTTGTCTTATGCTAGCTAGTGTGTGCTCTGTATGGTCAAAGTTAATGACTGATCACCCAATTTCCTCCTATAGAGTACACTACCTACACTGTAAAAAAATAATGGCTTAAATACAAGAAATAATTCTTCATCATAAAAAATTCTTCATCAAAAGGATTAATTACTGGGGAAATTCTGTCCATACAGCCAGATATTTTTACTTGAAAAGAAATCTTGCTTCTAGTTCAGACCTGCGAGGCATTCAAGGGCTTAAAATAAGTAAAAATTAAATAGATAAATATCTACAGCACAGTTACAAGTGAAAGACTTTAGCAAGTGAAAATTTAGAAAATTATCAAATAATTCTTAATTTTAGGTCCCTGTAAAAATGAAGATACATGAAAATAAAATCATAAACCAAGTGCATTTTACATAATGTTAGTAGAGAACATTAATGTGGTTGCTTGAAAGATTTTTAGAGAGAAACGCTGGAACTATAAGTTACTGAATTTAAGATTTTCTGTTTAATCAATCTATTAAAGACACATTTGTGATAAGCTTAGGAGCAAATCATGGACTCAAAAAGTAAATAATATTTTAAACACGGTAAACGACATCATATTTCAATTACTGTCAAGTATTGTCAAGAACAGAGCCATTGCTGACACATCTGAACACGTCAGACAAAAGCATTTTCAAATATTAATAATACACAGCGCTTTTTTTATTTGTTTCAAACAGAAAAAATGGGTGTTAGACATTTCAGCCAAAACATGATCTCAAAAGGGAAGCATGATGGAGACACATCGTGAGTTTTGGACGACACATCGTGAGTTTGTAAATGCTTTGCTAAGTCAAAACCTTAATTCAATCATCGGAAGAGGCTTGGAAGTGAGACAACAATCCAAAGCCCACAAATAAATCATTGTCAACATTGTTAAAGTAGGTGATAAATAATAGTTGGAAATGGCAAAAACAGCCAACCGTGGCAACATTTCCAAAATTGCCATTCTGTTGGCTGGGATGTTTGAGAGCATGCAGAGTTTGGATGTGAAGCAGATTAGATCTGAACACAAGCACAGACTGAGTTTTAGGAGAGAGCAGTAAAATATCTGAGCACGGAAGTAAAAAGATTCTGCTAAATTAAAAAAGGAAAGTTAAAAAATATATGTACATGAAATAACAGTTGCAATGTACTTATTTTGATGCATTTCTATGTTGTCTGAGCTGTATGTTCTTTGTTTCAGCGTGTGAAGCTGACCATTTTAAATGTATAATATCAATCAAAAGTTTCTCTGGCATTCTCTAAATACCAGAAATTATTGAGACAGCAGGTAAATACCTGCTCGTTTCACTGGAGGAACAAAAACATTTGCAGCTGAACAGTTATTAAAGAGTTCTTCCCTCTCAAATGACAGTGAGCACACAGACCTGACAGCAGCTGTCCCGTTAATTAACATTAATTAGTTTGCAGAGGCTAAAAAATGAGACGCCGCTATCTGAATGTTTTTCACAATACTGCTTTCTTTGTCTGAATATGAGCTCAATGAAGGTACTGAACAAATTGGAGGTCAGAATTAATTGTTTCTCAATTCACAACGGGTCATGAAGGCATGTGGATTTTTCCACATTCAAATACTTTTATCTTCACTCAGATGATGGAGTGAAATTCTGGCACTGAAGGTTGCTTTTAAAGAGAATGGCATGGCAGCACTGACAGGGTATTCCTACCATTAAACCAGAAAGTCATCTATTCAGTAACGAGACCCAAGATATGTTAGACCTAACTTTTATCTTAAGTGCTTTTCTTGGCTCTTGAAGACATTTAGGGCCCTATCTTACACCTCCTGCTACCCAATACCCATTACCTGCAAATTGCAGATTTAGGAGCCTCTGCCAACCGCTAATGCAATCTTCCGCTCCCAAAACCTGCTACCCATTATGCCGACTCCCTTACTCACATTGTAGGCGCGGCAATGGGCGTGTCTCTTGCGCTTTCCAAAAATTCGGTATCGTTTGGTACCTGTATCTCACAGATTTTGGATATTGGGTAGTGGGTGGTCAGACCACCCATTACCCAATATCCAAAATCTGCGAGATACCAGTACCGCAAGATACCGAGTTTGTGGAAAGCGCAACTGGCATGTCGGCGCGTAAAAAAGCGCGTCCAAATCAAGGTTATTATAGTTTTGAAATTTTCTTTAGTTTTTATTTTTATTTAGTTTTCCAGTTTGCTTTTTTATTTCAGTTTAGTTTTAGTTAGTTCAACAAGTAATTTAGTAGTTTTAGTTTAGTTTTTATTTTGAGGAATTGACTAGTTTCAGTTTAGTTTTTATTTAGTTTTAGTCTTAGTTTTAGTTTTTCTTCTTCTTGCAGTATGCAGCAGTTTATACACCTTTTCGACTTGAAAATTGTGGACATGCGCCCCCTAGTGGCCCCGCCATAACTGGAGGGTGCGGTGCTCCATCAAGTAACCCAAACACAGCAGCGTGGAGGATCTGTTACGGATAACACAGACATGTCTTGGATTGATGGTTGATTGGTTATGGAAATAGCATGATCTATTCCCATAATCAAACACTAAAAACTGTGGAACGCTGCAACGCTGGCTATAACTAACGTCAACAAGCCATAAAGATTATGCTGCTGTAATGTTAACGCGAGCGGTAAATTAGGCTATGTGTTAATGTTATATTTAATTTATTTGATCATTCTCCTAAGTCATTCATTCATTCATTCATTCATACATTTATAGGCTTGTGCTAGTACCGAGGGCTACAGTAGCCTCATACTGCTGTTCTTTCGGCCAGAATCGTCCGGGACTCTCAGCGAGACTATGAGTAGTACGAGATTGAATGTTAACAAAAACTCACCCGGCTGTATTCATTTGGAACAAAGTCCTTTCTGTTGATATTTTTCACCACGTCTTCCTAACTTCTTGTTCTGCAAACAAGGCAGTCTTCGTGCATACTTTCTTCTTCCATTGTCGAATTTTCACACCATTGTTGGCACAGTTTATGACGGAACATTATTCCCACTCGACCGACTCGACATTATAAAAATATATATTTGTAGAAAGAGAAAAACCACTGGTTAATCTGCGAGCCGGTGAAAGTGTCGCTCTGTAGCACCCTCCAGCAATGGCGGACGGGGTACTTCCGGGGGGCTGGCCCGAAAAGGTCTATATCCGCTATGCTGCCCCCTCTCTGGAGGGAGGGTAGCATAGCGGCTGCTGCAGGACAGGCAGTAATCTCTATGGCAGTAATCGAGGGAGAAAACGAAACGACAACGAAAACGAAGCTGAATTTATCTACAATTCAGTTTAGTTTTAGTTAGTTTTACATCCTTCATTGTAGTTTTTATTTAGTTTTCGTTTTTTTTTTTAATTGTAGTTTTTATTTTTATTTCAGTTAACTGAAATATTTTTTCATTGCTAGTTTTAGTTTTAGTCTTAGTTTTCGTTAACTATAATAACCCTGGTCCAAATCGCGTCATTGCGCGTCCACCCAGTCACATGTGAACTGCACAACCGGCTCTACCTCTCGATTATGCATCACTGTACTACTTGCATACGTTATTATTCTCTTAAGGGCAGAGGATGTCAGTACAGCTGTGGCATGATCCCATCCAGATGTTTGTGGAGGAAACGAGGAGATCACAGAACTCTGCTGTGGAGTTTCTTGTTCTGTGCTCGTATCCCTCTGACCCTCTCCTTGCGCTGGGAGCACCTGAGATGTTCTCAGTGGTAGAAGGTAGATGTCATCATACGTGTTCCTCTGGCTCAATGCTCATCCAATGATCCGTTCTGCAGTATTTTAAAAAGCACCGCTTCCAGCGGCTATGCGTCTTGGTGCAGCTGTGCGTCTTGGTGCGTCTGGCGCAGGGGATATGTTCAAGATAACTCAAAAAGTTATGGATGGATTTTGATGACATTTTCAGGAGTTGTCAGAAATGTGAAAAGGAAGAACTGATTTTATTTTGGGTGTGATCCGGAAGAAATCCTGGATTCTGGATCACCTTCAAATTTTTGCTAACATTGCGCTGTTTAGTTGTTTCTTGAACCCTAAAGCAACCACAACTGTTGTGTTTGGTGGAGGTCTGCACTCTCCGATTGCTTTTCTAGTTAAGAAATGCTTTCCTGGAAATTCACCGGCTCTATTTTTTTCTGAGCAGTTTGTTGGAACTTCTTGGAGTACAAAAGAAATTATTAAATCATTTGCTCCACATTAGTTAGAGCTAGTTATGTATATATCAGTGCAGAGGAGGAGGAAGCTCTACAGCAGAGTTCCAGACGAGCTGCCCATGAGAGCTGCTCCGATCTGGATGAAAAGACACTCCATAGCAGTTTGCAGGTAGCGGAACCTGCTCTTGAAGGCAATGGCTACTGACACACTGATTGGTTTAACAGGTGGAACGCCCTAACCACTCCCATGCATAATGTGTGCATAATATAGTGGTTGGCGCAGGTAATATCACAGGTTTCGGGAGGTGGAAGATTGCGTTCTTTGTGGGGGAACGCCCCTCCTGCTACCTGCTATCCCTTAATAGCAGCTTTAGGAGGTTTGGCGTAAGATAGGGCCCTTTATCCTCTCGTCTAAAAGGCTTATTTGGTTCTAACTGACTGGTGGGCATTTTAGGGTTGTGAGTGCTTGTTGGGACATTTAGACTTTCTTATTTTCTTATTTATTGGAGTCACACACACATATACACACAGATATATATATATATATATATATATATATATATATATATATATATATGTATATTAGAGATGTGCGGATGAACCGCGCACCCGCGGGCGGAGCGGATAATCCGCATATCGGGCGGATGACTCGTCAAAAAATAATACTTTCATTAAATTCGGGCGGGTTGCGGTTGAAGCACTCAAATAATAATAATAAGAAAAAATATTTTACATATTATTAAAAAGGATGGCGGGTCGGTTCGGTTTTGAAAATTGGTGAAAAAACAGACAGAGACAGAGATTTTAAGAAGCGGTTGCGGGTTAAAATATACATCATCCGCGCATCTCTAATATATATATATATATATATATATACAGTGGTACCTCTACTTACGAAATTAATTGGTTCTGGAAGTAGTTTCGTAACCTGAAAATTTTGTAAGTAAGTCTAAGTAGCATGTAAATGCCCAAATCCGTTCCAAGCCCCAAAATCCCAACATATTTTTTTTAAATGAATTATAAATAATACATGAAATGACATAAAAACCTGTAAGAAATACATGTTAGAACTAGAAAAGCACTCGGAGGACACAGACCTCCACCAAGCGCAACAATTATCGAAAATTTGAAAGTGATCCAGAATCAAGGATTTCTTCCGGATCACATCCAAAATGAAATTGGTTCTTCTTTTTCGCATTTCTGACAGCTCCTAAATATTTCATCAAAATCCATCCATAACTTTTTGAGTTATCTTGAACAGAGACAGACAGACAGATAAACGCCCACAAAAACATAACCTCCTTGGCTGAGGTAAAAATTGTTTGTTTACCTGGGTTGCTGGGTTACGCTCATACAGAACAAGGGGCCCTCCTAGCCAATGGGATGCCAGCAAGATGCTAAGCGATAGCCAATGACAGAGCAGCTCGGACGCATCGCTTTCAAACCAAGATACAGAGCCGACAAGTATGTTTACGTTCAGTAAACTCTGGGAGCTGCGAGTAGCAGCACTACCGTATTTTAGCCTTTCATATCCTGAAATTTCTTTCGTACCTAGAGGCAATATTTTCCTGTTTAGGGGGGGTTTCGTAACCTAAAAATTTCATATGTAGAGACATTGGTAAGTAGAGGTACCATTTTGTGTGTGTGTGTGTATATATATATATATATATATATATATATATATATATATATATATATAATCTTTACTAAGGCAGATTGTGACGATTAAACAGATTGAGATGAAAGGAAAGAGCAAAGATGATGAGCTAATCATGTCCTGGAGCTGTAAATTTTGTCTAAATGAAACTTGCACGCATATTAACAGACCTATTAACATAGCAGGTCATAGTAGCTCCTTTTTCATTAATTAGACCTTCAATCCTCAAGTGTCCAATTAAAAGGATCAAACACAAAGAATCAGCTCCAGCCCTGAATACACATGTAGAGAGTTGCTTTGCGTGCATGAGTATGTATCTCCTGAGAGAAATAATATCCCAAACTGGTTGTTGCTACTGAGATTGCTGCAGGATCTAGGCCTTCCTCTTTCTGTTGTTGTCATCATGGTGTCACCTTTCTGGAAACTGAGTAACCACAGTACCTCCGGAGTGACTGACATGCATCGATCTCTGAACATGGAGTCACCTCTCCGTAGTGTCATTGCGGCGTAATTGGATTGTAATTGGTGTTAAATGGTCTTTGTGTTAATGTTGCTAAAGGCCTTCTCTGTGGAAATTGTTCAACATTGACCAATTACAGTCCTGCAAGATTGACGTGGACTTCTGCCATCGATTTTTAAAATTCCTTCCCGTCAACATGATTGCATTGATTTTCCTCTGCGGTCTCTCGGGGTTTTTAATTGAATATCACATGACCACTATGATGCAGTCTCTTGGGCCGACACTATAATTATATCTCAAGGGCTCTTTCACTCTCGCGCATTCAGCACATTTCATTTCAGTGTCCTCACTCTTATCTCAACCACAGTGATGGTATTTATCAAGTCAGCGATGAATTGTAACCTTGTACTCTTGCGGCTCGAATTTAGGTCTGTTTTGCCCATCTTCTCCCTCACTTTCTGTTTATGGGCCGACAGACAACATGTGGAGTCTCCCCAAATGGTTCAAAATCCATTAAAAATTAAACAGTAGCAAGATGGTGCTTTCTTAATCAAGTCTATGTGATCTTGCAGATGCATTCAGCTTCACTGACAGAGAGAAACATGAAAGTGTGGAAGATTAGAAGCATAAGTTCGACTGAAAAAAAAAGGTTTTGAAGGCAATTTTGTGCACATATTTTCTCTGCCTATGTTTTTTTTTTTTAATCAACAATGCGATAATACATATGCAAAGTGTTTCAATACTACGTCTCTCACATTGAATGGATGGAACAGTGTTTTATCTAACCTCACAATTATCTTCTACGTAACTTTACTTGTCCTTTATGTGTACAAGTGCACACCGTGAAATTGTGCAGAGACGGTGTTCATATCTCTCTGCTGCATGTTTCCAATCTGGAATCCAGTGGGAATCACTGGGGAACAAAGAGAAGTTTCCATGAAATAGTGAGAATGCAAACAGTTTATCAAAATACATTGATCTTCATCAAAATGAAATGTTTCTTTTTTTGTCCACTCATCCATCCACGCATGATCTAGCTTCTTCTTATTCGGGGTCACTGAAGTCTGCAGGAGCCCCTCCCAGCTGTCTTTTGACAAAAGTAGGGCACACACTGGATGTTACGGCCAAGGTCTTCCGGTCGGGGACTTCTGTATATCATTTGTTGCCTAACGTGTGCGTGTGTGCTGATTGCCCTGTGCCAGCCCCGGAGGGTGGAATTTGCTGCTCCCTCCGGTCCGGAGTCCGTTGACGATTGGCTCCAGCAACTGGATGTGCCACCTCCCGCTGTCACCGAATGGACCAGACTCCGCCCTCTTTTCATCAGTGATGATTCCTGACACCTGGAGCTGATGGCTTTAAAAATGGACAGATTCCAGCATTCGGCGGAGGAGCCTGTGACTGGGCAGCTCCTCCCTTTTGTTTGTGACATTGGTCATTTGGATGTTTTGTGGACTTGATTTTGTGTTGGCATATGTAAAGGTTGGGATATTATACATTAAAGTTCCCTAAGTCCATTTACCATCCTGGGTTCTGTTTTATGTTACCTCTCTCTTTACTTGCAGAGCCAGAGTCGTAACACTGGACAATAGGCTGTAAGGCTAAAACTTCCCTTCACTGAAGGTCAGAACTATGGAGCCCCGTTAGGGTCATAATTCAATGAATAAATTAGTCTATTATTATAAAATACAGGTGTTTATTATTATGAAATATTTCCCATTATTATGATAATGGCTTTGTTTTTCATAAGAATGATTTGTGTCAATCACAGCAGAGAGGGCGGAGCCATTTATGTGATTGGCTGCTCTTTCATTCAGGCATAAGCAACAGAATAGTGAATCGTCAAATCGGGTCAAAATAGTATCGCCTGATAAATTATCATTTTCGATATTGTCTGCTAACCTGGTCACGGTTTCCCGTAGCTCAGTCCAAGCTGCCTCGGACTAGGAGCGCACCTTGATGACGCCACGGCCCGCTGCTAACGGGACCTCACGGCCAAAACTAGTCGATGTCAGAGCGTAGAATGGAGAAGGATCAGCCAATGAGCGTGCAGGTCAACCACTCACCCCGCCCAGTGGCAAAATGTCATTATTATGTAAAAGTTCATTCTTATGAAAAAGGAAGCAGTTATGTAAAAACTCATTTTTAGATTAAAAAAAAAAGCTATTCTGAAATAAACTATTATGCATTAATCTAAGATTAAATAATAAAATATATTTCATAATAATTACATTTTTTTCATAATAATGGGAAATATTTCATAATAATACACACACATTTCATAATAATGGGAAATATATAATAATAATAAACATGTATTTCTTAATAATGGGAAATATTTCATAATAATAAACATGTATTTCATAATAATGGGAAACAATTCATAATAATGGATACGTATTTCATAATAATAATTTCATATTAGTAGACTCATTTATTCACTGAATTATGACCCAAATGGGGCTCCATAGAGAACTAATGCTGCAATGACTGCGCCACAAGACAGAAGCTAGCAGACTGTTGCAGCTAAATGGTAACATGGGGTCAAAACTAAGCAACAGTGGCGTAGGCATACACAGCTCTGTCCAACACTCCCTCTTGTTGATGCGCGTATGTGTGTGTGCCTGTGTAATCTGTATGCATATTGTGCTGTGCGGTCTCCTGCTGGGGATTGGTTTGTTTTCAGGCCACAGGTGGTAGTCCTACCTCCTCACTGCTGCCATTGGTTCTTCGGTCCTTCCACTCTGCGCATCCAGATGAGCTGGAAGGTTCTGTCTGATCCTGCAGTCCTGAGGGGTGTACTAAGAAGCAAGTTCGACACAGCCAGGCTTTCTTTGGGTGAGCTGGCTTAACAAACCTGAAACTCGCCATCAGAGATAACTGATAACGATGGTGGTTATCAACTATCTTTGTTAACCGTGGCTTTCTGCTTTCTGCTCTGTGCGCGTTCACATAAAAGGGGGCGTTTGACGCGTCATTTGACGCCTATTCCAGATAAAATGGATAGATGGCGGTCCGTATATTTCAGTCAAGAGGAGCAGGTTTTAATAATGCAGGGCTATGAGGATTTCAAAGAAATCTTTACGGCCAAAAGCAACACTGTAGGTGCGAATAAAGCCAGAGAGGAGTGCTGGCAAAAAATTGCAGATTGTTTGAGTGAACGCTGGCGTGAGTGACTGCCGCTGCTCTCCGGATTTTAATTTAACTTTTTATTCCCATCTCGACTTTTGTGATGGTCATTCTACTATAATTTTGCTGATCTTTTTGTATTTTACATTCTGACATCATATTATATTGGATTATTTCACATTTGTATGGCTTTTTGAGCCTACCTGTGACCCCCGCGGCTCGTACTCCTCGGCCTGGCTGCTCCTGCTCTCTGGACCCGATTTCTGTGCCAGTATGTGGATTAACAGGTTGGCCATGTGGTCGCTATTTTTCTGGATTGTCCTGCTTTTTCAAACTAACTTCTCAACATCCCTGCTCCAATATTCGGCTGCTGAGCTCCTGAAACTTCGCCTCCACTCGACTGCTCCATCATCGGTTTTGCAGCTTTGCCCCGACGTTGCTCGTCTTCCTCGTCGGAGATACATCCACCGTGGGGTCCCGACGGAGTTTCAATATTGATGAATCTTCTTCCATCAAGTCCTTCTGGTCTTCATCTCGCCGTCAACCGAGGTATCGCTCCAGGAGAGGGGACCACGGTGTGCTAGCCAACCTAGCCAGGTCGGCTAACATTCCCTACACGAGCGACAACAGTAATCTTCGTTTCGGACTATTTAACATCCGCTCACTTTCGAGTAAGGACAGCTCCTTCAGGATATCATCATTGACCGCAAGTATGACTTTTTATGCCTGAATGAAACATGGCAACAACAACATGACTTTTCCCAGCTGAATGAAGCCACGCCCCCGGGGTTTGTTTACATCTGTCAGCCCCGTGTCACTGGCCGTGGGGGAGGTCTCGCGATTGATCTATCGAGAGAATTGGAAAGTCTCGTCTGTTTCTTTGCCAACATACCAGTCTTTTGAATCTCTTGCTTTAAACTGAATGGTCCTTCTCCTACCATAATTGCCACTGTTTACCGTCCACCCAAACCCAACTCTGACTTCATCAGTGAATTTTCTACTTTTCTCACTCAGATATCCTCCCTCTCCTCTAATATAATTGTACTTGATGATTTTAATATACATATGGACAATTCCAATAACTGCTTCACCAAAGACTTCATATCTTGCTTGGACAGTTTTGGATTACAGCAGTTAATCAACTTTCCCACCCACTCAAAAGGACATGTTCTGGACCTCATCTGCTGCTCTGGTGTTTCTCCTTACAACTTTTCTGCAGTTGACCTTCCCATTTCTGACCACATGCTCATTTCATTGATGGTTAATGTCAGTCTATCCAAAATTAAAAACAACATCGCACCATCTCATTCCGTAATATTAAGGACATTAACTTAACTTCATTGGATACTGGGATTGCTAATCTTCCTTGCTTCAACTCCACATCGACTCCGGACGAACTGCTCTCTCACTACAATAATGGCCTCCACAATCTATTGAACACCCTGGCACCCTTAAAAACCCGGACAGTCTCCTTCACCCAATCTGCACCTTGGTTTACACCTGAACTCCGTCACATCAAAGCCAAATGCCGCCAACTGGAACGCCTCAGCAGAAAAACTGGTCTCACTGTTCATAAGGATTTGTTCAAGAATCACATTCTCTTCTATAAGGACTCACTCTCCTCGGCAAATCCACCTACTATGCAGATTTAATTAGACAAGGCCACGGAAAAACACTCGAGCATTATTCACCTGGGTTAACAAAACCCTACACTCACCGGACTGTTTTCCTCCTCATTTCTACTCAACGGACTTCTGTAATTCCATTGTGGCATTCTTCAGCGAAAAGATTGACAATATTCATCAGAAATTAGCCCCTCTCATATCAGCAGCGCCGTCACCCTTCCCAGTTTTTCGAAATCTCTTTCTCTCAGCCGTTCTCCAGTTTCAAACTTCCCTCTGTTGCTGACATAACAGACCTCATCCATACTCTAAACCATCTACCTGTCAGCTTGATCCTCTCCCCACCTCTCTGGTCAAAGCCTCCATCCATTCTCTGACCCCTATAATAACTGCTATAGTTCATTCTTCTCTTAACTCTGGTATTGTTCCTTCAGCTCTCAAATCTGCCATAGTAACTCCAATTCTCAAAAAACCTGGTGCTGACCCTAATAATCTCAACAACCTTCGTCCCATTTCCAATTTACCATTTGTTTCCAAAATTCTAGAAAAAACTGTTGCATCTCAGGTTCATAATCACCTCTCCCACAACAACCTCTATGAACAGTTCCAGTCTGGTTTTCGTCCATTTCATAGCACTGAAACAGCACTTCTCAAGATCACCAATGACCTCCTAATCGCTGCAGACACTGGAACTCATCACCATTCTCATCCTCCTTGACCTGAGTGCGGCCTTTGACACAATCTCCCACACCATCCTCATTGACAGATTGACCACCATTGGACTATCCGACACACCCCTTTACTGGTTTAAGTCATATCTTTCTGGACGCACTCAGCAGGTTCAACTGAAAACATTTACATCACAACCTGTCCCCCTTTCCTCTGGTGTACCCCAAGGCTCAGTGCTTGGACCTCTCCTATTCATCATGTACCTTCTCCCTCTTGGTAGTATCTTCCATAAATATAATATACATTTTCATTGCTATGCTGATGACACCCAGCTCTACCTGTCCACCAAACCTACCTCTTCCCTCCCACCGACCTCCCTCACCGACTGCCTACAGGAAATCAGTTCCTGGTTCTCTTACAACTTCCTCAAGCTTAACAGTGACAAAACTGAGCTCCTCCTCATTGACACCAAATCCACCCTTTCAAAAATAGACAGTTTATCCATCTTTATTGACAACTCCTCAGTTTCCCCCTCCCCTCAGGTTAAGAGTCTGGGTGTCATCCTTGACAGTACACTTTCATATCAGTCCCACATTATTAATAATGTCACCCGCTCAGCCTATTTCCACTTACGGAATATCTCCCGTCTCCGCCCATCTCTCACACCCAACAGTACAGCTATCCTGGTTCACACTCTGGTTGCATCCCGCCTGGATTACTGCAACTCCCTGCTCTACGGTTTACCAGACAAATCCATCCATAAACTACAACTGGTTCAAAACTCTGCTGCCAGAATCATTTCCAGAACACCCTCTTCCAGTCATATAACACCAGTTCTACAGCAGCTCCATTGGCTTCCAATCAGATTCCGTATTATCTATAAAATCCTTCTCCTCACTTTCAAGGCTATCAATAACCTCGCTCCCCATTATATTGCTGAGCTCCTCCACATCAAAATTCCCACCCGCACTCTCAGGTCCTCCTCCTCTATCCAACTCTCCATCCCACTTGCTCGCCTGTCCACCATGGGGTCGAGGGCCTTCAGCCGCTCAGCCCCCCGCCTCTGGAACGCACTGCCACTGGACATTCAACACTCGGACTCTGTCACCACATTCAAATCACGCCTTAAAACTCACCTCTTCAGACAAGCATATCTACAGACTGATTTATCATTGGACTCATAATCTCACTATTACATTTCCTGTTTTGTACTGCATTTATATTTTTTAACTATCTTGTTTTTACTAATTATTTTATGAATCTTTGTACGGTGACCTTGAGTGTCTTGAAAGGCGCCTCTAAATAAAATGTATTATTATTATTATTATTAGATTGTGTAAATTCGTAAGTTATATTTATTTCACCACTTAATGCACCTTAATTAATCTCCCTCCCTCTTTTAGAGCGCTTAAACTTTAAACCTAATGCAGCAGATTTAAACAATATGTAGGTCTGACTGTCCCATTATGAATGATAAATGAAAATCACTTTAGTTTTTTGCCAAATCTATGTGAAATTAATTTAAGATTTAATATTATCTGTGATACCAATATACACTCACTGGCCACTTTAATAGGTACCCTATCACCCTGGGGAATCCCATGAATGAATTATATTAAAACATTTCACATGAAATTCCAAGTCACACTGATTATCAATATAATGGACTATTGATTTATGTTACCTGTGATTTAGTAAAACGCTTCTTTTATTTGAAAGCGTGGAGCAGATGGCCAGGGAATACTACAAACATATTCAGCAGTTCAGTTAGAGCAAGTACAACCTTTATTCCAGTATTCTGGCTCAGATTTTCTGCATCACCAACTGAATGCATGTAGGTTCCCGCAGCAAAGAAATGCACACTGTTTGCGCTACTGTGAGCGCACGGCTGCGTTTGGTGGCGCTGCCAATATATGGCTCTTCTATTACAAATGTAACGGATTCCCTCAGCTGGAAATTTACAGCGTTCATAAAGAATATGGTCATGGGAAGCCAGCGGATCAGTCCGGTCTCTGAATACTCTCCCTCCATTGCACAATCCTGGCGCTCAGGTCAACGGGATTGGGTGAAAGTGAAAGGGTGGCGCTTGTTTATAGCCGATTTGAGCCTAAACTCTGCACATAACCTGATCCGGACCAGGTTAAGCTTGCAGAGTAAATTACCATGGTGATCTAGCCAGGTTGAAAGAGAGCCACCTTCGTGGTAGTGGAAATCCTGGCTTTAGACTCAACATACCTCGCTAACCCTCTAATCTCGCTTCGTAGTACACCCCTCAGGTGGCTGACCTTCCAGCCCGCCTCATTATTGCTCTCCACTTATTCTCGTACCTTGAACTCTGTGTAGCTCGGTTTTGTGTTCTGCTGTCCCATTATTTTGGTTTTGGAGGATTTTGTTTTGTTTTCTTTTTTCATAGAAGCCTGTGTGCTACTTTTAGTTGTGACATGGTTTCTAGACTAAGTTCTACCTGACTTTTGTTTTCCTTTTTAGTGATTCGCCTCTTTATTTTTCTGAGAGGTTGTTTTTTGTCACATTTATTGTTCTTTCGGTTTCCTTTGATTGTTTGACCCACAAATGCCTATTAAATAGCTTTTCAAATAACACAGCTGGTTTATGTTGCGTCTCTTTTCACTCACGAGCTGGGCCGTTACAGTGACTCAAAAGGTGCTTAGTAAACCAAAAAGAATACGTCACCCAAGTACTGGCTGCCCATCACTGCCTGAAACAAATTCAAGTCACTTATGTTTGCCAACAAAGGTTTTACACCCAAATGTTTAAGCTCAGCCATGCAGGCTCATACACCGTGTTCCTCTCAGAAGCATCTTATGGTATGATCATCCCTTTACACCATTTGTGGAAATAGAAATAATGGAAATTACATGGAAATAATACTATAGTACTTTAGTATTATAGTATTATTAGTATTATTATAGTAGTATTATTTTATAAATATAATACTTAAGTGGCCAGTGTAGAGCAGGTCAGCTCATCCAACACCTGCACTATAATGAACATTTTTTTCCCCTCTTAGAGTTCCTCATACAGCGCGTATGACATAATGCGTGCTTTTTAGCAGAAATAATTTGCGGAGGGATTTTTTTGCACTGATTTAGAAAAAAAGACAGAAGCCGTGGAGGAGGAGGATTTACTGAAAGCGCCACATCGAAGAAGAGACAGATAAAATATCTGACCTCTAGGCTACTATAAAAATGTAATAATTAGCTGCACATTTATTTGTGTGTGAACAGGCCTTTATAATAATATAATTGAAGCCAACCTTTGCCAACTGCAGAAAATGTTTAATTGTCGACAATGACTGATCATGAGTTCTCCGCCAAGCGGAGAGTTTTGGGCAATAATTAACGGAGATATAGAGAAACAAGATCTTTGGCCCCATTTACCACAATGGTATCTGAAAATTTGAAAGTGAAAATTTCATCAAAAACCATCCATAACTTTTTTTAGTTATCTTGAACAAAGACAGACAGATAAACGCCAGCAAAAACACAAGCCTCCTTGGCGGAGGTAATAATTGTACTTCTAATGCACCTTTGTGACCTTCTCTAGGTTATACAAACACTGATCCAGCACTTCCTATTATACTATATACATATATACACTATATACAGGACAGAGAGCTGTTTAGAAGACTGAGGGTAACATGGGAGCTCAGTGGCTTCACCAAGGATATGTTGAGCATTTTGAGATAAAACCGCCAACCAGTGCAGTTGGAGGATGACCACTCCACTGACTGAACCGTGGTCATCCCAGTAGATGGTACTGGGATTATAACAACAATCACACTTGTGTCTGGTAATGTTCAACTGTCCACAATACTTTATCCAGTACATTACACCTGTTAGATCTGTGGTATCCAGATTTCTATCCTATTGAGAAGATAAACACTTGCTGAGGCAAAAACAATGTGTAAAATTGTGTTAAACCAACAAGATATTTTCTTTAAATTGATTGGGAAAGTACTGATAAAGCAGCATTTACTTTCTTATGATAAATTCAACTGCAGTTAGTGTCTTTAAATCTAATTATCATCTATAATGAACTTCAAACTAATTCACTGGTAGATCTTCCTAGTCCAACCAACCCAAACTTGCAAGAGACTTAATTAGTGATTTTTTTCTCTTATCATTAACTATTAAATAGAAAGCACAGAAGCAATAGATCACAATAAAAACGCTCCATATTTTTTAGAGGCAGCAGTAATATCTAATTCAACTGCTAGATCTGTGACATAATGATGTAGCTGAATCATCTCAGAGGGATGACAGTGACTGATTGATCAAACATCTACCTTGACTTTTATAAATTAATTAGAGCGGAACATCAAAAACTTTGATAAATGGATAGGCAGAACCTGAATGATGAATAATATCAAGAGTTACATTCCCACTAATGAAATAACAATGTTGGATCACCACCACCTCTCCACAAAGTCCAGTTTGTCCTCAGGTGGAAAAAATAAATAAAATAAAAAGCTAATCTTTTTAGGAGCATTGTTCAGATCACAGATTCTTCCTTTTATAAGAGCGTAAACAGGCAATGTGGAAGAAGATCAGAGGTCTGAAAGTCACCTCCAAGCATTTATTTTCTTTGGTAGTGGAGCTCAAACATAAGAGGTCAGAATTTTATTCCAAAAAAAAAAAAAAAAGATAAAATAAAGAGAACAAAGCCTTGCTGGTGTTCTTACATCAAGACAAGTGAAGAGATATGAGAGAAGGACACAGGGGAAGAAGAGTTTATTTTAATAATGAGCTCTTGTCTTGATGATTTCCTGCCTCCAGCTCGATCTTTTTGTTCTTCTGACTTTATTTAATGTACACAGTAGATATGGCCAAAAAGGAACTCCACTGTTTTGGTTTGAGTTGTTGAATACCTTCTTAGTATGAGCTGTAGACTAGTTTAACAAAATATGACGCAAGAAAACACACATTCATACGCTCTGTGAAGAAACACAAGCAAAGTAATTTGCATTATCTATATTCTTTTAACTTTCTCTGACAGTTTGTTTTCCACAACATGATGTAGTGTCTGAAAAACATGATATACATCTGATATCTACACAATATTTACCTTTTTTATATAAAGCTTAACTACAACTTGTTAACAGTGGAAGGCCTGACAGTTTAGGCCTTTGTTGGGGTTCACTGAGTTTGTTTCGGTCCATTATGTGAAAACATGCCCAAGGACACGTTCCCAGGTTTACAAATTAGGAAGATCCAAAATTAAGAGAAAAAGGGAGTAATAGCCTGTGGAGTAATATCTGCCAGATCTCCTAAAGCCACTATTAAGGGATAGTGGGTAGCGGGAGAGGCAATCCCCCACAAAGAACGCAATCTTCCACCTTCCTAAACCCGCTATCCCACCTGCGCTACCCGCTATATTATGCATAGGAGTGGTTAGGGCGTTCCACCTGTTAAACCAATCAGTGCGTCAGCAGCCATTGCCTTTAAGAGTGGTTGTGCTACCCGCTAACCGTTATGGAGCGTCTTTTCATCCAGATCGGAGCAGCTCTTGTGCGCAGCTCGTCTGGGACTCTGCTGTAGAGCTTCCTCCTCTTCCTTCTTCCTCCTCCTCTGCACTGATATAAACATATAAATATTTTTACACAGACAATTCCTATCAGCTACCTGAAAGTCCCAGATAGGCGGTGCGCTCCCGGTAAACACACTCTTGTTGTCAAGGTTTGAGGAGTGCAAAAAAAACACAAGAGTCCATTCATTATCTATGCCCATTTATTCCTCTGCAGGGTCACGGGGATCTGCTGGAGTCTATCCCAGCTCTCTTCGGGCGAAAGGCAGAGGTTCACCCTGGACAGGTCACCACTCCATCAGAGGGGCCACATATAGGGTGAATTCCAATTCCTCCCTTAACCCTCAATCTCAACCCTCAATCTCAAAAATGCGCGTTCCCGCTAAGGGCAAGTGTTGTCCCAATTCTAAGGGAAGTCAAGTTGAGGGACGAGTTTGAGGGCTGTATCGCCCTCAATATTAAGTTTTTCCGACACCACCCTTGGAAGTAAGGGCTATCCAGAAGCTAGCTACAAACGTAAGTATCTTCGTATATCTTAAAGATATAAATGTTACGAAACCATTTTATTGTGTTTGTTTGAGATTTTTTTCATGGATTAACATCGTTGTTGCATAACATTTATTTTTTTACTTTACGATGTTTGCTGCCGGACCGGCGGTCCCGTTGGCTTCACGTTGTACTCGTCGGTGGTCCTGGTACATTATTCAGTCCTCCGTCGCTACACAACAAGGTATACAAGTAACGTGAAGCCGACCCGGACCGCTGACGGGACCGGTCCTCCGTCCGGCGGTCCCCGTCCCGTCAGCGGTCCAGGTCGACTTCACGTTACTTGTACTCGTCGGTGGTCCCGGTCCGCCGTCCCGTCGGCGGTCCGGGTCGGCTTCACGTTACTTGTTTTCCTTGTTGTGTAGCGACAGAGGACTGAATAATGTATCCTCTGTTGTGTTATTTGCTAATATTATTTGGAGAATATACAGCGCTCTTTTCAATATTATCCCTGTGTCATTTCAGGAAATACAGAGACAACACGGCTCTGATACATTTCAGTCTGATGACGTAACTGCACTCAAGGGGTGTCCCATTTCTAAGGTCACAAGATAGCCCTGACACTAATTTCAAGGGTTAAGATTGAGGGCCAAAAATTGAGGGTTAAGGGCGAGGGATTGAGAGAGGACTTGGAATTGGCCCATAGACAAACAACCACTCACACTCACTCCTACGGGCAGTTTAGAACCACCAGTTAACCTGACATGCATGTCTTTGGACTGTGGAAGGAAGCCGGAGGACCTGGAGGAAACCCACACAAGCACAGGGAGAACATGGCAAACTCCACACAGAAAGGCCCCTGCTGAGGTTTGAACCAGGAACCTTCCAGCTGTGAGGCAACAGTGCTGACCACTAAACCACAGCGCTGCCCCACAAAAGTCCAAGAAAACCAAAATCCACAAAATTAATCCAAAAAGGCAAAAATACAAATCCAAAACAAACCAAAAATTCTACAAAAGTCATCAAAACAAGAATCCATTCAACTTACGGGGCATAGAAAAAGAGACCTACAGACCTACTTTTTTACAATAACCGCACCACTCCATGTTTGGATCCAGCCCACTGATTCCCTTTTTTTGCTCAAAGCAGCATTTTTTTGTTTCGTTGTAATTTCCTGTTTTTTGTGATTGCACATGAGAGCAAAGTACATTTATAATCAAATGTGACCTGAATATAATGAAGACATTTATTAATTCCTGTAACTGTGGTTATTTGTTATTGGTAGCTCTCTTTGACATAAATGCTTAACTTGTCAAAATTAAACAATATTGTCATTTGAGTTATTGATGCAAAGGCAGACAATAAACGGTTAGAGCTTTGATGTTAGGTCTAATTTTTCCTGCGAACTGACAAAAAGGAAAAAAAAAAAAAAATTCTGGCAGGTATTTTTGTGCTTCAGTTCACCGACACTATTTCACATAATTATACGTTTTTTTTAGACTGAAATTTACTGAAATGTGACAAGGAAAATGATTCAGCATCAGGACAGTAGCAGTATAAAGGAAAAACACACAAAAAGAGAAAAGTTGTGTATTTCAGCACTCAAACAGAAGAGTTGATCGTAAGAACACGAATGATTCAGTATCAGCTTTCCACATCTCACTACAAGTATCCTGAGCATCGAGGGAGGGATAGCAGCTCCTGATTTTATTCCTCCCTCATGATGTTCAGGCTTGAAGCACATTATTTTTTCATGCTTGAGGGCCCAGATAGCCTGTAAGATGCACTCACTGGACGATTTTAGGTACCCAGAAATATTGAAAGATGGTATCCTAAAGATGATAGAGAAACTGCACAGTGTCATGTTTGTGCACGTGAGGTTTCATTTCGGACAGATGCCTTCTTAAATGAAATATATATACTCATAAAATTGAAATTTTTTTTTTCTCTCCCATGAAATGATTGTGCCAATGTGATTTATTCTTGAAGTAGTCTCACCTTTCTTTACTTTCTGCTATTTTTAACTCAACAAAGACCTGATTAGAGCTCCCCAGACCTCCACCTCAGGATGTACTCAGAAATGTTAAGTTAATAAGAGCAAATTCAATACAGATGCTGTAATGAGGTGATGCTTAAGCCTCCTTTTCCTTTTGTATTCCCTCTTATTTGTATTCTTTATCCTCCTCGTCAGAATAATAAATCATTTTTCAGAGCCACCTGTTTATCCTCTCCGAGTCTCATCTATTCAACATATATCAGATGCCTACCTGAATTGTGAAGTGGCTGTGTTGTAAACTTAAATTCATGCGAGCTAATGGGCTTGTTTTTGTTGTATTTATTTTTTTAATCAGTCCATGATGGCATTTACTAAAGTAGATCAGGAACTCATCATAATAGCCGTCCTTGATTTCCCATCTATACTCCAACTGCTGCCTGGAGTTTAATGAGTAAAGTAGTGGTATTGGCCTTCCCCAAATACACTCAAAATGAAAGCAAATACATTGAGTTAATGTTTATCAAATTAAATTAAATGTTCAAGTACTTGAAGAAAATCAAAGGAAATGAAACCAACCATAAAAAGAAGAAAAAGAACTCCAAACTGAAATAGATGTCTCATAAAAACCATAACCTGGAGAACAGGTAAAGGAGATGATGTGATACATTAAATCAATTTTCTCCACAACCAGGGAGAGACTGGCTTCATATCAGCTTAATGTTTCCTGCCCTATCACTTTGTCTGAAAAGGGGAAAGCATCATATCTTGGTGGTGCATCACAGCTGCTCGAAGGATAACATTCGAGTAAAGTATGTTTTCCTGAAATTTTGTTCATAAAACCTTTTTTGGCAGATATATTTACTGCTCTTCTTTGTATCTGTAACTATGGGACAAGGGTATCTGGGTGTTTTGTGCATGTCCCTCCTTTGCTGAAGTGTTGTTGGGGTGCTGGGGCACAAGTTTCTGTTTAGATGTTTTTCATTAGGTTCTTTAACAGCGTCAAACTAATGCCAACAGATGAATATATCACAACTTTAATGCAGCTGCTCATCACAGGCTTTGAAGTGATATTGGTAGAGCTCTGGAAGGCCTCCGGGGAGTTAGCTGTTATCAGAAATTTAATAACTTCTCCTGCTTGGAGCTTCTCTGCAAGCATTGAATAAACACAAGCAAATACCCTGTTTGACAGCATCCACTTCCTGTTTACACGTGACGTCTTTACCAAGCTGTATTGTAAACACGGACCGGCCTCTAACATGCCATGGATCCAGAACTGGTTTCTACCAGATTACTCACTGACTTCAGTTCCAGTGGATTACAAATGTGGACTAGATTGAAGCATAGCATGGTCTCAGAGCTTCGTTTGCACAGGTTGCTCCCTGACTTTTAAATGGAGGTTATCTCTGATCTTTGCTGCACTATGCCTGTTTTATCATTGCAGTTCTGGTGGTATTTCCAATAGCTGCCAAGTCGCAGTTCCAGGCCTGTCCACCCTATTTAGACCTGACAGGAGGTGGGGCATGTGCTATTTTTTTCAGTACCGCATGATGAGCGTTAACTTTTTCATGGTTCTCCATCCTTGCAGCATCACCAAAAAGGATATTACCATCAAACTGTTCAGACAGAAATGCCTTATCATTCCTTTTGGCGCTAATATCTGGAAATATTGAACCCAATCCTGGTCTGTCTGACTGCTCACATTCTGATTGCTCTGCAAACAAGCTTGGACTAACGCAAAATATTTATAGTCCCCTCCCCAAAATTGGATGAGCTTACTGCATACACTACATTGCCAAAAGTATTTGCTCATCCATCCAGATGATCAGAATGAGGTGTTCCAGTCACTTTCATGGCCACAGGTGTATAAAATTAATCACCTAGACATGCAGACTGTTTCTAGAAACATCTGTGAAAGAATGGGTCTCTCTCAGGAGCTCAGTTAATTCCAATGTGGAACTGTGACAGGATGACACCTGAGAAACAAATCCAGTGGTGAAGTTTCCTCTCTCCTAAATATTCCACAGTCAACTGTCAGCTGGATTATAAGGAAATGGAAGTGTTTGGGAACGACAGCAACTCAGCCATTAAGTAGTAGGACAGGTAAACTGAGGGGGCGGAGTCAGAGGATGCTGAAGAACATAGTGAGAAGAGGTTGCCAACTTTCTGTAGAGTTAATCACTACAGACTCGAAACACCACCTGTTTTCCCAGGTGTGAAAATACTTGTTTTTTAATGTTGAGTAGCGAGTCATTCGGACTTACCTGAAGTAGGCTAAATGTAGAATAACAGTATTCTCGGCTGTAGGTGTTTACCTTTTAATGTTGTTATTTTTATAATGGTGTTTTAGTAAGCAATAATTGTTAACCGAAATGATGAGATTTAAGATGTTAACATTGTCCTCCTGGCCTGCAGCCAATCCCTGGTGGGGTCAACAATGTAAAAACAAAAACAATTACAGCATGTGTTTTTTTTTAAACCCAAGCAATGTAAGTATCATGTTGCCTGTTAACTTTCCCCAATGTGCCATATTCACCAAGTTAGACTTGACAAACTGGACAGAAAAGATACTGCCTAGCAATATGTTCAGAGAAATGCAAGGAGGAGAGACGTTTTGGGACATACTGAGTCTGCTTATAGACGGTAAATTTGTTCGGCTGCAGAGGGATTTTATTTTTCTGATCAATTTTGTTAATTGGAAAAAATACTTTTTTATTTTTATTGTATGAATCTGTTGTTCAAGTGTTTATATATATGTTTTCATACATATTGTAATTTTTCTAATCATTTATGTGAAGGCACAAGTGTGAATCATTTCAATTTTAATTTGTAATATATTTTTTTGAACATTCCCTTTTTGTTAGAAGTTACAGTTGAAGTTTCTGTAATGAGATATTTTTATCCTGCTGAGATCAGCAAATGTTTAAATAAAACATGCAGAAGACATCAAGTTTTGGAGTGTGATTAACTCACCAGACAAATAACAAGTTGATCATGTAAGGTGAGTGTTATCTAAATAGGGCTTTGTCTCCCTTCTCCCGTCACTTGTGAAAAAGATCCCAACAGATTTAAACTCCTCCACTTGATGAAGAGCCTCACTTCCAACCCGGAGAAGGGCGTTCTTCCCTTTTCTGACTGAAAACCATGGTCTCAGATTTGGAGGTGCTGATTCTCTTTCCTGCCAGCTGCTCCAGTTAGAGCCGAAGACCCCCACCCAATGGTGCCAACAGGACCATGTCATCTGCAAAAAGCAAAGAATAAATCCTGACTTGACCGTACTGGAACCCCTCTGCTCTTTGGCTGCACCTAGAAATTCTGTCCATAAACGTTATAAACAGAATCTGTAATAAAGGGCAGCCCTGATGGAGTCCCATTCTCTCACTGTAAACTAACATGACTTACAACCGGTAATGGAGGACCAAAGTCTCCCATACTCCCAGAGTACCCACCACTACCTCACCTCCAGGAATGGATGAATCCACCTCAAAGTCCACAGGCTCAGCATCGTCTATGGGGGTGATTTTTTGTGCAAATCTACTCACAGACTTACGAATCTTTCATCAATGAGGCCCCTCAGGTGCAACTGACCTGTCTGCCTTGCGCAGTGTATAGCATGATGCAATAGGCCACTATAATGGAAGCCATTCACTGCGATCATGTGACCAGTTTCAGGTTATGTGATAGGACCTAATATGGCACAGTAAAAGTCATTATGCTGTCAACAACCACTGCACCAGTATATACCGTGCATGGGATATCCTCCATTTTCAAGGGCAACGATACATTGAGATCCCATTCATTCTGAAACTTATAAGAAATCTCTCATAAGAGGTCTCATTAAAAGTTTCCTTCTGACGATAAGGGAAAATTCTTTGCTCAACTACAATTTCATCCTGTTTCAAAGCTAAATAAAATTCTGACTGTCTTGTAAAGCAAGGAGGTGTCCCAGTTGGAGAGGAGCTTGGAAAATGTCAGTGGCAAGTTTATAAGAACTCATAAAATCATAAAAATCTAAAAGACAAAAGCAAGAACAAACATATGAGTGACTGTATGAGGAAAAAGCAGTAACAATACTTTACTGCTTAAATGAACAATTCAAGTGTCTTTCTGTCTCTCATATCTCATTATATCTTCAAGTGTCCAGGGGCAGCTAAAAATGTGTGCCTCCATGAGGAGAACTATAAGTAAGCAACAGTGCCAACAGTTATAAAGATGACTGATGTATGTAGCAGATGGAGGGTGTTTTACGACCTGTAGAAGCACTCCATTTAAGTGTGTGTAAAATTGATGGCCGGCCGTTATTGACCTCTGTAGCCACTACAGGACTGAAAGCTGTTCTTCCACTTTAAAGGAAGGGGAGTTCTTTTTCTCTTTTTGACACGGACGAAGTGTTTGATTAATGCAACTCTGCGGCAGGTTGGCGTCTCAGCATCACAGGCCTTTAATGGAATTTTCTGTGGAAGTAGAAGGGAAGCCAAAGATGGACGAGAGGTAGACAAGAAGAGGCAGAGAAGATGGAGGAGACGGGACAGGAAGGGAGAAAAAAATAGAGCCATGTTGAGTAAATGTAAAATAAAAGGAGAATAGGAAGAAATAGGGAGAGAGAGAGAGAGACAGAAGAACTGATGAGAATTGAGAAGCAAAGAAAGGAGGAGAGGGAGAGATATTGAAAGTACAGAAGATATATAAGAAAAGAAGAAGATAGAAACCAAGAGCAGAAATATAAAATATAACAAATCCATGGTTACTGAAAGTTATTTGTCAACATGTATCTACAAGGCAATGACAACACTGAGTATCTAGAACTAATTACTGTCTACATCATGATTTTGAACATGTTTTCATGTCCTGTAAACGTCAGAGATAAACTTTAGTCCTGCATGAGCAAGATGCAATCCTCCATCAGCACATTCAAGATCTGTTCAGACTTCCTGCCCAAATCTGATTTGAAGCATATTGTTGTATCTGATTGGTATCTATAGATTCCTTGACAGTTGCATGCATAATTATGCTTAGATACTGTTGTGTGCAGCAGTGCTTCACATAACCAATATTTAACAAAAATAAATGATGAGACTACTTTCTGCTTGGCATATGTAAACATAAACATGTAAATTGATGCACTGTACTTGCACCGTGTCTGTTTACCTGCTATAATTGAGAACTTTGCACATGATAATGTTGCTTGTAGCTAAGTGTAATTGCACTACTGTTCAGTTTGTTTCCAGTTTCAGTTGTTTACTGTGCTAACTTAAACACCATAACATGTCAGGATTAAAAAATAAGTCAAATACAGTTGTTTGACCTTCTGACTTCCCAGAGGAAAATTTTTATGCTCAAAGCTTGCTCTTCTATAGCTCAGGAGACAAATTTGAGATTCTCATCTCAGCCTCATTTTAGTTTCTATTTTGTCTAAAATGTTTCTCATATGTTTCTCCTAAAATTCACTAGGAGCAATAGGTGAGACAGAGTAAATAGAGGGAGTCATACTTGAGACTTAAGGGAGATACCTTGCTAATCTCAATTCAGTGTTTTTAATGGGTCCTTTATTTCTCCTTGGAGAAGAAAATGAGCAAAACTGGAGCTACTATGGAGCAATATGGTGCACACATGCACGCAAATCCGAGCATCCAAACCATTGACAATAAACATCTTCTTGAAATAACACTATTTTGCTTCCACTTCTATAGACACAGAGATCATGAACTTTCATTCTTATGCATCTATTGACAAAGTTCACGTGACAAGCTAGTAGCAACCGGCTGGAGATGCCTGTCCAATCCTTTTTGTACACATTCAAATTAAAATGATCTGTTGGGACCCTATCCACATTATAAATTAAGCAGAATGACATTTTTTGTCAGAGGCTTGAAATAGCAACTGAACACATTAATTTTGCCATTTTGCTGCAAATCAAGACTGCTTCAGTCTACGTTGTTTCTGTCTCCAGTGAAAGTCTACACTCCTAATATTAGACCTAGGCTTGTTTTAACTCCAGAATGATCCTTTTAAGCATCTCCCCACCCACCTCATTCCTTCTCAAATATTTTCTATTTTTAAGCCTGACATTTCTGGTATGTTTTGAAAGCCCTGGTGCCTTGACAACAACCAGAAATCAAATCATGTGGATTTTCCTCAGCGCTTTTCTGCACAGCAAGACCTCCTGACAGGCTTGGCAGTGTTAAAGAGGTTAAACCAATAATTAATGAACTAACCCCTGCTCTCTCTCTTCTTCAGACCTGGAGTCAGTCTCTGTGGTTCAGTATCCAGAGAAACAGGGTTTAAGATAAAGCCAATAAAGGTTGATTGTACGTATTGGTGGCAATTTTTGGGGTCCTTACTTGACAAACTCATTACAATATAATATATATATATATATATATATATATATATATATATATATATATATATATATATATATATTTACAGTGGAGGAAATAAGTATTTGATTCCCACTGATTTTGGCAGTTGTCATACTAAGAAATAAATGAACAGTCTCAGATTTTTATGGCAACTTTATTTTAACAGTTAGATAGATTTTAACAGTTAATAGAAAGAATATTGAAAAAAAATTGAGAAAATTACACGAAATAAAAATTAAAAATTAATTTGCAAGTCATTGAGGGAAATAAGTATTTGATCCCCGACCAACCTTGACCAGTGTTGGTTCCCACAGACCACTGGCATACTCCTAATCTCACTGAAGTAATTACCTGCATGAGAGACACCTGTTCCAGATAGTCACCTGTATAAAAAGCCATCTGCCCACAGACTCAGTAATACTCCACCATGGGCAAGACTAAAGAGCTGTTAAAAGATGTCAGGGACAAAGTTGTTGAACTCCACAAGGCTGGAATGGGCTACAAAACTATCACTAAGAAGCTGAATGAGAAGGTGACAACTGTTGATGCAATTATTCAGAAGTGGAAGAAGAACAACATGACTGTTAATCAACCTAGGCTGGGGGCTCCATGGAAGATATCACCTGGTGGGGTCTCAATGACCATGAGAAAGGTTAGAGATCAGCCAGAACTACACGGGAGGAGCTGGTTAATGATCTCAAGGCAGCTGGGACCACAGTCACCAAGAACACTATTGGTAATACACTGAGACGCAATGGTTTAAAATCCTGCAGTGGTCCAAGGTCCCTCTGCTCCAGAAGGCTCACGTCCAGGCCCGACTCAGGTTTGACAACGAACATATTAATGACTCAGAAAGAGACTGGGAGAAGGTGCTGTGGTCAGATGAGAATAAAATTGAGCTCTTAGGCCTCAACTCAACTGGACGTGTTTGGAGGAAGAGAAATGCTGAATATGACCCCAAAAACACCATCCCTACTGTCAAGCAGGGTGGTGGAAGCCTTATGCTTTGGGGGTGTTTTTCTTCTAAGGGTACAGGTCGACTTCACCGCATCGATGGGAAGATGAACGGGGCCATGTACCGCAGAATCTTGGGTGACAACCTCCTTGCCTCCACAAGGACATTGTAAATGGGTCGTGGACGGGTCTTCCAGCATGACAACGACCCAAAACATCCAGCCAAGGAAACAAAGGAGTGGCTCCATAAGAAGCACATCAAGGT
This sequence comes from Hirundichthys speculiger, assembly GCA_018398805.1. Taxonomy (NCBI): domain Eukaryota; kingdom Metazoa; phylum Chordata; class Actinopteri; order Beloniformes; family Exocoetidae; genus Hirundichthys; species Hirundichthys speculiger. The sequence continues at coordinate 1,756,366 of JAGFBZ010000234.1, forward strand.
CATGGAATGGCCTAGCCAGTCTCCTGACCTTAATCCTGTTAAACATCTATGGAGAGAGCTGAAGCTGAGAGTTTCCAAGCGCAAGCCTCAAAACCTTCAGGATTTGGAGATGATCTGCAGAGAGGAGTGGATGAAAATTACTCCTGATGTGTTCAAACCTAGTAAGCAACTACAAGAAACGTCTGACAGCTGTACTGCCAACAAGGGTTTTACCACCAAGTATTAGATCATATTTTGCTAGGGGATCAAATACGTATTTCCCTCAATGACTTGCAAATTAATTTTTATTTTTCATTTCATGTAATTTTCTCAAACTTTTTTCAATATTCTTTCTATAACTGTTAAAATAAAGCTGCCATAGAAGTCTGAGACTGTTCATTTATTTCTTAGTATGACAATTGTCAAAATCAGCAGGGGATCAAATACTTATTTCCTCCACTGTGTGTATATATATATATATATATATATATATATATATATATATATATATATATACATACACACACATAGATGGGACCCTTTGTTTTACAGATGTTTCACTTTCACTGATGTTTCCCTTTGTGGCCATGTTGTGCTGATAAAGTAATCTATAATTAGTGGCTCATTCTGAGCAAAAAACGATTGGCATGGCTCAAATTTGATACTTGTTTTACCAGTCATCCTGCTACAAAATAATTTTCTCTTACACAGGCTGCATTTAAGCTATTAATCAATTGCTTACTTCTATCATTCCACTTAGCTCTTTAATATCACCAAAAGCATGACTTCAGTAATGAATAACGAGCTCATACATAAAAATATCAGCTGGTTTCACATAAATAACTGCTAGCAATGCCGAAAATTGACATCCATTGGTCATTTTGCATCTGCGTCTGTGAGAATTAGCAATTGAAATGCTGCTCTTAGCATTATAATCCATATTTCTTCAAAGTAAGTATTCAGTCCTGTCCACATCTCCCTAATGCAGAAATTGTCAGTGACATATTTTGCGAACATTATAGAGAATGCATGTGATGGTGCATGATTAATGCTCAGCTGTAGGTTATAAGGTGGTGGTGGTGGTGTGTGTGGTGTGTGTGTGTGTGTGTGTGTGTGTGGGGGGGGGGGGGGTGACTCTGGGAACAGGGCCAGGAGAGACTAATTGCAAACATTATGCAGCTCTTTTAATTGCTCTCTCTATTTGCAGTAGTTGTAACCCAGGAAGGAGGGCGATCTGTAACTGCCAGTCCTATCATCACTGTATTGGATATTTGTTGTCTTAAAAAATAATTCTAATAAAAGTACACTTCCTTGGATCACAGTGTTGTGTGCTGTAAAATAGTGTTTCTCAGTTCTGGTCTTTGGGTACCAGTGTTTTGCATATTTAAGTCATGAATCACATCAAGTCTGTACTCCTCCCTCCCTGGACCCCTTCCAGTTTGCATACTGGTCCAACCACTTGACCAATGATGCATGATCTCCACTGTCCTCCGCACAGCCCTCACACATCTGAACCCAAGAAACTCATATTTGAGAGTGCTCTTCATAGACTTCAGTTCAGTTCAGTACAATCATCATCAAGCTGTTACACTGTATCACTGGCCAAGAAGGCTGCATCTCTTCTTCCTCTGGAAACTGAGAAAAGCCATAGCCCCAACCCCCATTATGATCAATTCATTTCAGTTAAATAAACTTTATTTGTATAGCATCGATTACTATACAAATTGTCTATAGGCACTTTTCAGAGACCATAGAAACTTCAGAGAAAATATTATTAACGATAAGTAAAATTTTTAAATTTTAAATCAAAGAAAAATGGCAAGTAAAAAAAAAACAAAAAAACTCAGCAGGATAAAAACCTTTAAGCCAAACAGTGGAAACAAAAAACTCCGCTTTAAGAGGGAAGAAACCTTGAGCAGGACCAAAATCATAAGGGTGGACCTTCCGACTGAAGTCCAAACAGGTAAAGGAAGAAAAGAGGAGGGAGATAGGACAGAGAAAGGAGAGGCACAAATATCTTAGCAATATCATATAGGGCAAAATTCCCTGCCTGGCTAAAAAAAAAAAGTCGCCACCAAAAAAAAAGGTCATACACTAATATTTTGTTGGACCTCCTCTAGCTTTGATTACAACGCGCATGCGCTGTGGCATTGTTTCGATAAGTTTCTGCAATGTCACAAATTTTATTTCCATCCAGTGTTGCATTCATTTTTCACCAAGATCTCTCATTGATGATGGTAAAGTCTCACCGCTCCGCAAAGCCTTCTCCAGCACATCCCAAAGATTTTCAATAGGGTTAAAGTCTGGACTCTGTGGGGGCCAATCCATGTGTGAAAATGATGTCTCATGCTCCCTGAACCAGTCTTTCACAATTTGATCCCGATGAATCCTGACATTGTCATCTTGGAATATGGCCGTGCTGTCAGGGAATAAAAAATCCACTGATGTAATAACCTGTTCATTCAGTATATTCAGGTAGTCAGCTGACCTCATTTTTTGAGCTCATACTGTTGCTGAACCTGGACCTGACCAACTGCAGCAACCCCAGATCAGAACACTGCCCCCACAGGCTGGTACAGTAGGCACTAGGCATGATGGGAGCATCACTTCATCTGCCTCTCTTCTTACCCTGATGCTCCCATCCCTCCCATGGTCTGATGCTCCCAGATTGATCCAACAGGATCAATCTGGACTCATCAGACCACATGACCTTCTTCCATTGATCCAGAGTTTAAACTTTATGATCTCTTGCAAATTGAAGCCTTTTTTTCCAGTTAGCTTCACTGATCAGTGGTTTTCTTAAGGCTACACAGCTGTTCAGTCCCAATCCCTTGAGTTCCCTTAGCATTGTGGGTGTGGAAATGCTCTTACTTTCACTATTAAACAGCCCTGAGTTCTACTGTTGTTTTTCTTTGATTTGATCTCACCAAACATTTAAGAGATCGCCGATCATGATCATTGAGGATTTCTTTCCAGCCACATTTCCTCCTCCAAGACAATGGGTCCCCACTATCATTCCAGTTTTTAATAATGCGTTGGACATTTCCTAACCCATTTTTGAATATTACATTTTTAAATTATATATACGAATATTACTCCTGATGTGTGTTTAAACCTAGTAAGCAACTACAAGAAACGTCTGACAGCTGTGCTTGACAACAAGCAATCAACAAGCAATCAAATCCTTATTTCCCTCAATGACTTGCAAATTAATTTTTGTTTTTCATTTTGTGTAATTTTGTCAGTTTTTTTTTTCAATATTCTTTCTATAACTGTTAAAATAAAGCTGCCATAAAAATCTGAGACTGTTGATTTATTTCTTAGAATGACAACTGCCAAAATCAGCGGGGATCAAATACTTATTTCCTTGACTGTGTATATATATATATATCAGAATCAGAATCAGAATCAAATTTATTGTCGCCACTGAGCCAGCATCCCAACACAGCAGAATTTGACTTCCCAGTTCACCGTCCAAAGAAACATACAAAACAAAACAACACAACATATGGACAGGAGTCAACGGTGCTTGGGTCAGCGCTATAAGAGCGCTTCAATTTAACAGAGGAAAAAAGATAACAGGGGGGGGGAGGAGGGTGGAGGGGAAAAAAAAGAACCTCTATACCTATATATATATATATATAGATATATATAGAGATATATATATATATATATCACACACACCCACACACACCCACACACACCACACAGAGATATATATGTATATATATATATATATATATATATATATATATATATATATATATATATATATATATATATATATATATATATATATATTAGGGCTGTCAATTTCTCAAAAAAATTAATGACTGTCAATAGTTAATCATGATCAATAGTTAATCATGATTAATCGCAAATTAATCGCATATTTTTATCTGTTCTAAATCTACCTTATACGGATCTTTTTTAAGTTGTATTACTCTTATTAATACGAGTCCTGACTAGAACCAGGAAATATGACCATATTAGTCCAGTCCTGAGGTCTCTGGCTTCCTGTCACTCAGAGAATAGACTTTAAAACAGCTCTACTTGTGTTCAAGTCTCTTCATGGCCCCAAAGTCCATCTCTGACATGTTAGAGCCATATGAACCAACCTGGACTCTGAGAACCTCAGGTAGAGGTCTCCTGAGTGTCCAGAGTCAGGACTAAACAAGGTGAAGCTGCATTTCAGTTTTATGCTCCTAAAATCTGGAACAGTCTTCTAGAAGATGTGAGACAGACCTGAACTCTGACAATGTTCAGATCCAGACTGAAAACAGTTCTGTTTAGATGTGAAGATGAAGACTGGAAGGATTTTATCTGCACTCTTCATTTTTAATTTAATTAATTAATTTTTTTATTAATTAATTTTTATTTATTATTGATTATTTTTATGCTTGTATGGAATGATTCTATTTGCCTTCTTGTGATTGCATCTGTAAAGCACTTTGAATTGAATTGCAAAAAAAGTTGCAAATAAAGTTGCCTTGCCTAATATCAGAGTACACAAATGCTTGCCTCATGCAAAACAAATGCATGTTTATTTATTGCTACAATGCCAAATCCATTATATTATATATATATATATATATATATATATATATATATATATATATATATATATATATATATACTCAATATTTTCTCTTATGTTCTTCATACAAAAATATTTTCGTGGTTTGCTTTAAACGAGGGGGGGGGGGGGGGGCTCTCTGCATCAGCGCTCCCCCGTTAGCCGTCAAGTGACCGGACTCCGGTGGTAACTAAATTCACATCGACAGTAAATACAAACAACATTTATCTTGTGGAGTTAGCCATCAGGCAAGGTTTTGAAGCTGAACTTATCATTCAAAATAGTATCTTTTGTATTCATTTTTTTTTACTGCTAACGGAGGATTGTTTACGTCTGTCTGTCTGCGGCATGGACGTCGAATGACTTCCTGTTTTGACAGGACTACAGGACTACAACTACGGTGGGGCCCTAAGGCTCATCAAAACCTACTCTCCTCTCTACTATTGTACATCAACGGCAACGCATTAATCGCGCGTTAAAAAAATTAGTTGCGTTAAAATTATTTTGCGTTAACTTTGACAGCCCTATATATATATATATATATATATATATATATATATATATATATATATATATATATATATGTATATGTATAATATATATGTGTGTGTGTGTGTGTGTGTTTGTGTGTTGTCAAGTGACCCGGGAGAAGTTGGAATTATCCCAGCTTTGTTGATGAGATTGTTCTGGTATAATGTAGGGGATTAACAGGAAAGTGGTAATTAATGTTATTTGTAATCACATTATTCAATGACCAGAACCGATGATTGATCAGGAAGATGTATTGTAGATGTATTCTGTATGATTTATTTCTCGTTAGTCTGTGCTGTCAGCGGCTGAGGTAAGCTGCTGTGGGTCACTGTGTACCCAGTGAAAAATGGAAACAACGGCTATGTTTATCAAAACAGGGGGGAGAGATCTTGCAGCAGCTGGGTGATGTAATGTAAACAGAAGTAACAGAAGAAGAGGTGATTTACGTGATTTGTAAGCAATTCCTAATCAATGAAATGTATGAAATGTGTGTGTGATTCTAGAATGATCAGAAACAAGATGTATTAGTAAATTTTGGTAATAGATCTGTGTTAGTTAGTGTATGTTAAAAGAAAAACTTATTTTGTTGGGTCACGACGGATAGAGACAGAGCGGAGCGCATGTTCCTCATTTGGAATGTCAACAAAGCCGAGTTTCAAAACAATTCTGCCAGCTCCGGGCCACCAAGACACAACAATGGCGGAAAAACAGTCAGCCAGGTGCGGACAGTAGCGGGGGCACGCTGACCTCAGCATTGACGCCGTGACTATGGACTGTGCAGAAAAAAATGAAATGAGGCGCACATTCTGTGGTTAAGGCTGAGTTAATCCAGCAATGGCTCAATTAAGGACATTGTAAGACAGATGTGAGGTATAAATCATTGAATAAGGATTAGCGTTAGCTGATAAGCTCTAGCTTAACGAGCTATATGGCCAAGTAAACAAAGTGACCTTGTGTGTCTGGTGGTGCTGGCATGATGTCATGATGATTAAGGTGAACGCCCCTGCCAAATCTGTAAACATATGAAGTCATTGTGGGACATGGCCTGTGAATTATGCACGCCCCTGTATATGTGAGTGACCAATCAGAAGTGTCGTGTGAGTTTGAGGGAAATTATGTATGCATATGCAAAGGTGAGAGAACCAATCAAGAGTGTTCGGGGCTGGGGCAAGCTGGACGAGAGAAGGAGAGAGAGAGAGAGAGAGAGAGAGCGCATAAAAAGAGAAGGCAGAGGGACTCTGGGTGGATTCCTGGAGCGACTTCAGAAGAAGGACTAGCTGGGACCTGGACGAGCGACCCCCATCCGAAGGATTAACTGGAAGGATTTACTTCAAGAAAAGAAGACAGAAAGACGCTTGGAACAGGATCTACGAATTTTTCCCAATTCTTGAAGGAATAATTGGAGCCTTTTTGGTTAGCCTAGCTCACCGCTAGTAAGGAGGAGGGGGGGGCCAACCAGGGTTCCCCGGGGGCCTGACCAGGCGCTCTCTCTCTCCACCCTGCCCAGCGGCCTTGAACACGCATAGTGGCCACATGCGTATCTCAGCCTGTCCTTGGACCAACCAGATGAACTGATTTGTAAGCCACAGCTTTAGTTTGCCTCTTTATGTGGAATTATAAATTGTATAACCAATCAATGCTGTTGCTTAACCTTGCTAATCTGCTTTAATAAATATAAAAACTATCATAAGATGTCGTTGTGGACATTGCATCTGTATCCAGAATTTTGAAGACTTGTTTTATGCCTCTGCACTAACACACAGGTTCTTATGGGTTATTCTAGTCACATTTTTGTCAAATTGTCCCTGGGGCTTGCTGTACGAGCCACTAAATTTATCCTAAATTTAAACTGGGGGATCTTACAGTGTGTATAAACAACCAAAACACACTTGTGCTCTCTCTCGTTTGTGTTTGCATGTCCTTTTTTTCAGTCCAGCTCAGCGAGGCAACTGCTCAAGAGAAGGGTATCACACAGTGTCCAAGATTATTAGGCAGTAACCTCTTTGCCATCTGTTCAGCTATCAACCATGAAACTACAAAGGTAGGAATATGCATCTCATCCTGCCAACTTTGTTTAGACTCTATGTGACTGAACACCTTGGCTTAGTCACAACTAAACCTGAGGCCTTGGAGAAAGAAGAAACAACAACAACAACAACAAAATCAATAAAATGTCACTGCATTACACCAGATTGCTGAATATTTTGTTACATTTAATTTTATTTCAACAGGGTAAACTTGTGCTAATGCTGTAACAGATCTGATTGTGTTTCAGTGAGAAAACCTATGCGCTTAGGCAATATTCAGTTATAGAAGTTTATGCTTGCTAGAATTATCTTTAAAAACATTAACCAAGGTCCAATATACTTCTCTTTGTGGACATGGCAATACTCTAACTCAGAACAACTCTAACCAAGTTGTTCTGATTAGAAACTGGCCTAAAGCAAGCAATATGTTTGTTTCTTTTTTCATTAGTTAAAAAAAACTTTTTGCTGTAAGAAGGAAAATCATAAAGTCAAAAACTGCTTTAACAAAATGTTAAACAGGATAAAGAAGTATAAGTTATGGGAGTTAATGGATTTCTTATCTGTACAAAACAATGTGTTTTTCCTCTTTTTTTGAGAAAAGCAGATTTGAAAATCCTCAGGCATTATTTCTACTTCATATTATTTTCTATTATCCAAGCAGCATTGTTTCTAGAAATTTTAGTGCTACGGGCAAGATGGCTTTTTTCCTCTTTTATTTGTTATATATTTAAAACACACAAAATGAAACTCAGTGGGAATCCTATAAGTTTTTGTTTGAGTCTTTTCAAAGAGAATAATGACTTGACTGAGTGACAATAGGACTCTCGGCTTCAGGTCGCTCTTCTTCCTACTTTCCAGCTGGCTACTGGATATAAATAGGAAGAAACCAGTTAATACTGACGCATGAGGTTTGCAATTAAAAAGGCATTACCACGTCTCACACTTAAAGTTGAGCAAATACCAGAAGACATTCTTTGGTGGATTTATTTTGATGCCTCTGGCTATTGTCCTACTGCATCACCCAACTTCTACGACACTTCAGCTGGCAGAAAGCCACCCTGCCATTATTCAAAGGATTATTTTAGTAAAACTGGGAATTCATTTTCCTCCTTGTAACAGCAAGGGGCCTAGGCCCCGAGGCAGCCAAAGGGACCCAAATGATGCCCAAGTGAATTGCTCACACATCCGATATGCACCGATGCTGTTTCGTACTTGGGCTTGGACCTCACTTCTAATTACTTTGAACAAGGTACCACGTGGATTCCTGTCAAATAGCCACCCTCCACAAAAATTCTGTGTAATTTATTTAAATGGGAAAAACAGGGAATGCAACCAATTATACTCATCCTGGAGAATGGATTTATGAATCTGAGTTCAACCTTTTATTTAACCACGCCACAAGCATGTCAGATTGCTGGTAAATACTGTTCTTAATAGATTTGATATCAATGACACGTTCTTTTTTTTTTTTTTAAGTGTTTCAGACATTAACAAGGTATCTTATTTTGATAGAATTCTGAACTGGGAGAAGATCTGAAACAATGCCTGAGTATGACTATCTGCAGAGATTCTGCACAAAGGCAATCCTTTGGGAATATTTCTTTTTTTTGTCTGCATATACATTCATGGTTAGTGCCATCATCTGGCAAAACCATCTAGTACAGTGGGTAAAATAAGTATTTGATCCCCCACTGATTTTGGCAGTTGCCATACTAAGAAATAAATTAACAGTCTCAGACTTCTATGGCAGCTTTATTTTAACAGTTATAGAAAGAATATTGAAAAAAAACTGAGAAAGTTTCATGAAATGAAAAATAAAAATTAATTTGCAAGTCATTGAGGGAAATAAGTATTTGATCCCCTTGCAAAACATGATCTAATACTTAGTAGCAAAACCCTTGTTGGCAAGCACAGCTGTCAGACAATTCACCATTGTGGAGATATACTGGTTTTAACGGCTGTTAACTGGAGTTAGCACTCGGACCACAAGACCGGGACATGAAGAAGGAGCGCTGGACACCGGCAGCTCCTCAAGTACACCAGACTGCAGCGTCTGGTGAATTTCCCCCTTGGGGGATCAATAAAGTATATTTGTATTTGATTTGAGACCTGGCTCGGGGAAAGGGATGTTGACGGTGATTTGGCCATTGACGGGTTCGGATTTCCGCTCCGCACCAACAGAGGGTCTGCAACAACTGGGAAATCATGCGGAGGTGGAGTATGTGGAGTATTTCTTTACCTGGCTGGCCTTCAGCAGGAAGGTCCCCCCATATGATCCAGGTCCTACTCAAGGTTTCTTCTTCTTAAAGTGGAGTTTTTTCTTGCCACTGTTTGGCTTAAAGGTTTTTTTTCTCCCTCTGTGGGAGTTTTTTACTTGGCATTATCATTGATTGGATTTAATATTATAATTTTAGTTAATGATATTTGCTCGGGGGTCATGCTCTGGGTCTCTGTAAAGCGTCTAGAGACAACCGGCATTGTAACAGATGCTATACAAATAAAATTGAATTGAATTGAATTGAATTAAATTGAATTGAAAGAAAATAAAACAAAAACTTCAGTTTCTGCACTAATAATGTGATGTTTACATTAAGCGACTCCACTTTGAATTGAATTGAATTGAATTGAATTGAAATTGAATTGATAATAATAGCTGGAGCTGCAGGCGGCCGAGAACCAGCCGTCTCCCCTGCAGCTGGAACTGCAGGCAGCTGAGACTCTTCCTGGACGGTCCAGACACCGCGGCCGCCCTCCACGTCGCCTCCTGGCTCCCGTCCGGTGCCGCAGCCGTCCTCCGCCTCGTCAGTTCCTGGTTCCTGCACGCCGACGCCGTGGTCGTCCGCCTCGTCTGTTCCTGGTTCCTGCCCGCCGACGCCGTGGTCGTCCGCCTCGTCAGTTCCTGGTTCCTGTCCGCCGATGCCGTCTGCCTCGTCTGTTCCTGGTCCCTGTCCGCCGACGCCGTGGTCGTCCGCCTCGCCAGTTCCTGGTCCCTGTCCGCCGGCGCTGTGGTTCGTCCGCCTCGCCAGTTCCTGGTCCCTGTCCGCCGGCGCCGTGGTCATCAGCCTCGCCAGTTCCTGGTCCCTGTCTGCCGGCGCGCCAGCTTCATCAGTTCCTGATTCCAGTCCGCTGGCGGGGTGGCTGTCCACCTGAACTGTCTCTGCCGCCTGCCCGGCGCCGAGGCCGACCCCCTGGACTGTTTTGGGCCTCCTTCCGGCGTCCTGGCCAACCTCCTGGACTGTGTTGGGCCTTGGTCAGGCGCCGAGGCCGCCCCCCTGGACTGTTTTTGGCCTCCGTCAGGCACCGAGGCCAGCCCCCTGGACTGCTTTGGGCCTCCGTCAGGCGCCGAGGCCGGTCCCCTGGATTACTTTTGGTCCTCCGTCGGGTGCTGCTGCCGGTCCCCTGGATTACTTTTGGTCCTCCGTCGGGTGCTGCTGCCGCCCTCCTGGACTGTTTTGACCTCCGTCAGGCGCTGCAGCCTCCCTACCAAACTCCTGTTTGGCCTGGTATTCTGGTGACTTTTTGGGTTTTCTTTTGTTTTTTTTTTTGTTCCCTGCCTTCCGGCCCCCTCCTCCCACCCTGCTCTGCTCTCCTTTCTTTGTTTGTTCTGTCTTCTTTTGGTTTGGACCGTCTGGGAGCCGGTCCTTTTGGGGGGGGGGGGTATTGTCATGGCCTGGGTTGGCCATGGCAGCCTTGTGTGTCTGTGTCTGTCAAGTTGGCATCTCTCCCTGTCTTTAGTGGTTCCTGTTTTACTTTGAAAGGTCTGTCTGATCTACATTGTTTTTTGCTTTGCTTCCTTCCCCTCATTACCACTGATTCCCTGCACCTGCCTCTCATTGATTCCTCTGTGTATTTAAGTCCTGTCATTTTCACCTGTTCTCTGTGGGTCCATTGTTGTGAGATACATGTTTGTGGTCCCGCTCGGTTTTCCTATCGTCATCACTTTGGATTAAGATAAGTTTATGTTTTCGTATTTTCGTATTTTGGACATTTATGTTTTGATCATTGGACTTTATGTTTTTGGAAATAAACCTTTTTGCTTTTTTGAACTCCTGCTCTTTGGTCCTCCTTCTGTCCACAAATCATGACAATATATATAAATAATGTGTGCATGTGTTTTTGTGCCATTTTACAAACAAAGTTTTGGGGAGGTGAAAAGTTAAAAAGTCAGACAATGTTAGAGGTGTTAGGATTTTAGAATTAGCTCAGAGATTTAGTGCACATCAGCTGGTTAAAGACTAAACTTTTATGGTCTTCAGGAATGCCCAGTGTCTACATTCTGTTATCTCAGTTTCCTGCTGTCTTTATGACCTCCTGACCTGCAGACTTCCAAAAAGTTGTGACTTGCACAGATAAACATATTTGAATGACCCCTCTGGCACCTAAGATGGGAGGCATCTCAGACAATCATATTTAATTGACACCTCTGCTTCTGGATGGAGACAAACAATAGCATGTGTTTAAACTTGTTAAGTGAGAGCAGAATTCTATCTAACTACCTGGACAAGATTAGAAAAGGAGGGGGAACCAAGACTCCCCTTTCTGTGGCCACAAATGAGAGAAAAATGCAGAACACACCGTGCACCCTCTTTACATCTCTCTGTGGTGTTAAAGGTGGAGTAGGTGTTGTTTGAAAAACGGTTCCAGCAATCCAACTCAAGTGAGATTTTGAAAATATACACTCCCTCCCTCCTCCCAAAGGCTCCGCCTCCTCCTCTTCAGCTCACCCCTCGAAAACCACGCCTTCACATGATTCACGACTGCATGAACCATAGGGAGGGAGGGAGGGAGGGGTGATATTTGATGGACGTATTAGGCAGCCAATCAAAATAGTGATGATCACTTTTTTGATTGGTCAGAGTTTTTCTCTGATTCTACCCTCTAGACTGGACCAAAATGTTTAGTTCTTTTTGCAAACATTTTATTTCAGTGGGTGCAATGGAAATGTGAAAAGGTTTTCAGGCAATATTGTAAAAAGTGTTGCAAAAAAACAACACCCACCCCACCTTTAAGACAGTGTACCATCAGCTGATTAAATATTCTGCATGGCATATTGAACATTGTATCAAGCTTTGTGTATTAAACCCTCTAATTGGTCTTTGCTTTCAGTCTCTTCTTGACACCAGATGAAAGAACACGAAAAAATTCAGAGGAATTTTGAAATAGGCTGTTTTGTGATCAATTAACCACAGTTGTAAGCTTTTACAACTGTGGAAAAGCTGTATCCTCACATGAAAATGTCTTAAAACAACAAATCTGTTACTAGAGAACAAAGTTGTAACATTCTTTTACTCTGTTCTCCTCCACCGGTGCTGCTGCTGGTTAGTGCAAAATGCATTCTGGGATACTTTGTCGAGTTGTATTCTAACTCGGGTGAACTATTTCAAGTTCTACAAGTCCTACAATCACACCCTACCTGCATGACTCGGACGCAGATGCAGACCACCATGCCCGAAAAGGTCCAGCGTTACTGTCCCAATGTTAAAGTTTTAATTGACTGTACTGAGTTTTGTTGTGAGAAACCATCTTCCTCATCTTCTTTGACCTTACCGTCTGAGACCTTATCCAATCACATCACCTTTAAAGGTTTAGTAGTCATAGTACCCTCTGGTGTAGTTACTTTCATGTTCAAGTTCTACAGAGGATTCATCTCTGACAAAGAAATAACTCGAAGATCTGGTTTAACACAGCTTCTGTTGCCTGGAGATGGAGTCATGGCTGACAAAGGGTTTTTAATTAATAATATCCTGGCAGATGGAGGAGCAACATCAAAAGTGACAAACCTTGTCTAGCTTGTTGGGAGAGGGTGGCAGCTGTGGCTCAGTCGACTGCCAGTCAGAAAGTCAGTGGTTTATTTCTTGGCCTCACAATCCACATATCAAAGTGTTCTCAGGCAATGTTCTGAAACCCATGCAAGATCGTGATGATAAAAGCATAGCAGAAAGTCAATAGAAACAAGAAGATAAATTTGCATGAATTTTGTAGACTTGCATAAACTAATTGTTGTGTGAATGTGGCTTGTATTGTAACGTGCTTTGAGGGATAAATAAATATCATGGTTCTTTATAAAATGCAATTAATTAACTTGTTGGGTCTGACCCCCCCCCCCAGCTGTTAGACAGTTGTGTTTTGTATGTGTATACCAACATATATATATATATATATATATATATATATATATATATATATATATATATATATATATATATATATATATATATATACACTCAGAATTACGAGTTACGACCACCCGTGTTTTGATCCTGCAGATGGCAGCACCTCCACTTTTGTATATGCTCCGATTTATGACCAGTCTGATTTACGACTAGTTTGTCAAAACCGATCTAAGTTGTAACTCGAATACTGAATGTATAATATAATATACACTTCTGCTGTACATTGGATGACCAGCAAATTTCTGTACATCTAAATGAGCTGTTGAACGGGTCTTGTGGGATCTACCTTTTGGTGAAAGGATTGACCGGAAAGATTCAACACATTCATGGGGCTTCATTACACCATCACTGGTTGGGACAATCCATGCTAATTATTAGCCCAATTAAGCAGTCAGCAATCTTTAGCACAATATCACTTAGCTTACCTTCATAGTTGAATGAATAGTTTTCAACAAAGTAGGGCTGGACAAAATAACGCGTTATCATTACATTAACTCATTGATTTATTAACTCATTAATTTTATTGCACATTAACGCATGTTGCTCACATGCTTTTGGTTTGAAAAGTTTGTTACTGGCTGCTGCGGAACTGGAAGAGAATTGGCAGAAAAACATTCGGGAAAGCTAAAACCAGACATGGAGAGCAGTAAAGTTACAGAACTTTCACATGTTCATTTTCATTTTAAAGTTCTCCCAGACGGCTGATTCAACAGAAACAAGGTTATTTGTAACTACTACCAAGTTGGACTCCAGGTTAAAAGTTTCTGCTGTTACCTCAGAAATTGCCTGTTTCAATGTTCTGATTGTGGCTTAAGATTTTGTAGAATTTTTTTTATTTTTTCATTAAAAAACAGGATGACATTAATGACCTGGCAGTGGCAATAAGCTTTATTGTATTTTATATTTTTTAAGATGAGATTTACACTAAATGTGTGTTACTGACAAATGCTGATGTTAAAACAACAAATGTTTTATGGCACTTTAGTTCATATGGCAGCAGAACATTTAAATAAAAGTGACCTTTACACTACTTTAGAATTCATTAATTACAATGCGATTAATCACCAATAAAAATTTTAATCATTGCCCAGCCCTACAAACAAAGAACTTTTGTCCTCTCTTGAGTTTTGAATTTGGCATCAAAGACAGCAAGTTGGCACATCTTTTGACATTGCTCATTTTGTCAATTTCGGTCATTCGACGTGAAAATATTTCTCTGTGTTTTTTTATCTGGTGTCTATTGACGAGACTAGAAACAAAGGTCAATCAAAGAGTTTAATACAATCATGAATACAAAGAATTATTATGCTATGCAGAATATTTTAATCGGCCGATGGTACATCTTCCTAACATCTCAAGAGATGCCAGGGAAATGCACACCGAATGTAAAGTCTCTCTGGTTTTTAAAGCTTGCAAGAGGCAGACTCATTTCTCTTCTGAGTTTATTGCTCTTTGTCTCCGAAAATCCAGATGGCCAATCGCAGGTCCAGACACATGTGGTTGTGTTTGTTCCAGGAGATGAGGTGTAACTAAATTTGTTATCTATGCCGTCGCAAACTTCCTTGGAAGACAGCAGGTCAGGAAGTCAGGAGATCCCAGTCGTTAGGTCATAAAACAGCAAAACTGAGGACTTCACTATCATAAAAACAGCCAGCCTACAGGCAATAGTTTTAGCTTTAACAGTTTAACAGTCCTCAGATATTTTAATCCTAACAATCGGCATTTCGTTGAAGGCAAGTTTGTTTGTATGCACATTTCGTGTACAAGACAATTCAAGATGCTTTACATAAAACATTAGAAGCATTACAGAGGATTAAAGAGTACATTAAAACAGGGGGGAAATAAAAATAAAATAGAATATTAAAATGCAAAATATTAAAAGCAAAAATATTAAATCGCAAAATATACACCTTTTCGACTTAAAAATTGTGGACATGCGCCCCCTAGTGGCCCAAACATAACTGGAGTGTGCGGTGCTCCACCAACTAACCCAAACACAGCAGCGTGGAGCATCTGTTACTGATAACGCAGACATGTCTTGGATTGATGATGTTAGGCAGTGGCCTCCAGTTACAGATGAAGTTAGTTTATCGCTGTTTTTAATGATTGGTTATGGAAATAGCATGATCTATTCCCATAGCCAAACACTTAAAACTGTGGGAATATGTGAAAAATGCAACGCTGGCTATAACTAATGTCAACAAGCCATAAAGATTATGCTACTGTAAAGTTAACGCTAGCGGTAAATTGGGCTATGTGTTAATGTTATATTTAATTAATAACCAAGATGGCGCTGCCGAGTTCAGCTGCCGTCGTACCTTCACCGGCACTGCTTTTTCTGTATATAGCTTTTTTCTGTCTCATTCTTAATCTATTATGCTCGCCTGCTCTGTCCCTTATTACCTACGACAGACGCACACTTGTTAATATTGGCAGACAACTCCCGGACCTTTTTACAAAGGATTTTAACACCGATCCGTCTTGGCCCCTGGACATCCTTCGCCAGGGGCCCAACTCAAACAAAGGAGGACGGGGCCCCAGGCCGCGCACAAGAGCCCGAGGGAAAAGAGCCGGCGTTAGAGAAAGGCTGAGGCGCAGAGCACTCCGCGCTCCCCTGCCAAGTATCCTGCTGGCTAATGTCCAGTCCCTGGAGAACAAACTGGACAACTCCGGGCCAGGATCAGGTACCAGAGAGACCTACGGGACTGTAACATCATCTGCCTCACAGAGACATGGCTGACCCCCGCAGTACCGGACCACGCCGTTCAACCAGCGGAGCACTTCACAGTTCACCGCACGGACAGGACGAGCGGGTCCGGTAAAACCAGGGGCGGCGGAGTGTCCCTGATGATTAATAACAACTGGTGCGACAGCAGAATCGTGGTCTCGCTGAAGCGATCCTGCTCGCCTCACCTGGAGCTCCTGACCCTGAAATGCCGCCCTCACTACCTGCCCCGTGAGTTTACTTCGGTCATCATCAGCACCGTTTATATCCCACCTCAGGCGGACACGCACGCTGCACTAACCGAGCTACATGAGGCCATCTCCGCTATTCAGGCTGACCAGCGGGAAGCGGCTCTCATCGTAGCCGGGGACTTTAACAGTGCAAACCTGCGGACGGTGATACCGGAGTTTACTCAACACATTGACTGTCCCACCAGAGGAACAAGGACACTAGACCACTGTTACTCTCCGTTCAAGGAGGGATACAAGGCCAAGCTCCTTCCCCCCTTAGGGAGGTCCGACCACAGCGCCATCCTGCTCATGCCCAGGTACGGGCAGAGGCTCAGGCAGGAGCCCCCCGCGGCGAGAGAGGTGACGCGGTGGACGGACCAATCAGAGGCCGCTCTGCAGGGTGCGCTCGATTCTGCAGACTGGGACATGTTCCGTGACAGCGCCGGCGGAGACATCGACGAGTTCACGGAAGCAGTCATGGGATTCATCGGGAAAGTCGTGGATGACACTGTGCCCGGGAGGATCATCCGGACTTTTCCCAACCAGAAGCCGTGGATGGACTCATCCATCCGCAAGGCTCTGCGATCCCGGACTGCTGCCTTCAACTCCGGACTGGCCTGTGGGAACATGGACGGGTTCAAGGCCGCCTCCTACTCCGTCTGCAGAGCGGTGAGAGACACCAAGCCACTACGGACAGAGACTGGAGCAGCGGATGGGACAGTCCGACTCCAGGGGTCTGTGGCAGGGACTACGAGCCATCACGGACTACAAAGCATCCCGCTCACACCCGGAGAGTGCCGACCCCCTCCTGGCTGACGAAGTTAACACCTTCTTCGCCAGGTTTGAGTCAGGAGACCGACTCCCTGCTGATCGACACT
The DNA here is from genome assembly GCA_018398805.1 of Hirundichthys speculiger. Classification (NCBI taxonomy): domain Eukaryota; kingdom Metazoa; phylum Chordata; class Actinopteri; order Beloniformes; family Exocoetidae; genus Hirundichthys; species Hirundichthys speculiger. The sequence continues at coordinate 1,773,485 of JAGFBZ010000234.1, forward strand.
CTCTGTGACTGAGCGGGATGTGAGGAGGGAGTTCAGACGTGTGAACACCAGGAGAGCAGCAGGACCAGACGGCATTAGTGGACGTGTCCTTAAAGCCTGTGCTGATCAGCTGGCCCCTCTGTTCACCGAAATATTCAACCTCTCCCTGAAACAATGTGTGATCCCCACCTGTTTCAAAAAGTCCATTATAGTCCCTGTCCCCAAAATACCTCACCCCAGCAGCCCACAGGACTACAGACCCATAGCCCTCACTTCAGTGGTGATGAAATGCTTTGAGAAACTGATCAAAGCATTCATCACCTCCACCCTGCCCCCCACCCTGGACCCTCTACAGTTCGCATACCGGGCAAACAGATCTGGGGACGATGCCGTAGCCCTCCTCCTCCATAAGACCCTTTCCCATGTGGATACTGGTGGGGGGAACTATGTGAGAATACTGTTTGTTGATTACAGCTCAGCATTCAACACCATAGTTCCCTCCAGACTGGTATCCAAGCTGTACGACCTGGGCCTGTACTCCTCCTTGTGCAGGTGGGTCTACAGCTTCCTGACCAGCAGAACACAAGTGGTTCGGCTGAGACACCACACCTCATCCCCCCTCACCCTCAACACTGGATCCCCTCAGGGCTGTGTGCTCAGCCCTCTGCTGTACTCCTTGTACACACATGACTGCGTAGCCACTTCTGACTCCACCGTCCTCATAAAGTTTGCTGATGACACCGCTGTTGTGGGTCTGATCTCCCACGACAACGAGTCAGCCTACAGGAGCGAGGTCTCACACCTGGAGGACTGGTGCAGAACCACCTCCTGCTAAATGTCAACAAGACGAAGGAGCTGATTGTGGACTACAGCAGGAAGCAGCAGAGGGACCCCCTCCTCCTTGTCATCTGTGGTTCTGAGGTGAAAACAGTGGACACCTTCAAATACCTTGGGCTGACCATCTCGCAGGACCTGTGCTGGACTCAACACATCACCACAACGGTGAAGAAGGCCAGACAGTGTCTGTTCCTCCTCAGAAGACTGAGGGACTTCAGGCTCCCCCTCAAGGTGCTCAAGAACTTTTACACCTGCACCATCGAGAGCATCCTGTGTGGGAGCATCACCACATGGATGGGGAGCTGCACTAAACAGGACTTCTTGGCCCTGAAGAGGGTGGTCCGTTCAGCAGAGCGGACCATCAGAACCACCCTCCCAAACCTGCAGGACATTTACACTAAACGCTGCAGGACCAGGGCCCTGCAGATCCTCAACCAGCCCAGCCACCCCGGACACTATCTTTTTTCTCAGGCACCGGCGTCTCCGGTGCCTGAGAACCAGGACTGAGCGGATGAGGAAGAGCTTCTTCCCTCAGGCAGGGGGATGCGCAACAGGTGTTGACGTCTCATGCGCTCCCGTACGCCGCCTCTCCTGCCTCGCCTCCTCGGTTTCCGTCGTGGAGATACGAAGTTGTTGCCTTCCCCGTGCTCAAAATTCCTTCAGGTCAGGAAAGACTAGGTCTGCTGGTGGGCCGCTGATCACGGACTTTGAGAATTTTAACAGATAGTCTCTGGAATATTGAATGGTATTGAGATTAGGAGCTGTCAGCAACCCCAGGTGACATGAGGACGCCAGCACCGCCAAGAAAAAGATCAAAGTCAGATCCATGTCACTGAATCATGACACTCTTAATCACACAAAAGTGAGGTTGATCAGTTCAAAGTGCACAGCAAGTTTAAAAGTTTAAGCATAAAATAACAAACTTAAAACTGACAGACAAGACAAACATGCTTCCCACTGCTGCCGGTCACTGCGTCGCACATGTGCCCAGTAAATGCATAGTAAATGTAGTAAATGCGTCTCGGCCAATCAGAGCTCAGATTCTAGAGTTCTGGGCTGTCTGCGTTTCTTGTGTTGCTTACAGGAGGCTGTGAGTCATTGTTTGATGTTTTGCTGGCAGCTGAGGCCTCTCATCTGTTGTGGTGTGGATTTTGCAGAATTTCAGCAATCATTTCTTGATTTTTTTTATTATAATATATTTCTGAAAAAAATCCGCGAAGCACTAAAACCGCGGTACTCAAACCGCGAAGTGGCAAGGGATTACTGTAATAACATAAACAGATGGAGGTGGCAGCACTGGGATGAGATGGCCAGAGGACCAGGTCGCCGATCACCCCGCCAGTTGGCATCCAAACACAAGTGGAGGAGAACCCCGGGATGGACAGAGGATGGAACTGCAAGTCAGCATGAAACCCAGGAAACTCTGGCCTGCAAATACACAGAAAAAAAAGGTGGGAGCAAAACAGCACAACAAACCACAGGAAAGTAAAGAATATTGAGCACAGTTTCAGTAACAAGGTGCTCCCAATTAATTATGAATGAGTTGGAGGAGGAGGAGGAAGGGAGGAGGAAAGGGAAGAAAAAGGGGAAAAGCAGTAGAGACACCACTCAACAGATAATGTTGGTGTCCCCCTGCAGCGTAGGCCTATAGCAGCATAACTATGACGAAGCTGTGATTAAGACGGGCCTACTCTAGTCTGAGCTACTACAACTATGGCTATAACTATTATCCCCTACACACTATAGTTTAGACTAACTGTAGGCTTTACTGAACATAAATGTTTTCAATTTACTTTTAAAGATGGAGATGGTGTCAGCCTCCTGAACCCAAACTGGTAGCTGGTTCCATAAAAAAGGTGCCTGGTAGCAGAAGGCCCGTCCTCCAAATCTACTTTTAGATATTCTAGGAACGACGAGTAATCTGAGAGCAGAGAGCTCTATTAGGAGCACAACATGCTATCAAGTCTTGTAAATAGCGCAGAGCTAGGCTATTAAGGGCCTTATATGCGAAGCAGAATTTTAAACTCAATTCAAAATTTCACGGGAAGCCAACGGAGGGAGGCTAACACGGGAGAGATGTGATCTCGCTTACGAATTCCTGTCAGCACCCTCGCTGCTGCGTTCTGGATCAATTGGAGGCTATTCATCGAGCTTTTCAGACATCCTGCTAACAACGCATTACAATAATCCAGTCTAGAACTGACAAACGTGTGGATTAATATTTTTAGCATCACCCTGGGAGAGGATGCTCCTAATCTTGGCAATATTTCAGAAAGGAAAAAAGGCAGTCTTGCAAACCTGATTAATATTCTGCTCTCTTTTAAAATGCTGCTTAAATGACATATCCTGATCAAAAATGACTCCAAAGTTTTTTGACAGCTGTGCTGGAAGCCAACGTAAACCCAGTTAATCCATTCCTCAGGTGTTTGGGACCAAAGACAATAACTAAAACAATCTGTTTTATCCGAGTTTAGAAGCAAAACGTTAGAGGACATCCAGGGCTTAATGTCATTAAGACACTCTTGAAGTTTAGCCAAAGGTTTTGTTTCCTCTGGTTTCATAGTACATAGTAAGTACAGCTGCGTGTCATCAGCGTAGCAATGAAAGTTTATGCCATGGCTCTGGATAATTTTTCCCAAGGACATGTATAAAGTGAAAAGGATTGGTCCCAGAACTGAACCCTGTGGGATGCCATAGTAGACCCTAGTCTCTGTAGAAGAAACATCATTAACATGGATGAACTGGAACCTGTCAGATAGGTATGACTTAAACCAGCCTAATGCTGTCCCTTTAATTCCAACAGTGTGCTCCAATCTATGCAGCAAAAGGCCGTGATCAACGGTATCAAAAGCAGCACTGAGGTCCAGCAGAATAAGGACAGATACTAATCCATTGTCTGAGACCATGAGGAGGTCGTTGGAGACTCTAATCAGCTCTGTTTCTGTGCTATGATGAGTTCTGAACCCTGACTGAAATACCTTAAATAGATCATTTCTATGCAGGTGTTCTCCTAACTGGCTAGCAACTATTTTTTTTCAGAATTTCAACGTCTTCTTTCGGGCTAAATAGTGGCCATGACAGGCCAATCTTATTTAGCCTTAAAAAAGATGTCCATGGACGTCTGGTGTTTGGTGGGACAGACCTATAAGAACATTGACATGCCACCTCAGTGTTGCATAGGATTTGTACATTGATATCGTTATGTTGTCAGCTGCTTCAGCAAAAGCTAAAGATGACAAGAAAAGCTCAGATTCTGCCCAGTTATTCTTAAAGTTGTAATAACCACAACAAAAGATATGATCATGCTCATGCTTTCTTAAGCATTCTTGGAGGCCAGCAAAGTATTGGGGATATTTCAAATCAGAGAAGAAAGAGGAGCCTGTCCATATAAGTTTATGCCACTCGTTACTGCCTCATTTTCAAGGATGTTTGAATCACAAAGGGAAAAATCAGATCTGTCTACTTAAACGGCAGATGCAGATACATCTGATTTATATTTTATTTCCATATAGGCTTGAAACTTATGAGAATATCTTAGTCATGCTTTGCTCCTTTTTTTTTATTTTTTACTATTGAATCTGCATCAGGAAAAAAAATGGACTTTGATCATTTGAACCCGATAGGGTAAATGCAGCCTTAGACTCCTGCAACAACGTGTTTGTAACATTTTAAAGAAAACATGTGAGAAAAAAACCCGAGAGACCTTGAGTGATTGACTTTTTTTGAGGACACAGCAACTGTTCAGACTAACCTTCAGCTGCAGGTTGAATGACAGGTGCTATCAGCTGTGCAATGTGGTTTAAAGGGTCATGTGACTTTCTTACATCACATAAGGGTTTAACACTGGCTTAAACTCAAATCCTTTGGCAAGCTAGTAATTGTATTGGCACAACATGACATAGACTTCAAAAACAACAGAAAGGAGTGTTTATAGTCCCCAGGTGAAAGGACTGATTTGAGTCTACTATGGGTACAGATGGTCAGCCTGGACAGGCTGGTGATGAGTACACAGGTGACACTAAATGCTGAGTAGGCACTGAGGAGGGCATGACATTCACCTAGAGCACAGGTGTCAAACTGATCCGTAAAAGGGCCATGTGGCCTCAGTTCTTTGTTCCAACCATGCAGCAGCACAGCTGACTTGTTTTAGTCAATCAACTTGCTGTCTCCACTAAAGGTCTAAACCAGTTCAGTTGATTAAATGAAATAAGTCAGTTGTGTTTCTGCATGGTTGGAAGACCTGCAGCTGCAGGGCCCTTTTACGGCTCAGTTTGAAACCCCTGACCTAGGGGGAAAAAGAAACAAGTTTTAACAGTGAATGAACAGGCTGGGTCTTGAATGAAAAATAAAATCAATTTCCTTGCCAAAAAAATTAAGTTTAGTTTTCAGATTCGGTATGCAGGCTGGTATATCGGAGTCAAAGCTTTAGTGGTTACAGAACTATTAATGTTGAGTATGTAGAAGTATCAGCAGGAGAGAACAACTAAAAAATAAAGGCCGTGTACGATGCAATAACAAGAGAGGCATGCAGTCAGAAACAGACAATTATTATTTTGTTACTTGTGTGCATGCGCTACAGACACACATAACAATACGGCATCTCGGAAGAGGCATAAAGTGACCAAACCGAAACACGAACATATGAGAGCATATATTATATCTCCCTGTTTTTTTTTTAAAGAACGGTTGACAGTTGAATTACTTGACCTTAGTAATCACTCTTCAAGCCAAATTCAAATTACGTGAGCCATCTGGAAACTCAAATAATAACTTAAATTCACTGTCACTAACAAAACAACTATTCATCACAAATTTAATCTTTGTGGTTGTTTCACCAGTCTGCCTCATTTGGTGACATACTCTGCTGCTGGATTACCTTCACTACAGCTCTGAGGGTTTTCAGGACTGGCAGGTGCCACTTCACCAGTAACTGGAGGATTCTCATCTTGGCTGTTTGTGACTTCAGCTGGTTTTATCCAAGGGTCATGGCTGAGGAAATGTCTAGATTGGTTTGCCATTGCTGTGCTTTTCGGAAGGTGTTGACTGTTCCTGCGCAAGCTCTGAGCCTCCACAGTCCACAACGTTGGATCTTGGTGCAGGATGTTTCTGAACCACAACTGCAGGTGTCCACGTTGCTTTTCCAGGATATGGCTGGACTCGAATCTCATCACCAGGACACTAGGGTGGTCTGTCTCTCGTTGCTCTGCTCTTGTCATGATAATACTTTTGTGAGCCTTTGGACTTCTCTAGGAGTTGCTGCACATGAGTTGAATTATACATCTTGGGCACCAGCAACTGTTTAGCAGTTGGGAGATTGTTTCTTGGCCTTCGTCCCATCAACAATTGAGCAGGTGACAGCTCAGTTGATTCCAATGGTGTAGTTCAATAGTCAAGTAATGCCATATGTTTGTCTTTTGCTTTGTACCACAGTTTCTTCACAGTTTGAACAGCTCTTTCTGCTTCTCCATTTGACTGACGGTTGTGAGGTGATGATGTGTGGTGCACAATACCATAACTCTCGCAAAAGTCCTTGAACTCTTCAGCAGCCTACTGCGGGCCATTATGAGAAGTCAGAATAATCAGAATGTCATGTCTACTGAATTGAGCTTTCAGGGGATCAATAAGAGTACGATTTCTGATCTCTGATCTCTGATCTGAGCCAGTCTATTTCTATGAATCTGTTCAAATGGTACTGCTGGTATTACAGTAGGTTTGAGAGGAAGTCTGGGAAGCCTGTTTTGGAATTCTGCACATTTACTGCACTTTCTAATAACTTCTTCTATTTCTCCACTCATACCCAGCCAGTACAGTACTTCACAGGCTCTCTGTTTGCACTTTACCATCCCCAAATATGACTGATGTATGAGCTCCAGCATGCGGCTTCTCATTGTTGGTGGCACTACAATGTGCAGCCCTTTGAACACCACCCCATCACTCACCGATAGTTGACTTCTTGAGTTCCAGTACGGCTGAGCAGCAACAGGAACGTCTCTCCTCATATCTGGCCAGGCTTGCTTGATTGTGTTCTGGAGGATGCTGAGCTCTCGTGCAGTGCAGTCTTTCAGCTCCAAGTACTTTTCTTCACTCACTGAAACATAGTTTAGCATTGACACATGTCAAGTGACCCAGAGAAAGTTGGAATCATCTCAGCTCTGTTAAAGAGCTATGAAGAAGAGAAAATGTTGCATCTGGGTGATTTCAGAATGCAAAATATACTCTGATTATGTTCATAGTGTAGTGGAGTAACAGAAATGTGGTGATTATTATGATTTGTAATCTCTAATCAATCTCTAATCAATGAAATGTGTGATTCTAATCAATAATCAGAAACAAGATGATTTAGTTGATATTGTAATGTAGTAAAAAAGTAGATCAATGAGAGGAGAAATCATTAATTCTGTGTGTGAAGATTTCTGGAAAGGGCAAAGTACTGTTCATCTGTACTGTTATAAGCAGGCTGTGAGCCGCCGTGGAATGTAAAACAAATGCGACATTTATCAAAACAAAATGGTAGAAGTGGATGAGAGTTGAATTAGTTACTATTTTGGTTATTAAGGTAAAATCCCAATGGAGTATTAATTTGCTCTCATGACATACCTAGAATAGATGGGGAATGGATTTGGATAAAGTGTAAACTTGGGTTTGATAATTAGGTAACTTTTCGTTTGAGAGGAAAGTTAAGCTAGTTATTCAAAACAATTCTGTGCCCCAGGCTACCAAGTGCCAGCTCAGAGCTACCAGAGACACAACAAAGAGCAGGGAAGGCATCATGTGAGGTTGTTATCAAAAACAATAGTTTCTCCTGCAATACACACAAGCTTAGCCGTGGCTAGCACTGGGTCAGGGGTAAGCCAGGTGCAAGAAATTGCTTTGGTGGAGGGGAGAGCAGGCTAACCTTGGGGGAGCTGGCGATGGCTGCAGGCTTTGTGCAGGATCATGGCAAATGAGCACATATTCTGGATGTTATCCAATCAATCAATTAATTGAGCTTTATGTACCCTTTGTGACATACATTGGTACATAAACCGTTATGTAAGAATTAGATTTAGCTAATTAGCTTTACCTTAGCGAATTATGTACGCCTCTGTTGAGCATAAGCCAATCAGACGGGTTGTGTATGTCATGATAATTATGAACGCCTCTGCTGAGATGCCTATGCCATCAGAATGACTATGTGACTCTTTCTGTGAATTATGCATGAACGACTGTATGTGAAACCAATCATGAGTTGATGTGTGACCAAACAAGAAGGGTTATGTAAAATTTTTGGTAATTATGTACACCTATGCAGAGGTGGATAAACCAATCATGAATTGTTATGTGAATTTTGGGAAATTATGTACGCCTATGCAGATGTGCGTCAACCAATCAAGAGTTGTGGATTCTGAGGAAGACCAAACAAGGACTTTTTGGGGCTGAGGCAGGCTGGTTGAGAGAGAGCATAAAACCTGAGGAGAAGAAGAATTCTGGGTTCTTCCGTGGGGCGTCTTTGAAGGAGCAGGACCGGCTTGGGACCGAGGGAGCTATCCAACCATCGGAGGGAAATATCCAAAGGATTTATTCTTCAAGAACAAAGAAGATGCAAGAATGGATAAACCATTTTTCCAACCCTTGAGGAATATAATTGGAGTTTTTCCAATTTACCCTAGCTCACTGCTAGCAAGGAGGAGTGGCCAGATATCAGAGTACCTAGGGGCCTTGCTCTCTCTGCCAGCAGACTTCGGAGGATAGTGAAATGGCCGTTCACTTGCACCCCAACCATCCTTGGATCAGCACAGATGAATCGATTTGTAAGCCACAGCTTGATTTTTAGAACAGAATTAGAGTTTTTCTTTCCAATTTCAATCAATATTTAATCAATGTTTAATCAATGATTGCTGTCGCTTAACCCTGCTAATCTGCTTAATTAATATATAAAATTAACACAAGACGTTGTGGTTGATATTGAAACTGTCCCCACAATTGTAAAGAACGGGTATACCTCTGCCTTAACGACATAAACAACACCTTCAGGTTCCTATTGGTTACTCTAGCCCAATATTGTCACAGATCCTTGGAGCTTGCTGTCCACGCCACTAAAATTTAACCTAGTCGGTAACAAGAGCCCAGATCGTAAGGGGAGAGCTGCAGTTAACAAAAATGACCGATAGCTGGACTTTGAGCCGCCAGTCTATTCCTCTTAGGTCAGTTATTGGAGGGAGCAGGGTCGGCATTTGGATGAATAGTATGCAGTGAGGCTAGGCGAATCCTCCCCGACACCAGCTTGAATAAGTTGAAGGAAATCTAGCGAGGTGAACCCCCCTAGACCACAACTTCTGACCCAAAAAGATGGAGAGCTGGTCCCGGTGACAGACTCTGCTAGTCAGAGGCTGAACCGCACCTGGGGGATCTAACACACACATTCAAGCCCTTCCAACTCTGGTGTGTTGCATGACAGTTGAGCTTTGGTCTTTGCCTCTTCTGTATTTGATCATGTCATACCACTGGAGTCTCCTCTGAATATGCATGGGAGTAGTGAGTAGTGGCTTCTTAAATATGTCTTCAAGAGGTTTGTGGTCATTGTAGACAGTTGCTTGCCATAGATGTAATGATGAAACTTGGTGCACGCATGAACAATAGAAAGCATTTTCTTTTCTATCTGAGCACAGCGTGTTTCAGCATCTGTCAGAGACCTGGATGATTTTCCATCCTGGGAAAGGAGGTGGAGGTGGTGGAGGAATACAAGTATCTTGGAGTTCAGCTTGACAACAGACTGGAGTGGAAATGCAACACAGAATACATCTACAAGAAAGGTCAGAGCAGACTCTACTTTTTAAGAAAGTTGAGATCTTTTAATGTCTGCACCAAGATGTTGCACATCTTCTATAGGTCTGTTGTTGAAAGTGCAATCAGCTTTGCAGCCATCTGCTGGGGCAGCAGCATCAGAACCAGAGACCTGAAGAGAATCAACAAACTGATCAGGAAAGCTGGATCTGTGCTGGGTGGAACTCTGGAGCTGCTGGAACTGATTGTACAAAAAAGAATGCTGCACAAGCTGATGAAGATGATGGAGGACTCTTCACACCCTCTCCACGACACAGTGATCAAACAACAGAGTGTGTTCAGTGAGAGGCTTTTTCAGGTCCGTTGCAAGACCGAAAGATACAGAAGATCATTCCTGCCAGCAGCCTCCACAACAAGACTTAACACCTATTATTATATTATTATTACTATTTCTGTCTGTTTTTTATTAAAAAAAAAAAAAGAGAGAGAGAGCCCTTACTACATTGAATTTCCCTTTATGGGATAAATAAAGTATTTTTCATTTTCATTTCATTTCATTTCATTTTCATGAAAAGGCAACTGGTTGGTCGTTCTGTGGCAACACAGCTCCCAATCCACTACTGCTTGCATCACAATATATTTCCACTGGCTCTGCAGGGTCATAGTACTTGAAGACAGGAGGATGTGTGCATAAGTCCCTCAGGTCGTCAAATGTTTTTTATTGTGCAGGTTCCCAGGAAAATTCTACGTTACTTTTCAAAAGCTGACGTAAAGGTTCATCTATCTCATTGAGGTTTGGAATGAATTTGGACAGATACGTGACAAATCCAAGGAAGCTTCGTACTCCATCTTTGTCACTAGGTGGAGTCATCTGCTTGAGTGCTTCAACTTTTGCTGGGTCTGGCTTTAATCCATCAGCTGTCAGTAGGTGTCCCACATAAGGTACTTCGCTTTGACATGACACTTCTTGAAGTTCAGTTTCAAGCTCGCTCAATGACTCTTCGTAGAATGTCCTCATGCGTCATCACATCAGGGGCAGCAATCAGGATGTCATCCATTATTGCTGTAGCTCCTGGTATGCCTTCTAACATGCCATCCATGATGCGCTGGAATATCTCAGGGGCGCATTTAACTCCAAACAGGTGACGGAGCCATCTGAATCTTCCCAGTGGTGTGTTGAAAGTAGTGAGGAGTGATGAATCATCGTCCAACTCGATCTGTAGATATCCGGATTTGGCATCTAGGACTGAAAATACTTTTGCCTTCGGCATGGCTGACAGTATCTCCTCCATTATGAGCATGGGATAGTGCTCTCTTTTAATCACCTTGTTCAAATCGCTAGGGTCTATACAAGTCCTCACATTTTCTCCACGTGTGACAGCAATCATGGAGCTCACCCATTCTGTTGGTTCGTCCTTTCACATTCAGCTGGTTCATTAGATTCTCTGTGCAGATTGTTGCTGTGCTGCCTGGATCAAGGAAGGCATACGTCTGGATATACCTGCTCCCTTTTCCCACCTTAACTCTGACTGGAATAATCGCAAGTGCACAGTCTTTCCCAGCCCTGGTAGCATCACCTGCTGAGACAAGAGCACTGCTTATAGGGGTTGCTTCCGTCTCAGCAGTGACTTTTGGCTGATTTTCTTGCTTTGGGCCTCTTTCACTAAGAATATGAAGTATAGTAGGATGTTTCATTTGACAGACCTGACACATTAATCTTCTTTTACAGTTTTTGCTTAAATGACCTTTTAGCAGACAACCAAAACAATATCCATGACTCCTTAAGAATTCAACCTTTTTATCATGTGACTGCCTTTTGAATTGTGAGCAGTCAATCAGGGCATGTTTCCCATGACAGAATCCACATAAAGAAATAATAGTACTGGATCTGAGCAGGCTGTAGTGAAACAGATGATGGTTTTACAGTACATCCTGCTTTCTCTGGATTCACAGCTACTGAAGTAGCAAAGCAGCCTCTTATTGATTTTGGTTCACTTTTGCTTTTTGGGAGAGACCGTTTGGTTGTCATTTGGTTCTGAATGTCTCCAAACAAGGGATCCAAAAGCATCTTAGCTTGCTTTTCCATAAAATCCACCAGATGCTGAAATCTGATTCTCCTGCCAGTTCTCTGTTGTGTCTCAAAAGCTGAGGTTCGCCACTTTTCCCGGAGTTTGTAGGGTAGTTTGGATGCAATCATCCTTAGATTTGATGGGATAACAACGTTCCTCCAAATACTGTAAATCTTGCATAACATTACAACATCCTCTCAAATACATTGCATATGCATGCAGCATTTTCCCATCTTCAGCTTTTATCGCTGTCCAATTCATGGCTTTTTCCAAGTAAGCCCCAGAAATTATTATTTCATTTCCAAAGTGTTCTTTTAAGAGGCGTTTTGCTTCACTGTAGCCCCTACTCACCTCCATGTGCAAACAGCTACGAATCAAGTCTCTTGGCAAACCAGAGGTGAACTGCTCGAGATAGATCTGTCTTGATTATTCTTAGTCTAGTCTTTAATCAAGTATTCAAATGCGTGGATAAAAGACTGATAGGCCAGTGGGTTACCATCAAACACAGAAATCTCTCTTGCAGGTAGTAGAAAGACAGTTTTTGCTGTGAAACAATAAGTTCTGCTATGTCACTTTGTCTTTGAATAACCACGTCCATGTTATTATGAACGGCATTAACAACATTGTCTTGTGCTGAGTGATTTATTGTTTGAGTATGATTTGCACTGTGGGTCTTGTGTTTTTCAGTAGCGTTCTTCCTTTGGGGTTTATTTTGATCCTCTGGTGTTTTGGTGCTTCTTATAGATGGAGGTCTGTTGGGTTTGTTGAGACTTGAGATGGGTATAGCACCTAACTGCACAAGGTCCACATTGCTCTCCACAGTTTCCGGTTCATGGTGGGAGTCATAATACTCAGTCATGCCATCACCTGGAGCTTCCTGAGCTCCCTCATCACTTTCATGAGGTGAATCACTGAAGGATTTCTATTTTAACAGATGATGCTGTGAGGTCTGCTTCCAACTCCATTTGCTCCATCTTTGCTTTCAGTTTTATTTCCTCCAGTTGCAAGGTGTGTTTTTCCATCAGTGCAGCAGCTCGAGCCATTGCAGCAGCCTGTTCTGCTTTGGCCTTTTTTAACTCTGAGGAGACTGAGGAAGATCTAGAGGCTTTTGATCCAGTAGTTGACTTTGATTTGAGAGACACATTTGATATGCTGTCCAGTGGTTGAACTTTTGATTGTGCAATTTCTCGTTTCCATGTTTCAACGTCTTTCATGAAATAATTCTGGTTAGTTATTCTGGGTTCATACCAGTCAAAATAATCATTTTCCTTTTCCTCCTCTGATAAGAGCTCTTGCACAGATTTGTGAGCATTTTTAAATTCATCCACAGCTCCTTTAAACATTTCAAATGCATGACTGACTTTATCAACATTTCCATCATCAGTCAATAAAGCTTTTATCTCATTCGACCTCCTCGTGCACGCTTCCAACCTGCCTCTGCGCGAAGCAATGCACGATTTCAACATGTCCTCAGCCTCAGGTGCGGTCTCAGGTGTGCCAGACATCATCCCAGATAATCACACAAGTTCCTTTAGTTACAATTTATCTAATCATTCAGTTCATCCTTGAACATCCTTCAAACATCCTGTTTTATTGCAATTCACAACTTTTCTTCCACAGTATTCCTCTATAGTGCAGCGGCGCTTCCATTCATTAAATTGATCAGGTGATTTTACTCACAGCTCGCCGGCCTTTCTTCCAGACAGGCTGGATTCCCAACTCGCCGTAGTCCTTCGAGTCTGCAGTGGAGTTTCTCTACTTGTAGTGGCAACTCTTGCTTTCCAAAAAATGAAAATCCAAAATAGCCAAGTAGTCCGAGGAGAAGGTCTATGACTCGCTAAAATGTCCAAAAAAAGGCACTCGCGAAGATCAGATTAAAAATAATCAGAATTTATTTCCACAAAATAATTTTTCTCCGTGGTTGACCTTTTAGATAATCCAAAAACAGAAAAGTCATTCAGCGGTAGAGAAACTGTCTCACTCCTCACTCCTTCAACACAAAAGTCAGACCGCCCCCACCCAGCTGATCTCTCTCCTTAATCATAGGAGGGTGTGTCTGATGAGGGGGAGGGCCATGAGCAGCAGAAAATAGTCAATATGCTCTACCACCAGAAAAATACAAAATTGCCTCCAACAGATGTAGCCATTCTTTTCCATCTCTTTCAATTTCTCTATTATCTTCGCTTTGAGTGCAGTGGGTTGTCTTCGCACTGGATGAACAACTCCTTTTGCATTTGTCTCTGTTTTAATAGTATATTTTCCAGGTGGTGTTCCTGTTGTGCAGACAAGTTCCGGAAAGCCTTTTAATGCTTCAGGCACTGCCTCCTTTGGTGCTTGATCCTGCTTATTGGTACATTTGTGTGCTGTCTTTTGCAGGACATCGAGTCTGACTATTAGTCCCAACGCTTTGGCTGTAGTTCCACTTAACACACTTTCCTGAGCAATGTCCACAATTTCAAACTCTGCTGATGTTTTGTGGTTTTTGCAATGAACTATGATAATAAATCCACAGCAGCGATAGGTTTCAGTTCATGGTTGGAGTATGTTTGCAGCCTTATTTTAGAACATTTTAACTTGCCTTCATCACAGAGTTTCTGATAACTGTTCAAAGTCAATGTGTTGCACTTTGCACCAGTGTCTATCCTGAACATGACTTTCTTTGACAGAATACTGACACACACTGTGCACTTGTCCTCTGTGTTGATTTTGTGTGTAGGTGCAACAACATCATTTACGTTGATACTAGGGATGCAACGGTACTCGGTAAAATACTGAACCGTTCGGTACGACCTGTACGGGACACGGGATGCTATTATGTCCCGCAATATTTATGTTCCAATAACTTTGCATTGGACTCGCACGTGAGCATGCGTGCCTTTTAGACAACAGGTCCGCCACTGGATGTCAATGTCAACTCGCCTCCGCTCACTCACAGTGACCAGCCTATCACACTTTGGCTGGTAGGCTACAGTTCATAGACCCGGATCTTACCTGCGTAAGATCCAGTTGGTACCAGTTGTGCGTCTTGGCGCAGCTGATGTGCTTTTTAAAATACTGCAGAATGAATCATTGGATGCGCATTTAAAGATCACGAACAATTAATGTTCCTGTCTCTCTTCGACCACCAACAGTTTCAGACATATCGGAAATAAATTCCCGCATCCAACCTTTTACAGCTTGACAAAGATCTCCTCGGTTTCCTCCACAGCAGACATCTGAATGAGATCAGGCCACAGCTGTACAGACTGACGTGTCTGGCCGTGACTATTCCGACATCCACCACAACTGCTGACTAGACATCCTCTGACCTCAAGAGAATAAAAACGTATGACAGTAATACGGTGATGCGTAATTGAGAGGTATGCACGTCCACATGTGACCAGGTGGACACACATTTATGCCATTTGGACGCACTCTTTTACGCGCCGACATGCGAGTTATGCTTTCCGCAAAATCGGTATCTTGTGATCGCGGGTTTAGGGTAGTGGGTGGTCTGAAACTGTACCGAATCCATACCGAAACCGTGACACAAAAAGTGAGGTATGGACCTTACCGTGAGCCACCTGTACCGTTGTACCCCTAGTTGATACTCAGGACATCTTGGTCAGGTCTTTATCCGTTGCTTTTACACTGAGTGCTTGAACTGTCCGCTGTTGACACACTGCCATCCAATGATTTGGTTTGTTACAGTAAGCGCATGTTGAGCCTTTTGCAAGACAATTTCCTTTGTTCCACTTGTGGTCAGTTGGTTTTCCACATCTTGAACAGTTTGTTCTTACCGTCTGCTGTCATGACTTTTGACGAGTGGCCATCTTTTGTGAGGTGCTTCTTTTTTGTCGCAACTGTTGACACTGGGCATTGTCCTTCATCTTCTCTGACAATTCGCATTTGTTTCTGAGACATCTCGAATTATTGCGGAATCTCCAATGCCTTTGCTAGTGTCAGCTCTTCACCTTTGTCCAGCAGCCTCTCTTGCACATGTTTCTCATGAACTCCAGCAATTACTGCATCAATTAACATGTCATCTGGATCTGCATACTCAAAGTCCAAAGCAGTTTTAGGTCTTTAACGAAGGGGTCAAAACTTTTACTGGCGCCTTGTTTCCTTTGCTTAAAATGATGACGAGCAATCCTCGGTCTGATATAGTTTACAAACTTGTCAAGGACTTTTACAGGATATTCTCTCTCACCTTCAGCCTAGTTCAACGTCTTGTACAATTCTCTGCCTTGTTCGCCGAGCCATGTGCCAAGCCAGCCTGCCTTCTGCTTAGCTGTTAGCTCCGACAGCGGTCCATCAAATACGAACGTGACGTGACTTCAGAATCTGTCAAACTCTTTGTAAAGATCCGCGGCATCCCAGTCAATCCTCGGGTGTTTGAAATTCGCCATCACCATGATCTCTTTTCAGTCTGTGCTTGACAGAATTCTGACACTGTAATGATAATGTACGGTGCAATAACATGAGAGGCATGCAGTCAGAAACGGACATTTATTATTTTGTTACTTGTGCCCATGCACTACAGACATACATAACACTTAAACACATAACACATAACACATAAAACTTCTACCTGCACTTTACTGTTTTTACTGTTTATTTTATTTCATTTATATATATATATTTATATATATATTTCTTGTGACTGAAGCTGCTATAAGAGAGATGCTGCCAAACAGAATTTTGTTGTATATTTTGTACAATGACAATAAAGATTATTATCTTATCTATCTTAACAATACGGCAGCTCGAAAGAGACATAAAGTGACCCAACCGAAACACGAACATATGAGAGCATATATTACAGGCCAGTTGTGGTTGAATTGGCTCTTTTTCTTAAAACTCCACAACAGCAAAAGTTGCACTGATTTGCAGTAAATATTCATTACTGCAAATCAGTGCAACTTTTGCTGTTGCCTTTGAGAGACCAGTTTAGAAATACGTGGCTTCACCTTTCTTTTAATGCTCATGTAGGACCCCTCTTCGGATTTTATTTTATTAATTAAAGCATTGCTGGGGGGATGGCCCCTCACTGTGAACCCTCACCTATTTTTCCTGGACCCGTGGACGAAGAAACCCCCACAACAGCACGTGTCATCTCACCCACTATCTCGTACCAACTGAACGCAAGCACCGGGGAGCCATAAAACTCAAAATTGTCCACGTTGCCATGGCAACTCTCATCCAAAAACCACTTTAAGGAGCTATAAACATCGTTTCTTGACAATTGGAATGTGGGACGGCCAGCTACAAGAAGCCACTTCAGGCCTGGAATCACTCACAGCTCTTATCTGCATTGTGAAAGAAAAACCAGACAGAAAATCTCACCTCTCTGAATGAACAGATGATTAAAAGTTGATATAACCAATTTTCTTACAGGACAAGCAACTACCACTGAAGTTCCTCAAAATGTTATAACTGAAGAGAATATAACAACCCGATCATATAAAGAAAGACTGAAGTTGAGTGGAAATGATTTTTCTGTATTTAGATTCGTGCCATCATAACCTTCTCTTCCAAAAAGGCAGTTTTCTGAATGAAAGGTTAAAAGTTATTATCTTGTGACATAACTGTTGATATTTGTGTTTGTGATGTTTTGTTAACACACCCTGACGGTTAGTAACTGTTTAAATGTTTTTAAATGGTGGATTACAGACACCGCGTGAAAGGAGACGAAGGACCCCCAAAACACCACACCCACCATGTTTGCATATGCAGGGCCTTGTGATCCAGCGGGAAAAATCCCCGTCTTTGATTGGACAGCATTGGTCAGACCCCGTTTATTTACATAAACGCTCATTTAATATTCCAGGAGTATTAAAAGCCAGATGAGTCCTTTGTCCTCTCTCTTCAACTTCTTATGCTCTTATCATCGCTCTTCTGCCTTTTTTCCTCTCCCTTACGTTTTCTTAATCACTGTCTTTTGAAACTTTTCCTCCTTTTTCCATTTTTATTTTCTTTGAAACTTTTGTGGCGCGGACAACACCCTGAAATCTTTTGGTTGCTTCACTTTATTTTCATAGTTTGATTTTGCTTCTGCACATTTTTCATTCCCATTTTTACAGAAGCTTGGCTCACGAGCCGCATTAACTTTTTATAGAACGACCACTGAATAAGCGCAACTAACAGACGATAGTTGTAAGTTTGATAACAACTTTTCTTTGTAAGCCTTTACGTGCGGCTGGAGTGTTTAAACGCTTGACGTTTGACACCAGAAAACCCCACGCCTGGAACTTTTGCCAACTCCCCAGAGTTTTTGCATTAGTTTAACAATTTTGATTTTTGTTGCTCCGTCTTTTCTTTTGGGGCTCACGTCAACTTTTTTTGATGGGCAATCGAACTCTTTAACTGCCGATCCCTGACGATCAGAGCCGCGTCCGGGACACCCGACATCTCAGCTGCCACTCGGATTCCGGACCACCGGAACCGACCCGCCTACCCAGACGAAAAGAGAGCGGTACAATCCGCCCGAGTCACGCGCTACGTCCGGAGACCTCCAGAGAGCCATCGGCCGAACACGATTCCCGGAGGAAGCCACCGTGAACTGTGTGCCATCCGATGCGCCAACGACAAGTAAGCCGCCAGACTCGCCCAGGGTAAGGCTGACAGAGAATAAGATTTGGGGTCTCCCAAGTTTGTCCACTGCCCAGCCAGTTGGTGCGTCACGGACCACGTCCGGACCACTCTTCCCCATTGTTCGGCAGCTAATTAGTTCGAGAATTGCCCCTCTTTATTATTTTATTCACTTTGATAGCCATTAGCAACCCCTTTGTACCCGCCATCTTTGTTATTATGTTTCTCTTCCTTCCTTTACACTCTATCATCATTTCCTGTCATGCGCTATGGCCAAATATGAAGAATCTGTTATGTTGATGTGCATTTTATATAGGTAAATGTCTTAAATGTTTTGTGTTCTTGTCTGTGTCTAAATAAATGTTTTAAAACGTATTAGCGACTCTGATGATTAATTTTCCAACAGCCAATCCAACTCCAACTAGAAATTGTGACTCATTTGCTCTTTAATTTTTCAGTCTTTTTAAAGAAAGCTGGTGGCACCCTAGGCAATTATTAAAACATTAATAAATTACACGAGTCCTCCTACACTCATTGTTAGATAAATATTTATCTAATTATCTTAGTGTTCCTGATGTACAGTACACAAACTTCCAGTTTTTTGTTTCCTCTTCTTCTCTTCACATGAGAATTCTCACACTCTTATGCAAGTTTATTATACAGCAATTACACAAGCCATTTTAAAGTAGTTTCACTAGGGAGTGCACAGTTTAATAGCAAATGTGTAATAACTATATACAATTATTCCAACATTTCCCTCCTGTTTATCATATATTTGCTCAAAGTGAAACGACTTCAGTTAGATTTTTGGCCGTAAGATCATTTATATGACCGCAAACACATTTACATTTAGAGGGTCTTCTATAGGTCAGTGTTGGAAAGTAATTTTAGGTTGAATGAAGTTTCTTGTTCTTCATCATTTTTATAATTAAAATAATAAACTGGAAAAGCCCTCGGAGAGTGCAGACCTCCACCAAGTGAAACAATTCCCCCATATAGCGATTTACAGATTGCAATAAAATCCGTGTTGTGGATCAGATCCGGATCAGCCTTTGAAATTTGATAGAAGTTCCCATTGTCCATCCCTGAGTCAAATTTCATGAGTTTTGAGCAATAATTAACGGAGATATTGAGAAACAACATTTTCAGCCCCATTGACCACAATGTTATCGAAAATTTGAAAGTGATCCAGAATCCAGGATTTCTTCCAGATCACACCCAAAATGAAATCAGTTCTTCCTTTTCATATTTCTGACAACTTCTGAAGATTTCATCAAAATCCATCCATAACTTTTTGAGTTATCTTGTACACAGACAGACAGACAAATGCCACCGAAAACATAACCTCCTTGGCGGAGGGTTAACATGTGAAAAACCTTGGAGTCACTTTTAATCAGGATATGTCATTTAAGCAGCATATTAATCAGGTTAGGGTTAGGGTTAGGGTTATTTGATCCACATGTGATTCCATGGGTGAGATTGCTGTTGTGATTAAGCGGTTAACAAGAGTTCGTATGCAGGGAATACAACAACATCCACACAAGGTAAGAATTGCAGCAAACAGCTATAGAGACCAGCATAGAGAACACAAGGGTCTGGTATTTTCTGAAGGCATTCATCCATTCATCCCACATAGAGGTGTCAACACCAGAATGCTCCTTCATTTTAACATTGAGAGATTGGAGCCCCTCAAGGGCCTTGGTAAGGCTGCCATCAGGAGCAGTGTTGTTGGGAATGAACGTGCAACTGTTCTCCGAACCTTCTTTCTTGGCTAGCAGCATGTCCAAAGCTATCTTGTTTTGGAATGACAGAGATGTGGAGGACAACTGGCCGTGTACTCCCTCAAACCCATATGCTGTATAGTTCCCTAGTCTCTGTACGTTGTAGTGGACATAGTTGATTCTGTCTACATTTTTATTAATCGTACACCACCAACAGAGTGATGACTCAAATCCTGCAGCAATCTGGTCCATTAATTTATACTCATCCGGTACACCACGTGAAACCTTTGGCATCAATGTAAGTTGGATCATTTTCTCTCAACCAAGCATCAGTAGATCTTTTGGATCAGTGCCATTGTTCAGGGACCACGCTATTTCAGTCGGTTCATCAAATCTTTTGCTGATGTCGGGTACAAAGATACTGGGAGTAGCAGTGTGACAAGAGCACAGCACGTGTTGTCATTTACCAAAATAACCTTTCCTCCTTTGGCTGCAGTTCTTCTTGGCATAGTTGGTTAATCCAGTTTCCAAAGCACAAGGCAACCTCAAATTGGAGGCCTCTTCCGGAAGAATATGCCCATAAAGAAGTAGTACTGCACTGTACTGTTTTCCAGTTACATTGTAGTTCAAGAATAAACCATTATTTGTCTGAGTCATGGTAAAATTCTTCCTCATTTCAGCAGCTCTTTCTATTGACCAGTCTGTCCAGTCATAGTTTGTTTTTCCTATTAGGTGTCCCCATCCACTTGTTCCAATAGTGGCATATCAAGAGTAAGATGAACCCCAGGAGTTACCCTTTTGTCCTCCATCATTTGTCAAGGCTCCAAATGGAATTATAATGATGGTTGTTGAATTTCTTGGGGCGCAAAATACCAAGGCAGTGTGTTGGGTTTCAGTTTCATTTCCACATTGGTACTGAGAGAGTGTCTCCACCTTCTACTGAGGATAGGGTGAGAATGAGCACTAAAGCAGTCACAGTTATTAATACTATATCCTTTATGGTCATGCAGGGAGAAGTTATGCTAAGTGGTCAGGTGTCTTTCAACACTTCACTGACTTTCGGGTTAGGCTTAGGCTCACTTTTCCTGTCAGAATTCTCACTCTGACCTTCTTGCAATGGGCTAAGTGGATCCAAGTGGATTCTTTTGCTATTTTGACTGCAGTGGGAGTTGTTAACAGTACCTGATAAGGACCTTTCCACTTTGGTGAATACCAATGTCTCTCTTCAGATGTTGCCACCCATTCTTTCGCACCTTCTCCCAGCTGAACTATTTTCCCTACATCCTTCCACTCAGTGTTTCTGGTTTCACAGTATGACATGCGAGTGGGATACCAGGGATATGACCATTTCCACAGATCTTTCAGTTTTACAGGTACAGTAAGTCTACTGCAGCTGCTACATTGTTCTTTCCATCAATATAATTCAATTCAATTTTATTTGTATAGTGTCTGTTACAATGTCAATTGTCTCTAGGTGCTTCACAGAGACCCAGAGCATGACCCCCGAGCAAATATTAACTAAAAATATAATATTGAATCCAAAACAAGGATAATGACAGGTAAAAAACCCTCACAGAGGGAGAAAAAAACCTTTAAGCCAAAACAGTGGCAAGGAAAAACTCCACTTTAAGAGGAAGAAACCTTGAAGACCAGCTGGGTAAAGAAAGAAAAGAGGGGAGACAGAACAGAGAAAGGACGTAGGACAGAGAGAGGGGAGCACACAAATGACTAAATATAATGACCATATAAACATAAACAGATGCAGGTAGAAGCAGTGAGGTCAGAATACAGGTAGGTCACTGTAACTGTTGCTGGAGTATCTTTTCCCAGTTCTCTTTCATACTCCTGATCTGCACCTGGGCTGTTTTTTGTACAACAGGTGAAAAATACGGTTAGCTTTGAGAAGCACTCACCCGTCTGAATGGTTGGCTGACATAGCCCTCACCCGTTGTAATAATGCTGATTAGTAAAGAGTTCAAACATGCTGCGGGCTGTCCAGTAAAAGACAGAGGCAGTTAAAGTTGACTTGAGAAGCTTTATATAGAGGCTTCGTCACCATTCAAAATATTTCTACGCACATCACCCACTTCAGTTTCTAAAGTGCATTAGTGTGGTTCTGAAATGAGAATAATAATTTGGGTAATCATAAACATTCATGAGCATCCAAACAACTGAAATTCAGCCATTTGCGTATTTAAATGAGATAATTAGTATTAGTAATATCACATATGAAGATAAAGGACATTCTTCTCTATATTATTAAATATAAACTGTGCATAGAGAACCATTACAGGAGATAAGATATTACAACTCTCACACAACCTCAAAACTGTGTGAAAGGTTCCTTACATGTTACAAATGAACCTACAGCCAATGCATGTAATGATTGGCATACAGCAATTAACAGTCCCCTTCATCCCTAATGTCACCAATAGCACCCATTGGCATACATACAGATTACAATACGGCTAACAGCACAATTAAGATAGCAAAAACGGGATTGTTTCTAACAATGACAATTCAGTATTTAACATGTCACGAAGGTGCAGACACATTTTACACAGGTGGTCAGACTTAGATACAATTTTTATGCACGCCCAACACGTTTGGAAACTTTCAGCACTCTTGGTCTGTCTGGCTGTCTGTATCTCCGTGAGTAAGAGAGTGAGACAGCAGCGATAGTGGGCGGAGACAGCCAGCTAGAAGTGTGACGTGATTGGTCGACTGTGATAGTTGACTGACAGCTGAATTAACAAATAGAACCACTAACCAGAAAGAAATAAACATAAATGAGGTAGATTGGCCTTTTTAACAACAGGGTTACATGAAGTTCTGATGATGACATTACATCCTGAGGGCTTGACAGTTTTCTTAGCTTCTTTTAATAATGCATCTCTTGACTGACTGACTGATAAGTCGACTACTGAGTGCACCAAATTCCCTGCAGCACAAATTGGCCAAGCAAGGTAACATGATCACCTGAAGCCAGTGATGGCCAAGTGGTGCGAGACATCATGAATCATGAGTCACGTGCGTGCTTTGTCCTCTGCCGAACTCCTGAGACTGACTCACCGAACCCAGGTTAAGAACCACCGGTATAGGCGCACCTGGATTCTTGAAGCACATGGTTGTCTTTTCCCTAAGCTCTTACAAATTCTACAAATAGTTTATTTTGAAGTTTTTCCAACAAGGTAAGGGAAAGTGCAATGGAATTTTTTATTATTGAACTATTCCTTCACCTATTTGAGTGCTGAAAGTCAATGTAAGTAAGCAGACTGGAAGTATCTTTTTTGGAAGCAGACAGTTGTATCCACTCTTTGGAGGACCCCTGTTGGTCTATCAGCTATGTTTGAGACAATTTCAGAGCACTTCTCCACTTCAGTCATCTTGATGTACTGACACTTGTGCTGCAGTGCAAGCTTCTTGAAGAATTACTTATCCATGACGATGACAGTGATGTAGACAGTTCTGTGCTGGTTACAGATATAAAGAGCCGTCTTGAACTCCTGCAGACAAAAATAACCTCACAACCTTTCCCCAAGTAAAGCCAGGAAGCATAGATTGTAGGTAGAAGCTAGATTTTCCTGTGGATATTTAAATGATCAAATAACATAAAAAAACTGCCACTTGGAGTAAAACTCTGGAAACTCAGGTCTCTTCGCTCTGAGATCTTTCCTCTTGCGCAGGTCAGAGTGTTTGTCTTTGTAAATGGACCGGGGAGGAGGGGCCAAGACACCCTTTTTATATAATGTATTGTGTTGGCTAAAGTTGGCAAATGCCTTGGAGCTCTACAAGTCTGACATTGTGTACTTGGAAGCAGGGGGAGTGCCTAAAAGTTTGGCGTAAAGCTCAACGCCAATTGGAAGCCATTACCCAATGAGTTAAATTTTCACAGGGTCAAAGATGCACAGACTAAATCTGCAAAATCATCTTTTTAACAATTCAATTAAAAAACATTGTACTATTTAAGAGTCACTCTTCAGGCATACTATTCGATTCTTGAGGGAAAGAGAGAGGTGTAAGGTCCAGTTCCATTCCAGTGAATGGAACCGTTGCGCAAAGTTGTAATTGTGAGCACTATACACAAATACAAAGCTTAAATTGAAAACACTATATATAGATATGGAACCTACCTCCTCTTCAAAATGAGGTCTTTTCTTCAGAAAATACTTTTCTACACTCATCTATGCAAGGGGGTGAACATAAGCAGAGCTGATGTATGTAGGTGACATTATGGTGCTACGGCAGCAGCTTAAAATATACATTAACAGCAGGACACATGTTGAGCATCTAGATTTGATACAGACACAGGCTGGTATAACATGAGTTAAGAGTTTTTTGGACCACCTTTGGTCTCATTTTACCACTTTGTAACGGCACGTCTTACCTTCGCATAGACCGTATCTTCGTCAGTTGAATCAAGCCTCTTCTATCACGACTTCTGCGTCTTGTCAATTCATAGGCCCACCCCGTATTCTTCTGCGACTTATAAATTTATAGGCGGCGTCACAATGCATACTGCCATCCCATGCGCCAGAATTGAAATGACACATGACATCGACAAAATAAACAGTCTGGAGGCAAGGGCAAGACAAAAGCCGAAAAATTTATTCGTGGCGGGCCACCACAAATGAATGAACATGTGGGAAACACTGTAGTGGAATAAACTGTTAATGCCCAATCCTGCTCCCCTTTACAGCAGGGCCGAGGAAACATGAACTGTCCAATCCAGTTGCTGCCAAAGAGCAGCAACAGATTCAGTAAGGAAGCAGCTAAAGTTCAAGGTTGTCACAAAGCAGGGCAAAACAAGACAGCGGTGTGCAGCCCAATCACGTGCCTAAGAATGAAAAAGCACATCAATTCTGGATTCAGGTTAAAGGGTGAATTCCAATTCCTCCCTTAACCCTCAATCTCAAAAATAAGTGCTCCCGCTAAGGGCAAGTGCTGTCCCGATTCTTAAAAAGACAAATTGAGGGACAAGTTTGAGGGCTGTATCGCCCTCAAAATTTAGATTTTCCAACACCACCCTTGGAAGTAAGGGCTACCCAGAAGGCACTGGGTAATTTAGCCAAGACATCTTCGAAAAGGATGGCGACAAAAAAAGCTAGCTACAAATGTAAGTATCTTTGTAGTTCTTAAAGATATAAATGTTAGGAAACCATCTTATTTTCTTTATTTGAGACTTTTTTCATGGATTAACATCGTTGTTGCGTAACATTTATTTTTTCACTTTACGATGTTTGCTGCCGGACCACCGGCGGTCCCGGTCAGTGGTCCCAGTCGGCGGTCCCGACCGGCTTCACGTTACTTGTATACCTTGTTGTGTAGTGACGGAGGACTGAATAATGTAACCTCTATTGTGTTATTTGCTAATATTATTTGGAGAATATTCAGCGCTCTTTTCAATGTTATCCCTGTGTCATTTCAGGGAATACAGAGACAACAGGGGCTCTGATACATTTCAGTCTGAAGACATAACTGCACTCAAGAGGCGTCCCATTTCTAAGTCACAAGATAGCCCTTACACTTACTTTTGAGGGTTTAGATTGAGGGCCAAAAATTGAGGGTTAAGGGCGAGGGTTGAGATTGAGGGTTAAGAGAGAAATTGGAATTCACCCAAAAATACAGATCTGAGTGGCAGGCAGCTTACCCAGGCGCAGAAGCACAGCCTACCAGGAGATGAAGCAGATCAGCAGGCCGGAGGCCATAGACTGCAAAGACTCCAGCTGATAACGCCAGCAGAGCAACAGCGCTGCAGAAACACACAGCAGGTGTAACACCCAAAGACCAACCCCATCCCAGCCACTTAGATTGGAAAATGACACTTATGATCTCTGGTGAATAGCTCAAGGACACAGCCACACAAACAGCTGACATGCAACATGTGAAATAAAGACACACCACAGCAGCAACCTGTCCAACTATAAAGGCATCTGCCCTGCCCATCAATCATTGTGCACCGATCAGCACCTCCACACAAGATAAGTTTAAATGTGCGTCAGTCAGTTAAGCTGCATCTTCTTCAAAACCTGGCACTCATGTACAACTATGGACTTAGATTATACCAGTTGGTAGTTTGTCTGTTTGACTGATTTCACACTCTGCAGAGAGCCATATATATGACATCATATGTAGCTGTTGAGCCTTTGCCGAAGTTATTGTAGCCTAATACTTTTATATTTGGCATTTCTGTTTACAGTTTATGATTCAAGCATCCAGACAAAGTGTCTGATTGGAGGTTGAGAGAAAATCCTCAAATCAGCTCTATTTCAAACAGTTATGAGGGAGGATTCAATAGAATAGTGAATATGAAATACATTTTGTGCATAAAACCAATTGATTCCATGCAGGTTATACCAACTCTGCCAGTATAGTCAGGTCTGTATCCAGTCTAATGTTGACATTGGAGAGTATTTCCAGTTTCCAGCCAGTTTAACTGCAGATCAGTTGTTGCTTGTTGCAACACTGTACTGACATTAGACTTGGAGCAAAACTGTGGGTTAAACTCATAGTATTGGTGGCACTGTGGCAGTATCATGTTAAAGCACACCTGAGTTAGGCAAGTGCTATTCGACAGAGCAACTAGATTAATTATCTGAAGCTACAAGGACACCAAAAATACAGAGTAAATTTTTGCGATTGGCTGGATTTCTATTCCTCTAAGTCAAATCCAACTCATTTGGCTTTTCCTTAGTGTTTTCCAAATTTGCTTTAAATTTGTGAAGCTTTAATATATCAGGAATTAAAAATTAGTTAAAAGAACTAATTAACAATAAGATTTTCCAGTTTAAATGCAGATGTATTATTCCATTTCTTCAGATGCTGACACCTTCTTGAAGTACTAATAAAATGTTTGACAAAATTGATGTAAATACGGCAAGGATATACAATTAAAGCACCCTTTTCAGCCTCATCTTTAAAAGCTGTTTCATAGCAGCTGTTTTCAGGGTGTCGTTTCTGCCAGAGAGGTGTTTTCCTGATCTTCTCTCAGTCTTCTGTCTTCTTCAGTGTGATAAAAAAGGGACGCGGCTCCAAAGCTGTCTTTAAATGCATATAAAGTTTATTTGCAGAAAAAGAGGCTTAATACAGACTAGCGCTTCGTCTGGGAACTTCTCAGGTCAGATTTGGTAAGAAGAACAAGCACGTACATCAAGACACACTTCTTATAGTCATAGTCAGATCTAATTACAGACATGCAGGGGATCAATCACAATTTCTTTGGCAATAGTTTGACAGGTTTTTCCTTTGTTGGACAATGAACATCTGGTATCTTACAATAAGACCCCAAACACAGGATATTACTCCCCTTTCTCTTAATTTCGGGATTTTCCAAAGTTGTACCTGATAGGAACGTGTCCTTAAAGCATTCTCACATATTGGGCCAAATGTACTCAGTGAACTTCCACAAAGGCTTAAACTTCTGACCTTACAGCTGTTAAAGCGCCATTAAAGGGTTGTAGTTAAACTTTATATAAAAAGGTAAATGTCGTGTACATATCAGATATATATCATGTTTTTCAGACACTACAAGGGGATGACTTCTCTTTTGTCCCACCCCCTCTCATCACTTTGTGTTATAGCTTTGTGTTGCCCATGTCCGTGTTGCAGCAAATGCAGAATATATATACACTGTTATGTACTGAAATCCTGCTGTAACACATACTCCACACAGCTATCTCAACTTTGCCCTGCCCATCTCTTATCTACAGCTTGGTGTATATTACCAGGAATGCCTCCATTGTTTTCTTCACTTACTCTATATTTTAGTTCAAGCAGAGGCTCTGTTCATGGATAGACTGCGGCTGTTTGAGCCTGCTGATGTCATTACAACCTAAATTACCCACCTAAATCAGTGTGGCCTCAGTGGTCAGTGTCAAAGTGGCCAGTACCAAATGTACCAGTGAGCTTCAGGAGAATGAGTACTGCTGTGGTTATATGAATTCATTCCAACTGTTCAATGGAGATGAAAAAGCTGATGGTGTTGGAAATTTACATTCCACGCTCTCCATTCATTCCCAAACCAAATCTAAATGCATCCAAAAGTAAAGCTACTTTTGCATATGAGAACAATGCTTACAAATCCAACATTGTATAATATAGGAATCTGGATGAGCAAAGCATCTTCTGTAATGTGATAGTCCCAACCTCACCATGTTAAGGCAACACTTTTTTATCACATTCACTTGGGACAAAGTCATTTTGAATTCTTCTTCATTTCAGTTTTCAAATTTTTCAACAGACCTGTGCAAGTCAGTGGCCACAGTAGTTTTTTTCTAGAAGGCTGAAAGTGAACATCCAAGAAACAATCGCAAGACATCAGAAAAAGTGTAGAATGCCTGAGAGCTCTGACAACTATACTGATGGATTTATACTTCCACGTCTCTTTCTTACTACAATTAGGTGATATATTTAGGTCTAGAAGATTTTAGATAATGAAAGTTTTCACGATTTTTACCTTAATACACTTCCACAATTGATTTTGAATAAAACAACTGAAACTCCAGGACAGGCCCCACCACATCCTGAACTCAGTGGATTGGGTCATTTCCCACACCAGGCCCTGACAGCACATCATACTCACCCTCAGGCTCCCCGTTAAACAACTCATTCAATCCAAGATACTCATCCTCATCTACAAGACTCTCCACTCTCTCACCCCTCATTACCTCACGGACCTCACAATTTTATAAAAAATGCTTTGGGCATCTTGAAAGACGCTGCTGCTGCCATGTGGGAAGTCCAGGTTCAAATCCCTACTCAACCTACTCAATAGCATCAAAAGGCCTGGAAGACCACATAAGAGAATGAAAGTGGATGACTGCAGAATCCTTTTCTTGGTGTAGAAAAACCCCTCCACACCATTAACAGAAGTTAAGAATAACAGAATACCCCATCACTGTCAAGAGACGGCTCTTCACGAGTGTTAAAACAGGGGTTACAAAAAGGTGCATTCCACTGGAAACATTCAAGAGCAGGAAAGCCAGATTAGATATTACTAGAAACGTATTTATGTATGTATGGCTGCCAATGGAACAGGGTCATTGATGTTTGATAATGCTGACAGAAGCAGTGAGATCTTGCTGATTTGACAGTGCTTTTAATTGCATAAGGATAATGACCCAAACTGAACTGAAAAAACAACTGAATACTTTCTGAAAGCAGAGAAATGGCATATTCCTCAATGCCCATCTTAGTCGCTTCATCTCAATCCACAGAGCATGTTTCAGTTCCTGAAGACAAACTAAAGTCAGAAAGGGCCACAAACAGGCATCAGGAGAAGGTGGCTGCAATGAAGGCCTGCCAAAGCATCTCTAGGGTGAAAAAACAGGCTTCAGTGACATCCATGCACTCTAGACTTCAGGCGGCCATTGACTGGAAAGGATTTTCATCCAAATTAGGGATGTGCATTTTGGATTTTTTTTATGACCACAAACCGACGCCCTTTAACGATTAATAACCGTTAACCGGTCCGGGAGGGTTGGCTGCCGCGATGTTGCGCGCGTTGTCGTGGATGCATGCGGACACTTCCCCGTGTATACTCTCGTGGCAATGTGTCACCGTCAGCTTGTCGCAGAGATGCCTCCGTCACTTTTGATTTATACTTGTGTGGTCTCTGCTATGTTATTCCACGCCACAATGCAAGAGCGACAATCACGAACTAGCTAAACTTACTAAACTTATCTCTTGCGTTTTTCCACTTCCTCACCGTCTCGGCCGTATCCAGACCCACATTCATCGCTATCTCCCTCCATGAATTACTAGAATATGTGCTGTCTTTTGTAGTGTGAAAACCAGAATTGTACAGATGTGGGTACTTCCTCATTTTTTCAATGACGCACTCTTTTCTACGGAGATGTAGAATTGACCAATCAGAGGCCTGTTGCACGTTGTCGACACGCCCCCATGAGTTGATTGAATTACGTAGCTTAAAAACAAAATTGACCGTTAGTATTAATCGGTTAGAGTTACTGTTATCGGTTAACGGTTAAACGGTTAACCATGTGCATCCCTAATCCAAATATTAATGGTTATGATTATATTTACAATTATGTCACTTAATCCAATTTTTAAGCTCTTCATAATCAAGGTTGTTTGCTAAAAATGGCTGTCATTTCTAAATGGTAAAAGCCATATTTTAATGAAACTTACTAAATGTAAGCTGAGAGTCTACAATTTGTTCACATCTTGATCTTTGCTTCAAATAAATGGTGGTGGTGTATAAAGGTAAAAGCATACAACTCATTGTCACACACTTCAGGACCTAAGTGCTCATGGCAAGTTCAACTCTGGAGGAGGCAGTTTGGCTTTTCTGCTATTTAAACAGCAGCATGCTTGATGACATTACATCTCAGTAGCAGACCAACATCTCTGAAAACATTCTCGCAACAATTGAATCATGGGCAACTGGACTTAGATTTATCTTAGAAGACGTTTCGCCTCTTATCCAAGCGGCTTTGTCTGTTCTCAACGCATCAGTCTGACTAGTCCGCACTAGTCAGACAAATATTTGCATATTTGTATCAAATAAAATAACAGATTGTAGTCTATGTTTCACAGCATCTTATCTGATTATTGAACCAATCTAAAGGATTTAAAAAAAAAAAAATGCATGTTGTACCACTACCGCTCACCCTGATCCTAGTTATGCATTTTCCATTTACTTCTTTTAACTTCCTACATTTCATTAGAGACAGAAGTGAGGGAACTGAAATGTCCTCAGCGTTTTCTAGCCTTCGTCTCTTGGAATTTGTGCATTTATTTTTTGTAATTCTTTTTTATTCATTATGATAACCTATACACAGTGAAATTCTCAACAACTCAGATCATGCATTCATATACAAATGTTAGCTATCTTTCCTGATAATTTACTTTTTTCAGTGTTTCTGAATTCCCTGAATCTGAATACATATGTGCATCCTGCATCCCTGCTTGATATTTAGTACGTCTATAAATTAATCTGAAGTAAAGTCAGGCAATCTCCCCCAAGTCTGAGTCTGAAAGAGTTTAATGAAGTTTTTAGAGTGGATGAAGATGCAGTTGTGCAGACAACAAACAGATCTGAGACAAGTCAAGTGGAGCTGAAGTGAAAACGATTGTGAATTGGATGTGGAGATAACAGGATGAGCTGACACTCCAGCGGCTGCTGCTGCCGCTGCTGACTGGGAGAGTGAACAAATTTAATGAATAGAGGGAAGGAGTTTTATACTTGACTTAACTCCATTTTGTCAACACAATTGTTTTTTGCAAATACAGCATGGCCCTGAGGAAGGTGTCAGGCAAACTTCTTCTTTTTTTCTCCCTTCAGGAAAGACAGCACAGTGAAATAAACTCCCATAAGCTCAGCAGCGACGCAGATCACAGATAAGATGCTGAAAAAGAAAACATAACTTTCAATTTTTAGTCTGGTCCTATTTTCATGTTGTCAAAGACCTGCTGTTAGTGAGGTAGTTAGAAACTCCTTATTCCAATATGGTTAGAAAAAATAATCAGTGAAGCCTGTTTGTTTTTCAGTCTAAAGGAGAACAAAGAAATCTGAAATAAATCTCCACGGATCATAAAATGTGCCACATAGCTATAAAGCAAGATGAACAAGCATCCAATAAAAGTTGGGTGTTGGCCTTTAATATCTTATTTCTAACTATGAAAATGAAAACGTGTGGGCGTGGGTGTGTGTGTATGAGTCAGGGTGAAATGAACATGCAGAGTTGTCTGTTGTTTATAAAAAAAAAAAAAAAAAGAGAGCCCTTACTACATTGAATTTCCCTTTATGGGATAAATAAAGTATTTTTCATTTCATTTTTCATTTCATTTCATTTTAGAGTGAAGCAGAGGAAAGGTGAAGTAAAGACATTAATCTTCTATTTAAAAAAAAAAAAAAAAAGGTTCCCAAAGAACAGTAACCACGTTTGCAATACAGTTTTGGTGCAACACCAAGAAAGATTTTGAAACTTGAGACAATTTAACGGGGAAATGGCTGCTTTTCCATTAATGTGCTTCTTATGTTAAGTTCCCTCCAAAAATGATGGCAATGGAGCCTTTTTCTTTTCAGCAGCTTCATCTCTGTTGCAAGTCCAGCCTCTTATACATGAAGCCAGTCATATCTTCACATCTGAGAGACTCCATTGATATTGTCCATGATAATCAGAGTAGCAGTGGAGACAAAACTTTAGGGTGACTTGTTCGCCTTCTGCTCCTCTAGTTACTCCTGCTGCCACCTGCCCAAAGGAGCCAATTCCTACAGAAAAGTGACAGAGGTGGAAAAGGTGTATCCAACACAGTTTTGCAAAATATTTCTCTTGAATGCCAGAAACAACACCTCAGACAAGTACTTTTTTTTGTTTGGTATGAATGGGAGTTTTGTTAAATTTATGTGCTTTTTTTTAAATTTTGCAATTTCAAGATTAATGGAAATACATCCAGTCTGTTTTCATGCTCGCTTGGGGCTAAGTAGCTAAAGAAACACTAAGCGAATCTCACTTCACTATTTTGTGCACACTTTTTCCTCCTAGCTCTTTTTTTTTGAGACAGAACATATATCAAAATTGAATAAAAAGTAAATATTCAACCACAATCAAATGCCTTTTATGTTAAACTGACAGAAATCATACAGTGGAAGGGAAAGAAACAAAATTTGAACTTGTGTTCTTAAGCATGACAGCTCCACATCAAGCATTCATTACTAAAATTTTGATTTGACATATCTTAAAGTAGTGTCAGGATTGAATGTCAATGATTTTCGGGGTGGTTATGTAGGAGTATTGCAGTTCGTGAAGTCTTGGTGAATTGTGCATGACGTTTATGAACACAGGGCCTTATTCAAGAAACCTTCGCACATCTGAGAGTGGATTTGCACATAAATCACCTCTTTACTAAAAATCTACTCCGGATTCAGGAATGCTGCATAAAACTGAGATTTTTTTTTTGTTATTGAATTCCAAATGATTGCAGGTGGGAAGCCTGCTCAGAAAGCTCATCAATTAACATAAACCCCGCACTGAAACCACCGTATAAGGAGCTGAAAAGGTACAAGTCACCCTGTGATTCATAAATGATGCATGCAAACAAGAAATATGCATAAGCCTTGTCTTCCACACAAATGTGTATTTTTTTTAAAGGAAAATGTATGAAAATATGCGTACCTCGATGCATCCACACATGCCTGAATTCACAAGTCTGGAAAATTACAGAAAAATAAGGGAAAACTCCATAATTTGCAAAGAAATTGCATACATAAAACTAAGTTGAAAATTTTACTAAAGACATATAATCTTTTTTAAATTTGTCCTGCTTTTGTTTCTTTTCATGTGGTGGTGCCAGAAACCTTAGTGAGGCATTTTTCAAAAGAGATTTAGTATTTACAGATCTGTTGGATATTCTGGCTCAAAATCATAGTTAGTTCATGCTTTTTTGAAGCTTCCAAAGGCTGTTTAAAAATCAACTGATGTACCATATTCCATCTGTGCCTCTCTGCATCATCTACACAGGAGTCTATGACCCAGTATACAAGCTTCATGTTGCAGATAAAGCTGGAGGTCATCCATACCTCTGACAGCTATAGCTCCTCTGAAATGTGACATTATATATTTTTTAATAGCACCTTTTGATGATTTTGCTGGTATTGCAGCTGTCTGCTTTTTATACTTTTCTTTTTGTTCGTGGACTTTACATGATGGCGAGTCATAGGAAACCTGATACTGTCAAAGTAGCCCATGGCAAGCCTCGGCCTTCTCTAGAGCCTGAGTCCCCGGAGAGGCCTAACACTGATGCTAACAATGATTCAACTCCATTGGTGCACAAGAAAAATGACGGATGAAATACATATGGATATTATCAGCAAGTTTGAATCCATCTTTTCGGGTGCAGTGAAAAAAGAGATATTGCATACTCCGGAACCATTTGAGAACAAGATAGCGTCATATGGTGAAATGCTAGCAGACCTTTAACGTTAATCTAATCCACTGTTGTGGCTAATCCTCACAACAGCGATATAGTTCACCTCCGAGCTAACATTAGCAAGCTAACCGCCACAGTTAACTTCCTGTCTAAGAAATCCAAGGGCCTAGAGGCTTGTTAGTTATGGAACAATGTTTGACTGGTGGATTTGCCTATGGCCTCTAAAGGCCCTTGCCCCACCAGGTTTATGACCCACCTTCTACAGGACTCACTCTGACTGGGTGACTGCCAGTGTTGGATCGGGCCCACCACGCTTTGCATGCTAAACTGAAATGAAGGAGCTTTTCTTTACCAAAACTGCGAATGTTTGTGGTGGTGAGGTACTTTGGGCGCTTGAATTAAGCACTTTCTGCACTTTAGTTTGCACCTTAAAGTGCGTATTGATTTGCACAGACAAGGAAACAGTTGCACAGATCTTAATGACTAAATGTTTAGTGACTGCTGTAGTTGTTTGCATGTAGGTCCAACATCCAGGCTTGCACAGCTTATTTGGTGTAGGGTGATAGGTAGAGATGTTACGAGATGTACTAAGGCTTCGAGGTGTGCATCGATAAATGGAGAGGGCGCTTCCGTGACATGCATATTGAGGCTTGCTTCATTTTGGGGAGGAACCAAAAATGATGATGTCCAAAGCCTCGCTCCCCAGCCATACCACGTAGTTCGGGAAGTGGTTCAGATTTTGCCACAAGGTTTGACAGCAATATAAACCCCTCAGGCCTTTCGCCTGAGGAGAGCTCGGATAGGCTCCAGCAGATCCCCGTGACCCTGCATAGGACTAAACAGGTATGGATAGTGGATGGATGGATGAAGTAATCCCTCAGGCTCCATTCAAAATGTGGATAGAGAGTTTTGATAGAGTCGCAGTCAGTACAGAGTTTGGATAGATTTTTGATAGTCTGGATACTAGAGATAGCGTTTATCTAGTTTGAAGATAGTTTGGGGAGTTTAGAGTGACAAAAGTAGTTTGAAGATTAAGGAGAGTGAGGAAAGGAGGATCGAAGGATAGGTGGATAGGTAAGAGGATGGAGCCAGGGAGGAAAAGGAGGATTTCCCATGTGTGGGA
This sequence comes from Hirundichthys speculiger, assembly GCA_018398805.1. Lineage (NCBI taxonomy): Eukaryota > Metazoa > Chordata > Actinopteri > Beloniformes > Exocoetidae > Hirundichthys > Hirundichthys speculiger. The sequence goes on from JAGFBZ010000234.1 coordinate 1,808,440, forward strand.
ACAGTTTGATTTGATAACTCCTAATAATCCTTTGGATTACTGGGAGATGCAAAAGTGACTGTACCCCAATTTATATAATCTTTCTCTTGAGTTTTTGTGCACACCAGCATTTTCTGTACCATGTGAAAGGGTGTTTTTAAAGGCTGGAGAGATTATGTGAAAAAAAAGGAGTGATTGCTTAAAACCAATAGCTGTTTTAAGCAATCAAATATGCATAGCATAAAAATATCTCTTATATTTGAATAAAAATATAAGAGATATTTTTATTCAAATATCTCTTATATTTGAATAAAAATGAATAAAATCTCCCCTGTTCTGTACATTCATTGTCCAAGTTACAAAGGGATATTCAGTTCCCTCCTCCTAGTTCCATAAGAACTTTCACTGTTCTCTGCCTGTTCAGGTCCATGCTGTTTTCCTAAAGTGACAGAAAATGATTATTACACAAATTCAAATTCAAATGTATTTATTTATAAAGCCCTTTTCATACAAAAGTGACACAAAGTGCTTAACACAATAAAAACAATAATTAAACTGTTAACGTTTAATTATTATCGGAACATTAACAGTTTAATTCAGTCCGGATTTCTGTAGTTTCCAAAACTAAACCGTAACTTACACAGCTCATATGTTACGTGAGGCACTCATGCAACATATCTTTGGAAAGCTAAGATTCTTTTGATTCAATCAATGTAAACCATTTCAGGATATAATCATAACAGCAGGTACAATCAACGCCTTTGTAACACCACAAACAAACAAACAAGCAGTTACGAAATAGACGCAACTCACCTAATGAGCGTTATAAAAGTCGTCCGATCAAAAATATTCCCACAAAAATGGTCTGGTTGAACTCACAAAGGTCCAGTCGATCCAATCCAGTAAAGTAATTAGTCCAAAATGCATTATCATACCAGAAAATATCCACAAAAACACCACTGGTAGCTGGTCGGTGTTCAGTAACTTCCGCGTATTCTTAGTCATAAAACGCTTTATTCTGTGTTGACATACGTGTCTGTGGTCTTAAAATGGAGGGGGTCATCTGAACTTTTGATTGACACCTCATACAGCCATACAGCAGCTTCCCTGTCCTGTCCACGGCCTACAATAAGCCAATAAGGGCCAATCTTGAAACGAAGCCATGCCCTATTTTGCTTCAGGAAAAAACCAGCCAATTAGAATCAATGGTGCTGATGACTGATGCATTGAATAGCCAATGAAATTCTGAAAACAATGATGTGGCAGTCGAGGGGGTGGAGATAAACAGTAAACAAAGACAGCTGAGTGTAAATGCTAATTACCTAGTCTCAGTTACTCGCCTGACTGCGCGTAACCCAGAAGCGCACCGCATTGTGGCTTATTTCTCAGCGTTTTTTCAGTTTGGGAGCGTATTTATTGTAGAAAATGGTGAAAAGGACTGTCCAAGAAGGAAGAGGAGGAGTTTGCTCGTCGTGAAAGTGACGTGTCAGGAGAGGGGATCAGATAAGGCCAGATAAGAGAGCGCACGCCTGCGCAGAAGACATTTTCTCCGTCGGAGAAGATTTTGCTCTGCATACGTAAGTATTTGACTAAATTGTGACTTATATTACAGCTTATATTATATTATTACATATATATTGTATCATAATTGGTAGTATTATTCATATTATATTATAGTATTATAGTATATTTCGACATAAACAAGTTTTACTTTGAATAAATACAAAAGCCTTTGTTTGTGTGTGTGTGGGGGGGAGGAGTATGTGTGAGTTGTTTGTTGGGGTGTGTGTGGGTGTGTGGTTGTGTGTGGGGGGGGGGGGTGTTTCATTGTGCAAAGTAGTACAATACAGAAAAGATGGAAAATTTTGTAAATGACTTATTTCTTTATTTTCACATAATGGGCAGTCATCTGAGGATTCAGATGTGGATTGGGAGCCAGTCAGCAAGTGGTCACATAGAGGGTCAAAGGTGCAGATGGACATTGGCAGATGAAGGACATCTCAGTTCCACCAGCTGTGAAGGAGTACAGCCGGTATGTGCTGTATATTCAACTGTGTATTCATTTTGAAATGAAACAATTTTTGTGTTGCACATATTTATTATTTTTGTATATTTTTTTTTCATTGTTGTTCCAGGTGTATGGGTGGAGAGGAGAGATCCCTCTGCACCAGAAGGCATTCTGGGAGACCCTCACCGAGCAGCTGGCAGAAGCAGGGTCTTCCTCCACAGCCAGACCTGTCCCACCTCCTGCTCCGTGTGGAGCACATCACATACTGGTTTTTATCAGTGGGCAGAGGACTACTGGTAGGCTGAAGTGCAGGCACTATAATGCTAAAACACAGTTGAAATGCTCCTCGTGTGATGTGCCTTTGTGCTTGATACCGACTAGAGATTGCTACAGTGACTGGCATGCTGCCAACCTGTAAATGGTTATAATTGTAAATATGTTCAAATATGTGAATAGTTTGCTGTGTTGTAAAAGATAGTCATTTTTTTTATATAAATTACATTTTCCACAACAACACTTGTTTTGACTCTTTTTATATGCAAAGTTTAGCTTTATGTTTCAGTATCTTTTTTTCAGCAATATTGATGGTGAATCTGGATGTGGGATAGGATACCTCTAAGTGTCACCTTTCATTAGAGGCCAAGATTATGACTGTACGATGAAGCGTTCAAGAGTTATGTCCTTTTATCCGAGGTATGTGGCCATGTTTATCGAAGTGCCATTTTGGAGTCTCCAAATGGCCATTTTTGGAAACGCCTAGACATACTCTTACAAAAACGTGTGTAAAATACTCATTTTTAGTGGTATTGTTATCAAATTTGAACTTGCACTGGGTAAGGCTTCATGCTGTGGTCCCATTGTGTTTTCCAGCTAATAAGTCACAGCTGCACTCATCTGCAGACATCTGTTTACAAAAAAATTCAGGCGGAAAGAGACCAAAACCATCCATCTGCTACAAACGGTTCAAGAACAGCTTTCAATTTACTTTGGGTATGCCTTGGATAGGCGTTTTATGCAAATTATACAGGAATGGTAAGGGGTTAAGTCATTAACAATCTTTAATAGAGCCACCTCTGTGCTGTGGTTATCCTAAAACCAGACTGAAACTTCTTGAAAATAATCTTCTTATTCAGAAACTCATTTAACAGTCGTTGCCCGGACGAAGCCTGGCATGGAGGCTACTCGCTGCTGCTCCGGGGACTTATCCCTGCGACGCTGGACGCTGGACGCTCCAGTTTGTGGTGATCTGCAGTCGGATGTCTACATACTGTCTGCAGGGGGCGGATCGGTCCTCTTGCGGCTGGTGGACACCTGCCGCTGCGGACATGGACGGTGTTGCTGGAGGCCGGTTCGGGAAAGCTAAGTAGTCCTGAACTGCTACCCGCGGCAACCACCACCACTGGATCCGGGCTGCAGCGTCACGGAGCCGGGACGGGAGCCCCCGACGTAGCAGCGGCGGCATGCTGCCCCCGTCCAGCAGTCTACACGCTGGATGGGTCAGCTGACCTGGCAGGGGCCGTCTGGTGACCTGGTGGGGCCCAGCACTGCCGGGGGAGACGACAACGGCCTGGTCCGGTCCACGTGATGAACCGGACTCTGGGACGGTCGGCTCCATCGCTCGCCGGACTGAAGGAGCTCAGTCTTCCCAGAGGAGACGGTTTGGTTCATCGGTGTTTCCTCCTCTGACCTGGAGATATCTCACTTGTCATCATTATGGAGATATACTGGTTTTAACGCCTGTTAACTGTTTAACGGCTGTTAACTGGAGTTAGCACTGGGACTACGGGACCGGCCATGAAAAGGTGCGCTGGACGCCGGCAGCTCCCCTAGTACACCAGACTGGTGTACTGAAACTTGAATTTCCCCCTTGGGGGATTAATAAAGTATATTTGAATTTGAATTTGAAAACAACCTTTTTCTATCATTTTACTTTGTAACAATCAGCCCTAAACAAAACAAAGATTCTCTACTAAAGGGACTGAGTTACCACACGTCAAGAGGGTCCTTAGAAGTATAACCAAAATATCATTTATTATCACACAAGACCAAGGTGATCTGACGGCACCCTGTCACTGCCATCTGTCACAGTCGACTAACAACGAAACCCGGACACACCCCCCAGAACCACACGGCTTCATCAAGCGAACAAAAAGTCACAAGTATAAGTCAATCAAATAACACCGTCCATCCACGCTTGAGATTGCGGGTCCGTCGGAGGCCAAAAGGAAGTATAATCCCCGAAATAATCCAACAAAAAAAAAGGAGGGAAAAAAATCAAAATGCGATCGCTCTGTTGTATCACGCCAAAAAAGTTCAATAAACTGGAACGGTCTCACCAGTTCTGATGCGTGGTGTGGTCACCAAGTCCGATGGGGGAGCAAGCACTCATCCTCCTGCATGCGTAGCTCATCCCCAGTACACTCCAGCACGCCCGTCCGTGTGTCCAAATCCAAGGACCCGATCTTCGTTTTTTTTTTCTTTTATTCCTTTTTTCGGTCGTTGCGGTGATATGTCCAACACGATTTCTTAGCGGTGGCTGCAGCTGACCCGCTGACGCCACGTCACGCTTCTCACAGGTTTCCGGCGTCTCTGTCTGGGGGGGCCGTCCCTCCTACCTGTTGCACACCTTTATCAGATCCGGTGCGGCATGTAAGTCATGGAAAAATCCCGGCTCTGTCATACCCCTCCCTACCTCATGACCTCAGTAGAGCCTAATCATTCATTTTCACAGTCCTTTTTTAAAAGTTAAATTTGACATACATTATGTCGGGTTGCTCAAGAACTGCGCACCTATTTACAGATCTCTACATATATACGTACATCCATACGTGCATACATACATTTTTTTCCATGTACACTTAATCAATGTGACAGTGTCACAGATCCCCCCCCCCCCCAGCTGGAGGTATCGGAGGCTGAACCCCAAAGTAGGGCTTCAAGTTGACCACATTTACAGTGTCAGTCTTTCTGTGTTGGTCATTCCACTGAATTAGGTAGTTGATGGGGCCTAATTTTCTCATCACCGTAGCTGGTCCCGACCATTTGGGCGCAAGCTTTGATGAGAAATTCTCTGAGGCTTTGGAGAGCGGATGTGTGCGGACCCAGACCAGGTCTCCCGGCAGGAGTTGTGCACCTCTCCTGTGGGTATTGTAATACCTGGCTTGTCTGGACTGACACCCCTCCACTCTCTTCTTGACCTGATTTATGAGAAGTCTCTGTATTTCCAAAAGTGTGTATGGGGGTTGATGTGGATTAGGTGAAGAACCTACGAGTCTTTCCAGTGGACCCTTCAGGGATTGTCCGAGTGCCAGTTCTGCAGGTGTTTGGCCCGTGGTTTCATGATAGGCAGCATTGATGGCAAAGCGGAACTCCCTGATGTACTGGTCCCAGTTCTTGTGTTGGTTCCCCACGTATGACGCAATCATAGTTTTGATTGTGTGGTTGGACCGCTCAGTGAGGTTGGCTTGGGGGTGATAGCTGGTGGTAAATTTCTGCATCACGCCCCAGGTCTTACAAAAGGTAGCCATCTCCCTGCCGGTAAACTGCGGTCCCCGGTCAGAGATTACCTCGCGTGGCACACCAAAACGGGTGAAAATCTCCTCCTTCAGAATGGAGACAATGCGATGGGCCTTGGCGTCTTTTAAGGGAAACATCTCCACCCACTTGGTAAAATAATCCACAATCACCAGAAGGTAGGTGTTACCCTTTTTGCTACGGGGAGGGGAAACGGTCCCATGATATCCATCCCCAACTTCTCCCCAGGCTCCTCAGCAGGCGTAGGCTGCATGAAACCAGCTGGCTTTTGGTTGGTAGCCTTGTAGACCTGGCAGATGGTTGCAATTCTTTATGTAAGTCCACACATCCCTGCGGACGACTGCCGGCCACCAAGCTACCTCCAGGACCCTGAGGAGGGTCTTCAGCCTACCCAGATGCCCACTTAGAGGATGGCAATGAAAGTAGGAGAGAAAAACTGGCACAAGAGATTGGGGGACAACTAGTTGGAATTTCCCCCCCCCTTCCTTCACGGGAGAGCATCGGTACAGGAGACCCTGCAGCCTACTGAATGAAATCCTGTTTGGTCTACTGATACCATCCGCTTCTTTGGCCAGGTCCGTAACCTCCGGATCATTATCCTGTGCCTCTCTTATCTCAGCCAAAGAAGACGGCAGATCAGTGGAACAAGAAGTGGTCATGGCCATATAGGCGGCAGCTGAAAATGGAGGCATAACAGTGCGAGACAGGGCATCAGGCACAATATTATGGAGACCCTTCCGGTATTGAACTTTAAACTGGAACTGTTGGAGACGCAGGATCCAGCGGGTCAGACGAGAAGATGTCTTTGGGCAGTTGAAGGCACAAGTCAAGGCGGCATGGTCGGTGAACACTATAAACTCCACCCCTTCAAGGTAGTGCCTCCATTTCTCTACAGCCCATACTACTGCAAGGCACTCCTTTTCGGAGGTAGAGTAATTGCACTCCGCCCCATTCAACCCCCTGGATGCATAAGCGATCACCTTTTCATCCTTGTCATGTTTCTGCACCAGGACTGCACCCAACCCCACATCACTGGCATCAGTGTGAATTTCAAAGGGCAAGGAGGTGTCTGGCTGGATCAGGATAGGGGCGTTCACAAGGGCCTGCTTCAGCTGGTCAAAGCTCCGTTGACAGTCCTCTGACCAGACCCACTCCACATCCTTCCTCTTCAGACGGTTCAAAGGAGCCGCTAGGTCCACAAAGTGGTCTATGAACTTGTGGTACCACCCCACAAGACCTAGGAACCGCTGAAGGGTTTTGATATTTGTAGGGGTGGGGTACGACGTCACTGCCAAGCTCTTCTCGGGGTCCACCTTAACACCCTGGTCAGAAACGATATGGCCCAAGAACTTCAGCTCCTGCTGGAAAAAGGCACACTTTTTGAGGTTGAGGGTCAACCCAGCTAGATGGAGCTTTTGCGTGACTGCATGGAGATCCCTGAGATGTTGTTCTGGTGTGGGAGAGAAGACTATGACATCATCGATGTACACACAACATGTTTTCCCTCGCAGCTCACCAAGGACCTTCTCCATCAGCCGCTGGAAAGTGGCTCCCGCATTCTTGAGGCCAAATGGCATGCACCTAAATTGATAGAGCCCTACGGGTGTTATGACTGCGGTCTTAGCCTTACTGTCTGTGGACATGGCTACCTGCCAATAGCCCGACTTCATGTCAAGGGTGCTAAAGACCGCTGCACCATGCATGGACTCAAGAATTTCATGAATAAGAGGCATGGGATAGGCATCGGGGTGCGTCTTGGCGTTAAGACGTCGAAAGTCCATGCAGAACCGAAGAGAGCCATCTGGTGCCTCTGACCAAGACCACCGGAGCCCCCCAAGCTGATTGTGATGGCTCCAGGATACCATCCCTGATCATCTGCTCCACCTGGTCTGCAATAATCTGATGCCTGAAGGGCGATACCCTGTACGCCTTACAGCGGACCGGTACCTCGTCAGATGTAAAGATCCTGTGTTCCTCCACTGTGGTCTTGCCTAAAGTTCCAGAGCACACCTTGGGCCAGGCCTGAAACAGCTCCCTGAGCTCTGGAGGATGCTCAGGAACAGAAGGCGGCATGAAGGAGGAGGATGTTAACGTAGCACCAGCAGAAGGAACGGCTACATACAGACTGGTAGGGTAACAGTTTGGCTGGTCCAAGGATCCCAGCCTTTCCTGTGGGGGACGTAAAAAAGGATGGAAAGTGTACCCCGCTGGTCCCTTCACTCCATATGTTTGTTCCCCCATATTGAGGAGGGTAGCCGTTTTGGTGAGAAAATCAAGGCCTAAGATGATGGGGAAGGCCAGGTTTTCATCCGCCATGATGTAGGTCTCCAGAGACCATAACATCTCATGCCAGGTGTACATAAGGAGTATTTTCCCCAGAGCACCACATGACTTTCCATCTGCCAGGGCAAAGCTTTGGCTGTCACAGAGCTTCAGTTGTTCCCCCTCCTGAGCAAGCTCCAACCAAAGACTGTGCCGCATGAGTGAATAGGTGCACCCTGTGTCAAACACAGCCTGGCATTGCTTGCCTCTCACCTCCATCAGAACATACAGGAGGGTCATTGGTGTTGTTTTTCCTGGGTGTACCATCACAACCGCCTCAGCAAAACTCCTCCCATCTTTAGACGGCCCCCATCCTGAGTCCTCTTTGTCCCTTTTTCCTTGGCCTTTTGCTGATCCACCTTTCCCCAGTAGTCTTTCGCAGACGTGCAATCCTTCTCCACCAGGGTGCCAATCTGTACCAGCTGATCCACAGTCGCAACGGTGCCCCTCAGACAGCCAGCCACTCGAGGATTGCAGTTATTCAGGATCTTGCGCACTAATTCTGTCTCAGTGATGTCAGGCTTCCAACGGAGACACAAAGCACGGTAGTCATAGGCAAAATCCCTCAGACACTGACCCGGTAACTGCACCATGTCCCGGAGCTTTTCTTCGACTTCCGTGAGATAATCTGGAGGAAGGAATGCAGCCTGAAAAGCGTCCTTAAATTCAGGCCAGTTGTGTACACGGCCCTTTGCCACTGTCCACCAACTATGAGCCGGCCCTTTAAGAACGGTGGATAAGGCACCCATGAGCTCTGCATCTGTTACTGGCCGAACGGCAAAGAAGGTTTCACAACGGTCAACAAAGTTTAGAACATCCGCCACCTCTCGGGACCCACAAAACGAAGGGAAATCCATCTGGATGGCCGGTTTGGAGTAAACCACGGGTGATCGGGCGTTGGTTTGGCTGTATGATGTACTTAAAGGAGTGTTGAGGCTGGTGTTCATGCTATAGGGCTGTGTGGGTGGCTGAAGGACTGCGCCAGCGCAGGGTGACTGAAGCTGGGCCTCGACTACACTATGAGCTGGGTGTTGGAATGGTTGCTCTGGGGTATGAGTAAAGGGAGTTTGCTCAGCACTGGAAGATGTCTGTGCCATTGCAGGAGAGGCCGGGTTGGAGACATGGAGAGGAACACTGCCACCAGTAGATGAGCGCTTGTTAGGTATTTCCATGCTAAAAGATGGAGGGGTTTTGTGTGAAAGCACTGGAAGAGTGCTGTGCCAAAGAAACGCCAGCTTGAGTGTGAGTGGAGCGGATATGAGCCGGATGTAAGGAAGGCCCGGTGCTGGTGATAAGTCTGGGGTAAGACATCAGGCTGGCGCGCTTCAGCCGTTCGGTTTCTGCCTTCCATCTATCATCCCGCCTCTTTAAACACTCCACCAGTTGTTCCTCAAATGCTTTCAGCATGACAACCATGCGCTGTTCAAGCACCTCCACCTTGCCATCAACATACGTCCTGATGCCATCTTCCCGATTCAAAGTGCTATTGATTGAGTCTCTAAAGTCAGTTTCCAGGGTGTTCAATCTGTCCATGACTGAACCCAAATCAGTGGTAATGGCTGTAAGCGCAGGGAGAGCGAAGTAAGATGTGCTTCCCTCTCCCTCGACGCTTTGCTCCTCCTCATCTAGGTCTGAGATGTATAGTGAACTAATAAGAGTGGTAACTTCTCCCACAGGATTCCTTCTGGTGACCCATGCATCACCCCCCAGTTCATGGTGGGACATACTAGGTTCCTGCCTTAAAGCAGGGGTAGAAGCCCTGCTTTCAGCCTCCGATACCTCCTCTGGGGTGTCATCAAAATCAACCAGTGGTTTTACAGTGCTGTCAGTCATTTCTTTCTCCAGTTTTCTCTTTTTTTTTTTTTTTTTTTTAACCCAAATACACAATAAAAAAAATATGGTGACAGTTGTTCAATATATTGACGTTTCCGTGCACACATCATCCAGATCACCTGTGTAAAACAACTTCTCAGTCCCCGTACGGGCCACCATCTGTAACAATCAGCCCTAAACAAAACAAAGATTCTCTACTAAAGGGACTGAGTTACCACACGTCAAGAGGGTCCTTAGAAGTATAACCAAAATATAATTTATTATCACACAAGACCAAGGTGATCTGACGGCACCCTGTCACTGCCATCTGTCACAGTCGACTAACAACGAAACCCGGACACACCCCCCAGAACCACACAGCTTCATCAAGCGAACAAAAAGTCACAGGTATAAGTCAATCAAATAACACCGTCCATCCACGCTTGAGATTGCGGGTCCGTCGGAGGCCAAAAGGAAGTATAATCCCCGAAATAATCCAACAAAGAAAAAGGAGGGAAAAAAATCAAAATGCGATCGCTCTGTTGTATCACGCCAAAAAAGTTCAATAAACTGGAACGGTCTCACCAGTTCTGATGCGTGGTGTGGTCACCAAGTCCGATGGGGGAGCAAGCACTCATCCTCCTGCATGCGTAGCTCATCCCCAGTACACTCCAGCACGCCCGTCCGTGTGTCCAAATCCAAGGACCCGATCTTTTTTCAGTCGTTGCGGTGGTATGTCCAACACGATTTCTTAGCGGTGGCTGCAGCTGACCCGCTGACGCCACGTCACGCTTCTCACAGGTTTCCGGCGTCTCTGTCTGGGGGGGGCCGTCCCTCCTACCTGTTGCACACCTTTATCAGATCCGGTGCGGCATCTAAGTCACGGAAAAATCCCGGCTCTGTCATACCCCTCCCTACCTCATGACCTCAGTAGAGCCTAATCATTCATTTTCACAGTCCTTTTTTAAAAGTTAAATTTGACATACATTATGTCGGGTTGCTCAAGAACTGCGCACCTATTTACAGATCTCTACATACAGTACAGGCCAAAAGTTTGGACACACCTTCTCATTCAATTGAATGAGAAGGTGTGTCCAAACTTTTGGCCTGTACTGTATATACGTACATCCATACGTGCATACATACATTTTTCCATGTACACTTAATCAATGTGACAGTGTCACAACTTTAAGATCATAAGCTTGATAAAGGTCGGTAATTGTTAAAAACACCAGGATCTAAATTACTCTTCTTCAGAAGAGGCCTCACCACTGCTGTTTTAAAGGCAGTGGGGAAAAGACCTGTCGTGAAGAGAGGAATTTACAATATTTAAAAGCTTATACTCAAAGAAGCCATAACATGTTTTTAAAAGTGATGTGGGAATTGGGTCTAAAAGGCAGATTGTTCGATTTAGTTGGGAGAAAACTCAACCAAGCATCTTTGCATCAAGCAGGACAAAACTCTCCAGTGTTTCCTCAGGTAAAAGCAACAGTTCACATGTGGTAAAATCAGCACTTCGCTGAGATAAAAGACTGGAACTAATGGTATCGATTTTATTTCTGAAGTGGTCTGCGAAGTCCTCACATGCAGCATCTGATGATGGCATGGATGACTTGTTAAAACCTCTGTTTATTAAAAGGTCAATAGTTTAAAAAGGAATTCTGGTTGTTTTTTATTTTCTATGATGAGGTTTGAGAAGTGGAGGGTTCTTGCCTGTTTGACTGAGTTAATGTAAGTTTTGAGTTGTACGTATAAAATTTCATAGTGGATTGTCAGTTTTGTTTTTCTCCATTTTCTTCCTGCTCTCCTGCACTTTCTTTTCAGCTCTTTAACTTCTCCATTTATCCATAGTGGTGTGAGTTTGGTTCTTAGTGTTTTTGTTCTAATTGGAGCTGCAGTGTTATATCATATAATACTACCATTTTGGGAACATTGACACACGGAATACATTCAAGAAATACTTTACTATACTTATATGTGAAAATTTGTGTAGATAAATTATTTGGTCTTACATTTTTTGTAAATAATAGTCATTCCCAGGAGCCATAACAGACACACACAAAAAAGGCATCACACATTATATGACGATACAGCTGCCTGTGGTTATACACCTGGCCAGTAGGTGATCAGATGTGATTAATCGTTTCTCAACCAGTTGCCTCAAGTGGTTCGATGCCTCATGAGGCTTCATCTCACCATCACTACTGATAGCTGTCTGCAAAGAGAAAGATGTCATAATGTGGAAGTGAGACTGCAATTGCGATTCACTCACCTGTCCTTCTTATGTCTTCTTGGGGGTGTTTGGTAGTGATGTTACAAGATGCTTCGAGGCGAGTAATGGAAGGGAAGTTTCAGTGAAGCACGTATCAAGGCTTGCTTCATTTAAGGGAGGAGCCAAATGTATGACGTCCAAGTCCTCGCTGCTCAGCTGTACCACAGGACTGCTTTGGTAAGTAGTTCAAGTGTTGCTGCGATGTTTGACAGCAATATAAACCCTTCAGGCTCTATTCAAGATGTGGGCTGTCGGTGGACAGTTGCAATCAGTTCAGAGTGTGGATAGAGATTTCATAGTTTGGACAATAGAGTTTGGATAGTGTTTATATAGTTTGGAGATAGTATGACGATTCAGGAGAGTGAGGAGAGAAGAATAGGTGAGAGGATGGAGCCAGCTAGGAAGATAGGGAACATGCCTCATGAGGCATCAAACCGCTTGAGCCAGTCAGTTAGAGAAGGGGTTCATTGCTGAAAGCTTCATACACACGCAACACCACCTACTGGCCGGGTGTATAATCACAGGCAGTTGTATCTCAATCACAGCTGTTGGCTGTGACTATGCCAACAGCTGTCCCAACAGCCCTTGGGAAATGACTATGAATTACAAAGAACGGCAATGACTATGAAAAGCAAATAATGTATGATCAAATAAATTGTCTTGATACACACAAGTATCATATGATATGGCAGGTTGTGTAATAATGTTTAGAACACTTTAGGAAAATGGCATGGGCCCAAGCAGGTAGAGGGCACTGAATATGCTTGTGGAACTTTAACAATGATGTACAGAACAGGGGAGATTGTATTCTTTTTTTCTGAAATATCAGTCTCTCAACAGTTTTTGGTTTTCAGTGATTCCTTTTTCTTTTTTTTTTTTTTGACACAATATCTCCAGCCTTTGAAAACACCCTTTCATATGGTACAGAAGTGCTGGTTTGCACAAAAACACAAGAGCGAGATTATATAAATTAGGGTGCAAGAATTTTTGCCTCTCCCAGTATTCCAGAGGGATTTCTGGCCTACTTATATTTGGCTCTGAAAGGTAATGCTGGACCTCCACAGTGGCATCTGTTTTTACATTTTGAGTCTTCTGTGCTTCCATGACGCTCGTGTCGAAACAATGCCTTAGTTTGCTACCTAAGAGGCTGAAAGGAACACTGATGATTAACAATGTTTTTACATTTTGAGTCTTCTGTGCTTCCATGACGAACTGATCTAGTTTGCTACCTAAGAGGAAACCACAGATTATGTTAGTAAATGTTCCAATAGGAATAACTGATCTCAAAATGTAAAATAATAGATTACCTCTAGTGACACCATAAGAGGTGAAAGCCTGGGATATTTCCTCTCTGCTTTGTTTTGAGCATATAATGGTGGCTGTTAATTTAATTTTTACTATTAAGGTATAATAGTTTATCAATAATTAGTGAGTTCTGATGAGGCAACACTTAACAAACACTTGAGTGGACAATCGGACAGAGGGTGCAAGTGAAAATTTAATCTCCATTGTATACAGCAAAGATGGTCAGGTACTAACAGCAGTGTACAGGACAACCTGAAGACAATGAATTAAGGAAACAGTCATTTTAACTACTCCTTATCAACATTTGAGCCTTGAACCTTCTTTCTTCTCAGCCAGCCTCAGAAAAACCCTGCCATGGCTCCTGAGTCCAGGATTAGATATTCTACATAAGATACAAAAAAACAGGTCACAGTGACCTGATGCCATTTGTTAACAACAGTGGCACACTCTGAGGCAAGTTGCTTTATCGCTCCGGTGGCTTTTGTTGGGATTTTTCAGCCAATTGCTTTAAATTGGGGCTTCAGGAGGGTAGCAAGGGACATGATGCTCATCAACTGCAAAGTGTACAGCTTCCCCAGAGTTACCTGATGAGCTCGCGTTTCCAATGTAACTGCAGGTGCTGGCTTTGTTACCTCCTCCTGAAGGGTTTGCTCCTGCATTTTCATCAGGGGGATGACTTTGGAGGCAAACACACGTTTCTCTGCCGACAGCTCTACAGTGCCATTATAGAAGGGACACATCAAAGATAGGCAACCTCCAACAATGTTGAACTCATCTGATGGGTGGTCAGATAGAAGGAGATGTCATGTTATAGCCCAGCTAACGCTGCTCCCTTAGCTCAACCAAACGTTGCAGCATCAAATATGTGCTGTTCCATCTTCACATGGTCTCCACTTCTTGCTTTAGCTTCATTTTCTTCTTCTTCTTTTTGTATGCTTGCAAGCCAGAGTTTCCAGAGTTACATACTGACCTGCAGTTCCATCCTCTGACCATCCCAGTGTTTACCTGTGTGTGTAGATGTCTTTGGGATGTCAGCAAACATGCTAGTGCTATATGAGGCTTTAAAGGCATATATTAAAAGGAAGATAATCTCCTATGCAGGATATCAGAAGAAACTTAGAAAGGAAGAACTGATTCAGTTGACACAATGAATTCCTCAACTTGTATGCTTCTTTCCAAACCCCAGAAATGTATAAAGAGCATCTTTCTCTCCAGGGAGAATTTGATGATCTTACAACGGACTGCACTACCCATCTTCTGCTCCAATCGAGGTCCCTGTTTTATGAACCGTAGAGAGAAGGCCAGCAAGTTATTAAAAACACCAATTATGTGAGACAGCAGCATCTCCTCATATCCCACAAATTCAAAGAAATTCTGGTAATACTACGAAGCCGTGGAAATAAGCAAGAAATAAGCTTAAGAATTTTTTTTTTTTCGATAAGCTGGACATTCCCCTGGTTCATCAGGGGGCTGCAGAGGATTTGGAGAGGTCGCTCACTATTGCTGAACTAAATGTAGCTGCCTTTTCTGCGTAAAATGGTAAATGCCCATGACTAAATGACTATCCATGTGAAGCTTTAAAAAGGTTTTCGCACAAGCTCCCCCCTTGTTACTTGATATGTTCAATGAATCGTTTGAATCTGGTGACCTTCGACAAACTTCGCTCTACGTCTGGAATCCATCCTCACTTCTATCATCTCTCCAGACCAAAGTTCATTCGCGATAGGCACTCTGGGCTCCATCTTCCGCCAGATCTCCTAAAGTCGCTATTAAGGGATAGCGGGTAGTGAGAGAGGCGTTCCCCCGCAAATAGCGCAATCTTCCACCTTGCTAAACCCGCTATCCCACCTGTGCTACCCGCTATATTATGCATTGTAGTGGTTAGGGCGTTCCACCTGTTAAACCAATTAGTGCATCAGTAGCCATTGCCTTTAAGAGCAGGGTGCGCTACCCGCTAACCGCTACGGAGCATCTCTTCACCCAGATCGGAGCAGCTCTCATGCGCAGCTCATCTGAGACTCTGCTGTAGAGCTTCCTCCTCTTCCTTCCTCCTCCTCCTCTGCACTGATATATACATAAAAATATGTAACCTGGTTAAATTATCACAGGTAATAGAGTTGATGTTTAAAATAATTTAAGTAGAATAAATAAGGTTAAAAATCAGTTCATAAAAAGATATATCATAAATACGGTTAAAATGTTATTTTATGAGAAATTTAAAAAGGGGTGCAATGATATAAATATGTTAAAAAGTACTGTGTAGTACGCTGAATGCATGATTATTTTATTTGATTAAGAGTATTTTATTTTGAAGGCAGCGGCAGTAAGAGGAAGTGGTGTGTTTTTACCCAGAAGTCTGAACTGATGTGTAGGTGTGTCACTTGACTAACTGAGTCACGAGGAAAACAGAGTCTGTATAAGTTTGTAACAGTTTGTATAAGTGTGTTTAAGTATGTAGTCGTTGTTTTGACACGGTCTGTCCGACTTGTCTGTGCCGGAATATTATCTGCATATCTTCTGTGAGAGGCTGGAGACGTTTCTACCCGAAGTGTGTTGAACAGGTTTTTACGAGGAGATTTGAAGAGATCCACGGAGGTTACCGACTGCGCTGTGAGTTACCCAGAGACTGTTTGGAGTTTTTCTGACTGCATAGCTCAGGCCTGTTATCGTGGATGATCCTGGCGGCCATCATCACGCTTACCAGAGATCACTGTACCCTCGCCAGCTGGTTTGAGAGACTTCCTACCGCCAAACTGACTTCACTGTAGGAATAAGGAACCATATTTATTTATTTCTGCTCAGTTTGAGTGAAGCGGCCGCACAGTTTTTGGCTTTACCATACACAAGCATCACATCAGGCCTGCAACTAAAGGGACTTTTAGGTAGTATTTGCCAGCTAGTGTGTGTGTGTGGGCCCACAGACTGTGTTTGTTTGTTTACACACTGATTGTGTTTTTGTTTACATGGTATAGTTGAATACCAGTTTGAGGTTGTGTGAGACTAACCTATATTTCATTTGAAGCAGATTTATCTGCAGTTATTTATTTAAACTGTTTTTCAGTAAATAATTGACATTATTTTCATACCACTGATTCCAGTGTGATTTTTGGTTATTTCATCTGTTTAATGTGTTTGTATGCTAGATAGAAAATTACAGAGGTTCAAAAGAGTGTAATCTTAAGATTAACAGTTTATTTGCAGTGAGTAAAAAACTCAAGACACATAAAATATTTAAAAGGTAAAAGAACAGTAAACATTACCTAACTATTATTTGTTGTACATTAAGATAAAACAGTTAAAGAACTCAGGGCCCTTCTCTTATTATTTTGGGGATTACTGGGCTACAAATATTTTTAACAGTGGATTAAATTTTTAAATTGCGATTAATCGAAAGATTTTCATAGTTAACTCATGATTAGTTTCATATTAATCACTGTTTTTCTGTTCTGTTTATCCATCCATCCATCCATCATCTATACCCATTTTGTCCTATACAGGGTCACGGGGATCTGCTTTATTTTTTAAGTCTTGAGTTTGAAAACCAGAAGTCCACCAATGCTGCTGTACTTTTTGGGGTCTTAATTCATCAGCTTCTTAGGGCCTGATTTACTAAGATCCTGAATAAAGAGTACTAAATTGCGCGTGCACTGAAAAAGTTTGCGCGTGCTGTTGTTGTGTGTTTTGCGGGTGATCAACTAAGAATGCTCGCGCAATTGATAACGGGTGCAAACCGCAGTATTTAAATGAGGTGTTGCGTGTCTTACGGTTTGCGCCATGGAGAGTCTGGATGGAAAGCAGGATAGACGCAAGCGCAAAATGAAAATTGACGAGTTGGAGTTAGAGATATTAGTGGAAGAGGCAAATAAACACATTCATGAACAACAGCAAAGAAATTTAAACATTACCAAAAGAAACGCAATATGGGAGAAAATCTGCGATAGAAAAAATGCAGTTGGTAAGACAAAAAGAACGGCAGATGAGGTTAAAAGAAGGTGGCAAGATATAAGGCGAAGAACTAAAGAAAAAGTGGCCTTTAATAAAGACAGGTGGAGGGCCTGCGGAAGAGATGCCTCTAACCAGCATTGAGCAGCAGGTGCAGCTCACCTTCTGGAGGAGCAGATAACTGGGATATTACACGCTAGAGCCAACTGCAGAACAAGGTAGGCGCACAATAAGAAACACTTTTTTCTCCATGAAAACACGTGATTTATTTATTATCACAAATAAAAAAATGAATGTGCCTCCTGTGGCAACCTTTTGCTGAATAATACTCGATTTAACATTCAAATAAAATATTTTTCCTTTTGCATGTGCTTGTGACCGGCTCCAAATCAGCCCTTAAGTTTCAACTATCTGGTTTTCATTCATTCATTCCAAACAAATTTACACGAGTCCGAAAGACTTTCTCTGCGTATTCTTTGATTTTGGCGATGTCGCCTCCTTGCCACAATAACAGCAGCCATCGGTGCGTAATGCTGGGCAGATTAGCACCTTCCTTTCGAACGTATTAAATACAGACGCAATCACAATCCCCGCAATTACTTTCAGGGTTGGTAAATCTCATTGCGCGTGGTAAATGAACCTATTTGCATTTTCCCCTCCCAGTATTTAGCGCTTTCTGGCGGGTACGCCCCATATTGATTATTCATCAGAGCAAAAGTACTAAATGAACAGCGTGTGCTATTTTGCTCATTTGAGAGGCGCAGTCCTCTTTGCACGCGGTTAGTAGATCAGCTTGCACATTGGTTTGCGGGTGGTGTCAAGTTTGCACACGTTTTTACGCACGCAAACCTTTAGTAAATCAGACCCTTAGTGTATTTTTTCGGGCTGCTGCTTGACCGCAGTAATTTGCTGACGGTCCCTAAACTCCACGGCAGCAGCGAGGTACTCAAAAGGACATTAAGTGCTGTTCCTTGGAGTTTTAGCGACACTCATTGAACTTGGAGGGTTGATGACACTTGTGAAATTTCTGGCATACTTATATCTACAAAATGATACCAACCTGGATGAAATCTGTGTCGTTTTCATGACACTAATGAAGTTTAAAGAGAAAAAAAACAAGAGAATTTTAGATGTGAAACTAACTTTACCGCGCCCTGCGGTGGTAACTCAATTCACAGCAACAATGAATACAAAAACCCTTTTTTCTTGTCAACAGACCCATCTGGGAGCATTTTAAGGCTAAACTTGCTGGTCAAAAGACCTTTTTCTGTTGCCATGTCTGTCCCACACGTTGACTGTAAATACACTTAGTGGCCGAGGGTCATATTTACAGAAACGTGTGTGCGTTAATCTCGCGTAAAAAAAATAGAGACGTTGAACAGAATATGCGTTAACGATGCTGAAAAGGCATTTAATAGAGTTCAGTGGAAATACCTTTTATATACTTTAGAGAAATTTGGTTTTGGGAACAGTTTTATTTCATGGATTAGGTTGCATTATTCTTCCCTGCAGGTTTTGGTTAGGATAAATAATATCTAATCAGAATATTTCCTTTCATTATTTGAAACTGCTATTGAACCTCTTTTAATAACCATGCGATCCAGCCATCACATTACAGATATATTTAGGAATAAGGTACAGTTAAGGGTTTCTTTGTACACAGAAAACCTTCTTATATGTCTCCGATTTGGCTGTCTCTCTCCCTGTGGCCCTTACCACTCTTCAAACATTTGGCCAAATATCTGGACACAAATTGAACCTAAATAAAAGTGAAACATTTCCTTTCAACTCAGCTGCTAAGGAATATCCCCGACATGATTTACCTTTTTAAAGTTTCCCAACAGTTTTGGACAGTGGCGGCTGGTGAAAAAAAATCTTGGTGGGGCTGGTGTGCCAACATTTTTCCCTGCCTAATCTAGCATAAGCATTAAAATGAGCAGTCGGAAAATGACAACAGGTCCACAATAATAACTTAATTTCAGTTTCCAGTTTCAAATAAGAAGTAACAATTTACAGCTATATTAGACTTTATGCTATCAAATACTATACAATCAAGGGATAAATTGTCCCTCCGGAAGGATGCTGTGCAGCCTCTCCAATAAGACACCAGCTGTTGAATCCGCACAGCTGTTGGGTAGCTTGATGAATCAATAGAACCGCTCCTGTATATTGTTGGGTCCATCAATGTACCTCAGTACCAGGACTAGCTGACATTATGTCCCCACATTGCTTATTCAAAAGCACCACAAAATTTAACACCATTGATTATCTTGGACACAATATTACGGTTTTTATCTACCTCTTCATTGTGCCTTCTTTCAGTAATGTGGTGCCCATCATCTAGCTGCGTTGCTATGCTAATCTTTCTGAGCACAGCTAGCTTTATGCAATTTTCCATGTGAACTTTGGATCTCTCATGTTTCTTGAACCGTTCAGAGGTGCTTTAAGTCAGTTAGTCCAGTCTTTGTCCAAGTCCAATCACATCTGTCACTTCTGAAGAGGATACAGGGGAAACAGAAAAGTGCATTAGCTGCTCCACAACCTGCCAGCCACGTCTCAGGGTTTAACCAACTCTGACAAAAACTCAGTTTGTATGATTTACCTTTCTCTTTCGTTTACTGGAAAATGTTAATTTCGGGCTTGTCGGGTCCCAGCTCCTTAACGAGAAGTTTTTTCTCCGTCGTCCGTCTTACAAAAGGGAACATTAATAATGATTTCACAGAATTAGGTGGAAGCTGCTCTTGAACTCCAGTTGTCGCCATCTCTCTTCCTCGTTGCCGTATTTTTTTTCTCCCGACGTAGAACAGAGTCTGGGAGTTGCTCTACGAAATAAAACTATCGCTGGCCCTTCACGTAGCTCTAGCTCATAAACCTTCCATAAATTTAAACCATAAATAAACCATAAATTTTACGTAGCTGTTGGGGCGACATTTCCAGCGCCCCATCGGCATTAAATTTGGTGACGATGATAGGCCAATTATCAATCATTTTTACCCAGCAACCATAACCGGATTGGCTATTTAGCTGCACGTCAGGGGCGCTTTGCCGAGCGCCCCGTGAGAGAATGACGCACTGTAGGTCGGTGGAAATTCACTGTTTAATGAGTGTCAGTTGGTGGAAATGTTGTTGAATTATTTAAATCGCATGTAGGCACACACATACTATTAATTAATCCGATGCTGATCAAAAAAATAAATAAAAATAAAATAGAATAAATATTTTTCCCCTCCACAGCTGGTGGGGCGGCGCCCTATGGGCCCTATGGGCCAGCCGCCTCTGGTTTTGGATATCTTGATGTCCGGGTCACCCATAAATTTGATTACCTCAACAAAGCTAAGGACCTGTGTGTATTGGTAATGTTTTTGCCTCTTTTCAGCAATTCACAGTTTCACTTCCTAAGCAACATTTCTTAAGATGTCTACAGGATCAAAGTTTTGTTTGTAACACATTTTGTTCCAGATATGAAGTGGGTCCGTTTATTGATGTCCATGGCTGTATCGGCCCAGCACGAGCTGACGTGTGTTGTTGTTTTGGATGTTTGGGTATGTAGCGATATGTCAAGGAATACCTCCTTTTCATTGTTATTGGATTATGTTTTTGTGACAAAAAGAAATGTGTTCTTTATAATTTGATATAAAGCCCAGAAAAAAAGTTATATTAAAAATGAATAAATAAATTTAGTTATTTTGACTGTCATCCGCAGCTCTATCTTTCTGCCCAACTTTATTCACTGCAGCATCTCCAAGTGTGTGTTTCAACTCATTTAGTTTCTGTGAGACTAAGAAAGAGTTGGAAAGGAAGAATATTGGCTTCTTCTGCATGCTTCATGATCTTGTCTGCCAAATGGTTTTTATCATATTGAAGGTTAGGGAAAGAAGTGAGACTTTCTTTAAATTCCCCTTTTAAAATTACTTTTACGTTGAAGGCTTGTTTAAGGACAGTGTGCTGAAAAAATGTTGTATTTGGAGCCTTTATGGTTTGACATCACCACAATGGATTTGCAATAAAAATCAAGATGTGAACAAGATATAGACTCTGCTTTATTTTAAGTTGTTTCACAAAAATACAGTAGAGTGGAAAAAGTAATTTGCCCCTTCCTGACTTTTTATTTTTTTGCATGTTTGTCACACTTAAATGTTTCAGATAATCAAACAGACTTAAATATTAAACAAAGGCAACCCAAGTAAACACAAACTTCAGTTTTTAAGAGGCAATTTTATTTATTAAGGGGGGGGGCTGTGTTCTTTGTTTTATGGCCTCTGTTTTTGTTTTGTTGACTCTGCTCTTTAGCTTAGTCTTGCGTGTTTTACTCCCTGTCTAATTTTGAAAGTGTTTTTCTTTGTGTGTTAGTTTATGTTAACTTTCCCCTGTACTTGGGATTGTCCTGATTATCCACCCCCTTGCCTTATCCATCATTGTTTCACTAGCTTGTTCCACACTCCTCTGTGCATTTTGGTTTGACGGAACTTCCAGCTTGGCTGTGGTGTCGGTTAGTTTTTGTTTAAATAAATGACTCCAGTGCTTTAAATCTCCTGAATTTGGGTCCTTACCTCAGAATCGTGACAGTATGGACCAGCCACACAGGACCCAGCTGGAGAAAAAATTTACTTTCTTCAAGTTCTTCCAGAAGGATGCATAAATAAGCATGCTGAGGATATGATCAGTTATATATGATTCATTTCAAGAGTTAGACCAGTTGAATACAGAATACATAAAGGAAGACTGGGAAAAAGAATTGGGTATGGGGATAACGGAGGATATATGGAAGGAAAGTCTGAGATATGTCAGCACTTGCTCCCTAAATGCTAGACACTGTCTGATCCAGTTTAAAATTCTGCATAGGCTGCATTATTCAAAAAAAAAAAAAATTACATAGAATATTCCCAGAAATATCACCCATCTGTGACAAATGTAACCAAGTGGAGGCAAATCTACTACACAGCTACACACTATGTCCCAAACAAGAAAATTTCTGGACAGCAGTGTTTTCATTTTTCTCAAAAGTCTTCAAGACTACATTACAACCAGATCCACTCTTGGTCATACTAGGGTCATCAGGGAACACTGGGAACCTACAGAACGTGCAGCGCCGCCTTCTATCCTATGGTCACCTCTGTGGGAAAAAACTTGTTCTCCTCCACTGGAAAAAACAGAGACACCTACTTTCAAAGAATGGTTAACGGCACTGACTGATAAGTTACACCTTGAAAGGATTCGTTACTCTCTTAGTGGTAGGTTGGAAGACTTTAAAAGGATGTGGCAACCGATTATTTCTTTCTTGAAACAAGATATAGGACAACCTGAGTAGTACTGGGTGGGTGGGATGGGGTGGGTCAGGGAGGGAGTTATTATTATTTATTTATTTCAATAAATGTATTTATTTACTTATTTTTATATATTTTTCTAATTTTTCTCCCATTTATTATTTTTCATTTATTTACTTGTTCATAGGACACCTTTGTTACTTATATTACAAAATATTGAAGCATTGCATAAACCAAAGATGGATGTATATTTGATGTACTGTCTGCTTCATAATAAAAATATTTGAAACAAAAGCATCTGAAACAGGTTAAGCATATTTTCCCAAAAAGAAAATCTCAGAGGCTTTGTTGTCTCACTGTGTTTCTCTTGATATTTTTGTTCCACTCCCTGTCACCCTGTTTTTATTTCTCAGATCATTTCTGATTCCCTCTGTAAGTCTGATTCTACAGTTTATCGTCCATGCCTCGCCAACACGTGTTTGCTTCTCTGCAGCAGTGCCATTGTGTGCAGCTCGTCCTTCATCACTAAAGCATCAAGCGTGTTGCATTAATGTTCCTTGACAGGCCTGCTTTGCCTCCATTGAGTATGCTTAGCGAGACATTTTAGGATCCACCAAATACCCCCCCTCTCTCTCTCCACTGCCCGGCTGCACCACACAGCAGAAGCATTTGATTTCATTGTTTTTCTGTCCAACTGCCACCCTGCATCTGTCTGGACTCTGTCTGAACACGGTCCAGCCTCAGCGTTATCCCATTCTAACAGCACCATGTACCATTTTCCTTTAGCTGACTTTCATTGATGCACTAGCTTCATGTATCTATGTTCAACAAGCATTCAGTATCATGAAAGCTATGATCTGGGTGTGAAAAGATTGTAAAGTCGAGTTGTTTCAGATATTCAGTAAAACTGAACTCAAAATTTTGTCCTTTTGGGAAATAATCAAAAGATGAGACAGAGGCGTGAACTCAAGTCACATGACTTAGACTCGAGTCAGATTCAAGCTGTTAATTTGATGACTTTAAACTTGACAGAATGTTAAAAGACTAATAACTAATAACCCTAACCATAACTTTAGAGTTAGGGTTAGGATGGTGAGGATTAGGGTTAGGGGTTAGGGTTAGGGGTTAGAGTTAGGGGTTAGGGGTTAGGATGGTCAGGATTAGGGTCAGGGTTAGGGTTAGGATGGTCAGGGTTAGGGTTAGGATGGTCAGGGTTAGGGTTAGGATGGTCAGGGTTAGGGTTAGGGGTTAGGTTAGGGTTAGGGGTTAGGATGGTCAGAATTAGGGTCAGGGTTAGGGTTAGGATGGTCAGGGTTAGGGTTAGGATGGTCAGGGTTAGGGTCAGGGTTAGGGTTAGAATGGTCAGGGTTAGGGTTAGGATGTCAGGGTAAGGGTCAGGGTTAGGGTTAGGATGGTCAGGGTTAGGGTTAGGATGGTCAGGGTTAGGGTTAGAATGGTCAGGGTTAGGCTCAGGGTTAGGGTTTAGAATGGTCAGGGTTAGGGTTAGGGTAGGGTCAGGGTTAGGGTAGGGTGGTCAGGGTTAGGGTTAGGATGGTCAGGGTTAGGGTTAGGATGGTCAGGGTTAGGGTCAGGGTTAGGGTTAGGATGGTCAGGGTTAGGGTTAGGATGGTCAGGGTTAGGGTTAGGATGGTCAGGGTTAGGGTTAGAATGGTCAGGGTTAGGCTCAGGGTTAGGGTTAGAATGGTCAGGGTTAGGGTTAGGATGGTCAGGGTTAGGGTTAGGATGGTTCAGGGTTAGGGTTAGGATGGTCAGGGTTAGGGTTAGGATGGTCAGGGTTAGGGTTGGGGTGGGGTTGGGGTTATGGGTTTGGGTTAAATTTATCAAGCACTGGCCAACTGATCATATGGAAGGGTGGTGAAGTGGAAGGTCATGTGGTCCTTCCCATCGGGGACCTGGGTTTGACCCCAGGCAGAGCACAGGGCAGAGTGAAAAGAGGGACCTGTATTTTAATAAGGGGTACGGGCCCAAACTAATGATGGGGGGGAAAAAAAAAGGGGGGGGGGGTAACTTTAGTAATGTGAAAAACAAATATATGTTTGTTTTTGTTGAGGGGTTGGGTCCCGTCCCATCCATGAGTAAGCGGATCCATCCAGGGAAGTATAAAAGAAAAGCGGGGGGGGGGGATTGTTTAAATTAGGATGTAAAAAGATAAACTACAAGGTTTATTACTATAGAATAAAACAAAACTTGCTCTTTTCCAGGCATGGGCTCGAACCCCAGTCTGGAACATGACAGACTGGGGCTCATACCATTCTGCCATCACACATTGTGGTAGAATGGATCCACATGACTCAGAAAAAATGTAGGCTCAGGAGGGTCACAACCACTGGCTGTGGGAGGGGTTGTCCTTTTTATTCAACATTTAAGCCCCTGGGTATGGCCGTCCCGAGCCTGTGGATCCAAATCTTCTCCACTCTCTTTCTCTGCCCACAGGTCCAGCGGTCATTGTTTTCAAGAACTGTTATTATGAGGTGAATGGGGGGATGGGACTGGAAATGTTGTACTAAGGGGGTGGGAAGTCGGCACTCCCCAATGCTGTACAGGTGTTGGGATAAAGGGGTGTGAGTGGAATGTTTGGTTTCACCAATATAGTGTTTATTGCAGAGGGTGCATGTGATTATTTAAACTACGTTGGAGGTGGTGATTGAGAAAGAGCTCCCTGGCCAGCTCGCTATCTGGTCCAAAAAGATAGTCCTTTTGTCGTGATTTGATATATTTTTTATGGTACAGGGTCTGAATAATGTTCCTAAGTGTGGTCTGAGTTTGTGGCTGAAGTGTGTCCTCGAGGGGTCTGTAGTAAGTTGTGTCTGTTAGTTGTCTATTGGCTTCTATTAGGTATTGTTGTCTATCCATGATTATTATTTTAGAACCTTTATCTGCTGGTTTTATTATGATATTTGGATTCCGGATTAGATCACTTAGGGCCCTGCGTTCCGGCCCCGACAGATTGTCAGGTCGGACATCTGTCGTGGGCCGGAAATGTTGAAGGGCCCTTTTATTTTTGTTGATGAATTGACGAGTCCGGGGGTGGAGAATGTCAGGGTTGGGTTCACAGTGTGACGGATGGATAAATGGTAGAGGTTGTCTGTCGGATTGGAGATGGAAATAATCTATGAGTTTTAGTCATCTGTGGAATTTATGTAGGTCCCTCTGGAGCTCCTCCCGGTCAAATTTAGAGGGGCGTGGAATGAAGGATAGTCCTCTCTCCAAAAGTGATAGCTGTGGGGGGGGGTGGGGTGAAAAGGGTGGAGAGGTTCAGAACATTTGAAGGGGAGTTCCACCCCAGATCCGGTGGTTGTATAAGAGTGTCCGGGTTGGCCTCGCAAGTTATTGTAAATTTAGCTGATGTAACCAATTTTCAAAAATTAGTTTGGCTGTAGTGGGTGTCCAGTGAATGTTATCTTTTTCAGTAGTGAAGGTATCATGTGGGATTTCTGTTAAGAAGGGAAAAAAGGTGGCCATGGTGTTGTTGATGAATTTGAGATTGTCTTTTTGTGTGGGGGTAAGCTGGGTTGAGTAGTTCATGATAGGATAATAGATGTCAGCATTGGGGAAGGTCGACTTTGCTTGATGGAAAAGGGTCTTAAGCTGTTTTGTGGTGGTCTGCCTGGGGTCCTGGTCCCTGTTGTTGATCCCGACGCAAAAGACCTCGGGGTTGGGGATGGTTTTTTCACAGACCTTAATAAAATGATAGGAATTGGCACCGGGGTAGCTGTCCAACTGTATGTGTGAGTAGTGATGAGCTGGGATCCGGTTGATATTTGAGTCTCCTAAAATCAGGACTGGTTTTCTAGGTTTAAAAAACCAGTCCTGAATTTTCCTATTGGGGCGTGCAATGTAATAAGTGGGTTTAAAGACGGTCTGTCCTTGTGATGTTATGGTTGGAGTTGTAGAAGGGAAGGGTAGCAGGCTTGCGGTTCCTGGGTGGGAGGTTGAAGGCAGCCAGCTTGGGTTATTGGTACAGGTGATGTTGGGTTGCAACTGGATGGTGTTGGGAGATCTTCAGATGAAAAGTCCAGGAGATTTGCTTCTGCCTCTGGGCAAGGATGTGTTGGGGGGAGAAGGGGAATGGAGTGAGTTGTGGGAGGTGAGTATTGGGTGGGAAGAGGGAATGGGGGGTTGTAGAGGGGATGAGGCTGAAACCGGAGGTGAAGTCTGTCCAATGGGAGAGTCCATGATACACGGGGTCTCGAGGGTGTGTGGAGGGGAGGCTCGCGCAGTGCCCGGGTGGTCCACAAAAGACAGCGCACATCCGTTGCAGAGTTAACAGGAGAGGGCTCAGAGCGGGTTATGTTTAGGTTATGAGTAACCTTATTAGACCCTTTCATCATATTTGCCCATTCTCTGACTGTAATAGGTCTTTTTTCTGCTTGGGGTGTCGTCTGTCCCAATGGATCCACCCGGGCGGCTGCACCATCTGTGTTGGGAGAGGGGGTGAGAATGGTATCAGAAATATGAACTGAAACATTGGATCGAGTACTGAGGGTTATGGTTTGTAGTTCTTCTGGATGTGATTGGCGAGGGGGAGCATGGACTTGGGCTATTGTTTTTTTGGTGGGTATGGACCTGATGGACTTAATGGCTGGGGAAGTGAGGGGCAATATAGGGGAGAGAGATGTATGGGAGGCGGTTGGTTGTTGGTCTTCTGTAGGAAGAGGTCCCCAGGTGACTCTTCCGATCCTGTGTTGCATAGGGGTGGAAGTGGTTAAGTCCAATGTCAAATCTTCATTATCTTTGGAATGTTGTGCTGTGTTTTCCAGATGTCTCTTGGTTGGTGGCGGGGGTTGGATTGGTCCTCTTCGGGTGGGTTGCGGGATGAGTGGTATGGTGGAAGTGGATCTTTTATAAACTGGGTAAGGTGGGGGGAAGGCAGTGGACTTAGGTTTAGCAGTCTGTATTGGCGTGGTCTGAGTTGCAGTGGAACTTCGACAGGGATCCTTTTGGATTGGTGTGTGAGGGAAGGTAATGGCAGATGATCTAGATTCTTTTATTAATGTTTTGCGGGGACCCAAGTAGAGGGATAATGTATTTGGGGCAGCAGATCTGGGCAGAGGGGGATAGTGTTCTTCTGGGATGGTGGTTAGATTGTTGGTGATAAACTTTTGCTGTAGATGATCCAGTCCTGGGGTTGAGGTGCTCGTCTGGGGTGGTTGGGGGATTGAGGTGCTCATCTGGGGTGATTGTAACAGTTCTTGTATCTTTTGCAAAGTTTCAGTCGATAGCCTGCTCCCATACCGTTTTCTGGCCCAGCCGGTGGCTATTTGTAAAGCTAATGGATTATGGGAGGTTGTGTTTGTGTGACTTGCAATTGTGGCTTGATAGTGTTGTTGCAGGATTGTTATTGTATTTTTCATCCATTCAGTGGTGTTATGGTGTATTTTATTTCGTGTGTCTGGGGTGGGTGTGGATGGCTTAATAAAGTCGGTTAAGCAGGTGATCTGTCTAAGCATGCCTGGTGGAAATGTTCCTGTTTCTTGTGCAGTATCCATAACCTGTTTGTGGTGGATTGCCTGGATCAATTTGAAGTAATGTTTACTGATTTGTCTGGTTTCTGGGTCTGGTGGGTGGTTGAGTATGGGTTGTTGTGTATTGGGGAGAAGTCTATGTGTGTGAGGTTGTATGTTGACATTCATGAGGGGTGTGCGTGCTTGATTGGATATTGGTGTGTGTATGTGTGTGTGTGTGTGTGTGGAGGAGCCATATTGTGGCCCGCTCCTGTGTGCAGACTTACCTCTAGGATGCTAATACCATCCAAGTGGAGAGCTCTTACCTTATTGAGGTGGTGTGGGTGATTCACCAGGTTAAGATTCAGTCCGGGGTTGAAAAGGAGTTATTAGTCCTTTTGTTGCCGGTTGTTGTAGTAGTCCTTGTAGATGGAAAGCTGTTGTTTTTTTCCGGGGGGCGTTGGTCCTGATGGACTTGGAAGTAGACAGTTAAAACAGCAGAAAAACAGAAGAGAAAGGGGTCCTTCTGCCTGTTTCTTGGGCTGGCAGAGCCCTCCACCATTTGTTAAAATCAAAACTTTATTAAAGAATTTGGTTAAAAAAGACCAATTAAAATGTTAAAAACCAGGGTTAGGGTTAGGATGGTCAGGGTTAGGGTTAGGATGGTCAGGGTTAGGGTCAGGGTTAGGGTTAGGATGGTCAGGGTTAGGGTTAGCTGGATGGTCGGTTGGTCGGTTTGGGCGGATGGGGGCGCGCGCCTCCGGCGGGGTGCTCATTACATCTGCGGCTTGTTCTCGCCGGTCGCCGCTCTTTCCTCGTGTCATCCCCGCAGGCGCGTCGGAGTGCGAACCGCATAACCTGCACAAAGACTATGTGATCACTTAGGCCCTAGCTTGTTGTTTTCGCTCCAATATGGCGACTGAGCTTTGTCATCAAGGTTTGTGTCGCGTGGCTGTGGGAGGTCTATATGGGCACGGACACATTTATTCTTTACACCTCTCCCCCACAAACTCACAAAGTGAGGTAACTTAACCCCTTACCATTCCTGTATAATTTGCATAAAACGCCTATCCAAGACATACCCAAAGTAAATTGAAAGCTGTTCTTGAACCGTTTGTAGCACATGGATGGTTTTGGTGTCTTTTGAAAGGTAACACTCTAAGGAATCACTGTAAGTGCTACTAGCATTGAGTAATCTAAGTTTGAACACACTGAAATATAAGTTTTTTTATTTCCGCCTGAATTTTTTTGTAAACAGATGTCTGCAGATGAGTGCAGCTGTGACTTATTAGCTGGAAAACACAATGGGACCACAGCATGAAGCCTTAATTAGTGCAAGTTCAAATTTGATAACAATACCGCTAAAAATTAGTATTTTACACACGTTTTTGTAAGAGTATGTCTAGGCGTTTCCAAAAATGGCCATTTGGAGACTCCAAAATGGCACTTGGAGAAACATGGCCACATACCTCGGATAAAAGGACATAACTCTTGAACGCTTCATCGTACAGTCATAATCTTGGCCTCTAATGAAAGGTGACACTTAGAGGTATCCTATCCCACATCCAGATTCACTATCAATATTGCTGATTTTGCATATAAAAAGAGTCAAAACAAGTGTTGTTGTGGAAAATGTAATTTATATTAAAAAATGACTATCTTTTACAACACAGCAAACTATTCACATATTTGAACATATTTACAATTATAACCATTTACAGGTTGGCAGCATGCCAGTCACTGTAGCAATCTCTAGTCGGTATCAAGCACAAAGGCACATCACATGAGGAGCATTTCAACTGTGTTTTAGCATGACAGTGCCTGCACTTTCAGCCTACCAGTAGTCCTCTGCCCACTGATAAAAACCAGTATGTGATGTGCTCCACTCCACGCGGAGCAGGAGGTGGGACAGGTCTGGCTGTGGAGGAAGACCCTGCTTCTGCCAGCTGCTCGGTGAGGGTCTCCCAGAATGCCTTTGGTGCAGAGGGATCGCTCCTCTCCACCCATACACCTGGAACAACAATGAAAAAAGATATATACAAAAACATAAATATGTGCAACACAAAAATTGTTTCATTTCAAAATGAATACACAGTTGAATATACAGCACATACCGGCTGTACTCCTTCACAGCTGGTGGAATTGAGATGTCCTTCATCTGCCAATGTCCATCTGCACCTTTGTCCCTCTATGTGACCACTTGCTGACTGGCTCCCAATCCACATCTGAGTCCTCAGATGACTGACCATTATGTGAAAATAAAGAAATAAGTCATTTACAAAACTTTCCATCTTTTCTGTATTGTACTACTTTACACAATGAACCCCCCACACGCCCCCCCACACACACACACCCCAACAAACAACTCACACATACTCCTCCCCCCACACACACACAAACAAAGGCTTTTGTTTTTATTCAAAGTAAAACTTGTTTATGTCGAAATATACAGTAATACGTAATATGAATAATACTACCAATTATGATACAATATATACGTAATATTATAATATAAGCTGTAATATAAGTCACAATTTAGTCAAATACATACGTATGCAGAGCAAAATCTTCTCCGACGGAGGAAATGTCTTCTGCGCAGGCGTGCGCTCTGTTATCTGATCTTATCTGATCCCCTCTCCTGACACGTCACTTTCACGACGAGCAAATTCCTCCTCTTCCTTCTTGGATGGTCCTTTTCACCATTTTCTACAATAAATACGCTCCCAAACTGAAAAAACGCTGAGAAATAAGCCACAATGTGTGCGTCTCCTTTGACGCGCCTGACTGCGTGTAACAGAGACTAGGTCATTAGCATTTTACGCTCAGGTTCCTTTGTCTATTCATTATCTCCACCCCCTCGACCGTCACATCGATGTTTTCAGAATTTCATTGGCTATTCAATGCGTCAGTCATCAGCACGATTGATTCTAACTGGCTGGTTTTTTTCCTGAAGCAAAGTAGGACATGGCTTCGTTTCAACGTTGGCCCTTATTGGCTATTGTAGGCTGTGGACAGGACAGGGAAGCTGCTGTATGGCTGTATGAGGTGTCAATCGAAAGCTCAGATGACCCCCTCCATTTTGAGACCAGACACACGTATGTCAGCACAGGAAGAAGCGTTTTATGACGAAGAAAACACGGAAGTTACTGAACACCGACCAGCTACCAGTGGCGTTTTCGTTGATATTTTCTGGTATGATAATGCATTTTGGACTAAATACTTTACTGAATTGGATCGACTGGACCTTTGTGAGTTCAACCAGACCATTTTTGTGGGAATATTTTTGATCGGACGACTTTTATAACGCTCATAAGGTGATTTGCGTCGATTTCGTAACGCCTCGTTTGTTTGTTTGTGGTGTGACAAAGGCGTTGATTGTAGCTGCTGTTATGGTTATATCCTGAAATGGTTACATTGATTAAATCACAAGAATCTTAGCTTTCCAAAGATATGTCACTTGAGTGCCTCACGTAACATATGAGCTGTGTAAATTACAGTTTAATTTCGGAAACTACAGAAATTCGGACTGACGGCCCGCGGGGGGCCGTCGGAACGTTAACAGGTTAACCATGAGCAAGAGGGTCCAGTTGAGCTGGTTTCAGAAATTTAAGGTAACTGATATTTGGAGTCTCTTACCATGGTAACTGACTGTAAATACAGTTTAGAACAAGTTTAGTTCCTCAAACCCTGAGTTTCTCCTCCCCTTCATAAAGCTGAACAAAGTTAATTTCATCAGACAATCGATTATATGATGCTCATTTTAGATAAATCTGAATGATGGACATGTCACATTTGCATCAGGAAAGTATATTGAGAGTCCAAATAGATAGTTTAAACCAGCTGTCATTCATATTTAGGACACCCTGATGAATTCTGTAAGTGTTCCGCACAGTTACATAACGTATTTACAAGATCTTATGTCCATATTTCAACACAAAATATCTTGAGTTATTTTATCAGCTATTGTTTATTTGCAAATGTCAGTTTGCTGTTAAAAAGTAATGTGATCATCACCTGTTAGAAAGGGAAATTTATGCAGAAGTGTTAGAAAAGTAGTCTAGCTCATAAGTGGTTTCTACCCCCCTTTTTTTTTTTTTGCTTTTTTTCATTTTTAATATATTTATTTTCAATAGCCACAAACATAAGAGTAATCAAAGAAGAATTTCACAGGATTTTGGGTAACATACGTGATTTAGAAGTTGATATCAGTAATGATTAGGCATGCAATACAATTTGAATCACGATTTGAAACATGTATAACAAAATTAAATTACAGGCAAATTACTGTTTTTTTATTTTTATTTTTATTTCTCTTACTATTATTATTTATTATTATTTCTCTTATTTCCTTTTGTGCATCACGGTCCCGTGGTTCTTCCATTTTTAATCAGATCCTGCTCGGATGTGTTCACTGTGATGCTCCATTTGCTTACTGGTTACTTAGGGGCAGGCTCCATCTAGTGGCACAGATGTGCGACTACAATAGCACATAGCATGTCACACATAGCATCGCATATAGCGACGTTGAACAAGAACGTAGTTTAACTTGAGTGCGCCCTCTTCTGGCCACATCGCGATTCATGGCTGAATTAAATCGAGTCGAATAGTATTTTTTTTAAAAACGATTTAAATAGATTTTGTACAAAAATCGCAGCATGCCTAGTAATGATTAGGGATATGTACCGAGAGCCGGTATTTTTTGGTACCGGTTCCTAAATGGTCGGTACCAGAGTACCGCTAAAAATTCTCGACAAACTATACTGTTATCAGTATTTTTTTTTAAAGAGAGTATACCCAGAGCAACATAACTGTCGTGTAATGATACTGCTGCCATCGACAGGTTATGACGTAGAGCCCCGTTGTTTTCTCTAGCCAATAGGTCAATATGTCGGCGGTCAGAGCTAAGCGATCGTAGGTATGGGCTCACTTTATCAAACGGAATCAAGCTTCAGCTCAATGCAATATATGCCAGAAAGTAGTTGTGTCCAAGAGGGGTAACACCAGCAACATCATGAAACACTTGCAGTGTGCTCACAGTATAAAAATTAAGGAGTGCAGCGTGTTTGACTGCCTAAATAACGCGGCTAAAGTTAGCCCCAGCTAACGCTAACAATGCCGTGCTCTCCTTGGTGCAGGTAGACTCTGACACTACTTCGTCATCATCAAGTCAAGGTGAGATTATGAATCATTAAGTTGGTAGTTAATTTACTCAGGAGAATGCATTATCAATTTTAGCAACGCTGATATATGTTACGTTAATCCTGTAGGAGGTATGTACGAAGCAGCAGCCACCACTGCTAGTTTGCCGATGCAGACAACCGCATTCACAATCGCCAGGCGACGTCAAATGAAGATGTCTGCAGAAAAAAACGAGGAATGCAGGAATGAAGAGGAGGAGGAGGAGGATGTAAGTTTGACATGTTTGTGAACCTATGCTGTGTTGCCACAAAAAGTAATAAACTTCACTAAAAATATATGATATTGTTCTATATTTCAGCATCCAAAACCAGTATCTGCATTGGGAGAACTCTTCGCAGAGGAAGATAGACAGCTCAGTCGACAGCAGGTGACTGCACCAACAACAATTTGAGAGAGACTGAAAAAAGAAGTGGCAGTTTACAGAGATCTTCCCCCCATCCCCCCCTGGACAAGACCTTGTCCACTGGTGGGGGGGTAAGAAAGACACACTTCCCTTCCTCTCACAGCTATCCTGCACCTACCTCTGCATCTAGGCCTCTTTAACCCCATTTGAACCAGTGTTCTCAACCACTGGAGAAACACTCTGTCCAGAGCGATCTCCACTCATGCCAGAGAAAGTAAATATGTTGCTTTTCTTTAACAAAAACTATGAGGGCTAAATGTGTCAGGAGCAGCGGCTCCTCTACACTGTTCTGTTTACATGTATCATGTGTCATTGGGTTGAACATGTAGGTAAGGGCTTTGGTCATCTGCCTAGTTTTTTTTTTTTTCATTTCATCTATTATCTTCTGAGAAGCATTTGTAATTTTAAGTTAAGCTTCTATTCTGTCGAAGCATTATCACATTGACAGTTACCTTTAAGGCTGTATATGCTGCCTGCTAGTTTTTTTTTTTTTTACATACCTCGCACTGCACATGTTGACTTGCTAAAGGCTTAAAAGGCAGGTGCTGTAAGTTGTTGTAATGATGTTGCTGGTGTTTTGAAAATAAAAAATGATTGAATATTTTACCATCTTGTAACGTCTTTATTTTATACACTAAATTACATGTTGTGGTATCGATAAGAGTATCGATAAATATCGGTACTGATAAGGAGTATCGTAATTGGTATTGGTATCCATGAATTCCTAATGATACACATCCCTAGTAATGATAAAAAAAAAAAACTTTTTAGCAGCATCCTGCCTCCTCTTCTGTGGGTAAAGAAAGGTTCTGCAGGATTTTCCAACATGACTGGATGAATGGACTGTGTCAGTATTCCCATCAAAGCTTCTTGAATTGTGTTTCCTTTTTCAGGGCAAAACCTTATTAAAAATGAGTACAACTAAGCCTGTAACGTTCAAGTCTGAATTATGTTTCTATTCTTTATATTCAACTACTTCAATTTATATATATATATATATATATATATATATATATATATATATACTTTTTTTTTTTTTTTGGGGGGGGGGGGGGGGGGGGGGCAGGATTACATTCAGTCACTTTGTAATTTTGCCCATATCGACTATACCGCCCCTGTCGTCATTTCTGAGAAAAGCCTTGTGACTGCAATAAAAGCTCTAATTTAACAAATAATTCTGTTTACCTGGGGTTGCCTTGGTGAAACACAGTAACGGCGCTCCACTGATGATGGCGGTAACTCAGAGTCAACAAAATCAGAGATTACAGAACAAACTCTAAATTCTGTTTTCAAACTGAAAACTCATTTTCTTTTTAAAGGGTTCATTGAGTTTATTGAACCTCCTTTTAAGAAACAGACCCATGAAGTGCATCTTTACTGCTGCTTCCATAAATATTCATGTGCATTGAAATTAAACTAGTGCAACCACACGTACGCAGTCACATGCACGATATTATACTGCGTATAGCTGAATCATCCTCCTTCACTCTCAGACCAGTGTCTGAGTCTGTCCGGATACTGGAATAATAAACAATAAAATCATTATGGACTTAGTAACAATATGTAATGCAATGCCGAATGCAATTTATAAATTGCTATAAGGGATTTTCTGACATCAGTTTACTATGCTTTGAAGAATACCAGATGAACAAAAGAATCACAAATAAACCAACCAATATCACATTTTCTGCACATCCGTGCCAGGCAGTATAGCATCCACGGCAGAAAGCTGTCACAAATGCAATATTATCTGACTTGATTAGTGGTTGCAACTTGCACCTGTCTGCTGTGAAAAACAGGCATTCTCTGCACTTTCTGACAGTAGTTTATAGTGAGTACAGCCCAGTGTGTAGCAGAACAATGACATCAAAAACAGAGAACCTCGCTGCAGAGAGACGTTCAGTCTTAAAAACCGATAATGTTTCAGTCACTGTGGACGTTTGGTCCGACTGAAAGATGAATGATATTCTTTGTTGTTATTGCACACTGGGTAAAGAAAGAGACAGAGAGGATACAACTAAAATCAGAAGGCACCCCTGCTGGAACTCAACACTGAAGCAAGGGAAGGCAGTTCTGCAATGTCATCATCTAAAACTGTGCTGTTCTTGAAATGGCTGTCGTCCACAGCGTGAGAGTGGAGCCTGTTGAAGAAAGTGGTGGACATCTTGAAACCTTTTTGGGGAAGCAACTGATATGACTTGGGGGGAAGGTAGTCACAATCAGTGCTGCTGTTCCTTTTAATGTTGTGTCTCAATCACCAATTTTAGAAAGTCTGTTTGCTGAATGGTCTGGTCAGAAGTTTCTGCGCATCCCAGAACAAAAGATTTCTTGGAATCCTGATTAGTGTGCAAATGGCCAGAACACAAGATGTGATCACTGCCCCCTTTTCAGATCCAGTTTACTTCTAAGCAGCTGATTTGGATCTCTGTTGTGGGTGGAACACCATGTGCAGGTCAGTCGTGACATTAAGACAGAGGTGGCAAAAAAGGCCAAAGAGTTTAATGTAAATTTTCTGTATTTTCTTTCCTCTAACCTGTTGCATCAAAAATTGTAATGAAGGTTCCTTTACTGCTATTATTTTGATATTTTGCCAGATCTGATCCTGCAAGATGCTACAAATCCTGCAAAGTCAGAGCAACCTGTGTCTCCTGGTGATGCTCAAGAAAAAAGGCCCTTTGCTGCATACTGGAGGTAGCAGAAGAATGATGTTGGGGCCACTACAGCTAAGTCACTACCTTGATATTGCTGAAGGACAGAACGCCCTCCTGTTCTGGGCAATGAACATGCGGACTCTTTCTTCATCATTGAGTGGTCATCAAGGTTTTGCTGGTGCCTGCATGTGATGCTCCAGTGGAGCGGGTTTCCAGCTAAGGAGGCATCATTCTACGGCCTCGTCATGCACAAATGAGACAACTTGGTCTTTGGCAAATGCAATGGAGAATAGCTAATTGAAATGACTTAAAATGTGCATTCCTGTTAATTGTTCTATTCATATATTTGTTTGGTTTTCTCTCTCTCTCTCTCTCGCTCACACACACACACACACACACACACACACACACACACACACACACACTTACACACTCACACACAGACTGTATGAGATCCGGACAAGATAAACTTTCTGCTGTGGTTCCTGTTTTTGTACTCTGGAAACATCAGCAGTTTCAATGAAAATTCAGTTTGACTTTTGCATTTTTCATTAAATATTTATTCTGTGAAGTTATAGTTTAAAAGGAAGAATATTCTTGCAGCTAAGCTAAATTGAATTATGCAGTATAGAGGTGCAATGTCAGGACTACTTGTATGTTTTGTAGGTTTCAATTGCACTTGTTTCATCACGTGTTGTGATAAATACAGATTTAAAAACATCATTTAAATGCCTCTCATTTACATTTAACATGCACACGTGGACAAAATTGTTGGTACCCCTCAGTTAATGAAAGAAAAACCCACAATGGCCACTGAAATCACTTGAAACTTGCAGAAGTAATAATAAATAAAAATGTATTGAAAATTAAACAATCAAAATCAGCCATCACTTTTGAATTGTTGATTAACATAATTATTTAAAAAAAACAAACTAATGAAACAGGCCTGGACAAAAATGATGGTACCTCTATAAAAGATTGAAAACTATTTGACCAGAGTGACATGATTAACTCAGGTGTGTCCTTTAATTGACATCACAGGTGTTTCCAAACTCATAATCAGTCAGTCTGCCTATTTAAAGGCAGACAAGTAGTCACTTTGCTGTTTGGTGAAAAGGTGTGTACCACACTGAACATGGACAACAGAAAGCGAAGGAGAGAATTGTCCCAGGACATCTGAAAAAAAAATTATAGACAAACATCTTAAAGGTAAAGGCTATAAGACCATCTCTAAACAGCTTGAAGTTCCTGTGACAACAGTGGCTCATATTATTCAGAAGTTCAAGACCCACGGGACAGTAGCCAACCTCCCTGGAAGTGGCCGCAAGAGGAAAATTGATGACAAATTGAAGAGACGGATCGTTCGAATTGTATCCAAAGAGCCCAGAACAACCTCCAAAGAAATTAAAGGTGGACTCCAAGGCCAAGGTACATCAGTGTCAGATCGCACCATTCGTCGTTGTTTGAGCCAAAGTGGACTTCATGGGAGACGACACCACTGCTGAAAAAAATCATAAAAAAGCGAGACTGGAATTTGCAAAAATGCATGTTGACAAGCCACAAAGGTTCTGGGAGAATGTCCTTTGGACAGATGAGACCAAACTGGAGCTTTTTGGTAAGGCACATCAACTCTATGTTCATAGACTCAAAAACCAAGCATACGAAGAAAAGAACACTGTCCCTACGGTGAAACATGGAGGAGGCTCAGTAATGTTTTGGGGCTGCTTTGCTGCATCTGGCACAGGGTGTCTTGAATGTGTGCAAGGTAAAATGAAATCTGAAGACTATCAAGGCATTCTGGAGAGAAATGTGCTGCCTAGTGTCAGAAAGCTTGGTCTCAGTCGCAGGTCATGGGTCTTCCAACAGGACAACGATCCAAAACACACAGCCAAAAACACCCAAGAATGGCTGAGAGAAAAGCGTTGGACTATTCTAAAGAGGCCTTCCATGAGCCCAGATCTGAATCCCATTGAACATCTGTGGAAGGAGCTGAAACATGCCATTTGGAGAAGACACCCATCAAACCTGAGACAACTGGAGCAGTTTGCTCATGAGGAGTGGGCCAAAATACCTGTTGACAGCTGCAGAACGCTCATTGACAAATACAGAAATCGTTTAATTGCAGTGATTGCCTCAAAAGGTTGTGCAACAAAATATTAAGTTATGGGTACCATCATTTTTGTCCAGCCCTATTTCATTATTTATTTTTTATTTTTTTTTAAATAATTATGTTAATCAACAATTCATAAGTAATGGCTGATTTTGATTATTTAATTTTCAATAAATTTTTATTCATTGTTACTTTTGTAAGTTTCAAGTGATTTCAGTGAGAATTGTGGGTTTTTCCTTCTTTAACTGAGGGGTACCAACAATTTTGTCCACGTGTGTAACTGTACCATTGTTAAAAGGACTTGGAAGTCCTTGAAATTTGAATCTTGCAACTTCTGACCTTTGACTTGGCTGGATACTTGCCTGTCTTGACTCGAGACTTGTGTAACACCCCCAGTTCTCTCCAGCCAACCAGCTTTGTGGGTGGACAAAGTGCACAGTGCAAAGTCATCCATCCATCCATCCTTTATTTATGCCCGCTTAATCCTCTGCAGGGTCACGGGGGATGCTGGAGTCTAGCCCAGCTCTCTTTGGGTGAAAGACAGAGGTCCACCCTGGACAGGGTTTCCAGTCCAGAGGTGGCCCGCCACCTCTTCCGGCTTGCTTTGCAGTGTCTTTGCAGACCACCATCATCTGTCCCCTGTGAGCAGGTCTTTTTCAAGGCTGGAGAACTTTTGTCTGAAAAGTGAAATAGACTGATGTTTAATAAATTGGAAAAACTTATTTTTTTAAAATAAAAATATGTGAAAAAAAAAAAATTCAGTCCACAAGCATCTTCATTCACAAACACGGTCACTTCGATTTTCAAGTTTTGATACATGTATCTGTATCTAAAAATATCAAAGATCCTTTAAATGTAAATTCAGATATGCCATATACAATGCAATGACTTGTATTTTATTATTGCATACTAGGTCATCATATTGGTGTCAGTTGAGTCTGGCAACTCAGTTGCCTGTAGGGATTTTTAATGTCCAGCAGGTGTCAGTATTCAGTGACACAGTATCAACACGTATCAATACAGTTTGGCGATGTGTTGAAACGTTCCAGAGCCTGAAGACCTTTCAGATTATACCCTGAAATGGTTTGCATCGATTGAATCACAAGAATCTTAGCTTTCCAAAGGTATGTCGCATGACTACCTCACGTAACATATGAGCTGTGTAAATCACTGTTTAGTTTTGGAAATTACGGACTGATGGCCGTCAAAATGGTAACGGGTTAAATGTGAACAAAACAAAGATGGTGAACAAATGACTGTGGATTTCAGTGCAACCAGTGTCAAGACAAACAGCATTTCCATTATGGTAAAAGAAATGCAGGTGGTGGGAGTAAAAGTACCTCAGTGTTCACCTGAACAACAGACTGGAGACACAACACCAATGCTGTTTATAAGATGACACAAGATGTTGCATATTTTTCCTTAGGTCTGTTGTGGAGAATGCAGTCATCTGTTGGAGCAGCATCAGAACCATTGACTTAAGAAACTGAACAAACTAATGAAGAAGCTGCCTCTGTTCTGGGGACTGTTCTGGAGCCTCTGGAGTTGATTCTGCAAAGAAGTATACTTCATAAAATGAACTGAGTACCAACCCAGAATCGAGGCCTGTCATCATTGGAGGAAATCTCAATGCAGAGACATACTGAGATTAAATTCTGCAACCAGTGGCAATCGCATATCTCCATCTTCTGGGACCAAACTCTTGAGGGATCAGCTGGGGGACTGTTTTCCATCACAGAGTAACCGACACAACCACACTGGCTGACTTGCCACAAATGTTGATTTATATATGTTTTTACATATATGTATATATCCATCTATATACATATATATATATATATATATATATATATATATATATATATATATATATATATATATATATAGATAGATAGATAGATAGATAGATAGATAGATAGATAGATTTTCATGTCTGCAACATATTCCAATGAAAATGTTGGTGCAGGGGTAATTTTAGGATGGTCAACATGAGATTGTGATGATTATTTGGTATCTTCTGTCTTTCATTTTCTAAATCTTTCAGGAGGAAAGATGAGCAGAGGATTGAATGAAAAAGAAATTGAAATAGAGGGGCAAGTGTTCAAATACATAGCGAGCAAATTTGAGAAGGCTTGGAACATGGTTGTCTCTTAAACAATATTAATAGGCAATATAATGTGGTGATGCCTTGCCGACATTTGCCTTGTTGAGGGAGTTGATGGTGATTTTGCTGCTCCAGCTGCTGCTTTTACAGCTGTTCTACCTGCTGGAGGTCTTACTGAACTGGGACTAAAGAGATTAAAACAAACAGTACAGAGATATTCGCTGATTTAACATTTTTATATGACCGTGATGAGATGTAAAGAATGCTGACTGCGTTTAGAAGTAGCTCACTGTGACTCACCTGAAGGAAACGTTTACAGGTGATGACACAGGAGATGGTGGCAAACCAGCAGTTGCAGGAAGAGAAAAACACCGGCTTTATAAAAGTGTGGGAAGTACTTTTTGCAAGAAACATTAATATGTATAATGCATATATATGTGTGTGTGTGTGTTTATTTGTGTTTCTACAGTATACAGTAATATGAATAATATGATCATACTTCATTGTAAGCTCAGATATACTTGAACTTTCGCTCCCTAAAAATGTATACGACCTCAGTCTGGTTTGCTGGATTATCCTTCAGGGATTGCAATTAAAATTTTCTAAAAAAAAAAAGTTTCTTTTAAGTCCATGTCTTCATTATGCAATGTGATATAATTTTACACTGACATTTTTTAGATTTATTTCCACAGATAATGAGTTTATGTGAGAGGATAATAAAATCAGTGTCTATGTGTACCAGTATAGGGATAATTATTTTTAAACCATACTATGTTAATATAGTCCAAAGCATAAATCTTCAACAAGGAGTCTGCCAAACATATTTGTTGCAAATTTATTTTTCTTCTTCCAAGAAAATCCAAAAACATGTCCAAAGATATACATGAAAGAAGATAACCATGTACCGTGAGTTTATATATGGAGGAGTTGTGGAGCTAAATGGAGACTGGGAAGTAGGAGAAGCAAACAAAAGTTCTTTAGGGTCAAAAATGGCTAAAGCAGGACAGTAGTTGAGGGGGGGAATGCAGATGCAGAATTATGGACACCATGTTTATTCTGTCTCAAGTGAAAATAAAAGTCTTGTTCATACAAAATGGTCTTATCTTTGCAGAGCTGGAGTCAACAGCTGAAGCCAAATCACCAGTTGCAATCTTTATTGTGAAATGATGTCACACATTCCCAGAGATAAAGCTGTTGGTGTTACGTGCTAAACACACTACATTTATTTCTGAACTCTTCAATGGGCTTTTTGATTGCTATGTGATTTCACTGTCAATGTATGTTTCTAGAAACCAAAACTACACATTATCCTTAATCATACTTTGGGGAAAAATTAACAAATCCATTCCTGTTTATTCCTCTTTTTTGTATATTTTTGGTTTCTTACACAAACCGAAGGGGGGGGGGATTGGACAGCAGTTTAGAAGAACAATCACACTGATCAATTACTGGAGACGAGTACAGGATTTAAAATAAAAGAAGTCTGAGTTGCTGTTTTTTTTCTTTTTTTTCAGATCAATTTTTAATCTGCGGTGCAAGACATGATTACAAGAACCTCTTGTACGTTCATTTCCCGCTGTGATCATGTGGTGGTCTGTTACATCTCTGTAGGTGTGTGTGCTGCCAAAACCACCTGGTGGCTAATTACTTCAATTACCAAACATCGTCTTCAGCACGACTGTAATCGCAGTGAGTGAAGCCTTCAGCCAAAGTTTCTCCTTCCTCTCCTCAATGGGGATTCTGGGTAAATCTTAAGACTTGATTTCTTTTTATAAATGGAAACAGATATTTTTAGAGCTGGATATGAGTGTTTAACAGAGGTGCAGCTGTTAACTGGGTGTCATCTGCTGTATGATTTAGGAACATAAATTAGAACATAATTAAACACCACTGACTGAGTTTGACTATAATGCAACAAGCATTGGATAGTTGCATCTTTACCTTGACAAATCTCATAAGCAACGGAGCCTGGAGATGCAGCAGCTGCTCTGCTTAATGAATTTACAGATTCATAAAATGCTATGTATGTATGAAATTTTTAGAGGATAGTCCCTGACAGGAAATAACATTTTACACATTTCACTGTGCTTGAATCACACTTTGCTAAGTTTGTCTTCACTTAAGAACGTTCGGGCATAACTGAAGAGCACGGCATCATCACTGCCACACTCGCAGCTTGTTCATTATCTGATATAACATAAAAGGAACTGACATAACATGAATACATACAGGAGCGCAGCTTATCAGTATTGTTCTTGTACAGTTGTAACACTATTTACTACAGCATAACAGCTCAGTTTTTTTGCTCAATAGAAATATGACACCAGTCATCTTACTGCTTTTTTTTTTTAATCAATTTGCCTCTCACATTTTATTTATGCATTTAAATCATATTTATGTCCTGTCTTGTGTCACAGCCACCTTAACCCGTTAACGTTCCGACGGCCCGTCCGAATTTCTGTAGTTTCCGAAACTAAACTGTAATTTACACAGCTCAAATGTTACGTGAGGCACTCATGCGACATATCTTTGGAAAGCTAAGATTCTTGTGATTCAATCAATGTAAAGCATTTCAGGATATAATCATAACAGCAGGTACAATCAATGCCTTTGTCACACCACAAACAAACAAACAAGAAGTCACGAAATCAACGCAACTCAACTTATGAGCGTTATAAAAGTCGTCCGATCAAAAATATTCCCACAAAAATGGTCTGGTTAAACTCACAAAGGTCCAGTCGATCTAATCCAGTAAAGTATTTAGTCCAAAATGCATTATTATACCAGAAAAGTATCCATAAAAACGCCACTGGTAGCTGGTCAGTGTTCAGTAACTTCCGTGTTTTCTTCGTCATAAAACGCTTCTTCCTGTGCTGACGTACGTGTGGCTGGTCTCAAAATGGAGGGGGGCTTCTGAGCTTTCGATTGACACCTTATACAGCCATACAGCAGTTTCCCTGTCCTGTCCACACCCTAGAATAGCCAATAAGGGCCAACGTTGAAACGAAGCCATGTCCTAGTTTGCTTCAGGAAAAAACCAGCCAGTTAGAATCAATCGTGCTGATGACTGACGCATTGAATAGCCAATGAAATTCTGAAAACAACGATGTGACGGTCGAGGGGGTGGCGATAATGGGGAAACAAAGAAATCCGTGCGTAAATGGTAATTAGATAGTCTCGT
The DNA here is from genome assembly GCA_018398805.1 of Hirundichthys speculiger. Lineage (NCBI taxonomy): Eukaryota > Metazoa > Chordata > Actinopteri > Beloniformes > Exocoetidae > Hirundichthys > Hirundichthys speculiger. Next base: position 1,851,991 of record JAGFBZ010000234.1, read on the forward strand.
GAACGCGCGTCATTGTTGCGCCTCAGCAGGGCGCACCAGTGTGGCTTATTTCTCAGCGTTTTTTCAGTTTGGGAGCGTATTTATTGTAGAAAATGGTGAAAAGGACTGTCCAAGAAGGAAGAGGAGGAATTTGCTCGTCGTGAAAGTGACGTGTCAGGAGAGGGGATCAGATAAGATCAGATAACAGAGCGCACGCCTGCGCAGAAGACATTTCCTCCTTTCCTCCGTTCGGAGAAGATTTTGCTCTGCATACGTAAGTATTTGACTAAATTGTGACTTATATTACAGCTTATATTATATCATTACGTATATATTGTATCATAATTGGTAGTATTATTCATATTATTATTACGTTTTACTGTATATTTCGACATAAGCAAGTTTTACTTTGAATAAATACAAAAGCCTTTGTTTGTGTGTGTGTGTGGTGGGAGGAGTATGTGTGAGTTGTTTGTTGGGGTGTGTGTGTGTGTGGGGGGGGGGGTCATTGTGTAAAGTAGTACAATACAGAAAAGATGGAACATTTTGTAAATGACTTATTTCTTTATTTTCACATAATGGGCAGTCATCTGAGGATTCAGATGTGGATTGGGAGCCAGTCAGCAAGTGGTCACATAGAGGGACAAAGGTGCAGATGGACATTGGCAACTGTGTATTCATTTTGAAATGAAACAATTTTTGTGTTGCACATATTTATGTTTTTGTATATATTTTTTTCATTGTTGTTCCAGGTGTATGAGTGGAGAGGAGCGATCCCTCTGCACCAAAGGCATTCTGGGAGACCCTCACCGAGCAGCTGGCAGAAGCAGGGTCTTCCTCCACAGCCAGACCTGTCCCACCTCCTGCTCCATGTGGAGCACATCACATACTGGTTTTTATCAGTGGGCAGAGGACTACTGGTAGGCTGAAGTGCAGGCACTGTCATGCTAAAACACAGTTGAAATGCTCCTCATGTGATGTACCTTTGTGCTTGATACCGACTAGAGATTGCTACAGTGACTGGCATGCTGCCAACCTGTAAATGGTTATAATTGTAAATATGTTCAAATATGTGAATAGTTTGCTGTGTTGTAAAAGATAGTCATTTTTTTTTATATAAATTACATTTTCCACAACACTTGTTTTGACTCTTTTTATATGCAAAATTTAGCTTTATGTTTCAGTAACTTTTTTTCAGCAATATTGATAGTGAATCTGAATGTGGGATAGGATACCTCTAAGTGTCACCTTTCATTAGAGGCCAAGATTATGACTGTACGATGAAGCGTTCAAGAGTTATGTCCTTTTATCCGAGGTATGTGGCCATGTTTATCCAAGTGCCATTTTGGAGTCTCCAAATGTGCCATTTTTGGAAATGCCTAGACATACTCTTACAAAAACGTGTGTAAAATACTCATTTTTAGTGGTATTGTTATCAAATTTGAACTTGCACTAGGTAAGGCTTCATGCTGTGGTCCCATTGTGTTTTCCAGCTAATAAGTCACAGCTGCACTCATCTGCAGACATCTGTTTACAAAAAAAATTCAGGCGGAAATAAAAAACTTAAATTTCTGTGTGTTCAAACTTAGATTACTCAATGCTAGTAGCACTTACAGTGATTCTGACAGTTGTGGGAAAAACTTCAGAGTGTTACCTTTCAAAAGAGACCAAAACCATCCATGTGCTACAAACGGTTCAAGAATAGCTTTCAATTTACTTTGGGTATGCCTTGGATAGGCGTTTTATGTGAATTATACAGGAATGTTAAGGGGTTAAATGATTATTTTCAAACGTCAGTGACATTTATGTATTTAAGTGAACAACTGTTCGCCTCCAGCGTATGTCTACTTCCAGATCTGTGGTGCCGCTCTCATGCAGCTAGTCAGGAATTGTCTTTGTTTATTGCAGTACCTAGAGAGGGTTGTCATACGCTGTACAGATCTCTGTTTGACTTACCCTGACAGGTCCAATACATCACTACAGGGCATGTTGGCTCGGTTTTCAGCACAACCACCGCAAGCGCAGCAAGTTTTCCGCGGGATGAATGCTTCTACGCTTCTTCCCATCTCCTCTGGCTCACTGCCTCTTTCTTTTTAAGTGTCCTTGACGCTGTCAGCGCTTGCTTCTCTGCTGGCCTTTTTGTATCCATTTTTCTAACTGTATTGTCTAAAGGATTTTTTTTTTTCACTTTTGTGCACAACCTCCACAATGTGCATCCATAGTTAGTATAAAACAGTGCAGCAACCATTAATCTAAAAATGTGTTTGTTTGTTTTTCCATCCATGTGAATGTTTCGATAATATTTAATCTGGCTGTTTTTTTGTCAGCATCTGTGATTAAATTAGAAGAAATTAGTCTGATTACTGTAATCTAATTAAGTAACCCAGCCACTACAGAGCCACAGGCCAGTGTTCTCAATATGCTGGGATAAATGGGGAGGACATTAGACATAAAACCTATGCCAAATCAATATGCATGACATAAATCAAAATGAGTAGCACAGAACAGATTTTAAAACATCGGGCAGGGGTAACAACAAGTGCTAGTGTTCAGCAACAAATGTCAGAGGAAACTGTATTAGTGTTGGTTGAACAAATAGAAGACAGAAGGAGGGAAGAAGAGATGAGAGAAGGCAGCAGTGCAGGGGTGAAAACAGGAATTTTAAATGTGGTTACAATGACAGGAAGGCGTGGAGAGCTAGCTGACACGATGCAGACAAGGAAGGTGGATATACTGGGAGTCCAGGAAGTAAGGTGAAGAGGCAGCATGGCTAGAAGCATTGAAGAGGGTATAAACTTTTACCATGAGGGAGGAGAAATGGATTAGGAATTATTCTGAAGGAAGAGTATATGAAGAGAAGATGAAGAGAGTGTCAGACTGGGTGATGAGTATGAGGATAGAAACTGCAGCATTTATACCCCACAAGTTGATTTTGACTTGGATGCGCATTTCTAGACTGGATTAGATGACATTGATGGACAGCATTACCGGGAGTGACGGAATAGTGGTTGGAGGAGATTTTAATGGGAATGCTGGGAACAGAGGACATGAGAAAGTGATGTTCAAGCCAGGAATGTGGATGAACAGATGGTGGAAGACCTTTGTTAAAAGGATGGAAATGGTTGTGGTCAAAACGTAATTCAAGAAGAAAGAAGAATACAGGCTGACAAATGAGAGTGGTAGTAAAAGACCACAGATGGATGATATTCAGATGGCAAAGGCCTCAACAGAGGGCTTATGAATAGTTGTATGAGACACTAACCACAAAGGAAGGAAAAAAGGATTGACCGGCAAGACAGAGAGACAGAGATGGAAAGGATGTGAAGCAGGTTTGGACAATTAGGGACAGAGATGTGCACAGAAATGGTTAAAGGATGGGGTAAAACTGATGAGCCACAAATGGAGATCTGGGGTGGCGTTGTGGGTGGTAAGTTAAGAAAAAATAGTTTTTGTGCAGCATTTTAGAGTGGCAGAAAAGAGTGTTAGACAAGCATTGGTCAGCAGGACAACAGTGAGATGTGCAGCAGGAATAACAGAGGGGTTTCAAGTGAAAGTGAGACTGTATGAAGGATCAGCCCTGAGCTCATTCTTGGTAGAGGCAGAGGGAGTAAAGGGAAAGATTTACAAGACTGTAGTGAGATCAGTCCTCAGCTTGGAGATGGCAGCACTGACCAGCAGAAAGGAAGAAGCGCTGGAGGTGGCTGAGATGAAGATGTTGTTATTTTCTCTGGGAGTCAAAAGGATGGATAGGATGAAGAGTGAACACATCCAGGTTAGAGATTGAGGGTCAAGTAAGTTGGACTGCATTAACAAGGTTTGGGCACATTAGGAGGAGAGATAATGAATGCTGGTTGTTGGCACACCAAATAGCTTGCTTGGTTGACTCAGTGGCCTATGTCCTTCTACAGCCAGCTCAGGTTTGAGTCCCACTCTGTGACCTTTTACTGCGTGTCTGCCCCCATTTCTCATCTAAACACTTTCAAAAAAGGTCACAAGAACAACAAAATATTATTTTAAAAAAATGCTGGACATGGATATGCAGTTGGTCGGTGTGACAGAGGAAGATGCAGAGGAGAGGGTAAAATGAAAACAGGTGATCTGCTGCTGCGACCCGTCCAAAGGAAAGCTGAAAGAAGAGCTATAGAATAGTGCTGGGCGGTATACCGGTTCATACCGAATACCGGTGTTTATTCTCTTATGATATGAATTTTTCATATACCGTAATACCGCTGAGTTTGTACTGTAGCGTACACAACGTTGGGAACGCCGCGCGGCGGAACGTAAGTGCCGCAGAACATTGTTTGACAGGGGACTGTTTTGCAGTTGCACTGGAGGCACAACATGCTACTAGTTTATGGTTAAACGGTGATGGCTGCTAACAGCAAAAGTCTTGAAGTGGAAGCTCCAGAACGGCAAACGAGGAGCCGTGTCTGTCGTGTGGAAGTTCTTTGGATTTAAAAAAGACGACGTCCAACAAACTACAATAATCTGCAAATGTTGCCGAGCTAAAGTTGTAGCCACGGGAAGCTACACCAGGCTGGTGTAGCCTCCTGCGGCTACATCTTTAGAACGTTGTTTACATTTTGTAGTTAATGTTGATTTTTTTTACAAAATATGTTTTTTGAAGTTGTTTGCAAAATTTGAAAAATAAAAGGGTTCTGTATTTTAACCTTAACTATCATGCATTCAGATTCCTTCACTTAATTAGAATAACGAGTGCCACCTCTTTGTAAATAGTATCATTTTGTGAGGCCATGCAAACCTGTATTAATACTAGTGTAGATATGAATGTTTTTCTACAATATTCACTCCAGTAAAACAGGTCATTCTAAGACAATTTACTGCAGCAATTCCTCTCTAAATGATTAGAAAATGTGGTTAACACCCAGTTGTGCCTTTAAAAAAAAATAGCGTGATATACCGTGAAACCGATATAATTTTGAAATATACCGTGATATAAATTTTTGGTCATACTGCCCAGCACTACCATAGAAGACTATAATCAAGTAAGGTCCAACCAGACTATGATTTTACTCACTGCACCAATATGGTAGTTTAGATTAAATTTACAAAAATAAAAGTTTTTCTTCTTTCACAGAAACATAATTTATCATAGTGATACTGTAAACCCATAATTTCTTAACAGCCAGTGTCAAACAGAGTCCTGTGATAAGACTGAAAACCTGGTTTTTAAAAAAAGGATTATTTTGAACTAATGAGTCACATCTGTGCATGCATGTGTTTTTGTGCTAGTCCCCTGTGTTTGACAGTTATTTTCTGTTGCAAGTACACACTTGGCAGGCTGCTGTCAAAAGGAAAACCTGAAAATGCACACTGACCCAATTCCAGTCGAACGTGAAATGAGCCCTGTTTTTCTTTAAACCAACAGTCACTCTGTTGTCAGAATATTCTGCTTCAAAAAGGTAAACCAACTGTTTCAAAAGAGCAGCGCACAGCTCCAAGGTAACATGAAGTTACACTTACACGCTGCAGTAGCTGGTCTGCTTCAACCGCTCTACAGTCTCAAAAGACACCAGTTTTACAATATGTAAAGTATTAAACATCTCTGAGAAATATGGTCCTCTCATATAATATCAACAAAGAACAAGCTCCAGTGTTAAAATAGTCCTCCACGAAACCTGGCTAATAACCATGAAGACTACGCAGGAACTGTAGGCATTTTTAAAACTTTGCTTAAAAACATGCTTTTAGAACATAAATATTCAAATTGCCAGACAAACGAATGATACGTTTTGGGAACTTGCTAAGAAGCAGATATTAAAGAAGAAACGGGCAGTGGACTGACGTTTGTAAAGTTTTCATAAAGCAGATGGAGCCCCTGCAGAAAGTAAAAGGAGAAGTCAGAAAAGGTTTACAGCATAGTGGTGTAATTCTTAAAAAAAATCAACTTGGACAGAAGCAAGATGGGGAGTAAAGTATTCAATGTTCTTTTTCTTCCTCTGTGGGGTTTGCTTTCCTGCAGATTTTTTTAAAAAACAAACAAAAAACCTGCAACTGTCCTCTTGACATCAGCTTTTAGTTTTAGTCTTGTAAATTTAGCATTAAAACAACTCAAAGGAACTCTTGCAATGTTTGGCTCACAGGGTCCCTCTTGTAGGTCCAAAAGTTGCTTTTTTGACACTTTGAAAAAAATACTTAGTATTGCTTTAAAGGACCCATAATGTGTGTGTGGATGCTAGAGGAATGTGAATGGTTGGGGAAACACTATTATGGAGAAAGCAAATTGATTTGTTAGTCAAAGATGAAATTATCCAATCGCTTGCACCGTTAGCACCGTTAGCAGGCAGTTTGTTCAAAATCATTTGTTGTCTGCAAAAGCTGTTGTAGCAGAGAGTCCACAGGCTTAATCCTACATTTTCTTGTACAGACAATGGCCATACAAGGGAGTGGATTTTTCTCAATTAAGTGTATGATGTAGTAATCTGCTGTTTTCAAGACAGAGATTTATTATTATTATTATTATTATTATTATTATTATTATGTGTATCAGTAATTGATGACTGACAAGACTGCACCAGGGGTGTTCTGTAATAATCATAAATGATTATAAACAGATTATTCATTTTTCTAGCCTGTGGCTAGAACACCTGAAGACAAACAAAAACACTTGCTTCAGTTCTTCACAGGTCAGTGGCCCTGACTTAATAATTCAGTGCATCTTAACAATTCGGGCCTGTCTTCCTTTTTTCCGAGCTGCTCACCCAGTTTTTCAGCTCATTAGATATGAATTTTTGTGACCAACATCTGGAAACATTTGTCAGATTCCTCATTATTTCAACCCTGAATTAAAGACTTTACCTCAGTTTTCCCAATGTAAAATGCCAGATGGTTTGTTACATCTGGGAAGTCCTGGATGCAAAACACTTAACAAAGGACATGCAGGCACTTCAGCAAAATATCTATTAGGACAAAGTTGTTTATCCCAATCATGAGCAAGCGTTAACCAATCAACCAATCGGATTGAATAGGCGCTAGCAGCCATAACACCTCAGTCCTGTGACTACTAATAACTTTGAACCTGGTTTTGTACCTGCAGGCATTAGCTCTGTCCTAGGGAGGCTGTGTTTGCCACTGTCCAAGGGAAGTTCTTTCTGGATTATTTGTGCTGCCGTAGTTCTGTTCTTTGCTGCCTTTCTGGAGGACATCACCCCTTTTGTTCCAAGAGACTTCTGATTGTAAATGAACAACTTACTTTCACCCGCCCGTCTCAGCTCCTACCTATGTTTCAGCTCCAGTACTTTCTGGGTGTGGCCTGAACTGAACTCAAAGCCTAATTCTACATTTTGTGACTCCATCTTTCTCTTCAACGTATACAGAAGTTGATATGTTAAAACACATGCTGCGGTTGTATAGGACAGACATGTGACAGCACCAGCTCAGCTAACTAGGAATAGGAATTGATAAGATTTTTCCGATTCCGATTTCATTATCGATTCTATTCTTTATCGGTTCTCTTATCGATTCTAATTTGGGGGAAAATGAAAACAAACAGTTTTTTTAGCATCATTATTTTTTACTTAGAAGTCACGACCTTACAAACTCAACAGCGAGGTCAAAAGAGGCCCAAAGGCTGGATAACGTGTTAACTGTTGTAATATGTAAGTGTGCAAATACACAAGAATGTGTAACATTTTACTAACAGATTTTTCCTAATAGAAATGAAAAAAAAAATCTCCCTTTTAAAAGAATATATAAGCTCACTAAGCACTCAAAAATAATAATAAAGAAAGATAAATACTATCAAATACAACGGAACAGTGCATAGTACAAATCTGCAAATACTATGAAGAATTAATTCTTTCGCAGAAAAATAAGCATGTCTGCTTTTTCAGGAAGGATATGTGATCTTTCTGGACTCTGGACCCTCTTAGATGGGGTGGAGGTGTGCTGCCAGCCTCTGAGCCAGCCAGACTCTCTCGTCACAGTCATCTTCTAAATGTAATGCAGAAGGTATTCGTTTAATTAGCATAGCGTTAATGTTGTAGCGTGTTTTACAAAGAAGCACATAGGCAGCGGGATAGCTACTAACCAGAGTTACCAGAGGTGATCTTAGCTTGACTACTGCTGCTGGGTTGAGATCCATCAGTCCGAAGCGTCAAAAACACGACACTCGTTATCGCATGTTGTGTGCACAAATGTTTCTGCATGTTAGCCGTGTTCCCTCCCGACGCTGTTATCTCCACTTTACAATGACTGCAAGTTGCCTTGTTGCCATCTTTCTTTGTGAAGTGAAGCCAAATTTTGGAGCGTTTGAACCTGGCGGGCGCCATTGTTGTTTACAACTCCAATGCGCGTGCTAAACCAACGTAACTTAATCACGTAAGTGCTTTCTGGAACTGACTGTGTGTAACTTGCGTAAATTACGTGAGATTCGTGCTGGCTTGGAATCGATAAGAGAATCGCTGGATAAACTGATAAACCAATCCATGGAATTGAAACACACGGAACCGGTTCTCTACAGGAACCGGTTCTCGATTCCTGTGACGACTCCTCCACCTGTACACCAGGTGGTGGTGTTGGTTGTTTTTGGTTTCTTTCTGTTGCAGGTGTAGAGTCGTCAGCCTGAGGAGGCATACCTGGGCTCAGTGGTTCTCGCTCCATTGAGAAGGCTATTTCCAGACTGTTGCAAGAGGGCTGTAATGAGGGCTGCTCTGGGGAGCTGGTCCTTGTCACCACGCTGGGATTACTGCTGGCGTCTGAGGCTCTGCTGATGGGCTGTGGGCCCAGTTGACCGGACTGTGGCTGGCAGAGCGTTTGGTTGGGTTTTATTGTCTGTGTTAAACAGACAACAAACGACTGTTTTTAAAATAAATATATATTGTTGGTACCGACTGTCTTGTGCTGCCTCCCTCACTCTAGTCATGGCCTTTGAGCCGGGTTGTGACAATTCCCAACCCTACAGCTAACAGCTCTCAAAACAACAGTGGAAGCTTTAAGTATAAAAAAATCTGCTGTGACAGGCTTCATCAGTGTTGCTGTCAAATCTTTTTTATGTGTTATCATCATGCAGTCAGGTGAATTTATTTTGAGTACGTGTTCATAAAGTAAAGTGAATCTAACCCTGAGGTAAACGTTACCCAGATTAACTACTGCTTTCAGTTTTGGATTGTTACGCCAATTTATTTCTGTGGATATTAGCAGCAGCAGTGCAGATCATGAATCAGAACTAACTACACTGCTTATTAGAGACGTAGGACCTGACAGCTTTCTGGCTCCTTGAAAATGGGCTGCTTCAAATGTTGTGGCTAATTAAGTGCTTATATTCATTCAAGTATTGCACCGTATATGAAAATGAGTATATGGATTGCCTGAGTAGTGCTGGCAGATGCCATTACGTGAGCTTTGGTTGCATGCAGGGAAACAGAATGGAATAGATAACAGAAAAAATAAACACATAAAGAGTTCAAACACGGTATTTAGGGGTTATCACATGTACTGTTCATTTTGTTTTTGCCGTCAGTCACACTGTAGGAAAAAAAAAATGTTGTTAAACCATGTTAACGAGGCAATCAACAAGTCAAAAGTCTAAGAGAAAAAGATAATTGCAGATACACTCTTTGTTGAAACTCCAGTATGATTTGCAGAGGGTTCAGGCTCCAAGGATCACAACAGTCATGATTTTTCCCAGAATAAGCCGGGACCCTCCTTGTTAGAAGGTGTTAAAATTATTCTTTTAGATGACAGGAAGTTGGACTCTATCCCTGTTTTTATAGGTAATAGAAAAAGGCTGGTAAATATGCAGAGAAACAAGATTCACCCAACACATTCAAATCTTGTGTTCATTCCTCGCCAGCTTGCTCATAACAAGAACTGGACAGATAATAATCCTAGCACACTGAAACTAGCGTTACTAAATGTTAGATCTTTGGCAGGAAAACATTTCTAATCAGTGATTTTATTACAAAGCACAAACTTAATTTCTTGTTTTTAACAGAAACCTGGTTAGACAGAGAAAATGATTCAGTAGTTCTTATTGAAGCAACTCCTCCAAACTTCAAGTTTGTGAGTGAAGCTAGACTACATCAGAAAGGTGGAGGAGTGGCTGTTTGGTTTCATGACTAACCCTCCTGTGTCAGTAACCCCAGAACTCCTGTCCAACCAGGCCTGTAACGAATTTGCTTCCTTCTTTACTGACAAAATTCAGAAAATCAGGCAGTCAGTGCGTGCTTCCACGCCAGGGGCAGCACATATGTCACCACTGTGTCCCCCTAAAAATATAAACACCATGACACACTTTTCTTCAATCAGCCCAAAAACCCTGGATGAGATCATTTTCCATCTGAAAACCACCACTTGCTGTCTTGATACCCTGCCAAAAGGGTTTTTCAAGACTGTTTCAGGATGCACAGCCCCAGATATTTTACTGATTGTAAACACCTCCCTGCTCTCAGGAGTCTTCCCTCAGACCCTGAAAACAGCTGTCATCAAGCCACTCCTGAAAAAGACCAGCTTAGATTCATCACTCATGAGCAGCTACAGACCGATATCAAACCTCCCCTTTCTGAGCAAGATTATAGAAAAAGCTGTTTTTTAACAACTCCACAACTTCTTGATGCTAAATAACTGTTTTGATATCTACCAGTCAGGTTTTCGGCCACATCACAGCACTGAGACTGCTATAGTTAAGGTCCTTAATGACATCCACTTGAACATAGATAGTGGAAACATTTCAGTCCTGGTACTACTGGATCTCAGTGCTGCATTTGACACGGTTGACCATAACATCTTACTAGACCGGCTGAAAAACTGGGTAGGGCTTTCTGCACTGCATTGAATTGGTTTATGTCCTATCTAAAAGACAGGGACTACTTTGTGTCTATAGGTAACTATAAATCTGAGCAAACTAAAATAACTTGTGGAGTTCCTCAAGGCTCCATCTTGGGGCCACTGCTGTTCAACATCTACATGCTCCCACTCGCTCAAATTATGAAAAACAACAAAATATGTTACCACAACTATGCTGATGACACACAAATCTATATAACCATCTCACCAGGAGACTACAGTCCAATCCAAACACTGACCAGATGCATTGACCAAATTAGAGACTGGATGTGTCAGAACTTCCTTCAGTTAAATGAAGACAAAACTGAAATAATAGTTTTTGGAGCCAAGGAAGAAAGATTAAAAGTCACCACTCAGCTTCAAAGAGCTAAGTTAGAAACCAAAAACAAAGTCAGAAATCTGATTCAAGATTCAAGATTCAAGCAAACAGTTAACACAGGTCAAGGATGCAATGAAATGCTTGCTGGGAGGAAGAACCGCTTGCTTGAAATGCTTGGGTGTAGTCCTGGACTCAGACCTGAACTTCAGTAGTCACATTAAGACAGTTGTGAAGTCAGCTTATTATCACTTAAAGAACATATCCAGGATTAAAGGACTGATGTCTCTGCAGGATTTAGAAGAACTTGTCCATGCATTTATCTTCAGTAGACTAGACTATGTGGGAATTATAATTGTGCTTGCATATTTGGACACATATATTAAGAGTAAAATTAGGTTGTTAAAAGGTCTGCCTTTGCAGGTTTGCAGGTCACGGGCTGAGCTAGAGTCATAAAGTTGCAGGCAATAAAAAGACAACTGGGCTGTGTCGGGGTGATGTGTTCTTGTCGGGGGAAGGAACTGTTCTGGGGGACAATGGGGGAGTTTGCCTTTAACTAACAGAATGTTTAACGCCCCAAGGGGTCAATAAAACCAGCCTGTGAGCTGCAGAGAGTCAGAAAATCAGCTGGACGAGCAGGGGACAGACCGCGGGGTCTGTGAGCTGATTTCTCCCTTTGCAAAGGCGAAACTTAAGAGAATTCAAATTAATCTCACTTTGAGTCCACAGATCAGCAGTCCGGGGAAGGTCAGGTTGACCACAACAACTACTGTAACGCTGTCCTGACAGGTCTCCCTAAAAAGACCATCAGACAGCTGCAGTTAGTCCAGAACGCTGCTGCTCCAGTCCTCACTAACACCAGGAAAGTGGATCATATAACTCCAGTCCTCAGATCTTTACACTGGCTTCCTGTTTGTCAAAGAATTGACTTTAAAATCCTGCTGTTAGTTTACAAAGCACTGAATGGTTTAGGGCCCAAATACATTCAGGATCTTCTGGTTCTTATGAACCCACCAGATCCCTCAGGTCATCAGGTTCAAGTCTACTTTCTGTTCCCAGAGTCAGAAATAAACACGGAGAGGCAGCGTTCATTTTTTATGCTCCTCAAATGTGGAACAAACTCCCAGAAACCTGCAGGTCTGCTGACACTCTCAGAAAAGTTTTTAACCTTGATTTAAAACTGCTATTTGCCACACTTTTTATCATAATAATTAACTTTTATTTCTTGCATTTTATCTACATTTTTAATTCCTAAATCAAAACAACTGTTGATTAACTTTTTGCATTTTTATTATTATTTTATCTTTTTATTTCCTCCTGTTTTAATGTAATGCTCTGTAATGCTTATGTAAAGCACCTTGAAATGTCTTGTACACGAAATGTGCTATACAAATAAACTTGCCTTGCCTTGCCCTTGTTAAAATTTCAATAATACCAGTACTTATCTGTAACCTTTTACAAGTAAGCTGCTTTTTACTGGTCGCCACAATGGTATCAGTGTGTTCCGCATATTAGATTTGTGTTGACTGTGTTGCTTACTACATACGTATGTATGTGTGTGTGTGTGTGTTGCTATATGTACTGCATGTGCACATTCGTATGTATGTTAATTTATCTAGGGATACTCAAACATCTATACAGGGCCGCATGCACGCTACACCAATGCCATGCATACACACAGTGTTATTTGTATAACTCGGCAGGCCGTGCTCCTCTTGTTTTATGTTTCCAATTACTTTTCTGTTTTCATCTATACATTTTTTGGTATCTTTGTTTGTTTTATGTTGATATGTTTGTCCTCCTATTTTGCTTGTTTGCAGGGGAAAAAAACCCATCACAAGACAAACTGCCACCCATTACATACCTCACAGCACACCATGCTGTGTATATACACATGTATATACACTCACATATAAACACATATACATGCATATATTATATATTCAGGGGCGCCGCTAGGGATTTTGGGCCCCATGAAAAGAATCTTTACCGGGCCCCCCAACACAGCCGCGAAATTTGTTGATGCTATTTTTGATAATTATTAGGGGCCTCTCTGGGCCCCCCTCAATCATGGGCCCCTATAATCCGTAACCTTTACCCCCCCTTTTCGGCGCCCCAGTATATATTATTATACATATTAATCTATGGAGGCAGCACGTGAAAAGTTCAGTGAGTTTCAGATTTGAACCATGTAAAAAGAGAGGGTCGGTTTAAAAGTCATTCATTTTATTTGACTAATCTCACATGATCTCAATACCTAATCTCACAAATCCAGCCGAGCTGGCTTTTAAAACATTTCCTATGGGACTTGAGATCATGCTGAGCCAAACCACTGCAAAACCTCTCTATGGCGCTTCTGCTGTCTGCTCGACCAAGTACATTTTACAGTTTAAGGACACCAAAAGTCACTCTATCTTACCTGTTCCCAGGGCTGACTGCCAGTTTTACATGCTCCTTCATTATTAACACTCCTGGCTTTGTTATACAAAAGGTAAAAAAAAAAAAAAAAAAAAATCGCTTGCATTTGATTTCTTTTTTTTTTTTTTTTTTTTTACCTTTTTTTTATTCCAAGAGCAGAACATGGCTAAAATATAACTGTTATTTTTATGTACACAAGGCAGAGACAGACCTTTTTTTTCCAATTGTGGTAAACTAGAAACATTGTATCATTTAATAAATTATTTTATTTTTTTCTATTCTGTAGCTTTTGGCAACCTTAGAATCCTGTTTGTGGTCAATGTCTCTATGGGTTTTATAAATATCCTTGTTTTGTATTCACTTTAATTCAATTCAAAACTACTTTGTTAGTGCCCAAAGGGAAATAAATAGTTGCTCTTCAGAGAGTCATTGTTCATGACTTCATCATATCAGCCTGAGAAGCGCGTACACATAGAACCTGTAACATTCGGGAACAGTTGTAGCGCCACTTATTGGCAACAGAAAATGTCATGTTTTGTATTAGGTATCCCTGCTCCAAGTGGGATGAGCTGACACACCTCATACCCAGTAAATCAGTAGTTCGGACATTAAATATAGCTGGCAGTGAAAACTAACTTTTTCTCAAAGGGCATCGCCGCAAAATTCGATGTCTTGGCATGACTGGAAAAGTTGTTCTAACTTGCACACACGTTGTCCTGCCTCCCCCTAAAATCCCAACGTTTGATGATTCTTCCACTCTGAACAATCTTGGATCCAATCCACAGCACCACCATCTGGTCAAAGGAATGTGATTTTGGTCAGATTATGTCCAGTATCTACTTTGTGCTTCATCATATCAGCCTGATATGCATACAGAATATAATCATGAGTGTCCAAATGCACCATAGTAAGTTTCATTTATTAACCTCTAACAGTGCCTGCGTTAATTACTGTGAAATAGGAAGTGGGTGGTTTTGTCACACACAAATGAAAAAAATTCACTAAAAATCAACCGTTTGTCTTCATGAGACAAGGTTGAAGGATCAGATGACTTTCACTAAAACAAACATTTGATACACAGTAACTTATGGTTTATTCAGAAGTCCACCACTCTTTTTTTTTTAGAATATGAAATCATAACCGATGATCATATTTCTGGTGTACCTTGTCTGATCAAATTCAAATCACCCTCACACATTTTCCACCCTCACCTCAATAATTCCTGTGCATTTCATTCAGATCGGACTAGTGGTATGCATACAGTGACAATTTAAAATTTGGACACTAAGATATATTTTAATGACATCTAATTTTTCATTCAGAATCAACAATCTTAGCGGTAATGTAGCTGTATATGTCAGCATGATTCATAATTTTTTAAAAAGATTTTCAGTTAATGGTTTAGATTGTGATCATTAAATTTTGTCACCACTTCTTAGTATTAACTGCCTGCAGGTGAAGCCAGGTGATGCTGGCTTGGCTGGTGAGTGAAGACACTCACACACTTTTAGGTAAACTGCCACCTGCTGTTCACGTAGGGAGCTTTTAACTGGAGGTTGTGTCTCAAAAGAAACCTGGGGCTGCACTGATGGTCATGGTCATTAACAGAGCTCTGTGGGTGTGGGAAAAATAACTAACAATACCTGGGTGATTGCGGTGTTTTTTGAGAGGGGCAGAGTGAGTCGAAGAATCTTGCGGTGCAGTTTTTATTTTTTTATTTTTCATTTTTATTTCTTTTTAAAATTTGTTTTTGTTTTTAATGTACTCTTTAATTCTTTATGTTTTATGTAATGCTTCTAATGTTTTATGTAAAGGACCTTGAATGAAATGTGCAGACAAATAAACTTGCCTTGCCTTGTATCTTTCAGGTTTAATTGTTATAGAACGGTCTTTGGCACCCTTAAGTGACAGCAGAAATTAATTATCATATATAAAATCATATATATAACAATTTATTTGTGTTTCGTCTATGAGAACATGATTCAGATAGTTACAACCTTAAAAGTTTATGAATGCAATTTTAGGTTCCCTTCTCTTCATTATGAATACGAAGATACAAGTGAGAAATGTCAAATTTAAGTTGCAGGGTCACAGGTAACATCTATTGAACATGGGGTTGATTTCTAAAACTGAACTTGTTCTAAATTGCCAGATCACTGTCAAAATTTGTATATTCACATAACATTTTTGTCATTTTGCAGTTGCAGGTAGGACCCAAATGCAGGGGTTTTTAGTATAGTTCTTATTAACAAAAAACAAAATCCAAACTTAACTCCAATATCCAAAATGGTGATGGGACAGGAACAGGGAAGAGAGATGGGCAGAGACATCAGGCAGGAAAAAACAAACAAACCGGCAAACAGAAAAAAAAAAAAAACAGGACTTAAATACACAGAGGAATAAACAAGAGGCAGGTGCAAACAATCAGTGAAATACACGGGGGGGAAGTAAAGGTACACACCATGAATACAAGATAGACCTTCAAAGTAAAACAGGAATTATGGAAGACTAAAGACAGGGGAGAGAAGAACACCAACTAAGCAAAGAAGAAAACAAAGAAGAAAAACCAAGCCATGGCTGACCCAGACCATGACAATTTTTTTGCAAGATTTCTGTGGAAATCAGAAAAAAATCCCAAAAAATAAAATAAAAATCCCTCATTGCTTCCTGGGAGGAGATAATAATTTAAAGCCTATTCTGCAGATAACTGGTAGCTAGAGTAAGGACCTATGAACAGTGGTGATGCTCAGGTTTCCTGATTCTTGTTAGGACTCTGGAAGCAGTGTTCTGAATGATCAGAGATCACTCAAATGGTACACATTCAATGACATTTTCTAACTTTGGACCCTAAACACTTTTTATTACACCTACTTTTTTCAATCAGAGTCACCAAACTAAGCAGAAATATAATTTATATGTCAGCATGATTCGTAATTCTTTAATGGTTGAATTTTGATATTTTTTTAAATCACTATGCATGGTTTTGCTGTTCTCAAACAGCTGACATTTGCAGTGGCAATCGTAACATATATGGGGCCCTGGGCAGATCATGGCTTCCCTCTGCTGTAACTCAGGCATACATTGTTTAATCTTGGTCTGAATTGGTGTGTATGATTGTAGTCCAAGTATTAACACATCTACATGGTAATATTCAGGAGCAGTTGTTGTCACACCTCTTGGCTACAGGGAGTGTCATGATTTGTATTTTGCATCCCAGCATTTAGTGGCTTTAGCAGATGTAACTCAAACTTGATCAATCAGTAGTTAAGATATTGACTTACAATTAAACTAGCTTTCTATCAAGCTAGCTTTCTATCACTGTGAGAGTGCAGAAAGTATCGATGTCTTGCTGTGATTAAAAAAGATTGCTCTTAATTGTACATGCGCTGTCCAGTCTGCCCCAGGAATGCTCCTTTTGAGGAGGCTTCCACTCTCAACATGTATCTAAAACAATCTTGGATGGACTCCATAGTGCCACCATCTGGTCAAATGAACATTGCTTGTAGCTGCAAAAACAATGTTCCACTGACATGTGTCCTGGTTTGCACCACCTGTTGCTGGCAAGCGCTGCAATTCCACCACCTTTTCTTTTGCTGCTGCTCTTCAAATCTCTGTCTGCCTGTTTATATAAAAGCTGTGCAGAGATGTTGGAGTTGGGAATATGCTCCTCCAGCCACATCTCAGCGAAACACAACACTGCACGGCTGAAACTCCTGATTTATTCTCTTCAGCGCTGTAGGCTAATCTGTTTTATTTGCGAGGGATTTCACATTCCCCATTATGATGGAGGGCGGAGATGGTTTAAATTTGCCTTTTGTCTCTCTATGCTTTGCTCCTGCTCTAAATCCACATCTCCTCTTCAACACATCAGGGATTTGGGGGCTCAATCTGGGTATTATTTAGGCCCTTGATATCGCAATCAGCTGCTCCTGTTTGTAAACAAATCTTTTGTTGCTATGGTTACTCATCATAACAGGTGGTAAAAAAAAATGACATTATAACAAAGCAAATCCTTCAAGCAGCACTGGATCTAAACTATCACAATTCAAAAATCAATGTTACTATTATGTTATTATTACTGGGCTTGCTCCGGGACCAGGGTAACTCATTTTGTTTTTTCCATGTTTAACACGTGTTGAAATGACAATAAATGATCCTTGAATCCTTGAATCCTTGCCAATGAAGATTATGTAGAAAATAAAACTCACAAAGTTGCACAAATCTAGCAAAAAACTACTGAAAGATGTTGCCACTACAAGCAGTCCGAGTCTAGAATTCATAATATATAATATAATATAGTATATAATTCATAAGGTATTATTTGGAATTAGTGGCGTTTTTGCATTAGGGGCCCGTGGGGCACAGCCCCACCAGTGGGCGCTGTTATGCAGAAGAAGATTATAGGCGTTTACACAATAATGTCAATGAGCTTAAGATAACAGTGAACATAACTTTATTTCTATCATGAAATGTTCGTCATTTTTCATCACATGCTGAATACAATTACCTCTGTAGAGATTTTTTGCAGTGTAATAGTGTGTGAATTTGACTTTGTGCCTACGCTGCTAGCCTATTTTCGCTCGGTTGGGCCAGGCTGAGCTGGCCTCGCCTGCGCTGTTGTCGGCTGGACAAACTGCTGCGCGTGCGTGCGCGTGCTCAGCACGCACTTCAGTGTCGTACGTCGGCCCCTGAAGCGTTCCCATTGGTTGATTTAACTGGCAAAAGGGCGGGCATCGCATTTTGTGATAGCTGTATCTTAGCTAGTAAGTGACTGATATTAATGTACAGTAGGCTAGTAATGATAAATAGTGTGGACTATTTAACAACTGTTCGATTTCGGACTTTACCCCTTGAGGAGAAACTGGAAATAAAACGTTTGGGACCACATCGACCGGTTGACTTTACCATTTCTCAAGAAGGTAAAGATAAAACAAGGTCCTTCAACCAGGAGTGGTTCAAACGGAAAACGTGGCTAACAGCTAGCATTTTAAAAAAAAAAGCCCTGTTCTGCTTTCCATGTCTTCTATTTGGAGGGGAAACTGTCTGGACAACAACCGGATTTAAAGACTTGAAACACCTGTCAGAAAGGCTGGTAAAGCACGAAAGTTGTGCATCGCATGTGGATAATGCAATCAAGTTAGGCTTACTGGGGACAACGAACGTTGCATCTCAGCTTGACAGTGCATACCGACGTGGTATTGAACAACATAACCGACAGACTGAAGAAAACAGGTATGTTCTTGGCTGAATCATGACCTGTATAAAACTTTGTGGAAAGTGTGAAATTGCCCTGCGTGGACATGACGAATCTGCCGGTTCCCTAAACCCCGGCATTTTTAGGTGCATATTTGAGACGATGTGCGAGGGAGACTCTAGACTCAGGAGCCACCACGATTCTCAGCCGTATTTTAAGGGCACTTCAGCAGTCATTCAAAATGAACTTTTGGATTGCATGTACAGTGTTTACAAGGATGAGATTGCGCAACAGATGGCAAATGCACCCTTTGTTGCCGTGCAGGCAGACGAGACAACCGATGTGTCCTGCAAATCACAAATGGTCATAGTGCTGTGCTATATGGTAAATGATACAGTGACAGAAAGGTTTTGGGAATTTATTGAGGTGAAAGACAAAACGGCTGCTGGTCTATCAAATGCCATACTTTCATCTATCGAGCCCCTGAACCTGACTGACAAGCTTATAGCGCAAACATATGACGGGGCTGCAGTAATGACTGGAGGTGTGCGCGGAATTCAGACTCTTGTGAAGGAGCAATATCCAAATGCGCATTTTATGCACTGTTACGCCCATCAGTTAAACTTAACTCTTTAACAAATCTGCTCAGCAAGGATTTCTGAATTAAAAGTGTTTTTTGCTGATCTGTCAGCATTCGCCACCTTTTTTTCAAATTCACCCAAGAGGACAGCTGCTCCAGCCGAGACATTGCATAGGCGCATCCCCAGACCTCCAGCCACACGGTGGAATTTCAAAAGCAGAACTGTTAATGCTGTATGGGAATGCCGCGAGGAGATTAGGAAGTGTTTGGACAACATTCGCACACAAGAGGGATGGGACAGGGTGACCATCAGCGAGGCCTATGGTCTGTCCATGCATCTGCAGGAACTGAAGTTCCTACACTTTTTGCAGTTCTTTTCTGAACTCATGCCAGAAGTGGACATTTTGTACAGTGTATATATATCGGTTTTTATAAGGTAAAAGTCCCAATGAAAATAATAATTAGCCCTGAGGATACTCCTAAAATAGAGGGGAAATAGATTGAACGAAGTGTGAATCAGGGTTTGATAATTAGGCTACTTTTCGATTAAGAGAGAGGCGACTGGTTATCCCAAACAATTCTGCCAGCTCAAAGCTACGGAGACATAACGGAAAGCAGGAGAGAGTTCGTCAGTGTAAACATTAAAGTTACTTTGCCATACACAATACTGGGGCCAGGTGTCTGGGTCAAATGGCGATGAGGGTAGCAGCTCAGAGTGACCTTGGCGAAGCGGCTGTGTGCTTTATGCAGAAATGTGGTGAATGAGCTGCAGGCTGCAGACTGCAGATCATTTACCAAATTCTGTGATTAAATACGAACCAATCAATCAATTAGTTAATGAAGCTTTGGAACATACATTGGTACATAGATCATTAGATAAGGGTTAGCTTTAGCTGATAAGCTTTAGCTTAACGAGCTATTTATGGCCAAATAAACAGGTTAACCTTGGTGTCTTGGAGGAGCTGCGTGGTTGAATTGTGTATGTCATGATGATTAGGTGAACGCCCCTGCTGATCTGTGAACCTATGAAATCATTGCGGGACATGGCCTGTGAATTATGCATGATGTAAAGGAGGGATTATGTAAAATTATACACGCCTCTGTATATGTAGATAACCTATCAGAAGTGTCATGTGAGTTTGGGGGAAATTATGTACGCCTATGCAAATGTGAGAGAACCAATCAAGAGTGTGAAAGACCAAACAGGGACATTTTGGGGCTGGTGGAGGCTGGATGGAGAGAGAGAGAGAGAGAGAGAGAGAGAGAGAGAATGGCATAAAAAGAGAAGACAAAGAGAATTCGTCGTTCTTCCGTGGGGCGTCTTCGAAGGAGCAGGACTAGCTGAACCAAGGGGAGCTAACTAACCATCAGGAGGGAAATACCTGAAGAATTTATTCCTCAAGAACAGAAGAAGACGCAGGAACGGATTAACCATTTCTCCAACACTTGAGGAATATAATTGGAGTTTTGGAATTACCCTAGCTCACTGCTAGCAAGGGGCGAATCAGAGTACCTGCAGGCCTGATCTTGTGAGCTCTCTCTCTCTGCAAGCGGCCTTGAACAACGCGAAGTGGCCATTTGCGTACCAGCCTGTCCTTGAACCAACCAGATGGATCAATTTGTAAGCCACAGCTTTAATTTGCCTTTTTAAGTAGAATTAGAATATGTATAATCAATCAATGCTGCTGCTTAACCTTGCTAATCTGCTTTAATAAATATAAAAACTATCATAAGACGCGTGGTGGACATTACATCTGTATCCACAATTGCAACGACCTTGGTTATGCCTCTGCACTAGTTAACATAGATTCTTATTGGTTATTCTAGTCACATATTGTCACATATCCTTGGGGCTTGCTGTCCAAGCCACTAAATTTATCCTAGCCAGTAACAAGAGCCCAGATCTTAAGAGGGGAGCTGCAAATTAACAGACGTGACCGATAGCTGGACTTGGAGCCACTGGCTATTCCTCTTAGGTCAAGTTATTGGGGGTAGCAGGATAGACGGCTGGAATTTGTATGCAGTGAGAGCTAGGCGAATCCCCTCGACACCAGCTTAAATAAGGTTGAGGAAATCTTAGCGAGGTAAACCCCCCCTAGACCGCAATTTCTTACCCGAAGAGATGGAGAGCTGGTCCCGGTGACAGACTCTGCTAGTCAGAGACTGAACCAAAACTGGGGGGTCTAACACACTGAATCTGAGAGAAACTTCTCCACTCTGAAAAGAATCAAAACCTTTATGCGGAATACAATGGGACAGCAAAGGCTGAACGCCCTGGCAATGCTGTCCATTGAAAACGAACTTATCCATGGACTGTTTGACTTTAACAGCAAGGTCATAGAGAAGTTTGCACACATGAAGGATCGCCGAGCCTCCTTCCTCTTCAAGAAGTGAACCTCACTGGTGAGTCTAATTTGTTGTTATTCTTAATTATCGACTATTGACTGCCGTATTGAGCCTTTGGTTCAGGCTTGGCACAGATTTGACACACAGGTGTCAGAAGGCAGTTTTGTAATGTACTTATGCATTTGTGGTATTAATTATGTAATAATTTTTAGTGATGATTGAGCTAATACGTTGCTGGTGATAAGTTTGCACGTTTGGGCGTGTGTGGGAGCCGTCACTTTACGCGGGCTCCCTGCGGGAGCTGTTCTGCTGTCTGTGCTGCTGAAATGGCTGTAGAATATTTCCTCTTTTGGCCTCGTGCATTGGCTGTCATTCATTGACTGTGCACCTTTCACGGCATGAAATTTGCATTGTTTTTATGGTCCTTCGTGTTGGTGTTGGTGAATCTTGAGTAAATGATGTCGGGTTCTTAAACACCTCGGTGCTGTTGATAGGGTGAGATATGTTGTCAGATCTTCATTGTGTAATTTTAGCATTATCACCGGTGCTGTTCCTGCATCTTTCACTTGTCTTTAATTTGTACTGCGAGTATGGTTCAGTGTAATATATGTTATGTTGGGATAACATTATCAAATTTTCTTCTGTGAATAGTCTGTGGCCCCACCAGAATTTTCATATCAAAATCGCCACTGTTTGGAATAACAGTTCCATTTCAGAATCTGGACATAAAGCTCATGTTACCCTTGTAAATAACCAGTTAGCTGTACCAGGTGAGTCAACCACAACAACGAAACCACTGAAAGGTGAGTAATACTGCTCATCTTGTCAATGAAGGTCTTGAGAAGAGCACCTGCCTCTCCTCATTCACATGGATGCTAACAAGCCGACACCAGACACTCCAGGACAGTCTCAGATGTTCTCTGTCTAAACTTTCATTCATTAGAGCATGTGGTAATGTGTTAAACAAATTCTTTTCAAGGGTTGGGTCATGTGTCCTCCTTTACTTTCTCCTCCTGGCCTCTCACATCCTTTTTCAGTCATCCATTCTTTTCTCTCTTTACACACCATAACATCATGAGTTTGCTTGTTTTCTTCAGGCAACACAGCAGGTCAGTCTGACAAGGACAAACTAAATGCTGAAGTGTGAAGTGTGTGTGTGTGTGTGTGTGGGGAGGTTCTTTTTTTTTTTTATGATCAGCATATGTGCTCCACTATCCACTACAGTTCTTTTCTTAAAGGGGTAATATATATATATATATATATATATATATATATATATTTTTTTTTTATGTATTGTTCATTATCTTTGAATGTGAAAACTAATGCAAAGGTTCCAATTTTCTGATGTTCATATTCATGTATGATTTCAACTTTTTTTCCTTTCACCTTAATTACATAGTGAAAGGCAGGATAACTATTTCTACATGATTTTAACCCAAAACACTTTTTGTCACACTTTCTAAATATCACTCTTCCTAAGCAGCTGTTGTGATGGAGCGTGTTTTCTAAGGGAGCACTGATGGGAGGAGCTAGTCTCTGTCTTTGTTCAATAGTCATGATGTCATGCAGAAATCACTTACCCTACCTTTAACTAAGAAAACAGTGTCTATAGTTCATCATTTTTAAACAGGCTACAAAGTACATTGAAAATGCTCATAATTCTCTCAGATAAAGCAGACTTTGATGCAGGAAAAGCAAGCATAAGTAACTTGCTTGAAAATATATATATATATATATATATATATATATATATATATATATATATATATAATATATAATATATATATATATATTTTTTTTATGTATTGTTCATTATCTTTGAATGTTTGCAAATGTCTTTCTCTGCCAGGTGTGCATAATTATGAAATGTTTGGAAAAGCAATAAAATTAATTGCTACAAGCCTTCTGACCATCTGAGCATGTCAGAGCAGGCTATTAATTTAGTTTTTACTTGTGAATCACATGTAGACCCGAGCAGCTCGGGAGTTGACAGTAAAATAATATCATTTTGAAAAAGGAAAGGAAGCAGAGTCTGGTGATAACAAATGGACTATCAACTAAAGCTCTTTTCAGACATCAGATATGATCTCCAAATAGGTCAATAAAAATGCTACTTGTATAGATTTTTTACATTCTGTACAAGAGTGCAAAGAGTTCCTATGTGGATAACAGATAAAAGTTAATCCAAAAACACTGAAAAAAATGGCCATTCATGAATTTGCCACCCTAGTTTACTTGAGAGGTTTGTTCATTTCAAAAGATTAATCTCCTGAATTTTGATTTAAAAAAAAAAAAACAGATCTTTTTTTCTCTTTGTCCTGTATTGAAAGTTGCAGGGTTTTTTTTTCAAGTTTTTGTGGCACTGGTGGCTTTTATTGATAGTGGGAGAGACAGGAAATCAGGGCAGACATGCAGCAATGGTCACGGGTCAAGAACTGAATCTGCCACCAGCCACAGGAGGACTGTGGTGTCAGTACATGGGCCACCTGCAGTGACCACTGTGCTACCAGGGCCGCACAAATTTATAGATTTTTAACGTTCTCACAAGTGGGTTCAGAGTATTTTCTTTTGAACTCTGTCTTTATATATTTAATCTTTTTCTCATCTCTGTTTAGATACAACACATGTGAGCAGAGTTGTTTAGGTGGTCAAACGCTGAAGCTGCCTTCATTGTTTTTGTGTTTCAGGAAAATATACTGTGGACATTAATTATTTAACATCATTGACTTCATCAACTGATTAAAATGAAGGCTTTCAGACTTGGGTAACAGTTATGTGAACTCTTAACAGGGTCATTCAGATGTGCAAAAGATACATTTACATTAAAATCAACTTTATTGGCCAAATGTGTACAACAAACAAGGAATGTGAGCTTAAGTCAAGCCATGGTGCCTCAGGCAGCACTGCATTAAAAACAGGCATCACTGGGCTCAGGAACACTTCCAGAAATCACTGTCTGTGAACACAGTTCACTGTGCAATCCACAAATGCAAGTTAAGATTGCATCATGCAAAGAAGAAGCCACATGTGAACTGTCATGTTTTGGGGTGGGATGAAGGACCCAAGAGCAAGGAGTTTGCAAAAAAGGAAGGATTTATTGACAAAAAACACACAAAAAATCCAAACTTAACTTAAATCCACAAGGTAATCCGGGCAGGTATCCAGGCAGGAAAAACAAGAGACAAAACCAGCAGAAAAACTCACGGGGGCGCAAGAAGACGCAAGACAACGGACCAGCACAGACAGGGGAGATGACAAGGCTTAAATGTACAGGTCAATAAACGAGAGGCAGGTGCAGGAGATCAAGGTAACAAGGGGAAGGAAGCAAAGCAGAAAACAACGGAGACAAGAAAGACCTTCAAATTAAAACAGGAAACAGAGCAGACAAGAGACAGGAAGTGACACCAACTTGACACAAAACACAGAGAAACCATGACATGAACATGATCCGGAAATGTTGCAATCTTCTTTGGGCCAAAGCTTATCTAAAATGATCTGAGACATAAGGGAAAACTGTCCTGTGGTCAGATGAAGCTAAATTTGAAATTCTTCTTGGAAACCATGGATGCCGTGTCCTGCGGACTAAAGAAAAAAGGACCGACCAGCTTGTTGTCACCAGAGAGGTCAAAAGCCTGCATCTCTGATGGTACAGGGCTGCATTAGTGTTGGTGTGAACAGCTCACACATCTGGAAGGACACCATCAATGCTGAAGAACAAAGAGATCTGCTCCCATCCAGACAACATCTTTTTCAGTAAAGGCCTTCCATATTTCAGCAAGAAAATGCTAAACCACACACTGCATCCACCCCAACAGCATGGCTTGATAGGGGAAGAGTCCAGGTGCTGAACCGACCTGCCTGCAGTCCAGACCTTTCACCAACAGAAAACATTTGCCGCATCATAAAATGAAAAATCCAGCAATGAAGGCCCAGGACTATTGAGCAGTTGGAATCCTGCATCAGACACAAATGGGATAATATTTCTCTCCTAAAACTCCAGCAACTGGTCTCCTCACTTCCCAGACCTTTACAGACAGTTGTTAGAAGATGTGATGCTGCACTATGGTAAACATCACCCTGTTCCAATTTTTTGAGGTGTTATGTTGCCACCAAAGACAAAATGAGCTAATATTTTCCATGCTGATGTGTTTTTTGTGTGTGTGTGTGTTTCATTGGTAATAAAATATGACTTTATGAGATTTGTAAATCATTGCATTCTGTTTTACTTGCATTTTTTTTTTTTAATTTGGAACTAGAAAAATGTTTTTTTCCAATAGCTGGTAACATACTGTATTTAGGATTGGTATTATTGAGCTTTCTCATGTTGACCCGTTACATCACAGACCAAAAAGAAACTGACAGACAAGCTGGCATCAAAAAGGCTCCATCTCATATGATGAACTGGACAGTTTACAGCTCTGTACATGTCATACATATTGTGCCTATTACTTATGTATTACAAATGAAATGCAAACGGATGGTACCGACATCTATGTAACTTTTTTTTCCTTTCCTATTACCCCGAGTCACATTATCCTGTTAGCAGTGCTAATCTTTCCAACAGAAGACACAAATGCTCACTTAGAGTGTCACTGTTGGGGGGGGCACTGCTGTGACAAGTCGGGTTAATCTTAGCAAGTGTTAATGCAGATCTCTTCCTCATTGTATGTTCTTTAGCATCGAATTAAGGAAGTAAAAGCTGCTAGGAACCAGGTTTCGATGGAGATGGAATCAGGACAAAAGCAGATATTCATAAAATGAATATCTGCTTTTATATAGCTGGGTTTCTTCTCCCTCTTTAATAACTGTCCCACTGTCAGTTCAGCCTCATATGAGTTATATTACCCATTATGTAAAGCTGTTACCTTACTTGTTTCTTTTAATTCGATGAGTGTGTATGAAGTTTATGTGGCTGTCCGCATCCTACACGAGACGGTTTGCAATCTAGAGGAAATTAAAGCAGTTTATTTGCTTGACAGGCTTGATTTTCACCAGTGTTTTCAAATTCTGCTTATTTCTTCCGATGCTCATTTCATCCTGTGTACTTTTGTTAATATTTTTCATGCAGCTCATCTCTTTGCACTCGTATTTCTGTAAAAAGAAAAAGCAAAGGATCTTAAAGGGTATTTAATTTTTTGTGTTGTCATTGTAGGTAAACTGTAAAACACAAAGGTCTATTTAGAAAAATCAATGATGTTAAATCTTTATATGTAATGAAATACGCCATCAAAATGTGTTTATATCATAATACTGATATCAATATTAGTATATGGAGATGTAGTTCCTGATCTTGGGGCGTAACATGAGGTAACACCTCCCAGTTCTTCCAGTACAGAGAGGCCACGTACACTGTAGGATTAAATTAAAACAACTTATTCATCTTCTTAACTGAATTAATAAATAACTGAACAGTAACTGTGAAATCTGATCATTGTACAGTTTACTTCAGAAACCAGTTTAAAACCAAGGTCTGTCGCAGTTAAACAGAACATCACCAAGTGTTGGGAGTGGGAGTGATTTAAATATGGCTTCTGCTCCAGTCCTCAGGAACTCTACTGAAACCAGTTCCACCACAACGCTCCACCTGTTCCAACTCACATACACTCAGTCAGGCACTTTGAAGCTCACATGGACACTGAGGAGAGGAGGAAAGAGAAAGGATAAAAAAGGAAAAGAAAACAAACAACCACAGCAACACAAATCACCTGGGGTTATAACAGTGAAATTCTTACGACAAAAACTGGAAACACAGCGGGCCGATTGCATTGTCAGTTCAGCATCTTGCTGACTTAGCTAACAGCAGTTCAACCCGCCAGCTGTGCTCAAGGCTGAATTTGAGTGTCACAGAGAAGCCCAGGTTCAGTAGTTTCAGAGTAAACTGTCTGAAAAAAGAGTCAGTGCTCGTTTTTCAACAGGCTTATTGAAAATTCTTTTTTAAAAATGATCAGAATGTATGACTGGGCTCTTATTAGTGCTTTTAAAGGTATTAAGGATGCAACCACAGATTTGTAGGGTCTGTTTTTTTTTTTTTCTACTTTGGTTTTATGTTTTTTATGATTTTTTTTTCTGTTGAAACACTCATGATTGAAACATTTTGGTTTGGATGCTGTGTCCCCCAGGAGATGTATGATAATAATTCTGGCACTTTTCAAATCTGTTAAGATGAGTGACCATACCAGTTGAGGAAGGTGTTGTTGAGATTTGGGAGCAGCTGATTGAGCTTCCCAAAGCCAAAGTGATACTCTGAAAACGAGCAGACACTGAGCAAAGCAATCACTGGCGGAGCACTAACAGGTTTATTGACATCTTTTGGAGTATTAGCGGTTTATCTTATTCTAGGGGTCGACAGTAGGCTGTAGTGATGCCAAGCTCTTAGGAGAGTCTAAACATTTTTCTTCCCACTACGAGACCAGACACAAGTTTTTTGACAAAATCTTTCCACTAAAGTCTGAAGTGAGAGCGTGGAAGATCAACGAGCTTTGGGCCCAGAATGACAGCTTTACATGGTAAACTAGAAAAGCACTCGGAGAGCGCAGACCACCACCAAGCGCAACAATTATTGCAAATTATTATTGCAAGGATTTCTTCCGGATCACACCCAAAATGAAATCAGTTCTTCTGTTTCACATTTCCGCAACTCCTGTAAATTTCATCAAAATCCATCCATAACTTTTTAAATTATCTTGAACACAGACAGACAGATAAACGCCGGCAAAAACACAACCTCCTTGGCGGAGGTAGTTCATAAAAAGTTGGCCTTCAATACCTCTTCAGCTGTTTTAATTTGACACCATCGTTGGGTTAATTGTTGTCAGGAAAGGAAAGATGAACATATGAAGAGAAAAGGCACTTCTAAATACGTTGTTTGCACCATTTCAGGAAGAGGCACTTTTGATTTTATTTTGAAGAAATATGTTTTTATTAGTTGTAATGCAGGCCTCAAGTTCAGTGTTAGCTGCATGTGTCTCAATGTGAACACAAAAAATAAATGTTGAAATGACATGAAAATATATCATGTGCTTTTGATTAACATGGATGTGCCATGGTATGGGATGCAAGAGATATGTGGTTTGGACCTTGTGACAGAAGAAATTTTAGTGACTGGACCCATTGGAATTTTAATTGATTTCCCTGATCTAAACCATCACAATTCAAAAATCAATGTTGTTGTTATGTTATTACTGGGCTTGCTCCGGGACCTGAGGGGTGTACTACGAAGCAAGTTCGACTCAGCTAGGCTTTCTTTGGGTGAGCTGGCTTAACAAACCTGAAACTCTCCATCAGAGATAACTGGTACCACGACGGTGGTTATCAACTATCTTTGTTAATCGTGGCTTTCTGCTTTCTGCTCTGTGCGCGTTCACATAAAAGGGGGAGTTTGACACGTCATTTGACGCCTATTCCGGATCAAATGGATAGATGGCGGTCCGTATATTTCAGTCAAGAGGAGCAGGTTTTAATAATGCAGGGCTATGAGGATTTCAAAGAAATCTTTACGGCCAAAAGCAACACTGTAGGTGCGAATAAAGCCAGAGAGGAGGGCTGGCAAAAAATTGCAGATCGTGTAAATTCGTAAGTATATTTATTTCACCACTTAATGCACCTTAATTAATCTCCCTCCCTCTTTTAGAGCGCTTAAACTTTAAACTTAATGCAGCAGATTTAAACATTATGTAGGTCTGACTGTCCCATTATGAATGATAAATGAAAATCACTTTAGTTTTTTGCAAAAATCTATGTGAAATTAATTTAAGATTTAATATTATCTGTGACACCAAAATACACTCTCCGGCCACTTTAATAGGTACCCTATCACCCTGGGGAATCTTATGAATGAATTATATTACAACATTTCTCATGAAATTCCACGTCACACTGATTATCAATATAATGGACTATTAATTTATGTTACCTGCGATTTAGTAAAACGCTTCTTTTATTTGAAGCGTGGGCAGATGGCCAGGGAATACGACAAACATATTCAGCAGTTCAGTAAGAGCAAGTACAACCTTTATTCCAGTATTCTGGCTCAGATTTTCTGCATCACCAACTGAATGCATGTAGGTTCCCGTGGCAAAGAAACGCAAAGAAACGCACACCGTTTGCGCTACTGTGAGCGCACGGCTGCGTTTTGGTGGCGCTGCCAATATCTGGCTCTAGCAGATTACAAATGTAACGTATTCCCTCAGCTGGAAATCTCTAGCGTTCATAGAGAATATGGTCATGGGAAGCCAGCGGATCAGTCCGGTCTCTGAATACTCTCCCTCCATTGCACAATCCTGGCGCTCAGGTCAACGGGATTGGGTGAAAGTGAAAGGGCGGCGCTTTTCAGAGCGGATTTGAGCCTAAACTCTGCACATAACCTGCTCCGGACCAGGTTAAGCTAGCAGAGTAAATTACCATGGTGATCTAGCCAGGTTAAAAGAGAGCCACCTTCGTGGTACTGGAAATCCTGGCTGTAGACTCAACATACCTCGCTAACCCTCTAATCTCGCTTCGTAGTACACCCCTCATGGTTACTCATTTTGTTTTTTCCATGTTTAACACGTGTTGAAATGACAGTAAATGATCCTTGAATCCTTAAATCCTTGCCAATGAAGACTATGTAGAAAATAAAATTCAAAAATTCACAAATCTAGCAAAATTAACTACCGAAAGAAGTTGCCACCACGAGCAGTCCTAGTCTAGAAATGATTATGTATAATATCATATAGTATATAATTCATAAGGTAGGCTGTAGTGATGCCAAGCTCTTAGGCGAGTCTAAACATTTTTCTTATTATTGACCAGAGGTTTGGCTTCACTGACTTTTCCTCATTTAATTGTGGTAATTTTGAACCATGAACCATTTGTGATCTAAGCCAAAAACAACATACATACATGTAGTCAGATTCATACTTACAGTGTTTGCCCTGTGTTCTTACAGGAAAATTACCTGGTGGTGGGTTGGCTCAGATGGTGGGGGAGTATGCCGGTCAGACCTGGTAGGCCCAAACGTGTTGTGAGGGTCTGCTGGGAACATCTGACGGAGTCTCCTGTCAGAAGGAGCTTTAACTCACACCTCCGGCAGAACTTCGACCATGTTCCCAGTGAGACAGGGGACATTGAGTCCGAGTGGGCTATGTTCCGGGCCTCTATTGTTTTTTTTTTTGTTTTTTTTAAGATTTTTTTGGCTCTAGTGGCCTTTTATTGAAAGTTGAGAGACAGGAAGGGGGGCAGAGAGAATGGGGAAGACACGCGGGAAAGAGTCACCGAGCCGGGAATCGAACTCACGACCAGCCGCACGAGGACTGTAGCCTCTGTATATGGCCGCCTGCCCTAACCACTGTGCCACCGGGGCGGCCGGGCCTCTATTGTTGAGGCGGCCGACCGGAGCTGTGGCCGTAAGGTCGTTGGTGCCTGTCGCGGCGGCAATCCCAGAACTCGTTGGTGGACACCAGTGAGGGATGCCGTCAAGCTGAAGAAGGAGTCCTATAAGAACTTTTTTTTCATGTGGGACTCTGGAGGCAGCTGACAGGTATCGGCAGGCTAAGCGGGACGCGGCTTCAGCGGTTGCTGAGGCAAAAACTCGGACATGGGAGGAATTTGGAGAGGCCATGGAGAACGACTTCTGAACAGCTTCGAAGAAATTCTGGTCTACCATCCGGAGTCTCAGGAGGGGGAAGCAGTGCTCTGTCAACACTGTATACAGTGGGGATGGGGAGCTGTTGACCTCGACTCGGGACGTTGTGGATCGGTGAAGGGAATACTTCGAAGACCTCCTCAATCCCGCCGACACGTCTTCCAATTAGGAAGCAGAGCCTGGGGACTCAGGGGTGGACTCTCCTATCTCTGGGGCTGAGGTTGCCGAGGTGGTCAAAAAGCTCCTCGGTGGCAGGGCCCCAGGTGTGAATGAGATCCGCCCGGAGTTCCTCAAGGCTCTGGATGCTGAGGGGCTGTCTTGGTTGACACGCCTTTGCAGCATCGCGTGGACGTCGGGGACAGTACCGCTGGATTGGCAGGCTGGGGTGGTGGTCCCCCTCTTTAAAAAGGGGGACCGGAGGGTGTGTTCCAACTACAGGGGGATCACACTCCTCAGCCTCCCTGGGAAGGTCTATTCAGGGGTCCTGGAGAGGAGGGTCCATCGGATAGTTGAATCTCGGATTGAGGAGGAGCAGTGTGGTTTTCGTCCCGGCTGTGGAACGGTGGACCAGCTCTACACCCTCTTCAGGGTCTTGGAGGGGGCATGGGAGTTCGCCCAACCAGTCTACATGTGTTTTGTGGACTTGGAGAAGGCGTTCGACCGTGTTCCCTGGGGATTCCTGTGGGGGGTGCTTCGGGAGTACGGGGTGCCGGACTCCCTTGTACGGGCTGTCCGGTCCCTGTACGACCGGTGCCAGAGTTTGGTCTGCATTGCCAGCAGTAAGTCGGATTTGTTTCCAGTAAGGGTTGAACTCCGCCAAGGCTGCCCTTTGTCACCGATTCTGTTCATTACTTTTATGGACAGAATTTCTAGGTGCAGTCGAGGTGTTGAGGGGATCTGGTTCAGTGGCCTCAGGATTGGGTCTCTGCTATTTGCAGATGATGTGGTTCTGTTGGCTTCATCGAGCCGTGATCTACAACTCTCGCTGGAGCGATTCGCAGCCGGTTGTGAAGCGGCTGGGATGAGAATCAGCGCCTCCAAATCCGAGACTATGGTCCTCAGCCGGAAAAGGGTGGAGTGCCCTCTCCGGGTTGGGGATGGGGTCCTTCCCAAGTGGAGGAGTTTAAGTATCTCGGGATCTTGTTCACGAGTGAGGGAAGGATGGAGCGGGAGATCGACAGACGGATCGGTGCGGCATCTGCAGTGATGTGGGTGCTGTGCCGGTCTGTTGTGGTGAAGAGAGAGCTGAGTCGGAAGGCGAAGCTCTCGATTTACTGGTTCCTACCCTCACCTATGGTCATGAGCTTTGGGTAGTGACCGAAAGAACAAGATCGCGGATACAAGCGGCTGAAATGAGCTTCCTTCGCAGGGTGGCCGGGCTCTCTCCCTTAGAGATAGGGTGAGAAGCTCGGTCATCCGGGAGGGGCTCAGAGTAGAACCGCTGCTCCTCCGCATCGAGAGGAGCCAGATGAGGTGGCTCGGGCATCTGGTTAGGATGCCTCCTGGACGCCTCCCTGGTGAGGTGTTCCGGGCAGGTCCCACTGGGAAGAGACCCCGGGGAAGACCCAGGACATGCTGGAGGGACTATGTCTCTCGGCTGGCCTGTGAACGCCTCGGGATCCCCCCAGAGGAGCTAGAAGAAGTGGCCGGGGAGAGGAGGGTCTGGGCTTCCTTACTCCGGCTGATGCCCCCGCGACCCGACCTCGGATAAGCGGAAGAAGACGGTACGGTACGGTACTTTCTCATGTCTTCTCGGTACACACGTCATGAAGCATCTAAGGGCTGGTGAGAAAAATAAGTCTACCTCCTTTGGCAGAAATAACTTGAAGTTCTGAACCATGTAGTGCTTTTTGCAGTTCTGGTTCAAACCTGTTCAACTTTTAGGAGGATTTTGTCACCATTGTCCTTTACAGAAATGCTTCAGTGCAAACACAAGATACTTTCAGTTTTAGATTTCTATCAAATCATATCCCTCCTCCTTTCAGTTATCTCTATTTTAACTGCTCATTTTTTGACGCCATTACTTTGACGTATAAAGGTCATTGTTGCTTTGCATTTGCAGAAATTGTGTTGTGGCAGTTTATGCTGAGGTTTAGCTGGTAACGGCCACCCTGATTGTATCCTGTTGAATATTTTGGTAACTTGCAATGAATTTTCACCTTGATGATGGCAGGTGGTCCAGACCCTGAGGCAGGAGGGCAACTGCTTTACTGCCTGGAGGTGCTGGGTAAAGTTTGTTTCATCAGTCGACAAAACAGTTTCCCTGTAGAGTTGTGGACTGTGAAGGACCCTTTTAGCGGACGTCAGGTGCAAAACAATGTTTTGTTGTTTTTTTTGGAGCTTCCTTCATGGTCTTCTGCCATCATCACCAAGCATGGACACAGGAATGGACACAACATACCATCCCATAAACCAGATGTAACTAGTTCATAAAAGGTAGATAAAAGTTAGCTATTAAAATCAGACGTTTTTGACTTTCCACCAGGCACATGATCATAAAATGTGCATTGACTGTCTCTTAAAGTAAATAAATAAAAGCAAACCCATAAAAAGAATGTTGACATGACACCAAGTCACGGAAAGAAAACCCAGGACAACAACAAAACCTCTTTAATTAGATTTCACAAACTAGTCCTGCATTGAAGTACAAGGGTGGATTACACATTGGTAAATATCAAATAACTACAGCACATACAAAGATGTGAATGTACAATACATCAGCAATCTAAATTACAAGAGTTTACTGCAGCCACCCAGACTGACAGACAGATGGACATTATAGAGTCTTGAATTCAGGCAACCTCCACCTTTAAAACTAAACCTAAATCATTTCTGTTTAGCAAAGCCTGTAGTTAGCCTAAACAATAGTGGGTTAGGAATAATAGTCACAGCTACAGTTATAGGACTGGTCAAAGCCAAGACTAGAGGAGGCTGGTTTTTAAACATAGCATCGTCATAGCTATGCTGCTATAGGTCTACGCTGCAGGGAGACACCAACATGATCACCCCTCTTCTCTTCCCTCCTTTCTGCTTCTTCCTTCAGCTGGATTCACAGTTGTTAATTAGAAGTCCCTCATAACTGTAACTGTGCTTCATTATATTTTATGTTCTATCCAGTGCCCCCTAACCCCCCTTTTTCTTTCTCTGTTTATGTTTTCAGGCCAGGGTTTCCAGAGCTACATACTAATTTGCTGTTCCACTCTCTGACCATCCCAGCATTAACCTCCACCCGTCTATATAGACGTCATCCCAGCGTTGACCTCCACCCGTCTATATAGACGTCATCCCAGCGTTGACCTCCACCTGTCTATATAGATGTCTCTGAGATATCAGCTAACATACTGACCTGCAGTCTGATCCTCTGACCACCTCAGTGTTGCTGCCTATGCCTGTTTATATAATCATCTCCGTAGTTCATGTACTAACATGTATGGTACTAATGTACCAGTTAGAATATAAGTACATTGAACTCTTAGCTTTCCAGCTAATTAAATTTAATTCAATTCAATTTTGTTTGTATAGCGTCTGTTACAATGTCAATTGTCTCTAGGTGCTTTACAGAGACCCAGAGCATGACCCCTGAGCAAATACCATTAACTAAAAATATAATATTAAATCCAAATCAAGGATAATGGCAAGTAAAAAACTTCCACAGCGGGAGAAAAAAAATCTTTAAGCCAAACAGTGGCCAGGAAAAACTCCCCTTTAAGAGGTAAAAACCTTGATGGATAATTACTATTTATATATCTTGTCCTATATAATATTGCCAAAACATTTGTTTTTCTCCTCTCTGTCCTCCATCCAATCTGTCGTCCATCTCCCTCCTTGTCCTTGGTCCCCCTTCTGATCCAGGTCCTGCTCAAGCTTTCTTCTTCTTAAAGGGGAGTTTTTCATTGCCACTGTTTGAATTAAAGGTTTTCTCCTACTAGGAGAGTTGTTTTTAGTTGCCACTGTTTCTTTAATTAAATTGTAATAGTTTTAGCTCTAGTTAATACTATTAGCTTGGGTTTCATGCTCTCCTGGAAGCATGAAAATTTCTATTGTAATAGACACTACACAAACCAGTACCACTGCCATTCAGTTGTTATTCATTTCAGCTTCTTACAGCTTTATTTTTTTCTGAATATTTATAGGATCTGACTGCAGGACTGATGTCCAAGAGAAATAATAATAATAATACATTTTTCCCACAGTGTTTTTGTGGACAAAAGTTGAAGGTAAAGGCCGCAGTGGAAACTGCTTAAAATATGTGTCCTAGACCTGATCTCACATCTTATATTTCTAATACCATTTATTACTAATTCAAACAAAACAGCTTTGAATGTTAAAAAAAAAACATTGAGATTAAGAACCAAGCAACAGGCCTGGTTGTGACAGATAGGAAATTGGGGAAGAAATAAGAAGATGATGAATGGAAGCTGCTAGAGTGGGTCCCAGGTGTGCAGCTATATGGCAGGTAAGGACAAAGCCAGGAAGGATGATCTGTGATGATGGGAAACAGATGATAGAGCACTGGGAGAGAGAAATGATGAGAGGATGAGAGAGACCTAAATCACTGCTAGACCACCCAGAGAATATTCTCCTGGAAAATCCACCGTTATCAGTCTAGACCAGGGGACAGAAACGGGAACAAACTGAGATCATGTGGCATTGTGGTTTTTCTTAACAAAATATCATCTTTATATGTTATTGGAAAGCTGATTTATTTTGTTTACATACACTTGCTGATGAGGAAGAAAAACAGTTATAAATATAACACATAACATAAAATTGCACTTGTTTTGCCTCTTTTTTCAAATGTTATGATGAATGATTTCAGCTGACAACTTGTGCCACTTTACTTTCTTCCTCTTGTTTTGACTGAATTTTATTTAACAAATGTGGTACCTAGACTTTAAAAGAAAGCATGTGTCACCTTTAAAAGCACTTTAAAAAAAGACATATGGAGATGTAGATTTTCAGTCTGTCATTTTGTTGACTTTTTGAGCCATTTATTTGATCGTCAGTGGAACAGAAAGGAAAGCGAGGACAGAGAGTGGAGAGTGACATGTACCAAATTGCCTGGATTGGATTCAAACCAAGTTTGGTGACAGTGAGGTCTTTTTATATAGTTCATGCAGCAGTTTGGGACACAGAGGAAAAGGAAGGGGAAGAAAAAGCCTCAGCGGGAACAAGCAGTAGAAGATTTCTGCAGCTTATCTTTTCAGACTCCTAATTATGTGCTATTTGCTAATCTAAACCAACTTTTTCCTAGCATTTTCTTCCACTGAAAGTATTTTGTGTGCTGTACAAAAGCTGCATAATCCATAACCAACAGTATGCAAATGCTCACTCATTCTGAATTGGAGGAGACAAGAAGTTTGAATTATATTTGTGTGAGAGCAGGAAAACATCTGCGTATTTAAAAGTAGCCTGCAG
This sequence comes from Hirundichthys speculiger, assembly GCA_018398805.1. Lineage (NCBI taxonomy): Eukaryota > Metazoa > Chordata > Actinopteri > Beloniformes > Exocoetidae > Hirundichthys > Hirundichthys speculiger. Next base: position 1,888,670 of record JAGFBZ010000234.1, read on the forward strand.
TGCACCTTGTGTGCTCACAGGAGATACCGTTTCTATTACTGCAAGTGCCATTTAGATGGAATTGCCGAAATGTGAAAACAATTATTCACCTGAAAAATGAATATCTGACTGAAATGTTCTTTTCCTTTTAGTGTACATTCCCTGAACTAAAATTTAATGGGAAATTTTTAGCTTGTTTGGGCAGACAAAGAGCAGTAGAAATTGTGTGTTTACTCACTCTGCAAAAGTTTAATAGCAGAGGTAGATTTGTTCACAATAACACTGTAGCAGAGAGAACAAGGTGGAGAATGGTATTTATCCCTCAACAACTAGTGCATTCATACCCCTTTTTTTTTTTGACTAAATGCTGTATAAACATGCAAGATGATGTATGAGAAAGGCAGAGGTACTGAGGAGCTCAGAGCAAGAGGAAGCAGTCAGGGGATAGATACAACTGAGAGATGTGTTTATACTGTGAAGTAAAAAAGTGCAGGTTGGTCACCCATAAAATACAAAGTGAAAGGTGTTTTAGAGAGATGTGGAAGGTGATTCTGTAATGCTCTCAGTTCCTCACTAGTCACTCATGCCAACGTAAAACCTCTCGGGGTGCTCAGGCAGAAGCAGGGACTGCTGAGGTTTTCTAAAAACAAAATAAATAAAAAGTGTTAACATGTGAGCATTGTTGGCATCTCTGAGCTGAATAACAAAACAAAACATTGTGCAGTGAGGATGGACTATGCTCAGCACAAGATTAAAAAGTCCACACCACAGTTATCTAGTAAATGTTCCTCTACAAGATAATCATAACCAAGTCTGGATACCCTTCTTTTGAACATGACTTGTTACGTAACAAAATTACTAACATTTAAGAAAGCGTTAATGTACTATAAATATAGCATTTTTGCATTACAAGAACTGAAGAGGATTTTCTAATATTTAAGCTCAGCCACTGGTCAGAGGCATATCAGAGTGGTCAGCAACATGAAAACAACTGAATGACTTATGAAAGAAGCTCACCAACGTGTCCCATTAGAGCGACAGTCAACAAGAGAACATGGTGCGAGGTACCATCAGTGGGAGGAAGATCAACCTGTAAGCAATGGAGCGACGTTAAACATTCAATGGAGAGTCTCATTAAATATTCAACAGGACACAATGTGCTGTACCTCAATACGAGCAGGCATCTATTTTTTCATTACAGTCTGCTGACTGCATGTCCTAATCCATATCTACAAATGTTGTCTCTTCTTTTTTGGTTAATATTCGAAACAAATCACTGCACAAACTGCCCATTTGTTCCCTCAGACGATTTTCAAATATCCAACTTTTGTTTTGCGTGTTGATCAAAGGTAGTCTGGAGGCCAGTCAGGTGACTGCGTTGCTCTCAGATCATGTGACCTTCAGTGGCCAATCAGTGATGTCCCTGACGATGAAAGCCATGATTTGTGAAACTGACCCGTAGCCAAACTAAAAGCAAGCTGTAGTTGGGAGCTGTTCTTAGCTTACAAGTGATACTTTGAAATGTGAAGTAGATGTATTTCCAGCTCATAGACCTTTAGTGTTAACATTGTCCTGATCGGATTTCAGTCATTGTTGGATTTGGATAAAAATCCAATCACAATGATTCTCCACGATGATGTGGATAATTTTCTCATTACTGAGCTACAAGGTCTCATCTGGTTTCAGGACTACAACCATGGGCGTAGTTTACGGTATGGACGGTAGGGACATGTCCCCACCACTTTCGAGATGACTTTAAATTGTCCCCACCACTTTTTTTTACAAATCGCGCTAGACACGGTGCTTTAAGTGGGACATTTTACATTTTACGGCGCACCGGGACTTCTCATGAGCGCATAATACTCTGTTTCTCTCCTTGCGATTTGGCTATACAGTGGTGTTGCCATGACAACGCCACTGCCCCTCGCGAGACGTTCACTCGTAAGGAGGTCTCGTGAGTCGAGTGTGCCAGAAAGCAAGAGAAAGAATGGGAAGAAGAAGAGATCTTGCGGACGTTGATTGTAAACAGAGTTGATTTAGTTGATTTACCGGTTGGTTTGTTTGGATGGTTAATGGAACGTGAACCTACCTACTGTATTTACAAATGTTGGCATGGCTCCAAATGGGCCGAAAAGAGAACCCGGACTGATGACGCACCGGTGAAGATGATGACACAGGAGGACAAACAGACATTGATTTTGAAAGTGGAGAGCACCCAGTTAGCAGTAGCGCTTTTGCTAACACAGAAGTGGCATCTGATTCACCTGTTGCCTGCGATATCAACAATAACTCCACAGGAGAAGAATGGCCAGACTGCTGGTCAGATGACCAAATAAGGTACTTTTGCTCACAGAATGAGTGGCTTATAAGTAAGGACGAAAGGCTTGGGTGCAAGGTATGCAGTAAAGTTAACTCCCTTGCTCCCCAAACACATCAGGGACTGAGGTTGTCACATGAGTGGGGTAGATGTTTAATCTCTGCATTTGGAGCAGACAAGGCAACACAAATGTAGTCTTTGTGAAAGCAGATCAGCTAAAAGCTGTCCATACCATTGCTGTGTCTACCAGTGAATGTGAGCGTGCCTTCAGTTGTATGAACAACATTCTTACAGACAGAAGGAACTCCGTGGCTGTTACCAGACTTTCAAACCTGATCTTTCTGAAATGTAATGGGCCACCATTAGAACAGTTCAGTCCACAAAGCTATGTGACGTCATGGCTGGCGAAGGGGAGACGAAGCGCAGAAGACAGGGAATGTGAAGCTCCAAGCTGTTCGAGCAAAGATGACCCCAAGACCTGCTGGAGCCTTTTCTAAGTAGGTTGAAATATAATCACAACTGTCTTATATATTCACAGTCCACTTCTTTTGACACATTTGTACAATATAATGCAAACCAGAACAGCAACACTGCTATGAATTCTACTTAAAGAGCTTAATAGTTTTTAACATTTGTTGTCTGAAAAATGATGATTCTTCTTTATGTTTATTATGGGTCTGTGTGTTATTTTCTCCATGCCTTGTCTCCATATTTTATCTATGTGTGTCTCTCATGTTTCTGTCCACAGGGTATGTTCAGTACCAGTGCCTTATTTGTCAACCTCCTGTTCAAGATGTGGTTGCATTTTTGTAAGTATATGAAGATCTTATTCATCAATAATATCATGTTGTTGGTCCTACTAAATATGTGAATTTGCCCTTTTAAGTTTCACTGCAATCAAATATTTAAATCTAAAATAATAGACAGTCATTGTCAACCTTTTTTTAAATGATAGAAACAATCACAGGAGTATGTTATTGAATTGATTTACTTGGCAACTGCTTAGCTCACTTCTCTAATTTTCTCCATGCCATGTCTCCATATTTTATCTATGTGTGTCTCTCATGTTTCTGTCCACAGGGAACTCTAGGTGCCAGTTAGTTCGGTCATCAGCCTCTATGCTACCTGAGGGCGTCCCCCCTGAAGACCTCCCTTGTGTACACATAATTTGTTTGGAAATTTCAATAAAACAATTTTCATTTTAAAAATCAGTATCATGTCCTAGTATTTAAATATATCACTTAATCATCCGCTGTTACCCACTGCCTAATTAACCTGACATCAGTTGAATAAGGGGAGTACCGGCACTTATTTTTCTCCACTTAAAGCACTGGCTAGACATAAGCATTTTCCATAGGGTATTACTATTTTCCCAGTATTTTCCCCACCTGAAAAAGCTATTCTGATGATGATTGGCGCTTTCAAGCTTTGGCTCCGCCTCTATCTAGTCTTGGGATGTTTGCTAAAGTAGAGCATTTTGAAAGCCAATGAGATGGAAAGAAATGCCAAAGATTCTCCAATAAATACATGTTAACGTTAGCTGCTTTCAGTGAGTCCGTTCAACTTCTGTCTTCGAGGTAGCGTTAGCCTTGCTTGCCAACTAGCCAGTTTGTTAGATGTTACGGGATAAAACTATGACCCCGTTGCAACTTGTTGCATTGGCTTCTGTTTTCTGAATGAACGTCAACAATTTTCTGGTTTTTATTTTGCAGTTCGTCTCGTGGTGAATTTTAGGTGTGAACAAATCGTTATTCTTGTATCCTATGCGTTTGTGTTGTCATGCTGTTCACATGCGCTATACGTTATTTCAGCAGGCAGATGGATTAGCATCATGGACGCAGGGAGGAAAAAAGGAGATATAAGGTTGTATTTCTTGAATGTAAGTAGGCAAGTAGTTGTAGGCTAAAAACTCAACCTCAGCAACGAGAAAATGCTTGAATTAATGTTTTTGCTTATTAGCAAGGTATAGTGGGAGGAGTTCGGTGAGGCCATGGAAAAAGACTTTCGATCGGCTCCTCTGAGATTCTGGCAAACCGTCAGGCGGCTCAGGCGGGGAAAGCAGTGCTTCACCAACACTGTGTATAGTGGGGATGGGGTGCTGCTGACCTCGACCGGAGATGTCGTTCGGTGGTGGAAGGAATACTTCGAGGACCTTCTCAATCCCACCAACATGTCTTCCGTTGAGGATACTGAGCCTGTGGACTTGGGGGTGGACTCGTTCATTACCGGAGCCGAGGTCGCTGAGGTAGTTAAGAAGCTGCACAGTGGCCGGGCTCCGGGGGTGGACGAGATCCGCCCTGATTTCCTAAAGGCTCTGGATGTTGTAGGATTGTCTTGGTTGACACGTCTCTGCAACATCGCATGGAAATCGGGGGCAGTACCTCTGGATTGGCAGACCGGGGTGGTGGTTCCCCTTTTTAAGAAGGGGGACCGGAGGGTGTGTTCCAATTACAGGGGAATCACACTCCTCAGCCTCCCTGGTCAGGTCTATGCAGGGGTGCTGGAGAAGAGAGTTCAATCGATTGTCGAATCCCGGATTCAGGAGGAACAATGCGGGTTCCGTCCTGGTCGTGGAACACTGGACCAGCTCTATACCCTCACTAGTGTCCTGGAGGGAACATGGGAATTTGCCCAACCAGTCCACATGTGTTTTGTGGACTTGGAGAAGGCATTTGACCGTGTCCCTCGGGGGGTCCTGTGGGGGATACTCCAGGAGTATGGGGTGCTGGGCCCGTTGTTACGGGCCGTCCAGTCCCTGTACAAATGGAGTGGGAGCTTGGTCCGCATTGCCGGTTGTAAGTCGGATTCGTTTTCGGTGGGAGTTGGACTCCGCCAGGGCTGCCCTTTGTCACCGGTTCTGTTCATAACGTTTATGGACAGAATTTCTAGGCACAGCCATGGAGCGGAAGGGTTCCAGTTTGGTGGTGTCGGGATCTCGTCTCTGCTGTTTGCAGATGACGTGGTCCTGTTGGCGCCATCGAGTGGGGATCTGCAGCTCTCACTGGAGCGGTTCGCAGCCGAGTGTGAAGCGGCAGGGATGAGAATCAGCACCTCCAAATCTGAGACCATGGTCCTCAGTCGGAAAAGGGTAGAATGCCTCCTCCGGGTCGGGAGTGAGGTTCTGCCTCAAGTGGAGGAGTTTAAGTATCTCGGGGTCTTGTTCATGAGTGATGGGAGAAAGGAGCGGGAGATCGACAGACGGATTGGTGCGGCGTCTGCTGTGGTGCAGACTCTGTCCCAGTCCGTTGTGGTGAAGAGAGAGCTGAGCCAAAAGGCAAGGCTCTCTGTTTACCGGTCGATCTTTGTTCCAACCCTCACCTATGGTCATGAACTGTGGGTAGTGACCGAAAGAATGAGATCGCAGATACAAGCGGCGGAAATGAGCTTTCTCCGCAGGGTGGCTGGACTCTCCCTTAGAGATAGGGTGAGAAGTTCGGTCATTCGGGAGGGACTCAGAGTAGAGCCGCTGCTCCTTCACATGGAGAGGAGCCAGTTGAGGTGGTTCGGGCATCTGGTTAGGATGCCCCCCGGACGCCTCCCTGGGGAGGTGTTTCGGGCATGTCCAACTGGGAGAAGACCACGGGGAAGACCCAGGACCCGCTGGAGAGATTATATCTCTCAGCTGGCCGGGGAGCGCCTCGGGATTCTCCCAGAGGAGCTTGTGGAAGCGGCCGGGGGGAGGGAGGTCTAGGCCTCTCAGCTGAAGCTGCTGCCCCCGCGACCCGATTCCGGACCAAGCGGGAGTTAATGGATGGATGGATGGAAGCAAGTTATCTTACATTTTTGAAATTTTCATAGCCTTGTTGTATTATAATATGGTAATTTCAGTTTGTATTACTGTACAGACACCAGGCAAGAAAAGAAAGAGGGAAAGTACAGATCAAACAGGGAGAGAGCAAAGTAGTAATCAGGTAAGGTAGCCTACACAGTAATGTAATTTGTCTTATCCAGGCCTTCTGCTTTAGAAGAGCCAGTCACATGAGTGAGTTGGTAAGAATATTGGTATACTGCCAAGTTTGAGATATTGACAAAGAAATCAGTACATGTGAGTTCTATGTGTTGATTCATTCAGCAGTCTGACACAAATTATTTTTGTGTATTTTTTTATGTATTTTTTCTCAATTCCTTCTTGAACTACAAATCATTACTTAAATGACTTAAAACAAAAAAACTTAATGACTTAAAACAAAATATAACCATATGATGTACACCTTCCTCTATTGGGAGTCATTTGGAGAGGTATGTAAATATAGTTTCGTATGGTGCAAATTTTCTAGCGTTGTATCTGACTTTTGTTAAAAAAAAAAAAAAAAGGACCCCTGACAATATGGCAAATTTATGTCCCCACCACTTTCCAAACCAAACCTACACCCTTGACTACAACCCCCAATCCTGCACTGCTGCCATTTTTAATGCTTCTAAATTGTGTCACATGTTTTAAAAAAGGCTAGTTCATTCTTCCAGAAGCCCAGTAAGCAGGGGCGGCGCTAGGGGGTAGCTTGCAGTTGCTATAGCGACCCCAAAATATGGCTTAGCAACTTCAAAGCAACCCCAAGAATGGAGACTATTAAAAATGAAAAAAATCTTAATTGTGTCAAATAAAATAAAAATGGTGACAATTTAATTTAAAATTAATTTCACGTGTTTTTATTTTAAATTAAAATAAAAGGAAGACGATTAAAAACGATGAGAGAGAGACTCGTCTCGCGAGAGCTGGCCTGCAGGGGTCACGCAAAGTCAGCTTGGGAAAAAAAAAACAGGCCGTTCTGTTGAAACGTAAGTCTGCCAGATCTCTTCTGATGTGTACTTATGTGAATATTAACTGGTTGAAATGTGATGAACAGGTTATTGTTAAATGATTTGTAGTCTGGGCTGTTAATGTGCATTTCTCACTGCTGTGAAAAGCGGCATGACTATATGGTAAAATTATAATAATGAAACTATGACACCATAAGGAAACTAAAGCAGGTACTTTATTACAGGAAGTAATGGCAGGTTTGACCAGCGATGACACATACAGCTGCATGTCACCATTTAGTCATTGGTCGTCATGATAGTGTCCAGGAAATAATGTGGGCCGAGTACATAATTGGTACACTTTCTGGAGAAGACCTGCTCTGACTGGGAGAGATGACATTCATCCTGCTTTAGAAGAACGCCTCTCTTATCTAATAATCTGGCCAAGTTTATTGATAGTGACAGTCCAGGAGGCAGAGTTGTGGTCCTAACCTCTTCTGTGTCTCCCACACACTCCTCCATTAGTACTGTGTCTGCTCCCTGGCCATCCAGATTAATAAGATCTAAATTTAATTATGGAAAAGGTGTGACCCCCTCCAATTTGATTAAAGTTCTACCAGTAAATTGACTGAAGACAAAAACATGGTGATCGAATGTGGATTGTTAAACATCAGATCTCTCTCCTCCAAAGCTCTCTTTATAAATTATTTGATAATCAATCACCATTTTGACCTTCTCTGTCTTACAGAAACTTGGTTACAGCAAGAAGATTATATTAGTCTGAATGATTGCCCACTGCCTACTCATACTTATCACATTCCTACAGGTACAGGTTAAGGGGGTGGAGTAGCTGCAGTTTATCTTTTAACCTTAGGTCTAAACATAGTTATACCTCCTTTAAAACCCGGTGTTAAGTCTGTATATACCAGGGTCTAAGTCACAAACACCAATTCTTCTGGTTATTGTGTATCGTCCTCCTGGTCCTTATTCAGAATTTCTCTCAGATTTCTCAGACTTCATATTAGGTCTAGTTTTTCGGACAGACAAGATTATCACAGTTGGTGATTTCATCCATGTGGAAGAGGAAGTTGTCTCTAACTTATAATATTGAAGTCAATGACTTAATTGTTTTTTTCTATCTGATCATTCTTTAACTTCATCCCCACTTTACATGTAATAATGATGTATGTCAGTGGTTCTCAACCTTTTTTGAACAAACGCTCCCCCCCGAGCCCCCCCCAAAGGTTCAGAATGCCCCCTGGGGGGGCGGTACCGCCCCCGTTGAGAAACCCTAATGTATGTGATTAAAAAGAACACATTACAGACAGAGCTGTTATTAAATTCAAGGAAAAATTCCTGCTCTGCTTGGGCGCTTGGACAGTCTTGAGGGTCTTACTCCTTCATGCTGTGATGGGCTTGCTGATGACTCAACTGAGCACCTGTACTTCATCCTGGTTTCTGTGGCCCCATTGAAAAGGAAGGTGGTTAATACCAGAACGTTTGTGCCCTCTTATAATGCAGAACTGCGGAGTCTTAAACAGAATGTTGAAAGCTGGAAAGAAAATGGCACTCTTCTAATTTTGAATAATTCTGTTTCCTTTGGAAAGATAGTCTGGTAATCTATAAAAAAAAAAAAAATCTCTTTATGAAGGTAGAAAAATCTATTACTCATCGTTAATTAAAGAAAATAAAAATAACTTCAAATTTCTTTTCAGCACTGTTCCCAGGCTGACTCAGAGTCGCAACCATGCATTCCATCACATTTAACTGGTGATGACTTTCTGAACTTCTTCATTAAAAAAACAGTAAATATTAGACATCAAATTTATAATCTCCTACCAACTATGGGGACTTCATTATAGAGCACAGCAACCAGCTCTATCAATTGGTTCTTACCCAGACTGCTTCTCTTCCACTGATGTTTGTGAATTATTCTTGGTTGTATCTCACTTAAAGCCTTTTATGAGCTTACTGGATCCTATTCATTCCAAGCTATTTAAAGAAATTCTTTCCATAATTGGTTCAGTAATTTTGGACCTTGTCAGTGCATCCCTCATAGCTGGATATGTACCAAGGGCTGTTAAGATTACAGTAATTAAACATCTACTTAAAAAGAAATCATTAGATCCTGATGATGTAGCCAGCTCCAGGCCTATTTCCAACCTTCCTTTTATTTCCAAAATTCTTGAGAAAGTTGATGCAAATCAGATAAATTATTATCTTTGTAAAAACATAAATTAATCAGGATTCAGATCTCATCAGTTTCTCATCAGTACAGAAACTGATTTGGTCAAAGTCACCAATGACCTTCTTCACCTTCTGACAGTGGGTCTGTTTTTGTTCTTGTTGTCTTGGATCTCAGCGCAGCCATCGACACTACTGACCACAAAATTCTTATTAATAGACTAGAGCAGGTTGTTGGAATTAGAGGAATGGCATTGAAATAATTCAAGTGATATTTGTTGACTTGCTTTCACTTTGTCCATGAAAACAATGACTGTTCCAGTCGTACCAGGGTCATTTGTGGTGTACCACAGGGTTCTGTTCTGAGCCTGACACTTCTGTCCTTATATGTGCTGCCTGTAGAAAATACAATTAGGAAGCATAATATGAATTTCCACTGTTTATGGATGATACTCAACTCTTTTTGTCCTTGCAACCACATGAGGCTAATCAAATAGCCTTACTGGATGCATGCATCAAAAGATGTGTTAGGATTAAAATTAACTGAGAGAACTATTTGGATGTGAAAGCTGGAGTTTTGTGACATGAAGGAATGCTGTCTCCTTTTACGACAGTGAGTTCCTCAGCTCAGGTTGACGACTTAATTACTGTAACATCCTCCCGACCCCGGCCAACAGTTTGCGACCCCCGAAAAAACAGTTAGTTTATTAACCAGAGACTGAGACAAAGAGCCATAAAACCCAGGAAAACAGGATCCGCCTTTTCTGGATCCTTAAAAGATGGACAGATCTGACTTCAAGTGTGCATTTCCTGGCATCTCCTCGTGGTGTCAAGAAGTGTACCATCGGCCGATTAAAATATTCTGCATGGCATAATAATACTTTGTATTTATGATTGTCTTAAACTCTTTGATTGACCTTTGTTTCTAGTCTTGTCATTAGGCACCAGATAAAAAGAACACGGAAAGATACTTTCAGATGTGAAGATCTGGATGATTGTTAATTTCCTGTTTCATAATGCAGATAAACCTGAAGTTATTGAAATTGGTCCCAAGCACCTCTGCAAGGCACTTTTGAACTGTACAATTAATTTAGATCACATTTTCTTAGCCTTGAGCTATATACTGTTAGGAATCTTAGCATTATTTTTGAATAAGACCTGTCTTTAATTCTCAGAAAACAGGTCACACAGTTAGCTTCCTTTAATTTGTGTAATATTAGGAAAATTAGAAACATCCTGGCTCAAGGAGATGCAGAAAAATCAATTCATGCCTTTGTTACCTCTAGGCTGTATCATTATAAACAATTGCTTTCTTACTGTACAAACAGTAGTGTTAAAAACCTTCAGCTGGTCCAGAATGCTGCAGCACACGTATTAACTAAAACTGGGAACAGAGATCACATCTCACCAGTTCTACTCTGGTGAATCTAGAATTGAATTCAAAATATTACTTCTTACATACAAAGCTTTGATCGATAAAGCTCCAACATACTTGCACCAGTGCACAAACCAAGGTCCATAAAGACATGCCTCGGTCTTGGAGGAAGACTCCCTCTCTGCTTTTAAGATTAGACTTAAGACCGTCCTTTTTAATAAAGGCTTAATTTCTGTAGTCATCCCTTAGTTATGCTGCTATAGGCCTAGGCTGCTGGGCGGACTCCCATGATGCATTAGCGTCTTCACCCTTTTCACAGTTTAAGATTGTCCTGGATCATGTAATAGCATTAATGTTGTTTATCTTCTGTCCTCTCTCCCTTCTCCTTCTGCAGGTTAAAACATGGTCTTTCCTGCTGCAGGAGCTGCTCCTGTTCTTCTCCTGTATTCCTTATAATGGCCAGCATGAAAGGTCCAGGTCCAGTTGGAGCTCAGTTCAACTGGGTCTTTCTGTTCTGAGTTTTTGCTCCCTGTGTCTGCATGAGTTTCTTCCTGGTACTACGGTTTCCTCCAACAGCCCAAAAACATCCTTAAATACCATCCTTATGTTTGGTATTACTAAATGTTGCCTACATGTACATTTACTGTGATCTAATTTAATTTATTAGAGTAATGATAGGAATAATATGGTTGAATAAATAAATCAATCTAATAAGTGTGTGTGTTGGTGCGGATCTGTGTGGGTGTGTTTTGCATTTTAGAAGCACCTTGAGTGGTTCCCGGAGTAGAACGACACTACATAGTTACGTTGTTGTTGTTTGTTTACCAACCTTTGTTTGAGGCTGAACATCTCTTTTGCCCCTGATTTAAAATAGCATATTTTTTGTTCATGGATAAACTTTGTAGGTTATGAAACAGACTTGGTAATTTCTGTCAATATTGAAATGTTAATTAGCTACTAGCTTAGTGTTTGCTATAATGAATCCCTAAATCCTCTTTCCTGCTGGTCACGAAAACATTTAATCAGAATTTTGACCCCTGTCAAGTGGTTTTTCAGTCATCATGAGTATTAATAGCATGCCATAAACCAAAGGTTTGATGGACCAATTAATTTACCGTCACACTGATGCAGTTCGAACACCAAGGATGTGCACAGGAAACCTTTTCTTTACAGAAATACACATTTAGCAGTCCTTATATCTCACACAAAGGGTGGGCAATTGACAACAACATCTTGAGCAAAAGACGAGATTGACCTCACAACAAATGACAGCTCAGGGAGTTATCCATGCCGGTCAGGGTTTCAGTCACGACCGCTGGAACCGTTCCTGCTGCTGTCGCTCAGCTCCTTCCTCAGCCATTCTTCCCTTTTCAATCTGGATCAGCCGCCGCTACTTCTCACCTGGGTCGACAGCACCGCGGCTGCGTGGTGGTTTTGGCAAGTGATCTGGTGGTGGTCCAAGTTCAGAAACTGAGTCTGTCCATCCAACTCTTCATTGTTGTACTTTGGCTTTCTCTTTGCCGCTATCTTCTGTCAAGTGACCCGGGAGAAGTTGGAATTATCCCAGCTTTGTTGATGAGATTGTTCTGGTATAATGTAGGGGATTAACAGGAAAGTGGTAATTAATGTTATTTGTAATCACATTATTCAATGACCAGAACCGATGATTGATCAGAAAGATGTATTGTAGATGTATTCGGTATGATTTGGATCAAGACTGTGAGTCTCTGCTGTCAGCGGCTGAGTGGAGTCACTGTGTGCTATGGAATGTAAAACAACCCATATGTTTATCAAAACAGGAGCGCGGGTGATGTAATGTAAGCACGAGCCGGTAACTAGTCTAAACATGTGAAGTAACAGAAGGGAGGTGATTTACGTGATTTGTAATCAATTCCTAATCAATGAAATGTATGAAATGTGTGTGTGATTAGTCAATGATCAGAAACAAGATGTATTAGTAATTTTGGGTAATAGATCTGTGTTAGTTAGTGTATGTTAAAAGGGAAAACTTATTTTTGTTGGGTCAAAACGGACAAGAGACAGAGCAGAGCGTGTTCCTCATTTGGAATGTCAACAAAACCGAGTTTCAAAACAATTCTGCCAGCTCCGGGCCACCAAGACACAACAGTCACCCAGGTGTGGACAGTAGCGGGGGGCACGCTGACCTCAGCATTGACGCCGTGACTATGGACTGTGCAGAAAAAAAATGAAATGAGGCGCACATTCTGTGGTTAAGGCTGAGTTAATCCAGCAATGGCTCAATTAAGGACATTGTAAGACAGATGTGAGGTATAAATCATTGAATAAGGATTAGCGTTAGCTGATAAGCTTTAGCTTAACGAGCTATATGGCCAAGTAAACAAAGTGACCTTGTGTGTCTGGTGGTGCCATGATGTCATGATGATTAAGGTGAACGCCCCTGCCAAATCTGTAAACATATGAAGTCATTGTGGGATGTGAGTTATGCATGAGGTAAAGGACGGATTATGTAAAATTATGCACGCCTCTGTATATGTGAATAACCAATCAGAAGTGTCATGTGAGTTTGAGGGAAATTATGTATGCATATGCAAAGGTGAGAGAACCAATCAGATGAAGGCTGGTGCAGGGCGAGCAAGGAGAGAGAGAGCGCATAAAGAGAGAAGGCAGAGGGACTCTGCGTGGATTCCTGGAGCGTCTTCAGACGAAGAAGGACTAGCTGGGACCTGGACGAGCAACCCCCATCTGGAGGATTAACTGGAAGGAATTACTTCAAGAAAAGAAGACAGAAAGACACTTGGAACAGGATCACGAATTTTTCCCAATTCTTGAAGGAATAATTGGAGCCTTTTTGGTTAGCCTAGCTCACCGCTAGCAAGGAGGAGGGGCCGAATCAGCATACCTGCAGGCCTCATCGTTTGAGCTCTCTCTCTCCCACCCTGCCCAGCGGCCTTGAACCCGCATACTGGCCACATGCGTCTCTCAGCCTGTCCTTGGACCAACCAGATGAACTGATTCGTAAGCCACAGCTTTAATTTGCCTCTGTATGTAGAATTATAAATTGTATAACCAATCAATGCTGTTGCTTAACCTTGCTAATCTGCTTTAATAAATATAAAAACTGTCATAAGACGTCGTTGTGGACATTACATCTGTATTCAGAATTTTGAAGACTTGTTTATGCCTCTGCACTAACACACAGGTTCTTATGGGTTATTTTAGCCACATTTTTGTCAAATTGTCCCTGAGGCTTGCTGTCCGAGCCACTAAAGTTTTCCTAGCCTGTAACAAGAGCCCGGATCGTGAGAGGAGAGCTGCCGTTAACAGACGTGACCAATAGCTGGACTTTGAGCCACCCGGCTATTCCTCTGAGGACAGTATTGGAGTGAGCGGGGCATACGTTTGGAAGTAGGTAGTGAGAGCTAGGCGTATCTCCTCGACACCAGCTTAAATAAGTTGAGGAAATCTAGTGAGGAACCTCTCCTAGACCGCAACTTCTTACCCGTAGGATGGAGAGCTGGTCCCGGTGACAGACTCTGCTAGTCAGAGACTGAACCAAAACTGGGGGATTTTACACTTCTTTTCCACTCCTGTGGGTGTATTATAATTGAACCTGAATTATACCTCGGCCAACGGTATAACATTTCCAATATTTCAATCACTTTAATGGACATCTAGGCCTTGTGTCCTAAATAGTGACTGGACAAACTACTAAATGGTTTCAGGTTCCACAGTAGGCACACCTTTGTGATTTTCAGATGGACTGGCAAACACTGTCAATACCTCACGTGCATCTTTTTGTCTTTTAACAGGCCACAGGATTAAATCATGCTCACTCTTTAGGAAGTCTGTTCAAATTTGAAGTGTGGCTTACATTTTTCACAGATTTCAATGGCATTTACAATGGAGGTGGACACATCTGAAAGTGGGGATGGGAGAATGTGCTTAAATGGAACCCGCTTAAGCAGGGGCACGTCAATATCGATTTAACCGCCAACGAGAGAATCGAGACCTAACTGACTAAACCAGTTAATCAACAGACCTCCACCTTTCACCCAAAATTCAAAATGTAGCTGACACTTTCACAAAACTGGCCCTCTATGTGATCTCACTACTAAGTAGGACTGCCACTTATGAGCAGCTACCTGCGAAAGACACAGAGCAGCTTTGTTTCTTAATTGTTTCTGTGTTTTTTCTTATTGTTTCTTTCTTGCCAAAAGTTCAACATTTTCAAAAGTAAATTATTATTTGCGAAAAGAAGCAATGTTACTGATCACTTTAATTACCAAATGGGCACGATGACCATCCATCCATGATATTTACCTGCATCTTCCTATTCAGAGCTCTTATGTTAACCATCAAACTAGTTACCTCAAACAAAGATCATCAGAGGTGTGGTGATCCTGACTTCCTCAGAGGCTGCTCCCCTCCCCCGCCTGTGGCACTGATCACTTCCACCTGCTGCCAATCTACTTACTGGATTATAAAACCACTGCAGACTTCAGCCTCAGCGCCAGAGTATTGTGGCCCATGCAGAGAGACTTCCTCGTTCTTCACACCAGCCAATGGGTTGATACTCTCCCTCGTTTTCTCCTGGATATTGGATTACCTTCATTCCTGCACCTGGCTCGTCAATAAATCTTGTCTAACTGCTTCCTTTGTCTGGTTGCTTTTGGGTTCAGTTCTTCCAGAACGTCACAGAATACTCTGGCCAACATGAACCCAGTGGACCCAGACTCCATGAAAAAAGCGGTTGCCCACCAAGGAACCCTGCTAGGACAACACCAGGATATGCTGCAGGTACTTATGGACTCCGTTCAAAGGCTCAGTACACAGGTGGCTCACCTGTCGGGTCAACTCACTACCCGACTTCCTTCCCAACCCCCCGAACCTGCCCCTGCTGCTCCCACTCCACCTCTCTCCTCCATAAAAGAGCCCTACATCCCCCCACCAGAACCATATGCAGGAGAGATAGGTGGTTGCAGGGGATTTTTGTTAAGATGCACTTTAGTTTTTGATCAACAAACCCTTAGCTATCCTACAGACCGCTCCAAAATAGCCTACGTCATCAACCTGTTACGAGGTAAGGCGGCTAGGTGGGCTACAGCAATTTGGGACCAGCAGTCCCCTACTTTGGACACTTTCTCTAGTTTTCAGAAGAACTCCTCCAAGTTTTTTGATCACCCTGTTCAGGGCCAGGAGGCGGCCAAATTATTCACTATCCCAGGGTTCCCTATCAGCTACCGACTTTTCCATTGAGTTTCGCATTGCAGCTTCAGAGAGTGGGTGGGGGGGGGGTGAAGGACTTAAAAGGAGTATTTATTAGAAGTCTGTCTGAAGAACTCAAAGATGAGTTCGCTTCCAGGGATGAACCCACCTCGTTGGAGGACTTGATTTCTTTAGTTATCCGTCTGGATAATCGTCTGAGGGAGAGACGTAGGGAAAAGAGGCAGCTCACCCATCGTCCTCAGCTCATGGTCCCCTCTGCAGACTCAGGAACATTAGCTCCCCAGCCATCCACTCCAGTTCCATCAGATACATCCCCAGAAGAGCCCATGCAGCTGAGTCAGACACAATTACACCCCAGAGAGAGACAGAAAAGATTCTCCCAACAACTGTGTATATACTGTGGCCAAGGGGGCCACTTTATTGCCTCCTGCCCTCTGAGGTTAAATGGCCAAGCTCACCAGTGAAGGAGAGCAGCCTGGTGAGCCAAACCGCTACAACCACCAGCTCTCCCAAACGTTTCTCTGTTCCCTCCTGTCTCCTCTGGAAAAAGAATTCCCTGCCTCTCCAAACCCTCCTTGATTCTGCTTCTGCTTCCCTCTCCTAAGATCACAGCATTGGATGGCCGACTAATAGCCACCATCAACCATCGGACCGCTCCTGTGACTCTCATAATCTCCAGTAACCACCGGGCAGACATCCAGCTGTATGTCCTCCCCTCTCCATACTCCCCAATCGTACTTGGACTCCCCTGGTTGCAACTCCATAACCCTCACCTCAACTGGCAAACCTCATCCATCATCAACTGGAGCGTTCACTGCCTACTCACACTGCCTCCTCTCCGCCAACCCCTGGTATAGCCGTAAGCAGACAGTTCCTGACCAGCCGTCTCTCACAGCATTTCCACCTGATTATCATGACCTCGCCCCTGTCTTTAGTAAGGAGCTGGCACTTTCTGTTCCCCCACATCGCCCTTATGACTGTGCCATCGACCTACTACCCGGAGCCCTCCTTCAGAATTGCAGACTCTACAACTTGTCCCGTCCAGAGAGGGAGGCTATGGAGACTTATATCCAGGACTCTCTAGCTTCAGGTCTCATCCCGCCCTCTTCTTCCCCACTAGCAGCGGGTTTCTTCTTTGTTAAGAAGAAGGACTCGTCACTCCGTCCATGCATAGATTACACAGGTCTCAATGACATTAGAGTCAAAAACAAGTATCCCCTGCCCCTCATTGAACCCTCGTTTGAGCCCCTGTGTAACTCCAGGATTTTCTCCAAGTTGGACCTGCCTAACGCATATCACCTGGTGCGGATAAAAGAGGAAGATGAATGGAAGATGACGTTTAACACTCCTCTCGGCCACTTCGAGTATTTGGTGATGCCGTTTGGACTAACAAATGCTCCCGGTGTCTTCCAAACCCTCATAAATGATGTCCTCCGGGATATGCTAGACAGGTTCGTATACATGTGTTTGGATGACATCCTCATCTTCTCCTGCAGCCTGGAGGAGCACAAGCAGCACATGCATCTGATCCTTCAGAGACTGCTAGAGAACTGTCTGTATGTAAAACCAGAGAAGTGCGAATTTCATGTCTCCTCCTTATTCTTCCTTGGGTACATCATTGCACAAGGAGAACTCCGACCAGATCCAGGATAGATCCAGGCAGTCTGAGATTGGCCAGTTCCATCTTCCCGTAAGGATCTCCAGTGGTTCCTGCCAACTTCTATAGGAGGTTTATCTGGGATTACAGTAAAGTAGCAGCCCCCCTCACTCAGCTCACCTCCGTTAATGTCTCATTCTGCTGGTCTTCTGAAGCTGCCTCAACATTCACCAAGTAAAGACACTGTTTACCTCAGCTCCTGTGCTGAAACAACCCAAACCATCCCTACAGTTCATAGTTGAGGTGGACGCCTCAGATTCTGGAGCTGGCGTTGTCCTCTCCCAAAGAGACCCAACCACCACAAAACTGCACCCATGTGCCTTTTTCTCCAGTTGCCTGTCTCCGGCAGAAAAGAAATATGACTTAGGGAATAGAGAGCTGCTGGCTGTTGTGTGGGCACTTCAGGAATGGAGGCACTGGCTGGAGGGAGCCCAGCACCCGTTCATAATCTGGACAGACCATAAAAACCTCTCTTTCCCTGCGTTCAGCGAGATGCCTCAACTCCCGCCAAGCTCGGTGGGCCCTGTTCCTGAGCCGGTTCAACTTCACCCTCTCCTATCGCCCCTGTTCCCACAATGGCAAGCCTCAGACATGAGGGAACCGGACGTCATCATCGTCGGGTCCGCCTCCTGGTAGATTGAGGCGGTTATACAGGAGGCACTAAAAACACAGCCCAACCCCAAGACGGGTCCTCCGGACAAGAGGTTCATGCCAGAGTCTGCCCGCTCCCAAGTGCTGCAGTGGGGACATTCTTCCTGGCTCACCTGTCACCCAGGTATGCACAGGACTCTCCTTTTCCTACAGCAGAGATTCTGGTGGCCTGGAAGGCTCGGGACATCCAGGTCTTTGTGGCGGCCTGTTCTGTTTGCGCCCAGGGCAAGTCCTCCCATCGACCTCCAGCTGGCCTGTTACATCCACTGCCTGTGCCTACCCGTCCTTGGTCACACATTGCTTTGGATTTTGTCACAGGTCTCCCACCATCTGAAGGTAACACTGATACTCCGGCAGACATTGATCACCTTGTTAACAATACTGCCGATATGTTACATTCCGCCTTGGATGCGGTCGCTCCTCTGAGGAAGAGGGTTTCTTATCTTAGGAGCTCAGCTCCCTGGTATAATTCACATATTCGCATGCTGAAGCAGAATGCACGTAAAATGGAAAGGAGGTGGTACTCCTGTAAATCTGCAGACTCCCATCGTGCCTGGAGAGATAGTTTAATAGTCTACAAAAGAGCCCTACGCAGAGCTAGAACATCTTATTATTCTTCGCTAATAGAAGAGAACAAACATAACCCACGTTTTCTGTTCAGCACTGTAGCCAGGCTGACAAAGAGTCACAACTCTGTTGGTCCATGCATTCCTGCTACTCTCAGTAGTGAAGACTTTATGAGCTTTTTTAGTGGGAAAATAATCAAAATTAGAGATGAGATCGGCCAGGCCCAGCTGTCGGCGGCTGTGAACGTCCCTGCAGCTTCGTTGATTTCTTCCGTTTCTGATTTGACTCTGGACTGTTTTTCTCCTGTGGGCCTCTCTGAGTTGACCTCAACTATCAGTAAAGCTAAACCATCTACATGTCTGTTGGATCCCATCCCAACTCGACTGTTCAAGGATGTTATGTCCTCTATTGGTATATCAATTTTGGATCAGATTAACCTATCTCTACAATTAGGATATGTGCCACAGGTTTTTAAAGTTGCAGTCATTAAACCTTTGCTCAAGAAACCATCCCTTGACCCGGACATCTTGGCAAACTATAGACCAATATCCAACCTTCCATTTATCTCTAAAATTCTGGAAAAAATAGTTGCTAGCCAGTTAGGAGAACACCTGCATAGAATGATCTATTTGAGGTCTTTCAGTCAGGGTTTAGAACTCATCATAGCACAGAAACTGCACTGATTAGAGTCTCCAACGACCTCCTCATGGCCTCAGACAATGGATTAGTTTCTGTCCTTGTTCTGCTGGACCTCAGTGCTGCTTTTGATACTGTTGATCACGGCCTTTTGCTGCATAGATTGGAGCACACTGTTGGAATTAAAGGGACAGCATTAGGCTGGTTTAAGTCATACTTATCTGACAGGTTCCAGTTCGTCCATGTTAATGACGTTTCTTCTACACGGACTAGGGTCTGCTATGGCGTCCCACAGGGTTCAGTTCTGGGACCAATCCTTTTCACTTTATACATGTTGCCCTTGGGAAAAATTATCCAGAGCCATGGCATAAACTTTCATTGCTACGCTGATGATACGCAGCTGTACTTATCTATGAAACCAGAGGAAACAAAACCTTTGGCTAAACTTCAAGGGTGTCTTAATGACATTAAGTCCTGGATGTCCTCTAACTTTTTGCTTCTAAACTCGGATAAAACAGAGGTTATTGTCTTTGGTCCCAAACACCTGAGGAATGGATTGACTGGGTTTACGCTGGCTTCCAGCACAGTTGTGAAAAACCTTGGAGTCATTTTTGATCAGGATATGTCATTTAAGCAGCATATTAATCAGGTTTGCAAGACTGCCTTTTTTCATCTCCGAAATATTGCCAAGATTAGGAGCATCCTCTCCCAGGGATGATGCCGAAAAATTAATCCACGCGTTTGTTAGCTTCTAGACTGGATTACTGTAATGCGTTGTTAGCAGGATGTCCGAAAAGCTCGCTAAATAGCCTTCAATTGATCCAGAACGCAGCAGCGAGGGTGCTGACAGGAATCCGCAAGCGAGATCACATCTCTCCCGTGTTAGCCTCCCTCCATTGGCTTCCCGTGAAATTTAGAATTGAATTTAAAATTCTGCTTCTCGCATATAAGGCCCTTAATGGCCTAGCTCCGCGCTATTTACAAGACTTGATAGCATGTTATGCTCCTAATAGAGCTCTCCGCTCTCAGAGTGCAGGATTACTCGTCGTTCCTAGAATATCTAAAAGTAGGTTTGGAGGACGGGCCTTCTGCTACCAGGCACCTTTTTTATGGAACCAGCTACCAGTTTGGGTTAAGGAGGCTGATACCATCTCCATTTTTAAAACTAAATTGAAAACATTTCTGTTCAGTAAAGCCTACAATTAGTCTAAACTATAGTGTGTAGGGGCTAATAGTTATAACTATAGTTGTAGTAGTAAGACTTGAGTAGCTCGTCTTAATCACAGCTTCGTCATAGTTATGCTGCTATAGGCCTACGCTACAGGGGGACACCAACATGATCTGCTGAGTGGTGTCTCCACTGCTCTTCTCCTTTTTTCTTCCCTTTCTTCCTCCCTTCCTCCTCCTCCTCCAGCTCATTTATAATTATTTGGGAGCACCCTGTTACTGAAACTGTGCTCCATTTTCTTTGCTTTCCTGTGGTTTGTTGTGCTGGTTTTCTCCCCTTTTTCTTTCTGTGTATTTGCAGGCCAGAGTTTCCTGGGTTTCATGCTGACTTGCAGTTCCATCCTCTGTCCATCCCGGGGTTCTCCTCCACTTGTGTTTGGGTGCCGACTGGCGTGGTGATCGGCGACCTGGTCCTCTGGCCATCTCATCCCAGTGCTGCTGCCTCCATCTGTTTATGTTTTATATATCGCATCCTTTTGCTTGAAATCCTACCCTTCTCTTTTCTTAAACCCAAACCCCTTCCTCCCTCCCCCCCCCTCCTCCCCCTTTTCTCGCACACACCTCACCTACACCCCACCCGCACATTATTGATACTCAAGAGCCTATCATGGCTCATTACGCTGAACACACGCCCAAGGGCCCTCCATAGCCCATTTGCATTCACCCTACAACAATTCCACTACTTCTTTATTATTATTTTTTACTTTTTCTGTGCTCTCCTCTCTCTGTCCTACATCCTCTTTCTGTCCTCCATCTTCTCTCTGTCCTACATCCTCTCTCTGTCCTGTCTCCCCTCTTTTCTTTCTCTGCCCGGCTGGCCTTCGGCAGGAAGGTCCCCCCATATGAGCCAGGTCCTGCTCAAGGTTTCTTCCTCTTAAAGTGGAGTTTTTTCCTTGCCACTGCCACTGTTTGGTATAAAGGTTTTTTTTCTCCCTACGTGGGAGTTTTTTACCTGCCATTATCATTGATTGGATTTAATTATATATTCTTAGTTGATGATATTTGCTCGGGGGTCATGCTCTGGGTCTCTGTAAAGCGCCGAGAGACATTGTCATTGTAACAGACGCTATATAAATAAAATTGAATTGAATTGAATTGAATTGATACTCACCATTGTAGACAGATTCTCCAAATGTGTCCACTATGTACTTCTACTCAAGCTTCCCTCTGCTATCGAGACTGCTAAACTACTCATCCAGCATGTTTTCAGGTTTCATGCACTCCCCAGTGACATTGTTCCGGACCGAGGCCCCCAGTTCACATCCAAAGTTTGGTGGGATTTTTGTAAGTCAGTGGGCACTACAGCCAGCCTCTCCTCTGGCTACCATCCCCAGACTAACGGCCAGACAGAAAGAGCCAACCAGAGCCTGGAGTCAGCCCTGCGGTGTGTTGCAGCTAACCACCCGGCCTCTTGGATCGAACACGCTCACAACTCCCAACTCACCAGCTCCGCAACAGGTATGTCTCCTTTCATGTGCTGTTTTGGCTATCAACCCCCCCCCCCCGTTTCCCGACCAGGAGCAATCTGTGGCCACCACGTCGGTGAGAGCACACGTCAGACGCTTGCGGGAGGTGTGGAGGACCACCAGAGCTGCACTTACTCGCACGGCGGAAAGGAATAAACGGCTGGCCGACTGTCATCGATCCCCGGGCCCCCGAATACCAACCTGGACAGATGGTGTGGCTCTCGTCCCGCGACCTTCCCCTGCAGACTGAATCGCGTAAACTGTCGCCTCGCTTAATTGGTCCGTTTTCCATCCTCAAGATTGTTAATCCCTCTGCTGTCATGCTCAAGCTCCCAGCCTCCCTCAAGATTCACCTCACCTTCCACGTCTCCCTTCTGAAGCCTGTTTCCTCCAGTGACCTGAGCCCTCTGGCTGTCGCTCGTCCTCCCCCCAGGCTCATCGACGACCACCCAGCTTTCTCTGTGTCCAGGATCCTGGATGTGCAGCCCCAGAGTCGGGGTTTCCAGTACCTGGTCAACTGGGAAGGCTATGTCCCTGAGGAGCGCTCCTGGATTTCTCAGAGGCTCATACTGGACGACTTGCTGCTGAGGGACTTTAATGCGGTGCACCCGGACAAGCCTGGTAGGACGCCCGGTGGCGTCCGTTGAGGTGGGGGTAGTGTGGTGATCCTGACTTCCTCAGAGGCCGCTCCCCTCCCCCGCCTGTGGCACTGAGGCTGATCACTTCCACCTGCTGCCAATCTACTTACTGGGTTATAAAACCACTGCAGACTTTAGCCTCAGCGCCAGAGTATTGTCGCCCATGCAGAGAGACTTCCTCGTTCTTCACACCAGCCCACAGATTGATACTCTCCCTCGTTTTCCCCTGCATATTGGATTACCTTCATTCCTGCACCTAGCTCGTCAATAAACCTTGTCTAACCGCTTCCTTTGTCTAGCTGCTTTTGGGTTCAGTTCCTCCAGCGTGTCACAAGAGGTCTGTTTCAGAAAGAAGTTTCAACAAACTCTGAGTCAAAAAACGAACCCAGTCAACAAGGAAACTGAGTTTTTGGTTTCAGAACAGTTGTTCAGAATTGGTTCAATCAACTCTGAGTATGTTGACCCTGAGTTACAAAGACTATAAAAAAACTATCATCAATGGAGCTCTGCGACCATGATTCACCAACGGAAGAGATTTTCCTGCTCTCCTTCAGTCATGTGACTTTCTGCAGAAACGTTATATGGCAGAAGAAGAAAACACTGAAGTAGTTGAAGTATTAAACCCTTTTCTAACATTAACAAAGAAAAACAATTGAAGTGGAAGAAGAATACTAATAAACTTATGTTAAATAGTTAACGATATCAGTTTCAGTCAGGTAGGTAACCCAACATCAATCTTTGATGACTTTCACAACAGTAGCGAATGAGAGAGACAAAAAAAGAGAAAAACACAAAACAAAACTTAAAATTTAAAAAAGAATTATTAGTGTATGTGTTTGTGTGTGTGTGTGTGTGTGCTGGGAGTTCCTCAGCCAGGCTGCTTTTCTCTCAGCTCTGCCATTCACTTTCTTAAAGGGCCCAGTCTATGTTCAGCATCCTCATTGTTATTAAGGAAAATAAGATTTGCAAATAAATGATGACTAATGAGGGCAACACGGTGGCTTGGTGGTTAGCGCTGTTGCCTCACAACAAGAAGGTTCCTGGTTTGAACTTCAGCAGGGGCCTTTCTGTGTTGAGTTTCCATGTTCTCCCTGTGCTTGTGTGGGTTTCCTTCAGATACTCCTGCTTCATCCCACAGTCCAAAGACATGCATGTCAGGTTAATTGGTGGTTCTAAATTGCCCGTAGGAGTGACTGTGAGCGTGAATGGTTGTTTGTCTATGTGTGGCCTTGCAATGTTCTGGGTCCCTGTGACCCTGCAGAGGATTAAACAGGCATAGATAATGGGTGAATGGATAATCACTAATGAAATAAAATAAGGTATTTTATGTCAAGTATGGGCACATGACGGGTGGTATTTGTGATGCACAGAATAAGATCTTGTAGGTCTACATAAGTTATGTAACTCTGCAAAAAACGGTGGTGTTTTAAAAAGAATGAATTAGGTATCATGAATGTTACGGCTGGCTTGACTCTGTTTACGTTCCCTTCACAAATGTGACATGTCGTCCTTCAGATGTCTCCAAAATGTGTGTTATATGATTGATTGTCTGATGAAATTGGACTCTTTTCAGCTTCATGAAGGGGAGGAGACAAAAAGAAACTTGGGGTATGAAGTAAACCTGCTCCCAATCAGAATCAGAATCAACTTTATTGCCAGGTACAATTTTACACATACGAGGAATTTGTTGTGGCGATGATGGTAAATATATATACACAAACTGTTTTTTGCATTAGGGGCAGAGTGACCAAGAGTGATGTGACATGAAAATGTGCAAATGAACAGGTAGTGCAGACTGAGCGTTAATGTAACGCATAGTGTTCTGAGTTCTGTCAATGTGACAGCAGTGTCAGAGTCAGAGGTGGAGAGTGGGGGGTGTCGGGGGGTTCCGGGTCTTATTGATAAGACTGACAGCAGATGGGGAAAAACTGTTCTTGTGGCGTGAGGTTTTGGTCTTGATGGTCCGCAGCCTCCTGCCAGAGGGGAGTGACTCATAGAGTTGGTGTCCGGGGTGGGAGGGATCAGCCACAATCTTTCCTGCAGGCCTCAGGGTCCTGGAGGTGTCCAGGTCCAGGTCTCAGGGTCCTGGAGGAGTCCAGGTCCAGGTCTCAGGGTCCTGGAGGAGTCCAGGTCCAGGCCTCAGGGTCCTGGTCCAGGTCCAGTCTCAGGTCCAGGTCCAGGTCTCAGGGTCCTGGAGGGTCCAGGTCCAGGTTCCAGGCCTCAGGGTCCTGGAGGAGTCCAGGTCCAGGTGGTCCATGATGAGAGATGGGAGATTGCAGCCAATCACCTTCTCAGCTGACTGAATGACACGCTGCAGCCTGCTCTTGTCCTTGGCGGTGGCAGCAGCGTACCAGATGGTGATGGAGGAGGTGAGGATGGACTCAATGATGGCTGAGTCAGACTGAATTTCTGCAGCTGCCTCAGGAAGATACATCCTCTGCTGTGCTTTCTTGATGAGGGAGCTGATATTCAGCTCCCACTGAAGGTCCTGGGAGATTACAGTTCCCAGGAAGCAGAAAGACTCCACAGTGTCAATAGTGGAGTCACAGAGGGTGATGGGGGGCAGGGGGGGCTGAGTTCTTCTTATAGTCCACAACCATCTCCACTGTCTTTAGAGCATTGAGCTCAAGGCTGTTCTGGCTGCACCAGGTCACCAGGTGGTCAACCTCCCACCTGTAGGCGGAACTCGTCACCATCAGAGATGAGTCCGATGAGGGTGGTGTCATCTGTAAACTTCAGGAGCTTGACGGACTGGTGACTGGAGGTGCAGCTGTTAGTGTACAAGGAGAAGACCAGAGGAGGAAAGAACACCGCCCTGGGGGGATCCAGTACTGATGGTCTGTGGGTTCCAGATGTGTTTTCCCAGCTTCGCATACTGTTTCCTGTCAGACAGGAAGTCTGTGATCCACCTGCAGGTGGAGTCAGGTACGCTCAGCTGGGAGAGTTTCTCCTGTAGCAGAGAAGGGATGATGGTGTTGAAAGCAGAGCTGAAATCCACAAACAGAATCCTGGCGTACGTTCCTGAGGAGTCCAGGTGCTGGAGGATGAAGTGGAGAGCCAGGTTGACAGCATCGTCTACAGACCTGTTGGCTCTGTAGGTGAACTTCAGGGGGTCCAGGAGAGGGTCAGTGATGGCTTTGAGATGTGAGAGCACAAGGCGCTCAAAGGTCTTTATGACCACAGAGGTCAGGGCGACGGGTCTGAAGTCGTTAAGTCCTGTGGTCCTTGGTTTCTTGTGGACGGGGATGATGGTTGAGGTCTTGAAGCAGGCTGGCACGTGACAGGTCTCCAGTGAGGTGTTAAAAATGTCTGTGAACACTGGAGACAGCTGATCAGCACAGTGCTTCAGGGAGGATGGGGAGATAGAATCCGGTCCAGCTGCTTTTCTGGGTTTCTGTCTCCTAAAGAGTTTGTTGACGTTCCTCTCATAAATGGAAAGAGTCGTCACTGAGGGGGGTGGGAAGGGTGGGGCCATTAAGCTGGGCGTTGGTGGAGATGGCTGGAGCTGTTGGGAGGGGTTGTGGGGGTGGATGGTTGCAGGACTGTCCTTTTGTTTTTCAAAACGACAGTAGAACTGGTTCAGGTCGTTGGCTAGGCGTCGATCATTGATGGAGTGGTCCTTTCCAGACAGACGCAGAGTCGTTAGCTGAGAACTGGTGTTGGAGCTTCTCAGAGTACAGTCGTTTAGCTTCTCTCACCGCCTTAATAAACTTGTATTTCGCCTCTCTGAATCTGTCTTTGTCTCCCCTCCTGAAGGCCTCTTCCTTTGCCAACCTTAGCTGTCTGAGTTTGGCTGTGAACCAGGGTTTGTCGTTGTTGTTACTCACCCTGGTGTATGATGGGACACAACAGTCTTCACAGAAGCTGATGTATGACGTCACAGCCACGGTAACAGACTCCAAGTATGAGTTACCTCGCTTTGTGAAAACAGATTCAACTTAGTCAGAGTTTCTACGTGACCCGCTTTCTGAAACAGACCCCAGAAGCCTCAGAATTCCAGTAACGATTGACCAAAATTCAGACTTCAAGGAATTAAATCTATTTCCTATTGAGGTAAAGAAGACAAGCTTGAGCAACAACTTAGCCAATGAATAAGAGTAATTTGATAAATTCAGTGACCAGTTTCACTTTATACACAAACCTTAAGATGAACTGAGCTTGAAAATTCAGCAGGATAAGTTTTCTGCTCTGTTTCCCACAGTTTTTTTTTTTTTTTTTGCCACCTTTTTCCATCTGCAGCAGGTGTTTTACATATTAAAAAAAAAAAAAAAAAAAAAAAAGACGCTCACATACAACACTTGCATTATGGGACGTCTCGGTTATAACGGCAGGTTTCTGGTGAGACAGCAGCTTTCCGGCCAAGCAGCCAATTACCAGATGTTTTTAATATCAGAACACTCATGCACATCACAAGAAACACAATATCGATTTTGCTTCCTGGTTAAAAATTGTGTTCTCTGTTCAGAAGACCCCAAATCTGCTTATCTTGCAGGCAGACAGAATCAACAGAGGGACTAAAATGAATAAATAAAAAAACCAACAGTGGGCAGAGATACAAACAGTGTAAGCTTTGGATTATGATTTGAATAATTGCAACCCTTATGACCCCAGCTGCTGTTTCTCATCGCATACTCACTGATCTGAAAATAGCTGGAAAACAATAAATAAACATCATCTGTCTGAGTCGCAGGACAGCTCTCTCTTTAAGTCTTTTTGAATTGTGTAATTCTTCCTGCTGTGATCTCCATTATTGCTGCTTCACAGTGAATCAGTGAAGCAAAGCGACTTTCAAATTCAAATCATTTCTAAAGCACCGCATTCAATTTTATGATTAAACAAGCTAGAAATATTATAGATGCCCCAGTCCTCCCGGGGTGGGGTGACGGTGGGGTGGGGGCCTACAGAAATTAGATTTTTACACCGCAAAGGTTTCCTGTGAAGAATAAAAAGGTTTCTGTTTGTCGCCTCTTCTTAGACCAGAGATTTTGTCTTCCACTTGCCAGACAGGGTATTTTGTTGCGATCAGTGTTTCAGCGTATAAACTGTCACTTTAAAACTGTCGCAGAACTGAAGAGGATGTTTCTTCAAAGGAGAGCATGATGCCTGAGTTAATTATTTAAAGCGATGAGGCAAACACCATGTATACTGCACTCGAATGTAGGTGCATTAAATGTGAGCACATGTTGACTCAGAAACATCTGAAAGCAAGCGCTAGGAATTAGTTTGTGTTTTACACATGTATGCAAATCTAATTGTACAGCAGACTGTGCTCCTTCTGAGCTCTTCTTCTATCTACAAATGCAGATGGCAACGTACAATTCCAGACATGTGCAAAGAGCTTAATTGTCCCTGAAATGGTTCGTTTGACAACATAATTGTGGTCTTTCCATAAAATTCAAGCTAAATACAGAGATTCCCCATGGTGTGATGTAAATGCTGTGAGAGGAAGGTAATTTTCTTTTTGTGCCTCCAATCCTATTGCCTCACTACTGCATGTGTAAAGTGTCCTTTTGATAGACTCCTTGAAAGTGTTTTGACTGAAACTCAGGCTAACTTAGACTTTTGGTAGCTTGAGTCATCGACAGCTTGTTTTTAAATAAACATGCCGCACAGCTAACGCAATGACTAATGAAGCAAAGTTGAAAATAGCCTGTGATTCCAGGCCAATTTTTTTTTTCCCTTCAAAGCAGATACAGTTGTGCTCAAAATATAGCAGAGTGTTTAAAAGAAGTGAGTAAAGCTCAAAATCCTTATCATAAGTTTTAGTTCCAAACAACAAATGCACTGGGAACATTGAACATTTTATTCTAAATCAAAACACAAAGAACAATTCATCAAATCTGTTATTACTTTACAGAAAGTGAAAAAAAAAAAAGGAAATTTAGGCTGTTCAAAAAATAGCAATGTCTGTATTTTTTCTTGACTAATTCAAACATTGACTGTATAAACTAAGACATGCTTGAAGATTTAGCTTTATTGTGAATCACAGAACAAAAATCACTGTGAACTAGTTTATTGATTGAATTGTGGTCTGAAGCTCTTCTCTTAGAGCAGTCACCCTCCCACTACCCCATTAGTATCGAGTCTGCCCCCGGACAAAATTAAGACGGTCTAAATTTAAGTATGGAAGATCCCCACCCCCCACCCCCCTCCAATGTGATTCATGTTGAACCAGGAAATTGACTGAGGACAGAAAAACAGTGATCAAATGTGGATTGTTAAACATCAGATCTCTCTCTTGAACTAAAATGGGATAAATCAATAAAGACATTGTTTTTGATTTTTTTTAAAAAAAAGCTCTATTTGTAAATTATTTAATAATCAATCACCATTTTGACCATCTCTGTCTTACAGAAACATGGTTACAGCAAGAAGATGATATTAGTCTGAATGATGCAGCTCCATCTACTCATACTTATCTCATTAAACTTCTGGGAGTCTCCCTCCGTCGATTCTACCTTAGAGTTCCCTCAGCTCTTTTTCATCTTGGTTTACATCTATCCATCCATTATTTATGCCCGCTTAATCCTCTGCAAGGTCATAGGGATCTGCTGAAGTCTATCCCAGCTCTCTTCAGGCGAAAGGCAAGGGTCCATCCTGGACAGGTCACCAGTCCATCGCAGGGTATACATCCACCCAGAAGCAAATCCTAAAGCAACCACTGATCACATCAAAAAAAGAAAAAAAAAGGAAAATCTGAAACTCATCTCTCCTGACTCTCAACCACTGATCACTTGACAGATGCCTTAAAGGATACCAGCAGTATGTTTCCTGCACCACTTGTCACAGGAAGACACTGCATAAATGTTATGGATCAATTCCTGGTGCATCCATGGCTCTCCCCCCTTTCAGCTCTGCTGTTCATCACACCATCTCGCTGGAACCTGCCTACACCCCAGACATAAAAAGAACAGAAAAAAGTTGTCAAAAACATCCAGCAGTGGACTAGTGACAGCACTTTTCCACCTCCATCAATGAGCAGGTGGACACGGTGCCTTCATACATACACACATACAAGGATATTCTTCATTGGCACCGAACCTGGGAAGAAGGAGGTCAACAGGGAGTTCAAGCAAAATGTAAAGGTGAGGTATAAAAACAAGGTGGTCAAGAATTGGTCTCCTCCTTCATGTACACTGAAACTGAACTCTCCGTCAACACGGAGGAGGTGGTGAGAGCCCTCAAAATAATCAAGTTGAGCACAACAGCTGGCCCAGGCAATATTAGTGGTCGCGCGCTGCACAAAACAGCTGGGGGTGGGGGTGTGTTTCAGCACCTGTTTCAGAGATCTATGGACAGTATCACAGTTCCACTATGGTCCACATCCCAGTGAAGATCTCAGTTAAGTCACTTAATGACCTCATGACTGTGGCTCTCAGCTCACTTCTTATGAAGGCCATGGAGGGGGTGACAAAGAACGACATGATCAAAATGACCAAACCACTTATGGACCCTTTCCAGTTTGCGTACTGGGAAGGCAGAAGGTCGATGATGTCAAAATATTCATCAGTGCACAAGCATTTTGACCTCCCCAACACCTCAACCAGGCTCCTGTTTTCAGACTTCTCATCTCAGTGCTCAAATGGCGGACCCGGTCCACTTGCAGAACTAAATGAGGTCACTTTCAGATCCAGAGGAAATTGAAAAGTAGTTTTTAGTTGACTTCTGGGAGAGTCAATAGCAACTTGAGAGTAGGAAACATTGGCAATCGGACCTATTGGCCCTATTGGCATTGATCTGATTGCCTATTCAATAGCCAATCAGATCAATTCATGTGCATTGCGAGCTGGGGGAAAAAAGGACAAGCCTCTCATAGGGCGCAGTGTACACACTCACTAAAGAGACTGACAGGGAGACGCCAGGAGGACGGTTTTGACGGATAGTGGAGAAGACGGGGAGAGATGGAAAGAACGATAGGAAGAGAAAGATGGCTTTATCTGCTTGTAAAAACAGAAAGGAAAATAGTGAAAACCGGTCGTTAAAAGAGGACTGGACAATCCATAAGTGTTCATTTTGCTTGCGCGCAGCAACAAGCCTGCATGCCTTAAACTGTATGCACCGAAATAATTGGTCTGCTGCCCCCTGCTGACCAATATGTTGCATTGATGTAGGAAAAAACTGATAATAAATTAATACGTTTAATTAATAATAAGTTAAAAATATTATTGTACTTCATGTGATTTAAAAGTTAGCTGTATACTCAGGTGAATACAACTAGCCTACTAAACTAGTTGGCTAAATATCCCACTGTATAATACACACATTTACTATCAGCACATAAACAAAGCAAAGGCCAGCTAAATAAAGCTATTACATATTGCGATAAACCTGCTGACCCAGGCTTGGGGACATTTGGTCAAACTGGACCCCCTAGAACTCTAATTGAACACCACTGGTCTACAACCACACATCCTCACACCTGCTTCCACCTGGACGACCAGCTCACTCTGTGGATCATCACCTTCCTGACCTACAGGACTGAGAGTGCTGGTCAAAAACACACACTCAGGCCTCTCCTTTACTTCCACTTCTCTCTCCAGGGCTGTGCACTGTCACCTTTGCTGTTCATTGTGCACACGGATGACTGCAGATCCACCCACTCAGACTGTTATCTGGTTAAGTACACAGATGCTCTCTGGCTCCTCACTCCACCACAGCTCTGTGCTTGATGAGCCTGTACAGTGGTGTGATGATGCTTCCCCGGAGCTAAACGTGGAGAAGATCAAGGACATGGTGGTGACCTTCTGCAACAAGCAAAGAGAGCTGGTGACAGAAACCTTCAGCACAATCCATGGGCAGACTGGAGGTGGTGGAAAAGTACAAATACCTGGACGCAATCTTTGATTGCACCCTAAAGTTTGCCTCCAACTAGAAGGACGTACTGCAATGATGCCAGCGGCAGCAGTATCTTCTGAGGAACTCAACAGCTTTAGGTCAACGAGGACATCCTCAGGACTTTTTGTTACTCTTTCATCGAGTCTCCTCACATTCTCCATTGTCTGCTGGTATCAGTCCATCAGCCTGCAGCACAGAAACCGTCTTCACAGCGCGGTGAAAGTTTGTTTTAAAGACCACTTAGAACAGTGGTTCTCAACTGGTCCAGCTCCAGGACCCAGCATCACCCTTAATGACAAGCCCTGATCCAAATCAAGGAAAATTTCCAACTTCTTAAATGTATTGAATGAAAAGATCATGCAGTTTGAATCGGAGGTAGAATATACAGAATGCCAACACTGGTGAACCAAAATGGCAAAAACCAAAATGACTTCAAGTGGATAATATTCCATTTGATGCTCAATTAGCTGCATTTTAATTAAATCCAAAACACTTCACTTCAGTAACTTCAGCCTTTTTTAACAGACTCAACATGAACAAACATGAAATAAAAAAATGCAACCACTGAGTAGTAGTTTTAAAAAGAACTCAAATATGTAGCATTTGCTGAGTACCCACTTCCTGAATAAATAACAATTTCCTATTAAAACTATCTAGTCACTTATTTAAGCATTAATCATAAGGCTGACATAACAATCAAAACATTTCAGTAACAGCCATTTTTAAGACTCAGTGTTTTTATGCACAAACATGAAATAAAACAGTTCAACCAATGAGCGGTAGTTTCAAAAAGAACTCAAAATATATAGTTTTAGCTGAATAACCACTCACTGACCTTTGTCTTCAAGATAAGAAAATCCATATCTCATATATTCATCGTATCTGTGTTTCACCAACATATGCTCAACATATGGAAACAAACTCTGCAGGTCTATTTCTATGGTGTGAACTGGCGGGTGTCAACTTGCATTATCGCCATCTATTGTTAAGGAGTATGAATGACACGCAGTTTTTTTTCTTTAGCATTTCCTTCCCCAGACAAAGGCCCACAACCCATTAAAAATGGGTCTGCGACCCACTTTTGGGTCGCGACCCACCAGTTGAGAACCACTGACTTAGAGCACTTCCCGCCTCCAAACTCTCAGGACCAGGATGCAGGATTCTCCTGGACCCCTCCTATGCTTTGTTCCCAGAGTTTGTGTAGTTCCCCTCAGGACCAGGATGCAGGACACAGAAAAGGAAAATGACTTTCGTTCCCAGGGCCATTCAGCTCCTCAACTCTTCCTCCACGCCCCTCTGCATTAAACACTCCTCCTCCTCGATGCTCATAAACTGTCCTGTGTGCTTTTAATTGCTCATTAAAGACAAATAACATTTTTGGATTGAATTCCTAGAGGTACAGGTTGAGGGAGTGGGGTAGCTGCAGTTCGTAATTCTGGTTTATCATTCAACCTTAGCTTATGAACATAGTTATACCTCCTGCTTGGTTCCTTCCCCTTCACTCCTTATGACGGACAGTACAATAGTGCAGTGGTAGGTACCGGCACATAGCAAGACGGTTCAGTTGGAACTTCCTGTGTGGAGTTTGCATGTTCTCCCTATGCATGTGTGGGTTTTTCCTGTACACCTCAAGTTTCCTCCCACCGCAAAGAAATGCTGTTTATGCTAAGTGGTAACAGTTAATCCCATCTAGGTTTCATATACACTGACATTAGTGTAATTTGATTACAGGAACAATAGGAGTATTTATACGGATAATTCAGGCAATTAAATAAATCAATGTTGTTCACATGTGTGGCAGTAAGAGAAAGGTGTTCGCGCTGTAAAACCAGCTTGAGTGGTCCCTGGACTAGAAAGTCATTATATAAGCATGTTGTTGTTGTAATATTTAGTTGTAGAACCATTTTTTCGGAGAGTTTCTTCACATCTATGTTGTATGGAGTCAACCAGCTCCTGTCACCTGTGAACAGACAGTTGGACTACATTCCACAGTTCATCAGCATTTCTTGGTTTTGCCTCAGAAACAGCATTTTTTTATGTCACCCCACAAGTTTTCTATTGAGTTCAGGAACAGGGCTGGCCACTCCATAACCTTAATCTAGTTGGTCTAAAACCAAGGTGCTGCTCACTCACTGGTGTGTTTGGGGTCATCTTCTTGAAACACATTTCAATTGCATTTCCTCTCCAGCATAAAGCAACATGACCTGTTCAAGTATTTTGATGTATTCAAACTGATCCATGATCCCCAGTATGTGATAATTAGGCTCAGACACCATAGTATGAAAAAACATCCCCATATCAGGATGCTTGCACCACCATGCTTCACTGGCGTTAGTGTGCTGTGACTTGAATTCAGTGTTTGAGGGTTGTCTGAAAAACTAACCAGTGAGAGAACCATCTTGCTTTTATCAGTCCACAGAATGTTGCTCTATTTCTCTTTAAACCAGTCAGTGGTTACAATCTACCAGTGTGCACTTTGGTAACCTTTGTAACCTTTTTTCAACACTGGGACTCTGTGGGGGCTTCATGTAAGTGTCTTTTAATTGCAACAGTACTCACAGGTAACTTTAGATCTCCTTTGATCACTGTGGAGCTGGTTAGTGGATTAGTCTTTGTCACTATGGATATTCTCCCTTTTCTGTTTTCCTCCTCATCTTTCTGATTTTGGTTGCCATTTTAAAGCATTTGAGATGACTGCCTATTGTTTTATTCAAAGTCCAATATTCCTTTAATCTTCAGCTGTTCACAGGTGCCAGAAGTTGGTGGACTCCATGCAACACAGATGTAACGCAGTCCTCAGAGACAGTGGTTATACAAATAAATATTAGTTCAGTGATTCGCTATATAGATAAATCTTCAAGCATTTCTCAGTTTATCCAATAAATGTTTGAGTTTATAAAGAAAAATGCAGAAACTGCATTTTACTTAACAGCATCTTTTTTCTTCACTTTGACTAAAGTAATAACAAAACTAATGAAACATGTTTTTATCTGGTATAGAATGTGCAGTGGTCCCGATGCATGTGCATGTTTGGAAATAAAAGCTATTATCAGGATTTTGAACTACATTTACATTTTTACTCACACTGTTATGATTCTGAACACTGAATCGGTCCGTATAGCTCTCAGTGAAGCCCGGATGCTTTGGTCGTCAGTACACCAGCTCCTTTTGCTAACAAGACAGTACTTAGCCTTTTAAGCCAGAGATGAAGCGTTGAGCTTTTCAATCATCTCGAACGATGCATTAGTACACATTACTCATTTTAACTGCCCTTCTCTCTCATTGCTTATGATCTTTCTTCAAAGATCTCTTGGTCTCTTGCAGAGGGAGGCCTTGGGCATGAGCTGTCAGGTGTATGTTACCAGGCAGTGCATTTTATCACAAATCATAGTCTCTACCTAAAAATTAACCAATTAGATTTAGTTCCTTATAAACTAAACCAAGAAAGTGTGTTTAACCCCAACCAAGTGGTCTAAATCTAAATCTGAAAAGCATGAAAGCATTTCTATGAATGTTTTCTATGAAGTTAGTTTGTGATGGGCGCTTCTAGATCGCTTGAGTCGCCTGAGCCCTGAAAGTGGTCAAAGATTTCCTGATGTCAATCTTCTCTCGGAATTTGAGGGCAGAGTTGCCAGTTTTTTACGGTGAATGTAAACGGGTCGCTCATTTGTAGCAGCTTTTTGACCCAGTCTAGCTTTTCAAGATCATTTTACGGCGGGTCTGTTATTTACCCATGCACATACTGTACATACAAGTCAAGATTATCTCTTTAATTCTTTTCATGTAAAAAAAAAAAAATATCAGTTTCAGTTTAATTTGAAGGAATATTTACTGACGTTAGGAAGACTGGCCTGGCTCTCATGGTCTCCAGTAAATCTGGACAGGGTAAAAGCTTCCACCTCCACACCTTTAGGGGACTCCACTGAGCTTAAAATGGCAAATGTTCATTTGTGCTGCTTTAAATTAAAAATCAGGCTGTTAGGTAACTTCTCTAGCATTAAAATGAAGAGGTCCAAGCAATTAGTTTAAAGGGTAGGCAAGGTGAAATCAAGTCATTTTATCACTGTTCCACTGTCGGTGAAGGCACATATAAATTAGGACATTGTAGTTTATACACATGTTTATGCACTGATTGACAAGGTTTTTGAAGATTTATTGATATTCCCAAACCTTAATTTTGTTGGCTCTCAGGAGGATAAGAACTAAATAGCATTTCATATGAGTGTGTCTAAAGTTTTCATGCACAAGGTAGTTTGCATTAACAGAGGAAATAATACCTTTTATTTTATGAAGACTCATAATTAATTTCCTCAACAATTTTAAATATATGTTTATGTATGTAATTATGTAATTCTCCATCCTACTTGCAGAGCTGTTACTAAAGTCAAGACTAGTGTTAATCATTTTTTATTGCAGTAAAAAATGATCCAATTAGAATGAACACTGAATATTTGCTAAATATTATCCTGCTCATTAATTTTTAATTTCACTGAACTGTTTCAGAAGATTACCTAATTTTAGTGAAGGTATGCAAGTTTAGCATAAAGAAAAAAAAAAACACTCTGTAAAATCTTTGTGATAATAGAGATAATAATACGTTGGAATATTATCGTCCATCATGATGACAGACAGCTGTTTTCCTAGTTGTGGCGTGAACTTTGTGAGCTCTGTATGAGCTCTTTGTGTAAATTTCCCTTTAGACGTTAATGGGTTTTTCTCTACTGTTACATAATATACATATAATTACTCTAGATGCTACAACAAATGATCTTTCTGCTTTGAACAGTCTCAAATGCTGCTGTGAGATCACTGGCAGCAGCTGGAGACACAAATCATAGTTGTGTCAGTTTCATCTTTACTGTCTCAGTAAAACATGTTTGTCATGCCGCCTCACATCGTAACAGATAAGGGACGATGGCAACTCCCAACTGATGTCTCAAAGGGCAGTTTCTTTTCAGCTTTCAAGGATGAAACATCTTGACTTTAATGAAACAGGCCTTCACTATGTGTTGGGTTTAATTCTAGTGCATTTAATGACAAATTGACACCATCTTTGAGACAATGATAATTCGTTGTTAGGAATGACCGCTGTTGACCATAAACTGACCAGACCAAACTGCTCTTAATTCTTCCAACATGATTGGTGTTAGAAGTCAGACCCATTGTTGTCCCCCGTTCCCCTACTTCCTCAGAAATCATAAGCTTTGTGTTCTGAATTAATTGCTCTTTGAAGCGAGGAAGCATGCGTGCATTATTATTATGATGAGCTATGCCGTAACACCATTCCTTACATTTTCTAAAAAAAGAAGCACTTTTGGAACTGCACTAATTTTATTTTTTACATCTAATCAACAGCAATATGAAAGTTGAACAGTCTGGTTCAGAGGAGTGCCGGAGGGAAAACCTTTTTAGGTTGAGACATTTTGGCAGCTTAAAGATTTTTGTCTCAGATATTTGGATAAAAAAAAGAAGAAAAATTGAATCTTCATATACATAACTGGTATTACATCCAGACTGTGAACATGAAGGAGCCAGCAAAATGTAATATGTATTCAGAGGCAGTCAACTGAAATACTTAAGAACGAGTATTACCTGCTGTTTTTAATGAACTCTCTTTTGTTGTGCAATTTTGAAGTCTTGTCATGTAAATCTGGAGTAGATTGACCTTTCAGGTCAAATAGTAAGCCTCATATTGCACAAGAAACGTTTTCCAATGAATTAAATGACTAAACGTAGTGACAGAGGGTGCTTTAAATGATTAACCCAAAGACACCGAGAATTCACTTCAGGAGCTCCACTGAGTTTCCAAGGTCACTTAAATAAATTGTTCAATTAGCGAAAGGAGTAATGCTCAGATTAACCCTCTGTATCCAGCCAGTCCATCAGCAAAGAAAGAAAACATACCGGTAAGTGAACAATTAGAGTCCAGTATCTGTGGCCGTCAAAGGGAAGAGGGGGATGTCAGAACCTGATGTTTTACATTTCCTGTGTATTACTATTTTCCGTTATTGTTGTTGACAGTGCAACCCCAGATTTCTGATGAGGAATCTACTTTAACACACAATGATCTCCTTTCAGTATCATATATTTGCACAAGCTAAATATCCATCCATCGTCTATAGCCGTATATTGCTGTGCAGGGTCACAGGGATCTGTGGGAGCCTGTCCCACCTCCCTCTGGATGAAAGACGGAGACACATGTAGACAAACGACCTGGCCAGGTGGGTCCACGTGTTCAAGCACCAGTGGGCTGGAGCGGGCGTATGGCAGCGGCACTGATACCTGGCAGTCTGTGTGTTGAAGTTTCTGTGGGCAAACACTTACACTTTTGGTCTTCATGCATGATTTATAAAAGGTACTGCAGAAGCTAAAACACTGTCTAAACTAAGACATGGTGGTCTGACTATGTGAATGGATAAATTAACAGGAAACACTGGTCAGTGATTCTCCGTCATTTGCTGCTTCAGTTATTTTGTTCGGTTCCACTTC
Organism: Hirundichthys speculiger; assembly: GCA_018398805.1. NCBI lineage: Eukaryota > Metazoa > Chordata > Actinopteri > Beloniformes > Exocoetidae > Hirundichthys > Hirundichthys speculiger. The sequence continues at coordinate 1,926,636 of JAGFBZ010000234.1, forward strand.
TGACCAGAGCTGACATTAACTTCACGAGGTTTGTTTCAACATTAAAGCCTTTTACAAATGTTTATTTGTTGGAAACAAAACCAAGCCAAGTTTGGCCTGTACAGAGATCATCTAATATCAGTCTCTCCAAGTTTTAGGTTCTTGTCATGTCATCTGAGCTAGATTTGGTTTTTTTTTTTTAGATAAAGCTGAAAAGCTCAAGAGTGTGACCAAACTGTCTAAGCTCTCATAGTGTCTAACTGTCAGAAAGTTGTCTCTGGCAGACCTGCTTGAGAAAGTTATGTTACTCTCTGATCATGACAAAGTAGATAAAAACATGACAGGCACCATTAAATCCTCTTTATATAAACCAAATAGCCTTTTCATAAAAAAATAAATATCTCCTGATTTTTCATGCCTGGTTTATCAAGTTGTGACAGACATGATGCTGTGAGGTGTCCACTACATCATGTAAAATTGGTAGAAATGAAATGGGCCCACTACCATATTGTGCTGGTCTGGCTTCACAGTACAAGGTGCAGAAATGGTCCAATGCCGGTGCTCCGATTCCCCTTTGAAGACATTGTAACTTCTGACACCTCACCTACAATTTCCAGTGCAGGGGCATACATCATCCTTTGAGTAGTTTAAACAGCAATGAGAGTAAGGTAATGGCCTGAGGCAGTTTTCTGCCATGCAAAACCACCTATGAATAGCAAGCAGAGGCACAAGGACATTCAGAGCATTTAAAGGTCTGAGGGGTAAAGCCAAATGCACATGTTAATGTCACCATGAGCTGGGGACATTTTTTTTCCTTTTGTAACTTAAACATCTTCAGGGATAATATTAGAACGCCTTCAAATGCTCTTGAAAACATCAGAAACCCTGGTCTAAACAAAACTGAGAGCTACTATGTGATGTGAAGTACATGAAGTACATCAAACAGAATAAAGATCTAAGAATAGCTGTCTAGATGGAAGGATGATGTAAACTGTGTTTTCATTCTGTCTATGCAGCTTGATCTTACATACATGTCTTGATGTCAAAATCTCAGGCATATGGGAGGGAATGCTAAAGGCTAGTCAGGGAGCGTGACAAATGACCAAAATGGAGAACAGAAATATACAGACTGTATTTTACGCTCAGTGATCACCATCAGCTGATGCTTCATTATAGCAGCATTGGCATGTTACTCAACACATGCTGATTCGTCGTCAGAAGCTTGATGTTGCTTTAAATGCACCCCATACTTATAACCAATCGTTACCAATTATTGATTTTTCCCAATTGCACGAATAGAAGACTGTGAGAACAAGTTGAAATTTCTTAAAAGTAGTCAAATGTTCCTTAGAATGAAACTGTAACTGATATGTTAGCCTGCTTTAATGATGTGTATGAAAGTGATGGTCAAGTTGTGCCCTTCGTCTTCACATCTGTCTTGAAGAGCTTTTGACTATAACATTGATATGTGTGGAAATTGATATACAAATTCTGTTGGTAGTGCAGGCACCTGTCTGTTGCGTCTATTGATTTAAGTGTAATTCATATTAGACCAAAAATAGTGATAACAGACATCATTCTGCGCTTCAGGACTCTGAGGTTCATCTGGTAATGCCACAACTAATTCAGTTTCAGGGTAATGTGTGTTGAATCATTAGAACATTTTCCTTGGGGTGTTTGACATTATCAGCTACGACTTTGACTTGACTGGACTTCAAATAACAGTAAATGAAGGTTACGATTGAGTTAAGATAGATTTCCTTCCCTCCAAGCTCCCTACACACTGAAAGGCTGCTAGCGGTCCATCACAGCGTATGGCATTAGGCTAAACTGAATATAGTCAGTCATGTCAGATACATTTTAAATGCTCCACATTCATGCATAAATCTAAGGCTTGCCTTGTCATCAAATGACTCTAGACTTGTGTGCTTGTTTATATAATGCCTGACAATAAGGATGTTGGAGGATGTCCACGTAGCCCTCTCATTTTGTAATAAAGATAAAAAGAAACACCAGGTATTTAACCCAAAACAATTTTATTTAACAGACTAACTCTCTGGTTTGTAAAATATACCCCAAAATATTCAAACATACTGTAATTCAAGTCTTTCCTTTGAATCTCATAGGAAATGGAAAAATATGATGGAACCACTCGATCACAAGAAAATTGTGGAGTTATCAATCACAAATATCACAGTATATATTTTTTTGCTGAACTTCTTGTGTTTTATGCCAACCTGATGCATGGACTTCAATTTTTGGTTCCAGCTTGTAGTAGCTGACAGATCAGCTTTGCAGGTAGGGCCTCGTCATGGATCATTATCTTCCATTGCTGATATGAATTTTAAACAAGACCAAAGCCTGGACTCTTTGCTTCCCATGTCACTTAGATGATGTCTTTCATGAAGAAAAGTTTTAATTAAGATATGTTGTCATCCTTAAAACTGCTTTTTACTAATTGCATTAGAAGTGCCAAAAATGTCAATGTACACCTCTGCATTTTACTATTAACTATTATGAAATTTCCATGTTCTGAAAAGTTTTTCATGTTCTGTTATCTGGTGTCAAGAAGAGACTAAGAGCAAAGACCAATAGAAAGTTTAATACACAAACATTAATACGAGTTTCATATGCCATGCAGAACATTTAATCAGCCGAGTTTGGTACACTCGCTCAACACCACAAAAAGATATGAGGAGAGTGCACAAAGACGGTCGGACTGTTCTTTTATAACTCCAGTAGGCGGGTCCTTGCATTCTTCTGCATAATTCTCCTTTTTCTTAAAATCCAGATGACCCACAGCTTTAAATCACAAGTTCAGACACATGTTGTTGATTGTCTCAGTCCAGGAGCCAAAATGTCATTCAAATGGGTTTATCTGTGCAAGCCACAAACTTTTGGAGGTCAGCAGGTCAGGAAGTCAGCAAGTCATTAGACAGCGACATTCCTGAGGACCATAAAAGTTTAGTCTTTAAACAGCTGATGTGCACTAAAAGTTTTTCTGAGCTAATCATGAAATCCTAACAGTTTCTTTTGTCACTTTCACACTACATGATTTTAACCGCACATGTTGCTGAGACAGCTCCACCATCAGGCAGATATGTATCATGCTAAATATTTGTAGCTGTTCGCCATTACCCATATGAGCACCAGCCAATGAAAGAACAACTCAGTCTGACTGTAAGGTGTGTGACTCCTTGTTGCACATCAGTCACATAGTGTAAACATTGCAACAACTTCAAGACTCCCAAGTTAAAGACAGCGAGTTGTGCAGTCTGAACAGCACAGCAATCTCCCGACATTGTATGTCATGTAGTCTGAAGCCACCCATACTTGAGGTGCCACTCCACATTATATATAACTTCCTTAACCCAATTTCTTACAGGTCAGTCACAAATACTAACAATCATTTAAATTTAATTGTCAAAGCATCACTTTTCTGGAATAATACATTCACATCTTCCATATTTCCATGTTCCATGTTTGAAACATTCCACGTTTCTATGTTACCCACATGTTTCCATCTTGCAACTTTTGCATTTAGATTTTACTTGCTCATATTTTACTTTAAAGCCCCTATACACTGCACAGATGTGGGCTGTCACAGACAAAAGATCATCGCTGTGAAAGAAAAGTAGGGTTTTCTTCTTTCTTCAGTATTAGCTGTCCTATGTCATACAATGTGAGCTGTTTGATGATGGCTGTCTTACCAAACGGTTTTTGCGACCAAAGGCTACCTGATATAATCTTCTGACAGTAGCAGAAATCTTACGACTCCGTCCACTCACTAGCCAATCAAAATGCAACTTGAAATGCAACCATTCCAAGTTGGTCTCTTCTCCCTAACCATGACCTGGACCACATTATTCCCTTTTGCTTCTTCTTTTTTTAAAGCATCTTTGGTGCACATAAACATTGCATCAGAGTGGTTTATTTGAATATGTTGTTTACTGTCACCCCATAATGATTACGCTTTTCAACATACACCTGCAGCTCTGCATCAGTCCTCATCTATAACTCGAGGGCTGATCAATGAAATTGTATTTTTGACATCGTACCCAAGATTAAGCAAATGCAAATCTTTCAGTGTGAGCTGTTGAGTTACAGCTGATAGGGAACAACCTACACCTTTTGCCACACTCTGTGTTGAATCATCTTCATGAATAAATGCTATAATCATTTGCAATGTTTCAAAGGACAACTCTATTCCTGGAGTCATGATTATACATCACTCACCCAGGTCTAACAACTCAATAAGTTCTGTAAGAACTGAAGTAGTCTCATAACTGACGAGTAATTCGCATATTTAGACTTAGATGGATATTTCTTTTAGAAATGCAAATTTCAATTTGATTCAGGATAATTATGTATTTTTTTCTCAAGACTGAGTGTTTCACATATATTCTGTATCTCAGCTGAAAAAAATTCAAGCTCTCACATTTTTGTATCCAAAGCCAGTTTCTTATCTGATTGATTGATTGATTGACTGATTGTCTAAAAAAATAAAAGAAGTGAATGATCGTGCTCCAAGATGCTTCTGTAATTTTTGCCGGGGGTTGAAGGGCTAAAAAACAAAAACAAATAACCTTTACGTGGCAGTAGCCATCAATAGGGGAGTGCCTAATCACCAACAAAACGTGCCTCTTTTGTCCGCAGCCACCACATTTCACTTTGGGTATAATGTAATCTGTCTCATATACCATCGAGTGCTTTCAACCACAAGAATGCTTAGACAGAGGTTTTTATCATAATTGCCATAGATCAGGGTTGACTGCATAGGGCCACAGTATCCAGGTGCACTACATCAGCTGATCACAGCTTTAGATAAAAGCTAACCCTGCCTCTCAAGGTGAGTGCATGTATCAGTGAATGGCGTGTGTGTATAAAATGCTGACCGTGTCCACCTGAAGGGATGATCTTATCCATATAAAACGACTACAGCAGTTGTTCCATTTAAAACATTGTAAAGTCCTTGTCAGTTACTGGTTTTGTCTCATTTTATACATTTTTATATACAAAGGCCAATCTTCAAGCAGCTCAGGGACAGTTGTATTGGGACTCAATGCAAAAGGTTTACTTTTTAAGGCTTTACCATGAGCTGCATAAGGCATGCTTTCAATCCACTCAGGTTCTAATCTTTAATATATAACAGTTATCCCTTATCATGGTTTTCAAAATTGTTTTCATCCTGCTCTCTTCCAAGGTGATGTCTTCAAATTCCTCATTTTATTAAACTGCCTGTTTATGTTCATTTATAAAAGAAGTGATCCAGAGCCAGCGACAACAGCAAGCCTTTCACCCCCTCATACAGCTAAGTAAGACTAGCTCCTCTTAAAATGTGAGCTCCCTTGAAAATGTTAATTTCTAATATAAATCTCTTTTTCATGCATTTTTTTAATCATACTAAAAACTGTAAGTACCGATGCAAAATGCCACCTGTTTCCCAGCTGTGCAAAGCCAACTTTTAAGCCAAATAGATGGATGAATTCACCTTTGAATTCTGAAGACTTCTTTTGAGATAAAAGGCTTTTCTTACTTCTTTATTTAATTGGACTGTGATGAGCTCTAGCATTTAACAGGCTAACCCAGATTCTCTAGCATTTAACAAGCTAACTCAGGCCTGTAGAATTTGAGTTAGCTTGTTAAATGCTAGAGCTCATTACAGTCCAAGTAAGTAAAGAGCTCTAGCATTTAATAAGCTAACTCAGATTCTCTAGCATTTAACAAACTAACTCAGGCCTGTAGAATTTGAGTTAGCTTGTTAAATGCTAGAGCTCATTACAGTCCAATTAAGTAAAGAGCTCTAGCATTTAACAAGCTAACTCAGGCCTGTAGAATCTAAGTTAGCTTGTTATATGCCAGAGCTCATTACAGTCCAATTAAGTAAAGAGCTCTAGCATTTAACAAGCTAACTCAGATTCTCTAGCATTTAACAAGCTAACTCAGGCCTGTAGAATCTGAGGTTGAAATTTCTCTGAAGTGCGCAGGCCATCTCAGCTCCCAATGGGGAAAGATTTGGGGTACGGGCCACCATACTGGCACAGAAACACAAACAGCCATACACGCTCACATGTATGGATAATTTAGACTCAACAAACAACTAGTAGTCATGTTCTGGACGGTGGGAAGAAGAATGAGTGCCCGGATAAAACCCAAGGAGGCACAGTGAGGCAGGGATTTTGATCATGATCCTTTTTGCTGTGTGGGGATGCTAACTAACTGTTTTTTTTCCCATGGACAAAGGGAAACCTTAGAAAATGCTTTAAAATTTTTTTAGCACTCATCAGAAACTGTAAAGGAACATCAAATAAAATGGAAAAAGTAGATGAGCTAGAAAAATGAATTGTCTGAGCATCCTTGGGGGATTAAGATATAGAGAAGGGGGAAGAGAAGAGAAGGGCTATAAAGACAAAAAGAGGTAGAAATGGTAAAGAAAGACAAAGTCTTTGGAATGAGAGAAAAGGGGACTGACTTTTGATTTACTATACTGTAGCAGTAGACACACACATCTAGACCACTCAAAGAAGCGAGATATGAACTTCTTATGTTCACATTTATCTTAAACTAGTTTGGCTTTATTCAAAACAGCATACATCACCATTTCATTTCTCTCTCAGTTTTAATACGTCCTGCACCATTCTGCCCTTTTATAATATACAACTCCATACATTTTTCCATAAAATGGAATTTTATTTTTTATTACCTTAGTTTCACAATATCCACTTTCTAAATATCTCTATTAATTTCTTGTCTTTCTCCATGCCATGTTGAGAGGGTTAACCTCTACTCAAAGTCCCTGACGAACACACCAACTCGCGCACAGATTCTTAGATGTGCATGCAGGCGATCACACACCAGCACAAATTAATTCCTGCAACCTGTGAGATTTCCGTTAAAAGGGTACGCCTACAAAGGTTCAAATAAAGGGATGTTCTCCATCGCACACGCCACGTGATTCCATCATCCTCGCAGTAACCTTGAGAAAACTAGCCACTGAAACATCAAGGTGAAAAAGCTGTTTGTGCATTTTAATGAGGTCCATCCCATGTCCCTTGACACGAGAAGCGATCTGAGAGGATTTCAATGCATATTAGCAGGAAGGAAAGAGACAAGCTTAAGGAGCTCAATAGGTCAACCAAAAAAGGACATTGTCAAGGACTTCTGTCTAATGAACACAGTTGTTGTAGATGCACGTTTTTCTGCTTGAATTAATTTTAGAAATTAAAAGCCTAAAATCTGACCAGCATAAACCTGCTGATTTTCAGTTTCATTGTGAAGACATTATGACATGAACAACATCCTGCTGTGAGCGATTTCTGGTACAACTCTAAAGCTGACACACACTTCGCTACTGGGTTCATACTAAATGTTCTTGTATATAAAGAGATTATGTCTCAACAAACGACAACTGTTTGTAGTAGCTTTTCCCTGCCCTACGTGATGATGACAATGATACGATTCTGATCTAAACTGATATCAAATCCTGCTAACGGTTGCTTGAAGACAAACATTTGACAGGAGCACTTGCAGAACTTTCAGTTCATTTCAGTGGAATAATGGCAATCAGTTGATTTTCAGTGGTTCCTCTAAATGTGAATAATCTTTGAGATGGAGGTCAGTTTTTAAAAAAAAAAAAATACAGTGTTTATCCTGCTGAGCAACAGCCTATTGAGCGGGCCATCATCAGCTGATTCTGATCCATTACTGCAGTGACTGGGAACATAAGAGGAATGATCACTGTTCCAGTCAGCGCCGTTGCTCCAGATATAAGTGGATGTTGCATGCAGGTTATTGAGATTCAGATAACACCTCCAGGCTCCATCATCTTACTCTGCTGCCTCTGGAATACTCGTCCAGCTTCTTTCTTTGACTTCAGTTAATACAATTCAAAGACCTTGGGGTACTTAAAACCTTTTCATGCTGCTCTGTCCTTCCACAACACAGCCTGCCAGTCTGAAGCTAAATAAGTAAAGCAATTTGCTGCTGAATTAATATAGATGTTGACTAATCTAATTAGAATGCAGTTTCAGTGACTGTCAGGCTCTGTTAGAGTTCACTATCCTTGCTACCGGAGGACAAGAACATGTAAGCGGCCGGAAGATCCAGAGGGAGAAGCTGGGAAATTCATCAAACACACACACATTGTGAGTCATTTTTCATTCTCAGAAGCATTGATGTAAATTTAAATGTTAATTTGATTTGTTATCATGTCAAACCCCAGTGTCTGATTGAGCCTTTTTACTAAACATTCTTTGCAATGTACTCTGTCCCTGAATTATTATTATTATTCTCTCCAATGTTTACCTTGCCTTTCGCTCAGGGATCGCTGGGATAGGCTCCAGCTGGAAATGGGGACTCAAGTCCACAACTGGATTCAAGTTTCAATTAATGTCAACCAACCAAACAACTTAGCAAAAACTTTAGAAATCGTTTAAAAGACCAATACATGACGCGCTCTCACAAAGACCAAAAGTCTGAGTTTTCTATAGTAAGTTACAAAGTAAAGATACTGCAAAGCCCGGGATCTGGCTGGGTCAAAGTCAAAGTCTGCAGTATTGTCAGTTCCAGTCTTGTACCTGAACACGTTCATTGAACGAAAGTTCACAAACTAGTTCATATTTTTCGCGAACGTGATCTGAGCGCATTCACTGTCCTCCTTCACCAGCGTGGGGCGTGAAAGTTCATTTGGGCAGTTGTGCAAGCAAGGTCAAAACCATTCCAAGTTTCCAGCGAACCCCATTTAAAATCCACCACAAACCTGATATGTATCTGAGGAAAGTAATCAAACATGGCAACACGGCTGTTGCTTCTGTCACGCTAACAATTGCATCATCAAATGTTTAAAACGATCATGAAGGAAGATGAGAGCTACAGTTACCCAGAGCTGGAGGAGACCCCCGACTCCCAGGGGGGATTGAAATATTGAAATGAGGGGAAAAAAACTATTTGCACCTTAAGGACCTGTTTTTTTGTCTTATAATAAAGACCATTTTGCAGCAAGTTTTTCTTCATATTTTTAATCTACTGTAGAGCAGTGATTCTCAAAGTGTGGGCCGCGGCCCCCTGCTGGACCTTCGTGGGACTGCAGGTGGGCCGTGAGAGGTCATTAAATTGAACAAATGTGTTTTAAATTCTTGATCTTTTTTTAAATATGTTTTTAATTACTGTAAAATATTCATGACATGATTAGAAAGAACATTAAGAACTAATAAAACAAACCAGTTAAAGGTGGGGTGGGTGTTGTTTTTTTGCAACACTTTTTACAATATTGCCTGAAAACCTTTTCACATTTCCATTGCACCCACTGAAATAAAATGTTTGCAAAAAAAACTAAACATTTTGGTCCAGTCTAGAGGGTATAATCAGAGAAAAACTCTGACCAATCAAAAAAGTGATCATCACTATTTTGATTGGCTGCCTAATACGTCCATCAAATATCACCCCTCCCTCCCTCCCTATGGTTCATGCAGTCGTGAATCATGTGAAGGCGTGGTTTCGAGGGGTGAGCTGAAGAGGAGGAGGCGGAGCCTTTGGGAGGAGGGAGGGAGTGTATATTTTTAAAATCTCACTTGAGTTGGATTGATGGAACCGTTTTTCAAACAACACCTACTCCACCTTTAAGTGTTATTCTGTTATCTTAACTTAATATGACAAGCGTCACCTTATTTGTTGACCCCTTACATTAATATCAGATCATGGTTCCTTGTCCTGAATGTTGATCACAGTTGTGATTAAAGGTTTTGGTGGGCTGAGGAGATTTTTCACATTTCAAATTGGGCCTTGGTATTCTGAAGTTTGGGAAGAAGTTGTAGAGAGTGTCATGTTTTGCAGAGGCTGAAAGAGGACCAAGGCGCAGGAGATCTCAAAAAAGCAAAGGTTTATTACAAAAAAAAACACAAATGTCCAGATGATCCGAAAAACACAAAAAGTCCCAATGATTGAAAATACAAAAAGTCCAGACTACAAACACAAAGATCCAAAAATGCAAAAAACATAAATAACTTAATCCAGGAGACAAGAGGGAAACATACAGGACTGCAAAACACATACTCATGACAATGTACCCACAGAGAACAGGGGAAAATGACAGGACTTAAATACACAGAGGAACAAACGAGAGGCAGGTGCAGGGAATCAGTGGTAACGAGGGGAAGGAAGCAAAGCAGAAAACAATAGAGACAAGACAGACCTTACAAAGTAAAACAGGAACCTACTAAAGACAGGGAGAGATGCCAACTTGACAGACACAGACACATACAGGGCTGCCATGGCCGACCCAGGCCATAACAGCACTCCCCCCAAAAGGACCGGCTCCCAGACGGTCCAAACCAAAAACAAGACAGAACAAACAAAGGAAGGGGAGCAGAGCAGGGTGGGAGGAGGGGGCCGGAAGGCAGGGAACCAAAATAAACAAAAAAAAAAAAAAAAAAACCCAAACAATCACTAGACTATCAGGCCAAAGAGGAAGAGTCCAGGAGGGCGGCTGCAGCGCCTGACGGAGACCCAAAGAAGTCCGAGAGGGCGGCTGCAGCGCCTGACGGAGGCCCGAAGCAGTCCAGGGGGCCGACCTCGGCGCCTGACGAAGGCCCGAAGCAGTCCAGGGGGCCGACCTCGGCGCCAGGCAGACGGCAGAGACAGTTCGGGCGGACGGCCACCGCGCCAGCGGACTGGAACCAGGAACAGACGAGGCAGCCGGCGTCGGTGGACTAGAACCAGGATCTGATAATGCAAGCAACGCTGGCGGACAGGGATCAGGAACTGGCTAGGCGGACGACCACGGCGTCGGCGAGCAGGAACCAGGAACTGACGAGGCGGACGACCACGCCGTCGGCGAGCAGGAACCAGGAACTGAAGAGGCGGGCAGCACCAGCAGACAGGGATCAGGAACTGACGAGGCGGACGACCACAGTGTCGGCGAGCAGGAACCACGAACTAACGAGGCGGACGACCACGGCGTCGGCGTGCAGGAAACAGGAACTGACGAGGCGGAGGGTGTCCGCGGCGCCGGACGGGAGCCAGGAGGCGACGTGGCGTCAACTGCGACTCCTGCTGAAGCAGCATCTGCAGCGACGGAAGAAGCTGGACCTGCTGCAGCTCCTGCTGCAGTGGCGACAGAAGAGACTGGACCTGCTGCCGCAGCGACGGAAGAAGCTGGACCCGCTGCAGTGGCGACGGAAGAAACTGGACCTGCTGCAGCCCCTGCTGCAGCGGCGATGGAAAAGGCTGGACCTGCTTCAGCCCCTGCTGCGGGGGCGCGGGAAGAGTCTCGGCCGCCTGCAGCCCCAGCTGCAGTGGCAAAGCCTGGTTCTCGGCCTTGGGGACACATGAAGGCGCGTCGACCACCGCACAGGCGAGTTGAGGCGCGTCAACCGCCTCGAGAACAGGATCGGGCTAACGTGTGTCGACCACCTCGAGAACGGAATCGAGCGAGCGTGCGTCGACCACCTCGAGAACGGAATCGAGCGAGCGTGCGTCGACCACCTCGAGAACGGAATCGAGCGAGCGAGTGCGCGTTGACCACCTCGAGAACGGAATTTGGCAAGCGTGCGTCGACCAATTCGGAAACGAGGAGAGGTGCGTCGACCACCTCGGAAACGAGGGGAGGTGTGTCGGCCACTTCGGAAATGGAATCGGGTGAGCGTGCGTCGACCACCTCGGAAACAAGGGGAGGTGCGTCGACCACCTCGGAAACAGGGACGGATGGAACGGCACCATGGGCCGCCCTGGATGTCGGTGCCAAGACCACCAGCTCATCCCTAGCCCTCACCAGGTCGGCCTGAAGCGCCCTCATGGACGGCAAGGAGAGGAGCCGGGACTGGGTGGCGAGGTTTTTCAGGAGGAGGTCATAGACGAATATCCACCGCCTCACGTCGGTGGTCCCCAATACGGAGGACGTGAGATGGTGATGGAGGTCTTGGAAGGCCTCGGACTCCTCCTGATACCCCCGTAAGAAGTCCAAGGCCTCTGTGGAGACGCGGCTTGGCGGTGGCGACTGGGTCCGCGGTGCGTGGACTGGGGTGAGTGCTGGAGGTGTGGTGGCCTCCAGGGCGTCAGATTGTTCACTCCTAGCTCCCAATGTCACCACACCGACATGCATCCTTGGAGGACTGGCCATCCTTGGAGCCGCCTGAGAGCGTGAGCGTCTGCCTCGCCTTCTCCAAGGCGTCTCGTCCTCTGCCTTGGAAGCAAACTCTGCCAGGTAATGCCCTGGGCCGAACTCCCAGCTCCGGCAGGTGTGCTAGACCCTCTTGGGCCCCCCCAGGGCCAGTCGGGTGCCCCAAAAGGCATCCGGATCTCCCGCTTGGTCCAGGTGCTGGTGGGTCCATTCTGTCATGTTTTGCAAAGGCTGAAAGAGGACCAAGGCGCAGGAGATCTCAAAAAAAGCAAAGGTTTATTACAAAAAAAACACAAATGTCCAGATGATCCGAAAAGCACAAAAAGACCCAATGGTCGAAAATACAAAAAGTCCAGAATGCAAACACAAAGATCCAAAAATGCAAAAAACAAACAACTTAATCCAGGAGACAAGAGGGAAACATACAGGACTGCAAAACACATACTCACGACAATGTACCCACAGAGAACAGGGGAAAATGACAGGACTTAAATACACAGAGGAACAAACGAGAGGCAGGTGCAGGGAATCAGTGGTAATGAGGGGAAGGAAGCAAAGCAGAAAACAATAGAGACAAGACAGACCTTTCAAAGTAAAACAGGAAAACTACTAAAGACAGGGAGAGACGCCAACTTGACAGACACAGATACAGACACAGACACGGCTGCCATGGCCGACCCAGGCCATAACAGAGAGAAGCTGAAAGGGAAATGACAGTTTTACATGGGCTGTCCCTTCAATGCTAATGTGAACCCTGATGGGTTAAGGATTCTGAATTGGACCAATAGTTTTCGACAGATAAAATGGATAAAATATTTGCCGTTTGTGGTGGGGTAGTATATGGGCATTTTGACAAATAATTGCTCACAGCAATATTAAAAAAGAATAAAAAAAAAAATGAACTAAAAATGAACTATTTAGTTCATTTTTTGAAATGGTGAACTGAACTAGTTAATTTTAATTTCTATGAACTATGAACTTAACTAGTTCGTGTAGAAAGTGAACTTGCCCAACACTGGTCAGTTCTACCACATGTAGAGTGCATACAGAGAATTGAAACTGTGTTACTTTCAGATCCTTGGGACATAAAGATAAAAAAAATAGAGGCATGCAAAAGTTAACTAAGGTAAAAGTCAAGTAAAGAAAGAATAGAGTTAATTAAAAAAAATCACGAGGCACAAAGCAGCCTGACATACAAAAACAAATATATAAACGCTTCAAATGTACAGAAGGGTAGTGCAATGAAGGAGCTTATCAGCCTCTATAAAGTGACTGTGGTGCGCATATAGCAGTCTTGGTGAGGCTGTCCCTTGTGAGTGTGGGGGCAGATAGGGGAGGGCAGGTAGAGCTGGAGAGAGTTGAGCTTCTTGACAGACGGAGCGGACAGATGGAGCTGTGACAGGTGGTCGGGACCACCTGCAATACCGAGGGCTTTTGCGGTGAGACAGTACTGTATGTTTTTCCTAACTTGCATATATATAAATCATTAATATATATGCAGGTTTAGTAAAATTGGCAAAAAAAACTTTTTTTGTTAAAGGAGCAAAAAGCGAAATCATTTCACCGCTAGGTCTGCTGTTGAGCACTGCCTGTAGACCAAAACAAAGTGTGCCATTAGCCACACCTCCCTCTGCCTCTGCTCGCCACCAACCCCCCCCCCCCCCCCCCCCCCCCCCCCTCCCCTCCACACACTCCCCCACTACACCCCCCCGCTCGCTTCGAAGATCTACCTACAAACACCGAGCAAAACATCACCATGGCGAGTAACAAAGTAAGTCATTTATAACATTATAATGTTTTATACTGGTTTGTCCGTAAATTAATCTTTATGTCACTAATTTAGTGAGTCACCATTAGCATCAAACGTTATCTATTCGCCGCTAATTGCGTTAGCAGACAGTTCAACGTTAGTAACAATATGACAGCAGTGAATAGCTTTCCTGCAAATACAATCTACCGGTAAATTAGCCGCTGATAGCTGAAAAGTAATTTTGTGGATATCGTAATAGTTGCTAAAACTGTCTAAATAAAATAAAAAAGGCAACGGTTGTAGTAGTTTTGTCCGTTTCTATTTATTTATGCCTATAAACTTATTTATTTACCTTCCAACATTTGCTAAAACTAGCGTTACATTGAAAATATGACCAGACTAAGACGTAGGCTACGTGTGTTCTGCTAATATATGTGAATTCAGCCAAGTACTGCAAAGTTTGTTTTACTACTTTTGACCTACATTTGACCGCACGTTATGTTTTGATTTTGATCTAACTATTTAGAGCAGCGGCAGCAGCAGTGACTTGTCTCCTGAGGCTGGCTGTAGCGAGTGGCTACCATCTCAGAAGAGAGGGAAAAAGGGACGAGGTCGAAGTCGAGGTCGAGGTCGAGGTCGACGTGGAGCCCGCGCCAAGGCCGGGGCTGAATCTACTGGTCAGTCTACTGGTCAGCCCCGCGCCCGCAGGCGAGCGAGGAGCTCCGTGGAGACATCCCATGAGGAGCAGCAGAGGATCGATGCCCTGCGTGCTGGCAGGACAGAGGAAACAGAGGTATATCAACTGTACCTATATCCACTACATTTGGGGGGGGGGGATCTAAAAATATAAGCATATTATGGCTAATTATATCAATGTTTTTGTTCATCTTTTACAGAGGCAGCTTCAGCAGTTGTCCCTGGATGAGTGGAGGGAGCTTGGCAGGGGACTCTTTGAAAGACAGCCCGGACTCATTTTTGATGCCCTGATGATGCATCAGGGTCATCCTGGTGCTCCTGGTTCCAGGAGTGCCATGGTGTGTCTGTGGGAATTGTAGGGAGATGCCCACAGACTTGGAACGCAAGTGTTGTGGTCAGCAGCCAGCCCAATGTATCAGCAGACTGCCATCTTTCTCCCTGTACTGCCTTGACGCTGGTATTCTTCGCATACACAGAAACTACAGACAGGACATCACTGCGCTTGGCATTGCAAGGGAGCCTGGGGATGACAACCGCGAGTACCGGTACGCTGCATATAGATCTTTTATCTATTGGCAGCATGGTGCAGTGGGGCGGGGAAACCGTTTAGTCATCCCTAGCTGCTGTGTATGGCAGATCAGGGACAAGTGGCCAGACCCTCATGGACGGTATACAGGCTTTACTCCAGGGCACTAGAACTCTAAAATCTGTTTTAAAAGTTCTCAAAAAATCTGCAACAGATGCATGCATCATCAAAAGCAGTTCAGACCTGCAACAGTTGAGCAGATCTTAGCCATTTTTAGTATTATTGTTTGTTGTTATGTTTTTGTTCTTTATTTGTAAATAAATACATATTTTGAAGTCATGGTGTGCATCACTTTCATTCACAAATGTAGTATTCTGTTCTGTGGTTAACGCAGGGTTCATACATATGAATTTGAGGTTGTTCAATCATCTTACCCCAGTGATAAGTCATATTAGCTCAATATTTGTTTCTATGGCAGGATACACATAGAAAATAAACAAAATTTAATTTGATAAAAGTTACACCTATTTGGAAGTGTACTGTGCATACCAGCACAGCTGAAACATTGATTGGTTATTATTAATTACACTATCCATCAGTAATGGAAGTACAGAAGAACAAATCAAACTTCATATTTGAGCTCCTGGCTGCTTTGGTAATCTCCTACAGTAAACTGAATTTTGAGTTGTGGAGAACAAGACTATTTGTAGTGTCATTTTCAGTACTCATTATTTCCTTTTTCTGTCTTCTCCTTGTTAACAACACTCAGGTTATAAATGATGTAGGGCTTCAAGCAAAGATTACCAAGTTTATATGAAGCAATATCATAAACATACTTATTTTCAAGAAATTACTTCAGAACAACCATTTTACTTGTTTATTTTTTTTTTATGTTCATTGACAAGTTATGAAGATGAAGAGTTTCCAGCGGTCGCAGCTCCTGTTATCACACAGCATCTGTATAGTGAGACAACAACAAGCAAATTAGTCAGAAGTAGTAAGCACTTGCATTAAAAAAAAAAAAAAAAAAAAAAAAAAAAGGTTTCTGCTCTGACATTACAACATGAAGCCAACTCCAGAATTACTTACCATCACCTCTTCTGAGTTGTGTCTTTGCAAGTTCCGCAGTGGGTGGTGGGGGAATGGGTGGGAGTAGGCCAAGTCTTCTTGGGTCATCTGGGCGCTGGGGTATTCTTACGGGCATCCCCTCACCTGAGGACAGTCTCTTTGCCACGATCTTGGCCTGCAGTTCTTTGATGTATGCATATGTCTTCGGAGTCTTTAGGGCATATACACTCCACCGCCGAGCGTTTTTTTTGTAGAGCCTTTTTAATCTGAAACACAGTATACAATTTTGGAAACTGTAAAGTTACTTACAAACCACATAATGGCTGCATTTTCATAGTTATCATCCCCAACACTAAAGACAAAAATATTTATCAATATGTATATTTTGTGACATGAATTGTAAATGTCGTGCGAAAATTAAACTCACATCTTCTTGCCATCTTTTGACTGCATTGGTGCTCTTTGGAGGTGAAAGTCGTAGTCCAAGGCAGCAAGAAGAACTCTGGCTTTATACACAGGCGGTGAGAAAGCGTAGCGCTTGCTGGCATACATGAGAATATGACTCTGGAAAGCCTCTAGGTCAGCTGTCGATCTATATGGGACACACATTGTTAAAAATGTGTTCTTTTACTGTAGTTAGTTATTGGTTTTTACACATGTATAATAAATTTACCTGAAAGTTAAATATTTGTGGACATCCTTTAGCCATCTCTTGTTCTGAATGATATGCAGTAGGGTCTTGTGTGCCACAGAGTTCTCCTGGATGGTTTCCTTTTGGGTGAAATCTTGCAGATGTTCATGATGGCAGGATCCAACAGCCCAGGTGTGAGTGCCACAGCAATGGTGTACAATTCCAATCCAAAGTGCCTTACAGAAAAAGCAGGACAAAGATCACCACATGTTTTGCTCGTTTAACTTTCTTATTGTCCCCATATTTCAAAGTAAATATAAACCAGGGCTGCATCAGACCATAAGAATCAAATATGTAAACTCACAAAAAAATCTTCTGCCGTGTGTGCCTTCTTGCAGCACCACCAGAAATGGTTAACAATGTCCTTTAACCAGGTGAGGAGAATGCCATTCCCTTTTCCAAGTGCAGCCTTGAAATTATGAGAATATTAGTACTGATGTTTTGGCACAAGAATTCATAGTCACTGCAAAAACTTACTTGTGCAATCTTTTTCGCCAGGTTCTTCGCGCCGTGCCACATGTCAAGGCTGTGCCTTATACCATAGTCTTTGAACTTTCCTTTTTCTGGGTCTGAGAGAGAAAAAGAAATACAGCATATACACATAAGACACATGGGTTTATACTGTAGAGAATACAGTACAACCGCTTATCAGTATAGATTTACACTACTCACTCATAAGGGCTCCAATCTGGACATGTGCATCTGTGCAGAATTCCACAAGTTTAACCTCAGCATGAAGTTTCTCCACTGTTTGGATAAAGGCCTCCCTTTCCATGATGACCGAGGACCGTCCTGTCTCCCTCTTGTCCAAAGTTACAACACTGATTATTTCCTTTGTGGAGTCTGCCATGGTGGAGTAACTGCAGTATTGAGCACTGTGACCTGTTGAATGCAAAAAAGAGAAAAGACAATCCTCTCTAAAAGCATTTCAGTTGTTCAAATTATAATGAATTAAAAAATATATTCACAAAAAAGACTATAGATTCACATTTACAGTGATATCTGGTACCTGGTGAATCATTCCTTCCATCTCCTAAAAGAGAAAGAACAAACAATTAGTGGGAAATAAGAGCTACATGTTATTATCATTAGTCTTATTTTAAAATCTAACAGGTGACAACATTCTTTGGAATCTGTAATTGATAATGAATCCAAATACTCGTAACTTACCCAAACAAACAACGTCCTGGCCCTGTAGACGCTGAATGCCCTCTGACCTTTTATCATCCCAAAACTCTGCAATTGTGTCAACACAGTAGGTGTCCTGAATCTTGAAGAAGCTGGTGGCATTGAGCATTCCCATGTTCATGAAGCGGAACAGAAGTGCAACCTTTGAGTAGTTGTTACCACTCAAAAGGATGTTTGTTCCCAGCATGAAGTCACCTGCCAACATTCCAAACTTGAAGGCTGGCTGTGAAGTCCAAGTCCACACAACATGACCTTGTGGACAAACCTAAACACAAGATAATACTAGCTTGATACACATAAGTGTCAGAAAGCTTTGAAAACCTGACAATGCTAACAGCAAAACAAAAACCAAAACAGACAGACATCCACCAATTATATCAAAATTATTAGGAATGCGATTGTTACCCATTCAACAATGAATGCAGTGCCCCTTTGTTGTATACAACACTCAAAGGGGGCTGGCTTTGGCACATCTGTCCTGAGGAAATTGTGTGTGGACACGATCTCACTGGAAGGTCAACCATTTTAGCCAGCTGATGTAAACTCTTCTCATATATGATAGATGCACGGGAACCAATAACATCATCTTCAGTCAAGACTCTGAGCTGTTCAGTTGAAGGCCGATCATCTTCCTCAGAGGATGTGCTGAGGTTCTCAGGGAGATCATGGACTGTCTCATCTGTTGGAATGACAGGTAGTTCATCTATTTTGGACCTTGATTCCATAGCTGCTTCTAATCTGCAGGATCAGAAAAACATAGCATAATATAAAAGACGAGATGCATGTAAAACAAAAACACAAACACCAGTGTTGTGTAGAAAAGGTAACTGTGTAGTATCACTACCTTATACGCAGGGGAGGCACATAATCCTCATCAGAACTGTCCTCTGTCTGGTCAGACAGTTCTCCTGGGCCATCTTCGGACGACACTTCAATTCTGTAATACATGGAGATTGTATTTGTCCAAAAATATATTTTTTTTAAATTAGACGCTTACTGTAAATTACATACAAGCAAATGTTACTTACACACAGTTTTCCAGTGTGTTTGCGTGGTCCTCAAGGTCCATCTGTCCAACATCAAAACTGTAAAGACAAAAATAATGTGATGCAAGGATATAGTAACTGAAGTTACAGAGTTTACTTTGTGCAATACAGGATCTAATGAGCATAGTAAAATATAAATCCAGAATATTTTCTGATCTAGAAAGTGCAACCAGCAAACTCACCTGTCTTGTAACATTTCACAAACCTCTGATGCTTCCAGTGTAGTCTCACCCACATCAGAGCCAAGCTTTTCAATGCCTCCCACTTGAAATTGGCCTTCCCTATATACACACACATTAGATGACCAAGGACAAAACATATCTTCAATAGTTACCTCGATTCTCAAGGAAATAAAAAATAAGATGCTAACATGAAAACATTAGGTTCAGAGAGACACCATTCTCAAAAGCTCTTACCCATCAGAAGCTTCACCCCCATCAATATCTGACAATGCTGGAGGCACAACTCCCAAGCGGGTTGTTTTAAGTGGCGTTGATGCCAATGGGCCCTTTTCATAGCTGAAAAAGGGGGAAAAAATCATATCAGTAACAGTATTAAAAGCAACAGCAGCTCATCACGGGAAAATAGCTTCTTTTTACTTGTATTAAAAAAAAAAAATAATCACCCGTTACAGTCAGCCATAACCTTCTAACTTAGCAGCGAATGGTAAACGACGTGGTTTGCAGTATAAGGCCCGATGCTAATGTGTGAATGTGATGGCATTAGGGCAGCAGATATAAGGACAATGCAATATGTGCAACCACACTGATCAATATTGCAATGGCAATATTTCCTTCTAAGCAACGACTTTTTAGCAACCCCCCAGCTGGATTGGAGGTTCAGTGATCAAGTTGTTAGAGCTGGTAGAAGCACTGCATAGCTGTGAGTTGCTCCAGTTGATTGGGCTAGAGCCATGGCCGGGTCCTGGCTAGTGCTAGCACCGGGAGCTAATGCTAACGTTCCTACTCTTCTCCGTGAGTGAGACCGATGTTTCAGCCTGGTGTGACAGCCCGGGAGCCCCCCAGGTTGTCCCCCAGGCTATATTTTACAATGCTAATTGAAATGTTAGCTGCCTGTCGGGCTACTCACCAAACACAACCGTAACGCTGAGGACCGAGCTGGTAATAACTCCAGCTCCGGACATTAACCCATGCTACATACTCATGCAATATAGCGGCAAGTGTGTAAAGTTACTGTAACACAGACAATAAAACAGACATTTGACTTTATGGTGTTACTTGCCTGTCAAGGAGAAGAAGAGCCAGCTCCAAGTCCAACTGTAGCCCCTTTAGCTCTCGTAGCTCCCTCCACCTCGGAAACGCCAGGCCAATGTTAATTCTGGTTTTATCTCTTTCTTTATCGGACAATTTCTTTGCCAATGACCGTTTTTTTTTTTTGTCTGCTCCTGCTCGTCTTCATTGGAAGGTTTTGTTCCGCTGTCTGCCATTTCAGTTCGAAAATGCTGCCGCCGTCACTACTCACTGGCTGTCGCGTTTTATAGAGAGGGAGGGGGGAGGAGGGAGGAGGCGGAGTTTCACATGAACGCACATGAACGCGCGGCCGGACCGGCTTGTAAACTTGAGGCTGGAGATCAACACAGAGAGCGGGTGTGTGACGTCATCCTATACTCCAGATGAAATTACACCTCTCGTTCTCCATGTAGCGATTTTTTAATTCCTTCAGTCTTAAATAATGGATTTCCACTTATTGCTCCTTTAAGTCGGATTTACAGTATATGCAATTTGATCTTTTTTGTTTGTATGTGTGAGAGGGAACATCTCCTTACCCAGCTGTTGGGGACATATAGTGCTCGTTTAGTTATTAATTAGTGTCTTAAGATGGTTATTAATAACACAAGAAATTTATTAACAAAATTAATAAATTAAAATGGGGCACCACCTGATAATCAGGAAACAAAGACTAAACGGCACAATCAGTCTCTAAATGATTGAAGTGTTCCAGCCTGTGACCAGGTGTGGCGCTATAGAGCAACGCAGAAGGGACAAGTCCAAACACAGACCTCTTCAACCAGAAACTGTTACAATCACGTGTAAAATAATCACAAACTACTTCTCTCATTAGAATAAATCAGACTTTATTAACACAAGTGTTGATGACAATTGTGGATGACACCCAAACTAACATAAGCAAACAAACATGAAATAGGATGAAAATGTCAATATAGATAAGATAAGAATCTTTATATGACAGGTAAAATGTAGACGTGTGTCTGTGTGAATGTCGGAGTAACAAGATGTCTTCCAACCCCCGTGGTGGTGGACTGTAACAATAGCTGCACAGCTAGTGGGAGGAGCCACCAGATGGCGGCGAGGTCATGTGGTGGCTTTGCCCCCGTGATCAAGATGGCTGCCAACCCACGTGGTATCTACATGGGTATACGAGGTCATGTGGTGACTGGTTGCGATCAAGATGGCTAAGGACAAAGCGGGATTTCTCGACTGCTGATAATTGTAGTGTGGTTAGTAAAAGAAGAGAAAAGAAAGAACAGAAAGTAAAATCAACAAAGCTAGGATGTTTCCTAGCAACCAGCAACAGCTATTCTGTTGTTCTCCTACAGACGCACCGATGTGAAGACAACTTCACAACGCTGCTCTGATCATTTATTTATTTGATTTTTTTTTGTCTGCATTTACATTCATGGTTAGTGCCATCATAGCAAAAGCATCTAGTATGTATATGCAATTTAATCTTGTAGCAGACTTTTTCCCTATTTTGTATGTTATGTGTTTGTGAGGAGGGGAAGGATGGAGGGCAAAGACAGCCTGGGGCAAAAGACCACCCCCACCCCTGGGGAACCGGGGCAGTCATCGGGGCCCCACCATGGGGTGCACCCCTGCATCTGAAAGGCCCACCACAGCCGAGGCCCCCAGCACCCACACGGGGCCCAAGCACGCCCCAGCCGAGGAATCAGACCACAGTAGGACCCCTCAGGCAGAGAGACGCAAAGCCTGCTGGGGGTTTGAGTCATCTTGAGGTTTCTTTGTCTCAAACCACCATGTAGCCAGGCTTTGCTGGATGTCAGGCCTTTCTTTGTCATGACAAACCTTTTTGATCTAACACATGTTATTAACACCTGAAACCTGATTCTGTCACAGAGGACTGAGATTACTTACAGTGAAGGACAAAAGGACAGAAAAAGACACAGGACAGTGACGGGTGTGGTGTGTGTAGGATGCTAATGCTCGTGGTGTTTGTGTTGTGCACTGTGGCGGATGTAAATGAATAACCCTAACTCCTTCCCCAGAGCCCCCCGCCCCCCCCATCAGCTTCTGATTGTCCAGGACACTGAGGGTTTTGGTGTCCATTCCATCATCAGTGCACATGGCGATGCAGATAGTGACAGTCCCTGTGTACTCCTACTCACAGATTTAAAGATTTCATGAATGAGGCACATTGATTTGAATTTTGCTGTCGTTAACAGCAAAATAAGAAGTGCTTTTATTTATCTGTTAAATGTCCGTGAGTGCTTTGAAAGGTGCTTCTAAATGAAATGTATTTTTATTAATTATTATTCATTATCATTATTATTAATCAGAATAATAGTATTAAATATGGTTCATTTGGAAAGAGTTGCCAGGAGAAAATGTCTTCTGTTAAAAAAAACAACAGACAGAGAGGTTTTCAAAATTTCTGCAACAATGACTGTAGCTGCTATTTATCTTGTTTGAATATTCTTGATCGCTTGTTCATTGGAGAATCTTCTCTTGACTTCTGTTCCCGGTGTTTCTTTAACCTTGATTAAACCTTTAAACCTTGATGGAACTCACTCTTCACTTTCTTCAACAAGAAATGATTTGAGCTTCTTTCTCAAATGCTCCAGCACAAATGATGATCCACAATCGGTCCAGTATCCACTTGATGTCTGAATAAAAGTTGAAGAATATTTCTGTTGCTCACAACAGTCAAAAATGTTTGACTGTGTTGTATGCAAGTGTATCCATTCACTGTTTTATCTAACAAAATACAATATGGCTGTTACCTTGATAAAAGATTTTAAGGCAAAGCAACATGTTTTCAGCAGCTCCCATCAACTCCTGTGTGCTCAGCTTACTCATATGAAGTGTTACACTGATGCAGCTGAGAAACCTGTGATCCACTTAGATTTTGCTTGTGAGATTCTTCACTTTAGTTACTGTTTAATCTTGTGTGAATGGCAAATAATTTTCAGACGGTAGTTGTTTTAGTCAGTTTCACAGTTCTGTCTGAATGAAGCTGTAAAAAACATACATGTACATACAAACAAAAATGTAAAAGTGTCCAGTCAGTAAATGGCTCACTGCCTTTGTTTCCTCAAAGATACCATCAATGTTACTTCTCTCATGTCTGAAAAGCACTTTGGTGAGGTTATATTTTAGATTTGTTCCGCTGCATTTACAATCATATATATATATATATATATATATATATATATATATATATATATATATATATATATATATATATATATACAGTGATCTCTCATTTTTCGGGGTTAATGGGGACCAGCGCCCCCTGGCGAAAATCAAAATCCGTGAACAGGAACTGGAGCCCACCGAGCCTAAATAATGTGTTTAAAATATGTTTAAAAACCCCAAAAAGTAGCGAGGCACTGCAGCAAAACAAGACAACGGCTCAACTGTGGCCTTTCTGTTACCTTCACAACCTCTGGTCCCTGAATCGTAATAAAGAAACAGCTGGTATTGTGTTATTTTTGGCTTGTAATTAGCAGCTAACCAGCTAACATCAACAAAAGAAAAAGTCCGGTTTTCTCTGCATGGAACGAACACTTTATTGTGGCACTGCAGGAACTTGTAACATCACACAGGTTGTATTGTTGGGCTCCTGTCGGTTAACATAGAATGTAAATCTATACACGCTGGGCTGCTGTTGATGCTCACTACACTTTTCATCTAACCCCGTTTTCATTCTGCCGTCCCACAACACACACACTACATTACCCATAAGGCCACATCCTTCTTAAAGGGGCCAGGCTGGCTCACAACATTTCTGCGCTGTGAGAGAAAGCGCACAACATCCTGTGATGTTTTTGCAATTTTTTTCTTGATATTTTATTATATTATATATTTCTGAAAAATCCGTGAATAACTAAAACCGTGGACAGTGAAGAGCCTTCGTCTCATTAAGTGATCCTGTGTATGAGGATTGCAGGTTCCAGCTACATTTTCAATTGTGGTTTATATTTGCAATTTTCGGATTTTCAACTGAGACCCGTTTACACATTTTTTGAATAAACAAAAAAATGCTGCTCATTTTATTTTTCTAACTTTTATCATAGAATGCATGACAAACATCAATTGTTTGAACTGACTACTCTGCTTTCCAAAGGTGCCATGACCACAAGTAGGATTGCTCTATTATTATGTAATTTACTCTTGGATTTCCTAACAGAAGCAATAATGTTCACATTCGATGTTAAATCTATGACAGGTAAAACTCTATTTTCTCCCAATATGCTCAAAACATATGCTCAAAGGTTAAATGACTCCCATAAAACGTCTGTTTGTAAAAAAGCCAGTCACTGAGAAGCCCTTGCAAGGCATTAAAGGAGCCGTTTGTAAGATTATGGCCAAAACTGGTACTGCAGTCACTTTCAAAACACTGTTGAGCGGCGTGTACCCCCCCCCCCCCCTCCCCGACCAGAGGTTGCCAGGTAGACTGCAAAATTAAGCAGGAACGTAGGCTGCCATGGCAAGCGATGAGTCCTACACGGTAATTTTATTTTCTGTTAATTATATTTAATGCTTTATGAAAGATCTTTTGCAAAGTAATAATGTACTGCAAAATTTCTTTGTCACCTTGTTCTGTTACCTTGCCCAAGTAAATTAGCGTTAGCCAAACATTTAGCTATGAATCTTACCTGTCCAGGAGAAAATCAGCAACGTTGGCGTCTGTCTTCAAATTCTTCTCCGCTTTCAGCCGTCTCCATCTATCAAAAGCATCTCCTATACAAATCCTTGTTTTATTTCGGACCTTGTCACGACGTAACTCGGATTCATAACGAGGTCTTTTAGGTTTTGGTACGTAGCGGCTGCTGCGATAATTAGAGCCGAGATGGCAACCCGGATGCCGAAACACTACTGACTTCGTGATTGGGAGATAGGTGGAGGGTGGCGCTTCAGGCCAAAACAAAAAATGACAACATAAACAGGACTTGAGGGCTGCAACTCCTCTTTTTAAACGGGAATATCCTGGCTTGAGTGCTGTTGTCAGTGACATAAGTATTTGAAATGAACATGATTTTTAAATGTCTGTTGACATATCAGGGTCATTTTATGATTCGTTTTATTAATCTTCTTACATACGGCTCCTTTAAATATTGTTCAACATTTGCTGGTTGATTAAATGCAGAGCCCAAGATGAATGTAATAATGAGTGTTATTTCCTGATATATTTAGTATTAGTCCTCTGTGAGAGTTAACTATAATTAATGTGTGTGCACAAAGAGCCTGGCCAACATTGTTCCTCTGAAATTCGACTTTAGTTTGCAGTTGGAGTACTATTACCTCAAAACTAATTATTTGCTTTGGTTTATTCTTAATTGGGCTTCATGGCCTTCTCCCGTGGATCTGTTTCATCAGAGGGATTCTGTCCTTGGGCATTTCTTTTCTGCTGTCAAGTGTGCCTGAGACTAACCAGAAAACTATTTTTCCACTCTGAGAGTATTGCCAGGATGCATCCCACCCAACATCTTTTAACCTTTGTGTCGTGTTCGTTTCTCCCCCCTTACTTTAGTGTTCCCGGTCAAATTTGACCGGCCTGTTTTAACTGCTCCTACATAAACAGAAAAACCACTGATCTTCACCAAATTTTATTTAACTCCTTTTTAAGCTGTAAACAATGTCTCAGACCACTGGTTTACATGAATAACTGCAGTTAATATACATTAAATAGACACAGAAATAGTAAATTGTATTCGAAAATGATCATTTTTTTGTAAAAAAAAGTAACAAAAATCAAAACAGTGACCAAATTCACACAACATCAACATGTGCCTATCATTTGTATGTGTGTGTGTGTGTGTGTGTGTGTGGGGGTGGGGGGGGGGGGGGGGGGGGGGGGGGGGTTCTCTGCTCTGCCTGCCTGCCTCCTCTTTCCTGGGTGGATGAATACCAGAGCAAATTGCCATCCTTGGACTGGAACACCACAGGTGCCTCTTCCTTAGGTGTGTCTTCCTCTGGAGCCTCTTCCTCACCATCTGTTAACTGGTCAGTCTCACAAAGGTCTGGATCAAAATCAGGATCAATGTTGTCTTCTATTTCTGAGACATCCTCCTCTATTTCTGGTTGAACTTCAACCCCCTGTTCATCAGGTTGAAATAAAAGGTCCAGAGCTTCTCTGACAAGAAATCTTCTGATGGGGCGCCTAGTCAATGTGTTCATAGTAAAATGAGGGCAATGCACACAAAAAAAAACTATATATAGGGGTCTCTGAGAAGATATGATACATTTTGTATAGGAAAGTGCGGTTCACGTGGGGAGATGGGCACATAAGCCTTGGAAAGGGATAATTCCCATAACAAACACCTAATTGTTGACTTTGAAATGTGGAACAAGTGTTATTGTTATACATTTAGTTTGGAAAGTGTTGTTCATGGGGGGGGATGGGCACATAAGCACCGGAATGAAGTGGGAAGAGGAGACACCTATTTGTTCAGTCTGAAAGGGGTTCAGGTGGGGTGGGGTGGTGTATGTGTGTGTGTGTGGGTGTGTGTGTGTGTGTGGTAGTGTATTTGTGGTTGTGTACAATCTGATGGATGAACACAATCCAGTGTCACCCATTAATTTCCTATGGCGGTCATTTTTGACCGGGAACAACACAGGTGTTACAAAGTTGAATAAACTATTCAAAATTCAGAGAAAGTGGTGATCAGCAGTTATACATGTTCAAATGGCTAGTGTGGAGGATATCATAAGGCCCTGAGACAATCAAATGTAAAACACAATATTTATGATTGATGAAAGTAGGAAATCGGTCAGATTTGACCCGAACACGACAGAAAGGTTAATGACACCATTTTAACCGAGAAAAGATCTTAAGTCCAACAAATGAGGGCATTTAACATGTACACCTATGAAAACCCAGTGTATTTGTCACTCAGAGGAGATAAAACGCATGCCACTGCTGGGGTTAGTATGTCTTCTGCCAGTAGCAAACTAATCTCATTAGTCTCTTTTCATTTGTCCTCCCACCACCTCCATCACTGTCTTCTTTACCACACTCATTACATCTCAATGATCCCCTCTCAGGCCAATTTCCCCCTTCTTCCTATCTCACCCTCTCTGCCAAAGTGTCTCTCTCGGCAACAGTAATTCTCATTAATTATCACTGCAGGCATGTTCTGGTGCCAGAGAGACCCAGGTGGCGAGCCTCAGTTCAACCTCCCTGTTTCCCAGTGAAGCTTTACTAGAGCGGGAGGTTGGACATCACTATCATCAACTTTAACTCAGAGACCAGAGGAGATTCATGGTCTCATTTCGTTGTTTCTAGCTGCTTCTTCTACTTTTTTTTTTTTTTGAAGATGGCCACAAGTTTGTGGTTGCGTTTAAGATCTTTTATTTTTACATGTGGTGTTAAATCACACATGAAAAGTAAGTCGTCAGACGTAGCCAGACTGAAGCTCCTTATTTTATTTAAAAAAAAAAAAAAAAATTAAAATTGAAAATTGTCATGCTTTTATTATCTTTCAGTTTGACTGCTGACCTAATGTATCTGAGCTCAGCAAACTTACTCAGATGTTTAAAACACAGCTGCTGAGCTTTACAGAAGCAAAGTAAAATTATTGTTTCTCCTGGGTCGTAGGACTATTTCTGGGATGAAACTGAGGGCTGCTTTTAAGATGTGTTTTTCAGACACCACATGGCCTCTGAATCTGTCACTGATGTGTTAGTTCCCCTGTCCACGATCGCGTCATGATCACACCTCAACCAGACCGGACCTGGTGACCGGACCTGTTGAGGTAACACTCCTGGACCCCTCTGTGTCAGATACAATTGACCTTTCGGTAAGCGCCGCCCCCTTCCTAGTTACTGTTGCTAGGTCGGACATTCTCGCTGCTCCTCCATTAAGGACAATAGTAATTCGCTATTTTTCCGATTTGTATCATCAGTGTTAATATTATACTATAATAACGCCATGGTGAAATATTGCTGCTGGGGACCTGCAACAGTGACTCGAGGAACGTTTGGAGGGACATTTTTATTCCCTTTAACAAGATAAAACAAACGGTGGAAATCTGCAGGCTGTGGGTTCAGTTGTGTCCAGTCCACACAATCAACTGAACGTGGGGAAAGTTACAAAACACACCTACATTTACATCAAGGTAAGTTAGCTTTGTTTATTAGATGATTGATTTAACCACTGTTTACTAAAAGTAATAATATGATTTAGCAGCAGGGAGGATGATGAGTTCTCCATTAGCATTAGCTCTGATCCATAGGTCTGTCCCACACCAGAGCTATGCTAACATCAGACAGTCGCAGCATTGTATTAATATAATTAATAAAGTGACGTTAACATCACTAGCCTCACCTTATACCTAACAAAATAAATATCCAGGGCCATATATATTTGTAGACAACGAGGCAGGCTAATAGGTGGCTAGCGAGCTCTGGTCCATAGTGGAGAAGTCATCAACACTATGGACCAGAGCTAATGCTAATGCTAACTGAGAACTAATGCTAACGGACACAACTTAACCCACAGCCTGCATTCTCCAGCGTTTGTTTTGGTTTGGGAAAGAGAATAAAAATGTCCCTCCAAACGTTCTGGACACCTCGAGTCACTGTTGCAGGTCCCCAGCAGCAATATTTTACCACAGAGTTATTATAGTATAATATTAACACTGATGATACACATCGGAAATATAGCTAAATAGCGAATTAACAGTCCTTAACGCAGGAGCAGCAAGTTTGCAGTAACTAGGGAGGGGGCGGTGCTTACCGAAAGGTCAATTGTGATCAATTTCACATCAAACTTAAAGGCTCATTTGTTTCCTGCTGCTTTTAGTTCTGTATGAACTTATCAAGCTGAACTGTGGACTTTGTTGTTTCCTTTTTAATTCATTTTTAATTTGACTCTATTGTTTGCCTCTAGGTGTCAGTGAGTTGCTCGTTTTATTACGTTTTTGTCTTTTATTATCATATAGGTGTGGGAACCATTCAGCTTACTTTCAACCTCTGCTCTGTGTCAACAACTGTGTTTTTTTGCTTTTGTTTGTTGGTGTGTTTTTTGGCGCTGCAGCGGTGCCAGCTTGGTTCACTTTTCAATGATCTTTATCTTTGTATCTTCTGCAGTTGTTTACTTGAAAACGCTGGTTTTTGTGAGATTTCCTCATGAAAATGAATTCTTCATCACAGTTGCTTGAGGGATTTCTGCTAGTACCTCTAGCACTCTTTTCATATATTATGATGACTAACCTTGACAACAGGAGGGTCGTTTGCTTGTGGGAGGAAATGCTTCTTTGACTTCTCTCGGGTATTCAGGGTATTTAAAATGTTCTGATTTCACTGCTGTGTGAGAAAATCAAGGAAACGCCGACAGATGCCTGCGCAGTCACATGGATTATTGACTACCTGGCAAACAGAGCACAGCTTGTGAAACCAAAGGGCTGTGGGGGGGTGAGGAGTACAACAGAGTGGACTAGAAAGGACCACAGCAGGAGAGCGCTCCAGGAGGAAAGAGCTCCCACAGGGTCTACAGCATGGATCCAAAACATCGACACTATACAGATGTGTTCACCGAAGCTGCAAAAATGAGCACAAATGAGGTGCACTTAGAGCTGTCAGCCTGAGATTGGATCAGCTGAGACCCAGGTGTGAGCACGGTCACAGTAATTATCCCCACAACATTACGCAACAAGTGAAAAACGCAGTTTGTGATGCAGAACCACCAGCTCGGGCTTCTGATTAGTCTGAACTGGGAATAGCACTGAAATATCCAGTTAATGAACTAGTTAGCTAATCAGTGGGGAAGTAATCTGTTTTGACAGTACGTGAATAATTTAAAATAAAAAATGTCAGCTGTTGCAGAAATCTGGAGCTGTTCGAACGACAACAACTTCTTGTTTATCTTGGTCTCGTATCAAAGGAATCTGAACACCACTAAGTTTTCAACAAGTAAGGCTAAATTCATGTATACAGCATATGAAAAAAGAGAGGTAAAGCTGCATTTTTATGCCAGCCACTCAACAGTACTAACTTGTATTAACTTGATGTCATTTACTTATAAAAAAAGAGATGACCTGATCTCGTAATAGTAGTTTTTTGTGTCTATGTTGAACACTCATATTGAAAATTCACATTGCCAAGTAGAAAGTAAGTGAACCCTGTAAGTTGAACTGGTTGAACCTCTTTTGGCAGAATTGACTTCAAGCAAATGTTTTCAGTTGCTCTGGATCAGAGCTGCACAGCTTTATGGAGGAATTTCTGACCATTTCTCTTGACAGAACTCTTTCAACCCAAACATATTGTCTGCTGTGAATGGCTGTCTTGAGGTCACTCCACAGTTTCTCTGTGGGCTAAAGGTCCGATCTGTCATTGGGCAACTCCAAAAGGAAGTTTCTTTTTCCAAAGCCACTTCAATGCTTAAGGTCATTTCGATTTTCAGGACAGCCAACCTAGCTGGGCCTGCTGGGTTGTGCTGGGTTTGCAGCAGGCCCAGATAGTATTGCTCCCTTCATCATGATTGACTGTTGCAATAATGTTTTAGTAAGATACTAATCTTAGATCACCTACTCTTCATCATATGCCTTCCTTGGTTTTGTATTTTGTGAGGAATGGTTCACATCAGCAGATGTTTCTTCATGAATCTGTCATGGTTCCAGCTCTGGTGTCCTTGTCCACTCCATGACCGGGTTTTCCATCTGTCCTCTGTGGTTGATTGCGGACAGAGAAGCAGAGTCGATCACTCTCACCAGTTTTCCCAGTATAAAGTAGGTGTGCTGCCCTCCACTCTCTGACAGATTGTCTCATTACCTTCATCATACTCTTCTCTATGAAACCTTGGATCGATCTGGGATATTTGAACCTGTGAGTTGTATTTCAGACCTTAAGCCTTACCTAGCCCTCATTCAACCTGTTTTTTTGTTTTGTTTTGTTTTTTTTTTGTGGATTCTGGACCCTTTTAAGATTCTGATCACTCTGGAGATGGTCTTGGATTCTGCCTTGTCTGCTGTATTTCTGAATTTTGACCAAGTTTTGGATTGTTGGACTCACCTTGTTCCAGCCTAACCTGGAGGTTAGGTCAGTTCTTCCTGACCTTCATCACTAGCAAGGATACTCAACTGAACTGTTGTCCTCACTCTGCTATGGTCCAGACTGTTCCAGTTTGCTATCTTAAACCTTTCACTTGCCTCGGTTTAGATTTTCACTTCTTTCTAGATGACTTCAGAAGTTCTCCCCCTCCATTTCCTGACGTTTTCTTTGCATCAGTCAAATTTTTTGTTAATATTTCTCTACAAAAGCAACTCTTTTGAGCTCATAGCCTAAACTCCAATCACCAAACTGGAAATATTTTGGTGTTGTTTATCAATGGCAGCAGCTTCAAACTCATTTTATTCATTGAACTCCAGGTGTGCCAGCTAGTGACTGAATTGTCTCTTGTTGTAGTGTTTATCGGTTCACTTACTTTTCCAGAACTGTTAACGTTTAATTGGGTGTGCGCTACCATTCATAGTTAAAAAAGAAAAAAAAAAGCACTGGCCGTTTGTCAATATACGTACCTGTTGGTTCTTGTAAAACATAATCAGTCTCAGTAGAATTCTGCTCCACTTCTAATATCTGCATCTGGACAAGTACAGTAGAAATTTCCAGATGTGCTCTCGCTCCGCCCATTTTATCAAGGATGCATCCAGTGTAGATTGGCGCTGGCAAAGTATCCCAGAATGCATTTCACACCAACCAGCAGCAGTAATGGTGGAGGAGAACGGAGTAAAATAGCCCTAAAACTTTGTTTCATAAGGGAGTGTAGTTTTAGGATGTTATCTTGTAAGAATATAGTTCTAACTTCATATTCCTGGGTAATTGATCACAATAGTAGCGTATTCAAATTAATCAAATCAATTAATCAGACGTCTTTGACTTTTTCTTTTCACCTCCACTGAATTTTATATCACAGCTGAAATACAAAAGCATAAAATTAGGGATGCACGATAACTGTTTTTTAAAACCGATACCGATAACCGATAACTTTCAGCTCCTAAAGGCCGATACCGATACTGATAACACACACATATACCTAAGATCATTACATCAATACTATGAACAAAATCAAAAACAGTTTTGACTTTTTAAATGAACACATATTTATTTTTGTCCAGTGAAAAACTATTGTCAAGCCTCTCAAACATTTTCTTAAAGCTATCAAACAAACCTATTTGATATCTCACATCAACTTAAATAAGGTTCATTACTGACTGATATAAAAAATAAAGGCTCCTTGAACTGATGGAAATACATGCATCAGAATTACCAACTGAAAAAGATTAACATTTAAAGGATTTTGGCTTGTGGTTCCATTTAAATTAATACCTTTAATTAAAGTAAATGAGGTTCAGTTGATTTTCTTTTTTAATCTCATGGAAGCTTTAGATGAGAGGAATGAGGGAGAGGAGAGACTCCTGCTGGCTTGCTCACGTTAGCATTAGCTTCCGTTAGCTAACGTTAGCGCGATTTCAAAACTCCATGGAAGCGATTGTTATATTGTAGGTGGCTGATCAGGTTTTACGTATTAAAGCTATTAAAGCTCCGCGTAGAATTCACTTGGTGGATTCATCACAAATAACCACCAAACTATTTCTTCTGAAACTTTAATGAAGTTCCACGCTGCCATGTTTGTTGTGATCAGTACGCTGTGCTGCAGGCTGCATTCAAGGTGCAACGTAAATTCCTCTGTTTCCTCGTTTGCTAGTCGTTCTTTCAGCCTTTTCTATTTTTTCCATTTTTTTGTTTAACATGTGGGAGAATACTGCGAATATCAATTCAAGTCAGCAACTACCGGGCCGCCCCGGCAGCGCAGTGGTTAGGGCAGGCAGCCCATATACAGAGGCTATAGTCCTCGTGCGGCCGGTCGTGAGTTCGACTCCCGGCTCGTCGGCCCTTTGCCGATTGTCTTCCCCGTTCTCTCTGCCCCCCTTCCTGTCTCTCTCCACTATCAATAAAGGCTACTATTGCCCAAAAAAATCTTTAAAAAAAAAAGTCAGCAACTACCAAAATTATGACCGAGTTAACGAGTTGTTTTCTGGCATGAGGGGGTATTCTTGATTTTCCTTATTGAGAAATCGTTTTTCTGATTATGCCGACG
This sequence comes from Hirundichthys speculiger, assembly GCA_018398805.1. Lineage (NCBI taxonomy): Eukaryota > Metazoa > Chordata > Actinopteri > Beloniformes > Exocoetidae > Hirundichthys > Hirundichthys speculiger. The sequence continues at coordinate 1,960,014 of JAGFBZ010000234.1, forward strand.
TTACTTGAACATAACATTCACTGCCACTCATTCAAGGCTCAGAGGGAGCGAGACACTGCTGTGTTGACAAATATATATGTTATCGGGGCTATTCGTCATGATATCGGAGTTATCAGGATGACATCATAATTTCCTGTTATCGGCCCGATAGTTATCGTGCACCCCTACATAAAACCCATTAAAGACCTCTCTCTCATATAAAATAATGGTCAAAGACACTTGGGACAGAAGAGTCCATGGTTTTTATGCTCAACTAAATTGTAAATGTTTATAAATGTGTGTTAGCCTGCTAGCTGAGCTGTGATGGTATCAAGTGCACAGCTGTTCTGATTGCAGAAAGTCCAAACTGTGTCCTCAGTTCACATCTGGCAAGTACGACTCAAGAGAACGTACTTCAAAGATTTCGTGTACTTGGAATTGAGAGAGAGCCAGTGTTTCAGTGGGTTTTTAGTCTGAAGATGTTTGTTTGACTTGAAGTCACTACAGAGGTGAATCACTCCTGGACACTCAGCACCATGGGATTCTCCCAGAATTCAAAGCTTATTAGCAGTTTTTTCTGCTTAATGCTCTATATTGCATACACTTTTATGGGTTCATCTAAAATTTAAATAGTTATGCAAGAGAACAGGGACGGGCAACAGCACCAATCCCACTACAGCTTCTCCAGGAATTGTTTCATCTCGCCTGTGTGATATGATTCATCCTGCCTGCTTTAGATGGCAACAATAACTCCAACGCAACAACATGGAAGAAAAATTATGCAAAGATTTTCACCAAAATGCTTCATTAAGATAAGATGATATATATATCTGAAGTGTTTCAAACGGGAAGAAAACTCCTATTTTTCTATATGAAAGATCACTCAGAGAAGCTTTTTGTTTTTTTTAAAGTGTTTGTGTAACCAAATTTCCCCTCAAGTGCATCCTCCCTGATGAATCTATTCCATTTTAATTTAACCAGATTTAACAAGTGCAGAGTTTCTCTCTCAGGGCCAAATGTTATCGAGGCAGGAGCAGTACAACACAGACTAGAAGGATCAGACGATCACTTCCTCCAGACAAAATAAGAGAGCGCAGAGGTTAAAAACACTGCTTTGGGGGATTTGAAATGTTACCATTTCAGTGATGAAATTCTGCAAAACAGAGTAATCAAATCTGCAATCATCACGGCCTTCGTAATCATTTGCCTTTTTGGCCCCTGTCCCACCACTAGGAAACGTTTCCTCATCACAAACATCCAAACATGACATGTGACAAGACTGTGGCACTCCATTGACAGTTAATTTAGATAAATCAAACGAAAGAGATACATTTACTTTTATCTCAAAAGATCGTTTGGTTTGACTGAAACTTATCTCAATCAGCTAACCTCCCAGTTTGTGAAAAAGCTGCGACGTACTCCGACATGGTTCTGCACAAGCGACAGAGTGGCCATTCTTCACAAACTGCCTCCTTTCCAGTAAAATTAGATGAATAAATCTAATCTTAGCAGCACAGTAGAAGATAATTATTCCGCTATGCAAATTAAAATCACAAAAATATATGGCTTCGAGCAGACAATCTTTTCTTGTGAAGTGCTATGAAGCGTCGATAAGCAGCTGAGGACCGTGAGTAAGTGGCGCCGTGTGCAGCTGAGCGCTGCAGAGGAGCTCAGCAATGCATACGCTATTATATCATGAAGTGCTTCGACATATGCTGTGATAATAATCTTGGTTTGAGTATGCATGGATTGCATGAATAATGGGTGAATAGTTCTCCGTGTGAGTTTTATCATGCAGAAACAAAACATCACGTCACATGCCAAACCAGCTAAAGACAAACGATCCCCACAATGCAGCACATTACCAGGAAGCCTTGTCAAGCATCTGAAAGATAGATCACAAAATGATCAAAAAAAAGAACCTAAATCCATTCATGAAGTGTATTTAGAGTAAACATTTACCTTGTTGAAGTGCAGTTTCTCTAAGAGCCCCGTGTCAAATTTCATATTCATCTGCATCATGAACATGAAAACTTCAAATGAAGCCACCACTGTCTTTCTAAATCAAACTTATTCTACCCTGAATAGAAACTCATTTGGGCTAATTAGATTTGTTTATGCATCACATATTAAGCTTCTTACAAGTACAGAGGCTGCACACAACTTTGTCCACTAACATTCATGATCATCTTTTTAATGTGCATGTTGTAAAAGTAGCCTCAAACCATTCTCAGTTCATTTATACTAATAAGAAACTGAGAAACAGCTATAATTTAAAAACACAAGTTCCAAGATCATAGAGAAGCTTGGAATACAGGAACATATCAGAACACAACCTCATGTAGTGTGACATCTAAGAATATAAAGCTGAATGAATTTCAAAGTGCACTAAAAATGTTACTTCACTAAATGGGATGAAATGATCAGTGTCTGCAAAACAGTTCACACAAGTTTAAGTTCCAAATCCAAAAAAAGTTTGCAAAGTGCTCCAACTCGGTCCAAAAGAAAAAAAACTTTTTTTTTTAAGTGCAAAAAAGTGAGCAGATGTCAGCGACATCCAGTCCAAAATGTGAATCTGTTATCCACATTCTGAATTCACTGGGATAAACCAGACCAGAGGGGTAGTTCAGTTCAGTTTGCCTCAGTCAACTTAGTTTTCCCTTTTTTTTTTCTCCTCCTCCACCAAGTTTGACCAAAACTTTGTTGACAGGTAGAAGGTAGACAGGATAACCACTCATCTAGCCATCAGTGCTGATCTTTTCCTTTTCAAAATGACTGGAACATGAGTCTCTGGTGAGGTTCATTAAACTGACAGTCTTCCCCAGTTTGTCCTTCTTCTCATGGTGAATCGGTGCCCCTCCATCTTCTCAGTGCATTGCAGTAGTACACCACGTTGTTTAAAGGTAGAAAATAATGTCAAATGAAAGATCTATACTGTTTGTTTTGGCTTGTTGCTTTCTTTAGTGGAAGTGGTCGTAAGTGGAAAAAAGCCTCAAATTCAACCTGTTACTGCAGCCTTTGATGGTGTCAGTGCAGCTTAATACTGAATAAATATGAGAAGAAAAACAATACAAAAAAATATAGCCAGGGGAGAAGAAGAAGTAAAAGATGTTTGGCAGCGTTTATGTAAGTGGAGTGATGCAGGCAGCAGCTCTGGGGAAGGAGCTGTTTCTTTAGTCTGTTTGTTCTGGCTTTAATAGTCCTGAACATTGCACCTGATGGTAGGAGTGGGAACATGAGGTGACCGGGGTGTGTGCAGTCTCTGAGGATATTGTAGGCTTTCTTTTTCAGTTAGTAAACAGTGCTCAGATCTGGGAGCTCCGTCCTGAACCACCTTCACCACATGACTTTGCAGACAAAGTCAAATGGATTACGGTTCAAAGATAACTGGAAGCCCTGGCACCTTTAGTTTGCAGTGAAAACTCTAGGGTGTGAGTTTTCTAGCTCTGGGTTTTGGGTAAAAATCCACAATAATTTGAAAACTCAGACAGTATTTACACACAATAGTTGAGGCAGAGGCCTAGAGACAATAGCATCTCCTGTTTATAATCCAAATTAAATGTGGAGAGCATCTGTACTAGCACTCCTCCATATCTGCATTTCACTGGTGTTTTTGCTGCACCACCTACTTAAATGGCAGCCTGTCACGCTGTGCTTTTCTTTGTATGTTTTTTTTGTTTTTTTTTTTTTTTTTGTTTTTTTATGTTTTTTTTTTTTTTTTTTTTTTTTTTGGGGGGGGGGGGGGGTTATTTTCCACTGAACTTTTGTTCCTTTGCTCTGTCTGCGGGATTTCTAGAAGTACACTAGACGTTCGAGTATCAAAGGTGTTTGCATGTGGACACAGCAGAATGAGCATTCAAAAGACCAGTTAATGGACAGAAAGAAAAAGCCTCATAGATATAGATATATATTGATAGATAGAGGAGAGGTTTAGGATGTTTTTTTCCCTTGATCATCATTAAGATGATTATCCAGCGTCTCCCATTAGGGGATCCTGGGTGGGCTTGTATGGCTAATAGGAGACAGTGGGAGTGGTGTGTCCAGACCAACAGAAGTGGGGTAGAGGAGCGTGGACACGGCACACGGCGTAATCCAGGACATGTGACTGTGAAAAGAGGATCTCTGGAATCCAGATGTTGAACAGCTGGGTGCAAGTTTCCATCCATACTGTCTACTGAGAGTTCACCTGTTTTATCTGCCAACGCTGACTGTGAAACGCTGCAAACACAATATTCCAATGATCTCTAGAGATTTCAACCATGTCTACAATCCAGCAGTTTCTGACATCATGTGTACTTTGATTGAACTCATTTTTTTTTTTTTTTAAGTAGACAGGCAGGAAAGTGGGGCAGCTAGAGGGGGAAGACGTGTAGCAAAGGATCCCCAGCTGGCAGACAAACCTGCAACCACTTGACTATGGTCTCTGCATATGCGCCATCTGCTTAGTTGTTTTGCTAGCTTGATACAGACCAGTCATTTAACCCTTCTCACATGGAGTAACCACAGTCATGACCACAGTAATGAGAAGTTGCTCAGTGCTACTCAGAAATTTGACATTTCTGCTGATGAGTTTCTGGGCCACATAACAAGATCTCATTTTAGCAGCAGCTGTTGAAAACAGCTTTATAACTTTTAAATTTATGAACTGCATATTACCGAACAAGCATACTCACTGTGAATTTGTTCCAAGGACTGGTATTGAGCTTGAAAAAAAAATGCATGTCACCTTTTAAACCAGATAAAATATAGCTTAAATTCAAGTGACCCACTCTTACCCTGCTTCAGAAAATGTGTTGTGGTGGATCCAGCCAGGTATTTATGAGTTAGTGGGAAGGTTTATATATATATATATATATATATATATATATATATACAGTAATGGAAAAAATTATTAGACCACCCTGTTTTAATGCCTGGTACAACTAAAGGTACATTTGTTTGGACAAACATAATCATAACCACAAAGATTGCTCATAAGAGTTTTATTTAAGAGCTGATATCTTACCATTTTCCATGGTTTTCTTGATTATAACCTAAATCATTTAAGTTTTTACATCAATAGCTATGGCGTTGTACTGCCAAAAACACTGCTTTTATGCATTCAGTGTTTTCTTTTCTGTCTGTTTTAGTCACATAATGACGTTTAGTGGTACCAGGTATTAAAATGAACAAGAAAGTGAAGTAAAAATGGTGGTTTAATAATTTTTTCCATGACTGTATATATACATATACATAGGGCTGGGACGATATGCTTTTCTCCCGATTCGATTCTTCCACGATTTTTTGGATGCCGATTCGATTTAAATTGCGATTCTACGATATTGCCGATTTTCCCGATTTTTAACATCAGTGAAACAGTTGAATGATTATGATTGTCTACAGACTATTCCAAGAACCATATTTCCCCAAAAAATACACATCAGATGTAAGTTCATTTTTAAGATTTATTCAGCAGCAATATGTTAACTCTCTTTTCAAAAGCATGGACTGCCTGGACTCTCTGTATTTAAATAGGCAAACAAATGCACATTGCACAATATAAAAAATAAATAAAATATTTTTCTCCAGTTGCTTATTTAGCTGTTTCAGTCCTTTAAGAAAAACAAATGTCAGGTCAAATAGAGCCCCTGAATACTCAAATGTGAGCCTTAAACTTTGAAATGTAGGACATCAAAAGTAGTAGGCTAAATTAAATGTATAATAAAATCAACAAAAATATATACTTTTTCAAGTACTCTGCTGCTACATTCAAATGTCAAGATTATTGTGCAAAAACAACAACTGGTATAGACTTTGAGGTACAACATTCATCTGCAATACTGTAGTAGCCTTTAAATTAAATTATGAACATAAACCCAAAACCTAAAAAAAGGCAAACAAATGCACATTGCACAATTAAAAAAAAAAAGAGCTTATTTAGCTGTTCCTGTCAGTCAGTGCTTTAAGAAAACAAATGTCAGGTCAAATAAAGCCCCTGAATACTCATATGTGAGCCTTAAACTTTGAATGAAATGTAGGACATCAAATCAATCAAAAGTATTAAATTCAATGTATAATAAAATGAACAAAAATATATACTTTTTCAAGTACTCTGCTCCTACGCCGAACTCGTCCGAGTATTCTTGCTACAGCCGGCAGCTTTAGGGCACGCTGAGAGGCCAGGTTGAGCGTGTGCGCGTAGCACCTAACATGGAGAAAGCCGGCTAACTGCGCGGCGACAACCATATTAGCCGCATTATCGGACACTAAAGCCGGGTCCTTCTCTGCGATGTCCCATTCAGTCACCACATTACCAAGCAGCTCTGCTACATTTGCGCCAGTATGAGCCTCGTGCATGACTCTGGTCTGGAGGACGTGGGAGGATAGAGACCAGTCTTCAGCGATGTAATGGGCTGTTACGGTGACAAAAGACTGTGTCGCCCGTGAAGTCCATGCGTCGCAGGTGAGAGCAACACGCTCAGCTCTGCTGAGCTTTTCTTTGACTTTCTCCTTAATGTCCTTATAGGTTTGAGGCACCACTGTTTCAGAGAAATACTTTCTGGAGGGTATCACATACCTCGGGTCCAGCGTGTGTATCATGTTCCTGAATCCCGTATTCTCAACAACACTATAGGGCCGCAGGTCTTTGCAAATAAAGTCCGCTATTGATTTAGTTATGCGTTTTGCTTTTTCAGAACTGCTGGGTAGTTTGTACAATGCTTCTCTGAGTGTCTGCTGGCTTGCTGCTGCGGCAGTACGTTTGAACGTTAGCTCTTTATTTACCTCAGGGTAGTGTCTTGTCAGGTGAGCAGCCACGTTGGTTGTGTTCCCGCAGTACGCGACGAGTGCATGACAGAGTCTACAAACAGCTTTTGACATGTCCAGCTCTCCTTTTTCTTTCGAAACAAAAAATCCAAAATGTTTCCACACTTTTGATTTAAAATGTGATGGTGGGGGTTTTATCTCCGCCGCTGTGCCTTTTCTCGTGTTGTCCGCCATTCTCCGCTACTGTTTTCTTATTTTTCCGCGAACGCGCCGTGAAGGATGTGACGTAAGGTAACGTGACGTCACATCCGTTCGGCAAGCAGTGTTGAATAAAACATTTCGCCCTCTGCTGGAGAAAAGTGGTAATTGTTCCCAACCCGGTTTAACACAGACTGAAATGAAGTATTTGAATTTGGGTAAAAAAAAAAATCGATTTTTGAACAAAGAAATCGATTTAAAAATCGTAAAACAAAAAATCGCGATACTTAAGTGTATCGATTTTTTGTCCCACCCCTACATATACATACATATATTACCTTAACCAGAGATTGTGTTGTTTCCCAGCTGCAGTTTCTGTGGCAGGAGAGAGTTGAAGCAAGTTTATTTTCATTAAAGCTCTCACTTGATCAGTTTGACATTTAACTTGAACAGACAGATTACGTCACTGCCTTTAGGGATTGAAGTTAATTATATTGATTGTGCGTTCTCAGTTTTAAAGTGTTAATCTGGCTGCATGACAGAAATTAGTTTGAGCTGTTTGAGCTGTTTAGCTGTGATTTTTTTTTTTTCAACTTTGATTAATTTTATGTTTTTTTGATTTCACTGATTTCTAATAAGTACATTATCTGAGGTCTACTTCCTGGTTGAGAATGGTGCTCTTCACCAATACACAACAAGACATAAAACCTACTATTATTTTTATCAATTCATTACTATTATTATTGCTGTCATTTATTTATTGTTTAAAAAAAAAAAAGCCCTTACTACAATTTGAATTTCCCTTCTGGGATAAATAAAGTATTTTACATTCATTTTTTTATTTCATTTCACATGAAGACCACATGTTCCACCAGGTTGATTAGAAAGTAATGGTTTTAAATTCTGTATGTACAGTTGTGTTTGAAACAATAAAATAAAATAAAATAAAAAAAACAACGTAAATGAAGCTCAAAGGTCCTTATAATGGCTTTTAGTTCCAAACACACAGATCCATTGGGAGCACCACACAAAAAAAAACTCTTCAGAGTTATTACAACAACAGACTGAGTATTTCCCCTTAGTTTTGGTGAACATTTCCAGAGTTAAAAGATGTCATGTTAATTTGATAGCACCGCCCAGTCTTCCTCATTGAAACTGTCTTGTGGACGCCATTTTTCTTCCGAACGACCGACTGGCCAATGAATTTCTGCAGGTTTTGTATTGTAATGCCAAATTCAAAAGGGCTAATGTGACAGAGTGACTATCTAGCTTAAAATGTGCATGTGTCCAACTTGACCATATCCGCAAAAGGTTATTAATTTACCAATAAAACATGGAGAGATACATTTTGTTTTATGAAACTTTTTTTTTATTGAATTGCGAGGGTTAAGAAAAAACCCCGACATTGGCTGAATGGCTTTTCAGTAATAGTAACGTTAACCGTCCAGTGTGCATGTGCGCTTTTTTTTTGTTTGTTTCTTTTTAGTTTTTCTGTTTTGTTTTGTTTTTTTTAACTGGGGGGGGGGGGGCTACAGGAAAGACTTGGGGAGCTAAGAAGGAGGAGTGGTGGATTCATATTTAAAATTTACCTGGCTGGCCTTCGGCAGGAAGGTCCCCCCATATGAGCCAGGTCCTGCTCAAGGTTTCTTCCTCTTAAGGAGTTTTTCCTTGCCTCTGTTTGTCTTAAAGGCTTTTTTTCTCCTTCTGTGAGAGTTTTTTACTTGCCATTATCCTTGATTTGGATATAATATTACAATTTTAGTTAATGATATCTGCTTGGGGGTCATGCTCTGGGTTGACAATTGGCATTGTACCAGATGCTATACAAATAAAATTGAATTGAATTGAAAATGTCACTTTTTTTGTTGTGTCCAAAATAATTTTAAAGCACCTTGGGCCCAATCTTGTGCCAAAACCCGCATAAAGTTGCTATTAATTGAAAGCAGGATAGCAGGAGGGGCGTTCTCCCACAGAGAACGCAATCTTCCACCTCCCGAAACCAGCGATATTACCTGCGCCAACCGCTATATTATGCATACATTATGCATGGGAGTGGTTAGGGCGTTCCACCTGTATCACCACCTGTATATCCACCTTCTACTGGTATCTCGCAGGTTTTATGATAGAAGGTAGCAGGTGGTCAGACCACCCACTACCCTCTATCCTAACCCGCCGATCGCAAGATACCGAATTTGTGGAAAGCGCAAGAGACACGCCCATTGCCGCGCCTACAATGTTAGTAAGGGAGTCGGCATAATGGGTAGCAACTTTAGGGAGTGGCGGAGGTTCCTAAATCAGCAATTTGACGGTAGTGGGTAGCGGCTAGCGGGAGGTGTAAGATCGGGCCCCTTAACTTTAAATTAATGGAGTGTCTATTTTTGTAATCTCTTTAACCTCCAAGGAGCATGATGTTGGTGAGAGTGGCACTGGCTACTTGGCCTGGAGGATTAAAACTAAAAGTAATTTTCGTGTTCTTTTATCTGGTGCCATTGAAGAGACTGAAAACAAAGACCAACGAAAGAGTTTATTATACAAAGATTAATACAAGGATTTAATATGCCATGCAGAATATTTTAATCGGCCGATGGTACATTGTCTTAACACCACAGATAGATGCCAGAGAATGCACACTCAATGTTGGAGTATCCCGTTTTTTTTAGTCTCATTGAGATTAAAATCTCTTTTTCTCTTTCAGAGTCGCATCAGATTCACCTTTCTGGAATGTTATAATTCCAGAAAGGTGAGTCCCCGCATTCTTCTGAGTAATTGTCCTTTGTCTCAAAATCCAGGTGGCCAACAGCTCTGAATCACAGGTCCAGAAACGTGCTGTTGTGTTGTTTGTCCAGGAGATGAGATGTCACTAAAATCTGTTTATCTATGCTAGTCACAAACTTCCTTGAAAATCAGCAGATAAGGATGCCAGGATGTCCCAGTCATTAGGTCATTAAACCTAAAGCAGCAAATTAAGGACTCACAGTCATAAAACAGCCAACATGTCCGTTGCCCGGATGACGCCTGGCATGGAGGCTACTTGCTGCTGCTCCGGGGGTCTTATCCCTGTGACGCTGGACGCTCCAGTTTGTGCCCGGTGTGTGGTGATTTTGCGGTCGGGTGTCGACGTGCTGTCTGCGGGTGCGGACCGGTCCTCTTGCAGCTTCAGACGTGCCGTCGCGGACATGGACGGTGTCGCTGGGGGCCGGTTCGGGGAAGCTAATCCTGAACTGCTACCCGCGGACAAGGAAAGGAGGCAACCACCGCCACTGGATCCGGGCTGCAGCGTCGACTGAGCCGGGACGGGAGCCCCCGACGTGGCAGCGGCGGCATGCTGCCCCACTATCCAGCAGTCTGCACGCCGGGGTGAGTCAGCTGACCTGGCAGGGGCCGTCTGAAGACCTGGTGGGCCCGGCACCGCCAGGGGTAACGCCAACAACCTGGTCCGCATGTTGAACCGGGCTCTGGGACGGTCGGCTCCATCGCTCGCTGGACTGAGGGAGCGCAGTCTTCCCAGAAGAGACAGTTTGGTTCATCGGAGTTTGGTTCATCGGTATTTCCTCCTCTGACCTGGAGATATCTCACTTAATTCACAAGTGGAGATATACTGGTTTTAATAGCTGTTAACAAGTTTTAACGGCTGTTAACTGGAGTTAGCACTCGGACCACAGGACCGGGACTTGAAGAAGGAGCGCTGGATGCCGGCAGCTCCTCAAGTACACCAGACTGCAGCGTCTGGTGTACTTGAAACTTGAATTTCCCCCTCGGGGGATCAATAAAGTATATTTGATCGATTTTATTTGAACATTTCTACAAGCAATAAAGTTTAGCATTAACAGTTTAAAAAATCTTCTGAGTTAATTCTAAATCCTAACAAAACTATTCAGAGATCCACCGCAGAGACAGACAATCATCATATGGAGGTAATGCTATTATAACACTGGACAAATATCTGAAACTATGGGTGGCGTGGCTTACCTATAAGTCTATATGGTTGTCAAAATGTAGTATTATCCTATACTGTGTAGCATCATCTGAAGGAGCATTTTGTGAAGATGGGCTTGGAGAACCAGCTGCCAAACGAGAGCCCCAGTTTGTTCCAAAGAATGTCCTGAGTGACGAAGAGTGTAAGGAAGCCATTGCTCTGATTAAGCACTGAGCTGATAAGGACACAATCAGGAAGAAGATTAAGCTGACGTTTGACTTCTGCTGTAACATGGTCCTTGTTTCAGACACTTTAGCTGCTACTAGCACTGTGCATAGGCAGGGCAGCCATTGAAATTGCAGATCACAGAGTTTTGCTTATGATCCACTTAACATCAAACTTCTTTTGTTCCAGGTTGGGACAGTGACCTCTCATCGATTTTGCTGCTGTTACACCTGATTCCCCTCCTCTGATCAGGGTCACAAGAGACCAGGGAAAGTGTTTGCGTCCCAAGCAGAGAAACATCTTTTGGTCTTCAGGAAGGTTTGTTGCATTTTTTTTGTTGGATGTTTCACTGAAGAAGCTTCAGTTTTGCAGGTCATGATCTCGCTCGCTCTCACTCGCACACAGTTAAATACCATACATATATATGGAAGATTACTTTTGTGTGTGTAATACAGCCATGCAGCTGTAATAGTCTTACAACATGTTTGTGTTATTTCTCAGAACCAACATCCAAAAACATCTTGCTAGCTTCACAACAAGCACACAATCCTATCTCCTGGCTTTAGGATGAAGGAAGAAAGTAGTCCACCAGTTCTTCATCATCCTTGACAAAAATGCCAACACTTGCAGGTCAACCTCTTCTCTTTGTGTATTTGATGAACCGTTTAAGGCACATTATGTCTTTGCCACAACATGCAGCCCCATGCTGTACAACATGTTCACATTCATCCAGACCACTGTGTACAACATAGATGTTGGCTAAGTGAAGGAGAGTCCCCGTGTTGCAGAGGTTTTAGCTAGGTTGCTTCATTAGTAATTGAACAGATCTGTTCAACGCGAAGTGTTCTGTATTTCAGAGTTAACGTGTGTAAATACACTTGTTTGGCATTTATGAGTAGTTCATGGTTACTTGGATGGAAAAAATATGTGCTCAGAAGCCATGTGCTTGGAACATTTCCTGGGTTTAGGAAACATTTAATCACCAAACGCACTGACAATATTGACCAACAAGTTAATCATGAGTTCAAGCAGAGGAGAGGAGACCCTGGTGTTGCAGGAGAGCTGGTGACAGCTAATGTAGAGGAGACACCAACATCTACTCTGGTGATAAAGTCCAACAGCATTTCAGATATGTGTGCCACTACTATTGCACAACTCAGAGCAGCTGGTTAGACTCAGTCTAATATTAAGAGGTTCGTCTCATCAATGGAAGAAGTGATTTTTGAGACTCACAGTCAGGCTAAGAAGTTAGCCTTACAATGCTTGTCTCCACAGGATACAGAAAATAGGAACAAAATAAAACAATCCTTCCAAACGTTGGAAAGCAGAAGAAACAAAACTACTGGGACATACAGTATGGCCAGGTCAGTGTAACATACATTTGTGATACATTTGCTTATATTCCTATTTTTGAAACACTAAAGAGTATTTTACTAAAAAGAATTTGAAGACTTGTCAAAGCCCAGGTATATTCCAAAGGAAGGTGTGTATGCAGACTTGAGAGATGCTGCTTATTTTAAAGAAAGTCCCCCTTTTTTCCATCGAAAGGTGCCCTGCAGATCCAGCTGTTGTATGACGACCTTGAAACTGCAAATGTCTTGGGACCTAAAAAGGGTTTACATAAATTGGGTGCTATATATTTCACTCTAAGAAATTTCTCCCGATATTGAGTTCATCTTTGATTAATATGCATTTGTGTGCTTTATTTCATGTACAGGACATCAAGTAATACCGCTTTGATTTGATACTTGAACCCCTTGTTACTTCAAATTCCAGTTTTTGAACATGATATTTATGGAGCTGTAGTTCAGGTCACAGGGGACAATCTTGGTTTGAATGATCTGTTTGGTTTTGTGATGTCATTTGGGGCTCGATATTGCTGTCGTTTCTGTCTCCTTGAAAAACAATGTTTTCAATCAGCAGCGAAAGTATCCACCTCTGCCAACAGACAAGATGCTGGATGGAAGCAATGATTTGGGGTTGAATGCTATACAGTCTTGGTGCTTGTTACGCAATATGCCTTTGCTATTTGGTGATTTGATCGAGACAGATGATAAACACTGGCATCTCCTACTTCTTCTTCTACATATCGTTAACGTATTTTCACCAGTCCTCTCAGAACGCACAACAACGTACCTCAAACATTTAATCATTGATCATCATCAGCTGTTCAAGCAAATATTCCCTGAAATAAATCTCTTGCCAAAGCATCATTTGATGATACATTATCCTCGTAACATAAGGCACATTGGTCCTATTTTGCACACATGGTTCATGCGTTATGAAGCCAAACATAATTTCTTTAAGTAACAATTAAAAAGCTTTAAAAACATTACAAAGACATTAGCCAAAAAGCACCAAAGTTATATGGCAATGTATTATGAATATTTTAGCAAGAAAATATTAATTTGTGGTCCAGGAAAGATGGTGACACTTTGAGTTAAAACATTTTTAAATTTGGAACCGTTTTGCCAAATGGATGGTACAGAGTATTGCTGTGACCTCACTACATGCACTGAGGTAGCATGTGAGATGCCTGTATTTTGTAAGACTGACACAATTGCTGTAACAGATGACTGTGTTTTGCTCTGTGTGTATGTTGATGGTAACCATGTGTTTTGATAACCATTACCACGCTTTTAAAGTCGAGCTGCATTTAGACACGGTTATAAAAGCAGTTTTCCTGCTATGGAGCCCGGTTTGGGTCATAATTCAATGAATAAATGAGTCTATTATTATGAAATGAATGTTTATTATTATGAAATATTTCCCATTATTATGATAATAGTTTTGTTTTTCATAAGAATGAGCTTTCACATAATAATTGGCTTTGTTTTTCATAAGAATGATTTGTGTGTCAATCACAGCAGAGAGGGCGGAGCCATTTATGTGATTGGCTGCTCTTTCATTCAGACATAAGCAACAGAACAGTGAATCGTCAAATCGGGTCAAAATAGTATCGCCTGATAAATTATCATTTTCGATATTGTCTGCTAACCCGGTCAAGGTTTCCCGTAGCTCAGTCCAAGCTGCCATAGCTACAATCGGACTAGGAGTGCACCTTGATGACGCCACGGCCCGCTGCAAACGGGACCTCACGCCCAAAACTAGTCGATGTCAGAGCGCATGGAGAAGGATCAGCCAATGAGCATGCACCACTGGTCCCGCCCACTGGCAAAATGTCATTATTATGTAAAAGCTCATTCTTATGAAAAATGAAACCATTATGTAAAAACTCATTCTTAGATAAAAAATCTATTCTGAAATAAAATATTATGCAATAAACTAAGATTAAATAATAATAAAAATATATTTCATAATAATTACATTTTTTTTCATAATAATGGGAAATGTTTCATAATAACAAACAGGTATTTCATAATAATGGGAAACATTTCATAATAATAGATACGTATTTCATAATAAAAAACACCTGTATTTCATATTAATAGACTCATTTATTCATTGAATTATGACCCAAACGGGGCTCCATATCCTGCAGGGTCTTAAAGTCTAAAAATGTCTAAAATTTGAAACTTTATATGTAAGGCCTTAAACGTCTTAAAAATGCACAGATTTTCATCCAATGTCTTAAATTTAAAATTGGCATGTCCTAAATTTGTTTTCCTTTTTGTTCATTCCCAAAAAGTGTTGGCCATATAAAATGAGAATAAAATGCTTAAGTAAATAGTTAACGACTATCTGAGTACTTGGATAGCTAGTTGAGAGTGGCGATTACACAAGAAATCTGCAATAACTGCAGAGCAGGCCAGTTTGCTGCCATATTTGTGTGCTTAGTCACTCCAGCGTCTTGTTGTTGGGGAAAAAAAATGGTTAAATGTGCGTTTTCAACGAGGCTTGGCTTGAAAACAGTGATTTTTTGCAAGAGGACCATTCGGTTCGGGACCTTGGGTGTGAAAGCGCTCAAGTCTCACTCCAAAGCAGAGAAACACCGGCTTGCTGCAAAAAGGCCTTCAGCAGTCTCAAGCTATCACACAGTTTTGTTCGGTGCCACCCCTGTCTTTGTCTTCATCAGCGCCCAGTCCCTCTGGAAACCAGACTACTGCTTCAACTAACGACCTTCGAGCTACATTCAGTTTCACTGAGACATCAAAGTCTGAGGTGCTTTGGATTCATCTGACAGAAAACATCTGTCATCTAACAGCAATAGTGATATCAGCAGCATCTTCCAGCCAATGCTCCCTGACTCAAACTTAGCAAAAACCTTTACATGTGGACCGAACAAAGATTGCATATATAGCGAGATTTGGTTAACGCTAACCGGGCCATATGTGTTGACATTTGATGAAAGCCTCTGCTCAACCACAAATCCAAGCAGTTGGATCTTCATGTTTGATTTTAGAGGAATGGAGAGGTGCAGTCAAGGTGTATGAGCTCTCAGTTCATGGGCCATAGAAACAGAGGACCTACTGAACATATCCCAGTAAGCCAAAGTTACTTTACTAATGTAATATATTTACATTGAACTGAAATATATTGATATTCGAGGGGCATATACAAATAGGGTGAAAACAGGTTGTGCCTCAGTTTTCATTGTTATTCGTATTTAGCATGGTCTTTGAAAAGGTTTATTTTATTGGGATTATAGATAAATTTTAAATAAGAACATAAATAGGGTTAGAAAAAACATTTTTTTCATGGTGCAGATGGCATGGGAGAAAGAAATGCGTCACTTTATGTAATTCAGTTTCTTTCAGTCATGTCACCAAAATCGATTGAAATTTATACTGGCCAAACCTTAGACATATTTGAAGAAAGGTTGTAGTTTAGTAAATTTGTGTGTGTGGTTATTATTTAATGATGCTCATCTTGTTCTTTTTATCTTCCATAAGGATTCATTGCTTCATTTGGACTGGAGCAGGCTGTTTTCAGTCTCCATGGATGGGCCCAATGTCAACTGGAAACTTTTGGATCTACTCCAACATGACAGTACAGAGAAATATGGGGGTGCACAACTAGTGTCTGTAGGCTGCTGTAGACTCCACACACTTCATAATGCCCCAGCAAGGAGGGAGGACTACATACAAGTCACACAATCCACACTGTTTCCTAAACCGTGTTGTAGAGGTGACTTGAAAATCTTCCAGTTGTGGAACGTGCTCTGGCAGTTTGGCCACATACAGTTGTGTTTTATGTGGATGCTGTGCACAAAAAACACTTCACAAATAAAACTATTTATTTATTTACTACTATTTAAACTACCGAGGAAGCCATAAAGGATCCCTTTACCATTGTGAAGATGCACTTTTTCATGACTGTAGCCCTGTGCTGCCTTTCTTTGGCGAAGACTTGGCTTAGTTGATTAAGGTGATTACAGTATATGGCTCGTATCATCTATTGGCTTAAGTGTCTCAACATAATCTTTGCTTGTTTATTCATCTGGCAGATTAATAAATAAACAGGGATGATGCAATTACCATATTGGTAATTGCTTTGTTTATTGAATTAAACACTTATGAATTAAATCAGTATAATGTCTGTGCAAGATTAAATTTAGGCTATTTGTACTATTTGTCTCCTGACAGAGTATTCTGAGATGCTGTGTTAAGAGAGAGGTCCTGCAAGACATCACTCTCCTTGAGCTCACCAAGCTTGAGCTGGCTTATTTAAAACCTGCTTCTCCTCCCACAGAGGATTGATATCAGCTTGGGTGCTGATGCAGCAATCAAGGTTATCATGGTAGTGGTTTCAGATATTAATTCTGATAACTATGCAAGCAGCAAATGTAGTTTTGTTTAGCACAGTGGTCTATTAAGTTATTGGAGTTTGAATTGAAAACACTGGACTAAATGTAATTAAAAAAAGAGCCAGATGGTCAACATTTGTAAAGTGTGCTATATATATATATATATATATATATATATATATATATATATATATATATATATATATACATATATATATACATATATATATATATACATACAGTCATGGAAAAAATTATTAGACCACCCTTGTTTCTTCAGTTTCTTGTTCATTTTAATGCCTGGTACAACTAAAGGTACATTTGCTTGGACAAACATAACGATAACCACAAAGATTGCTCATAAGAGTTTTATTTAAGAGCTGATATCTTACCATTTTCCATGGTTTTCTTGATTATAACCTTAATCACTTAAGTTTTTACATCAATAGCTATGGCGTTGTACTGCCAAAAACACTGCTTTTATGCATTCAGTGTTTTCTTTTCTGTCTGTTTTAGTCACATGATGACGTTTAGTGGTACCAGGTATTAAAATGAACAAGAAAGTGAAGAAAAAATGGTGGGCATATAATTTTTTCCATTACTGTATGTATATATATATATATATATATATATATATATATATATATATATATATATATATATGCATTTGAGATGCCCCTGGTGCATCCATAAAGACCGATATGGAACCAGTATTTTTATCTTCCTTCAGAGCAATGCATTTTAGCTGGTGATTCCTCATAGTGGTGCATATATCCACACTGATCACCTGAGGCAAAAAAGTTTCTGCTGAGGCCATCCCAAACGCAGCAACGAAGGACCTCATTGCATGAAGACAATTACACAGTGATGCCACTTCATGTCATGTGGTAGATTTAAATTCTTTTTTTTATATTACTTACATGTATTCTTTTTTCTTTTTTTTTTTATCATACTTCCCTGTCCAGGAGAGTAAAAGTGCAGAGGTAAAAGTCCTTGAGTTTAGGAGGGAGAGTCCACGCACAGACTCTCAAACATCATAAGAAAAGCACAGGAGAAGAGCCCATTGAAATATGCAACAGTTGGGCAGATGGAGTGTCGGGACCCAGACAAATGCAAGAATTAAATGAAATCTCTCATTCAGACATTCCTGAAGGACATGGAGCTGACAGGAGGTGTAACTGCTGGTAGAGATGGTTCTGGAAGAGGCTATGAACTAAAAGTTTGAATACCATGCTCAACTGTCCTCTGATTCTTAAAAAAATAAACTAGGTTTAATGTAGAGCATTACCTTTCAGTGCAGACATTTGCTCTATTTGACCCCTGTCTCCTATCAGAGTTTAGTGTGGATCTCACTGTTGTCATGCCCTCTTCTAATGGTCCTGGCTCTAATATACTGAATGCATTTCGTAATTATAAGCAGTTTTTTAGTTATTGCAGTCATTTAGAGATTGAGTTGACTATCAATTTACATATTTTATTTTTTATTTTTTTCACTCACTTTATTGTAGGGGAGGACATTGTCCAACACTTTGAATGGAATCAATCTTCCATTGAGGCAAGGAATAAAGAATTTTCTGCCTTTCAGTCATTAGAGAAACGTCTAGACACCTTCCCGCATGAGAGATTAAGCCAGTCACACCCAGCTGCTTGGGATTTTTGCCAGAAGTTGCTGCTGCTTTCTCATGGCCAGGCCTCTGTTGAAAGGGGATTTTCTGTCAATAAGGAGGTGAAGGTCAAGAACATGAAAGAGGACACATTTGTCACGCACAAGCTCAGGTGACTATGTTGCGATGCATGGAGGCGTCACACAGGTTCCCCTCACCAAGGAACTCGTGGCATCTGTAGGTGCTGCCCGGGTCAAAATACAGACTATTTCTGGATCAGGAGCACACCAGGAAAGAAAAGGACTCCCAGAGCCAGAAGAGAAAGCTGAATGAGCAGTACCTGGAGGACCTGAAGAAAAGGAAGGGAAGCTTGGAACAGGTGTTTGCTGGTCTTGCCAGGGAGGCAGGCCCACTTGCAAGGCTGGCACCAAGCTGGCTCAGCTCCTTTCGAAGTCAAATGCCCTGAGAAGGGCACACAAAGCAAAAACCTTGCCCACCTCAATCCTTGAAAGTGAGATTGGTGCTAAAAGGGATGAGCTCAGATATATGTAGTTTAATGTTGTATATAGATGTGCTAGTAAAGCTACTTGGCTTAAGACCAATGGTGAAGAAGATAACTGTTTAAATGTTTTCAGTTTTATTACAAAGTTAGTTTAATCTTTCTTTTAATTTAATAAAAATGTAATCTTCAAAAGCTAACTGAATAAAAGTAAAAGATTTGAATTTCTGGGCTTATTTATGCTTCTGATAATGCATTGTTCATCTGAAATTTAAATCACAAGGGTCTTGAAAGGTCTAAAAATTGTCTTACAATTGACTTACAAAAACCTGCATGAAGACATGCAGTCGTCCAGTGAAGCAGAAACTGACATCAGTAGTGACGGTGAGTCCACGCGCCATAGTCCACAATCAGCACATCTTATATCGGATGCTTCACCTCAGTGTGGTCGGGGTGGAAGCATTCTGCGATCGCCAAGCAGGTTGAAGTGTCGGGGGGGCTCATAACACCGCAAATATGGAAAAATGTTGCGGGGATGAAAACAACCGCGGTTGTCCTGGCAACGCGGGAAAAAAACACACCGCTAATGGCGCACTGGAAATCAGCGATGATGATGATGATGATAATGATGATGATGGTGGCTGAGACTTCTTGAGAGAAGAGGAAGAGTATCCAAAGTGGAGCCTAAATTTTGATGAGCCTGTTGGTTTTTGTGGAGACGATCTGACAAATTCTGACAAATTCTGACCCCATTGATTTCATCCCTTTTCCAAATGATGAATTCTTGAGCCTCATCACCAATCAAACAAATAGAAAAGGCCACCAGTTCTTTGAAAGGGAAATATTAAAACCATACTCCAGATTTCATGATTTTATGATGTGATTATCCCTGAAATGAAAGCCCCATTGTGCATGGGGCTTGAGGAAAAATCTGAAATTGAGGACTACTGGGCAGGTTTGGGCAGGTGATTAGATGACAAATTAGATGACAAATCTACTTCCACTCCAAATTTTGGTTCATACTGAAGATATTTCTCATTTACAGTATGCCTTTATCTCAAACCACTTTAAAGTCATAGCCTTTTGAAACCTTGATATCAAAATTGAAAATTTTCCAATATGGCTGCCACCTTGTGACGTCATAATATGCAAATTATATGAATAATTTCACTACCATCACAGACTTTGAGTCACACTGAACAAGTTTCTCATTGACAGTATACCTTTATACCTTTATATGACCTCATTAAGTATTTTTGATGTATTCAAACTGATCCATCACCCCTGGTATGTGACAGACACCATAGTGTGAGAAAGATCCATATCAGGGTTCTACCGCCACCGTGCTTCACTGTCTTCAGTGGTCTGTGACTTGAATTCAGTGTTTGAGGATCGTGTGATAAACTGTCTGTGACCCAAAAAGAACAATCAAAATGTGGCTCCATTTCTATTCAGACCAGTCAGTGTGCTCTTTGGTAGATTGTAACGTCTTCAGCACATGCAGTTTTTTTTTCAACACTGGGACTCTGCAGCAGCTTCTTACTGTTATCTTGGATTCATGTAGGCATCTTCTAAATGTTACAGTCCTGTACAGGTGACTGAAGATCTTCTTTGATCACCCTGGAGCTGCTCAGTGACTGATGTCTTTGCCATTTTATCTATTCTTCCATCCATTCAAATGGTAATTTTCCATTTTCTTCCACGTCTCTCCACGTGTTTTGGTTGCCATTTTAAAGCATTTGATTTTAGCGGAGCAGTCTATCATTTTCTGCACTTCTTTGTTTCACCCTCTCCAGTCAACTTCTTAATCAAATACATTGTTCTTCTGAACAACATCTGAAATGGCCCATTTCACTCAGATTTCCATTACCATGCCATAGTTTGAGAGTCTGGGGATATAAGTTGTATTTATTCTTGTATTATGCATTTAATTAATTAAAGGAATCAGGGCACTTATCTGTTCCAGACAGATATACGTAGGTGGGCTGTGCTAATGTACAAAGAGATACACCCCATGAAGGAGGAGGGTGGAGTTGGACAGCTGGCCCCACCCACTAAAACTATCAGCTATTAACAGCTGACCCCAGTGGTCTCCAGCTGACCCCAGTGGTCTCCAGCTGACCCCAGTGGCCTCCAGCTGACCCCAGTGGTCTCCAGCTGACCCCAGTGGCCTCCAGCTGACCCCAGTGGTCTCCAGCTGACCCCAGTGGCCTCCAGCTGACCCCAGTGGCCTCCAGCTGACCCCAGTGGCCCTGCATTGGACTAAAACGGCTTTGGATAATGGATGGATGAATGGAATATTGTAATGACAACTATCTTCTGTTTACTGAAATCATTTACTTAAATCAACCCATCTTTACATTATTTATTATTTCCAAGGTTCTCTTGAAGGGAAGCTTTTTTCCCTCATATAGACATTTCCCTCCCTAATGAATATCACAGAGGTACCTCTATACTCTTTTTATTCCATCGACAGTATCTCTGACTGTGAATGTAATGGGAGCAAGCCTCACAAACTGCATAAACACAGGATTTTTGAGCAAACCACAGAGTAGTGGCGTCTTCAAACTGGGACAGATGAAGCCTCACAACATTATACAAAGGCAAAGATACTCAAGCATGACATTCATGCTGTGGACAGATGGCCATTGGTTGTTGTGGTACTGCTGTGCCGTAAAAAACAATATCACTTCCTCCTATGTGAAATAGTTGTCAACAAGGCTTCATTTCTTCAAAGTCAAGAAAACTAATGAAGCTTTTCTCTTTGTTATTGTACCGAAAAATGTGTTCCTTGAACTTTTCTTTTTTATTTGAGTTTGACAAAAAAAATAACAAGTCCATGTATACCTGTTTCTTACCTCTCAACATCTTTTTAATCATTCCATAATTTAATACTGGTTATATTTCCATACCTTCCATTCCACAATGAACATATTGGTGTAATGTACATATACTGAGATGTCCTATCAATTACTATTAGCTAAAGATGGTGTTATTTGAACAGTTGCATGTCATGCTTGTCCATCTACAGGCCTAAAAAACAAAAATACAGCATTTGATCCAGACTTTGTTTCATGCGACCATAAGACATTCCTCCTAAAGGCTTTTACTTTGGTCAGGGTGGTCATCTTCAGACTATAGGTTAGTTTAAAGGTAAAGATTTTCAGGCCACAACTCCTAATAAAGTTTATGTATGTACACTAATTTGTAGAAATGATGGATGAATCCGCATTTGCATGTCAAGAAACGTTTGTGATATGGGTTTGTCAGATCTCCGCTGAGTTCCTTGAATTGTAGTATGTGTTGTCAATGGGCAAGCTGAAGGACCTATAAAGGTTTCAAGAAATAGTTTTTCAACTGTCATAACCAATTAATTATAACTTATGTCAGTTTACTTACATTTACGACTACTGTTCAGTCATCCTGATGCAGACAAAATTCTATTTAAGTCTTAACTTCTGTCAGTGTGGCCCAGCAGCTGATGCTACTGCATCAGCCTCCTCAGCACCTTAGTGGTGGTGCTTTCGCCTACCATGTTTGAATCCTGGTTCCCGGTTGTGACAGACAGAAAGGCCACCCAATCATGTGGATGGCACCGCCGTGGCAACCTCAAACAGGGAGCAGCCAAAAAGGAAGTTTATGCTCCTGTGTTGTGGTAACTGGCAGTATTACGGTATTATCAGGATAACCGCTGTGAGCTGTGTCGCTCCAACGTCGGGGGGTCTCGGGGAGGCAGGTTGCTGTGCTGCTGGACTCATCAAGGTTATGTTGATCCAGCAGGCGTGCCCTCTGCGGAGGATCAGCCTCTGCCAGGCAGCATCACAGCAAAACTTCTGCAGTCTGAAGAACACAGATTATGCTCTCCACAGCCTTTCTGCATCTCAGAAAGGTTGTTTTCACATCCCCAGGCATCGCCGTCAGGCAGACAGCGAGGCCGCTTTCCAAACTGTAAATAAATGCGTTCTTTAAAGATAACCCTGAACTTAGTGACTTGAAGTCATGTTCGGAGAATATTAGTTGTTTATTTACTGATTCCCTCAAATTAATTTGTCACTTATATTTCAGCTGGCGTTTTGGCTCCTTCGTGTCCTTGAAATTCATCTCATACTTTTAAAGGTGGGGTAGGTGTTCTTTTTTTGCAGCACTTTTTACAATATTGCCTGAAAACCTTTTCACAATCCCATTGCCCCCGGAAATGTTTGCAAAAAAAATGAAAGTTTTGGTCCAGTCAGAGGGTATAATTGAATGGCTGAAATAAAACCCCCCCCCCTCTGTGTGGAAAAATTTTGATGAAAAAAAATAAATTACAGAGAAAAGACAGACATACAATACTTGTGGCCACAAGGAGACCACCAGTGCCGGCTAATGACTCTGCAGATACAAAGATTAGGCTGATCTTATACACCAAGACAGCAAGGTGTTACAGATTTCAACAAGTGTAGACACAGTAGGTGGTGGTCAAAGCAAAAAAGACATTTGTCTCAAGACAGACTGATGAGTTTTACATGTTATCAGAGGCATTTGTTTAGACAGACGATTTAGTTTAGGAGTCACAGTTCTTCTTGATCAAGAAGTTGTAGAGTTGATGCTAATTGAATTTAAGGAAGTCACAGTTCTTCCTGATCAAGAAGTTATTTAGTTGATGCTAATTGAATTTAGGAATCAAAGCTGACCCCCGCTGTGTCTCCTTGATCAATGAGCCACAGCCGACCCCCGTAATTGCCTTTTGTCAGAATTTGGTCCGTGTGACACAGACAAATCTTTAAAATATTGTTAGATGACAAAATACAAGATGAAATAAACCAAATAAAAATTTCCACCACACCTCCCTCCCAGCGGTTCATGTAGTCGTGAATCATGTGAAGGCGTGGTTTCAAGGGATGAGCTGAAGAGGAGGAGGCGGAGCCTTTGGGAGGAGGGAGGGAGTGTATATTTTCAAAATCTCACTTCAGTTGGATTGCTGGAACCGTTTTTTTAAAGAACACCTACCCCACCTTTAACCTCACAGTTCAAGAGGCACGTCAGATTTTTTCAGTTTCTTGGTTTTCCATGTGATAGTTTCACTCACTGTATTTATCTTCAATATTTAAATTTTTTTAAAGGACCATTTTAATGATTTAAGTGGTTTGCAGATTGAAACTATCTGAATATTCCAACCATGTTTAATAACCAACAAAGGCAGTCATGTCAGAAAAGCAGTGAAGACCTTCCCAAGTCAGTGTTGACATGAAACATGGTGAGATGTACGAGGAGGCACTGAAGTTCCTCATGTACCAGACTAACATACCCTCATCTTCATTTTAACCAAAACATTTGTGAAGGAGCAACCAGCACTGAAGATGAGCTCACATTAGATACAGACTGTAACAACTCTGAGGTTTTCATTTCAAGATGATCTTTATTTTTATTACATTTACATCCTGTGTTACTTTGAAAGCAGTTCTTCCTTGTCCATCTTAGTTAAGTTCCTGGTTCAGTATGTGACCTTTCCAGGGTCTGCCCCTGCCTTTCACCCACAAAGAGCAGCAAATTCCTGTGACCCTGAACAGAAGTGGGTATAGATGTCACTCATTTGTAATGACCTCTGTCTTTTTGTATTCTCTACATTTTCAGCATCTGTTTTGTTTTTTTGTTTTTTTTTTTTCAGTAAAGTTCCTTCATCCAGCAGTTTCCTTACGTGTGCCAGTGTTTTCCTTCATCTACAAACTGTGGCAGTGTTTTTGTGTCAATACCAATACCATGTGCAAATGGAGGTAAACAACCGATAAGAAAGAAACTTACAGGTCAGCAGAAACACCAACACTCTGTATATTGACTCGCAGTAAATTCTCCATTGAATAACGGCTGGATTCAAACAGGGGACGACTCTAAACTTCACAAGAAGTCTGGACACAAGAGGCCAAATCTTGTAAATATTTGTATTTTCACATGCAGCTCTCTGGAGAAAATCTGCAGTGGATGTGTGAAAACAGCTTCAAACTAGTCTGTTTGACTCAAATATAATTTATCTGACTGAGGTTTGTGCATGATAAAAATGTGGTCTCGGCCCAGCTCTCCGTCTGTGATAGAGATGCAACGTGTGGGTCGCAAGTGTTGACTCACGGGTCACAGCTTGGTGCTGTGCTTAAAGTATCACAAAATCAAGAGTCATTGTGTTACGACTGCTTCTCCACCTCGGGCCCCGATCTCCCCTCTCTCTCTGACGCACCTTTCTGTCAAACACATACACATTAAAAGAGAAAACTGCAGGTCCCTGGCTGCTTTCAGTAATCTGTTATTCTGAGCTAAAGACTGGTCTGCAGTCTTTGGTTCAATTATATGTCCGTCCACATAATCAACTGAATGTGGGGAAAGTTACAAAACACACCTACATTTACTCCAAGGTAAGTTAGCTTTGTTTATTAGATGATTGGTTTAACCACCGTTTAGTAAAATTAATATGATTTAGCAGCATGGAGGGTGATGAGTGAAAACATCTCTCCGTTAGCATTCCGGCTAGCTCGCTAGCCACCTATAAGCCTGCCTGGTTGTCTACAAATATATATGGCCCTGGATATTTATTTTGTTAGGTATAATGTGAGGCTAGTGATGTTAACGTCACTTTATAATTATATTAATACAATGCTGCAACTGTCTGATGTTAACATAGCTCTGGTGTGGGACAGACCTATGGACCAGAGCTAATGCTAACAGAGAACTCATCACCCTCCTTGCATGTTCATTACAAATGTGGCACCATTTAAAAGGGAAAAAATGGCTTTTTAACGGTATGAGATTTATTGCCAAGAAGCATTGTTACAACAAAGAAATAATCTACCGAACACAAACTTACTTACTTTTTGTGTTTATCCTATTTAAATGGATGATATTTTGGATGATAATTTGTCCCAGATTTTAATTTAAATGCAACAGAAACAACCTTCACACAGAAAGCAGAAGTGTGGCAACATTTTGTTGTCTTCTGGTTTCCCACAGAATGAAGTTGTTAAGTCCTCACAACACTCAGCAGTCAAAACTCCACATGTAAGAGGATCAGACATGGTACTGTCGGGTTTTAAAAAAAAAAAGAAAAACAAAGAAAGTGATAAAAATATTAATTTTACCTATCATTCAATTCTAATTTCCATCGCCATTAATTTTGACTGAGTCGGTTCATCTGTGGTACTTCTGCTGGTCGTCCCTGTTGAGTGGGATTTCTCCGGGTATTCCAGCTCTCTCACAGTCTACAAACATGCATGTTAAGCCTGGCTGATGATTCTAAGTTGTTCTGAGGACATTTTCTCTTTGTGGCCCTGTGATGGACTGGCAGCATGTCGGGGGTGTACCTTCGCTGTCACCCGACGGGCTCCAGGCCCCCTGTGATCTTGAGTGGGTAAAAGATTGAAGCAGGATTTGCAGAAAAAGAGGGTACCTCTTTGTCTCTGGAAGTTACACATAAAAAGTTTTGCTTGGTACAGTTTTTGAGCTGATATTCACAGAAGTTTATTTTTTCTTTTTCACCAGTGAAAATAACTGACACATATTTTTGGTCCTAGACAAGAGAGCATGGACTATGAATTATTTCCATATTTGTCCAAATTTGTACACAAGATTAGCCGAACAAATGGCGGCATGAGCAATCTGTCAAATTGGTTATTCTATAAACAGTTTTTTTTGTTTGTTTGTTTCTTTGTTTTATTCATGTGCTTGTGTTATTGTACCCACCTCTGCACTACTGAAGAGAACAAGAGGCACACGACTGTCACTGGCTGTCTGAATCAAAAATGGATGAATTTAAACAAAAACAGAAAGAAAAAAATACAGAGAGTGATGAATGATCCAAAACAAAATCCATTTAATGGTTGGTAAATTAAAAACAATGTTTGTTATTTCCAGGGTTGACAGGCACAATTAAAATTTTGCATTGTTGCCACCCTTTAGCCTTGGAAACTGAACAGCTTTGAAAAGCTTGACACATGGGGAAGATGAAGGAGCGTGAGCCAGTCTCTCAGAAAACACAAAAGCTACCTGGAGTGCCAGCAGCTGTGCCACGCTCTGTTGTGTTGAAAGCCTGACAAAAACACTTCTGCACTTGACTTCCAGTGCACCACCCTTGGGAAGGAGTGTAGATTTTGAATAAGCTTGATACCCAGTGAATGGGAAATAAATGCCTCTCTTAACTACCTGTCAGCGGTTTGAGCAGAGAAGCAGCTGTGCTGCACTTGACTCAGAGGTTTTTAAAGCATCTTTTCCTAAATGCTAAAGATGGAGCAGTTCTTCAATAAGCTCATAAAAAAAGTAAGGGCTGGCATAAATACATGACACATAAATACTGACACCAACAGTTAGCTGGCACTAATCAGAGAACACTGACGTACGGAGAGCAGAATGACCTTTACCCAAAAATAAATCCACCAGACCAAAACGACGTGAGCTGCATATTTTATTGACTGAAAGAAAATAAGAAAAGTAACTGACAACTGTTGACATTTTCTGCTAAGTGTGGTTAAAATCTATGAACTGATGTAGTGAACTTCACATGCTACGTCTGCATTTTGGCTTATGTCTTGTTGTGCAATAAGGCATATAACGTGCTTGTTTAGTCATAAAAGGGGGTTATTACCAACTGTCTTGAGAGACAGCTGCCCAGCTTAATAAATTGAAACATGGGAACCACCTGATAGATCAGGAAAAAAAGACTAAATGGCACAATCAGTCTCAAAGTGGCTGTTGTTCTATGCGTGCCAGCCTGTGACCAGGTGTGGCGCTATAGAGCAACAGAGAAGGTGTGAGTCCGAGCACAGCCTTCTTCAACCAGCAAATGTTACAAAACTGTGTAAAATAACCACAAACAACTTCTCTTATTAGAATATATCAGGATTTATTATTTATTAACACAAGTATTAAGATGAACAAACACTTAAATCAAGATCCTGATATCTACTAACTAAAAGACGACTAAACTAACATAAGCAAATAAAACATTAAATGGAAAGGAGTGTCAACTTATATACATGTATGCTGAGGACTGTGTGTCTGTGTGTGATAAACTAAGATGACTTAATACTGTGAGGAGGAGTCTAAGATGGCGGCCGAGATCACGTGGTCACTCGTCCCTTACCAAGATGGCGGACGAGATCACGGGGTGCTCTCGTCCTCAACCAAAATGGCTGCTGACTCACGCTATAGGGCACTACAAGATCGCGGGCGAGGTCACGTGTAACCTTGCCACGAAGATTGTTTGTAAGGAAAAAGAGGAAAGAAAAGACAGAGTAAAATCAACAAAGCTAGAATGTCCTTAGCAACTAGCAACAGCAATTCTGTCGTTTTCTTACAGATGCAGCGATGTGAAACCACTTCACCAAGCTGCTCTGATTTTGAACTGAGAAATGGATAGTGGAGTTGATTTCCGCAATAAAAAAAACACATGAACGAAATTCAGTTACAGCGGGACCGATGGTCCGGTTCTAAGCATATGCGACACACGAGAAAATGGAATTGGCAAACAACACTAAACGAAGGTCTGCCCAGACACAAAAGCCTCTTACATGGATCGCTCTGGAAGCGAACGATGGCGTTGTGAAGTCCGTGAAACTGGATTGATGATCCAGGATCGGTAGCATAGGGCAGGAACGTACGTTCCACTGGTACTCAGAACTGGCTCTCCTCCTCTTTCTCTCTTTTTGTGGCTAACGTAGAGATGCGGCGTTGCGCAGCAACGGAAGCCAGGCTGTCTTCCTTCCCAGTTCGTCTGAGGCCGGTCACGGGTCCACGGTGAGCAGGTGATTCCTACACGTCGTTTCTTCCGTACGTCTCAGCTCACTCCATGTGGCGCGTCCCGATTGGATATGGCGTGTGGTTGTCGTCGGACAACCAGAGGGATCTCCTGCAGACAGATCGCCAGGGAAATTCAATTCAATTTTATTTGTATAGCATCTGTTACAAAGTCATTTGTCTCTAGGCGCTTTACAGAGACCCAGATCATGACCCCCGAGCAAATATCATTAACAAAGAATATAATATTGAAACCTAAACAAGGATAATGGCAGGTAAAAAACTCCCACAGAGGGAGAAAAAAAACCTTTAAGCCAAACAGTGGCAAGGAAAAACTCCACTTTAAAAGGAAGAAACCTTGAGCAGGACCTGGATCATATGGGGGGACCTTCCTGCCGAAGGCCAGCCAGGTAAAGAAAGAATAGAGGGGAGACAGGACAGAGAGCTCTGAAACTCATCGAGGCCAACTTTTGAATTCCAGGATGGCACGGTCTCTTGCGTGAGCTACATATCACTTTACACCACTATGTCACATATTCAGTACAAACTGAGGCTAGCTCACATAGCTAGTTTGGTGTTGCACGTTTTGCACAACGAACATTGTGAGAGAGGGGACTAAGAAGCCATAGAATGTAATGATAGAGGACACAAGAAAAAGAAAAGGAGAGACTGAATGAGCAAGAGACCAAACAAGGGTAAATCTGGCAGACTTTCACTCGGTAGCTGGAGCTAAAAGAAAAGACAGGATACATGTGCAAAACAGCTAAAAGAAATGAGCCACACGTAAATGCCTGTAAAAGGCACATTTGTTTCCATCTTCACGGAATCTTGTAAAGCTTAGAATAATGTCAACATGAATGCTGCAGAAATCCAAGGACGTATCACCGACTGCCATTGCAAAAACATCTCTATTTACGTTAATATGCTTGTCTCCTGCTTGTAAACACATTCATGTGTAGAAAACAGCATGTCCTTCAGCCCACTCACAACAGAGAACACACCCGGGACCTGGTCATAACTTATGGTCTGTCCACTGGTGTCTCCTGTGTTGTTGAGCAGGCTGTGTCTGACCACTACTGTGTGTTTTTTAACATCACCTGTTTTAGCCATCAGGAGACCCCAGTGAGAACAGTGAGGAGACGCTACCTAACTTCTGAAGTGGCTGCAAATTTTATTGAGATTTTACAGAGCACTCCTGCTGAGATTTTACCTGCACGGTGTGATTTTATTGTCGACAATTTAAATACTAAACTAAAGACAACACTGGACTCAGTGGCTCCACTTTTAACTAAAACAATAAGAACAAAACCCACAACCCCCGTGGATAAATGACAACAACAAAAAATTGAAAAGAAAATGCAAGAGTGCTAAAAGGAGGTGGAGAAAAACTAAACTGTAAGTTCACTATGAAATATTACGCAACCAACTCAAAACCTACAATAACGCAGTCAAACAGGCAAGGATATCCCACTTTTCAAAACTCATCACAGACAATAAAAACAAACCCAAATTCCTTTCTCCACCATCGATCTTTTAACCAACACCAATTTTAATGAATCCTGCATGATGCCAACAGATGCCCTCTGCGAGAACTTTACAGGCCACTTCAGAAGTAAAATCAATAATATCAGATCCAGTCTTTTACCTCATCAGAATGTTACTTTTAACACACCTGAACCGTTGCCCTGGTTGATGCAAGGACACTTGTTTGAGTTTTCTCCCAAGTAAACCCAACAATATGGATTTTAGATCCAATCCCCACATCACTTTTAAAAATATTTTATGGATTCTTTGAGGAACAGATTTTAAATATTGTAAATTGCTCTCTCCAGATGGGTTGTCTTGCCCACTGCCTTCAAAACGGCAATGTTGAAGCCCCTTCTGAAGAAGAGTAATCTAGACCCCAACATTTTTAATAATTACCGACCTGTGTCCAACTTACCATTTTTAAGTAAAATTTTAGAAAAACTGTTTTTTAACAGTTTTTTTTATCCAAGTAAATTATTTCTTATTTAAAAACAATATTTTAGAGAAATTTCTATCTGGTTTTAGGATGAACCACGGCACTGAGACAGCTCTTTTAAAGATTTTAAATGACGTCAGGTTTAATCCAAACTCACAGAAACTCATTGTCTTGGTTTTATTGGATCTTAGCGCCGCCTTTGATAAAGTAGACCATTACATTTTATTAAACAGACTCAGAAACCTGGTCGGCCTCTATGTTCTTAACTGGGTCAGTTCCTTTCTCACAGATTGATGTTTCTTTGTGAATATGGATACATGTTCCTCCAGAAGGCATAAAAATTGAATGTGGGGTGCCCCAGAGGTCAATCTTAGGTCCAGTTCTTTTTGATCTTTATATGCTTCCCCTGGGGACGTCATCAGGAGACACGGCATCAGCTTCCACAGTTACGCAGATGATACACAGCTGGACATCGCCATGTCTCCTGTTGACTCAGGGCCAATTGATGCCCTTTTTAACTGTATTTTAGATACCAAGACATGGATGCAGAGGATTTCCTACAGCTCAACCAGGACAAAACTGAGGTCTTAGTTATTGGTCCTGAATGCAAGAGAGAGAAACTTTTGCTAAAAGAACCTGGGCATCATTTTTGACTATAAGCTCACTTTTATTCCTCACATCAAAAATTTAACAAAGATAAGTTTTTATCATCTTAAGAATATAGCTAGAGTCCGAGTTCTCACTCAGGCTAACATGGAGGTGATGATGCATGCTTTTATCTCTTGTTATTCTCAATCTCTTGTTATATCCCTTTTTATTATTTGTTATTTGTTGTTCTGATCCTGTTTTATGATTTATTTTGTGAAGCACTTTGTGTTGCATTTTTAATGTATTAAAAGTGCGATATAAATGTTTGATATGATTTGCTTTCATTTAGAAAGACGACTACTTTGACCAGATACATGCAGGGGGGTGCTAAAAATATTGAAAAGTTGTTCTGAATTGCTTTAACAGAAAGGCAATGATGTGAAGCTAAGTTTGGAGAAGTATGAACTCTTCTGCTAATCTTCATCAGAACTCTTGGCGTAGCATTTTGAATCAGCTTAAGGCTATTGAGTGTAATTTTAGGACATCCAATTAACTGTAGTAGTCCAATCTTAAAGTAACAAATCCAAGGACTAGTGTTTCAACATCACTCTAAGATAGAATTTTCCTCATCTTTGTAATGCTGCAAAGGTGGAAGATGTCAGTTCTAGAAATGTGTATAATGTGTGACACAAATACTGGTAAAAAATAACTCCAGTATTCATCACAGTAGTACAAGACTCAAAGGTAATGCTATCCAGAATGTAAATGACTCGACAATGTATTTCAGAAGTGTTTAGGCCAAAAGAAAACCACCTCAGTCTTATTTGAGTTCATGGAAATACTGAAAACATGTCGTTTACAATCTTGATCCTAAACATAAAATAAGGTTCTGCAATTATTTCATCATTAACCCACACAGCAGGAAATGTTAGAGAAAGAATCTTTTTTTTTTTAAGTATAAAAGTTTTTTTTCCTTTCGTTAAAATGAGTCAGTGAAGATACATATATTGACTTTCTCTGAGGCTTTCAGCTACGCTCAGCTATGTCAATTGTAAATTAACTTTGTTCTTTAATACTTCCTTAAGTAAATCTCTGGCAGTAGTTGCTTCAAATATCGGTTCTGCAGTGCTTAAAGACTGCATTAACTCACTCAATGTTTCCACCTGTGCTTATTGGTATTTCTAGCAGCTTTCCATGAAAGGCGCTGACTGTTTAGAAGTATGAGCCCAGTGCTGCATCGTACTCACTGAATGTATCTTTGTGCATATTTCCTGCCGTCACTTAAAACAACACTGTACCTGTCCTCCCTCTTCATCCTCCTCTTTTCTCCACAGCTAATTTTTTCTTCTCTCCACTCCTCCCCCTTTCTCTCTCTCAGTCCTTCTCTCGCTCTCTTTCTCCACCTCTCTCTGCCACACACACACACATACACACACACACACATCTTCTCCTGTCCGTTATTAGCATTCATGATGGTGTGCCTTATCTATTCTAATGAAGTGTTGCTGCATTCAGAAATATTGTAGCGCTGCTCCCTTCACGCTTCTACTTAATTTTGGGATCACTGGAATAAAAAATCACTAAGACTTCCCTGAGAGCCTTGGAGCCAGACTGTGTGTTTGTGTGTGTGTTTTTATATTCTTATAGGGACTTCCTTTATACTTGGGGACTGAGCTTGAAATAATTTTTGTTGCACTTTGTTGTTCTGTTTTATGATCACTTTGATTATCAGCAGTTTGATTTGATGTGTATTTCTACTGGCCAGTAAGTGACTTTTTTTTTTCAAAGCTTGTAATTTCCCAAATATTCTAATAAGAATAAAAAAAATATCACTTTCGTATGTGGTAGCTGTGATCCTACTAAGGTGAAACAGATGATGTGACAGAGAAGGTGTTAAGTTCCAGAATGTTAAAAATGGAAATAATGGCATTTCAAAGCCCAAAACTACCACACAGTTGTATGCTTTATCAAAAAAAATGATTGAAGCCAAAATGAACAGAAACTGGAGGAACTGAGGAAAATAATAAAAAGTTTCAAGATAAAGTGTGTTTTGAAAGTTTTGAGTTCAGTGGTAGAAATGGGAACTTGGACATCCCAGCTAAACCATATGTGTTATGTTAGCTTGACAAACTGCAATTTGTTCCTGTTTGAGATTGTTTTCATATCATAGGCTATATAGTATAACAAAAAGAGTCATTTGTGATCCAGGACACAAATCATGATCAGACATTTCCTGTGTGATTTTGTTTGTGTAGTTTTTATTCCCCCCATTTCAGTTTTTCTATTTTTTTTTAAATCACTCATCAACTAGACAGCCATCTAAAAAATACATAATCAAGCCAGTCATATGTCAGAATGTGCTTCTGCTGCATTTGTCCACCACACAAAAGCAGTGTAGTATCACTTTTTTTCTCTCAGAGCAATGTTTAAATGACCACTCTAATCCACATGTGTAACCCCTAATTTCTAATCCTTTCCATGTTTTTAACATATAAAACTATGAAATCACAAGTAACTGCAAAGTAGAAGAGCGAAAGATCTTTCACACAAACTATGGCTGGATGGGACTTTAACATAGATTTGGTGGATGACAGTCTGCATATACAGTAGATGCCATCCTGTTGTGGGGTATTTAAAAAATGTCAAATATGACTTTACTACTCGTGTGGTGCTCAGCTCTGACTCAAGGAACAGTGCCAGGGGAAACTAATTGAACACAGCTACAGCAAATCTGTAGTTAGCTTGTCTCCCTTTTTATGTCAAAGCTTTCTAAGACACAGGCTTGCAACTGCCAGTGCTGGTTTCCATTTTGTATGCTGGAGGGATTCTCTTAGAAAAAGAGTAAAATAAACACCCAGTTTGATTGAAAACCTTTCTTGCTCGTGGAAGTGCTGGTAAAGTGTCTGAGTGCCCTTGGCCGTAGGGGATACACTACATGTATTTTCAGTATATGTAATGCAAATTCAAGGTAACTGTAGGCATAAACATTTTGGATTGAAAATCTTGTCATTCTTCAATGTTCAAGTCAATTACTGAAACTGCCATATTTTCCAATGTGTGCCAAAATCAGTTTTAGATGGAAGAGCCTTAAGAAACAAGGAGGGGGTGAGTATAAGAACTGCAGGATGTAAGCATTGTCTGTTATATGATAGTTTTTCTCACCTCTAGTAAAGCATTTTAGGCATAAAACCCAACGGATTGAAGGTTCATTATAGGAGGATGCTAACTCTTTTAGTGAAACTTAGACTTGGGGCATTTTAGTTCTGCTTTAGTAAAAAATACACACAGGGCTGTTGGTGAAGTAGCTGATTTTATAACCTGGCTTCACGTACAAAAGCAAACATTTATATTTTGTTCCAATCACCAAGATAGAACTCACAGTGGCAAAGAGATCTATTGGATATCGTCAGCCTCCACAAAGCCACAGCAGTCAAGTCAAAATGATCTTGTATGAGCAGACACACACACACATCTACACTTGCTATATGTGGCCGTACTGCTGACTATACAGAAATAGTCTTTTTCAGCTCGTTTATTGGCTTGACCAATGCTGACTTTGCATCTTGCAACCAAATAGAATATGTGTAACACAGAATGAACAAGTCTTTTCAATAAACTTCTCTGTCAATAGTGTTGAGGCTGCAAGCCAATATCCACAACTGCTGCATAAACTCCTCTGCCAATCAAAGACTATACAGTTTTGTAATGGAGGTGTACACAAAAATAACATTACACTAATCATCAACAGTACCAACAAAACAACATTCCTTCCTTCAGTCGG
The DNA here is from genome assembly GCA_018398805.1 of Hirundichthys speculiger. Lineage (NCBI taxonomy): Eukaryota > Metazoa > Chordata > Actinopteri > Beloniformes > Exocoetidae > Hirundichthys > Hirundichthys speculiger. The sequence goes on from JAGFBZ010000234.1 coordinate 1,994,971, forward strand.
TTATTGACTTCACTTTCTTATCGCTGGCACACTGCTCGTACTTTAAAATCATCATCCAGTGTGACCTGAAGTTAATGTTTTATCAGCTTTTCTGTAAACCCAAAGAGTCCAGATCCATTTCCACATCATTGATTTGAATTTAAATGGTTTTAAAATGGAACTTTATGACAGAATATTTTTCATCTTTTATATACACAAAAGTGACCAAAAGAATCAGAAGAAAAAAATAAGAAGAAAAAGAAGTTTTCCTGTGAATTTAGATTTGATTTTAATTCCTTTATGATAAAACAACAAAATAAGAGAAAAGTCTGAAGGTAAAAGAAAGAGAGGAAATAGCTTCATGATGTTTTATGGTGATCAGGTAAAGTTCATCCGGTTTGCCTGCAAAAAAAAAGGACACCCTATACAGAAAATTTATAACACACAAAAATAAAGAGAGATAAAAAGTGTAAAATATACATATATAAAAACTAACTGACATAATCAGGAAATGTAAAAAAAAATGACTATAATAAATTTTGCCCATAGACGGCTGGAATAGGCTCCAGCAGATCCCCGTGACCCTCCGGAGGATGAAACGGGTATAGATAATGGAGGGATGGATTATTATGATAAAGTATTAGAAAAAAATAATATAAAGGGTACATGGAATATAATAAACTCATTTATAAGAAATAAAACAACTAGTTCTGGCTTTCCAGACGAATTTATAGATCATGGTCAGTTGATCAATAAGAAAAATGATGTGGTGGAAGGCTTCAACATATTCTCTGTAAATGTGGGGCCTAAACTGGCAGAGGAGACACCCCCCACTCCCCATGGGGGTTTCTCATTGTTCTGGACAATGTAATCCAAACTTCTTAAGAGACACATATAAAAATGAAATAATTGACACAGTGAACAAGTTTAAGAATAAAACAACAGATTGGAATGACCTTGACATGACCTTAATTAAACAAGTAATCATAGATATTGCAGACCCTTTGGGGCATGTATGTAACCTTTCATTCCAGCTGGGTTCCTTTCCCACCAAAATGAAAATTGCAAAAAGCGATACCAATATATATAAAGCAGGTGAGAAAAAACTATTTACCAATTACAGGCCAGTTCACTCCTCTCCCAGTTTTGAAAGATAATAGAAAAATTCTTGTTGCAAGGTTGAACAGTTTCATAAACAAACACGCGTTGCTTATTGATAGTTAAAAAAGCATTTGACACAATCAACCATGATAGTCTTCTACAAAAACTGGAAAGATATGGGATCAGAGGAGTCGGGCTCAAATGGCTAAAAGATTATATAGAACAGACAACAGTTTGTGCAGATGGGGGAATATAGGTCCACTCGGGCAAATATTACATGTGGTGTGCCACAAGGGTCAATTTTAGGCCCCAAATTATTCATATTGTACAAAAATTATATAAGCAATGTGTCAAATATATTGAAAAAGGTCATTTTTGTTGAATATACAAAATCTTTTTGAGGAAGACAACCTGCAACAGTGTGGTATTTTGTAAGAATAACCCAAAGAAGTCGCAGAAGACTTCTCAATGCTTTACTTCCAGCCTTTATTCTTCTTCACTCATCATTACATACAGTTCTCTAGCGCCCTCTGTATTTATTCATCCATATAACAGGACACAACATTTCCCCTTTCCTTAAAGGATTTACCTCTGCAAAATGACTAAATTAACCTTTTTAACTGAGTTATCAGCATTACATGGATTAACAGTACCAACTATTACGACTTCATTGAACCTGTCATCATTGTAAGAACATTTTGTAGTTATGATGTAAAATCAGAACATTATTCTTTTACATTATATAAATTATTTTAGCCCATAAGTTTTGTGTGACTTTCATCTAACAAAACCTGTTAGCCACTGAGGAAGGTTTCTTGTTCTCTGACTCCATCTCCGTCTCCTAGTTCTGGTGCATTAAGCATAAGTAGCATCCTTATCTGAACCAGTGCAGGTCAGAGCCTCTCTAGGGAAGAATGCTAGCTTGGATGCGTTCCATTTCCGACCATCACTTAGCAGGTAAGTGTTTGATCCCACTTTCTAAATCACAGTCAGGGGTCCCGTTGGAACATGGTCAGGTCTCCGAAAACGTACAGTGTCATTTACTTTGAACATAGGAACTTTTGTACCAACTTTTCTGTCTGTGTACTCTTTGTTCTTTTGTTGCTTTTGTTTCACTGTATCGTCCACTTGTGTGGATGTCTTTATATTGTGTGAGACAGAAATTACATGTAGTTTTGTGCGCACTTTCCTGTTCCTCATTAACTCAAATGGAGTAGCTCCCGTGGTAGCATGTTGTGTAGCACGATAGTTCTGCAAGAACTCTGTTACAGTTCGTTTCAATGGTCTGTGCATTTTGTCCGCAGTCTGTAAGCACTCTTTAAGCACTCTATTGAACCTTTCAATGGCTCCGTTAGCTCTTGGATAATATACACTTGAGCGCAGGTACCTTATCTCTCTCTCCCTCAGAAAAGTGGCAAAGGCATGGGAGGTGAACTGACATCCATTGTAGAGATCGACCGATATGGTTTTTTCAGGGCCGATACCGATACCGATTATTAGTAGTCAGGAAGGCTGATAGCCGATATTTTGAGCCGATATTCATTTACAGTAAAAGTGAACATATTGGCATAAAAAAATTTTGCAATGAGCCTTCCCTGCTGCTGTTGATGGATTGAAATACTGCCACACTGCACTTTTATTTCTAGATCCATCCATCTGCAATAAGGGTTTAGAAAAAAAAAAAGAGTTAAAAGTGGGTCACATGCTGACAAATGCTCAACTCACCATGCTTAATTTTTTTTTAACTAAATTTTTTATTAAATGTTATATTTTAACACTAGAACCACCGAAGCAGTCTCACAGATGGTTAGGGATGTTATTATGTGAATAACTTTCTCCAAACAAAATTTACAGGTCTGCCATTACATTACTTTTCCTAAATATGTATGTTTTATATTTTCTGAAGTCTTTAACATATTGAAATAAAATACATAGGAGTTCTAGTCACTTGTTCCTCAGACCGCCACAGCCGTCCTGCAGACTACCATCATGTATAATACTACACAGTTATTCGCGATTACTTCAGTCCCCCACCCCCCGCCTCACACACGCACACATAGGCAGAGACATGCAAACAATATATGAATAAGTGTAACTGAAAAAATTCCACTTCAAGAACTGATTGTTGTGCGAAAACAATTACATCATATCTGGCGGTCTGAGAGACGGCTGCAGCGCTTCGAGGGGTGCTATAAAGTTCGCGGTCCGCCTCTAAAAAAAGCTATCAAAGACAACTTCACCTAACATTTTTGGGATCTCTCAATCAACACGAAGAGATAAAGTTAAATAACTCGGTAGTTCAGCAGTTATTATTGTCCGACTGTTTTCTGTCAGACGGACCGTGCTTTGCTGCTCTGCAGTTACTCCCCTGGTAACGCACTATTCTCTATCCTCGTCACGCTTTCATGCAATAAAACTAGACTGAATTTAGTTTGAGTTTTTTTCTCACACACATACGCTTCGACTATAACGGACTGTTCTCATATCGATTTTTTTCAGCAGCTTTGTCTCAAATCATTCAGACGCGTCGGGAGCTACTACGAGCTAGCAGAGCTGCCGCTGATGTTTATTACATTTTTACGGTATTCTGCTCATAGTAACGTTACTAGTAGTTGTGACATGCAGAGGACTGGGATGTTTATTACAATTTCAGGAGTTTCCTGTGTTAACGTACCTTTGACACATTCATCCACACTGGAGCTTCTCCACACGAGAAAATGTATCTCTCCGCCGTGTTTGAGGACCTTGCAAACAGTTTCAGCTTCTGATTGGCTTTGTGTCTATGTGCTTGGATTGCGTAATCCAGATGGCGCTGTGAGCGGGACAGTGCTGGAGACAGAGAAATGCAGCTGCTTCCGAGCCAAAATAATTTAGTTTTAAATCGGCCCGTTGGATTAAAAAAAGGCCGATGCCGATCTACGTAAAAATGCCAAATATCTGCGCCGATAATCGCTATGGCCGATAATCGGTCGATCCCTAATCCATTGTCTGAAACTAAGTAGGAAGGATTTCCTTCACGGCTAAACACAGTGGTCAGAAATTGAATAACGACATCAGTAGTGACAGAAGGGGCAAATGCTACTTCAGGCCACTTACTATAATAATCAGTAAGAGTTATGGCATCGCTGCAGTCCCATGTAGCATTTTCAAAAGGACCTGTAATGTCAATGCCCACCTTTTCCCATGGATCACTTGGAAGATCCACAGGCATAAGTGGTGCAGGTGCAGTCTTTGCAGTTCTGTCAGTATACTGGCATGGCACACATGAAGCTATCATGTTATGTACAGAGATGTCCATTTTTGGCTACCAATACAGTTCACGAACTCTCTGTTTTGTACGTACCAATCCTTGGTGTCCTTCATGTGCCAAATCCACCACTCTGGATCTGAGTGAAACAGGAACAAGTAAGCGGTCTGTGCCTCTCATGATAAGTGAGCCATCCACAGCCAGTTCATCTCGGACATTAGAATGGGGAACAAGTTCAGAGGACACAGCCTTCCTGCATCTCGGCCATCCTGTCTGAATCTGGTATCTAAGTTGTGTCAGTTCAGGGCATGTGTTGCAGGCCGCAGTGAATTCTGTCAAAGACACAGCATGCACAGACTCCTGAAAGATAGCAGCAACCACGTCTGGAACCTCAGAGTCATCTCCTGCAGTGGGAAGAGGAAGTCTGGAAAGAAAATCAGCAGTCATATTCTGTTTGCCCGGGTGGTAAGTCACATTATATGTAAAACAAAGCAGTCTAGCCGACCACCTGGCAATCCTCATGCCAGCTTACCAGTCCCTTTAGACGTGAGAAGTGATGTCAGTGCTTGATGGTCAGTATGCAGCATGAAGTGACATCCCTATCGATAAGTTCTCCACTTCTCTACCGCCCAAACACAAGCAAGAGCTTCAGGTTCAATAGTAGAATACTTTCGCTCAGCAGGTGAAAGTGTCCTGGAAGCAAAGGCAACAGTTCTCTCCGTGTTGTCTGGATGGGTCTGAGTGAGTACAGCTCCCAGGCCATAATCAGAAGCATCAGTAGTTACTTGACTAGGTAATGCAGGGTCATATAGTGCAAGAGCAAGACTCTCCAGTATCAGTCTTTTGATTTCAGCAAAACTGGACTGGGATTCAGCAGTCCAACTAAACCTCAGATCAGTAGAGTCCTTAAGAACGACACGTAGTGGTTCAACAACAGTAGAAAAATTTGGAATGAATTTACTGTACCATGAAGCAAGACCAGGAAATGATCTCAAGGAGTATGTGTCATGTGGGGCAGGTGCATGAGCCACAGCGCTGACTCTGTCTTTGTCAGGGTGGAGTCCATCTTTGGATAAGGTAAAGATGGTAAAGATGCCTGGTTAAACTTACATTTGCTCATGTTCAGTCTAAGTCCTGTTTTGTTCAGAGCATGAAGAACCTTCTGTAGTTGGCATCGTGATCCTGCTGGGTGGTGCCATAGATTATGACATCATCAAGATATGCTTGTACACCTGGAAGGCCAGCCAGTATGGTAGACATCATTTTTTGAAATGCCGATGGGGCTGAGGCGAGGCCAAATGGAACACGGTAGAAACGGAAAAGGCCGTCGTGAGCGATAAAAACAGTGATATCACGGCTATCTGGGTGGAGAAGCATCTGGTGATAAGCAGAAGCAAGGTCAAGGGTTGAAAATACAGTAGCTCCTTGCAGGTTAGTGAGCAGTTCATCCATATGTGGCAAGGGATGACAATCACTGACAAAAGATTTGTTCGGTTCTCTCAGATCGACACACATCGAGGCTTTCCTCCACCTTTTCTCTGAGTGACAACGATGGGGGAAATCCATTGAGATGCATCAATGCGTTCAATGATGCCTTTGTCTTGCAGATCCTTAAGCTCCGCTGTAACAGCCTCTCCTACTCAGCTTCTGTTGCACTGGAATTGCATGTGGTTTCAGTTTAATTTTGCGCAGAAATCCTTTCGCATATCCAACGTCCCGAACCTGGATGTGTGGGGCAGTCAGTGGTGTATTAGCCACCTCTGGCGCACTTTGTGATGTGAGGGTTGTAGGTTGAGAGTCAGGGTGGTCATTGGGTCTTGTCGGAGATATTAGTTTGTCACCTTCGAGTTGCATATGCAGGTCAGCAAACAGATTCAAGCCAAGCAAAGCAGCACCTGACTTAACTACCATAAATGGACATGTAGCTAAACGTCCCTCATGAGTCACCTTGGCATGCAAACAGCCTATAACTGATATTTTCTCTTTTGAGTACTGTATGTGCACAGGGTCACCGCAGGCTCAGAAAGTTCACATGTAGGAAAGAGCTTCTGGAAAATGCTCACAGGAAGAATAGAAACAGATGAGCCTGTATCCACAATCAGCTCAATATCATGAGAATGTCCACCACCTTCAACATGCACAGTGCAGAGGACCTTATCCAGCGCAGCATCATTCATGTAACGCACAGTCAGTTGATTTATCAGCACCTCACGTACTTCTCTTTGACCAGATCTACAAACTTTAGAAAAATGTCCCACTTTACACATGAATTGCATTTTGCTTTGGCAGCAGGGCATGATGGCTTATTAGCGAGGTGGTTGGTAGATCCACAGCGGTAGCAGGAGCGACGTTTACCAGCACTTTGAGCAACAAACGCCATTTTCTCCTTTTCCCGGTCATTCCGCCAATGTGAGTGTATGGCGTTGTCAGAAAGAACGTCGGCGTTACGTAGTCCGGCTTCAATTTGTAAAGCTAGTGTGCAAGCCTTAGCTAGAGACAAGTCCGATTCCAGCAACAAGCTGTTGCGTATTTGTGCATTGGCAACACGCTCTATCAGTTGATCACGAAGCATCTGATCCTCCATGTCCCCAAACTCACAAGGAGCAGCAAGTTCACGTAGTGCAGCCAGAAACTCATTCACTGACTCACCAGGCCTCTGCGTTGACTTTCTGCAACCACATTTGCTTTGGGAGCAAAATGTTTCCGAAGTCCCTCCACGGCAGAAGAATAAGTAGCACCTGTATTCGGCAAAGCATAAACCAGTCTCTGTTCTTTAGTGCCTGAGTGCGTGGAGAAAAACGACATGTTTCCTGGCATCAGGCCAGTTATCCCCAGTAGCGTCAATAACGAGCATGTACTTCTCAAACATCTTCAACCACATAGGAAAGGAGATAGCAGGTTGGCCCGGACAGGGCATGAAAGGTGCAGGTAAAGGTACAGAAACGACCATTCTCGTTGCCAAAATGTGGTATTTTTTAAGAACAACCCAAAGAACTCGCAGAAGATTTCTCAACACTTCACTTCCAGCCTTTATTCTTCTTCTTCACTCATCATTACATACAGTTCTCTAGCGCCCTCTGTATTTATTCATCCATATAACAGGACACAACAAACAGTTATTGAAGATCGTCTCTGCTGAACTATCCAAGTTGAAATTGTGGTTTGATGCAAATAAATTTTCATTAAAGGTAAAAAAAAAAAATATTTAATGGTCTTTGGTAAACGTAATATACAAGAAAACACACCGGTTGAATTGGTGATTTATAGTATTAAATGAGAGGATTTCAGAACACATTTCTGAGTGTAATAATAGACCACAATCTCAACTGGAAACCTCAGGTTAAACACGTTCAGTCAAAACTGGCACGGAGTGTTGGAATTTAAAGTAAATTAAGATGCATTCTAAACCACAAAACACTGTATACACTGTACTGTGAAAACATTGAAATTTATCAACTTAAATTACAAAACTGCTCTAATTTTACACAAAGCTGGATACAAATTTCTTCCAGGCAACATTCAAATATGGTTCAGAGACAGAGAAGGAGAATATAACTTAAGAGGGAGAGAGAATCTAAAGCAGCCAATGGTTCATACCACACTGAAAAGCATGTAAATACCTAACCTGATAATATCAAAGAAAGCAAACATGAGTCTCTATTTAAAAAACAGCTTAAAAAATACACATTAGACAAGTATAGCAATGAGTAATTGATGACAAATTCAGAAATGTTATATCATGTTATACATCATATTTTATCTTATGATAAAATATTTTGCATTGTTATTAATATATTATATTGTATTACGTTTTATTATGTAATGTTAAGTAAAATGAAAGACCATGTAAAAAATGCAAATGAAAGGGGGTAGGGATTTAATAAGCTTAAACTTACCTTTCCTCCATTTTTTGAACATAGAAACCTCAACATACATAAACATACAAAACTTTATGCTATTACAGCCTGTATTTATCAGAGTATACTTATTTTTTTTTCTTTTCTGATAAATCTCTGTGATACACCTTTGAATAATTATTCATTATTACTGTAAATAGGACTGTACAACTCATATATGTTCAAAATAAATATTCGCTCATTCATTCATTCATTCATTCACCCAGCACCCTGATTTTACAGACAGATGTGAAACAGTCACAAAATCAAAACTTTGTGTGGCCGCTGATCAGCATGACGTCCTGTCTCCTCAACTTAATTGCATCTGTCATTTTACTCAATTTACTTTTCCATCCTTATTATTATCTCTATTCCTGCATTTTAGGTTAACAACACATTAAAGGGGAAAAAAAGCTGGGGACATTTTCCTGTCTGTGATGAGGTATTATTAAAGGTTTTGAGTGTGTGATATATTTCTTCCATGTGATTAGAGAGAGAGAGAGAGAGAGCAAAAAGGTCTTTGGGGCTTTGTTGAAACCTTGTGCGTATTCAGCAGAAAAGGTTATTTCAAACAAATAACAGACACGACCACTTTATCTCGACTGTTACAGGTGTTAATAGATCTTTCCTCAAGATGCCTCTATGAGCACTTAGACTTCAGAAACTATGCAGGTCAAGGTAAAAGTAAGAGGAAGAGCCAGGTCTCACCAGAAAAGCTGTACTGTATTGGCCCGAATATAGGATATTTTATTCTAGAAATCACATTCTCAAAAATGGGCGTTGTTTTATAATCGAGAACTAGACTTTTCTATTGTCGTTACACATCTGCGCCTATAGATGGAGCTGCACAGAAGTAACCAGTAAGGGAGTGGAGCATCACAGTGAACGCATGCGAGCAGGATCTGATGTAAAATAGAGGAACCACATGATCATCTCGAGCAAAGGGGTTAGAAGGATATGTCATTTAAGCAACATATTAATCAGGTTTGCAAGACAGCCTTTTTTCATCTCCGAAATATCGCTAAAATTAGGAGCATCCTCTCCCAGGGTGATGCTGAAAAATTATTCCGTGTTTGTCGGTTCTAGACTGGATTATTATAATGTGTTGTTAGCAGGATGTCTGAAAAACTCGGCTGAACAGCCTCCAACTGATCCAGAACGCAGCAGCGAGGGTGCTGACAGGAATCCGTAAGCGAGATCACTTCTCTCCCGTGTTAGCCTCCCTCCATCGGCTTCCCGTGAAATTTCTAATCAAATTTAAAAATGTACTTCTCACATATTGAGGCCCTTAATGGCCTAGCTCCTCGTTATTTACAATACCTGATAGCATGTTATGCTCCTAATAGAGCTCTCTGCTCTCAGAGTGCAGGATTACCAGCTACCAGTTTGGGTTAAGGAGGCTGACACCATCTCCATCTTTAAAATTAAATCGAAAACATTTCTGTTCAGTAAAGCCTACAAACAATAGTGTATGAGGGCTAATAGTTACAGCAATAGTTATAGGAACCATGACTTGAGTAGGCTCGTCTATGCTGCTATAGACCTTTTCGGGCCAGCCCCCCGGAAGTACCCCATCCGCCATTGGCGGAGTGTGCCCCAGAGCGACGCTTTCACCGGCTCGCAGATTAGCCAGTGTTTTTCTCTTTCTACAAATATATATTTTTATAATGTCGGTCGAGTGGGAATACATGTTCCGTCATAAACTGTGCCAACAATGGCGTGAAAATTCAACAATGGAAGAAGAAAGTATGTGAAATACACAAGCCTTTACTGCACGAAGACTGCCTTGTTTGCAGAACAAGAAGTTAGGAAGACGTGGGTGAAAAATATCAACAGAAAGAACTTTGTTCCAAATGAATACAGCCGGGTGGGTTTTCGTTAACATTCAGTCTCGTACTACTCATAGTTTCGCTGAGAGTCCCGGACGATTCTGGCCGAAAGAACAGCAGTATGAGGCTACTGTAGCCCTCGGCACTAGCACAAGCCTATAAAACAATGAATGAATGAATGAATTAGGAGAATGATAAAATAAATTAAATATAACATTAACACATAGCCTAATTTACCGCTAGCGTTAACGTTACAGTAGCATAATCTTTATGGCTTGTTGACGTTAGTTATAGCCAACATTACATTTTTCACATATTCCCACAGTTTTTAGTGTTTGATTATGGGAATAGATCATGCTATTTCCATAACCAATCATTAAAAACAGCGATAAACTACCTTCATCTGTAACTGGAGGCCACTGCCTAACATCATCAATCCAAGACATGTCTGCCTTATCCGTAACAGATCCTCCACACTGCTGTGTTTGGGTTAGTTGGTGGAGCACCGCACACTCCAGTTATGTTTGGGCCACTAGGGGGCGCATGTCCACAATTTTCAAGTCGAAAAGGTGTATAGGCCTACGCTTCAGGGGGACACCAACATGATCTGCTGAGCGGTGTCTCCACCGCTCTTCTCTCCCCTTCTTTCCTTTCCTCCTCTCCTCTTCCTCCTCCAGCTCGATCCATGGTTAATCAGGAGCACCTTGTTACTGTAACTGTGCTCCATTTTCTTTCCTGTAGTTTGTTGTGCTGTTATTCCCCCTTTTTTCTCTTTTCTTTCTGTATGTTTGCAGGTCAGAGTTTCCTGAGTTTCATGCTGACTTGCAGTTCCCTCCTCTGTCCATCCCAGCGTTTACCTCCACCTGTGTGTGTAGGTGTGTTCAGGGTACTGACTGCCTTGGTGACCAGTGATCTAGTCCTCTGACCATCTCACCTCAGTTCTGCTACCTGCATCTGTTTATATAGTCATCTCTGTAGTTCATGTACTGACAATGAACCAGTCAGAATATAAGTGCTGGAATTCTTTGTGCTAAAGAATTGCTCTCCAGCGAAGGCGGATGCTTTTCTGCGAGCTCCTCTCCCTCTATCTGATCCTCGCTGCTTTTTGTCCTGTCTGCGTGTTTTTTGGAGCCTCATACAGATAATATCTGAACATCTAAATCTCTAACCATGGATCTGATCAGCTGGTCTCTCAATGCAATTGATCAAATTTTTTCGACAAGAAGGGAGGCAAAAGGAGAGCCCTCGTGTCCAGATGGAACACACGCAGCTGGGTACGTTCAAGATCCATGGGGGAAATGGCGATTGAGCCGCCAGGCTCCTCTGTTCATCGAGGACGCTGAAGATGTTTACATATTTGGATTTATGATCATCGGATTCCTGCTGTTTGGAGTTGGCGGATACCTGATGTATTGGAAAATTAAGCGCACGGATGCTGCTATTCCAGACCTGTTGTCCGTGTGCGTGGCTGTGAGCCATGCTGTGAGTGCCGAGACTGTAAAAAGAGACGAGATGAATCGGAAACTGGACGTGATTCACGGCGTGAGCCACCGACAGCTGATGATGCATGAACTGATGGGGAGAATTGATAACAACGTGGGGTAGACTACATGCACAGCTTAGGGAGAACTGACATGAATAATTCGGACTTTTGGATGATTCCCACAAGAGGTAACCAGCAAAAAGACTCAAGGCAGGCAAAAATTCACTGTCAGTCTGACCGAAAACAATCTCTCTTATCTGAATCTGGCTCCCCTGAGCGGCCTTCACTCAAGGCCGTATTGAAAAGAATCTCTCCAAGGTTTTATCTGAAGAAGGCTCTGCCCCCCACCACCCACCCTGCTCCATATCCTTTCCCCGAGTCTCAACGTCCTCGCTGGATCCTGATGTTCTCCCCCCACGCGGAGCGGACTGATTGCGCTGCGCGCCACCGGGTGCGCGCGCACGGGCCGCTTGGCTGGGACCTTTTTCCTGACCCATATGATGTCTCCGTAATAAGTTTGTTATGCTTGTGCTGAGGTTTTTTTTGTGAATCACAACATGTGCCTCTGATCAAGGACATGTTGTGTGAGACACCTGTTTTTTATCCCCCCCCCCCATCCCCATCCCCTATGTGATCATATTTTCTTCTGCTAAAAGTGCCCTGGTTGGAGGGTGGTGTACTTGGGCATCTGTGTGCTTGAGTACACTGCCCTTTGACACGGTAAAAGCGCTCTTATAGCGCTGACCCAAGCACCGTTGACTCCTGTCCATATGTTGTCTGTATGTTTCTGTATGTTTCTCTTGGACGGTGTACTGGGAAGACAAATTCCTCTGTGTTGGGACGCTGGCTCAGTGGCGACAATAAATTTGATTCTGATTCTGATTCTGATTCGGATAATAATTGTTTATATATTTTGTCTAGTATAGTGTTGCCATGTGTATGTGCTCTCCTCTCTGTCCTGTCTCTCCTCTCTTTTCTTTCTTTACCCAGCTGGTCTTCATCAGGAAGGTCCCCCATATGATCCAGGTCCTGCTCAAGGTTTCTTCCTCAAAGTGGAGTTTTTCCTTGCCACTGTTTGGCTTAAAAGTTTTTTTTTTTTTTTCTCCCGCTGTGGGAGTTTTTTTTTACTTTCCACTTACTTTGATCAGGATTTAATATTATTATCTTAGTTTATGATATTTGCTGGGGGGTCATGCTCTGGGTCTCTGTAAAGCACCTGGAGACAGTTTGCATTGTAATAGACACTATACAAATGGGATTGAATTGAAAGTTTTGTTGCCGTCCACAATTTGTTATTTACAGACTGAATTATTAATGTTGTTCTTGAAACTGAATATAACTTGATTTTGATGGTTATGCAGTTATTGACATTGAACTACATGGTTGTTGCTTATAGTCAAATATATAGTCATAGTGTCAGATTTTAAGAGAATAAAGTTTGTTAAATAGTACTGTACCTTCATCTTAAATAACATGGAAACCTGACATGTACCTTACCTTAACCTGGTACCATACTTCCTAAAAAAGATGAAATTGATTAAAATGTTTAACAATACAGCAGAATGTATCTCTGAGTTATCTGAGGTTTTTTTTTCCATAGTAATTGTACAATAAAAAGTTTTATGAATAACCTTATTGTCTCCATCATATTTTTTATTTGTCACAAAATGATATTTGTAAAAATAGGGGTCATTTTATAATCAGTCATCGTATATTCGGGCCAATACGGTAATACACATCTCCACAACACAGTAGTGTGACAAAGGTGTTAGATTTCTAACTTTGCAATGTTTTGTTTAGGGCCTAAACACTTAAGTTGTCTGACAAGAGGCGTGTATTTTTAATTTCCTAACTATATGAAAGTGAGACTGAAGTCGAAAAGCAGAAAAACTGTTGAAAACATTAGGCCTCATTCCAGATTATGCATGTTTCTGCACGCATGAAAAAGTTAGTAGTTCTGAACTTTGCATTGATGCAAACAAAATCCACTCCTGCCTCTGATGATGTGTACAACTTGTGTAAAAGAGGAGTGCAGCGCACATAAATATGGAAAAATATGCTTTTTTTTCCCCATTATATGCTGATACTTTTAAAACATATCTTTTAAACATGAGACTAAATTTTAAATATAGCATGTTTATCTTAATCAGTGGGTATTTTACATGTTTAAGCTTCAGACTGTTTATTAAAGGGTTTAGAAGGACTTGATGTGCTGACAGACACTCGTGCATCGTCGAGCACACCCACACTGTTAGTTAGTGATCCCTGGGTGGCGTTTATGCTTTCGTGAGCTCATTCTCAACCTGCAATCATGTCACTAAAAGACACACGCTCTTACCAAAAAAATCAGAGTTTTACGTAGCACTCATAAATCCGGAGCAGATTTTTTTGGTAAGGAGGTGATTAATGTGCAAATCTACTCACAGGTTTACAAAGATTTTATGAATGAGACTCGTTGTACGTCACATGTCACACCACCCCATCCTCCCTCCTTTTTAAATGTTTGGGGCCAAATCAACAGTGTCAAACATGTAACAACACAGCATCAACATGTTGACCAGGGTCATGATGGAAGACATTGAAAAACACATATAATGCAGTACCAATGTCTTTGTGGAGAAAGACAGAGGCTGTGTAGCCGTTGCTGACTGAGGAAGGGAGAACAAAAGTAGTCACTGTACAAATTTTGAGCCTGTGACATTTTCCAGAGAGGGTTAACGAGGACATTTGGTTGTCATTGTGTTTTATTGTGAGATTGGTTTTCAGGTGGTACAAAGCTAGGCTTTGATTTCGTTTTTATCAAGTTCAACTCATCTACAGTCCCTTGGGTTAAGTGGACCCTGTCATTAAAATAAATAAGACAATTATGCAATACATGAAAAAAACATCTTCTCTCACTTCTCTTGACAGACAATGAGCCGAGGTTGAAGAGCCTTTTATTGTGCTTTTAGAAGGACTGTGAAGTGTGACAGATATAGACGGGGGGGGGGTTATGACAATTCATTGGAATTTTTGTCAACATCATCTGGCAAGTCAGTAATTACTTTTTATGTTCGCATTTAGCACAAGTGTTAACTGTCTCAGTCAGTTAACTGGCTGATTGGTCAAGTTTGGTTGCAGCCAGAACAAATGCAGCACTGTTAGTTGTTTGGTTTATGTTGGCATCAGGGGGCAGGGGTGGGCTCAGCTCATTCAAATCTGGTTTTTACTGAGCCAGTCATTAGTTGATTGTTTTCTGGGCTGCGAGAATTTGTTCACCCAATCAGTCGTTGACTAGTTTCACATTTCTAACTTCTGATTGAGCAGGTGGATTAGAGATTAGAGGATTGCCATGTAGCAGATAACAAAAGGCACATAGTTCAAATATAAATTCCTTTTATTTCACGTGTTAAATGTGTTTTCAGCATCATGGGAGCATTTCTTCTTGATGATAGAATCAGCTTCAGCAGAAGGAAAAAGGACCATTCCACTACTTAGAGCACTGAATTCACCCTGCATCCCCCGCAAACTGAAACTACTCAAACTTAAATGAAATCATCTCTTAGGTAGTAAAAACTATATAAAACAAGTTTGTGATTGGTGAATTTCAGAAAGAAACCACAGAAACGGGAAGCTGAAAGATGTTTGTTCATAACACTGTCTACAGGGTCCTGATCATTATGTTTTGGATAAAGTCATATTTTTACTTGTTTACTGAAGAGACGACAGATCTGGATGCTGTGGGCCCTCGATTAAATCCAAAAAAGACCATTTTCATTCCCTCTCCACTCACTATTTCAGATTTTTGTGTTTGTACAATGTAAAGAAAGAGTTACTCAAACGGGAAAAAAGTAATACATTTAATACAATTAGACAATATTACACTCTGCAGTGTTGTACCTGAACACGTTCATTGAACGAAAGTTCACAAACTAGTTCATATTTTGTGCGAACGTGAACTGAACTCACTCTCTTTCCCCTCCACCAGCATCGGCTGTGAACGAGTTCATTTGGGCAGTTGTGAACGATGCTCTTTTAAAGTTCACGCACGGTCAAAACCGTTCCAGGTTTCCAGCGAACCCCATTTAAAATCCACCACAAACGAGACTGATATGTATCTGAGGAAATCAATCAAACATGGAAACACGGGCTGTCACTGCTGTCACGCTAACAAATGTGTTATCAAACGTTTAAAACAAGTATGGAGGAAGATTAAAGCTGCCGTCGCCCAGAGCTGGAAGAGACCCCCGACTCCTGGGGGGGATTGAAATATTGAAACGGGGGAAAAAACATTTGCACCTTAAGAACCTGTTTTTGTCTTATAATAAAGACCATTTTGCAGCAAGTTTTTCCTCATATTTTTAATATACTGTAAAGCAGTGATTCCTCAAAGTGTGGGCCGCAGCCCCCTGGTGGGCCGTCGTGGGACTGCAGGTGGGCCGTGAGAGGTAATTAAAATTAAACAAATGTGTTTTAAATTCTTGATCTTTTTTAAATATGTTTTTAATTACTGTAAAATATTCATGACATGATTTAAAAGACATGAAGAAGTATTAAAACAAACCAGTTAAGTGTTATTCTACTGTCATCTTAGCTTAATATGACAAGTGTCACCTTATTTGTTGACCCCTTACATTAATATCAGATCATGGTTCCTGGTCCTGTATGTTGATCACAGTTGTGATTAAAGGTTTCGGTGGGCTGAGGAGATTTTTCACATTTCAAGTTGGGCCTTGGTATTCTGAAGTTTGGGCAATGGCTGCTGTAGAGAGAAGAAACTGAAATGGAAATTACAGTTTTACATGGACTGTCCCTTAAATGCTAATGTGAACCCTGGTTGGTTCAGGATTCCTGAATTGGACCAATAGTTTTCAACAGATAAAATGGATAAAATAATTACTGTTTGTGGTGGTGTAGTATATGGGCAGTGGCTATCATTGCTCACAGCAACATTAAAAAAGAATAAGAAATTAAAAAAGAACTAAAAATGAACTATTTAGTTCATTTTTTGAAATGGTGAACTGAACTAGTTCATTTTAATTTCTATTAACTACGAACTAAACTAGTTCATGTAGAAAGTGAACTTGCCCAACACTGACACTCTGTACGCAAGTTCATGTAAAATCTCCATCTGTTTTATTAGATTATATTTACTCAGGCACATTTTATGGGGTAATCATCTTTCTACACTGAACACATTCTGATTCATGTGTGATCATTTGCACGTGACATGTTTCATTTATTTACACATCCTTTTTTTGGTGTCTGCATTTACATTCAGGTTAGTGCCATGGTCTAGCAAAACCATCGAGTATGTATATGCAATTTAATCTTATAACTGACTTTTTTTTTTTGTGGGGGTGTGAAGGGTGAAGTGTCCTTCAGTCCTCTCTAGCAGTAATTTCTAACGTCTTTATAAATATCTTAAATCCTGATTTTGTCAGAGAAGACTAAAAAACACCAGCAGTGAAACATTTGAAGACAAGACAGTTAAAGAGACAGGACAGTGAGGGTGTGGTGTGTGCTGGGTTGTGAAGTGTGAGGGGTGTTGTGTAGTGGATTGTGTTGTGACAGCAAACAAACTCAGAGGATAATAGTTGTACTAAGTTCATTTTGTCTTCACTTATCTATCAGTTAACTGTTCTTTTATCACAGACAATAACTTTTTAGGTTGTTTTACCTGACATGTTTCGGCATGTACTTCCGCCTTCATCAGTTAGTTAACTAACTGTAGTTAACTGTCAGAGGAAATATGTAAGAAGCAGAAACTACTAACAAGAAAACTGGATGAACACCTTCTACCAAGCTATAGACCTGTATATGGAGAATTGATGTAAACATTTTTGATTGATTGTGTTGACAGTAGAGAGGGGGGGTAAAGAATAAATGTGTCCGTGCCCATATAGACCTCCCGCAGACGACAAACAGGGCGGCAGCTGTTGCGGCTGCAGTGCACGACGCCACGTGCAGAAGGTCCGTACACTCACATGTGAGTTATCCAAGTACCAAGGAAACTGTTACCACTATTACCATCACCACTCTCCTTATCTTAGTCCACCTCAAGTCCTCCCACTTGGGTGAGAAAGCGCCAGCTAACTCCCATCACCCCAGGGCCAGACTGGTCCAAGAGGACCCCTGGCCCCCGACCCAAGAGGTCAGGGGGCAAACATCCCCGAGGCATACATCCACTGACAGGAGGGCCAGGCAGGGCCCCAGAAGGCCAGAACCACAACGAGGCCCACCCACCACCCCAGCCCCAAAGCCCACAGCAGCACCGCAGAAAATGCAGACCCGGTAGCCGTCACCCCATGCAGCCTAGGGACAGCCAAGCTCCCACCTCCCCCACCAACCCCTGGCAGGGAGCAGAAGGGGGAGACGGGCGGGACAGAGAGAGGGAAGGAGAGGGAAACCATAGATATCTATAAGAAAGGCTAGATGGCTCGAGGCGGAGTCACCAGCGTCCCTACACGGCGGCCATCTTACTACAGCATAGCAGTCTGGTACGCCCTATGGTAGCTGTCGGAAGGTGAGTTATCTGCATAATCAAAAATACTCTTAACTCGCTGAAATCTTGACTGATTTCCAAGCGGTTTTGTTTATTACAAACCTTAATAGCGTGGCTATGAGTCGGGATGCTTGGACATGTTGAAATTTCTACTTTTGTTTGAGAAAAAAGACTTAATCGTTCAGCACAGTTGTTTCGCGGCTTTGTTTTGTTTATTGTTTTAGGCGATGCTCACCCTGAGCTATTTAATTTCGTGTGGGTAAATAAAAAACCCTTGTTATTTTGGACTGCATTCGTTGTCTTGTGATTCGTTTCGGAAAGTGGGGAGGAGAGAGGGATCCTTATGCTATGTTCTGGTAGTCCCTTGGCCGGGGCATAACAGACATGTACATGGCATCATCAGTTCATCAATATAAATGTCAGTGCATAGTATGTTGCCTATTATGAAGGAAGATACATTTTAAAGGTCAGGTAGAGGAACACAGAGATTAAATATTTTTATTTGTCAAAGATTTAGAAAATATAATTTCATGTTAGCACCTCATTTTGTTTCAACTACTGTGAACTTTGTTAAATTAACTCACGTGTCTTTCATCTTGGATATTTAGGCCATCATATAGAAAGCATAAAGCATTAAGATGTGCTCAGAGGGCGCCCCTTCTCAGGGGCCAGGACCAGGGGACCAGGGGCATAACAAAATAAATACATATATGTTAATGTTATCTGTTGTTATAGTTATCATTATAATAGAAATATTACTAATATAACATACATGGAATGATTAAATGTTTTATATATAAATGATTTAATAAAACTACCTTGTGTGTGTAGTCCTATAGCTATTGCTCTACCTAGCCGCTTAATGTTTATTTATCCATGGTTAAAATTATTCTTGAGTATGCAGGAACATAACTACAACTCTGAGGTTTATAACAAACCAAACCATTTGAAAATCGGTTTAAAATTAAGCAATCTGTGGTTATTGAAATGCTACATGCACCATAGACTTTGATGTTACGAGTGGGCGAGCTGCCTGTGGCAAGATGGCCGCCATGCGAGGACGTCGGTCTCCATTGGCTAACAGCGTGCGTGAGCCATCTAGTGTTTATATATATATCTATGAGGGAAACCAGGGGGGGCCCCCGAGGCCAGCCGAGACAGCGCCACCCGCCACCCCCCCCCCCCCCCCCCCCCCCCCCCCCCCGCAGCACAGCAGCGGCGACAAATGACGGGAAAGCGGCCCACACCAGAGGGCCGCGCCAGGAAGGCCGCACAGCACCCCCCCACCCTGCTGCGCACCAGCCCGCAGCAAGCCACACCCCCCCGCAACACCCAAGACCCCCCTCGGAGCCACACCAGGCACCCAGCCCACCAGCAGCGGCGCACCCGGGCCAACGCATCGGCGCAGGGAGGCCACCACTGGCAGAGCACCCCCCAAAAGCTGGGATACGCCCCAGTGGCCAGGACCCGCAACAACAACCCAAGTCCCCCGCAGGGCTGGGAGGGACAAAACAAAACAAAAAAAAAGACAATATGGCCAGTCCAGCCCCCCCAACCCCCGACATGTGTGTTATGTATATGTATATGTGTGTGTCTTCTTCTTTTTTTTTTTTGTTTTTTAAATTATTTTGTGTGTGTAAGCTAAATGCATTAAACTCAACTTAGGGTGCAGAGGGTGGATGGTCCCCCTGCACCCAAGCTTCACTTTCCCTATGTGTAATAGATGCATTAGAATTGAGCCGGGGTCGGAGAGTGGATGGTCCCCCCGCACCCTGGCTTCTAATTCGCTTGTATGTTATGTATTGTATTTGTGTGTATCCCCACCACCACCCCCAGAGAACCGGGGCAGCCATTGGGGCTCTGCCCTGGGGCGCACCCCACCACTACCGAAGCCCCCAATGCCCACCCGGGGCCCAAGCACGCCCCAGCCGGGTAACCGGACACCCACCCCTTATCCTTGCTACCTGTAAAGCTATTACATTAAAAAAAAGTTTTACGTGTAGTTTTTCTTTCATATTTGTTTCTTGAGTTACAATATTTGCTTTCTCTTTGTTACATTGCACTTGTTACATTAAAAAAACAAAAAGGAGAAAAGATATATTTATCCTGCCTGCTACTTGCCAGACAGTAAAACTGCCCATGGCTGTGATATAATTTGTCTGTAGTTTTGCTTCAGGACCAACTGTACCTGTCATTCGTGATGTTAAATCGAGGTGCCGGAAAAACAAACTAAACAGACTGTCAGTTTTCTGGTCATGTACTTTATCCCTTAATTCCAACAGGACATCCATCATCTTCATCAGATTTCCTTCATGCTTGTGTAACTGTGAGTAATGGATGAAATGGCCTTTGAAGCTAAGTAGCTTGACTATAACTCATGTACAAAAAAATCATGCCACATGCATCCTGAGATATTGCACAAGATTTCACGTGAAGTATGTACGTGCACGACGACTTGACTATGACATCTCTGCAATATCAGGCTATTTGTTGATATCAGAGCTGTATTTTACTAAAGTGTATGAGGGTTTTGCATTAAGAACATATATATATACACACATATATATACACACATATATATATATATATATATATATATATATACATACATATATACACACATATACAGTCATGAAAAAAATTATTAGACCACCATTTTTTCTTCATGTGTCATCATGTGACTAAAACGGACAGAAAAGAAAACACTGAATGCATAAAAGCAGTGTTTTTTGGCAGTACAACGCCATAGCTATTGATGTAAAAACTTAAGTGATTTAGGTTATAATCAAGAAAACCATGGAAAATGGTAAGATATCAGCTCTTAAATAAAACTCTTATAAGCAATCTTTGTGGTTATTGTTATGTTTGTCCAAACAAATGTACCTTTAGTTGTACCAGGCATTACAAGGCATTTTTTCCATGACTGCATATATATATATATATATATATATATATATATATATATATATATATATATATATATATATATATATATATATATATATATATATATATATATATATATATATATATATATTTATTTATTTATTTTTTTTAATTTCATGCATGAGACCTGTAACAACAACTCGGACTTTGCACACATGAATGAGCTCTCATGTGCTTTTGGTGATATAAACTATTCAGATGCAGATACTGAGGAAAAGATTTGTGTTCAAATACTTAAACTGTCTTGTACATGAAATGTGCCACACAAACAAACTCACTTTGTCTTGCTATAGGAGCACCGACGATCAGCAGATAAGGACTTTGGTGCCAAAGAGAAGCTTTTTCATTTGTGTGTGCACAGATCACCACAGCTGCAGAATTATGTGTAGGTTTTCACAAAGATGTGGTCAGTGTGTTTCTGCAGCCCTGCAGTAATCACAAACCATTTATTATGAAGGATTTTATCTGTCTTCAGCACGCACGTGCAATGTCGGGGGTGAGTGTGCTCAGAGGGCTCAGTCCACATTATCTAATATGAGCCCAATTAGCCTAGTACTGAGGCAACGGAAAAAGAAAATCAGTGTTACGATGCCAAAACTGTCCCATTTGTTTTTTTATCCACAGTCAGTGAGGACTGAGCATGTGAGAAACAAGCATATGAGAAAAATAGAAACGCAGGTGCGAAGTTTAGAAAACATTTGGTGCATCATAAAATGAAAAATCCAGCAACGAAGGCCCAGGACTGTTGAGTAATTAGAATCCTGCATGAGACAAGAGCAGGACAACATTTCTGCAGCTGGAGGATTACTTATGCAACAACACATCATCGGTAGGGTAAAGCTAACATGACTGGAAATAAAATATGTTTTTATGAGATCTGAAAATCATTGCATCATGTTTTTATTTATATTTTGCACAGTGTTCCAACTTGTCTGGAATTGAGGTTGTAAATAATTACACAGTAAATGTTAATGAGTTAAAGTACCAACCCTGGACTTAATGCTAGCAGCTACACAGTTGCTGTTTCTTGTTTCTACGTGCCCTGCAGTCCCATGAGGAAAGTTGTGAGCCAATGCTGCACTTAGTTTATTTTGCACTGATGTTAAACTAATAGTGAGCTTATGTTGACCCATGAATGCTACACGTAGCTAATGCTGAATGAAAGGAAACACACAAAAGAACAGTAAAGAGTGCCCTTTTTTCCAGCACTGATAATTAAATGTGCTGATAACATGTTAAAAATTACATGATATGATAGGGGAGCGTGAGGTAATGTGAGACAGTTTTTTTCCCCCTCCCCCCAAGCAAGCTAAAGTGATGTGTTTCTTAAATTAACATATTCCATTAATTTAGGATGTTAATGGAAATGATCAAAATGTTTGCAGGACTTAAGTGAAAATATGATCATTTTTTCAAAAAAGTGCTGAAGTGTCTCATTTTACCTCAGCTACAGGGTAAAATGAGACAAAGCCCAGATTTCTAGGGGGTAATGTGATCCCGCTAGGGTAAAATGATCCACTTACTTTTTCCACTCTGAATAAAACCTAACAAATACACAAGAACACAAATGCAACAAAATATAATAATAATTTTATTTGCCTTTTCCCTCTTTGTGTCACAACCTGAATCCAACAGAAAGTTCAGCATCAATGGCATGTTAATCTCTGTTTTCAGTCCATTCACTTCACCCAGAGTGCAGGCAACAACATTTCAAAGAGCAGTTTCAGCATTCTTTCAATAACTAGCTGGTTGTTATGTTATTACAAGCTACACATCAGTCTTGTGTGTGTGTGTGTGTGTGTGTGTGTGTGTGTGTGTGTATTGTGTATTTTACCTGCTGAGGCCTTTGTACTGTATAGACACCTGTTTCATCCACATTTTATGTCTGTTAAAGATAAGAGGAACGGGAATCCAAACTTCTTAATGTTAGAGATAAAGCCTGAATAAAACATTTGCAGTGGAAGAATTAATTCTGTCACCTCTACATAACTACTGCCGTATTATTACACAACTCCCCGACGGTCGTTCTACTGAAGGCAGTGGCCCTTCTGAGGGATGTTGCTTCTGGAGTTCGGACAGAAAGATGGCGACGTGCTAGGAAGCTGCGGAACCACTCTTGACCTATAGACAATCCATTTGCAGGGTGGCTGTAGCTCAGTTGGTAGTTGTGGGTCGTTCAGTCACTGGGAGCTTGGTGGTTCGTTCCCAACTTCAACTGTCCATATGCCAAAGTGTCCTTGGGAAAGACACTGAACCCTAACTTGCCCCTGGTGGATCTGGCAGCACCGTGCATGGTAGCAGCTGCCCACTGGTGTATGAATGTGTGCGTGAATGGGTGAATGAGAGGCCGTTGTAAACTGCTTTGAGGGCACCTTGATGGTGTGGATAAAGCATTTTACCATTATTATAAGATTTAGCCTTGTTGGAAGATCAGCCTTAGTTACCATATGATTGTACAACTCATATGATGTCTTGCACACCCTGGCTGATGGCACACGCTGTGTCTCTTTCCAGTTAGCAGGCATGGGGACATGGTTCTTTCCTGCATATTCAAATTCCAGTGTGCAGCACTTAGCTGGAGAGAGACCATAGGACTGTTTAGCAAGTTCTTTCAGGTGTTTGGAAAGTTCTTCTTCCATCTCATCCATGAAAATTCTCTTTGCCTGAGACACTGCACCCCAGGCCACAGTGAGAAGGTCCCCCCTTCTCTTTTCTCCTTATAAAATCTTAGGAGGCTTGACTTGTTAATATTTCAATCCCTTGATAGGGCTCTTAAAGACTTCTTTTGCTCCATGAGTTCAGTGGCTGCTCTTTCCATCTCTTCAAGGGAGGCTTTTTGCCCCAGGTTGTCTTCCTGTTGTATTTCCTTAAGCTGTTTATGACATGGCAAAAAAAAAAAAAAAATCTGTCTTCAGGAGAAAAGTGAGACAGTGTCTTACTTTCCCCCAAGCCATTTGTCTCACTTCAACCCACCATCATTTTTTTTAAAATAAAAAACAACCTCTCTGTGCAATTCAGGCTAATCTTTAGCTAGCAGTGTCACATCATTTTAAAAGTTGATAGTTCAACAATATATGGGATATGAGTTTGTCCACTTGAATCAATTACTTTTAGCATGAGAGTTGATTATGTTGAAAACAAAAAAAATATATACTTTTACGTCCCAAAATATTTTTTTGTACAAAACACATGCTTACCACAGCGCAATGAAGTTATTCATGGCCAAGGTGAAAGGACAGGCCTTGAAAATTAATTGCTCAAATGACCACAGGTGTGTTCTGTTGTTTAGATACAGGGGGTGTCTCACATTACCCAACTCTCCCCTAAAACCAAATCAAATATGACTTTGAATTGCCTGTTTACATCCATCAACCACACTGTTAGCTCTTTTCACCTGACGCAAGGTGCGCCTCTTGCATCAGGTTGTTCTGTTTGTTGGAGACAGTGTGAGGATGCATCTCTGGGCCGCTGGGTACCCTGGCGCTTTAAGCAAGTGGCCCATGTACAGAGGCCACTAGAGCCACAAAATATTAAAAAAAGAAAAGAAAAGAAAAAAAAAAGAAAGATCTGTCTCTGATCCTGCAACACAGCCAGTCAGAGTCAGACAGAGCAGAACATGTCACTCTAGGCAACTAGTGGAGATTATAAAATGCCTTACTGAGATGAGGCTGTTCTACCTGCATAAATCTCCTTTCCGACTGTTATTAGAAAGATTAGCAAAAGCTTTCTTTATATCATGTTCCTCCCCTCAGCCATTTACCCATCTTCCACAACTGATTCTTGCACTCGCTGCATGTGGGGAGGTAATGAGAACTGATGCATTGTTAAGAGTGACTGTGTGTTTCTGCTAATGGCCTAATAATTGAAAGTGATGGCAAAGCGTAAGCTGAGATGATGAATTACAGGCAGACAAACTGTCAGCGCAGCAGGTACGTGGCGGTTGCTGCAGGTCTGAAGTTGTTAAGTGTTGGTTTCCTGCTGATGTTACACACTTTAAAATACACATAAGTGCAGAGATGCTCATGTCAAAGACAGTCATGCTTGTTAACTCAGCAGGGCAAAGTATTTCTGACACTGTCATGTTTTATATTTTGTCACTGACTTTTTTCTCTCTTTGTATTTTTTTCAGCTCCATTCATAACAACTGATTTTTCAGGGGTGTGGTAAGACTCCACCTACCTCTTCCATGGGGTGCGCCGCATTTTAGGGGTAGTGAATCCAGAATGACGTGATGTTGGGTCAGTGACAGGTTGTGGTTTTGTTATGTCAATTCTTTTGAACTGATAATCATTTCAGACACCCAGACATACACCCTCAGGCACAAAAAAAAGGTTATTGAACTCATAATGTATCCCCTTTAAAAACATTTAAGTTACAGACAACCCAATTTACCATCTTCACTTTGAGTAAAACACCATCTCCAATCCCATCCTAGGGTTTTCTATCTCAGGGATGGACCTCTTAAAGAAGACACAAAATAAATTAGAGTCATTGTAAGATTACATAAAGTACTTTGCATTTGTGCAAGTTGGGAAGTAACCTGCATTTGTTTTCTTTTTTTTTTCTGACATTAAGCTAAATGATGAGCACAGTGAAGTGGAAAATCTTTGCTTCAGTTGAGGGTGTCTCCATACTAATTAAATAGCAATAACGGTAGACTAGTATGAAACTGAATGTTCCTGAGACTCAGGTTGTTGCAAAATTTCATTTTGCTACCTCTTAAGTGTAAATTATTTTTAAAATGTTGAGACTCAGAGTGTTTCACTGGTGCAGATGTGCTGGTTTTATGTCATGGTTTACTTTTTTTTTTATGATTCAGAACTTTTCCCAGAACGAGACATTTTAGCAATGACAGGAAAGTACAAAGGGATCCCTAAAGACCAAGAACAACTCTGTGCTGAACAGCTTTGAAACTTCAGTTTTCACACTTTTTGTCCAGAGACCATCTGTTCAAAAAATGCATTACCTGCAATACACACACCATTTTCAGCTATTTGTTTGGCACAAAAAAAAATAACTTTAGTCATTCATTGAGGTGCTTTAAGGGCTAGAATCCCAGGCATCCTGGCAGCAGTTACTTACATTTGCTGAGAGGGTAGTCGTAATCGTCTTCATACTTTTAAAGTCCTGAGATGAACTTAGATGCCAGGGTGAGTCATAGAACAACAAAGCATCCTTCCCCCACCAGAAAATGTAAATATGATGAGACATCATTATTACTGGGGGGGTCACGCTCTGGGTCTCTGAAAAGTACCTAAACACAAGTTTGAAGGATAAAACTTTTAAGATAAAAATATAAATATCTTCTAAAGTTTAACAGAAACACACAAACTGAGGACGAAATTTTGTCCCTGAGATTTAAAACAGATTTTAATTGAGGCTTTCCACAGATTATACCACATATCCTGACCATTTATATTTTTATTTATTTGTTTATGTATTTACTTATTTTCACATGTACAGGGACACACACACACACACACAATAGAAAGGTCTTATATTTTTGATTACTGTCAAAGTGAGAACGAAAGCAAATAGGCAATTGTCTTGAACGCTTGTAAATCTTTCCAACTCTAGGCAGATGGACTCTTTGTTTGGAAATGGCCTTATAGCCCCTCCTGAATTAATGGTGGCAAAAACTTACATTTTGGTTTAGTTTTTGAAAATAATAACACAGTAACTACTGTACGTCTTGTTTGTTGTTCATTTGAGGCTGCAGTTACCTGATTTAAACATTGTATATTCTAGCTTTTGTGAATTTGGCTTTCTTTGGATTAACTAGGGATGCACAATAACTGTTTTTTAAAACCGATACCTATAACCGATAACTTTCAGCTCGTAAAGGCCGATACCGATAACCGATAACACACACATATACCTAAGATCATTACATAAATACTATGAACAAAATCAAAAATAGTTTTGACTTTTCAAATAAACAGATATTTATTTTTTCCATTTAAAAACTACTGGCAAGCCTCTCAAACATTTTCGTAAAGCTATCAAACAAACCTATTTGATATCTCACATTAACTTAAATAAGGTTCATTACTGACTGATATCAAAAATAAAGGCTCCTTGAACTGATGGAAATACATGCATTAAAATTTCAAACTGAAAAAGATTAACATTTAAAGGATTTTGGCTTGTGGTTCCATTTAAATTAATACCTTTAATTAAAGTAAATGAGGTTCAGTTGTTTTTCTTTTTTAATCTCATGGAAGCTGTAGATGAGAGGAATGAGGGAGAGGAGAGACTCCTGCTGGCTTGCGCACGTTAGCATTAGCTTCCGTTAGCTCACGTTAGCGCGATTTCAAAACTCCATGGAAGCGATTGTTATGTTGTAGGTGGCCGATCGGGTTTTACGTATTAAAGCTTGTGCTTCCCTCCTCGTAGAATTCGCTCGGAGGATTCGTCACAAATAACCACCAAACTATCTTCTTCTGAAACTTTAACGAAGTTCCACGCCACCATCTTTGTTGTGATCAGCACAATGCATGCTGCATTCAAGGTGTAACGTAAATTCTTACGTTCCCTCATTTGCTAGTCGTTCTTTCAGCCTTTTCTATTTTTTCTTTTTTTATCTGTTACATGTGGAGAATACTGCGAATATCAATTCAAGTCAGCAACTACCAAAATTATGACCGAGTTAACGAGTTGTTTTCTGGCATGAGAGGGTATTGTTGATTTTCTTATTGAGTAATCGTTTTTCTGATTATGCCGACGTCACATGAACATAACATTCACTGCCTGTCATTCAAGGCTCAGAGCGAGCGAGGCACTGCCGTGTTGACAGAAATATATATGTTATCGGGGCTATTTGTCGTGATATTGGACTTATCGGGATGACGTCACAATTTCCTGTTATCGGTCCGATAGTTATCGTGCACCCCTAGGATTAACTGACCTGCAGTGTCTTGAGTTCTTGAGTAACGAAGTGTGTGAATAGGAGCTCTGTTGGAGGGACAACCCTTTTAAAGTCCTGTAATTCTCAAGGTGATGGCACTGATGCTTCAGGATAGATGTTATGTTCTTGTTCTGCCCCCACTGCATGTAATAGAAACACAGCTTTGCAGACAGGTAAACTCCTCAACAAGATGCCAGGTGTGTATCTTCTTTTATTTAGATGTATCCTTCACATTGTTGACAGAGTGAAAACTATAAACAGAAACAGTATTTGTACATTATAACTCAATCTACTCATGAAATAACCTAAATCTAACCTAACATAAATACTTCAAAATATAAACTATAAAGCATTCTGCTGGTCTTTAAGTTACACCATACTCACAAGGAATGCTCTCTGTGCGTTAACAAGCCAGGATGGATGAGGATTGTTTAACAGTAAGAGTGTCAGCCATGTCACACTCAATATGAGCTTGCAGTCTTTTTCTACCAAAATGTAAAGCACTGAACACAGAACTTAATGGCAACAGCGCCACTGCTGGTTCGGAAGTATAACTGCCGGCACAGTTCTCATAAAAGGAGGAAGAGAGACTAAACCAGCTCACCAAATTGTGAGAGAAAGTGGGACTAAAATGTTTTAAAAACCAGGTAATGGTTGAGCCCTATGGCTCACTGGATATATTCCATGTTTTTATAATATGCTCATATAATGAATGGTTGGTCTGACCCCTCTAACCATTGTTGACACTTCTCCAGCACCACCTCAAACGCTAATACTTCTGACATCGTTATTAAGCCTTTATTTAACCAGGTCGGTCCCGTTGAGGTACGATGACCTCTTTTCCAAGAGAAGCCTGGCCAAGACAGCAGCCAAAAACAGTTACGAGACAATGACAAATAAGCGCAAACATACAAGTCCACTTGTGCATGAAATACAATAAAATGGTAAAAAGAATAAAATTAAAGGTTTTCAGTTAAAACAAGTGCAATTTTGGTGTGAAGCAGCTTCAAGGTTTCCAATAAAACTCTTGAATGGTAGAGTCCCTCAGCAGAGGAATGCTTACTTGGAAGAAAGGTACAAGAGTGAATATGCCCATGTTTTGGGGGGTGCTGAGAAAGAATTGTTCCCAGACTGACATTGGAAGCATCCACCTTCACAATGAACTTCGGAGACGAGTCAAACGGGATGAGCACAGTAGCAGAGATAACGCTGACTTTAAGTCTGAAGAAAGGATTATCAGCTTAGCCCATTTTAGACTTGCCTTACTTACCTAGAATAAGAAATCCAAAGAAGAAAACAGACCTTTTTCAATTCAATTCAGTTCAAAATATACTTTATTAATCCCTGAAGGGAAATTCATTGTTGTAGTAGTTGTCATAACTTATGTCTCGTCAAAGATGAATTGTAGAGTGTTACTGCTGTAAGCAGGAAGGATCTCCTGTCTCCCTGATAACTGTGTTGTATAGATCAGTGGTTCCCAAAGTGGGGGGACGCCGTGGGGTGGGTCGCGAAATGATTCCCATAAATCTTTTTTTTTTTTTTATATATATAAATCTAATAAATTAAAAAAAAAATAAAATACAGAACAATTCAGCCATAGTTGTAAAAATTATGAAACATGGTAGTTAAAATTAAAATAAAACTACAGATTTTCTTCCTGAGGTGATTAAGACAGATTAACATAGCATCATTTGCAGGTGTCAGGTTACGGCTCCACAGTAAACATCACAAAGCGGATGCTTTAATACCATTAACCATTAAAGTAATGTTAAAGTTAAGTTTGCACATGACAGTAATACTGTGCACTCATGTTACATAGATATTATTTTGACTGAGGTATTCTGCTTTTATCAAACAGTAAATTTCTATATCGATGGCCAAAGCGCAAAACCTCCTATCTGCAGAATTTTCTGATTTCCAGATTTCACTTTGAAAAAAATAACAAAAATACCTAGTCTGTATTGTTAACACATAGTATAGTAATATAGTCCAAAAACAGTGTATTATGTATTGAGTATACTTAAAAAATAGCATTCTGCAAGAAAACAAGAAGTTTTTTTTAGTTTTCTCAAAAAAGTGAATTTTTCAGATAGGAGGTTTTGCGCTTTGGCCATCGATATGTAAAATCCTAACAGGCTGCTCTGTTCTTTTGTGTTGTCGTTAAGCCCGTGTTTGTGCGTATGGCCTGTGCGCACATTTTATTTTTTCAGTCACATCCGGGGATAGTGGGGGTCGCCAGTCTCTGGCACCGTTATTTTGGGGGTCGCGGGTTGAAAAGTTTGGGAACCCCTGGTATAGATGATGTTCAGGGTTGTCCATGATGTTCTTCATTTTATGAAGTATCCTCCTTTACAGAATCAGCTCCCAGAACAAAGCCAGTTTCTTTTTTAACTCACCGATGCTGCTCCTCCAACAGCTGACTGCAGATGAGATTGCACTCTCCTCAACAGACTTATAGAAGATATGCAACATCCTGCTGCAAACACTGAAGGACCTCAGGTTCCTTAATAAGTAAAGTCTGCTCCGTCTCTTCTTATAAACAGCATGAGTGTTGCATCTCTAGTCCAGTAGGTTGTCCAGGTGAACACCGAGGTATTAAACTCCTCCATCACCTCCACTTCTTCTCCTGTGATGGAAATGCTGTTTGATCTGTTCGTGGCCCTCCTAAAATCCACAATCATTTCCTTTGTCTTGTTCACATGTAACACACTCAGACTCAGACATGTCAGTGACGCCATCTCCATGTGGCTTTCAGGGTGCTTCCCAGTCTGTAGCCTCAAAACACCAGTGGTGGCTGGGAATGTGTGGGTTTGTTGTGTCCGTAGCTTCGCAACGGCAGAGCTGATGACGTCACACGCAGCGCCTATGCCGGCTGATGGCGGGACATAAATTACTAAGGGAGGCCACAAAAAAAAAAAGTTTGGGAACCATTGTGTTAGAGTAGCAGCATGGCTGTGACGTAGGGCTCATGCTGGAGGAGGGGCTTGAGAACTGGTGTATTCGTGAGTCCAAAAGGCATGACAAAATACTTGTAAGAACCACTTTTTTCTTTTCATTTATTTTTCAACTGTCTCGCTCTCTAACCAAATGGAACCCGTAAGATTATTTTTTGTGAAAATGTTAGCACCTTATAGCTCCTAATGATTATATTAACTAATATACAATTCAATTCAAATTCAATTCAAAAATACTATATTAATCCCCCAAGGGGGAAATTCAAGTTTCAGTACACCAGGAAAAATCTGGTGTACTAAGGGAGCTGCTATTGTCCAGCGCTCCTTTTCATGCCAGGTCCCGTGGTCCGAGTGTTAACTCCAGTTAACAGCCGTTAAAACCAGTATATCTCCATAATGATGACAAGTGAGATATCTCCAGGTCAGAGGAGGAAACACCGATGAACCAGACCGTCTCCCCTGGGAAGACTGAGCTCCTTCAGTCCGGCGAGCAACGGAGCCGACCGTCCCAGAGCCCGGTTCATCATGCGGACCGGACCAGGCCGTTGTCGTCTTCCCCGTCGGTGCTGGGCCCCACTAGGTCACCAGACGGCCCCTGCCAGGTCAGCTGACCCATCCGGCGTGTAGACTAGTGGACGGGGGCAGCATGCCGCCGCTGCTACGTCGGGGGCTCCCGTCCATGACGCTGCAGCCCAGATCCAGTGGCGGTGGTTGCCGCGGGTAGCAGTTAAGGGCTACTTAGCTTTCCCCAACCGGCCTCCAGCGACACCGCCAATGTCCGCAGCGGCAGGTCTCCACCAGCCGCAAGAGGACCAATCCGCCCCCTGCAGACAGTATGTAGACATCCGACCGCAGATCACCACAAACCGGGCACAAACTGGAGCATCCAGCGTCGCAGGGATAAGTCCCGGAGCAGCAGCGAGAAGCGTCCATGCCAGGCGTCGTCCGGGCATAATATAGGACTTCTCAAAACACAGTGACAAAGTGCTTCATTGTAGAAATACTGAAGTAATAGCATTCATCCCTGACTCCGGGATCCCGTATCCGCCCACAAGACTCGGTCGTCACCGAATCGCGGCACTGCCTCTTAGGTGACACCTAATCCGTCCAATTGATCTGTAATACCTCCAGGTCCCCTCTTTTTTTCACACTAACAAATTTCGCACACCACACCCTGGACTGGACGACAACGGCATCGGTGGCAGGGTCACTCTCTGTCTAAACGGGTGCTACCCACACGGTGCACACCCGGCAGCCCGACTGCAGGTCAGCAATATCAGGGAAACAACGGCACTCCACAGGGGACCGGCACCAAAAGCGACAGAAAACTGATGTGCACGTGACCCAACGGACACAGGAACAGACAAGCAGCAAACAGGCGCACGGGCACATAGCCAGAACCGCACAAGCACAGGCAGGCAGGGAAAACACAGCCAACACACAAAACTCCACACCGCTCCGTCGCAGGCCAGCGAACGAAAGTGACAAAAATCACACTCACCAGAGCACTGTCATGGTTTGCAGAGGGCTGAAGGAGGACCAGAGAGCAGGAGATCTCAAATGCAAAAAGGTTTATTCCCAAAAACATAAAAGGGTCGAGGATCAAAACAGAAATATCCAAAATGCAAAATACAAAAACATAAACTTATCTTAATCCACGGGAAAACGAGAGGAAAAACGAACAGGACTGCAAACGTGCATTCACGACAATGGACCCACAGAGAACAGGGGAAAATGACAGGACTTAAATACACAGAGGAACAAACGAGAGGCAGGTGCAGGGAATCAGAGGTAACGAGGGGAAGGAAGCAAAGCAGAAAACAATAGAGACAAGACAGACCTTCAAAGTAAAACAGGAACCACTAAAGACAGGGAGAGACGCCAACTTGACAGACATAGACACACACAGGGCTGCCATGGCCGACCCAGGCCATGACAAGCACAGGGGTCCCGTCCGAATTCTGCCAATGTCCCCGACCAGCCGCCACTGATCACCCCTTCACGAGGCCGGATTTCCAAGGCTAATGAACTCGCAGCCAAGAGGAGCTAAGTCTCCCCTGATCTAGGGACCGCAGTGGATGACCAGCAGACAAAGCGCAGAAACAAACCCATAAAGAAGCAAAAAAAACCCAGGGACGCCACTGTAAACTAAGAATTTGGTTATCTTCTTAGTCGTAAGAATTATTATTAATGTGCACTGGGGATGCAATCTATTCGGTTGTTAAACAAGGCACTGACAAACGACGGAGGTGCAAACAGAGTTTATTCTCCAAGGCTGCATTCAAAATTCAGAGGTCATCACAGAACGCTGGATTCTTCAGAATGACAAAGACAAAAGGCGGGCAGTTCATCTAATACAGGTCATCTAATACCAAGTGGAAAAACACAGTAACTAGTAGGGCTGTAGCAATACACTAATCTTGCGATACGATACGATACATTTGGCTCACGATACGATATTATATCGATACTTTTCTAACAATACATTTGACATCATTTTCTAAAAGATTTTAATGGGACAAAGTGATTTTGGTGACATCTTGTGAGTGTTCCAATTTGTTTGAATTAACTGAACTGAAAGGTAGGTGACTGCAGACAGCGTCGCAGAGAGGAGAGAAAGGAGGTCTCTGATTGGTCAATTCTACATCCACGTCATCGAAGAAATGAGGAAGTACCCACATCTGTACGATTCTGGTTCTCCACACTACAAAGACAGCACATATTCTAGTAATTCATGGAGGGAGATAGCGATGAATGTGGGTCTGGATACGGCCGACATGGTGAGGAAGTGGAAAAACGCAAGAGATAAGTTTAGTAAGTTTAGCTAGTTCGTGATTGTCCCTCTCCGTTGTGGCGTTGAATAACAAAGCGCAGACCCGCTTCAAAATTGAGCATAAATCAAAAGTAACTGCGGCATACCGGCGACAAGATAACTGCGACACACTGCCGCGAGAGTATACAAAGCCCTTAAAGCCGGCGTTTTCCACCACTGAATACGGTCTCAAATCCTGACAAATAAAGTTTGGCTCGCTCTCAATTAGCTTGTCCTTACCTTTCCGGGTGGTGACGTTTCAGGTGGGCTCGCCTCGCAGGTTGGTGGTATTTCCAGAGTACTTCACGTTTGTGTGACACAGCTTGCAAACCGCCATACTTTTATTTAAATCTTCTCTTTCCTTTTTCTTTTTAAACCCGAACTGCTCCAACACATCTGCTTTTAAGCACGCAGGCTCTGCGTTTATTCTCGCCGCCATCCTCCTGACTGGCTCAGCTCTAGCCAGAAAAGAAAGAAGCTTCTGGATAACTTGTTGGAAATGCTCTACAGCGACACTAGTGGCTGCACTTTGCAGGAAGAGCACCCGTGCGGGACACGGGGGTTTTGAAGGGAGCTTAGAATATCGATACCCGCGGCTGAAAAATCGATACTCTCTGGCAAATAAAATATCGATTTATTTCACAGAATCAATAAAATCGCCCAGCCCTAGTAACTAGTAACCTTGGGATCTGTCTAGACCTAACTTAGCTACTTGATAGAGACGACACCAAACAACCGCTGGCCTTAAATGAAGCAGGATTTGAGGCGAAGAGTCATGGCCTTAATTTATGCCACAGCATGACACAGCAATTTTTGCACAGTTAGGCCTCAGAATGAACACAGCATGAATTTTTAACATCACAATTAACTAATATAGGACTTCTCAAAACACAGTGACAAAGTGCTTCACTGTAGAAATACTGAAGTAATAGCATCCATTCATCCATTTCAGTGCTGTTCAGGGTCAGGGTATCCCAGCTGTGGTTGAATGAAAGGCAGGTACACTGAAAACAATACATGTCATTGTATTGTTTCTCCACTCATTCTGACATTTGGATCTTTGTTCTGCAAGAGAAACGCACACACACATGAGAAAGTGCACATGGCACTGGCTGAAGCATCTATGAATGCCCTAATATTGGCCACTTGTGAAGATATTCATTCTGCATTCCTCCCTCTTTCAGGCCTTTGCAAACTCCACTGTGTAAATTGACATATTTTCTTTTCCCTCATTAAAGAATTTCAAAATAATTTGATTTCTGTCAGGAACAAGGGGAAAGGATTGCAGAGGAGCTACAAGTCTCAACCCAATTAGTGACCTCGTTCACTGAGCTCATCTTGCCTTTTTTCCTCTAGTCTCTTCATCCCACAGTCTATTCACTATGCCACCCCTCACATCCCTCCTTCCTCTGAAACCTCTGTTTTCTTCTCCACTGGACTTTCTATTCTCCCTCGTCTTTGCGCTCTCCTCTTTCTGTCTTTCTTTCTCTCTGCACAAATGAGTCCATTTCACCCGGGGGATGAGACCACGTTGGTTAAATCAGATTGGGGTGAGGTTAAATTTGGACTGTGGCGAGAGAGGGAGAGAGAGAAGCATCAAACAGCTGGATGATGACTGCATGGCCTATTTTACATCAGCAAATTGGCTAACATTGAATTCTCAGGGCATATTCGACTGACAATATAAGTAATATTAGACTAATACATTCAAGTGAAGCTGCCTCACTCATTACCATGAGCATGCATACATCAAGAGGATGCAGCACTGATTCTTGATTGTGATATAATGAGAAATAAATTGGAGATAGAATTGTAATTTTCTGCCAGAGCGATTAATATAAACACACTGTTGAAAAAACAAACAAACATGTATTTGTTTTGTTTTGGTTTATGTTTGTTAATTTTTCTTCAAAGTACCATTGGTTAGTTTTAGATTAAGACAACGGCACAAACTCAAATTAAATCCTATTTAAGTCAACAAGTACGACATAGTTAGGAGTATAATAATATTTAAACTTCTCCATTTTTGGTGTTTATTTGGGCTTGTTTCTAGCTATCATAATATGAAGTAGGTAAACAACATAAAGAAAGACTTCAGGTGCAGCTGGACATCATTATCGTTAGAGAACTGGAGAGTCATTCAGGACCACAGTGGATACCAGGGGCAACATCTTGACCAGCCTCAAGCCCTTTTCAGATGTGATCTGTAATTCTAATGGCTTCATCGATGTGTTAAAGGAGAAATATGTCATGTGAAGCCACGCGTCAATCTAAATGGGTGCGGTGCAAAGTGAGTCGGTCTACCCTCAGGTTAGAACCGAGAAAACACAAAGTCCCTCCTCCTGTCAGTCTCACAACTCTTCTGGCCAACCGATCAAGACTGCAGGTACCTGGCCATGAAATCTCAAAATGATAAACTACTCACAGCTCCATGGAAACACAAAAACACAATTAAAATCGTCGGACATAATAATCTTATAATGTCATGTTTGCCCTTTGCCTGATGGTAATTTCACAGTTTGGATCTCATCATTAGCAGAACCTCCAAGCGATCAAATTCAAATTCAAATTCAAAAATTCAAACATACTTTATTAATCCCCCAAGGGGGAAATTCAAGTTTAAGTACACCAGTTTGGTGTACTAGAGGAGCTGCCGGCGTCCAGCGCTCCTTTTCATGCCAGGTCCCGTGGTCAGAGGAGGAAACACCGATGAACCAAACCGTCTCCTCGGGGAAGACTGAGCTCCTTCAGTCTGGCGAGCGACGGAGCCAACCATCTCAGAGTCCGGTTCATCACGCGGACCGGTCCAGGCCGTTGTCGTCTCCCCCCGGGGGTGCTGGGCCCCACCAGGTCACCAGACGGCCCCTGCCAGGTCAGCTGACCCATCCGGCGTGTAGACTGCTGGACAGATGCAGCAGCTGTTTGCCGGTCACGGCCACGCCGCCGCTGCTATGTCGGGGGCTCCCGTCCCGGCTCCGTGATGCTGCAGCCGGATCCAGTGGCAGTGGTTACCGCGGGTAGCAGTTAAGGGCTACTTAGCTTTCCCGAACCGGCCTCCAGCGACACCGTCCATGTCCGCGGCGGCAGGTCTCCACCAGCCGCAAGAGGACCGATCCGCCCCCTGCAGACAGTATGTCTGCGATGTCCAGAGTCCAGCGTCGCAGGGATAAGTCCCCTGGAGAAGCAGCTATAATGACCTTACTGCCTGAATTTTGATGGTTTTTACAGCCCGCAGTTTTGAGAAAAACCCAACAAATAATACATCAAAACGACTGGCTCGATTGGGATCGGTGTGCTATGACTTTTGGTGGCGTTCCGTCGAACGGTTTTTGCGAAAACCACGAAAAACTGCGAAAAACCGCGAAATTTGGTCCCATAGGAATGAATGGGATTTGACCGAATTCCGGCAAAAAAAGCCCAAAACCCACCCCTCTTTGGACCTGTCTAGCACAGCCATATATTACATCACAGAGACACCATTCGAAGTTTAAACGGGTCACAAGACATTGACCTACAACATACTGAAGCCGTGTATTGTTATGATTTACGGTCTTTGAGAATTCGCGATTTATGTTTTATGAAATTCCCTCCTCACAATCAAGTGTTGTTAGCCAGTCACAACTAAGTTTGTCAACATTCGCTGCAATTTTAAATGTTTTCCATTACATTTGTTACTTTCGTGTAGCTCTAGAAATCCGTTTCATTATCATTGAAGCAATGCTTCAATACAATAGTACCTCTACTTACGAAATTAATTGGTTCTAGAAGTAGTTTCGTAACCTGAAACTTTTGTAAGTAGAGACGCGTTTTCCAAATGCCCTTATCTGTTCCAAGCCCCCCAAAATTCGAAGATAAATTTTTTATAAATTATAAATAATACATGAAATGACATAAAAACCTGTAAGAAATACATGTTAGAACTAGAAAAGCACTCAGAGAGCGCAGACCTCCACCAAGCGCAACAATTATTGAAAATTTGAAAGTGATCCAGAATCCAGGATTTCTTCTGGATCACACCCAAAATGAAATCAGTTCTTCCTTTTCACATTTCCGACAACTCCTGAAAATGTCATCAAAATCCATCCATAACTTTTTGAGTTATCTTGAACTCAAACAGACAGACAGACAAACAGACAGATAAACGCCGGCAAAAACATAAACTCCTTGGCGGAGGTAAAAATTGTTTGTTTACCTGGGTTGCTGGGTTACGCTCATACAGACAAGGGCCCTCCTAGCCAATGGGATGCCAGGAAGATGCTAAGCGATAGCCAATGGCAGAACAGTTCGGACGCACCGCTTTCAAAGCGAGATACAGAGCCGACAGCTATGTTTACGTTCGGTAAACTCTGGGAGCTGCAAGTAGCAGCGCTACTGTATTTTTGCCTTTCGTATCCTGAAATTTCTTTCGTAACAAGAGGCAATATTTCCATATTGAGGCATTTTGTAACCTGAAAATTTCGTATGTAGAGACATTCGTAAGTACAGTGATCCCTTGCCACATCGCGGTTTGACTAACGCGGTTTTAGTCCATCGCGGATTTTTTTCAGAAATATATTATAATAAAAAAATCAAGAAATAATCGTTGAAATTCTGCGAAAATCCACCCCACAGCAGACGAGAGGCTGCAGCTGCCAGCGAAACATCAAACAATGACTCACAGCCTCCTGTAAGCAACAAAGAAACACAGACAGAACTCTAGAATCTGGGCGCTGTTTGGCCGAGACGCATTTACTACATTTACGCATTTACGGGGTGCATGCACGACGCAGCGACCGGCAGCAGTGGGAAGCATGTCAGTTTTAAGTTTATTTTTTACTTAAACTTTTAAACTCACTGTGCACTTTGAACTGATCAACCTCACTTTTGTGTGATTAAGAGTGTCATGATTCAGTGACGTGGATCTGACTCTGATCTGTTTATTGGCGGTGCTGCGTCCTCATGTCACCTGGGGTTGCTGACAGCTCCATTCAATATTCCAGAGACTATCTGTTAAAATTCTCTAATCCCGTGATCAGCGGCCCACCAGCAGACCTAGTCTTTCCTGACCGAGCACGGGGAAGGCGACAACTTTGTACCTCCATGACGGAAACCGAGGAGGCGAGGCAGGAGAGGCGGCGTACAGGAGCGCATGAGACGGCTACACCTGTTGCGCATCATCCCCTCCCTTCAATGATCCTGTCCAACATCTCTCTCCGCAATAAAACAGGAACTACAGGCTGTTGTTCACCATCAGCATGTATTTAAAGAAGCCTGCATCCTGGTCTCTGAGACCTGGCTCGGGGAAAGGGACGTTGACGGTGATCTAGACGGGTTCGGAGGTCCGTTCGGTTCCGCTCCTCCCCTCTGTTGGTGCGGAGCAGAGCGGACCTCCGTCCCGTCTAGATCACCGCTCCGCACCGACAGAGGGTCTGCAACAACCAATTTAAGTTTCTACCATCAGGTTCACTGATTAGACTCCCTTTTGCAAAAACAAACAGATAAAAACACCCTTTTGTTCCCTCTGCTGTTGTTCTTTTAAATGCCGGGAGGAGAAGATAGCGGGTGAAAAGCCCTCCCTCCTGACTATAGCTTAGGTCTTCATTATGAAAAAAAAAAAGTTATTGATTGATTGACAGTTTGGAGACCAGAGGCTATGAGGGAAACAGAAAGACCACAGTTTAGCCTTTGTCTTGTGTCACTGCAGTGTCTCGCTACTTTTTTGCGGTGTTTAAACATATTTTAAACACATTATTTAGGCTCGGGGGGCTCCGCCTCCATTTCGCGGATTTTGATTATTGCGGGGGGGCGCCGGTCCCCATTAACCGCGATAACTAAGGGATCACTGTAGAGGCACCACTGTATATTTTAGCATCGGTTTGGTAGATAACGTCTGAGAAAATGAAAGGATGGCTAAAAAAAACACATGCTACGTCCAGCCATGTTAGCTGGACGTAGCATGTGTTTTTTCACTACCCTGGCAGATCTGACCTGTGCGTGACAAACAAATAAGTAACTTGACTTACATTGCCTGAAAGTCACAGTTTATTTTCACAATATCATTTCAAATCAGTACAACAATTCATATTAAATGAGCCGAGTACACAGTAGGATGTGTAAAACATCAGACTGCGTAGCTGAGGTGGTCATGAGACGTCTGTAGACGTCTGAAAATGGGAGATTATGTTTGGGTTTTGAGTACGTTTGTTCTTTTCTTTGGAGTTCCATGTTTTCTTTCTAAAACAATCCTTCCTGTTTTAACTTGAACTAGTGGCATTTAAAAAAAAAAAACAGATATCCAAATAAATGCAGGATACAAGCTAGTTACACAATTTCCTGTATGTAAAAAAATTACCACCTTTTGTCCGAAGAGAGCTGGGATAGGCTCCAGCAGATCCCAGTGAGCCTGGATAGGACTAAACGGGGATGGATGGATGGATGGATAAAAAAAATACCCAAATTGTTTGCTATTTCCACAAACATTTCTAGTCTACCTCACATACTATATCCCACAATGCAATCTGCCAATTCAGGTGGAGCTGGGCACAGGGCACAGTGTCATACCACGTGCTAAAAATGACTACAAGTCTACTATCCAAAACACATTACTTCTGTGCAGTACACAGTATGCTGTTTTAAAGTCTTAATTGCGTATTCTGCGTCGTATTGCCTCCTGCGTTACCTGTAGTTCTCTTAGTGTTGGATGTCCGTCCACAAAAGTAGTTCCAGTAGCTAGTTACCTTACTATCTACTATAAAGTAGCTGCGAGAACTCATCCTGTCACAGCTACTTTATAGCAGTG
The DNA here is from genome assembly GCA_018398805.1 of Hirundichthys speculiger. NCBI lineage: Eukaryota > Metazoa > Chordata > Actinopteri > Beloniformes > Exocoetidae > Hirundichthys > Hirundichthys speculiger. Next base: position 2,035,387 of record JAGFBZ010000234.1, read on the forward strand.
GTTCTCAACTGGTCCGGCTTCAGGACCCACCATCACCCTTAATGACAAGCCGTGACCCAAATCAAGGAAAATTTCCAACTTCTCAAATTTATTGAATAAAAAGATTGTGCAGTTTGAGTTTATTGGTGAGCCAAAATGGCAAAAACCAAAATGGCTTCAAGTGGGAAATATTCCCTTTGATGCTCAATTAGCTTTTTAGCTTTTTAATGAAATCCAAAACACTTCATTTCAGTAACTTCAGCCTTTTTTAACAGAGTCAACAAGAACAAACATGAAATAAAAAAGTGCAACCACTGAGTAGTAGTTTCAAAAACAACTCAAATATGTAGCATTTGCTGAGTACCCACTTCCTGAATATATAACAATTTCCTATTAAAACTATCTAGTCACTTATTTAAGCATTAATCATAAAACAAACACATTTCAGTAACAGCCATTTTTAAGACTCAACAGTGCTTTTATGCACAAACATGAAATACAACAGTGCAACCACTAAGCAGTGGTTTCAAAAAGAACTTAAAATATATAGTTTTATCTGAATAACCACTCACTGACCTTTGTCTTCAAGATAAGAAAATCCATATCTCATATATTCTTCGTTGTATCTGTGTTTCACCTGCTCAACATATGGAAACAAACGTTGCAGGTCTTTTTCTATGGTGTGAACTGGCGGGTGTCAATTCTCATTACAGGACATTATCGCCATCTACTGTTAAGGAGTATAAATGACACGCTTTTTTTTTTTAGCAAGGCCCCCGACCCACTGAAAACGGGTCTGCGGCCCACTTTTGGGTCGCGACCCACCATTTCAGAACCACTGCTTTATAGTATTCATTACTTTCCTTGGGTCAGTGGTGCGCAAACTGTGGTATGTGTACCACCAGTGGTACGCGAGCGCTCTCTGGTGGTACGCAGGGGAATGTCATGACTTTCCACATTTTCACTTTAAAAAAAATTGGAAACATACAATGCATTATAAATAATCTTCAAATGAAATGTGTAGCTTGAGATAATTAAAATTGTGTCTTAAAATATTGGTTGCATATTCAGTTGCAGTGCAGATGTAAGAACTTTTGAGTGTGTTTATTTTCCTCTGTATGAGAGTATGAGTATGTGAGAATTGTTGGACAGAGTTGTAAATGTCTGATTCAGTAAGGTTACAATTCAGGTAACAATAAATAACCACAATAAGGAATAAACATCTCTGCATGTTTAAAGCTAATTGAGAAGGCATATATGGCTATAGTTTAAAATTGGTGATCACGGTGGTACTCAGAGAGCTGAACAGTTTCTCATGTAGTTATTAAAGGATGTAATTGAATGATGATTTAGGTGTTGTAGCACTATGGGCGGGGCCCTGGGTAATTTTTTTACATTTTCGTACCGTATAGAACTGTTTCAGTCTTATTTATTAACCTTCTCTATCCTTAATATTATGCAGTAAATAAAACAAATTAATTGGTTGCATTGGTGCCTCCACTTAGTAGAATGTATAATATTTTTAGAGTTCTACTAAGAATATTATATATGAAAACTTTACCCCTGTTTTATCTGTCTTTTTTATACACAGTCCATCTCCAACATTCACAAGTCACACACTGTAATTTAAAAGGAAATTATGAGTTTAGTTAGTCAAAAGATAAATCAGAGTTGCTCACAAGGCTGCATCGATTCCAGAAAGGGGAAATTAGAGTGCCCTTTAAAATAAAAGGTGCAGGCCTGAGTCAGGGCTCGTGAGCGTTGAGGTCTGAAACTTAATGACCGCTTCACTTGTAAACAAGCTAGCTAAATAAATAAATAAATAAATAAAACAAGCACATGCAACAGTTTTTGTACTCACAGTCAGTTTAGCATGCTCGGCTGTAAATGACGAATGGGAATGCCAACAAGGGAATGATAAAATGATGATGGGAGGATGATGGAGCGATGATGGAAAGATGATGGCTGAAACGGGACCCTTCTCTGACCATGACATCTGGAAAACCTGACGCCAGCGGGAATAACTCTGAATCTCTTCTAGTAGCTCACAGGGAAAAATGACCAAGAGTGCATCCTGGTCCTTCTGCAAGCCTTAACATGACCCATAATCCTTTGGCGAACTCTGCATCCACTACAGTTAAGGTGCATACATACAGGTGCATACATACAGGTGCATACATACAGGTGCATACATACAGGTGCATACATACAGGTGCATACATACAGGTGCATACATGCAGGTGCATACAGGTGCATACATACAGGTGCATACATACAGGTGCATACATGCAGGTGCATACATACAGGTGCATACATACAGGTGCATACATGCAGGTGCATACATACAGGTGCATACATGCAGGTGCATACATACAGGTGCATACATACAGGTGCATACATGCAGGTGCATACATACAGGTGCATACATGCAGGTGCATACATACAGGTGCATACATGCAGGTGCATACATACAGGTGCATACATGCAGGTGCATACATACAGGTGCATACATGCAGGTGCATACATACAGCACCACAGGAGCTACTTCACCACGTGTTAAGCTTCTGAGCCTCCTCTTTACAGTCCGTAAAGAAATCCCTACGGGGACTCCTGTGATCCCGCCCCTTCAGCTGTGGTTTGACCAATGTAATGCATATTTGATCTAAAATAGGGTTAGGTAGCACAATGAGCATGCTTTACAAGTGCACTGCAAACAAACTATCCAAATTATCAAACGTTCTTCAACAATAAGTGATAATCAATTATGATCCAAACCTTTTAAAAGGAGATGTGAACTTATTTAACTAGCATATGATCTTATTTAATCACTGCTATTTATCCAACACATTTTAATAATAAATGCTTTCTTTAGTCTAAAATTGATTTTTTTTTTTTTTTAGACATGACTACACCATGTTACTGTAATTATTTTACAAGTCTACAAGTCCTACTTTTTAAATCAGCTTTAGACACACAAAGTGTTCAACTACAGGCATGTAATGAGATGGAGCATTTTTTTTAGTGCTTTATAGCACCATTGCTGTTGAAAAATCTGAAAATTTTAGATTTAATACTTTGTTGTCATGTTAAAAATACCTGAAGAGGACAACCTCCCAACAAGGACTGTTTTGGTCAAAACTGGTGAGAAAAGCAATTAATTAATTAGGTGCACCTTGTTACTGTAACTGTGCTCCATTTTCTTTCTTGCAGTTTGTTGTGCTGTTTTGCCCCACTGGCATCTGATTAAAAACAAACAAACAAACAAAAACTGTTTTACTTACATTACTGCGACTTTTTCTGTCATAAAGTAGCACAACAGACTATCACTCCTGAGCCAACATTTCCGTCAAGTGGCGTAAATGCATATTGATGCCTGACAGGTGGGGCGGGGCCTCTAAGGAACTAAATAAAACACAGTAAACAACACATCTCTAGGATTTATCTTTAACCCACCCAAAATGCTAAAGTGTTTTACAATCTAAGCTATGTTTATTTTTATTTTTTAAAATTCTGTTTGAATAAGGCACAACTGGTGAAATGCATACACATCTTAGCAAATAAAATATATTTAAATTAATATATAATGGGATTGTTTCCACGAATGTTGGACAGATACATGGCCCGTCTGTGAAAAATGTCCCTTACTTAAAAACATGCTAGATCCATTGTTGGCGACAGGCCCGGACTGGCCATCGGGAGAACCGGGAGGTTTCCCGAAGCGCCGGCCTGTGATTGGCCTGCTGGCCTGCGTCTCTCTCTCTCTCTCTCTTTTTTTAAGTCTGGCGGTCAGCTGGCGCCGCGGCTATCTGACTTTTTTTTTTTTTCTAAGTCAGAGAGGCAGGCCTGGCCAATAAGAGGCCACTCAGGCCAGTAGGGTCTGAGGAGGACAAGGTGATTGGTTTGTTTTGATTAACACCCGCCCCCAGAGGCGATTCTTGTCACAAGGCAAACCAGGCAGCTGCTTGGGGCCCCCAGGCCACTAGATGGCGAACAAGAGTTGACACTTCACTATAGTTGCGGTCGCGATTAAAACAAATTAATGACTGGAAGAAAATAAAGAGAAGCTACGTGTCCGGGAGTGAGAAAAGAAAGAAGAAAAAAGAGGAAGAGGAGAGAAAAAACACGACAGTGGTAAGTGGAATAAATTACGATACAAATGATGCTTAAATGCTGCTAGTCTCATGACACTAATGGATTGAATGGAAAGGGCTAAAATGTTAAGTTTGATGAAACCTGTTGTTGCGTATAGATTAGACTACCACTCAAGCTATGGATGCTAGCCACAGCTATGATACTAGGCTGTTTTTTTTTTTTTTTTTTTTTGAGCTACAAACTGTTTGTATTTTGTTAAGCTTTGCATGTGCATAAGCCTTTTTTCAGTAACCAGTGCAGATTTAGCACAGTCAAATCCTTTATTGAAACTATGAACAATGAATTGAAACAATGAACTGTGAAAGTTAAAGTAAAAACAATCAGATTAAATTTTACAATAATGTGAAAGCATTACATTAATGTAATGGACATGTGACTATTTATCATCTGTGTCCATTAATATGTATGTCCCTGATGTCTTCATCAAAATAAAATAAATACAAATACAAATCTATTATATCACTTTAATATAATTAACCTCAGGATCATTGCTGAAGTTTCTCAAACCAGTGTGCAAAGAGAGCAATGATGTGGCACCTTTGCCAGCTGATGACTGTGAGTATAACTTTAGTATTCCACCTACAAAAATTTAATGTCAAGGGCTAATGTAGTTTAATTTTTTTGTTGTTGTAGTTTGTTTTGTTTTTGTTTTTTCTTTATTATTATTTATTTCAGCATCTACCTCCAGTGGACAGGCAGCACTTACCTCCAGCAGAATAACAGACAGCCCTGCTGCTGACAGTCCTGACCAGGATGTACCAATGACACAGGCAGATCAGACACCCTTGTGCCTCTACTGATATCAGTAAGTTCTCTAAAAATTCTCTAAAAATGTTAAAATACACCATGGCCTCTAATGTTCCTTTATGATAACATACAACACTTTTTGTCATTTCAGTTCAGTCAACATCCACCTTGAGTGAGACTGAAACATCTTTTCATCATGAAGATGACACGTCACCCTCTACAAAAGGTTTAATCATATCAGATGACCCCGCACACAGTGGCCAAATTGTCTTAGCAATAGAGAAAAGTGGGATTTAGTCAAAAGAGGACCCATACAAGTTAAAGACATTGTTTTCCCACAAAATACAGAGAAGGGTCCACGAAGATTCACTAAAGAAAATTGGTGAAAATGGTGTTTCAAATTATTTTTGTTTAAATTATTGTTTATTGTTTATTATTTATGCTATTTTTGCTGTCCATTGTACAGTTTTAGGGAAATAAAAATATTTTCTGTTAACTATTTTTTGTTTTAATTTGATTTATTAAAATAATGACAAACACTGATTAAAGAGGGACCCCCAGTGAATTTCTGCTTGGGGCCTCAACAGACCCTAGAATCGCCTCTGCCCGCCCCAACAGTCCGCGTCAACCACACAGACAGCGTGCGGAGGAAGGGGGGTGTGTGACACTGATGCTGCAGTCGCGCTGTGTGTGTAGCAGAGAGGAAGAGTCGAGGCTTTGACTAAACCATGGGCCCCAACCCGGGTAAAAAAAAAAAGAAAAGGCGGTGCCGAGAGGGAGAGACAGAAAAAAAGAAAGGCGCTGGAGGAGGATGCGGCCAAATGCCGTAAATTGTCAAGTTTATTAGGTTATATTGTAGGCTACACATAAAAATGAAGCCAAAGAGGCAGTTGACATTCCACATGATATGATGTTTAAGTAACCTTGGCACTGCGTTAAACCTTTATTCTCTTCTAGTAAGTGTGTTAGTGGATTTTGCTGAGGATTGTTGTGTTACTGTATTTTACCAGCCCGGCCCCAAACACAAAAGTTACTGTATATTCCTAACTTAGTTTGTACATAGGTCCCATATTTGAACTTCTATTTGGAATGCAGTGTGTGTGTGTGTATTCGTGTACATGCGTGCCAATGCATGTAGGTGTGAGCGTGAACGTGCGCGTGTGGGCAAGGCCAAGGTGGCCTGGTTACATGACTGACTCCTGGCCTGAAAAAGTCTCCCAGTCCGGCCCTGGTTGGCGAGACTTGTCCTGCACCAAATACTCTGCATTGCTTTGCAACGTTAAACTTCAACAACTGAAACTGTCTCCAAACTTGGTGGTGGGTTCATTAAACTCTGGAGAGTTCCACATGCTCACATGTATCCTCCTTTGAGTTTCACAGAAGGGGCTGCCTTTTCAAACTAAAGCCTTTATAAGTGGTATTTTTGGGCTCGCCATCGCTATGTATTACATTGTGTAACATCAGTTTTTGTTGCTTTTGTCAGTTGTTTTCCAGCTCTGCAGGCTTTATCACCATCATCTTAAAGTTGGCATCAGAAATTCTCATTTGCTTCCTCACTCGCCCTACTTTTGAGCCACTTTGTTTGGGACCTCGTCATCTTTCTGCATCTCTCTCGAAGCCCCGGTACTGTTATGATGTTATGTTTAAACACCCAGTTGGAACAGGATCATTCAGGTTAGGGTTAGGGTTAAGGTTAGGGCTCTGCACCTCCAGTTGTTGTGGTTGTAACGGTCTAAGAGTCCAGACCTTGAATATAAGGCAACCCGACTTTTTCAGATGCATTCAAAGGGAAGCAAACCTCATCTTATATTCAGGTCAATAAGTAAAATCTGAGGACTCAACTCTAACTTTTGAGTCTGCATTGAGTTAATGAATGAGTCCAAGGGCCAATTCCAATTCCTCCCTTAACCCTCAATCTCAACCCTTGCCCTTAACCCTCAATTTTTGGCCCTCAATCTTAACCCTCGAAAGTAAGTGTAAGGGCTAGCTTGTGGCTTAGAAATGGGACACCCCTTCGAGTGCAGTTACGTCTTCAGACTGAAATGTATCAGAGCCGTGTTGTCTCTGTATTTCCTGAAATGACTCAGGGATAATATTGAAAAAAGCGCCGTATATTCTCCAAATAATATTAGCAAATAACACAATAGAGGATACATTATTCAGTCCTCCTCCGTCGCTACACAACAAGGTATACAAGTAAGGTGAAGCCAGCCGGGCCGCCAACGGGACCGGGACCCGCCGGCCGCCGGTCCCGGGACGGCAGACCGGGACCACCGACGAGTACAAGTAACGTGAGGCCGACTGGGACTGCCGACCGGGACCGCTGACGGGACGGGACCCGCGGTCGGCGGCTTCACGTTACTTGTACTCGTCGGTGGTCCCGGTCTGCCGTCCCGGGACCGGCGGCCGGCGGGTCCCGGTCCCGTTGGCGGCCCGGCTGGCTTCACCTTACTTGTATACCTTGTTGTGTAGCGACGGAGGACTGAATAATGTATCCTCTATTGTGTTATTTGCTAATATTATTTGGAGAATATACGGTGCTTTTTTCAATATTATCCCTGAGTCATTTCAGGAAATACAGAGACAACACGGCTCTGATGCACTTCAGTCTGAAGACGTAACTGCACTCAAGGGGTGTCCCATTTCTAAGCCACAAGCTAGCCCTTACACTTACTTTCGAGGGTTAAGATTGAGGGCCAAAAATTGAGGGTTAAGGGCAAGGGTTGAGATTGAGGGTTAAGGGAGGAATTGGAATTGGCCCTTGGACTCATTCATTAACTCAATGCAGACTCAAAAGTTAGAGTTGAGTCCTCAGATTTTACTTATTGACCTGAATATAAGATGAGGTTTGCTTCCCTTTGAATGCATCTGAAAAAGTCGGGTTGCCTTATATTCAAGGTCTGGACTCTTAGACCGTTACAACCACAACAACTGGAGGTGCAGAGCCCTAACCTTAACCCTAACCCTAACCTGAATGATCCTGTTCCAACTGGGTGTTTAAACATAACATCATAACAGTACCGGGACTGGGACCCCTGCCTGGGACTGCCGGTCCGGCAGCAAACATCGTAAGTAAAACAATAAATGTTACGCAACAACGATGTTAATCCATGAAAAAAATCTCAAACAAACACAATAAAATGGTTTCGTAACATTTATATCTTTGAGATATACGAAGATACTTACGTTTGTAGCTAGCTTTTTAGTTGGAATTCACCCCAAGTCCACATCCAAGTCAACAGCGCTTAAGTCTAAGGGTGAATTCCAATTCCTCCCTGAACCCTCAATCTCAACCCTCAATCTCAAAAATGCGCGCTCCCGCTAAGGGCAAGTGGTGTCCCGATTCTTAGAAAGTCAAATTGAGGGACGAGTTTGAGGCTGTATCGCCCTCAAAATTGAGATTTTCCGACACCACCCTTGGAAGTAAGGGCTATCCAGAAGGCACTGGGTAATTTAGCCAAGACATCTTTGAAAAGGATGGCGACAAAAAAAGCTAGCTACAAATGTAAGTATCTTCGTAGTTCTTAAAGACATAAATGTTATGAAACCATCTTATTGTCTCTGTTTGAGACTTTTTTCAAGGATTAACATCGTTGTTGCGTAATTATTTTTATTTTTTTTACTTTACGATGTTTGCTGCCGGACCGGCGGTCCCGGCTGGCTTCACGTTACTTGTATACCTTGTTGTGTAGCGACGGAGGGCTGAATAATGTATCCTCTATTGTGTTATTTGCTAATATTATTTGGAGAATATACAGCGCTCTTTTCAATGTTATCCCTGAGTCATTTCAGGGAATACAGAGACAACACGGGCTCTGATACATTTCAGTCTAAAGACATAACTGCACTCAAGGGGTGTCCCATTTCTAAGTAACAAGATAGCACTGACACTTACTTTAGAGGGTTTAGATTGATGGCTAAGGGAGGAATTGGAATTCACCCTAAGTCAAGTCCTGAGCCCTTGAAATTAGGCCTTGAAAATAGGACATTAAAGCCAGCTGTAAAACAGATCAAAGCCATCATGAACACCACACCTCAGTGGGCGTCCTGTGGACTCGGACAGCAGAAAATCGGCATGTGGGACGTGCGAAGTTTGAAAGTCGTATCACCGTCTTGGGCTCTATGTTGTGTTATTTGTTGTGTCAAAATGCTGAAAACAGGTTGTTTTCTTTTGCCACTAGGGAAGATTATCTTTCCTATAAGGGTGTTTTTGGTCCACAACAATGGGAGAACAATGTGATTATCAGTAATTTTATTTTAACCTGCCAGTAGTTTTAATGTTATTGCTGATCTATATACATACATACATATACATACATTTTACAGCAGTAAAATCGTTTTTTCCAGTTTTAGCCCAGCTTTAGATCAAGGATGCATCATCGTATGACATTATTTCTCCTGTAGTCTTACAAAACTCATTTTCTTTTTGTGAAACATACTTCCAAATATAGCCATGAAATTAGCTTTCACTTATAGAAATATAGCTGAGGGGATTTCTTTTCTTCCCTGTAGAGTCTGATAATGAAAAAAAAACTAGTTTCTGATTTAGATTTCATGAGTGAAGCAACTCAACAGAGACACCTTATTTTGAATAACTTCACTCCATCAAAATAAATCACAGTATCTAGATCTTCCACTTCCAGCACTGCAGTTTTAGAATTTGGAAAGTATGTTCAATTTCAAACCAAGGCATCAGGCAAAGACTGAACTTTGTGTTTTGTTGTCAGGAACAAAAGCCTCAGCGGGACATGGCCACATACAAACACTCAAATATGACAGTTTCCATCAAGAATTGCTAGAATTAACTACACTTAATTTCAGCATAAAGAAAATTACATCCAGGTGTTGTAGCCTTTGAAGCTTCATGTGTTTATTTCCTTTAAACACCTACACGAAAGTAGCTGTTGTGCAATAAGGCGTATAACGTGCTCGTTTAGTCCAAAAAGGGTTATTACCAACCGTCTTGGGGGACAGCTGCTAATAACCAGAAAGTTAATAAATGAAACGGGGCACCACCTGATAAATCAGGAAAAAGGACTAAATGGCACAATCAGTCTCAAAATGGCTGTTGTTCTTTGCATGCCAGCCTGTGACCAGATGTGGCGCTATAGAGCAACAGAGAAGATGTGAGTCCGAGCACAGACCTCTTCAACCAGCCAATGTTACAAAACTGTGTAAAATAACCCCAAACAACTTCTCTCATTAGAATATATCAGAATTTATTAACACAAGTATCAGAATGAACAAACACTTGAACCACAATCCTGATATCTACTGACTAAACGATGACTAAAACTAACATAAGCAAATTAAACATTCAAAGGAAACAAGTGTAAACTTATATACACGTGTGTGTGTGTGTGTGTGTGTAGGCGTGTGTGTGTGTGTGTGTGTGAGAGAGAGAGATGTCTAAGATGGCCGACGAGATCACGTGGTCTTGTCCCTCGACAAGATGGCCGCCGACTCGCGAGATAGGATGTCACAAGATGGCGGGCGAGATCACGTGGTGTTCTCGTCCCTCATCCAAGATGACCGCCAACTCACGCGATAGGACGTCACAAAATGGCGGACGAGACCGCGTGTAACTGTAGTGTAAATGTCCTTGAGCTCTGCATGAACTCCATGAACCACGTCAACTCAGATAACACCTGTGACCGTACAGGAACAGAATAACAGTCAGCATGAGAGGAAAAGAAGAGATATGGAGAAATCTGGAGACTGTAAAAAGACAGATATGAACACCTGCAGCTTTGTACCAGCTGTTCTGTTAAATGAAGTGTGTATGTGCAACAGCACCGGTCAAATTATGAGTTTCTGGGAATTTCCGGCACAGAACTGATAAAGAGAATGCAAAGAAAGGATACAGAATAAGGTGTATCTGTAAGGGTAAAAGTGCTGAAATGATACAGAATAGGGTGTATCTTTAAAGGAAAAAGTGCTGCCACTGCCCCAGATTGTATAAAAGACGGAGCATTTTGTACGGAGATTCAGACCGAGCCCGGGCTTGGTCTCAAGAAGGGAGCTATTGTATTGACAATAAAACCTTAATTTTTGACCTTTGAACCAGTTTGTTTGACTTTGTACTTTGAATTTTTAATATTTTGAAGAACTTAGAATATTTTTGAGATCATTGGCGAACCAGACAACAGTCTTTACACTACATAACTCGTCAGAAGATGTTAGTATGAGAAAGAGAAAAGGGCAGAATAAAGTCCACGGCGAAAGGTGATTCCTAGCCGCCGCGGTGGTCGCTCTGAGGACTTCCACACAGGTTGAGGAGCGCGGAGCAACTCTGCACTCCTCTCCTGACTGTTGTCTGAAATCACAGCGCGACCAGTTGATGGCGAGGAAGCACTGCGATCACGTGGATAAACACGCACCGGCGGATGACCGGTGGGCTCAATCGTAACCAGTCACAGACGAGTAAAAAATAAAGTAAATCTGTAACTAGCAACCGCGACCCGTCGCTCTCGCAGATGCAGCAGTATGAATCACTCCACAGAGCTGCTCTGGTTTTGAACTGAGGAACGGCGAGCGGGGTTGCTGTTTGCAATGATAGGCGTCTGAACCACGGCAGACCGATGGTCCGGTTCTAAACATACACAGAGCACAAGAAACTGGATTGGCAAACAGCTAAACTAAGCTCTGCCCAGACACCAAAAGCCTCTTACTTGTTTCGCTCTGGAAAGCGATCGATGGCGTGGTAGTGTCCTGGGGGGTTGATCAGGCTGGGATGGCGGCAGCACCGCCGATCAATTACGCTCCGTGGGTGGTCTGGAGCGGCTCTGCTTGTCTCTCTCCTTTGGCTTAAAGGGGGAATATAGGTTGTGGCACTTCAGCGGAACCGGGTCCTGTAGGGCGCGCGTGGAGCCGGGCGTCTTCCGTGGGGCATCGAGTCTCGCTCGCGCCGATGTGCGCGGTTCACTCGTGGTGCTGGCTGGACGGAGCGCGTAAACCGGTCTTCCTTGCCGGTGGCTGACTAGCGCGCTGCTGGATGGCCTCGCGGTTGCTGGCTGAAAGCGATGATGGGCCGAGGTAGGCCCAGGGGAGAGGATGCCTTGAGCGTGCGGATTAGATCCGGGCTGGAGAGCCGAAGGGTCAAAGCGAGAGTGGAGTAGGGCTGCCAGCGAGGTGGAGAGGCAAGAGCAAAGAGAGCGATCGGGTCGTGCTCTCTGAGTTTTAAACGGCCCGTCTGTGATCCGCCTCCGTTTGGGGAACCCCGCTGAGAGTAGAGGTTCGCGGCCAGTTAGGGGCAGTGAGAGGCCGTGACATCATGTTCACACCTAGGTGTGAACTTGCAAGGAATGCTGGGGATTTGAGTCTTAAAAGATTTCCTTTGTCTTTCTTTGTCTCAGAAAACCATGTGGTCTCTGTGATCACATTTGTGTGGCCCAACATAGTTTATGAATTCAGAACGAGACATACAATATGTATACAACACATTTCTTACTTTCTCGAAGTAGGATTGCATTAATATGACAGATCGTTCTGATTTTTATTAGGAACTGCAATAGATGAATTGGAGTGTTTGCTTCCAATTTTGCACATTGCTGTAAAGGTTAAAATGGAAAATGAGAAATATTTTAGACTGCAGATGTTCTACATTCCCTGATTGTAATTGCTATGTAAAGGTTGGTGCTGACAGTTCTTCCCAGAGTTCCCTAAAAACAAGTAAAACAAGTAGCTGAAGTTGAACTGATTATGTTTCTCTATGATTTTATCTGTCTCACGTCTTTGTGAAGAAACTGCGGCCCACTATTGTTTATACGTGTTTCAGTTCATTGATGATTGTGAATGTTTGCATATGCTCGGCTCTCTTAGTGTCAACAAAAGCATTTTATTTGTGTTGACATGTGAACTTTGGCTAAAGCATTGCAACCATTCTGTTACACATTTGTTGATGTTCTTGGGATCATTCTGTATCCCTTACAAATTTTTCAATAATTCTACGCTTGGCGGAGGTCTGTGCTCTCCGAGTGCTTTTCTAGTATATCATCTAAAATGTATTCGGCGGTATGCGGTTGTGAGTCACGTGGGAGACGCACCACTGTTATTGATTTAGCAGCTACCGGTATTCATTCATCCAAGTGCCGATTTCTCCTGATGTGTTTCCATTGCTGTTAATAAATACCAACTCCGAGCACATCGTTGTACAAGCCTTTTTGCAAAAGTAACCCGACAAAACCAACATGAAGTCTAACAAACCATGACAGTAACAAAAACATTAGGCTACCCGGCCCTTAATAATAACGTTAGGCTACCTGGCCCCTAATAATAACGTTAGGCTACCTGGCCCCTAATAATAACGTTAGGCTACCTGGCCCCTAATAATAACGTTAGGCTACCTGGCCCCTAATAATAACGTTAGGCTACCTGGCCCTAATAATAACGTTAGGCTACCTGGCCCTTAATAATAACGTTAGGCGGTCGGGCTACTCCGATAACAACCACATCAACAGTTTACAACTAACTCACATATTGTTTTCAATGACAGTAATTGTGGGTAATTGTACCTGTCAATCCGGCTCCCTGGCTGTGGTGCCAGTTTTGGTGGGCTTGACTCGCTGCCAACAATGTCAGGTTCATCTCCACATCTCCATGAGGATATGTGTCCAGCTTTTTAGTTTAGTCTTTTCCTGCGTTCTTTTTTCCTTTTCTTTGCGTTTTGTTGCTCCACTTTTATGCTTGTATGAACTGCCACTCATGATCAGATTAATCCGTGATCCACCTATCCTGCACCGCAGACTAGTGACTGATGATGATGCTGATGGACGGCTGTTGATGACGATTTTACCCAGAATACATTTGGAGATCTTACTGGCAATCCACTTGTAAATGTGCACATTGTAAAATTAACTGTGAGAGTGAACATGAATCCAGCCATGCAGCACAACATTTAATTCACTGTATAGAAACCTACATGGCCAAATTCAGTCTTAAATTTTTTTTGACCAACCATGAGTCATTCTGGTTGGGGAAACCTATATATAACTGTTTGGTGGCGCTTGTTTGCTTATTCAGGTGAACCAATAAAAGTCTCTCCAGGACTTCCATGATGTGTGATATCAGGAGAATAGTTCTATAGTCATTAGGAGCAGATGCTTGAGATTTCTTTGGTACTGTAATAAAGCAGGATGGCTTCAACAGCACCAGAACCTTCTCCTGGCTCAGGCTGACGCTGAAGAGATGCTGTAGAAACCCACAAAGATCTCCACCCTCATTCCCATTCGGTCTCTCCAGCTACCTCTTCACCTGACTGTTAAGGAGGACAGGTGGGAGGAGGAGGAGACCCCAGCATCTCTAAATGGCATTATCTCTGACTGGGACATCCACGACTGGGAAGATTGACTTTTTTTCACAATAGACTCTTGCAATACATTTCATCCAATATTTACTTTTCTGCTTGAATCACAAAAATGAAAAAGTAATCATACAGACGTGCGTCACCAATCAGACAAGTTGTCGTTCTACAACTATAATGCAGCATTGCAGAGTGTATCTATCACAATCAGATGAGACTTTGATGGTTCTCAGCTCACCAGTAGCTGAAGTGCCTATTGTAAATGAAAAAAAAAAAAATCAATCTCAACAGCACTTCTTTTGCTTCCGTTTAGTGTTTTGGATTGGTATGATAGCTATTTTCTGATCAAAACAGGCTACAAAAAAAGATTGCATTTAAATCAAAAAAAGAAGGCAAATTGGTACAATTCATATTTACCTGGACCTCACCTCAGTCTCTGTGTAAGTTTAAATAGTTTGTTTCTCGCAACAGAAAATGATTTTACTTAGCAGCAGAGACAATTCGGATGATTGAACATCTTTCTCTCATTGGGTTGTCCATTTGTTTCTAAATGTAATGGAAAGGCTTTCAGTGAATTGTGAGGACTGGTACTCTACATTAGCATTTTTTAATATAATTGTAAACAAGCCATTCACCCTTATTATTATATGCAGAGCATTACAAAGTCTTGATTATGAATAATGTAACAGGGAACAGCTTCACCACAATTCCTTTCACATAATCTGCCTGTTAATCAGTACTGGGCTGAAGCCAAACCTCCATTCTTTAAAAAAAAAATCATCAGGCCAAAGGACTGAAGTCTTAGCAGAAATGCACAGGAAAAAGTACTTGAGTATTTTTTTTTCTTTGTATGCAGTATTGTTAGCTGATGCTGCATTGTTTTGTGGATACAAACTGTATTGGTTGGAACTTTAGTCTGTGTATCATTTTATAATGATTTGTGACAGCCTGGTGGCAAAATGGATCACATATGAGTTCATTCACTGGAAACAAGTGTCCTTAATTCGAAATGAAGGTAATGAAGAAAGAACTGTTATTTTTTATACTCCAAAATGTTAAAAATGCAAATAAACTCAAAATGACAGCTGAACTGAGCTCTTAGCTGTCTATGTCTGTGGAGTGCCATCATGACAGTCTCCTATATTTGTATGTAGATACACACACAGACAAATTATATACATATACAGTCATGGAAAAATTATTAGACCGCCATTTTTTCTTCACTTTCTTGTTCATTTTAATACCCGGTACCACTAAACGTCATCATGTGACTAAAACAGACAAAAAGGAAACACTGAATGCATAAAAGCAGTGTTTTTGGCAGTACAACGCCATAGCTATTGATGTAAAAAATTAAGTGATTTAGGTTATAATCAAGAAACCATGGAAAATGGTAAGATATCAGCTCTTAAATAAAACCCTTATGAGCAATCTTTGTGGTTATTGTTTATGTTTGTCCAAACAAATGTACCTTTAGTTGTACCAGGCATTAAAATGAACAAGAAACTGAAGAAAACAAGGGTGGTCTAATCATTTTTTCCATGACTGTACACACACACACACACACACACACACACACACACACACACACACACACCACACACTATATATATATATATATATATATATATATATATATATATATATATATATATATATATATATATATATATATATATACATATATAGTACACTCTTGCCCATTTGTGGTTCACCGTCCTGCATCCTCACAGTTTTTGCTTTCAGAGTTTTTTTTTTCATAATGTATTTGAATTTGTGGTAACCCCGGGAATTTTGTGAATTTCTTAGGCCATTTTTTTGCAGAAAAACGCTCACATTCACCCTAACTGGTAAATAATTTTAAAATAACAATATCAGTTAATATAAAATAAAAATTTAGAAAAGAGAGAGATGATACAAAAAAATATATATATATATAAAAAAAGAGAGCCCTTACTACATTGAATTTCCCTTTATGGGATAAATAAAATATTTTTCATTTCATTCATTTCATTCATACACTGCATAATTTTTGTAATTACCTCGGGAGGGCCGGAGGGCAATATTATTATTATTTCTATTATCATTACTACAATATTACTGTATTAATGAGTAAGAGTGTCTTTAGACAATGTGTTTGGGAAGCATGTTTCAGCGTATATGAATAATAATATACCATATATATATATATATATATATATATATATATATATATATATATATATATATATATATATATATATATACATATATATATATATATATTAATATATGTCTAAAGGGAAAGACAGGGAGACATGGGCCTCCACTCCCGTGGACTCACCACCTGCAGGAGGGGCCATAGAGGTCGGGTGCGTAGAGAGCTGGGCGGTGGCCGGATTCGGGGACCCTGGCGGTCCGATCCTCGGCTGCAGAAGCTAGCTCTAGGGACGTGGAATGTCACCTCTCTGGCGGGGAAGGAGCCTGAGCTGGTGTGTGAGGTCGAGCGGTTCCAGCTAGATATAGTTGGACTCACCTCGACGCACGGCTTGGGCTCTGGAACCAGTATCCTCGAGAGGGTTGGACTCTCTTCCACTCTGGAGTTGCTCCGGGTGAGAGGCGCCGAGCTGGTGTGGGCATACTTATTGCTCCCCGACTTGGCGCCTGTACATTGGGGTTTACCCCAGTGGACGAAAGGATAGCCTCTCTCCGCCTCCGGGTGGGGGGACGGGTCCTGACTGTTGTTTGTGCTTACGCACCAAATAGCAGTTCAGAGTACCCACCCTTTTTGGAGTCCTTGGATGGAGTATTGGAGAATGTTCCATCTGGGGACTCCCTCGTTCTGCTGGGGGACTTCAATGCTCACGTGGGCAACGACAGTGAGACCTGGAGGGGTGTGGTTGGGAGGCAGGGCCCCCCCGATCTGAACCAGAGTGGTGTTTCGTTGTTGGACTTCTGTGCTCGTCATGGACTGTCCATAACGAACACCATGTTCAAGCATAAGAGTGTCCACATGTGCACTTGGCACCAGGACACTCTAGGCCGCAGTTCGATGATCGACTTCATAATCGTATCGTCGGATTTGCGGCCGCATGTCTTGGACACTCGGGTGAAGAGAGGGGCGGAGCTGTCAACTGATCACCACCTGGTGGTGGGTTGGCTCAGATGGTGGGGGAGGATGCCGGTCAGACCTGGCAGGCCCAAACGTGTTGTGAGGGTCTGCTGGGAACGTCTGGCAGAGTCTCCTGTCAGAGAGAGCTTTAACTCACACCTCCGGCAGAACTTCGACCATGTTCCGAGGGAGGCAGGGGACATTGAGTCCGAGTGGGCTATGTTCCGGGCCTCTATTGTTGAGGCAGCCGACCGGAGCTGTGGCCGTAAGGTCGTTGGTGCCTGTCGTGGCGGCAATCCCAGAACTCGTTGGTGGACACCAGCAGTGAGGGATGCCGTCAAGCTGAAGAAGGAGTCCTATCAGGCCTTTTTGGCATGTGGGACTCTGGAGGCAGCTGACAGGTATCGGCAGGCTAAGCGGAACGCGGCTTCGGCGGTTGCTGAGGCAAAAACTCGGACATGGGAGGAGTTTGGAGAGGCCATGGAGAACGACTTCCGAACGGCTTCGAAGAAATTCTGGTCCACCATCCGGCGTCTCAGGAGGGGGAAGCAGTGCTCTGTCAACACTGTATACGGTGGGGATGGGGAGCTGTTGACCTCGACTCGGGACGTTGTGGATCGGTGGAGGGAATACTTCGAAGACCTCCTCAATCCCGCCGACACGTCCTCCAATGAGGAGGCAGAGTCTGGGGACTCAGGGGCGGACTCTCCTATCTCTGGGGCTGAGGTTGCCGAGGTGGTTAAAAAGCTCCTCGGTGGCCGGGCCCCGGGTGTGGATGAGATCCGCCCCGAGTTCCTCAAGGCTCTGGATGCTGGGGGGCTGTCTTGGTTGACACGCCTCTGCAGCATCGCGTGGACGTCGGGGACAGTACCGCTGGATTGGCAGACTGGGGTGGTGGTCCCCCTCTTTAAAAAGGGGGACCGGAGGGTGTGTTCCAACTACAGGGGGATCACACTCCTCAGCCTCCCTGGGAAGGTCTATTCAGGGGTCCTGGAGAGGAGGGTCCGTCGGATAGTCGAATCTCGGATTGAGGAGGAGCAGTGTGGTTTTCGTCCCGGCCGTGGAACGGTGGACCAGCTCTACACCCTATTCAGGGTCTTGGAGGGGGCATGGGAGTTCGCCCAACCAGTCTACATGTGTTTTGTGGACTTGGAGAAGGCGTTCAACCGTGTTCCCCGGGGATTCCTGTGGGGGGTGCTTCGGGAGTATGGGGTGCCGGACTCCCTTGTACGGGCTGTCCGGTCCCTGTACGACCGGTGCCAGAGTTTGGTCCGCATTGCCGGCAGTAAGTCGGATTCGTTTCCAGTGAGAGTTGGACTCCGCCAAGGCTGCCCTTTGTCACCGATTCTGTCCATTACTTTTATGGACAGAATTTCTAGGCGCAGCCGAGGTGTTGAGGGGATCCGGTTCGGTGGCCTCAGGATTGGGTCTCTGCTATTTGCAGATGATGTGGTTCTGTTGGCTTCATCGAGCCGTGATCTACAGCTCTCGCTGGAGCAATTCGCAGCCGGTTGTGAAGCGGCTGGGATGAGAATCAGCACCTCCAAATCCGAGACCATGGTCCTCAGCCGGAAAAGGGTGGAGTGCCTTCTCCGGGTTGGGGATGAGGTCCTTCCCCAAGTGGAGGAGTTTAAGTATCTCGGGATCTTGTTCACGAGTGAGGGCAGGATGGAGCGGGAGATCAACAGACGGATCGGTGCGGCATCTGCAGTGATGCGGGTGCTGCACCGGTCTGTTGTGGTGAAGAGGGAGCTGAGTCGGAAGGCGAAGCTCTCGATTTACTGGTCGATCTACGTTCCTGCCCTCACCTATGGTCATGAGCTTTGGGTAGTGACCGAAAGAACAAGATCGCGGATACAAGCGGCTGAAATGAGCTTCCTTCGCAGGGTGGCCGGGCTCTCCCTTAGAGATAGGGTGAGAAGCTCGGTCATCCGGGAGGGGCTCAGAGTAGAACCGCTGCTCCTCCGCATCGAGAGGAGCCAGATGAGGTGGCTCGGGCATCTGGTTAGGATGCCTCCTGGACGCCTCCCTGGTGAGGTGTTCCGGGCACGGCCCACTGGGAGGAGAACCCGGGGAAGACCCAGGACACGCTGGAGGGACTATGTCTCTCGGCTGGCCTGGGAACGCCTCGGGATCCCCCCAGAGGAGCTGGAAGAAGTGGCCGGGGAGAGGGGGGTCTGGGCTTCCTTACTCTCCGGCTGATGCCCCCCCCCCGCGACCCGACCTCGGATAAGCGGAAGAAGACGGTACGGTACGGTACGGTATATAATATATATATATATATATATTATATATATATATATATATATATATCTATATATATATATATATATATATAATATATTATCTATATATATATATATATATATATATATATATATATATATAAAGATCTTACTCCATTCACCACAATCCACAATAAGTTAATATTCAGTTAGAATAATGTTCAAAATGCCTATAAAGTTATAAGTATAGTGGTTTAAAAAAATGTTTGCAGACTCATTTGAATTAGCTGTTTTTCTGCATTGATTTACCTTAAATGTGATCTGATCTTTATCGAGTTCACTACTGTAGATAAACACACACTAATTGATAAATTCTCATGTCCATATTGAATGCATCCATGAACTTGTCACAGAGCTAGTCTAAAAATCAAGTGAACGCAGAGATAATTAATTCAACAAAAGGGGGAAGGTTGAAGAAAGCAGTAGTTTGCACATCTGGTCTCCAATTAATGAAATTAGTTTGATGTGATGTGAATATTTCAAGTTTTCCTTTCACAAAAAACACCTGTTGATGGTAGCGGTACCTTTAAGAAGGGAGATTAATCCGGAATAGGGGCACAAAGAAATCTCAGACGGTTTAGGGATCCAATTGTACAGAGCCAAATTGTATCTAAATGGAGACAGTTTAGTTCTGTGACTAATAAAGTGCGTGTCCAGCCAAGATGACTCTAAAGGCACAACGCAGAATCTTCAATGAGGTAAAGAAAGATCTACAAGTAACAGCTAAAGGCTTGAAGACATCATTTAAACTGGAAAACATCTCTGTTCATGAGTCTACCACATCCAGGTCACAGAACAAGGTGTCCAGGGCACTATTGCAGAATATCACAGAAGAAATTACTGCTCTTCAAAAAAAAAAAAAAAAAAAAGAACATCTCGCAATCTCCTATACTACTAAGAAAATGCTCTGCTGACTGATGAAACAAAAGTTGAACTTTTTGGGAAAGACAGTCATGGTTTGGGCTTCTTCCACTGCCTTGGGGGCTGGTTCACTTACTGAAGTTGGGTAAATTAAATTTAAATGTTTAATCAAAATATCCTACAGCAGGGATCTTCAACTCCAACATCCGAGGGCTGCTGCCATGTGTGTCTTAGATGTTTCCCTGCCACAACACACCTGGTTCAAATGGATCTCCATCAGCTTGCCATCAAGGTCTGCACATGTCTGTTCATGATCCGTTCATTTGAACCAGGTGTGCTGAAGCAGGGAACCATACATGCAGGACGGCGGCCCTCCAGGACTGGAGTTTGACGCCTCTGATCTAAGATGTGTCCTACAGGATAATGTGCTGTCACCAGCTGAAGCAACACAGGAGCTGGTTGATGAAACGGGATACCAAAGCTAGGCCCCGAATCGATTAAAGCATTAAATCCACCACAAAATTCCTTAAAAAGAATTTTTAAGGAATTTAAAAATTCCTTAAAAATTTTTTAAGGAATTTTAAGTCCAGACCCTTAAAAAAAAAGGGTCTGGACTTGAAGCAGTCCAGACCCTAACCCAGTAGAGTTTCCCTGGAATTACCTCTAGAGCATCACCAGACATCCCATAAATGTGTCTGAATGGAAGACGTTTCTACTGAAATTTCTAGCTTGAAGACATTTCTGCCAAAGCAAGGGTTCACTTACTTTGTCCTCCAGCACTGTGAATGTTTAATGACTTTACTGAAAGCGCCAGAAATTATAATAGTTTTGTGTTATCAGCTAAACCCCATTGTGTTTGTTTGCTGTTGAGACTTAAATGAACAATGGATCTTTTTTATTTATTTATTTTTTTTGGCAAATTGATCCAGAAAACTAGATAATTCCAAGGAACTGTGTACTATTTCTTGCTACTGTACTATTAGACTGTTTGCTTTTCATGTTTCCGATTGGTTGACTGCACACATCCAGACAGGCAGGAGAGAGAGAGAAATGAGAGTCGACAGAATTAAAGAGAGCAACAGGAACCAGATGAGATGTTGCCTTTTTTCAACCACTTCAACAAAAAATAAATAAGCAATCACTAGATGTTGATTACAGTTTAAAAGGTTAATGTATCTCAAATACGCGGAAGTATATCCCTATTACACTCATGTTCTTTTCTTTTATTTTCACTGACTTGTAGATGCGAGCCCGTTGTGGTTTTATACTCAGCCGTTGGTAGACCACGCCCCCTCCAAGTTTCCACCACTCAGAGTGTGGGAAGTGATTAGCTCATCACGCCTGTCAGATACGCCCATATACCGCTGCTTCCTGTCTGCGCGAGCCGCTGGGAACGGTCTGTCTGCGGAGAGACTTCGGCATGGACGCAAGGTTCGCTCATCAACTTTTCATCGGAGATTCTACCACATCCATTTCTCAATTTGGACAGTTTATATCCTTTGGAAATGGATTTCTGAACGGATTAAGCCAAAGCTGAGTCCTTTGTGAGTTAAAACAGCGGTTTAAGAATATATTTTCTGTGTTGCTGTAGTTGTTGAAGGAGGAGGGAAAATGCCGTTTGCAACTCTTTTGCCTTTCACCGCTACTCCGAATAGGAAGTCTGCGAGTCCGACTTCTTTCAGGTTGACGGAGAAATTTATTCTGTTATTAGTGTTCAGCGCGTTTATTACCCTGTGTTTCGGGGCTATTTTCTTCTTACCCGACTCGTCAAAGCTGCTCAGCGGAGTTTTCTTTCATTCTCCGCCGGTCGAAACCAACACTCGCACCGGTCCGGAAGGCAGCGAGTCCGGGTCGCCCGGGAACGACGACAGGGTCCTCGCCAAAATAAAGAAAGACCACGAAAAGGCTCTGTTAGAGGCCAAGGATACTTTACAGAAACGGCCCGACGAAATAAAACAAGACATTATGAATGATAAAAACAAAGTTGCGGAGGAGAACGTGAATCCAGGTGGGAAGGACGTCAACAGTTTACCTGTCGTACAGTATCGGCGCCCCCCCGGGGCGACGGGACACGAGCCTCTGGACCCTGAGACCAGGGAGAGACGGGCGAAAATCAAAGAGGTAAGCCTCTGTACTGCTTATTCACTGAAAAAAAGACTTCAAGCCAATATCCGGCAGAAATGGAAATGATTTTCGCGTCAGTTGTTACAAGTGGCCGAACGTGACTCGACGCTCGCGCTGAATCATTCAGGACAAACAGATGACACTAGGGACATCTGAAATGAACAATATTTGAGGTGAGATTAAACCTTCATTGGGGTTTAGATCTGCTGGTTTTACGTCACCTGAACATACTCAGGTGTGACGTTGACGTCAGGATCTGACAGCGGTCCCTTAACGGTTCCTGGACGCCCCGCTCCGGCCTGCCCTACTTGTTTTACAAGTTACCCCGTGAAAAAAACCTGTTCAGATTTCTTCCCTGAAAGTGAGGTTTCTGCCTGACCCATTTAGTGGACGCACTTCATAACTGGTTCACCTGAAGGTGGAGGCAGGAGGGAGTGTTATTGTTACTAATTGGAGGTATAATTCACCCTCATTTGTACTTTACTAGGTGGTGTTGCAGTATTTTTGTGAATGCACTTTTTTCTTCTGTTACCTCTGATCTATTATCAGTCTGGCAAAATGAGGAAAACACAAACTTTACGGTCTGCAACGTATCTGTTGCTGCTTTATTACTGCGCCATGTGTATTTTTAATACTAAAATATTAAACTAAGTTTACTTAGGTGTGACTATATTATAGTAAAATTAATTTTGAAAATGTGGAGAGTGGCTGTCACAAATGTGCTCAGATGAAAGACTGAATTTAAATCTACTGGATGCTGCTGTCTCACAGATGACTGACTGAGTGAGTGAGCAGATAAGAGGTTGATGTCCTGATGGAGAACATGGCCCGTGTGTATGCGTTCAAATTTGAATATTTGTGAGCTATTGTGGCTTACAGTATGTGAGCTTAGTTCATATCTGTCACACACACATGTGTATGTATGAAAATGATCAGCTTGAGTGTCTTTAAAGGGCCAGGAAGCCCTGTAGTTGTGCTTTCAACATGACATTAGATCAATTAACAGCCGCTTTGTTTAGAGATGAAATGGGGAGTATTTTGAAAATGGGATCCCGTTCTGTGCTTGAGCATATATTTGGTATCTGAAGTCTCTTGCAACTAAAAAAAAAACCCTGCCTAGGTTTGAAAACATGTCACTCAGTGAGTTTTTTGGATATGCATTGGATTGGTACAGTCTGTCACTGATGCAGTCTCCCTATTTTTATCTCCACCTATGATCTCTATTTCAACTTGAAATCATGCTGTTTTCACTATATCAAAGTTGGAAGACGAAACTCTTTTTTTCTTTGCTATTAACAGCTAATTGTCAGTTATACAGATAAATGTATGAAACTACAATTAGAGCATCATTAACTAGTCGTATCCTGCATACCCCAATTAGTGTTTCATTGTTTTTCTGAGTTGAACATTTTAAAGGTGGTTTCCGATTTGTCCATGAATGCATTATTAACAGTAACAACAATTCCACTTTCAAACATCAATATCAATCCGTTTTAAGTAACAGTTATTCAGATTAAATTTTAAAAATCAAACATAAGTCACAGGAATTGATTAATGGGGAAGCCCAGGATTTATTGAGGTGATGTCAGAGGGATCATGACCTGACTTTTGGGTCGGTGCATGATCCAGCACTTGGCTGTTAGGTTGCTTCAGCACTCCTATCTGCAGTGTAGTGTCCTACCAACATAAACTAACTCAATGCTTTACAAAAACAGTGACTCAAAGGTTGATCATTACCAACTATTGGTAGCCAAATTGCAGGTGAGGATAATGCAATTAATTAGTGTCAAAATGTATGTTTTTTTGGTAGCTTGGAGCCTTTGGAGGAGACAAGTTGTGTTAAGTCTGTCTCTCTCTTTATCTCTTAAAACCTGATATGGAAGTAGACATAAATTCAAATTTAAGAGTGGTCATTTTCTCAGACTACATGCCAATGGCTGCGGTTACATGATGTTTTTTAATTCGGAATTAAAATTAGGAATTAAATAATTCCAAATTAAACTATTTTCCTTCGCGTTTACATGGAAATAGTAATCCCGAATTAAGGTTTACATGGAAAACACGTTAGTTCGGCTTTATCCAACTCCGCTTTAGGTCTGGGGGTTGGGAAGGGTTCTGATTGGATAGGGGGGCGGACGTCTTTACATCTGCCGGAAGAAAACAAACTTAGCTAACTGGTTAGCAACAACATTCCACTTATTTTTGACCTGGGTGGCGTCTCTATCTGTGAAACCTCCTTCATTTAACCTGGCCGCTTTGAAAAGCTCACAATTTTTATGTTTCCTGCCATCTGTTCTTTTAATTATTTCCAGTTCCTTCAAGCTATGGACCGTGGAATTACTTAATGCGGAATTAAAATGGGAATAAACCAGCCACTTACTTCGGAATTAAGTTAATTCGGAATTGACATTTTCATATGGAATTAAGTGTTTACATGGTAACTTTTATTTGGCTTTAACTTTAATTCTGAATTAAAGAGGAATTAAACTTCCCATGTAAACGCACCCATTAGAGGTGCAAAATAACTGAGAATGGAGCGTGTAATTGATAAAAGTAAAAATGCAGGACCTGTCATCATATATTTGCTATGTCAACTTAGAAATGATATTCTATAAATTCTAAAATGTAAATATGCTTTGGGAAAGCACATCTTCCTGTTTAAACATAGGAGATACAAATGACAAATCAACAAAAAGCAAGTGGAGTGGCATTGACAGAACAGTGTTAGGTATGCCTCATACAGCTTAACACAATTTAACAACCTGTTCTTCCACATTTTTCCAGTTTCATTGATCCATCTGTTATCTATAGCTGCTTCTTTATATTCAGGGGATCTGCTGGAGCCCATCCCAGCTGTCTTCTTGCAAAAGCTGGGTTACACTTTAGACAGGTTGCTAGTTCACAGACAAAC
Source organism: Hirundichthys speculiger (assembly GCA_018398805.1). NCBI lineage: Eukaryota > Metazoa > Chordata > Actinopteri > Beloniformes > Exocoetidae > Hirundichthys > Hirundichthys speculiger. The sequence continues at coordinate 2,060,838 of JAGFBZ010000234.1, forward strand.
ATCCACCCATGCTCACCCTCACTCCTAGAATCACCAATTAGACAAAAACACACATTTTTGTGTTGTGGGAGGAAACTAAAGTACCTGGATTTTCTCCGTGCAAGCATGGGGAGAACTAGCAAGTTTCCACACAAAGACCCAGGATGTTGCCAGGTGAAAAAAAAAAAGACAGGTGAAATATTGGCTGTTAAATTTTTAAATGCAGAATGTGAAAAAGGGTCTGTGTGGAAATCTTTTTGGCACTGACTTTGTCTCTGCAGGGGGCAGTGCTCACTGGTTCTCATCACGGGTTTCTCCTCCTACCGATTCACAGGTTTTCATGACAAAGTTTGAGTACCGCTGTTTTAGTGCTTCGTGGATTTTTTTCAGAAATACATAATATAATTTAAAAAAATTGCGGAAACATCACAGGATGTTGTGCGTGCGTTCTCTCACAGTGAAGAAATGCTGTGAGCCAGCCTGGCCCCTTTAAGAAGGTGGCCTTATGGGTAATGATGTGGCCTTATGGGTAATGTAGTGTGTGTCATGGGACCTGTGTGACGTGATGACTTTTTGTTTTGTTGTTGTTGTTAGCGTGTTAGCCGCTAATTACGAGCCAAAAATAGCCCAATACCAGCGGTTTGTTTACTACGGTTCAGAGACCAGAGGCTGTGAAGGTAACAGTTGAGCCTTTGTCTTGTTTCACTGCAGTGTTTCGCTACTTTTTTACGGTTTTTAAACATATTTTAAACACATTATTTAGGCTCGGGGGGCTCCGGCTCCAGATCGTGGATTTTGATTGTCGCGGGGGGGGGGGCCCGCCAGTCCCCATTAACCGCAAAAAATAAGGGATCACTGTAATTACCAAAGTTACAGTGGTAATCCATCTTTTAATCACACATTCATGTATGCTGTGCTATTTATTATTTGTCTGTGAAGGACTTGATTAAAGAAAATGGCATTTAAAGATCAGAATGAAGGTGGTGTTTTTTTTTTTTTTTTTACCTATATTGATATTTTTTTCTAGTTAAAGTTTAAAATCAAAACAATACATTTTATATAAATAGTCTTAAGACGAATTAAACAACCTGTATCCAGCTTGAACTTTTATATATTATTTGTATAATTTTCTCTTCTGGGATTAATAAAGTTTGGTTGATTGACTCAACCATAAATTCAGCTGAGTCACTGTATTTGTAACTCCAGGCTCATGACACAGCCACACCCAGGTTTCCTCTGCCGTTTGTGAGCAGTACAGTCAGTTGTGCCTTCTGAACTATAATGACTGCCAACGTACTTAAAAATGGAGGAAAAAAAGAAGCTACTACTATTTATATAGGGGAAAAAAAAACCCAGAGTGTGGATGCTCTGTGTTGAAGAGGGTTACTGGAACAGCTCTTCCTCTCATTCCTTCACCCTGTAGAGCAGCTGCTGCCTGCAACATTTTACATGCAAATGCAGTCAAAGAGCCAAAGTTAAGCTAATGCTCGGTCAAAAATGGAAATTAAGGGACTGGAAGTGAATTGCCTTGGAGAGGGTAAACTGTATGTATCACTGGACAAACACATGTTCCATTCATATATACACTACAGGTAGGTCGGTTCGGGACGGGTTTGTACCGAACAAGTTTCCACACGGACATATTAAGTAGAGGACCGCACGTTGTGGAGCAGAGCGCTGCAGCCGCACATGCGCAGTTGTGCGCACACCCAGTGTTGCCAACTTAGGGACTTTGTCGCTGTATCTAGCGACTTTCCAGACCCCCCTAGCGACTTAATTTGTAAAAAGCGACTAGCGACTAATCTAGCTACTCTTTCTGGTGATTTTGAGACTCACGCGCACTCAAACCGCTAGGTTTGAAGCCATCACTTGGCTGCTGTCTGCCTCGCGAGCCGCGCTTCTCTCTCCCTCTCTCCCTCTCTCTCTGCCGGGCTCAGTGCACAGCCAGCGCGAGTTTCTGTGTGTGGACTGGGCGCGTGTCACCACATACACAGGCGAGGCGACGCGCGTGCACACAAACACCCTAATCAGTGGTAGAGAACGCTGGCTTCAAACACATGATAAAGGTAATTGAGCCCCGATATCAATAACCTTCTCATCCACATTTTAGCCAGAAAATCATACCCGGACTTTATGAAAGAATAAAAAGATTCGTTTTTAAAGAAACACCCTGAGCCTTATTCATGTTATTTAATCTGACCAACAACTTGAAACTGTTCAGTGTTGCAACTGTTTTTTGAGCATCAGATGGATTATTTTTTTTTGCAAAAGTCTGAGCCAATGTTATTTTTATTTTGTTTTTCAAAATATCTACATTTTAGAATATTGTATTTATATTTTTGAGCAGAATTCTAGCTTTGTATAGGCTAATGTTCCTATTGTTAAAAAGCACAAAATTGTGTTATAAACAACTAGCACATTTATATTTTTCATTTACGTTTCTTACTGTACCGAAAATGAACTGAACCATGACCTCAAAACCGAGGTACGTACCGAACCGAGAGTTTTGTGTACCGTTACACCTCCTAATTTACACTTAAATTGATAACAAGGTGTATTTTCATCAGTTTCAATTTCTTTTGAAGGAATATTTAATGATTTTTAACGTGGAGTCTCACTGTCACATCTATCAATACTATTGATCAAAAAAACCACCCAAAGTAACTTAGGACTCCCATCCCAGTGTTTCATATCAATAACAATGGCTGTAAGAACGATTTTAAATCGATTTAAATCATTTAAGCACAACCCCCCTTCATCATAGTTAATATTTGTTTAAAAAACAAAAAAGATATGTCACGCATTGCCGTTCTCTCTGAAAATACAGAGATGTAATTTTATGGCCATATTGTCCAGCCACTTTCATTTTCTTTCTGTTGATCAGCCAAGGTTTTCATTAGTACCCCCGACTGCTTCTGTCTCCAAAGCCTCTGTGAGAGCGAGTGAAAGCCTTGACTGCATACTGTGGGGAGGCAGGGTTCCCCAGAGACCCTTTGATTTCCAGCAGACAAACAGATTTAGATGATTGTAGGATTGTGGTGGTCAGTCACAACAAGCCATTTATGCTAGATTGGTCTGTCTGTGGCCCGCTGCAAACACAACACTCACCAACCTAGAGCACCAGACAACACGGTCCAGATCTCCTGAGATCTGGGTCAGGTGGTGCTGGAGTTCAGTAAGAAACTGGCATCTTCAAGCTTTTAGCTTAAAAAAAAAAAAAACAGGTCAGGTGTAAGTTTGAAGACCTAAAACTGTCAACTGCAGCTATGCTTAAAGCAATAAAAAATTGTGAATAAATTACCTAATTTTTTTTTTCTTTGCTGAAAATAACACTATTTGTCTTCTTGGATTGGTCAAAAATAATAATAAAATAAAAAACTAAAAAAAAAAAAAAAAGACAAAATGAATAAATGTTATATTTAAGTTAACTGCCCCGGACTTTATGAATATTAAGCATCTAAATGGTCAACTAAGCTGTGTCTGAGAGCCGGTAACTATTTTGTATTGGGTCCAAGCACCAACATTGCCACTTTTGGGTCGAAGCCATCCAGGAAGTAGGTTTTATTGCAGTTCCTTTACTGACCACTAGGTGCTGCCTCCAAAACGGAGCAGATCTCATTTGACTTCCCATGTAAATAATACAGAAATAAATATTTGCAGCTGGGTACAAAAAAGTTTTTGGTCTCCTATAGTGAGTTTTTACATCCATGACAACTGCTCGTAGGATAAATTACAACAAGTAAAATTTTACAAAAGCAATCAAGTCCGTGGCAGGCGACCAGTCAAAGGGCCAGATGTAATTTGTATGGCAGCTAGCTACTGGCTATCCCAATGGTTAGCCTCTGGCACAAGACCAGGGCCTCATCATTTTAGTTACTGTTTTTCAGATTATATTGACTTCTTAACTGTGAAGAAAAACAGAGCATATTGGTACTTTAAAGTGAATAGGTTTTGCTGTACTTGTATGTTAATTGTACTAAGATCACCGTGACCGGCTGTGGTCGGCCTGGAAGGTTCTGAGGACAAAGCTTAGCTCAGCCATGCTAACCGAGTGTTAGCAAGGCAAAGCGATAATTTCTGACGTTGCCTCCGAAACAAAATTTGATGAAATTAAATCAATTAATTTTTATTAAGAGCCCAGTTAAGTTATGCTCACTTGACTGAAGGCACAGCTTTTTTCAGGGACTATGTGTACTGGGTCATAAAATGAATGTTACTGGAGTTGGGCTGCACTGATGAATAGAAACACCCATCTCTATAGTTACTTTATAGTTTTACATCGTTGCTGATGATCCCAGATTAACCGGTTCTTCATTCCTGACTTTCATCCTTCTGTTATTCTGAGATCTGCTGCTGTATCACTGACAACACACACCCTTAAAACATTGTATAAGTTGTGCTTAGTTTTGTATATCTGGTACAAAAATGTCCCTTTCCACCTGAAATGTATTGTATCAACAATGTGTCTTTGTGATTTCACACCTTCAATGTTTGGTTTGAGTTAAACAGACCGCCCTTAGTTAAAAATTCTTTTCACAGCAGGAAACCCATGTTGTATTCATGGTAAAACTGTTCAGCCAGATGTAGAGATCTGTTGACTGAACACAGTCATGTTTTGTTTGTTTTGTGACAAACACAGAATGCAAAAATTATTACTGCTTCATTTACTGAAAATTTAGAGTTGTTACTAGCGATGTAATGTATGCTGGACAATTAATGCTTGTAATTCAGAGCACCTGTTGGGTCAAAATAAGCTGTGGAGTAACAAAAACCAGAAGACTTAATCCAGTACTTATAAACATGCACAATTTGAAAAACAAAAACCGTTAAGATGCTAAAACCCAAGATAGCAGAGTGCAGAACCAGCTGTCTCTGGCATCATTTATTAGTATCATTTATTGGAAAAAATGTGGAATTTCTGGCACTGGAAGGTTTTCTGTAATCCAGTGGAGAAGTTCCAGAGATTTAATAGCCCTTTGGGCTCAGCCCACCTCCACACGGTACCAAGGAGGATATAGTTCTGGCCTTGTATCACCAGAACCTTTAAAGAAAGCCAGTAGAACAGCAGTGTAACAGGCATTTGATGGCAGCCTGATGTCCATATTAATTCTGTCTGCTCACTTTTTATTACCTGGTACACCTGTTTTCATTTACCAGAGTGTTAATATAACACTTAAAATAAAGCTAATTGTTTTTGAGGAAAACAGTTTTATAGTTTGTAAATTTTTGGATATGTTTTGAGATTTAAAAAAGAGAAAGAAAATAACTGATTCTAGACTATAGTTCAGGACAGGCAGATCAAACCTTTAAAACAAATGCAGGTGACCAGCTGAGTTTGGATTAAGTGGATTTTAAGTGCTGCCAGTGCAGAAATACCAGAGTTGTCATTTGCTTCCAAATGGCAACAACTGAAATTAGAATAAAAGGCAGGAATGACATTTTAATGCAGCAACAATGGTGAGGTAACATGAAACACATTAGGAGTGTTTATTTTGCCAGATGTATGTAAGAAAGTGATGTCATTTAGTGGGTTTGAATGTGGAGGAAATGGTGTCGGCTCCAGTTCTGGTGAAGTATGTGCTTTTTCAGTAAGTCATACCTCTTGTTGAACAGCATCTCTTATGTCTGGTTCATGGCTGTGACTGACCCCAAATCCACACTGGATTTACAAGCTTTTTTCTTTCTTTCTTTAATGCCGGGGATCCCAGAATCAGGCTCTTGAAACATCAACATAGACTTCCTGGACTTTGCTTTGAGAAATTTTATGAGGTTGTGCAACATTTTTCTTGTCAACATAATGGCTGACCTGTTTCCTTTTATCATGCACACGCTCATCTTGTTTCCTTTTGTCATGCGCACGCTCACCTCTTCTGCTCTGAGCAACCTCTGCTGTCCTGTTGGACTCACCGTCCTGCTCCGCATGCGCCTGTGATGAGGCGCAGCTTGTTACGTTGCAAATTAGACACAAATAGCATTTGGCTAGCCATAAACATAGTGTGTTGGCAGAAGTTATCTTTAAAAACAATCACGTGTCTTCCTGTCAGCTCCTCAACTTATTTGGCATCACTTCCTCCTTGAAATACACATACACAGGAGAAAAAAAAAACTCTATACAGCCTCTACCGCTCAGAAATAACAAGCACGTGGTTTAAAAAGGTCTGTGTGCACCACCCGAAGTTTTCTGTTGATAAAAGATAAAGCGTCCAGTCTTCACCCTTTCTCGTTACACCTGGACACGGCTGTCATTTTCTTCCCCTCTGTTGTATTTCTCTGTATTGTTCTCCTCATCTCCTATTTGTTGTTACTGTTTTCCCTCTTCTTCTTTCCTGCTTTGATGTATTAAGAATTTGGTTCAGTTATTTTTGCCCTCAATGATTTTTTTTCCCCTCAGTGTGCGCTTGTCTGGGTGCATCTTCGCGAGCATGTGTGCCAACATGAAAAGCCATTCTGCTGCTTTGCCAAACTAATAGAGCCTGAAGTAAAGTTTTAAACTCTTTCTCAGGAAGCTTAGCTGCGTCAGTCTTATTTCTGTATTGACCATTTGAACTAATTGCCTCTGGTTCCTTGGTTGTGCTTTTTTATTAGAGTGGAAGTCAGACCTGTGTGTGGATGAGAGAGAGTCCAGGTGTTTGCTTAATTGCCTAATGGCTGTAATGGCTATAATGGTTGTAATGGCTGTGGCGCACACTCACAACCAGAGCTGTCACCTCTCCCAGGAGTATGTTTGCATGTCAAGTATATTAATATACGGTACTGGTCTGTCTTAAATAAAGAGCCAAACTCTTTGTAACCATTGATAATTTTATTAAAGATGTTAATCATCCCTAGTTCCTAGTTTCATTCATGTAGGATGCCTGCCTGCTTGTTGACCAGGATGCAGATGCTGAAAACAATCATAATTAAGTAGCTTGTTTGAAAAGTAATTTAATTGAAAATTCTTTTTGCATATGTTAAATGTTTCTGAGCACCTATATGCTGCATGAATTCGGGCTGTCGTAGAGCAAACATCACCGTTGTGAGAATCGTGGGGGAAATCTTTCGTCTTTGGTCAAAATCGGCGGTCCGACATTGTAAGCAGTCCGACGATGGCTGTCACACTGGCAAACGAGCAAAGAGTACAGTACCTGATAAAGCTGAGCGATTTTATCGATTCCGCAATATACATCGATATTTTATCGAGTATCAATTTTTCAACCGTGGGTATTGATATTCTAAGCTTCTTTCAAAACCCCCGTGTCCCACCTTTAAAAGCTTGCAAGCAACAATTTGCACTGTTTAAATAAATGAAACTATTTTTCTCAACAAATCTTTTATTCATTTGTCCAGCATTTGCAAGCTGCCTGTCAGCCATATAATGTGTAATTGATGCTTTCAGTTCAATTAATTCAAACAGTCATTGGAACACTCACAAGATGTCACCAAAATCACTTTGTCCCTTTAAAATCTTTCTGAAAATGATGTAAATGTATTGTAGGATGAATATCGATACACATTCATCGCTATCTCCCTCCATGAATTACTAGAATATGTGCTGTCTTTGTAGTGAGGAGAGCGAGAATCGTACAGATGTGGGTACTTCCTCATTTCTTCAATGACGCACTCTTTTCTACACAGATGTAGAATTGACCAATCAGAGGCCTGTTGCACCTGTCAACACGCCCCCATGAGTTGATTGAATTACATAGCTTAAAAACAAAATTGACCGTTAGTATTAATCGGTTAGAGTTACTGTTATCGGTTAACGGTTAAACGGTTAACCATGTGCATCCTTAGCATCACAAGATTAGTGTATCACTAAATCCCTAGTACCTGATATGATGATTTTCTGTCAGAAATCCTATGAATTTGTATACTTACTAGGTAATTCAAATGCAACCTGAAATGATATATATTGATAAGGGCAGTCCAACTACCAGGGAATATCCACTGTGGCTTCCTCCAGTTATTCCAGTAGAAGGAGACAGGATCCACCACTCATTGCAGTCAGTGTTGATATTTTCCTTGCTGAGCTAATGGGAACATAGCCTGGGATTTCATGTGGCATTCATCAGGTTGATGCTTTCCCGTTTTGTCCTCACCCTCACGCTAAATCGGGAGTTTGCGTAGCTGCTTCAAAACCAGATGTTTACATGACAGAAGTCCCAAACGGGAAAAAAAAGCATTTCAAAGCATTTAATTTAGGTTGAGGTCTGGACCTTGACTGAACCTTGAATTTCATCAGATACTTTGGCACCAAAGATAGTTGCTAAAGTTTTGGAAGCAACTATCTGAAAATACCCATGCTAAAAAAAAAAAAAAAAAAAAAAAAAAAAAAAAAAAAAAAAAAAAAAAAAATATATATATATATATATATATATATATATATATATATATATATATATATATATATTAATGTAGGATTTTTATCTGCAATGCATCATCCATTGTTTTTCCCCTGTTCTTGGGTGGTAGTTAGAAGTATATTTTTGGCACAATAATTGTACTAACAAAGCACGGCAGTCAAAGAGGACATATTGTGGGGGGGAAGAAAAAAAATCCCTTTCACTGGATGAGACCATTTAGTTGGGTGTTTGAAGTCACTACCAACTCAAAAACTGATGAAACACAGCGGGGCCCCGTCATTTGGTTTGGAGCGTTCTAGTTCTGAACATTTTTCATTCAGCCATTCAGATCTGAAGGGAATGTTGACATGACAGACCCAGATCAGAGCAGAATTATTCAGCCTCCCAAGTGAAATATCTTTCCATCTTCACATTATGCTGTGTTTGCTGCACCTCAGAAGTGGGCAAAGCTGGTCACACCAGTGTCAAAGGAGGTTGGGGGGGGGAACTGCTATAAACAGAGCAATAAAAACGTGATTGGAAAATTATGTTTTTGTATCGCATCTTTAATCACACACAAAAGGCACTAGATGATGTCTAGATGGATTTTATTTTTTAATGCAAAGTACAGACAAATGGTGTTTTGTTATAAGTCAGACTTTGACTATGTTTTTTTTTTTCGGAGTGGGCCTTCACCTGTCCAATGGAAGTGCAGTGGTTATCTAATTGTACAGTACCTTCAATTTACAAGAGACTTTGAAAGAAATGAGTCCCTGAAAATGTAAGTCAAAGAAATAGCAGTAAGTCATCAAAACCTCTTCGTGCTCTTTGTAAACATTACTTTGTCTGATGCTTCACTCTGCTCCGCTTTCCTTTACTTACAGCACTTATAGTTTGTTTTTGAGTTTCCAGAGAGAATAAATGAAAGAGTGGACATGCTTTTACTGCTGCAAGCCTCACGTAACCAAATATAAAATATATTTGAAGACTGGAGAAAAGGAAAGTGCTGTGATGTTTGATTTTATCCTGACTTAGCCGGACCCCATATGTGCTGGCTGACCTTTTCAGCTAAATGGAGGCTTTAGATTTGCACTTTTCTTTGCAGAATCCTATCGATGCACAGCGGGCTTTGGCCCGGGTCTATGCTGTGTTTGTGTGTTCGGTCTTCATCCTGCAGGGAGCAGCTGCCTGTCCATAGACGTCAGAACTTTGCTAATGTGACAGGTTATATTTAATACATCATGGAAGTATGGTTTCTCCCTGAATTACTGTTGTAAGTTTGTTTTTCCCCTTTCTCGCAAGTGTTGCTGACATATTTTATTAACGTTCGCGTTGTCTTAAGGAGCAGAAATCATAGCTCTGAGCGCTTCTTTAGAATAAGTATCTAAGGTTGCCTCCACTGCATCTGCAAACATTTTCTGTAGGGATCAGGGTTTCCGTTGCCCGGTAATTGCTGGACTTTGTCCGGTAAAATATGCCGAAGTCCGGTATTTTATAATCTCTCCGGTCAAAATGTCCGGTGAAAATACTCCTCCCAAGCACAATTTCAGTTGTAATAAAATGGGTAATTTCCACATCATTTTATGAAAAAACATACACTTTTTTTTTTTACAAATGAGTAGTGTGTGTGTATATGTGTGAATAAATGAATGAATGTAGCCTATATGTGGAACGAAACTTTTTTTCTGCACGGAACGAAACTTGTCGCATTTGTTCCATTAAATCTGACAAACCGCGCACCACAACAGAGAGGTCTTTGACAGGCGAATCTCAAAAGCTATTTTCTAAAACGAAAAAGCTCCGGGGGCGCGGCCAGCCGCCGACCCCGTGCTCACCGTTTGTTTGTTTGTCTGTTTGTTTAAGCTTGTTTTTAACGTCTATTTTTAAGCAGTTCGCCAGTTTAATGTGATTTTCACTTATAGGATAAATAGTTGCACCATGTGCTTTAACGTCATGATGAAAGCCGCTCTGCTATGGATATTATTCGGTCTGACGGTGCTTGCACCTGGGAACTGCCTGACAAGCCGCAAAGACTTCCTCATCTATACCCGGGAGCACCTGCTCTCTCTACGCCCAACTGGAGGAGACAAATCAGTTATTCTATCTGCAGACTGTGAGGAAATCCGACGGCCTGCTAAATGGCTGGAAAAGCAGAAGAAGAAAGAGAGGAAAAAGCGAGGCTCGAGAGGAGGTTGAGACACCGATTGTGGAGACGCCGGAGAAGTTTCCCTCTGCCTCTCATCACTCTGTCTAATGTCCGCTCAGTTAGCAATAAACTTGATGAACTTGAGCTAAGAGCCGAGCATGACTGGGAATTTAGGCAGAGCAACCTAGTGTGCCTAACGGAGTCATGGCTTAAGGCCCATCATGATACCCCAAGTCTGCCGGGATACACAACGATAAGAGCTGACAGGGACGAGCGCAGCTCAGGTAAATCTATTGGGGGAGGCCTGTGCATATTCATTGATGACAGTTGGGCTACACAATATTGCATACGGGAGCAGATATGCACACCGGACTATGAGATATTAACTGTTTCTTTCCGACCTTTTTATCTCCCACGGGAGTTCGGTCAGATCACGGTGATTCTCGCTTATGTGCCCGGGCCGAATGATACAGCAGCTGGGGAGAGACTAGCAGAGAGCTATAATAAGGCACTCGCCCGCTCTGCAGACCAGCCCGTCTTAGTACTAGGGGACTTTAACTCCTGTAACCTGTCTGACCACTTACCTACCCTGCAGCAGTATGTGGACTGCCCTACACGTTCAACTCGGACTCTGGACCGTTGCTATGGCAACATCTCGGAGGCTTATAAAGCGATATGCAGACCCCCCCTCGGAAAATCAGACCACAATGTTATCCATCTCTTACCTAAATATAGGACTGTGGTCAAAAGAACAAAACCTGTTGTCAAACAAATTCAGGTGTGGTCTGAGGAAAGTAAAGAACAAGTCCGTGATGTGCTTGAGGACACTAATTGGGACGTTTTCTGGGAAGCCTGTGAGGATGAACATGAACTCACTGACGTAATTACATCATATATTAACTTTTGTGATGATCACGTGTGTGACATAAAGACAGTGAAAATATACCCGAATAATAAACCCTGGGTCTCTAAACAACTGAAAACCCGTCTTAATGAAAAGAAGGCTGCTTTCTGCTCTGGTAACATAGAACTAATGAAGGAGAAAAGGAGACAACTTAGAGCGAAGATCCTTAAGGCAAAAATTGATTACAAAAATAAAATAGAGAGTAACTTCTTTACTGGTAACATAAAACAGGCTTGGGTGGGTCTAGATACCCTAATGGGGAAAACCAGTAAAAAGTGTGATAAAATCCCTGTAAACGATAATCAAACCTTTGTAGATGACCTGAACTGCTACTTTTGTAGATTTGATGTGGATGACAGGCAAGAATGTGATGAGATCTGTAACAACCTCCCTGCAGGGTCATCAATAGACATCACAGAGGAGGCTGTCGCTAAAAGTCTCTCTAAACTGAGGCCAAACACAGCTACAGGCCCAGATGGCCTGAAAGCACGTCTACTTAAAGACTGTGCTCCTCAATTAAAAGGAGTCTTCAGTAGGTTGTTTAAAACCCTCCTAGCAACAGGTGCTCCTAAATCCTGGAAATACTCAATGATAAGGCCAATACCTAAAAAGCCAGGTGCACATAATCCTGAAGATTTCCGGCCAATTGCTATAACTTCTAACCTGTGTAAAAGCATGGAGAGAGTTGTAGTCGATATTCTGACCACCACTGTGGCTAGTGAGTTAGATCCGCTCCAGTTTGCCTATAAGAGCAACAGAGGCACAGATGATGCTGTTCTGAACTTAACAGATTCAGTGACAAAGCAGCTTTCGCTGTCCAAAGGGTATGCTAGGTTCTTATTTATTGACTTTAGTGCAGCTTTTAACTCCATGAGGCTATCTATTTTACTAAAAAGGCTGGTGGAGCTACATATTGATAGGGACCTTGTACTGTGGATTAGAGACTTCTTGTCTAGCCGCCCTCAGAGGGTGTATGCAAACACCACCCTGTCTGGTGAGCTTACTCTAAACACAGGCTGTCCACAAGGCAGCGCTATATCTCCAGTACTTTTCTCGCTCTTCACCAATGAATTTGCTATCAATGACAGTAAATTTAAATTGATAAAGTACGCAGATGATATGGCTTTAGTAGGCTTACTGCAGGAGAATGACCCTTCGGGTGAGGCTTCCTATATGGCCCATATTAAGGACCTGGAGGCATGGTACCACAGCAGCCAGCTGGAAGTTAATGTGGCCAAAACAAAGGAGGTAACTTTCTGCTCAAAAAAGGATCTTACAACTTACAACAACCAGTTTCATTGGATGGGCAACTTGTTGAAACTGTAGAAAAATTTAAATATCTGGGCACAGTTCTTGATAGCCAAATGAGTTTTTCTGAAAACACAGACTATGTGTTCAAGAAATGTTCACAGCGACTCAGTCTTCTTAGAAGACTAAGCAGCCTTGGTGTCAGTCCTCAGATCCTGGAGCTTGTGTACACCACTCATGTTGAGAGTGTTCTTTCCTATCTCCTTTCTGTTTGGTTTGGTCACCTAAGCTCAAAATGTAAGCATAGACTAAATAGGATTGTGTCAATGGCAAGCAAAATAGTGGGAAAACCCCAAAAGCCTCTGACCCATCTATACACAGAGAGGACAAGAAGGAAAGTGAGGAGAATCCTGGCAGATAGCTCCCATCCTCTCTTCAGCCAGTTTGAGCCCTTGAAGTCTGGGAGGCGCTACAGAGTTCCTCTGGCTAAAGGAGCTTTTAAAAAGTCCTTTGTCCCCAGTGCCATTTGCATTCTTAACTCTAACAAGTGACTAAACCACAGCTAACGACATGAACTGCTCTATTGCGCTTTTATAGAACTGTAATTTATTTTATCTTATTTATTCAGTTTTTTTAAAATGTAGTTATATGAATCTTTACCTTGTGTTTTGGCTTTGTACATATTTTAGCTCTGTTATGTTATGTTATGTTATGTTATCAGGGCATAAAATCGCGACCAACTGGTCGCCATATGCGACCCAAATTTAACGATTTCGACCGTTTTTTTCTGCCTTGTCGCCAGTGGCGAGGGACACAAAATCCACCATCAACTTAGGAAATTTTTTTTTTTTTTTAATGATTCCTGCACATTTGTCATGTGTCACCAAGGCAAACATACCTAAATAACTTAGAAACAACGTTTATTTAGAACTTTAGAAACAAAGTTTATAATTTATATATTATATATCGAAAAGTGGCCCTGTTTTGGGTGCACGTCGTTTGCCGGAAGTCATAACTACACATGCGCCTAACCCAGCGATGGACAGGTGGACTTTTGCATTCCTCGCTCCTCAGTTTTGTCCATCACTGAATCTACTCCACAGCAAAATGGATCATTTTGGTAAATAACCTCATAAAAATACACAACAGAATAGTTAACACTAGAACCGCCAAGATTCCAAACTTCCTAGAACCGCAGAGAGTGGTCATTTTCACCCCATCGCTGCAACAGCGTCAGTGATACTAACATGTCATTTATAATAGTTCTGAAGTGGCTCATTCCTGAATATTTCTGAAATAATAATGATGGACACTTGTTAAAATAAGTGTTTAAAATGTATATTTTTGCGAGCTTTTTTTCTACGTAGCCGAACGCTGCGCGCACGCTCTCTCTCAGCCACACAAATAAATACATCGGTACGTTCATCAACAAAATGTTGGAGCTCTATGTTAACACAAACATTAAAATAACATCAATCGAATGACAGACTATTGACAATACAAAACAACAGATTTCAGATGTCAATTACAGATATTTTAATAATTTTGGAAAAACGGATTAACGCTGCGTGCTCCCCCTCACGCACACATGACTCCATTCCCAGCCCTCCTCTCCACCGGCGCGGCTCCGCCACCGTACAGTCACAGGTGTGCTGTATCACCTGGTCCATCAAGTACATGTACGCATTCACATGGTCGTCAATGTTGCGGCGCGCGTATGCAGTTGGACCACCTCTCTCCACCGGGACATTTTTGGACTGGGCTCTCCCGGTCCGCGGTCCCAGCTTTATGGGTCTCCAAACGGTTCCGTCCTTGGCCGCCTCATGTAACTGCAGTGTTTTCAAAAGCAGCCGTCGGCCGTCGCATCTGACGGCAACTTTTCCATTTGCGACGCCTACTTTCCCTTGGGTAAATAAATTATGAAATAAATAAAGTTTTCGTAAAAGAGCCAAGTGTCCACAAAGGTTTTTGAGTTAATAAATCCAGGGGTTAAAGTATCTCCGGCTTTTGACTATGATTTAGGGGGAGAAAAAAAAAACACGCACAGAAACACGTTATTTCTGAGTGGTCTTAAAACGCAGGTGAAGTGAGTCGGTGGTTTTTTCTCAGGCAATCAGAAGAACGGAGGCAAAATTCAAGTGTCTCTGGGCGGGGACAGAGGAACAGGGGACAGAGGGACAGAGGAACAGGGGACAGAGGGACAGAGGGACAGGGGGACAGAGGAACAGGGGACAGAAGGACAGGGGGACAGAGGAACAGGGGACAGAGGAACAGGGGACAGAGGGACAGGGGGACAGACGAACAGGGGACAGAGGGACTGGGGGACAGAGGGACAGGGGACAGAGGAACAGGGGACAGAGGGACAGGGGACAGAGGAACCGGGGGACAGAGGAACAGGGGACAGAGGGACAGGGGGACAGACGAACAGTGGACAGAGCCGGTTTGGAAGCTGCTGCCAGAAGCTGCCTGGTACCTGACTGTGTTGTGCTCCAGAAGTTAGTCTATAGCAGCAAAAGAAAAAAAGCTCTTCGCCGTCACAAAGGAGACGCCGGGTATATAGCAGCTGCTTTCCCGGAGCAACAGCCACAGCGCTGCGGACGTAGCGGCCCCGATGACCGGTTTTATTTCCGACTTGAAAATACGCGCGTGCTCGTTCACTATGGAACGTGACTGATCATTCACGGTCGCTCAACCACTGTAGATCCGTGTTTTTAAAAAAAAAAGCAGCGTTAATAAAAACACTTTACAAATCTGTCCGTTTCCACTCAGCAGGCCAGTTATGTGAACACACATGAAACAGCTCCAGAGTTCTAGAAACATCTGTCTGATCAGCTCCAAGGATGGACGTTTTCTCTGAATGTTGTTGAATCAACCACCCAAAACATGGGGAAAAAAAAAAAAAAAAAACCTAAATGTAATGGTTCACTTTTCTAATGATGATGCATCCAGAGTAATAACATCTAATAATCTAATAACTGCCTCTGCATATACACATGTTAAAGAGGAGACGAGTCCAGACCTGATGGATCGTTCAGTTCTTTCTGAAAGTTTTCAGCTCCTTGAACTTTTCAACCTTTTGCGCATTTCAGGCTTCAAACAAAGATATAAAATTTCAATTTTTTGTCAAGAATCAACACCAAGTGGGACACAATCGTGAAGTGGAATGAAATGTATTGGCTGTTTAAATCTTTTTCAACAATAAAAACAAAAGAAAAGTGGCGCATGCAATATTATTGGGTCCCTTTACTTTCAGAGCAGCAAACTGAGTCCAGAAGTTCAGTGAGGATCTTTAAATGATCCAATGTTGTCCTGAATGACTGATGATGATCAATAGAATCCACCTGTGTGTGATCAAGTCTCCGTATAAATGCACCTGCTCTGTGATAGTCTCAGGGTTCTGGTTAAAGCTCAGAGAGCATCATGAAGACCAAGGAACACACCAGGCAGGTCCCAGATACTGTTGTGGAGAAGTTTAAAGCTGGATGTGGATACAAAAAGATTTTTCAAGCTTTAAACATCTCAAGGAGCTCTGAGCAGCAACCAGACTGAAATGGAAGGTGTGTTAGAACAGCCACCTGAATCCAGTCCAGAATCTGTGGAAAGAGCTGAAGACTGCTGTTCACAAACGCTCTCCATCCAACCTCACTGAGCTCCAGCTGTTTTACAGGAAGAATGGACCAGAATTTAGTCTCTGGATGTGTTAAACTGATAGAGACAAACCCCAAGAGACTGGAGCTGGAACTGCAGCAGAAGGTGGCGCTGCAGAGTATTAACACAAGGAGAATGAATAATATTACACGCCCCACTTTACAGTTTTTTATTTGTTAAAAAAGTTTAAAATATCAAATAAATTTTGTTCCACTTCACAATTGTGTCCCACTTGTTGATTCTTGACAAAAAAATCTTTGAAGCCTGAAATGTGGCAAAAAGTTTAAGGGGGCCAAACACTTTTGCAAGGCACTGTATTTCCTATAAATTAATTTGCCGTTGTTTTGAACACAAATGATGTAGAAGTTGCAATTTGTTTTTTTTTCTTCTTGTACAAATTGCCCTTTACTGAATTAAGTAGTTGCTTAATTGATCAGATTAATGGGCTTGACTGAGTTTACATGTTTTCACTTAACCTTTACTTTTGAAAATTCACATTTAAATTGTTGGTAATCTTGCATATTACTAAGCACAATGCCAAAATGTTGCCAATAGTGAGTATGCGTTGGATCAACTACTGTCCACTAATATCAAGGACGTTAATGTTATCATAAACCAAGCAAACATGGAGTTATAAAATAACTAGTTTATTTTCATTTGATTTGTTATTAAATACATGTATCACACTTTGCTCTTTCAAACTTGCAATTACTTTCTTTACTCTTGTTTAACAAAAGACATGCAACATTATGGCTAGGGTTATTTTAATTAAAAAAAAAGGTATCTGAACATCCCATTTTGCGTCTCAAAATGCTGGAAAATGTGTCTGCGAGAGTCTAGAATTTCAAAATTTGCTGGGGGAGCATGTCCCTAGACCCCCCCTAGGGGGGTCTTTTGGGCCTTGCAACTCCTACTTCACTCAACGCAACTTCTACTTTCAAAAGTTGTGAAAACACTGAGCTGACATATAGGTTGAGCTCTGATCAATGTAAATATTTATGATTAGATTAGTCAGAGTCGTAGCCTCGCTAAAATGCCAAATGATTAGAACCAGAGGAAACTAAAACGCTTGACTTCTGAATTTACCTGTCAGAGTATTTCCGCGAGCCTCCACTGTGTCTGAGGACTGAATGTATGTGGCGGTGACCCCTCACTTATAGTAGCCAGGGTCTTTTTCATAAATTCGCCTCCTCATCCTCAGTTGATGTCGTATCACCTGGTAAAAATGACGGGTCATCCCCCCCCCCCGGGCAGTGGGGCGCGGAGGGGCGTGGCGCAAAAAATGACAGCTGTATACAGCGTTTATATGAGGGGGTAAAAAATGACCCCCCTCTGCGGTTCCAGGTATAAATGGTCATATTCATTTTTCTTTTGATCACACACTCACCAGAATTCACTGAATGATTAATAAATCCATTTTAGAAAAAGTCATGAACTTACAGATGTAGGGGTTCTATTTTAACAGAAATACAAACATTTGAAAATGCTATAGGAGGTAAAAATGACCTACTTGGCGTTCTGGTGTTATCAAAAAAGAAATAATATTAGTTTTCATAGTAAGCATCATGGAAACAGAATAAAATGCGCTTTCATGCTTGTAAATGCTTCTGAAATGTAGTGATAATAGACTATAATAGGGGTTTTTCATAAATGACAATGCTGCTGGTGCCATATTAACCTTGATGTATGGGGCGACGAAAAACACTGGCGACCAAAATTGCTAGCTGGCTACCAACTTCAAAAACCTGGTAGCCAGGGGCGACTTGGTAAAAATTCTAATTTTATGCCCTGGTTATGTCCTGCACGTTGGTGAGCCAAAGACAATTTTCTATCTGAAGGCTATCTGAAGAGATGGAGACTACCACAGATGATGCTGTGGCTCCTGCCGAAAAGAAACCAAAATGTCGGGGGTTCAGACAAATACCCCTGGCTGAGGTGCGACATTATCGATGGATCAGAAAAAATGTTTTACTCACACTGCGAGAAGTCGGGGAGGAAGAATGGATTCACCAAAGGATCAACAAACATGCTCGTGGGTCAATTGACGGGACTTATTTTATTTGAAATAGCCTGTTTTTCAATAAAAATACTATTAAATGACTTGCATTGATATCGTAGTACTGCATATGATTTATTTTAAACCTCAATAAATTCACATAGCCTATGTGATCAGAATTTCAAACATTTGTCTGGTAATTTGAAAACCTGCCGGTCACATTGTCCGGTGCCAATTTTTTCTAGCAGAAACACTGGCAGGGATGCA
Source organism: Hirundichthys speculiger (assembly GCA_018398805.1). Taxonomy (NCBI): domain Eukaryota; kingdom Metazoa; phylum Chordata; class Actinopteri; order Beloniformes; family Exocoetidae; genus Hirundichthys; species Hirundichthys speculiger. The sequence goes on from JAGFBZ010000234.1 coordinate 2,079,347, forward strand.
CGATAACTGTTTTTTAAAACCTATACCGATAACCGACAACTTTCAGCTCCTTAAGGCCGATACCGATAACCGATAACACACATACCTAAGATCATTACATCAATACTATGAACAAAATCAAAAATAGTTTTGTCTTTTCAAATGAACAGATATTTATTTTTTCCATTTAAAAACTATTGGCAAGCCTCTCAAACATTTTCTTAAAGCTAACAAACAAACCTATTTGATATCTCACATTAACTTAAATAAGGTTCATTACTGACTGATATAAAAAAATAAAGGTTCCTTGAACTGATGGAAATACATGCATCAGAATTACAAACTGAAAAAGATTAACATTTAAAAAGAATAACTGACACAAGTTAGACTTGTCTGTTTAAATAAACTGAAAAAGTGCACTCCATAGTAACAAAGAAATTACGTTTAAAGGATTTTGACTTGTGGTTCCATTTAAATTAATACCTTTAATTAAAGTAAATGAGGTTCAGTAGTTTTAATTTTTTAATCTCATGGAAGCTTTAGATGAGAGGAATGAGGGAGGGTAGAGGAGAGACTCCTGCTGGATTGCGCACGTTAGCATTAGCTTCCGTTAGCTCAAATTAGCACGATTTCAAAACTCCATGGAAGCGATGATTGTTATGTTGTAGGTGGCCGATCAGGTTTTACGTATTAAAGCTTGTGCTTTCCTTCCTCGTAGAATTCACTCAGAGAATTTGTCACAAATAACCACCAAACTATCTTCTTCTGAAACTTTAACGAAGTTCCACGCCGCCATCTTTGTTGTGATCAGCGCTGTGCTGCAGGCTGCATTCAAGGTGTAACGTAAATTCCCACGTTTCCTCGTTTGCTAGTCGTTGTTTCAGCCTTTTCTATTTTTTTCTTTTTTTATGTGTAACATGTGGGAGAATACTGCGAATATCAATTAAAGTCAGCAACTACCAAAATTATGACCGAGTTAACGAGTTGTTTTCTGGCATGAGGGGGTATTCTTGAATTTCCTGATTGAGTAATCGTTTTTTTGATTATGCCGACATCACTTGAACATAACATTCACTGCCTGTCATTCAAGGCTCAGAGGGAGCGAGGCACTGCCGTGTTGACAGAAATATATATGTTATCGGGGCCATTTGTCGTGATATTGGACTTATCGGGATGACGTCATAATTTCCTGTTATGGTCCGATAGTTATCGTGCACCCCTACAAAAAACTACAAACTAGATACAAAAACTTTTAAAGTAACCCAAGGAAATGTATATATCAAATAGGGGTGTAACGGTACACAAAATGCAAAATATAAATGTGCTGGTTGTTTATTACACACTTTTGTACTTTTTAACAATAGGAACATTAGCCTATACAAAGCTAGAATTCTGCTCAAAAATATAAATACAATATTCTGAAATGTAGATATTTGAAAAACAAAATAAAAATAACATTGGCTCAGACTTTTTCTTAAAGAAAATATCCATCTGATGTGCAAAATTGAACAGTTGCAACACTGAACAGTTTCAAGTTTTGCTCAGATTAAATAACATGAATAAGGCTCTGACTGTTTCTTTAAAAACAAATCATTTTATTTTTTCATAAAGTCCCGGTATGATTTTCTGGCTAAAATGTGGACGAGAAAGTAATTGATATCGGGGCTCAATTACCTTTATCACAAACAATACTAATAGTAACCTTTAACCTATTTCTCTTCACAAACGAATTATTGACATATTTACAAACTTTTTTTTTTGTTGCTGTGGAACTTGCTTTTATTTTTTTATTTGTAAATTAATAATCACAATAGTAACTGTAAGAATAATAATAATAGTAGCCTATAATGAATATGAACATTTGGCCCTGAGGGACGTGGGTAGGAGGGAAAAAGCTCGAGTTGTCTCGCGCGGGGGGCAGGGTGTTTGTGTGCACGCGCGTTCGCCTCGCCTGTGTATGTGGTGACACGCACACAGTCCACACACAGAAACTCGCCCTGGCCGCGCGCTGGCTGTGCACTGAGCCCGGCAGAGAGAGAGGGAGAGAGAGAAGCGCGGCTCGCGAGGCAGACAGCAGCCAAGTGATGGCTTCAGACCTAGCGGTTTGAGTGCGCGAGTCTTAAAATCACCAGAAAAAGTAGCTAGATTTGTCGCTAGTCGCTTTTTACAAATGAAGTCGCTAGCGGGGTCTGGAAAGTCGCTAGTTATAGCGACAAAGTCGCTAAGTTGGCAACACTGTGCTCCACAACATGCGGTCCTCTACTTAATATGTTCCGTGTGGAAACTCGTTCGGTACGCCTCCGTTCCCAACCGAGCACCCCGAACCGAGCGCCCCGAACCGAGCACCCCGTACCGAAACGGTTCAATACAAATACATGTACCGTTACACCCCTAATATCAAACAACTGCAGTAGGCCCTTAGCTATGGGCTGTAGTACTGATGGCCTTTCCAGGCCCAACTGCAGCCTAGAGAGCAAGCTCTTACTCCAGACTTTATACTGGAAGGCCCCTCTGTGAGACAAACCAGTTAATTCACTATGTCAGCACATTTTTGGTTTTACATCTTTTGTTTACCTATCAAATCCTTTAAAATGTCATAATAATAAAATATTCAAATTCCACAAAAACATTTTCTGCCACCACAGTAGAACCAGTAGAACACCCCTATGTAGTGCCCACACATGGTACATCCCATACTTCCTGGATAAAAGCATCTGAACTCTGCCATCTCCTGGCTTACCTGAAGGATCAATCTACTGCATTATTGAGAGGGGAAAGAACAATCATTCCAATAAATGAATCACAGTAAGTCCTTGTTACCAGCCCATGTTAATACGAGTCACATGTGACTCATAGGAAGCTAAATGACTTGTCCACTGGGGATCATTCACTTCCACTGCTATTATCATTAATAACTTCTGGAGTAGTGTAATACAATAAGCACAATACAACACCAATTCCTCAATTTTCCAAGCTGGCCGTGTGGAAATATGAAATGGAAGCTGTAAATTTTGTCCTGTGTGTGCAAAGTGTGTAACCTACTTAACTGAAGTCATGGGCTACCCCATGAGATACCTCAAAACAGTTACTTATGTTAACCGCCAACCTTACAGTGACCGTAAGGTTTATAGTCACTGTAAGGTTGGCGGTTCGATCCCGGCTCCAACTGTCCACATGTCAAAGTGTCCCTGGGCAAGACACTGAACCCTAACCTGCCTGGCAGTGCCGTGCCTGGCAGCAGCCGCCCACTGGTGTGTGAGTGGGTGAATGAGAGGCCATTGTAAATGCCCTTTGGGGGCACCATGATGGTGTCTAGAAGTGCAGTCCATTTACGATTTTACCATTTTATAGCACATCCATCTGTCAAAAGAGCATAGTTGTCTTAATCCTAATTTTAATCATATAATTCAACACGTGACTTTTATTGTGTAACATTATAAATGGTTATATGTACGCTTTTTCCAGTTCAAAGTTGAAGCTAAAAGTGGAAAGCATTGTTATATATCAATTAACAGAGGAAACCTAAATACCGTGAAAATGGTATCCACTGGGTGGCAGCACCGGTTAAAACTGGTTGCAACAGCAACATGCATACTCAAAAGAGCCCTTATATTATGGTTATTTATTTAATTTTTACATATATCTCTGTTTGAATGCAGGCTTTTACCTGCATCCGTCGATGTCAGCTCTTCCTATCAAGCAGAATTCACCAAGCGTCGGATTGTTCGTTCACTAATAGGGAACGTGAGCTGGCTTTAGACCGTCGTGAGACAGGTTAGTTTTACCCTACTGATGACACATCATCAGTACCACAAATACCACAAATATGAATTTGTGGTACTTGAGTGTAGAAACAGCCTGTAAATAATGTGACAGCGTTGGGGGAAACCAGGGTCCTGGGTCAGACGAAGCATGCTGTGCATCTCTTTATGGATCATCAACGTTCTACACCTGGGGCCTGATTTACTAAAGGTTTGCGTGCGTAAAAACGTGTGCAAACTTGACACCACCCGCAAACCAATGCGCAAGCTGATTTACTAACAGCGTGCAAAGAGGACTGCGCCTCTCAAATGAGCAAAATAGCACACGCTGTTCATTTAGTACTTTTGCTCTGATGAATAAACAATATGGGGCGTACCCGCCAGAAAGCGCAAAATACTGGGAGGGAAAATGCAAATAGGTTCATTTACCACACGCAATGAGATTTACCAACCCTGAAAGTAATTGCGGGGATTGTGATTGCGTCTGTATTAATACGTTCGAAAGGAAGGTGCTAATCTGCCCAGCATTACGCACCGATGGCTGCTGTTATTGTGGCAAGGAGGCGACATCGCCAAAATCAAAGAATACGCAGAGAGAGAGTCTTTCGGACTCGTGTAAATTTGTTTGGAATGAATGAAAACCAGATAGTTTAACTTAATGGCTGATTTGGATCCGGTCACAAGCACATGCAAAAGGAGAAATATTTTATTTGAATGTTAAATCGAGTATTTTCAGCAAAAGGTTGCCACAGGAGGCACATTCATTTTTTTATTTGTGATAATAAATAAATCACGTGTTTTCATGGAGAAAAAAGTGTTTCTTATTGTGCGCCTACCTTGTTCTGCAGTTGGCTCTAGCGTGTCATACCCCAGTATCATCTGGTCCTCGCAGAAGGTGAGCTGCACCTGCTGCGCAATCCTGGTTAGAGGCATCTCTTCCGCAGGCCCTCCACCTGTCTGTCTTGTTTGCCGAAGTTTTATTAAAGGCCACTTTTTCTTTAGTTTCTTCGCCTTATATCTTGCCACCTTCTTTTAACCTCATCTGCCGTTCTTTTTGTCTTACCAACTGCATTTATTCTATCACAGATTTTCTCCCATATTGCGTTTCTTTTGGTAATGTTTAAATGTCTTTGCTGTAGTTCATGAATGTGTTTATTTGCCTCTTCCACTAATATATCTAACTCCAACTCGTCAAATTTCATTTTGCGCTTGCATCTATCCTGCTTTCCATCCAGACTCTCCATGGCGCAAACCTTAAGACACGCAACACCTCATTTAAATACTGCGGTTTGCACCCGTTATCAATTGCGCGAGCATTCTTAGTTGATCACCCGCAAAACACACAACAACAGCACGCGCAAACTTTTTCAGTGCACGCGCAATTTAGTACTCTTTATTTAGGATCTTAGTAAATCAGGCCCTTGGAGTGCAGGATTATTCGTATTCCCTCTTTTATAGATGGTGATTATTTGCCAGGCCCGGCCTCATAAGTCTCTGGGTGAACGCACAGATGTAAAATCTATAGCCTGACGATGTCTTTGATGACCATGTGTGATTGTTGTAGTTCTTGGCCAGAAGGTGCTATTGATCTTTTTTTCACTCAACACATTTCTCTTATTAACAGAGATTACTACATTTTCAAATTCTCCCATGTCATCATCGGGGAAGTAATATTGTAAAATGTGTATGATGTGTATATAAAGCCAGTACAGATGTAATGCAGACTACTGAAAGATAAATGAACTGTACTGTCAGTCAGTTCTCAGTTTCAGTAGAACGTGTTGATGGTTGAATGTAAAAGCCCCAAAAAATATAAGCAATTTGACAGAAGTAGGAATGCACTGAGTATTTGACTGGTGATTGTAATTGGCTGACTGTCGACTTAAACAGCTCTGAGCCGTGATCAGCCACCCAAGCATTTAGTCATCTGACTTTTGGTCAGTAAACACATGAAGTCAGATTACTTTTCTGTAAGTAGAGGTGTCATGTACTGTGATGACAACCAGAAACACCAGTTAACATGTCTTATGTGTGGAAGTTTTCAGAGTATTAATCAAAAACAAGAAATATATAATAAATGCATGCCAAATATAAGCTGTTAAAGGTCTCAAACAAAAATGTTTGGAACAACAAGCTTTATTTATCCTTTTAAAACAGCATCAACCAGCTAAAGGTATTTAATGCTATGAAGATAACAGAAGCTAAGAGGCCAGAACTGAAGCAGAGCACCCAGTCAGCAGCCTCTGTTGTCTTTCACTGGTGTCAGCAGTGAAAAGAGGAAAGCCATTAAGAGGAAAGCCATGGAATTACTGCCACTAAAAGATCAGGCTTTTTCTCTTGTCAAGTATAGAGGTTTCAGAAAATTGATACATCACCTGAGTCCAACACACACAATACCGAGAATGAAGTATTTCTGTGATGTTCCTTGTCACCAGAACTTTTTAATCTCGTTTTCTTGCCAAACACACAACTTTCTGGGAGCTAGTTCCAGTGCAGTAATCAGTTTTACAACAGACGTTTCATGCCAGCTGACAAAACTCTCACGGTCTTTTTTACCCAGTGTACCTGCTTTCAAAAGCAAAAAGGAGAAGTAAAAAAAAAAAAAAAAACAGACACTTTACATCATGTGAATCATGTGAATAACGTGCTCTGTGATACATCATATATATTGTGATGTGTTTTAAGTAGAATAAAATAGATTGGTGAGGATCTGTCATTCCTTTCTGTTGGATTTAGAACAAACAACTATCCTACAATTCATTATTTGCCGCAGTATTGGAGAAAATTTAACTATTATTGTACTGTTATTAGGGGTGTGAAAAAAATTTGATTTGGCAATATATCGCGATTTTCGGCCGTCCAATATAATATTGATTTTTCAGCTCCTAATATTGATTTTTAGGAAAATTCATGTATTCGTGTATTAGACGCATTGTGAATACTTAAATGTGTAAAAACACAAATAATAAACAATAAATAGGTTGTTTTGAAGCAGATAGTTTTGACTCAATTTGTCCTCTGAATGATCAATATCATCTGATGAACATATACAGCAACTTGATTTTTCATCTCTACTTTCAATTTTGATATTAACTGCGTAGAATATCGCAATATATCGTGATATCGCAATAATGTCGTATCGTAACCCAAGTATCATAATACATATCGTATTGCGAGGTCCTTGCCAATATTCACCCCTAACTGTTATACTGTTATTTTTTTATTGGCAAAATTATTTATGTTGTTTATAAAACCTGGAGACAAATTTGGAAACAGTCTATAATTAACCTGATAAACCCTGACCCCCCTTTTTTTTAGCAAAACGCCTAAAATGACATACCCAAATTAAAACTTCTAAACTGTTCTGTCCACATGGATGCATTAAAGTGTTCTTCAGTAAATCAGTAAAAAATTTAAAATTTTGTTTCGCCTGAAATAAAAAATGACTTTCAGGATGAATAATAGTCTGAATATTCATCTGAAATAGTAAATGACAGTATGAGGCTGTAGGCACACTATAACTGAACATGTGTTTCAAATTTGAAGAAGATGGCACAACATATGACCATTTTACAGTGGTCTTTTCATTAAAAAATCTAGGCACAGCTCCAAAAAGGCCTTTGGAGACTCCAAATGAACACATGGTAACCAAAATGATATTCTGAGACAATAGGTACTTTTTCCTTTACATTTTGGTATTTTTCATCAGTTTGAGTTAAAATAGTCACAAATTTGCCATTTTTAAATTTACAACTAGTTTTTGGTATTACCATAAACCACATACTAACATACATAACTGTGTAAAAACCACCAATTCATAATATATTTGATGACTACAAATATATATGACTACATGTGGAGCATATATACTTTTTAAAATATGTTACAGTTAAGGTTTTGAGGGTTATGAGGGCTCAATTGCATGAAGGTCAAGCAGGGAGGAGGCAGGAATAGGAATAATGTTCACTGTCTGAAGAGTCCTCAAAAATCTTCTCCAGTGCCTCCTGGACACTAAAACGTGTTTTTGACTTACTTTTAGCCATTTAACCATGAAGTAAGTTATCTTATTTTACGCGAGTTATTTTGCTGCCTGCACCGCTGAGCGCTCTGCGTAAATGCACACAGGCAGGACTGGTGGGGCGCACCGTTACGCGCAGGCATAAAACGGCTCAGATAGAGTCGAATTACACATGCAATACGTCATTGGAAAGGTTCATCTATGCTCTAAAAGGCGGAAATGACGAATCTAAGGTCCGCCTTGCAGCTGTCAATCAAATGCATTGCAAAGAGAGTCACCGGAAATTAAAACGAAGCCATCTTCGTTTCGGGAAGATTATTCCTCTGCTTGAAAAACTACGATCGGAAATCAAACAAAACTTTTTTACACTTCTGATATGGTACTGAATTGCAAAAAGGTGCTTTAGTTATAAGTAATAACATTTATTGACACTAAATCTCAATAAATGATCACGAGAATTCAACCGTACATGAAGAACCAAGTTTGTTCAGGGCATTTCTCCAACCAAAAATTGCTCGAGTGAGCATCTTTCTGTTAATAGACAAGCTAAGCCTCTGTCAACAAACAGGGACCGGATTCAAACCGTTTCTCCGCGTTTTCTGGGACTTTTACCGATGAAAACCGGTAAGTGCCAACTTTCACGACTTTCGGCTTTTATGTCTTTGGGCACCTCTTATGCAAGATATATAAGAGATGGAAGAAAAACGATATTGTCTTTGCAAAGAGGAGACTCTGCAGAGTTCAATGATACCAAACACAGCTATAACAGATGAAGTGATCGTTCTGTATGAGTCATTTTTAGACAAAATTATTACACAATGAGGACGCCGGCGTCCTCGTCGGGCACATCAGGTTAAATATGAATTTTTGCTAAATTACTTTCCAAACTAAGTACTTTTTAAAGCTTTGAATGTTCCAGACCTGGATCAAAAACTGCAGCTTAGTTTTAGTAATTAATTTGTACAAACCAGGTAAAAATAGTAAATTATCAGAGCTGTTCCCTGATGGGAAACAAAAAGACCTGGTTGTTTAAATTTTTTAGTTAGTTGGTAGCAAAGTATTTAGGTAGCATCTCTTTACAACCCATTTGATATAATTATCTTTGTGTAGTGTTAATATGCACACAAGTTACTGCTATAATGAATTGTAATGAAAAACAACAACAACAACAAAAACCCATACTGTGATATTGGAAGTTACGACGACCAGGATGCTGGTTTCTATCTGCAAACGGACCTGAATGCTCGGATCCTTCATTTGATGAGAGCTCAGGTGCATCATAGCTGATCGTATTTCACATCCAGGGCTGAGTTCCAACTTATTTGGGTTTCATCTTCATTTAGTAGTTTGCTTTGACATTGACTCATCACTGTATGCTGCTGAGGTCCGGGATAATCAAGAGGGCGGAAATACCACCATTCACTTTCTGTCAAAAACTCGCTGCTTAATCTTGGTAAATATGCGCTTCCAGCAGTTGATAGCTTGAGGTGTTTTGGATTTGTAACCCTTTCATATTGTGGTTTCCTGAAGGGATATGTTTTTGACAGCCAGGCTTGTAACCCTCTGATGTTTAATACTCTTGGATATTCAATATTAATGGTTCTCCAGCACTACAGGGGTCATGCTCGGCTGATTCTCTTCTCCCTTAATCCAATTCAGTCTAAAACCCAGAATCACAGGCTGTCAATCACATACTCCATTTATTTTTCAATCTCCCTATCCTACCTTTTCACCTTTAGCGATGAGAGGACTAGAATCTGAAAAATGCAGGCCCTGCCGTCCCAAGCATTAGCTTGTTTTCCTGAACTTAAAAGAAATAGAGCGTGGTGAACTGTGGTTTGTTGCACTCTGGTCATCAGAGAAAACGGAAATTCAGCAGGTACCTGCCAATGTGGATGGCAGGAAATTTAACAGGTGTACTGTTTGGGTTTCGAGTGCTCCAAAGTAATGATCTATTGTGGCTGGTTTCTTTCTGGTTTACAGTGTTTGAGGCTCCGGGTGGGGGGGTGATCACATTCAAAACCCAGCAGCAGAAATGAGTCGGGGTTTAATGACCAACCGCCGTGCACATGTGCAAACAGTGTGGATGCTGCATATAAATTGAATGTTGGCTGGGCTTGACATCAAGCATTGTCATTTCTAAGAGGATAAAGCAACATTGAAACTAGGGATGCACGATAACTGTTTTTTAAAACCGATACTGATAACCAATAACTTTCAGCTCCTAAAGGCCGATACCGATAACCGATAACTTTCAGCTCCTAAAGGCCGATACCGATAACCGATAACACACACATATACCTAAGATCATTACATTTATACTATGAACCAAACCAAAGATAGTGTTGACTTTTTAAATGAACAGATATTTATTTTTTCCAATGAAAAACTATTGGCAAGCCTCTCAAACATTTTCTTAAAGCTATCAAACAAACCTGTTTGATATCTCACATTAACTTAAATAAGGTTCATTACTGACTGATATAGAAAATAAAGGCGCCTTGAACTGATGGAAATACATGCATCAGAATTACAAACTGAAAAAGATTAACATTGAAAGGATTTTGGCTTGTGGTTCCATTTAAATTAATATCTTTAAAGTAAATGAGGTTCAGTAGTTTTTATTTTTTTAATCTCATGGAAGCTTTAGATGAGAGGAATGAGGGAGAGGAGAGACTCCTGCTGGCTTGCGCACATTAGCATTAGCTTCCGTTAGCTCACATTAGCGCCATTTCAAAACTCCATGGAAGTGATTGTTATGTTGTAGGTGGCCAATCGGGTTTTACGTATTAAAGTTTGTGCTTCCTTCCTCGTAGAAGTCACTCAGAGAATTCGTCACAAATAACCACCAAACTATCTTCTTCTGAAACTTTAATGAAGTTCCACGCCACCATGTTTGTTGTGATCAGTACAATGCAGGCTGCATTAAAGGTGTAACGTAAATTCCGACGTTTCCTCGTTTGCTTGTCATTCTTTCAGCCTTTTCTATTTTTACTTTTTTTAAGTGTAACATGTGGGAGAATACTGCGAATATCAATTAAAGTCAGCAACTACCAAAATTATGACCGAGTTAACGAGTTGTTTTCTGGCATGAGGGGGTATTCTTGATTTTCCTGATTGAGTAATTGTTTTTCTGATTATGCCGATGTTACATTCACTGCCTGTCATTCAAGGCTCAGAGGGAGCGAGGTACTGCTGTGTTGACAGAAATATATGTTATCGGGGCTATTCGTCGTGATATCTGGCTTATCGGGATGACGTCATCATTTCCTGTTATCGGCCAGATAAATATCGTCCCGATAGTTATCGTGCACCCCTAATTGAAAGTATGGATGAAAATGGGTATATTGTGTAATATAGTATCTCAGGTTGGTTTTAATATAACTGGTTGGCTCGCTCCAACTATCAGGACTGTGTGGGGAAACCCTGGCTCACTATCCGGAGTAATTCACTAAATGCTCAGACAACTCATTTGAAATTTAAATACATAAGATCTATTATGTTTTGTATTGACATCAAAATTAACAACAGAACAACGGAAGGCTTCTGATAAATTTTACATACTTGAAGAAATGTACTTCAAATCCAGTTTTTAATGGCTTCTGATTTACTAAAGTTAAAGAGGATTATATTAAAAGCCTTGCCCTCTGGGTATGCTCTGAATACGACTGAGAGCTGAAATGTATGATTTCATCGAGGTCAGATGTGGTGTCAAATATGCAATGACATTGAAATAATAAAGTAATGACTAACATATTAAAGAATAGATTTGCTCTTGAAAGACAAGAATATGTTTATGAATTTACTCTGCACATTGTAAAGGCCATTCAAATAGTGCACAATGAAAACCGTGTTCAATACAGATGCTCATTTCCTCCTTGCATTTTTTTTTCTTTTGGCATCGTAGAAATATTCATATAATAGCAGCTATCCTAAAAAGACATTTCCAACTCTCAAACTTAGTTCAGCATTTCTGGACATTCTTGTATTTTTCTTATCCATAACTTTTACTGTTATTCCATCACGCAGGATTCTTCCATTCTCTTTCCTCACAGAAACACGGATAGAAAATTCCAGGTTAAAAAGTTACTCTTAACAGTCTAAGTCAGCCACACCTCAGTTTTATTCATGGTTAATGTGCTTGTGCTTCTCATACTCAAAATATGTCTTTCAGAAGACACTGAAACCTACTGGTGTGTGTTCTGTGATGTGAGGGTCATGTTAAGCTAGTTTTTTCATTTATAGTACCTGCCTGCCTCCTCTTTATTAATGCCCTCTCTTTCCTCGTGGTTGGAGCTCCAGCTTTTTGTGGTGAGTTTTCCTTTTTGCTCCCAGACACATGCACGAGCTCTGTGTTGTGGTGTGCCCAGTTCAGATTACTGTGGGGAGAGGCAAGCCAAGTACACAAACTAAATAATTCAGCCTCCATCCTGCAGCCCCCCTCCCCCCAACACACTGGGAGAAAGAGATGACGATGTCTGGGTTTCTTTTAATATGTGTATATATGGTATGCATTTTGTAAACTTTTATTGAGGCCATATTTTAAACGGATCAGAAGAAAACAGAAGTAGATAAGGTCTTAATCTAAGTGTGTTCTTAGTCAGAACAACAGTGTGTATAATTTCAGTTGGAAACAGATTGGCTCTGAACACTTTGTTTCCTAGATGTATTGACATTGGGTAGGACTGGTTGATGCCACAGCTTTCCTTAATCAACTGGACATTTTCATTTTAAAGTTCTCCCAGATGGCTGATTCAACAGAAACAAGGTTATTTGTAACAACTGCCAAGTTGAACTCCCCGTTAAAAGTTTCTGCTGTTACCTTAGAAAATGCCTGTTTTAATGTTCTGACTGTAACTCAGGATTTTGTTGGTAGAATTTTTATATTTTTTTTTTGAAAAAAAGGATGACATTAATGCCCTGGCAGTGGCACTAAGCTGTATTTTATTTTACATTTTTTTAAGATGAGATTTACACTAAATATGTGTAACTGACAAGTGCTGATGTTAAAAGTGTTTGAGCAACAAATGTTATGGCACTTTAGTTCATATGGCAGCAGAACATTTAAATAAAAGTGTCCTTTTCACAACTTTTTTAATTCATTATTTGATCATGCAATTATTCACGAAAAGATATTTTAATCGTTGCCTAGAGCCCATATATTTATTTATTTATTTATCGCATTACATTCTAATCTGTGTTTTGCATCCACATGTTACAATCACTTTCAGCAAACCCAACTTTGCGAAAGTTAAATCCTCGGGGAAACATTGCATTAGCTTTGAGAAACTAGGTAGACATCTGAAATAAGGTTTTGTGATTGTAAATTAGTTGCCAAAAAAAGGGTTTTCTTCTAATGCACTAGGATGTCCTGTTGAAGTGAAGTTGTTGTGGGGAGACACTATTTAAATATATTACCTCTGGACTTAAGGAGTTGTCTTTGGAGCAGTGTTGAGTCAATGTCAATTCACTTGTATCAGTTTGTAAAAGAAAATTGATGCTTTTGATACCAATGACAAATTTTAATCTCAAGGTTGAGTAATTATCTTTAGAGGTATTCTCCAATGTTGCTGTAACGAAGGTGTGTCATATGTGGTGAAGCCCCCTAACTGGATCACCTCTGATTCCAAACTATCTTGCAATCTAAGCTTTTTTTTTTTAAATCTAGTGATTAATTTTCATTTTTAGATGTTAGCAGAAGTGAGGTTGCAGTATGGTAGAGCTCATAGAAGAATTTGATATTAAAAGAGTTTGAGAATATTGGACCACTTGAGTCTCTTCTAAAACAGATGTTCAAAATCACCTCTTCCCTTCTTGAGAAATAAAGATTCGCTCTCAAGTGAATTCTGTTTCCCATGAAAGTGAACTTTTATGGGAAAGGAATAACGCATTAAGACTGTCATGACTACGCTAACGTTGAGACTAGTTTGAAATGAGAGCCTGTTCAGCTCATTTTAACTTGTGTCTTATACTCTATAGTTTTCTATATTTATGTATCTGTCTATTTTATCTAACTTCTTTATTATTTTGTTTAAATAAAAAGGTTAGTAAAGGTGCTTGGTTGTCTTTTAGTGTTGTTGGGTATTATAGTATTGTTGGGTGTCCAGTTAAAGGATAGTCTGTAATGAGACATTTCTTATAATAATAGATATTATATTATATTTTATATATATATTTTTTTTATATATATATTTTTTTCTTTTTTTTCTTATTCAATTTTCCCTAAGTCAGTAGCATGAACAGATGTGTAGGATCTTAAGTGGTCATGAATTAATACTCTTATAAATGCAGCATCTGTCTCTCTCTGTCTCTATTAGCGATACGTGACTGTGTGCCGATGAAACCAACAAGTATGTTTATGATTTGTTGTCTCCCTTCACTTTACTACTTTATGCATCTTTTTCAGATTTGACAGTGGTTTTTGTTTTTTGTTTTTTTTTTGCAATTGCATCTTTATTTTCTGAATTAGTCTGAAGTGAAACAAATAACATTTTTACCTATTGGAGAAATGGTCCAATGCTTCTGTCATTACCACGAAAGTATTGGACATTGTAACTATGAACAGAAAAAGCAGAGTTTGATATGAGAGCCAACAAAGTTTAATTTTGTTTTGGCAGTAAAAGCTACACAGTTTTGAAAGCTGAATATATCAGTGGAGTGCTGGTGCGCTCGGTCGAGTGTGAATGTTGCTTTTATTTCTCTCTTCTATTGAAGTGTTTACATCAGTAGAAAATAACTCTGTTGGATCTGGGTCCATCTGTCCTCAAGGAGGAAAAGGTCACGGCATATTTAAAAAAAAGAAAAAGAAAAAATGCAGAGAAGTCAGCTTTGAAACATGTCGACCCTGGTGGTAATAGTCTTCTCAATATTGCTATTTCTTAATTCCAAGTATGCAAAGTCTGGACTTGTGTACTTTGAAGGATGTTCTCCTAAGACGTATTGCCAAATGTGAACTCCAGAGGACAGGAGGACGCAAGCTCCCTTCCTGCAAGTGGAGCAGCTGTGGACTTGATAGCATCACAGCTCAGCTAGCAGGCTAGCGTGAATCTATAAGCCTCTAGTTAGCCTGCGAGCTGAGCTGTGGACTTGATAGCATCACAGTTCAGCTAGCAGGCTAGCGTGAATCTATAAGCCTCTAATTAGCCTGCTAGCTGAGCTGTGGACTTGATAGCATCACAGTTCAGCTAGCAGGCTAGCGTGAATCTATAAGCCTCTAATTAGCCTGCTAGCTGAGCTGTGGACTTGATAGGATCACAGCTCAGCTAGCAGGCTAACGTGAATCTATAAGCCTCTAGTTAGCCTGCTAGCTGAGCTGTGGACTTGATATCATCACAGCTCAGCTAGCAGGCTAGCGTGAATCTATAAGCATCTACAGCGTCATTTAGGATAAAATAAACACTGTAGTTTTATGTGACTCTGAACGGACTATGGATTCTTCTGGCAAAAGAGTCTGTTATCTTAAATTGATATGTTTTCAATAGGTTTATCCTTTTGTATTGCAGCCGTGTTATAAATAAAGTTTGGTGGAGGTGAAAAGTAAAATAATCTGACAACATTGGATGAATTTTTAAATAGCCTCTATCGTGATCAATTAACCACAAATTTGAAGTTTAAAGAACTATAATTTAACACGAAAATGTCTTAAAACTACATTTCGTTTTGAAAATCAAAGTTATAATGCTCGTTTACTCCGTCCTCCTCTGCCATTAACTGCTGCTGGTTGATGCAAAATGCATTCTGGGATACTTTGCCAGCTCATGTCTATATTAGCGGACAGTGGATGCATCCTCAACTCAACTAATCTCAACAACTAAAAACCTACTGGGAAACATTTGGAGCATTTCTTGTTGCTATCCTACGAGGAGTGTAGCGATCCATCAGTTAATGATGGATGATCCAACAGCATTGTAACAAAATAAAAATATCGATCAGACTCCAGCACATGTAATCCTCATCAGTACATGTTATTAAGAGGCCTTTTATAGTTTTCCTTTTCCTTTCCTCCAAACAAATATTAAAATGTTCCCAAACCCATAATAATTTAAGAAAAAAGACAACCCCCCCCCCCCCCCCCTCCCTTTCTTTGCCAAATAGCCAGAGTGGGCAGTTCCACATTTTCATTCCACTCCCATTATTTTTCCAAATTGTTCCCTCTTCTGTGGGCCTAAGTCATTTGAGTGAACCAGGGGGTGTATTTTGGCATATGCTGTTCAGCCCTCACCTCTGCCAGCCTGTTAAAAAAAGAATGATGAGCACAAGCTCTGCCGCCACCTGTCTGCTGCATGAAAGCTGGCAATGCATCTGATGGAGGGAGGTGGAGAAAAATCTATTTGCCTTTCAGAAAATCTTTATTACTTTGCCTGTTGTAAAGCAGTTGGGTCAAAGCCACTTGGGCTGCTTCCTATTGACAAGAAAAGGTTAAGTCAATAAATGTATGTGTATGAATTCTGATGCAAAGCCAACCAAACAAGTGGCAGTTTATAAAGGGACTGCTAAGCAGTCTATTGTTTGACATTAAAGCCATAATGAATGAAAAGAACAAACCACTAACAAAAAAACAAGTTACAGTGTCTTCTGTAAGAAATTTGTTTTCAAGGGCACGTCAGTTTGCTTTTTCTTAATTTAATATATGGTGCCGTCAAAAAGCACAACCAGTTATTAGATTTAGGGGGCCCTATGTGAAAAATTACTTTTTCACATAGGGCCGTGTAGGTTGGGATAGTTTTTTTTTTTCTCTTAATGAATAAAATCACCTCTTAAAAACTGCATTTTGTGTTTACCTGGGTTATCTTTGTCTAATATGTAAGTCTGTTCGATGATCTGAAACACTTAACTGACAAACAGAAAATGAGAAATCAGGAGGGGGCAAATACTTTTTCACAGCACTGATGGTAGGGATGGGTATCATGGACCAGTGATAAACTGGTCTATGTTTCAGAGTGGCCAGGATAAACTCCACAAGCACAAAGCAACAATTTATGTAAAATTAATAATTCTAACTCTATTAATGAGGAAAAAGCTGCTAACATTAGTGTGCTCATATTTTGCTCTTCAGACATGGCCGAACTCCAAGTATTACACAAGTGTACCGAAATGCAAAAAAAGTTGTTTTATGACTGACACTTGACTAATAAAGTACTTTTAAATCCAGCATTGTACAACTCTGGACACTGTTTTAGCAAAAGAGCCACTGCAGCTTTGTTTACGTTTCAGCTCTTTTTAATCATAGAAAATTAAACCTGCAGTTATTAGCTCAACTGCTTTGGTATCACTGCACTTCTAACTTTTACGAAAAGTCATCAGCAAGGATGATGAAGGCTCCAGGGAAGCAACATGTAGTTTAATAAATGCTTTGTATTGTTCTTAATCACACTGTTTTCTTCAAATTATATATTTCTGCTGCTCATCTGATACTTTGAAACTTGAACCATCAATAATTGCATCATCTTCATTTTCACAGACTAGTGTCTTAGCAGTAGCTTAGTGGTAGCCTGACATCTGTGTATGTCACTGTTGCAGTGGGAGGCAATAAATGCACCTGGTCATGATGAAAAACATGAGCAGGGGGGCTTTCATCTTGACCCCAAAACTCCAAGTATTGTATTTCCACCAGACCACCGTGACTGGATGTGGTTGTAAGGGTCTGAGGGGGAAGCTAACCTTAGCAGTGCTAAGAACAGCAGTCATTTCATGCAGCCACTGAAACAACATTTGCAATGGCAGGTCTGTTACGACGCTGCCGGTCTGAGCCAGTTCTAACAGTTCATGGTCCGAGTGTATGAAGGCCAGTCGTGGAGCTCCACCCTGGGGCCCTCTTACTCCACGGTGGAGCTCCACAACTGGCCTCGTCTTCTCCTGTGGTGCACAATCTGCACAAACCTATAGGTCATCTGACCAGATACTTACAGATACAGATCTGACCCAGTTATGTACAGAGAGTCTATGGGTTAGCTTCATTCAGATTTCATCCAAGGGGTGCAATTATTTGAGGAAACACAATATTTGACAGACAGGTAGAGAAGAGATGGGGAGGGAGGAGAGCTATCCATAACACACAAACAGCACTACAAGTTAAAATACAGGTCCCCAGAACAAGCTGGGCTGTTGCTGCATTTAAGTTCAGGAGAATTTATTTGACAAAGTTAAATGAGAAAACACAGGCCACTTCAAAAAAAATAAAAAATAAAAAGGAAGGAAATGGAAGACCAGTGTTGGCTAAGAATAGCTCGCATGCTGCATTCAAAATGCAGTCACTCCAGACAATGAAAAAAAAATAATATGTCATCAGCTGGACACTACGTGCCTCAGGCTGCTCTGGAGTTCCTCGCTACAGGGTCATTATATATCATTATAGCGCCATATCCTTGTGATATACAGTCGACGGTCATGCCCTACTGCCAGAGTTCAGTTATACATTTTTTAGGCTGTCCAGTTAAAAATCTAAGTCGTCCATTTTTTAAACAAGGTGTCAAAAATACGTCTGGGCAGCCCTCTGGCTAAAAACCTGATAAGAGCCATCAACAAGTTTATTCTTAAAGATTTGCAGCCCTTTAGCTAAGTTGATTATTGTCTGCAGCCATTTGTGAACAATTGCTAATAAATTGCTCAGAGCTAAGTCATTAGCCAACATTTGAATGTAGTGTAAAAAATGTCTTGAAACCCACTAATAACGCAGTAATTTCTTATGATTTAAACTAGGCTTGGAACTGGAGTTCAGCTGTGGCTGCATATACTTTCAATGTTGCTGATCTCGAACATCACAATATGATGGCAAGATTTATATCATATGCTTAAAACATTCAGCGGTCATTGTGGGGATTTTTCCTGCGTGTATGGCTCTTAACACAAGAGAGAAGCAGTGCTAACAGAGGAATGTTTTTCAGCTTCACTTCTGGGTCTGATAATGATAATTGATAATTAAATTGCATGACCATGACCTCAGCGTTCACTTTTTATTGTGAGATCTTTATTGTTGATTATTGTACTTTTACTGGTGTGCTGTTTTACACATGTGTGAATGTAAATTTTCTTTTTATTTTTCTCTCTTTCTCTCTTTTTTTCTTCTCTCCATTCCAAGTGGGCATCAGCTGACACTGGTCAGGGTCCACTGTTGCTTCATTGGACCTGCAACAGCTCACTGTGTTATCTATGCAGCGCACTGATAAGCACCAATCATCCTACTGCAAATGACACATCCTCTGATCCTGTCAGGTCACTGAGCCTCGGTACAGGCTGAGCTCCTTAGAGAAAAGTTTTTACAGGAAAAGGTTTATTTGTTTATGTTTTTAATGCTCTAATACAAAATAAAAGAAATATTCCTTTCAATGGTAATCGGCACAAAAAGAAGGATTAATATTGCTAACCCCAGTGCTAATGGTTAGCCCAGAGTGGAAGTCATTATTGTATCTGCATCAAAGCCCAGCTGCACACCTTATTGTTTCTGTTGCTATGGTCTGAGCAAAAAGGGAAGACAAATGTTTTATTAATTATTTCTCCTCATTATCAATATTGTAAAAAAATTCCTGCGTTCGTTGTAATGCACGTGCATTCTCACCTCCCCGGTGAGACGGTTTCATAAATTATCTCACCTCCACAGGTTGGTTCTTAACAAAGCAGACTGAGCAGAAGGATTTCTTTGTTGTTGAGGTTTTTGCACTGGTTTGAAATCAACCTCTCCAGTTGCTGTTCTGGTTTACTTTCACCGTAGAGACAAATCACACGAGAGTCGAGTTAGAAGCTGAATCAAACCTGTGATTCCAGTCAGGCTTGCTAATTAGTCCTAACCGGTTTTTTAATGAACCTTTCCTACCAAGCAGAAAAATACATATTTATTTGCAAAGTTTAATTATGAAACATGTACATGAATTGGATATAAAGATTATTGCTTTTTGCCAGTGATGCACGGGAAAATGTGAGCATTTTTGGATAATATTATCCAAAAAAATGTAACAACATGTACATTAAGTGGCTTCAAAGCTACTTGTTAGATTTTTAACCTTAAAGCAAAAATCCAATAAACCCTGAAGGCCTGAAGGCTCTTCTTTTTTGATGTTTAATCTCAGTGTTTGTTGATACTGGCTGCAGTTTGCTTTTTGTTAAAAAATATCTAGTAAAAATGGTTCTTTGTTCCTGCACTTGTAAACAGTGTATTGGCTGGTGTTCTGGGAAGACATGGGCTTGTTTGGAAGTTGTGTAATTTGAAAACCTTATGAAACTGCTGAAGAAAACTTGTATGACAATATAATTTGTTCAAATGATGGTGAAAAGACTTCCAGACACCGGTCTACTGTTTAAATGTGTGTGCGATAATGCAAACTGTGCTATTCTTCAGTGATAAATGGCTCGTGTATTTGGTCGCTGCATGCATGTTGCACATGTTGTGGGAATGAATGAAAATGAATGAAAATACTAAATTGATCACAGAAGGGAAATTCAACATTGCAGTAAGGTTTTTTTCCCCAACAATAAATGACAGCAATAATAATATTGAATTAAATTAAATCAATGTATCAGCTAGCTCTTATAAATCAAACTATTAAAGCCTTTCCTGTGTCAGTAGAGAGTATGGTGAGGGAGCAGGGAGCATCCTTCTACTTCCAGGACAGTACCAACCCATGTATGGTTGTAGAAATGTTAAACCGCTTAAGAAATCCCTCACTGATCCTTGAAGAGCTGGTTGCTAAATGGGGGGGGGGTATTGTTCCACTCTGAGCAGGAGAACGCATGAGATGAGGTGGAAAAAGCGATTAGGTGCTGAGTTTCTTTCCAAAACACCATGGGTCAGAAAGCAAATTTAGTAAGCAGAAATATCAGGGCTGGGGCCGTGTCTTAAGGATTTCCACCAGAATAAAAGAGAGTGTAGAGACAAAAACTGTTTCCTGCATAATTGTGTTAGAATAGCAGCATAGCAGAACAGAGACACATCTGTGTTAAAGCCTTGGCTCACTCGGTCTTGGGGTCTTGTAGCATTTGGGTTTGTGTGGAAAACGATGAAAATAACAAATTAAGCTTTAAGTTACAGATGTTTTCTGGATCTCAGTAAGGCTGTGGAGTCGTGCAAGTGACTCGACGTAGGTGGAGTCAGTGGTCCTCTGTTAACATTTGTCATGATATGATCAGTTGGAAAAACACATTTTGGACAATATTGTTTAAAACGTTATTGGACACCTTCCTTGGCTTTTATGCTTTTGAGAAATGTGTTTCACCTCTGCCATACAGCCACTGATTTCCATGAGCGTCTTGTGGGATGAAACAACTTGTAGAGATTTAAGACCATACAGTTGCCATCCAGTGCCCTGATCACCGTTGGCACCACTGTTGGCACCACTGTTGGCTCTGCGCCTCACATATTTTCCAGCTCTTCCTTCAGCCCTTGGTCTTTCTCTAGCTTCTTGTGCTTTCTTTTTGATGTTGCTAGCGCTTGGCCACATCCACCACCACTATGTCAGGCTGATAAGCCATCACCGGTTTGTCAGTTTGGATCTGGAAGTCCCACAGCATCTTGACTCGTTCTCAGTCACCTTTGGAGGCGTGTCCCATGTTGATCATGTACTACCAGCTACTTACTAGCGGTGCTCCATGTCTGCTTTGCCTGCACCCTGCTGTGATGTGCTGCACTGCTTCAGGGGCATCTCTGCACAGGATACATCTGGGGTCCCGTCTGGTGTGGTAGACCCCAGCCTCTGTAGATCTGTTCTTGTGCAGCCATGATCAGTGCCCCTTTCAGTCCAGCTTTTTCCGGTCAATGGTATGTTTTTCTGATGTGAGCCGCCTCTTTAATTTGGTGGTGATACATGCCATGCAGGGGCTTATCCATCCATGATAACCTCTCAGGTTCCTCCTCCATGCTAGGTTTGAGTTGCCTGAGGCATATCTTTCTTTGTGAAGTGCCTTGTGGTAACTTTTGTTGTGAATTGGCAATATATATATATATATCTATATATATATATATATATATATATATATATATATATATATATATATAATATATATATATATATATATATATCTATATATATATATATCTGTATATATGTATATATGTATATATATATATATATATATATATATATAGATATATATATATATCTATATACTATATATATATGTATATATATACACTATTGGTCAAAAGTTTTAGAACACCCCTATTTTTCCTGTTTTTATTTAAATTAAAGCGGGTCAAGTCCAGTGAATAACTTTAAATGGTACAAAGGTAAGCAGTAAACTGCCAGAGGTGGGAAAAAAAGTTTAGATTGCCAAAACAAATTTCAGAGTTATAAAAAAAAGAGGGGTCTTTTTCAGTGATCAAGCAACAATGGATGTAAATTAAAGTCTTGAAATTTGATGCAAACAATTCCCACAGATGTCCCAATCTCTGTTTGATTACTTACAAAGCTCTTAAGTAATCAACAGATTGCTGGATCCAGAGTTGGTGACTTGTACAGAGCGACTGACATCCTGGACCAAAAGGGCTACAACGGCATTTTACAGAGCCATCCAGTACCTTCTCTGGTCTACGCCTAGTCGCTTAGGGTTCATCTTACAGCAAGATAATGATCCAAAACATACATCCATTCTGTCAGAATGACCTTAAAAGAAAAAAAACAAGACGGTCGGCTTCAAATGATGTAATGGCAGCCCTGTGTCCAGACCAGAACCCCATTGAGCTGGTTTGGGATGAACTGGAGAGAAAGATGAAACCAAAACAATCTGCAAGTTCAACACATTTCTGGAAACTTCTGACAGTGTTGGGAAGAACCTTCCCAACAATATTAGATTTCCATTGTAGAAAGAAAGCCACTAACACAAGTGTGTTTGTCTGTTTTATATCTGCAAAAAGTGGCGACTTTGATGACTCAAAGATTGTGGTTAAATTTTTGTAAAAGAGATTTCATGATATCTTTTTTCAAATATCTAATTGTTTATTTGTTCTATACATTAATTTCAGATTACATTGAGACATTAAGCTATGTACTGTAAATTACTATAGAAAGTGGAAAACTGGAGGTGTTCTAAAACTTTTGACCGGTAGTGTGTTATATATAATATATATATATATATATATATATATATATATATATATATATATATATATTATATATATATGTATATATATATCAGGTGTCTATAATATGATATATGTGTTGTCGTATATCTTATGTGTGTTCTCTCTCTTATAATCTATATGTGTGTATCTCTATATATGTCTGTAATCTCTGTCTGTGTGTGTCTCATATATCTATGTGTTGTCTATCCTTCTATCTCTATCTCTCTCTCTCTTCTCTCTGTCTCTCTCTATCTCTAATCTCTCCTTGTCTCTCTCTATGTCTTCTACCTCTCTCTCTATCTGTCTCTGTCTTTATCTCTATCTCTCTCTCTCTCCTGTCTCTGTCTCTCTCTCTCTTATGTCTCTCAGGACTGTCTCTTCTCTCTATCTTCTCATGTCTGTCTTTCATGTTGTATAGCCTATCTCCTATCTTCTTCCATTCTTCAATCCTTCTTATCTCTCTATGTCTCTGTTCCTCTTCTCTGTGTCATTCTCTTTCTCTCCTCTCTTTCTCTCTCTTTCTCCAGACTGTATGTCATCTTTCTCTCTCTCTGTATGTATTCTATTCTCTTCTGTTGTTCTAATCAATCCTGTAATTTCTGTCTCTATATAGTATCTCTTATCATGTGGTTATTATTGTGTCCTCTATCTCTACTCTCTCCTCTGTTGTTATCTATGTGTATATATATATTTTATATATGTGTGTTATATCTATATATATATATATGTATATATATATATATATATATATATATATATATATCTATTATCTGTATTTCTCATATATGTCTAATATATGTATCTTTCTCTTATGTCTCTTCTATATATTATGCTTATGGGTCTTTTATTTGGTCTGTATATCTATCTCAAGTGTTTTCAGTAGTCCTCTGGTGGTACTAATTCACATCGACAGCAAACCAAACAACATTTATCTTGTGGAGTTAGCCTTCGTCTGTTTTGAAGCTGTCTTCCTTCATTTCAAAATTTTTGTATCCACGTATGTTTCCTCTGTCTTCGGAGGCATGGCCGTATTATAGTGCTATCCCTTCTTCTATTGACCTAGGTGTATCCTGTGTATCCTCTCTATGCCTTCCTTTTCCCATGTCTTCAATTGCCTCTCCTCTTTGTTTATATTATATATTATTATTTTATATATGAAATATTATTGATTTAATATAATATATATATCTTCTTTTTTATTATATAATATATTTATCCTATTTTTATATATAGTTTTCTGTAGTTTAGAGCAGAGGTCTTCAACCCTGGTCCTCCAGGCACCCCTGTCCAGCAGGTTTTAGATGTTTCCACTTCTTCTTCACACCATGATACAAGTGGCTGTTGTATCAACAGACTTGTGCGACTTTGAGGACAACCTGATAACGACCATTAATTAAAATCAGGTGTGTTGAAGCTGGGAAACCTCTAAAACCTGCTGGATAGGATTCCTCGAGGACCAGGGTTGAAGACCACTTTCATGGACCCGAACCAGAATGGAGCCGTGAAAATTCGACCGAAACCGACCCGACCCGAGTTATTATCATAAGTTCGGGAGTCCAAACCTGAATGGACCCGCAATTTTTGGACCCGTAACCGACCCGACCCGAATCTTTAGTTTCCGACCACGAACTGAACCGAGTTACCCGAATAGAACCGAGACAATACAGCCTATAGTTGCTCATTTTAAAAGTTGTCTAGCGTTGAATAAAACTTGATTTTCTTATCTAAAGTTTTCTTTTTTTTTTTGTCTTCTTCTACCCGGTTCAGTTGCTACATAGGCTACGTGATGTAAACAACAATAAATCCACGTCGTTATTCTCTTTGTGGATACAGATGCTATTGGTAGCAACACGCTACGACGATTGTTTCATGACAAACACGCCACGTTAATGAATAATCATTTAACTGTCCGAGTCCTGATATTAGCTGTCACCGCCAATATCTTTAACTCTCGAGGAAACGCGGACCCAGCCTGTCAGAGAGCTCCGACCTCTGGGTGGTGGCGAAGGATGTGCGCTGTCATGTTCGTGGTGTTACCACAGTAAGAGATCTGACAGCGACAACGCTTACATATGGCTTTCCTCATATCGAGCTCTCCTGCCTCGTGCTTTTTATAAAAACCAAATAAAGTCCATACGTTTGATTTGAAGTGGGGCGGTGTGGGAAAGAGTTCTGGCTCTGTGAAAGTACTCCGCTCGCTGCACTCCGCCATTTGTCACGTGAATTTGCCGGCATTCTGGTTACTATGGTGACACACGTGCTTCTATTTCCGGAAGTGTAGATGACAAAAGAGACAGCGAGCGGAGTATTTCCACTGAGCCACCCGAACTCTTTACTCCACCATTAAATAAATAAAAATCGATTCTTGTATGAGAATCGATTTTTTGGCCCAGCCCTAATATATATATATATATATATATATATATATATATATATATATATATATATATATATATATATATATATATATATATCTATATATATATATATATATATATATATATCTATATATATATATATATATATATATGTATATATAAACACATTTAACTGAATGTTCAGTCTCATCTTGTAGGTTTCACAGCCTGTATTGGTTTTTAGCATGATCCTTTTTTAGCATCATGTCCTGCTTGACACTTTCTGCAGAGTTCAGTTTTTAGTTGAAGCACCTGCTTTGCTGGCCCGTTCATTAGTTATGCTAATTATTTGCTCCTGAATTCATATGCATACTACTCTTAGCTTAACAGCAGAAACATAGCGGTGGCACCAAATGCACGCACAGCTGCTTTTGTGCTGTGGCTGGCAAAAGTGTTTTAATACAGTATAGGTTTGACTGTCATGCACAGGCGTACCGGTTGTGTGCCAGTTGCACTGTCCTGGTCTTCAGAGCAGACCGTAAAGCAGAACATTTCTTCCTGTACCCGTTCTTTGTGAGAGAGAAATGCCCTTCAACAAGCAGCTGAGCATAACAGTTTCATTCAAGAGCTACTTGTATCATATTGAAATGCTAACCACAAGGAAGAAACCTGAATCATGCTTACATAACAGTATAATTATTTATTTAGTTTGACAGAGACCAGACAAACAAGTTGGTGATTGAATCTATTGAAAGATTTTGTAGTGTGGGGTCCTGTTGCTACTCAGCCGTTAAGAGTGATTCCTACTTCAACTTTAAAACTCCCCATCACGAGTCAAGGACGTCTTGTAGTGTGCACAACAGAGCTATCTGAACTTGGCCTCACATTCACATCTTCACAGGTGTTGTTAAGACAGTGAAGTCCATGCACCAGCCAGATTGTTCACTCCCACTGTGAAGTAAGAGGGACTGTGGGGGGGTGAAACTAAGGGTGCTTTCAGACACAGTTGTTTCGTTTTTCGTTTGGGGCGTTTGTTTTCACAAGACAGTTCAAAGCTGTTAACAAATGCCATGCGCGAAGCAGCTGGTCTGTCATTGGTCAGAAATTAATGCGGAGGGAGTTTCCTCTCTTGTCTCTCTCTCTTACCCCCCCTCTCCTGGTGGTTGAACCACAGTTATGAGTAAGTTGTGTCGATTATGTTCTCACTGCAAACGAACCGCTCCAGGTCTCGAATGGAAGCGAGCTGAGACCACCTCTCCTAGGCGATGTCGGCTCGCGTGTTTTGTCCTGCATCCGAGCGTGATTGCTGTGTTCACATATGCACGATAATTATCTGGCCGATAACAGGAAATTATGACATCATCCCAATAAGTCAGATATCACGACGAATAGCCCCGATAACATATATATTTTTGTCAACACAGCAGTGAAACATAACCATCGCTTCCATGGAGTTTTGAAATCGTGCTAACATGAGCTAATTTAAGGTTAACATGAGCTAACATGAGCTAACGTGAGCAAGCCAGCAGCAAGTCAACCCCTCCCCTCCCCTCCCCTCTCCTCTCTGCTCATCGCCATCATCTCCCTCATCTAAAGCTTCCATGAGATTAAAAAACAAAAACTACTAAACCTCATTTACTTCAAAGGCATTCATTTAAAATGGAACCACAAGCCAAAATCCTTTAAACGTAATTTCTTTGTTACTATGAGTGCACTTTTTTAGTTTATTTACACAGACAAGTCTAACTTGTGTCAGTACATTATGACCTGTGCATTATTTTTTATTGTCATTGAGGAATTAATTTTTTCAGTTAGTAATTCTGATGCATGTATTTCCATCAGTTCAAGGAGCCTTTATTTTTTATATCAGTCAGTAATGAACCTTATTTAAGTTGATGTGAGATATCAAATAGGTTTGTTTGATAGCTTTAAGAAAATGTTTGAGAGGCTTGCTAATAGTTGTTTCATTGGAAAAAATAAATATCTGTTCATTTAAAGAGTCAAAACTATTTTTGGTTTTGTTCATTGTATTGATGTAATGATCTTAGGTATGTGTGTGTGTTATCGGTTATCGGTATCAGCCTTTAGGAGCTGAAAATTATCGGTTATCGGTATCGGTTTAAAAAAAGTTATCGTGCATCCCTATTCACATATACCAAACGAACCAATCTTTATAGGGGAAATGCTCCCTGTTTACGGAACAACTGCTCCAAACGGGACAGGTGTGAAAGCACCCTTAGTTTTGACAATCTGCCCCGCTGTTTCCAACACTGGGATCCCCTCTCTCACAGCTTTCCAGACTTTTGTCAGTGATGAGGTTTTCTGTCCTCCATGCAACACTTAGCAGTGGAGCATCTACTCCCCTACATCTTCATCCTATCTGTCTCTGGAAGTCTTGTTGACTGGTTGACTACTATCCTGGCGCCACAGGTCATGTTCATGTTTGATGTGAATGATGATCGACTGTGCAGGATAACTTCCTGCCAGCCACATCTGTTCTGAGCAGCTTGACGTGGCTCCCCCCCCCCCCCCCCCCCCCCCCACCACCACCACTGTGAAAAGCATGAAGAGGTCCCATCTACACCTGAAATGCTCTGCAGTCCAACTATAATAACACAGTGTGTTTTTTGAGGGTGAAATCAGCTTCTGCTCTGTGGAATATATATATATATATATATATATATTCCATATATTTTTCTTTTAAGTGATCTTAATGCCTGTCTTTTTTTCCCCATGTTATCTAACATCATATTCAGTGCCTTTAACGTTGTTCTCCTGTTTTTGTAAGAGTACAATTGTGCAGAGAAGTTCACAGCATTTATTTTCATCCTCTTTCTGTCCTCCATCTTCTCTCTGTCCTCCATCCTCTCTCTGTCCTGTCTCCCCTCTTTTCTTTTCTCTACCCGGCTGGCCTTCGGCAGGAAGGTCCCCCCCATATGAGCCAGGTCCTGCTCAAGGTTTCTTCCTCTTAAAGTGGAGTTTTTCCTTGCCACTGTTTGGTATAAAGGTTTTTTTTCTCCCTACGTGGGAGTTTTTTACCTGCCATTATCATTGATTGGATTTAATTATATAATCTTAGTTGATGATATTTTAGGGCCCTATGAAATCCGTTTTATTTTTTCTCAAATTCCGTTTTAATTTTTTTCATTTTCGGTGTTTTTCGGTTTTTAATTTTTGAGAATTCCGTTTTTAAGGATTTTATGCAAATTTAACCCCAAAACAGTATATAAAGTAATGAAATATAGACAATTTATGCAATTATAACTGTAAACTTTAATGTTTTTATACTTTTAAACATATTGTGTCCAACAAAACATTGTTTTTTTTTTAACAAGAAAAATCTAGTCTCTTCTATGTAATAAATAAGAAAAAAATAATTCAAATAGGTAAAATCAATTTAAAGTGCAAAAAAGAAAAATTGCAACAGCAGTAAACTAATCATCTTAGTTTGTTTGATTTATTCTGTTATCAGACAGTTTGTCATAACGTACATGATATTTTTCAGGTATGTCATGACAAACTGTGTCCGATAACAGAAAAAACTATTTTTACTATAGCTGATGTAGATGCTATGAAATCCAAAGCAGTGAACACTGAACACTGGTTGTGTGTATGAGTGTGTGCCCGGGTGTTTTTTCTTTAGGTGTTCCATCTATTACAGACAGCCGTTTAAATAAATAATTATCAGCCTCTTTGTGTTTAGCTCGTTGAGTGACTCTCGCCTTTTTACGTTTGTGCTTTTCACTTATTCATTAATCCTTGTTGGAAGACCACGGGGCAGACCAGGACCCGCTGGAGAGATGATATCTCTCAGCTGGTCTGGTGGAAGCGGCCGGGGGGAGGGAGGTCTGGGTCTCTGCTGAAGCTGTTGCCCCCGCGAGCAGACTACGGACCAAGCGGGAGCTAATGGATGGATGGAACTGATCCTTGCACGTATATTTTGTGTCCATTCAATCGCGTGCTGGCAAAACTTGCAGAATTTAAAATTGCCAGACACATAATAATCTCGGATAAACTGCTCTGCCCTGTACCTGAGAGTAAACCGCTAGTTCCTTTGCTTCTTTGCCGGTTTCTCGGGTGCCGCTTCGACGTGTTTTTTTTTTTTTTCTATGATGAGGAAAGCGGGGGCAGAGAAACTAGAGTGTCCCCACCTTTTCGTGAACCCTCTTGGAACATTTTCTCGAAAGAAAAGTTCCTTTTAGTCCGGGAGAAAAAAAAAAGAAAAAACTTTTACGCAAATTGCCGTTCAGTTCTGTTATATTGTGCATTTAAAGTTAATTCCGTTTTTAATCTCCAATTCCGTGATTCCGTCCGCGATTCCGTGATCGCGGATTCCATAGGGCTCTAATATTTGCTCGGGGGTCATGCTCTGGGTCTCTGTGAGGCGCCTAGAGACAATTGTCATTGTAACAGACGCTATATAAATAAAATTGAATTGAATTGAATTGAATTATTTTATTTGAATGGATGACTGGATGAAACTAAGTATTTAAAGCTTTTCTCCTCTGTTCATCTCCTTATTCACATAATTGTTATAATCCTGTTTGCCCCTGAAATGTATGGGTCTGGGAATTATTATTCAGCTAACAAGAAACTTCATTTTGTGATTTGTTTTAAATATTTACATATATTTCATTAATTTTTTTTCTTATATTTTTTTTCAGATGCCGGTATTAAAACAGTAAATGTTTAAATGCCAAGAACTGAATTGAAAACTGTTAAATTGGTGTTTTGCTTGTGTAAGCGCTTCCTGTGTCCAGAGTCTCAAATAAAATGTTTCGTTTTGTTTCTAAATCAGATATAAACAGGAACTGACACTTAATACATAACTTTTGCTTTTTTTTTTTTTTTTTGGAGAAATTAAAGGGAATTAGTAAGTGGTATATTTTTTTGAATTTGTGTGCACATGTGCTTCTTGGGACAAGCTGTGAGAAGATTCAGTTTCCGCTTCACTTTCAAGAGTTATGCGTACGCATTTCCTCTTTCCTGTTTCACGCTCGTTTGCTCAGTTGGAGATTGCTTAAATCACCTCAGAGCAGAGGGGTCATTAACCCGGTGTCTTTGCAGTTAATGATTTGCCATCATCACTCAGTAAGAATGTGTGTGAACAAACAGCAGTAAAGTGCATTCACTGGATCAATACAGGCTCTTTATTTGGGGAAAATTCAAACAAGGCCTCGGTGGATGTTTTGCAATGTAAATGTTTTTCTGAAAGGTTCCTGTTAGGCAGCAGTCTCATGAAAGCTCACCTGTAATGATATCCCACATCAGTTTGAAAATGTCTGCTAGATGCCTCCTTAATCTATGGATTTAACACAATAATCATGAACATAAAGGCTATAATGGAAAATAAGAATTAAATAACTTTCTTAATTGTCAACACCTGTCAAGCAACAGTTGTGGTGCAGTAGTAGTGCCCTACTGTTGCACCTTAATCACCAAGCCAATTAGCATGGAGCTATTGTATGTTTGAAATAGCTTCAGCCACCAGATCCTAATAAGCCTTGAAAATCCCAGGCAGTTAATCCAATTACAGCGAACACATAGGAATTCTGAGGATTAAATCCAGTAAAGTTAACACACAGGAGTGTTTTGTGGTGTGAAACGCTCTTACATCTATATGCTGAGTCAGAAAATCATCATGTTGCACTAATCTCATCATAGTTTGTGAATGCACTTTATCCTTGAGTGAACTTAGATGATCTGCCAATGCAAAGTGAGGGAAACACTCCTAAGTGGATGTAACCTGTTTCTCTAAGGAAGAAATGATGAAGCACTTATCACTCTCATCAGTTTTATTGACAGGTAACACCCGCTTATCAAAGAATCATCTGTTTTCCACAGTAGGAAAAACAAATTAATGTAATGCTTCTACCTGTATGAAGGTTTTTTTTTTTTTTCTTAATCCCCCTCTCACTGGACCTTTTTTCTCTCAATAAGAGTATTCAGATAAACAATGTTCTTTATTATCTTGTGGGTCAACTTCCTGTTTTGATGGCCACAGTGTGTGGTTACAAATGTATTCCAAAGTTTAGCATTAGAAGCTTTTAAATGAGGATTTGGTACAAAGTTGTTTGTTTGTTATTTATTTTTTGTAGGGTATTTACAGGATGAAGAGAGGATTTTAATTTCATGGGGATATTTTAAAGGCTTTTGCTTGTATATTTGTATATGCAGTGGCTTTATGATGGTAGTATACCCGGATAGCAAATCCATTTCCCAGCCCATTTCCTGCGTGACTGACTTCCTAAATGGCTACCTCCTTGTATGACAGCTTTACAGGCTTACTTTAATAACTTTGGTTTCCCGGGCAACAAGTCACACTGACTGAGTGACTTGCTGACCTATTGGCTTACTGCCTGCTGTGACCATTTGTGCCTGTCATTACAAATAATCACCCTTAATTAATGTATTCTAAGTGTGTATGAGGCCTTTAAAGAGCAAACGAACAGTGAGACAGTAGCAGTAACTGAAGGAGCTGTGTGTAGATTTTAAGATTTTAAAGGGACAAAGTGATTTTGGTGACATCTTGTGAGTGTTCCAATGACTTTGTTTGAATTAATTGAAATGAAAACATCAATTACACATTTTATGGCTGACAGGCAGCTTGCAAATGCTGGACGAAATGAATAATGCCTATCAACCGTATTTACATTACACTAGAATAACGCCGTGGTAAAATATTGCTACTGGGGACCTGCAACAGTGACTCGAGGTGTCCAGAACATTTGGAGGGACATTTTTATTCCCTTTAACAAGATAAAACAAACAGGTGGAAATCTGCAGGCTTTGGTGCAGATATGTGTCTGTCCACACAATTAACTGAACGTGGGGAAAGTTACAAAACACGCCAACATTTACTCCAAGGTGAGTTAGCTTTGTTTATTAGATGATTGATTTAACCACTGTTTAGTTAAAGTAATATGATTTAGCAGCAGGGAGGGTGATGAGTGAAAACATCTCTCCGTTAGCATTCGGGCTAGCTTGCTAGCCACCTATAAGCCTGCCTCATTGTCTACAAATATATATGGCCCTGGATATTTATTTTGTTAGGTATAATGTGAGGCTAGTGATGTAAACGTCACTTTATTAATTATATTAATACAATGCTGTGACTGTCTGATGTTAACATAGCTCTGGTGTTGGACCGGAGCTAATGCTAACAGAGAACTCATCACCCTCCCTGCTGCTAAATCATATAATTACTTTTACTAAACGGTGGTTAAATCAATCATCTAATAAGTAAACTTACCTTGGAGTAAATGTAGGTGTGTTTTGCAACTTTCCCCACGTTCAGTTGATTGTGGGACGGACACAACTTAACCACCGCCTGGATTCTCCAGCGTTTGTTTTGGTTTGGGAAAGAGAATAAAAATGTCCCTCCAAACGTTCTGGACACCTCGAGTCACTGTTGCAGGTCCCCAGCAGCAATATTTTACCACAACGTTATTCTAGTGTAACGTAAATATGGTTGATAGGCATCGGAAAAATGGCAAAATAACATTGTCCTTGATGGAGGAGCAGCGAGAATGTCCGACTTAGCAACAGTAACTAGGGAGGGGGCGGTGCTTACCGAAAGGTCAATTGTTGCTTGCAAGCTTTTAAAGGTGGGACACGAGGATTTTGAAAGAAGCTTAGAATATCGATACCTGCGGCTGAAAATCGATACTCTGGGGAAATAAAATATCGATATTTATTCGCAAAATCGATAAAATCGCACAGCTCTAATACAGATGATATTGGGGTTGGGGAGTTGCAGTGAATCCTATAGGCTATAGTATAATAAAAGTAATGGACTTATTTCTCCAACGTGCACAGTCGGTGAACTGTGTTTGACCAGATTGGTCTAAAGGTAGAGGATAAAGGGATTTTGTGTGTCTAATCTAGAGGGAGGTTCTAGAGAGCTCTGACACAACACTACATAACCTGGATTAACAGGACTGACAGAGAGACAGAAGACAAGCAAACATCTGAGACTGGAATGACTGGGTTTTAGTGGGAATCTAGTTGTTATGTTGCAGTCAAGCCTCTATTTAATAATATATTAAGATAAACTAAAACATCGACCTTCACTATTTCTGCTAAATTTGTTATCTTCAAACACATAATTGGAATTCCCTGTAAATTTTTCCTTTTTACAGGGAACTGTGGGGAAGGAAAAGTAAAGGCTTAGTAGGAAAGATCCTACTTAAAATTTCTTTGTCTTTGATATATGACAAAGAAATGTTAAGTAGGCCATTCACTACTTTAATCTTCCACATGATTAAATATGTAACTAGTGATTAATAACATATTTTTAGCCAGAAAAGATATTCTGTGTTCTGACTGTTCGAAGTCAGAACAGGATGCATTTGCATCTGTTTGTTTTATGTGATCTAACAGCACAAATCCAGCTGTAAAAAGACAAAAACTTCAAACCTGGATCTCTGACTGCAGAGGGCTTTAGCTTTGCAACAAATATGAGCTCAGTCACATGCATGGTGGCATTATACTAACAAAGCCCCCCACACCATTTAAGTTGTCCTTATTGGCACAAGCCCTTCGCATGCACGCACACATGCACGCACACGCGCACACAGACACACACCCACACAGCGTATTGGTGCAGGAAAAGTTGTCCTCCCTGAGTTGCTGCATCAGAGTGATGAAACACAATATTTGTAGAATCATCTTGGCTTTTTTATACAACTGGAGTTAATGAAAGTTAATTAACAAAGAGGTTACAGTGTTTCAAAAACTGGCTCACAAACCTGACTACCTTGGAGCAAAAGTCCAGGCAGTGGGCAGCTCTTTACATAAAATTGATCAAAACTCCTGCAACTTTAGCCGAAGTACAATAGATTTTGGCAAATGCATTAGGGTTCCTCCTAAAAAAACCAAAAAAAAAAAACCAGATGAATAATGCATTCTTACCAAAGTCCAAATAAAACATTAGAAATGCTGAAAATGTGTGCCTTAGATTCTTCTTCTTCTAATTACTCAGGAAGTTTTGAAGACTTTATGTACATAATTCCCTAATCTCAAATTTCTCCTAACCATGTGAACAGGACTGTTGTGCCTCAACAAATAAGTCAAGATAACATCTGAATGCAGTCTGTACTGCGGCTGGGCATTCATTCATAATTTGACAAATATAATCTGATTCTCTGGAAAACATTGTTCACTAATGAAAAAAAAAATCAAACCTAATAGGAGTGAAATTATTGAATTGGTGGCTACAGATAATCAGATATTTTCTGTAGTTGAAATTAGAGGTATTCTCAGTGAGAGCCACTGTCTAAAACGAGACAAACCTTATAAATGTCATAGCTGTTTGAGTAAATGCTGTATTCCAGGGCATAAAATTTGAATTTTTACCAAGTAGCCCCTGGCTACCAGGTTTTTGAAGTTGGTAGCCAGCTAGCAATTTTGATCTGCAGTGTTTTTCGTTAGGAGTGTAAATCACCAGCTTCATCACGATATGATACTATGTTGATATGTTGACAATACGATGATATCACCAAGTCTGTCACGATACGATTTTGATTCGATTTCACAAGCCTGCGATCGATATGATGCGATTTCATATGCCCATCTCACAAGTCATTAACATTTATATCAACTCACAAAAAACAACTGAAATATGATTTGACCATTTTATTTCTAAGGTCTTTCAGGTATTAAATAAACAGTGTAAAGAGAACTATTCTTAAGTTAAAAAATAAAAATAGAAAAACAGTTACATAGGCTTGGACCCGACGTCCATCCGTCTGTAGTGATAGCGATTGTCTGCATGCAATAAATCACATTTAACTTCTTCTTTAACGTCATTATACAGTCTCGGTATGCAAGTTTCACTGAAGTGCTGCCTCGAGGGTATTTTATTATTCGGCTCCAGAGTATGTAGTAGTTCACGAAACCATCATTTTCGACAACACTGTAAGGTCTCATATCTTTACAAATGAAATATGAAATGGCACCTGTGATACTCATGGCTCTTTTCGAGTTGTTGCTCAGCGTTTTTGGAAATAAACTCATCAAAGCTGGCGTGACATCTGACACGGTAACGGTGGAGCTAGCATGGGGGTCAAGGCCGTGCTTCTTCTTTAGGTGCCCGGCCAAGTTCGTTGTGTTTCGCGAGTATTTTAATTCGCACTGACCTGTTTGCATGTGGCGTGAGTTTTGTCTGTTAAGTTGTCTTTCTCTTGGAATCTAAGATATTTCCACACTGCCGATTTATTTCCAAGAGGTGAGCTTATATCGTCATCATCGTCCTTTCCATGGCTGCTCGCGCTAGCCATGACGCCAACCGTTCACGTTGTCTGAAGGCGGCGGGGGCAGCGCAGGAAATGGTGACACAGACCTGCTATTTGAATTTCAAAAAAAAGTCGATGTGCATCGATGCAATTGGACTGTTAATTAATTAATTGATGTATCGATGTGGATTGATGTATTGTTACACCCCTATTTTTTCGTCGCCCCATACGCCCCGTAGACTGCTTACATTATCATGGATGCTCCCAGCATGTAGGGCCCTATGAAATCCATTTTATTTTTTCTCAAATTCTGTTTTAATTTTTTTCATTTTCTGTGTTTTTCTGTTTTTAATTTTTGAGAATTCCGTTTTAAGCATTTTATGTAAATTTAGCCCAAAGACATTTTATAAAGTAATGAAATATAGACAATTTATGCAATTATAACAGTAAACTTTAATGCTTTTATACTTTTAAACATATTGTGTCCAACCAAACATTAGTTTTGTTGACAAAAAAATTCAAGTTCTTTTTATGTGGTAAATAACGAAAAAAAATAAATCAATCAAATAGGTAAAATCTATTTAAAGTGCAAAAAATAAAGAAATGTCAACAGCAGTAAACTAATCGTTTTTAGCTTGTTTAATTTCTTCTGTTATCAGACAGTTTGTCATAACGTACCTGTCATTTTTCAGGTGTGTCATGACAAACTGTGTGTCTGATGACAGCAAAAACTATATTTAATATAGCTGATGTAGATACTATAAAATCCAAACACTGAACACTGGTTGTGTGTATGAGTGTGTGTCCGTGTGTGTTTTTTTATTTAGGCATTCCAGCTATTACAGACATCGCCGTTTAAGTAAATAATTGTCAGCCTCATTGTGTTTAGCTCAGTGAGTGACTCTCTGACTTTTGTGTTTTCACTTATTAAGTGATCTTCACTTGAAGACCACGGGGCAGACCAGGACACGCTGGAGAGATTATGGGCCCGATCTTCCGCCAGATTTCCTAAAGCCGCTATTTAGTGATAACGCGTAGCGGCTTTAGAGAGCGGAAGATTGCATTAGCGGTTAGCGGAGGTTCCTAAACCCGTAGTTTGCGGGTAGCGGCTAGCGGGAAGTGTACGATCAGGACCTGTATCTCTCCAGCGTGTCCTCAGAACACCTCAGGGTTTTCTCAGAGGAGCTGGTGGTAGCGGCCGGGGGGAGGGAGGTCTGGGCCTCCGCGACCCAACTCTGGACCAAGCGGGAGCTACTGGATGGATGGGAGTGATCCTCGCACGTATCTTTGCGTGCCCATTCAACTGTGTGCTGGCTAAACTTGCAGAACATTAAATCGCCAGACACATAATATTCTCGGAGAAACTGCTCTGTCCTGTACCTGGGAGTATGACGCTAGTTCCTTCACTTCATCGCCGGTTTCTCAGGTGGCCGCTTCACCTTTTTTTTTCTTTTTTTTTTTTTTATGAGGAAAGCGAGGGCAGGAGGGGGCAGAGAAGCTAGAGTGTCCCCACTTTTTAGTGACCCCTCTTGGAACATTTTTTTGAAAGAAAAGTTCCTTTTAGTCCGGGAGAAAAAAATTAAGTTTTATGCAAATTGTCGTTCAGTTTTGTTATATTGCGCATTTAAAGTGAATTCCGTTTTTAATCTCCAATTCCCTATGGAATCCGCGATCACGGAATGGTGGATTCCATAGGGCCCTACCCTCGCCACTGGTGACAAGGCAGAAAAAAAACGATAAAAATGGTCAAATTTTGGTTGCATTTAGTCGTGGTTTTATGCCCTGTATTAGATGTATTCACATCTTGGTTTTTTTTTAACCAGAATTTTTTTTTTTTTTAGTCATTACATCTTGTGTAATGCTGAATCTACATATTGAAAAATGGTACACTTGAATGCATAATGGTAACAGTTTTGTTTGTTTTGCTTTTTTTTTCCATCTCAAAAAAGATGAATCTTAAGTCAGTCTTGCTTAAAAATTCAAGTCTGAACTGAATTATGGATTTGGAGAATTGTTCAGTGCCAGCACTAAAGTAATTCAGTTTGCAGTTTATACAAATTCAAAGCTGATTCTCTGTTTTACCTATTTTTCTTTTCTCCCTTGTCCTTGTCTGTGACAGATGATGAAGCATGCGTGGGACAGCTACAGGCATTACGCCTGGGGATCCAATGAGCTCAGGCCCATCTCCAAACATGGCCATTCCAGCAATTTATTTGGTGAGTGAGACCCCCCCCCCCCCCCCCCCCCACACACACACACACACACACACACACACACACACACACACACAGAGGATTGATCTCGTGTTCCTGCCACCAGCAACATTGGCCTTTAGATTAGCAGGCAAAGTGGTCATGAGTTAGTCATCCACCTATGCATGCCTCTAAATGCCAGCTTTATCATATATTTTTATTTTGTTTTTGCTATTTCCACTTGTGGACATATGGAGCTTCTTATGCTTTTTTCAGAATCAGTTTCTATGTTTCCACATTTCTTTTACCCAGACCCTGATTGTCCACCTCCTAATGCACAAGTCCTGACCTGTAGGGCTTATTGCTAAATATTGTGAACATATCTTCACTCAAACTTTGGGAATAGTCTTTCAGATATGATTTTGATCTTTGATGGCAGTTGTAGGGTGCATCGGTGCATTATAGAGGAGTTTGTAATTCAGTTTAGTGCAGTGCTGTTAGATGCCTTTGATATGATGACATCCATGTGTGAGGGAGATAACTAGGCTTCAACTGTTATTCGGGGGCTACTATGATACACAATCACAGATTCACAATGTCTTTTAACTAGGGATGTTCCTGGCGACTAATTTCTCTGTCGACTAAACGAAAATTTAAATTAAGACTAGTCGACTAGTCTTAAAAAAAAGGAAAACACTCAGAAAACAGTGAAAATTTAGCACATTTTATTGAAACATCGAAACAGAATTTGAAACATTGTCCCGAAAAATATTGTGTGTAACAAGAGTGTTTTAAGCCTTTAATCACAATGTTCAACAACCATGTCAGATTTCTCAGACCGGACGGGAGAACACCGTCTCCGGGTAAACAATGTCAAATCGGCCTGAGTGTGGCTAGCAGCGCTAGCATCAGCGGCCGTCGTCTCATGCAGATTAACATCGAAATGCTTGAGTCGAATGTGGTTGCGCATTGCTCCAGTCGAGTGATTGTATCAGGGCTCGACAATAGCATTTGCCTGATGGCCCGAGCGTTTTTTTCGCCTGTCTCGGGCCAGTACGGGCCAGTAAACTTTATTAAACACTGGCCCGTCCGGGCCACCACATTTTGAGGCAATTTCAGATTTTTATTATGGATATATTCGTCATAATCGCCAAGAAATGACTTGTATTTTATCGGAACATGAAGATGGTCCGCCATGTGAAGAACGTAATTTCGCTGCAGGAGTGTGTCGCGTCTTCGTGCATTTCCGGAACTGTTCGGGAATGTTCGGCAGCAGCATCTTTAAATGCGCGCGAAAAGATACAAGACGGAGAAGAATCAAAACAACGAAAGTACACAACAGTATTGCTATAGACCTTTTCGGACCAGCCCCCCGGAAGTACCCCGTCCGCTATTGCTGGAGTGTGCTACAGAGCGATTCTTTCACCGGCTCGCAGATTAACCAGTGTTTTTTCTCTTTCCACAAATATATATTTTTATAATGTCGAGTCGGTCGAGTGGGAATACATGATCCGTCATAAACTGTGCCAACAATGGCGTGAAAATTCAACAATGGAAGAAGAAAGTATGTGAAATACACAAGCCTTTACTGCACGAAAACTGCCTTGTTTGCAGAACAAGAAGTTAGGAAGACGTGGGTGAAAAATATCAACAGAAAGGACTTTGTTCCAAATGAATACAGCCGGGTGAGTTTTCGTTAACATTTAATCTCGTACTATTCATAGTCTCGCTGAGAGTCCCGGACGATTCTGGCCGAAAGAACAGCAGTATGAGGCTACTGTAGCCCTCGGCACTAGCACAAGCCTATAAATCAATGAATGAATGAATTAGGAGAATGATAAAATAAATTAAATATAACGTTAACACATAGCCTAATTTACCGCTAGCGTTAACGTTACAGTAGCATAATCTTTATGGTTTGTTGACGTTAGTTATAGCCAGCGTTGCAGCGTTCCACAGTTTTTAGTGTTTGATTATGGGAATAGATCATGCTATTTCCATAACCAATCATTAAAAACAGCGATAAAATACCTTCATCTGTAACTGGAGGCCACTGCCTAACATCATCAATCCAAGACATGTCTGCGTTATCCGTAAATAATGCTCCACGCTGCTGTGTTTGGGTTAGTTGGTGGAACACCGCACAGTCCAGTTATGGCGGGGCCACTAGGGGGCGCATGTCCACAATTTTCAAGTCGAAAAGGTGTATACAGATGCAGAGTTGGAAGAAGAGTTGCTGCAGTTGGAGGAAGAACTGACTACAGACTGCTTTAGCACCTCCTATGGGTCTGAGGAGATAATGGTTTCTTTAGGCTGTGACAGGGTGGAGGACGAAACTGATGGCTATGAAGTGGTGGCACAGGAAACACAAATTACAAAACTATAAACAGTTAAACATGAAATAAATACTGAACAAAATGTACCTAGTCAAATATATACTCAGGAAGATGCCATGTGATAAATACCAATTTGAAAAAGTCTCATAAAGCATCTGTGATGAGAATTTATTTAGTCAATGCCAAATATAGCATAAAATCAAAATAATTACTTCAAAGGAAGGACTTGTGATGTCAGAGACTGTCAAACACTTAATATGTGTAAGTTTTTCATACATGATGGTTATTGCTTGATAGTAAGTATCAAGACATGAGTAGCTATTCTGTGCTTTTCAGATATCATCTAATATCACATTGTGAAAACAGTGAATACAATTTCTACTTTGATATTTAAAATGCAGTTTGATTATTTTAGTGCCAAAAACAACTTACCACATACTCACCTGCTGCCTCCCTCACACTTTTATCCCAGACTTGGGACTGGGCTTGTGTGTTGTATGTTAGGTGTGTAATCATTTCATTAATTAAAGATTATATAAAAGTATATTATAAGATTGGAGGAGTGTATAATATATTAAACCATCACCAAAGCATGAATGATTAATTTTGATAAATCTAACAGGTTATGGACCAAAAAGCTCCTTGCTACAAAGAAGGTATTTTAGAAGTTTATACTAAAAGCAACAAAGCATCACACCACATTAACAACACAGAAGGTGTTTTACGACAGTAATACTATGTGCATCTACAATGCAGGCAGGAAAATCTACGGGGTTATTCTTCAAGATTATATGTGCATGCTACCTGCAAACAGAAAAAAAGTTATTCAACAAAAATGTTGTGTCAGATAAACATAATATTGCTAAAATATGTGAGACTTTTTATTTCTTCATTTCAGTGTCAGAATGCACCAGAATGCACCAAATTACATCATTTTTTCAAAATTCCTTCGGTGGCCGCTGTTCCGCGCGCCTGCGAATAGTTGGGCCACTGATTTATGAATCAGGGCCAGTACATTCCAAATTTTACTGGCCCTGTGGGCCAGTGCTCTAAAATGCTTATTGTCAAGCCCTGTGTATGCCAGTTGTTTCTGACACAGTCTACATACTACCTTGTTTTCATTTTCTAGATTAAAGTACCGCCAAACCGCGCTGGTTTTGCGAGACTATCTTCCCACCATGCCGTTTTAAAACTCCAGTCTACTCGAGCGTTGCCGCGGAGAGGGAGGCTGCTGTCTGACGGCTCTGTAGCCCCGACTAGTGGCGGGCGGCTGTATGACAGTTAAGCGGCCTTGTACATGAATAAAACACAAATTGGT
Organism: Hirundichthys speculiger; assembly: GCA_018398805.1. NCBI lineage: Eukaryota > Metazoa > Chordata > Actinopteri > Beloniformes > Exocoetidae > Hirundichthys > Hirundichthys speculiger. The sequence goes on from JAGFBZ010000234.1 coordinate 2,120,592, forward strand.
TTAAACGACTAATATTTCTGGTGCTGACTAGTAAGTGGGCAGACGTTTAATCGGTTAGACGACTAATCGCGCGCATCCCTACTTTTAACCTTTAAAACAATATCGGGGATTTAATTATACCTGTGTCCTGAAGGAGAGCAGTGGCACTGCATTTGTTTGGAGTGAAACTAAATTATTCAAATTACTGTATTGGCCAGAATATAGGACAATATTTCATTCTAGAAATCATATTCTCAAAAAATGGGGGTCGTCGTATAACCAAGGTCTAGACTTTTCCATTGTCATTACACATCTGCGCCACTAGATGGAGCCACACTGAAGTAACCAGTAAGTTGATGGAGCATCACAGTGAATGCATGCGAGCAGAATCTGATGTAAACGTGTGTGATGTGAAAAAAGGGGCTTGAAAGTTTTGTTGTAATACATTTTTTTTAACAGACTGAATTGTTTATATTGTTTTTGAAATTGAATATAACTCAACTTTGATGGTTATGCAGTTATTGTCATCATTAATGCAGTTATTGAACTACATGGTTGTTGCTTATTCACTGAGTCATGGTCTCAGATTTTAAGAGAATAAAGTTTATTAAGTAGTACTATAACGTGATCTTAAATAACCTGGAAACCTGAAACGTACCTTACCTTAAGTATGGTACCATACTTCCTAAAAAATAGATTCAATTCAGTTCAATTTTTTGTATGGCGTTGTCAATGCCAATTGTCTCTAGGCACTTTACAGAGACCCAGAGCATGACCTCTGAGCAAATATCATTAAGTAGAATTATAAGGCAGTAAAGTGAAGTGTTTGCCAAAATGAAGCCAAAAACATATTTCTATAAGCTCATTTTTACTGACTTCCTACTTGCAGAGAAAATTCAGTCTTTTTGTAAGTTCTTTATACTATTTCATTGTATGTAAATGCAGGGAGAGAAAAATGCTGCTGTATGAATACCAATTATCAGATTAGTGTTAGTCTTATGAATGTTTCCCTCTCGACATCCATCCTTTACGTCATGTCTGTTCTATAGAAAAGTAAATCGGTTTTAGTCGCTGCACCAGCAGACTCATGTCCATCATTAAATGAGACAGCTTGGCTCCAGGGCCTTGTCACGCCATTCTTCAGCTGCTATAGAATATGATGTACAATGATAGTATGTATGAGCCTGGCCTGGCATAATATGCAGCGAAGCCACTTTTCATACCTCAGGCTATTTCCATGATTAACAGTAAACTGGACTGCACTATCAAACTAGCCAGGAAAATTTAAAGCTTTACTTAAAAAAACGAAGGGAGGGGGGGCATCTGCAGCAGTGTTTGTGTGAGTAGTACATTTCAACAGTGTCAAGAACATGAACTTTTGCAGAGCGTTGTAACTCAGTGAGATGACCACTGAGCCTCACTGTGACCTCTCACTGGCTGATTGATCTGTTCTCTGCGTAGCTTTCGAGTTGTTGCCGTGTGATTGGCTGATTAGCTATTAGTGTTAGGAAGCATTTGAACAGGCGTACCTAATAAAGAGGCCAGTGAGTGTAGGTAAATTGCTCGAAATATTCTGTCACATATCCAACTACTGCAATACATGAATACAGATGAGGAACTGGTGAAATTCTTTCCCAGCAGCCGTATAGCCTCTTAAAATGTTGGCAGGATGTTACACTCATCTTCTCAATCCACTGTTTTGGCAGACGAACACCCATGATTTGGATAAATTTTATCAAACAACATTATGAAAGCTTCCTTAACCCCAAACGCTTCATTGAGTGGGAGCCAGAAAAGATCAAAAGGATGTCGTCTTCTGTAAATCCTGTATGAGCTCTGACAGACATCTAATTAAATAGCCCCGTTGATGTCTCTCTGTTAATCTCATATACTTGCTTTATTCAGACACTGAATTTTGTATTTAACTGACATGGTATAAGAAGATATACTTATTGTGCTGATGCAGTTCAAAAACGAGACCAGGATCCTGAGTGGCTGTGAATGCATCACTCATTGGCCTCTTAAACAGATGAACATGCAGAAAATTTTATACCTTGTATTTAGGGATTTTTTTTTTTTTAAACCGATACCGATAACCGATAACTTTCAGCTCCTAAAGGCTGATACCGATAACACACACATATTCATATCATTACATCAATACTACGAACAAAACAAAAAATAGTTTTGACTCTTTAAATGAACAGATATTTATTTTTTCCTATGAAAAACTATTGGCAAGGCTCTTAAACATTTTCATAAAGCTATCAAACAAACCTATTTGATATCTCACATTAACTTAAATAAGGTTCATTACTGACTGATATAAAAGATAAAGGCTCCTTGAACTGATATAAATACATGCATCAGAATTACTAACTGAAAAAATTAATTCCTCAATGACAATAAAAAGTAATGCACAGGTCATAATGAACTGACACAAGTTAGACTTGTCTGTGTAAATAAACTGAAAAAGTTCACTCCATAGTAACAAAGAAATAACGTTTAAAGGATTTTGGCTTGTGGTTCCATTCAAATGAATGCCTTTAATTAAAGTAAATGAGATTCAGTAGTTTTTGTTTTTTTAAATCTCATGGAAGCTTTAGATGAGAGAGATGATGGAAGGGGGCGTGAGGTGGGTTGACTTGCTGCTGGCTTGCTCACGTTAGCTCCTGTTAGCTCCTGTTAGCACCTGTTAGCGCGATTTCAAAACTCCATGTAAGCGATGGTTATGTTTCAGGCGGCTGATCAGGTTTGACGTATTAAAGCTTGTGCTATTTTTCCCTCCTTCGCTTGGAGCATTTGTCACAAATAACCAGTGAACTATCTTCCTCTGAAACTTTAACGAAGTTCTACACCATCGCCGCCAAGTTTGTTTGTTTTTATCTGCCCACTTTTCCATAATGCTGCATTCAAGGTGTAACGTAAATTCCTCTGTTCCCTCGTTTGCTAGTCGTTCTTTCGGCCTTATCTATATTTTCTATTTTTTATGTGTAACATGTGGGAAAATACTGCGAATATTAATTCAAGTCAGCAACTACCAAAATTATGACCGAGTTAACAAGTTGTTTTCTGGCATGAGGGGGTATTCTTGATTTTCCTTACTGAGAAATCATTTTTCTGATTATGCCGACGTCACTTGAACATAACATTCACTGCCGGTCATTCAAGGCTCAGAGGGAGCGAGGCACTGCCGTGTTGACAGAAATATAAATGTTATTGGGGCTATTCGTCGTGATATCGGACCTATCGGGATGACATCATAACTATCGGGCCGATAACAGGAAATTATCGGCCCGATAGTTATCGTCCATCCCTACTTGTATTAGCAATGGAACAGTTAGCAGTATTACGATAAAGCGTGGTGAAATTTTACGTGATAACGATTACCGTTTATGTTTGACTTCATCTCATTATCACGGTCGATTTACCAGTATGTGTGATACCAGCCTCATTCAAGTCTCGTGAGTGACTCGTGTCTGTGTCTCGCTTGCATATGTAGCTTGGAACATCGGCATCGTAACGTTAGCATGGCGGAAAGTGGTGATAGCACGCAGGACACTTAAAGGACAAAATCCGAGGTCTGGGCATATTTTGTTTTTAAGAATGCAGAAGGACAACTGATGGAGGACAGTTATCCTGTCTGCAAGAAAAAAGTGTCTGCGAAAGGCAGTAACACTTCAAATGTATATTTTGACCTACTGTGGTTAAGTGTTCATTTAAACTTGCACCAGACAAATACGCTTTGTTTTTGTGATTTATTTTGTTCATTTAGAAAAAAAAAATCTCTTTCTGTACCAGTTGTTTCCCTTTTAATGTGAAAGTTTCATTTTGATAAGATTTTGGCTTCTTATGGTTTAATATGAATAGAAAATCACAAGATTTTGTGAAATTATTTTAATGTATGCAGTGCCGCGGGAAGTAGGGGTGCTGGGGGGGCTGCAGCACCCCCTGTTGGTGGGGCTGCAGCACCTAAAAAAAATATATATATAAAAAATCCCAAACAATCAAACAAAAAATAGAAAAAAAAACATTGAAAACAAGGGAGAAAAATGTGGTAGGAAAAAAATTAGAATGTTTAAAATTTACTCAAAATTCTCATGGTCTGGTTTAATGTTTCTTACAGTATGATTCAGTGGCGGGTTGAGTATTTGGTACCTGGGCCAGTGCGGGTTTAACTACTTAATCCACCATGACGTTATAATCATACAAGCCACCAAGACAAAAAACGCAATATAACAAGAAGAGGGCGCTGCGTAATTCAGAGATTACGCATCACTGTATCACTTGCAGACGTTTTTATTCTCTTGAAGGCAGTGGGATGTCCGGTCAGCATCTGCGGTAGATCTGGGAATAGTCACGGCCAGGGTTGGATGGGGGGATTTATTTCCGATATGTCTGAAACTGCTGGTGGTCGCGGAGGGACAGGAACATTAATTGTTCCTGAGTTTTAGATCGGTTCCTTATCTGGCAGATAAGATTTTCCAGAACACTGTTGTGGAGTTTCTTGAACTGTGCGCATATCCCTCTGTGCGCTGGCCCTCTCCTTGCGCAAGCTCAGGTGCAATCTCTGTGCAATAGTGTCAAAAAACTCCTTCACCCCTGACAGACATCCAATGATTCGTTCTGCAGTATTTTAAAAACATCAGCTGCGCCGCGTTACTGACATCCGTCGTCTCGTCTCCCGCGACAAATGGAGTTATATACTTTATATAGTTGCTACGGCGCGCACACACACTTTAAACAAATTAACATATATATATATATATATATATATATATATATATATATATATATATATATATATATATATATATATATATATATATATATATATATATATATTAGGGCTGTCAAAGTTAACGCGTTAACGCGTGATTAACGCAAAATAGTTTTAACGCAACTAATTTTTTTAACGTGCGATTAACACGTAACCGTTGATGTACAATAGTAGAGAGGAATGTAGGTTTAATGAGCCTCGGGCCCCGCCGTAGTTGTAGTCCTGTAGTCCTCCGTAGTCCTGTCAAAACAGGAAGTTAATAGCCTGCAGCTATTTTCTTCTTCTTTCAGGCTCAGTAGCCTCGCTAGGAATCATATAAAATGACAAAAGTGACTGGCGAGCAACATTGTTGGTGCAGATGAACACACAACAGTTCTTCACCATCTTTCCCCCGATCGTAAACTGTACGAAATCAGACAGAACAGGCACAAAATGCAAAATGTATCAGCTTCCCTAGCAACAGTGAGCAATTGTTTGCCCCCACGGACTGGTTGCTATGGCCCGCGGATCGGATACCAGTGGCCCGGATGTTCGTGATCGAGAATGCCGCAGACAGACAGACGTAAACAATCCTCCGTTAGCAGACGCTGGGATAAAAATGGATACAAAAGATACTATTTTGAATGGTAAGTTTAGCTTCAAAACCTTGCCTGATGGCTAACTCCACAAGATAAATGTTGTTTGTGTTTACTGTCGATGTGAATTTAGTTACCACCGGAGTCCGACTACTCAGATATCACTTGTCGGCTACTCAGAGCGCTGATGCAGAGAGCCCCCCCCCCCGTTTGAAGCAAACCACGAAAATATTTTGTATGAAGAACATAAGAGAAAATATTGAGTGTATATATATATATGTATAATATAATGGATTTGGCATTGTAGCAATAAATATACATGCATTTGTTTTGCATAAGGCAAGCATTTGTGTACTCTCATATTAGGCAAGGCAACTTTATTTGCAACTTTATTTGCAATTCAATTCAAAGTGCTTTACAGATGCAGTCACAAGAAGGCAAAAAGAATCATTCCATACAAGCACAAAAATAATCAATAATAAATAAAAATTAATTAATAAAAAATTAATTAATTAAATTAAAAATGAAGAGTACAGATAAAATCCTTCCAGTCATCATCTTCACATCTAAACAGAACTGTTTTCAGTCTGGATCAGAACATTGTCAGAGTTCAGGTCTGTCTCACATCTTCTGGAAGACTGGTCCAGATTTTAGGAGCATAAAACTGAAATGCAGCTTCACCTTGTTTAGTCTTGACTCTGGACACCAGCAGGAGACCACTACCTGAGGTTCTCAGAGTCCAGGTTGGTTCATATGGATCTAACATGTCAGAGATGGACTTTGGGGCCATGAAGAGACTTGAACACAAGTAGAGCTGTTTTAAAGTCTATTCTCTGAGTGACAGGAAACCAGAGACTAGGGGTCGCACGGTATATGTATTCGTCCCGTACCGTCACGGTACGGGGGTCACGGTTCGGTGCGCGCAGTTTCACGGAGAGTACACACGGTACAGATGTTTAATATTGATTTCTGAACGCGGAACTATTATTTCATTGAAGTTTCCTTCAGGACACATTTAAGCACTGCCCCCTGTAAGCTCTGACCGCAAGCAGTAGGCTCAGGAATCGGCTAAGCCCCACCAACAACGATGGCAAATGGCGAAGAGTTAGAAGACCCGCCTTCGTGTGGTGTGGAAAAACTTTGGCTTCCCCGTGACTTACAACAGTGATGGCGATAGAGTGGTAGACAAAACGAAGACAGTCTGCCGACGTTGTTCGGCAACTGTCCATTACGTGAGTGGGAACACTTCAAACATGCTATCACATGTCCGGCGACACCACCCAGACATGCCCATCACCGGGACGAGGCGAAAGAAAAGTGTGCAATTACGTCTCCCAACTGTTTTACAACAGCCCCTTGACACAAATGCGTGCAGAGCAATAAAAATTACCGAAGCGATCGGAATTTACATTGCATCCGCCATGAGCCCATATTCCACTATAGACGAGGCAGGACTGTATTGGCAAAAAGTTACCTGGCCATACCTGCCACTTCAGTACCCAGTGAAAGGGTCTTTTCAACGGCAGGTGACATAGAAACAGCCACCAGATCAACACTCAGCACTGACAGTGTTGACAAACTTGTTTTCTTGAAAAAGAATCTGAAAATTTAGTGAAGGTGCAGTACACAGCTGTACATTTTTTTTTGTTTGAGTGTTTTTTTGTTTTGTTTTGTTTTTAAGCAAAATTCTGTTTTATGTTAAAATGTTAGCCTAAAATGAATAAGTACTGCAGCTGTACAAAGTTGATTTTTTTTTCTAAATGCAAATGCTTAAAACAACATTGTGTTGTGACCTATGAAGCCTGTAGCTCATGTTCACTGTAACAATAACAATAAAAAGTTGCCTTTGACGAAAGCCTTTTGTTATGTTTTTTTTTTTTCCTGCTCTGTACCGAAAACGTACCGAACCGTAGGGTCTCAACCGAGGTACGTACCGTACTGTGGGTTTTCTGTACCGTGCGACCCCTACCAGAGACCTCAGGACTGGACTAATATGGTCGTATTTCCTGGTTCTAGTCAGGATTCATATTAATAAGAGTAATACAACTTGAAAAAGATCTGTATAAGGTAGATTTAGAACAGATAAAAATATGCGATTAATTTGCGATTAATCATGATTAACTATTGACGGTCATGCAATAAACGTGCAGCTGTCTCAGATTCCCAGCACCCCCCAGCACCCCCTGCTGAGAGCGTGTTCCCGCGGCTATGAATGTATGTCTTTTTTGGACATTTGTACAGCAATTAAGAATACCACGATAATATCGTAAACCGTGATAATTTGGTCACTATAATCGAGATATCATTGTTACATCCTTACTTTGTAAGGATGTAATAATACTGTAATACTGTAATAATATTAACATTCAAGATAAAACTATTAAAGTCATGGTTTGCTAAATGTAGAATATTCTGTCAAGACTTAATTTTCCACTCCAGAGACGAAAGAAAATCCTGCAGGAATCCAATCTAAACTACAAACAATATGACAGTTGTTGTCTTGTCAGAGCTGATTAATAAGTGTGTATGGTTCACATGTTAGTTAAGCTGCATAGAGACTAACTGATAATGACATTTTGGATGCATCTCCTCAGAGTTGATGAATTGTTTCTGTCCACCTTATTGATGTAAAGTCCTGTAAGTCGTGCTGCTCCACTGCAGAACATTAAACCACAATCCGCTTTGCTTTGATGTTTTTAAATAGCGTTCGTTGAGTATGGGTTTTTGAAAAACCTCTTTATTTTGAGACAAATGTCTTAACAAGTTGTCCAAACTGTCAGATCTTGTCCCTGGAGATGCTGTAGATTCATGTTTGCTAAATTTAAATACAGCTAGAGGCATTGATGGCATCGTTCTCTCCTCGTCTCATTCCCTCTCCATTGGTTCATCTTTTATCTCTCTTATCGGCTGTCTGTAACTACAATATTGCTGTTCTGAATCTTCCATCAGAACAGGTGCATCTTTGATTTTAAATTCAGAGGGGATCCAGTCCTGTGGTGACTGTATTTTTCTAACAAGCACAGGTAGCACACTGTTCCTTAGCTTCAGTGATGCTGCAAAACAGCCTTGTTGGTCTTAAAAATGCCAGACTGATAAACATCTGAAGTTTATACAAAATACTTCCTTTTTGCACAGACATGTAATAATAAACAGTCCTTTAGAAATCTATTCTGTTCCCTTTGTCTCCACTTTATGACATAAACAACAATGGTCTGTTTACAAAAATAAGACTATAAATGACTCATTTAAACGCACCGCAACCGTAATCACAGGCCACGCCTACAGACTGAGGACGCCAGAGATCCACTCAGTGTTTGAGATACAGGTTAAAGGTTAAATACAGCTGATCAAATGCATGTGATTAACAGAAAAGCAGAAAGTGTGACTGCTTTATGCAAAAGCAGAGTGTTATCAGTTTACAGGTCTGGAGCATTCAGGTGTGTAAAAACGCAATATTGAAGAAGTAAAACATGTATTTTAAGACAACATTAAAGCACACTTTTTTCAATGATTATTTTTTTCTTTCAAAGAGAGGGAGAGACTAGACAGAAGGTCCCATATCATGTTTTCCTTTTTCAAACATACTAGAAAATCTATTAGTGTTTATTTATTTCTTTTTTATCTTCTCAAACTTTCACCTCACTCAAGTAGAATTTGGATGTACTCATTCCAGGTGCAGATCAACCCAACCCACGCCCAAGACATGATCCAGTTCAAAAAGAGTTGTCTCCGATGCACGCATAGGCGTAATTTATGGGGGGGATGGGTTGGTTGCAACCCACCCAATAACTTAAACCAGCCACCACAACCCCCCCAATATCATATCATAATTATTTAAAATGAATGTTAGTTATTATAAACATGACAGTAAGAAATGGCAGTAAGAAAGAAAAAAAAAAAGTGACATTGATCTGCCCCCCACTCCCACCCCCACCCCGCGATGAGATTTGGTTTCGCCCACTACAGATCTGAGGTTCCCTCTTTCGTTATGTTTCGGAAGTATCTGCGGTGGTATAAGGAGAGCTGAAGGGAAAAAGAGAGGAGCTTTAGTGCTCTTAGAAGGTTGAAGACTTGGCTACGTTCAACCATGTTGCTGTTTGCCATAAACATCAAGATAAGTTGGACCTCTTGGACAGAAAGTCAGTGTGAAAACAGTTTATTTCTGTTTCACAGAGGTGTAAGCAAACCTTTGGTGCTTTTGGTGCTGGTGGGCAGTGAGATAAAACACACATCAGTAAAGCAAAGAATGCAAAATATAAAATTTATTTAGCAAGTTCAAAAAATATACAATCCTGTTGGATTGTAAGGTGTGTTGTATTGTAAAGTTGAGGTTTATGGTTAAAACCTTTGATACTTTATTATTCTGTGTGTTTTTTGGACAAATACACCTAAACCTAGTTGTAAATGTGATTTATGCTATATTTTCACTATTGATCTGTCTCTCTACCTGAGCGGCTCATGCAGCCTGTGTCACTCAACAACCCCCCCCAATGTTCAACTCAAAGTTACACCCTTGGTTGCAAGTGTCTGGTTTAGGAAGTTAACCACTAACAACAGACTGAGGATGAAAAGATGGAAGGGGAGGTGGAACACGGTGCTCACAGAGCACACAGTGAAACAAACATTTTAAGCTGCACGATCCAACTGTTTTTAAGTTGCAAACTAGAACGACTATGAGAATAGGGATCTTGCATAACATGATACCTTTAAGCCAACCCGATTACTTACTTTTGAAATAGATTTTGAATTTTTTAACATTTAAAATTTTTAACATTCCTCCCTTTTCCAATTTGGGTTCAGATTTAGACTGGAATCTCGCAGCATCTCAAAGCATCTTGAATAATTTCTGGCAGTGTGATGGATCTGTCGCTGTGAAGGAATAAAAGACCTGCATGTCCTGCTGAAACACAGCCTTTACAGTGAAGGTTACCTGCTTGGTTTAGCCAATGGTGCTTTCAAAGACCGTTGGAAGAATGCCATACTAACAGCCAGCTTTCTCTTTGTTGTCTTCCTTGCTGCCTCCTGTGGCCTTTCCTCCATGAAGTCCATGTTAGACCTCTCAATGGCTTTCTTTTTTTGCCTCTTTGCCTTGAGAAATAGCTGCAGGACTGAACATGTACTGTTTCCCTTCAAATATAACATTTATATTGCATGGCTGCTGTAAAACAGTCAGTCTTTATAGTAGCTTGAAAGTGCACTAATCACATGATGTAGCTTCAGTCTTCTACTGGTGCATATAGAAGTACATTTTGGTCACTTAGGATATGTAATTATGCTTCTATTTTTGTATCTAGACTACTGCTCCTTCAGCTGATGTGCTGTAAAATACAGCTTCCTTTTTCTTTGAGGACAAAAATTGAAATTGAACACGTCTTCTGCTGCACTTACCTTTTCTGCCAGAAACAGATTTGGTTGTTGGTTTAAATCCAGAGCAGATGTCTTTGTAACTAAGGTCTAATATACCACTGGGTTTCACCCATCTGGCTGTTATGCTCACTTATTTATACTCTCCTCTGTCCTTGAGCTGAACCACTGCAACTAATATAACATTAAAAAGTATTTTTATATTTATTTGATTACCGTATTTCTGCATATAATGATTATTTGAACTTTTTCCTCATTTGTGGACAGTAAGGACATGTTCTGCCTGAAATGTAGCAGGAATTGATTTCACTTTTTTTTGTTGTTAATATATAAGATATTGAAGTGTAGCTGGTAAACAATTGGTAATTCAGTTTTCAGCATCTTTTTCAGAGTTTGATGGGAAGAGCGTCGGACGTGGCATTAAAAAAAGAAAAGAAAAGTAATGGAAGTAGAGATCCAGTCGTGCGGTATTTTTGGTTTGGCGGAGGTGCTGGCGTCCTCCAGGGCGGTGAATGAAGTGTGTGAACATGTTGCCTGCGTGTGCTGCAGCCATCACATTACTTCCTGGCCACAATCCTATCATCTCGTCATCCCACATTTGATTCAGTTTCCTGTGCGCTGACAGCCTCAGAGCTCGGTGCCATCACCAGCAAGGCTAAAAATATAATCATCCACCAGTCAGAAGGACTGATGTTTCTGCTGTATTTCCATTCCGACAAGTCATTCAGTTAGTTATATAATTTGACATTTAGTTCTGGGCTGCAGCCTTAGCGCCCGCACAGCATTGTGTGTTTGTGAATCAGATATTCAATCTCTGTAATTGAAATGGATGGAGTAATTCTGCCGTGGCCTTCCCTCAGGTTTTCATGCACTGTCAGTGTGAGGAGGAGGGAGTTGTATGTAGTTGTGTCTGAAGTGGTAAATCACTCTGCACACACTTGAATGGCTTACAGATGAGGTTGCAGTGCTCCAGTTGAAATATGGAAACATCACATGAGTGTAGGGATGCATGATAACTGTTTTCTAAAACCAATACCGATAACTGATAACTTTCAGCTCCTAAAGGCCGATACCGATAACACACACATATACCTAAGATCATTACATCAATACTATGAACAAAATCAAAAATAGTTTTGACTTTTTATGTGAACATATTTATTTTTTCCAATAAAAAACTATTGGCAAGCCTCTCAAACATTTTCTTAAAGCTATCAAACAAACCTATTTGATATTTCACATTAACTTAAATAAGGTTCATTACTACTGACTGATATAAAAAATAAAGGCTCCTTGAACTGATGGAAATACATGCATCAGAATTACAAACTGAAAAAGATTAACATTTAAAGGATTTTGACTTATGGTTCCATTTAAATTAATACCTTTAATTAAAGTAAATGAGGTTCAGTAGTTTTTATTTTTTGATCTCATAGAAGCTTTAGATGAGAGGAATGAGGGAGAGGGTAGACTGCTGGCTTGCGCACGTTAGCATTAGCTTCCGTTAGCTCATGTTAGCATGATTTCAAAACTCCATGGAAGCGATTGTTATGTTGTAGGTGGCCGATCAGGTTTTACGTATTAAAGCTTGTGCTTCCCTCCTCGTAGAATTCACTTGGAGGATTCATCACAAATAACCACCAAACTATCTTCTTCTGAAACTTTAACGAAGTTCCGCGACGCCATGTTTGTTGTGATCAGCGCTGTGCTGCAGGCTGCATTCAAGGTGTAACGTAAATTCCTCCGTTCCCTCGTTTGCTTGTTGTTCTTTCAGCCTTTTCTATTTTTTCTTTTTTTATGTGTAACATGTGGGAGAATACTGTGAATATCAAATAAAGTCAGCATCTACCAAAATTATGACCGAGTTAACGAGTTGTTTTCTGGCATGAGGGGTATTCTTGATTTTCCTGATTGAGTAATTGTTTTTCTGATTATGCCGACGTTACTTGAACATAACATTAACTGTCAGTCATTCAAGGTTCAGAGGGAGCGAGGCACTGCTGTGTTGATTAAAATATATATGTTATCTGAGCTATTCGTCGTGATATCGGACTTATCGGAATGACGTCATAATTTCCTGTTATCGGCCCGATAGTTATCGTGCACCCCTACATGAGTGCACACGTGCATACCTAGCGTCCTGTCTCGGTAATGCTCACCTTCTTGTTTTTTATTGTAAAACCTTAAGTCTGCATCCATATACTAACGTGCATTATACAACATGCTTTCTCGCCTGGGCTTTGAACCCAAACCCCCCTCCCCAAGGTCTGCAGCAACACTGCCCATCCTCTCACCGGGCGCGTTCACGAATGCACGACCGAAAACGCTGTTAGAAAAAGTCTCGAGCACGTTGTTCAGTCTTGTGACCCAACACTTGAATAAATGTAGCAGCCTGACAAAAAAAAGACCTACAACGCTGTCTTTATTTAATTATTTATTCCAGCTATCCTTCCTGTCTAGATCAGCATCATTTATTACAAACGTAAGTGAAACTTGTAAATGCATTTCACCGTAACCTTGACAAAAACTGTTGACGCTCAAAAAAATCTGGCTATCAAAGTTAAGAGGTTAACACTCTCTGGGATGTGTGTGTTTCTGCTTGCTTTCAGCCTACGATAACACGATTAGCCCAAAGGCTTAGCCATCACTTTTTTTTTGCCCTCCCCTCTCTGACCTCTTAAAACAGCAAAGCATGGACTGGATGTTGAGATCGTTGTTGGGGCTAAACGGGATCATGGGCAGGGCTGAGGATGCTGAGATCTGGATCAAACTGTAGGATTAGAGATTAGACCTGTAGTTTGCATTACTTCATGTCAGGATAAGGGAGGGTCTTGGGGCCTCTTTTGTGTTTCATTGGTGAAAGTCCAAATTTCAAAAGGATATCTGCTCTACGGCTGCTGTCAGGCTCTTAAAGGCTGAGGCTGCTATTTTTAGTTGAAACTGGTGAGTCAGAGTGTCTTTCCAATTTTCATTCAAATCCGCTAGTAGAGCTGGAACAAGGTTATGTTAGCAACCTTTGCTGCTCTGCCACCCATTCATAAATCGCTCTATGTATGTTAATATGATACAATAGTCCATACATAACACAGCTTTAGTTCAGTATAATACATGTGCCTGCATGTGCAACTGTGTGCTCAGGGAAATGTGCAATACAGCATACAGACATTTTTTTTTTTTTTTTTTTTTTTACTGTATTTGATTTTTATTGTTTTTATTTTTTCTATTACTCTTATTTGATTGACATCAATTTACCAGTGGGACAAGAGATGGAAATTAACCACCTGGCTATAATCTCTTATCCATGTAAATGTTCATTAATATATGTTGTCCCATTTTTTTTTTAAGTAAGTAAATCATTAAATCATTTACTGTCACCTATTGTTTCTATGTATTTTGGGATATTTTTAAAGTCGAGGAAATTTTCCAAAACTATTATAAGTCGACCCCCACTTTTTAAGAATATGATTTTGGAAAAATAAAAATACATTGAAAAAGAATAAACTGTATTCTCTTAAAAGCTGAGACTATGACTCGGTGAATAAGCAACAACCCTGTAGCCCAAAAATGTTCAAAAACTGCATTAATGATGTCAACTGCGTAACCATCAAGTCAAGTTTTATTCAATTTCAAGACAACAATTCAGTCTGTAAAAAAAAAAAAAATAATAATTCTAGACTGCAACAAAACGGTAGTGCAATGCATCACTGATAAAACATCAGTGCAATTAACAGTTTGCTGTATTGTGATTGCTTATTAAAAAATAAATTAAATAAAATAGCTCTAAACTGTAAACTAACGCAAACTAAACTAACCTGGCTGGCTTCATCTGTAAATCATTTGATCAGGGTAGACTACAGTCCATCACAGAGGTCTTCTGCCTCGCTGGGCTCACTGTCGCTCTTATCACTCCCGTCCTCGTCTCGTTGTTCCGAAGGCCCCGCCTCCTCCCACAGAACATCATCCTCGCTGCCATCCATTGCGTTGGAAGCACATATCACTGTAAGACAGTAGCTTTTCTCTAAAGTCAGATGGCAAGCGCTGGGCAAGGCTTGTCCTGCGTCGCAACGCTAATCCATTTCGCTGCATCATTCTCTTACACCAGCCGAGACTCGCTTAGAACCCGGTGGGAGGGATGTTGAGTTTGTTAGCTATTTCCTTAGCCTTTAGCGGAATCACAGCTCTGGTGATGGGCATTCCGTCGTTTCGTTTTTTCAGTAATGTATTCACACACCCGCCTATCGATCTCTTTGAAGCGGCCTCTCTTGGGACCGCGGAAACCTTTTCTCATGGTGTTGGAACTCTTAAGGCGTTCTTTTTGTGCTCGCCATTTTCAAACATGGCACTCTGTCACACCATATTTCTTGGCCGCTTGGTAGTCGTTTGTTAACTCTGCTGCGTTGATTACCATCAGTTTATAGTTGGCATCATAACTTCGCCTCTGTCGTTTGGTTACTTGTCCAGCTTTCGAGCCCCTTAGTGCGAGATGGTCGCGTCGATCCTCCATTTTGGATCAGATTTACTGTTTATTTAGGAGTGGGCTCCATCTAGCGGCGCGGATGTGTAACGACAATAGAAAAGTCTAGTCCTCGATTATAATACGAACCCCCCCTTCTGAGAATATGGTTTCTAGAATAAAATCCTGACTGATGCGCCTCGCAGTCCGGATCTGGACCAGGGTCTGGACTTTGGGAAGTCCAGCTTTAGACAGCCGATCAACGTTTACTGAAGAGACATGCCATTCTTCCCTTTATCATGTTTATATTCCAGCTATATGTTTTTGGATTTCCTGTCAAAGTCATCTAGTGATGGAAAAGTTATTTGAAATGAGTGAATACCATGAACCTTAAAGAGTCTTAGGGCTCTGCTAGGACAGATCTGTGTGCCTTTGGGTCTGAATCTACATGAATTTTCTCATAATATGCTTCGTTCAAGCACCTTGATCCCTTCTGTCTGGAAGGCTTTGTTTTTACATCCTGAATATTCCAGTCTGTTCTGACTGGTTTGCTGATTTGAAAACAAAACATGAGGCAGTTGTTCGTTGTTTTTTTTGGGAGTGCGCCAAACAAGTAAAATATTTAGTGCTAGTGTTGACGAGTCAAGGGACGAGCCTTGATGGTGTTCCAGGAAGTTCCTTACCAGTGTTTTCTGTGGGAATGAATAAGTCCCTCTAGTGGGGCCTCTGAGGCATTACAAGTGCTGACCGCGAGGACATGTGACATTGTTCTACTTCAAGTATTTATAGAAAAAAAAAGGGTATTTTGCCACTATATGATCATAGCCTCAGTCCTCTGTCACAGGCATATCTGCACTGAGTAATTCATCCACCAGTCAAATTTAATGAGTGCACACTTGTTCGGTTGCAGTTCATACAGTCCTGCTGCCTGACATCAGCAAGTACAAACCTTCAGGTTAAAGGGAGCCACAGACTGAGCCGCACTTTATAACCTGCATACCTGTTGACTATGGGAGAGGACGATTGCTTCATAGAGCTGCTGCGTCATAATTTACGTCTCTGTTCGCAGGTTGAGTTGTGCACAATGGACAGCTCTAAATAAAAGTGAGAGGGAGATGAAAAAGTGTGACCCAGAGCTGGAGGGCTCAGCTGACAGTGGAGGTCACACTTTCATGTCATTCATGTGACATGTCCTTTTTTTTTTTTTTTTTCCTTTTTGTCCTAAAGGTAAATAAATCCATGGCTCTGATGGAGATATTTAATTGTCAATATTAACTAGACAGCTAATATTGTGGTTATTGTAGTCATGAAAATGACTGTATATTGCATGATATAATAAAGGTAAATAACAAATGCATTAAGGTTTTCAGAGCCGTGCATTATCGTTGCAGTATCCCACTTATGCAGGCAAATTGAATTAATTGATAAAACGAATGATTTCGAGAGAAACTTTGGCAAATTAAAAGAGGAAGAAGGAGAAAAGACTGATGACTGATGAAGAAGAGGAACAACTGGATGGATTGTGTTTTACAGGAATAGATGGATTCTGTTGGTTAATGACTTTTGGACCCTTGGTCTCAAATTTTTCTGCCACCCCTCGCTGTAATCTATTTTTATTCTCTTTCTCAGAGCAGAAAGGTAATGATTCTTTTCTTCTGGGGACAACAGCTCTTCCATTTTTCATCTTTCCATTCATGTCTTCAATCTCTATTTTCTTCTGTGTTGGTCGTTTCGTAACATTTGGCAGCATGGGCGGGGACGGGCAGCAGGTTTGTCTTCCTTTGGTCTTTTACAGGACGAGGATATTTTTGGAGCATGTTTCAGGGGTAGATGGAGCTGAGTTTAATTTGTGCTTTGTTGCTCATCATCTTTGTCACAGAGAACTGCAACACAGGGATCCCTTATTTTTTGTGGTTAATGGGGACTGGCGACCCCCCGCGAAAATCAAAATCCACAACAGGAACCCTTCTCTTAACAACCAGTTTCCTTCATGAATGTCACCTGTGACTTGCCAGCCCCCTACTAATGGTGAGACAGAAGTGGAATCTACTGAAATATATTCTCAGCAGGTAGTTCAATGTAAAGTGTTGGCACTAGAGCGGGTGAAGTGAATAAGATTTTCTGCCTCTTTAACTGTCCGTAGCAGCTTCCAGCATGCACACATTTGTTTTAGAGGAGAGGCTTTGTTTGTTTTAACATGACTTGTCTCTTTTGTGCTCTCTGTAATCCTGTGAAAAGACAAACCCCCACCATTCAGCGTTGAGGCTCTGCTGCTCATGTTGCACAGAAGCTTCCCAGATGTTTGCCATCTGCAGCTTCAGCTGCTCAAGTCTCCAACTAAATCCTCATCACCTCCAGCTTCATCAGTCTTTGCTCTCCCGGCATGGCAGACCTGAACTGAAACCTGTCAAGGATCCTTTTATAGTCCTCCCATCTGGACGTTGTTCTGCTGATAAAAATCTGAAGAAAAAAATGTCTTAAGAGATATTGTTGTGGAAAAAAAATAAGATCTGATCTCGATGAGAAAATGAAATTAGAATTTGTTAAAGAGAAAAGAAACGAAACTTATGTGCACATAAGGAGAGAAGACTGAATGATGACTCTGTCTTTACAGAGAGGAGGATTTCCTTTTATACCAAGACAAAGAGATGTTGATTCCTCTACAGGTTTTTACATACAGAGCAGATCAGAGGAGGTGGTGGGGAAGGCAAACGGACATTTGTCTTAAATGAGACTGATAATTGAATTTAGGGACGTTATACAGTCCTTGATCAAGAGATTAGTTACTTGGTGATAATTGAATTTAGGAATGTTTATTCAGAGTCACAACTGACCGCCTGCTTGTGTTTCCTTGATCAATGTCCTCTCTTGCCTTTTGTCCTTTGGTCTGTTGATTATGATGTGTATTGATCTTAAGAAAGACAAAACACCTTTAAATATATTATTAAAGACAAATAAAATGAACAAAATTACAAGATGAATAAACCAAATAAAAATTTCCTCCACAATACTAATGTGGTGTTCATTGTTATCTTTGACTGAGTTTTCTTAATATTTATAGTGAAGCATCAATGAGGCCAGTAAATCTGGGCCATTACCCAGTTATTATTCTGCTCATTAATCATTTCATCAGTTTTAATATTTTACCAATGTGAAATGTTCAAATTTCATCAATGTCCAACTAATACTTTGTGGGTTTTTTTTCCTCCCTTAAAATGTTTGAGTTAATTTAATCCCCAACTTTACAGAACAGATTTTTCAGCTCTGCTGCTCAAATAAAAGTTTTATTTTGGGTTTGATTGGCAGTTTTCCTTTACATTAAACAGAACAGCAACTTTGGTCAGAAAAAAAGATCCAGATATTTCCAAAGCCACAGCTTGTCAATATTTAGTCACATTGTCTTTCCTCTTTAAATTAAATTGGTCTAGATGTAAACTTTCTTGCCGTAAGTATTTCTGTCACTCTTTCACCATCTGTGTCTGTGTCACATGATATGGACACATGCAACATCAGCAGGAGGGAAGGAAGACCGTTGGCGGGACAGTGGACAGAAGCATGGTGTCCTGTAATCCCAGCGTTGCTGTCCAGCCTTCAGGGGACTGAAATGTTTCTGTCCACTGTCCTGGCAGTGGACAGTGGACAGAAGCATGGTGTCCTGTAATCCCAGTGTTGCAGTCCAGCCTTCAGGGGACTGAAATGTTTCTGTCCACTGTCCTGGCAGTGGACAGTGGACAGAAGCATGGTGTCCTGTAATCCCAGTGTTGCAGTCCAGCCTTCAGGGGACTGAAATGTTTCTGTCCACTGTCCTGGCAGTGGACAGTGGACAGAAGCATGGTGTCCTGTAATCCCAGTGTTGCAGTCCAGCCTTCAGGGGACTGAAATGTTTCTGTCCACTGTCCTGGCAGTGGACAGTGGACAGAAGCATGGTGTCCTGTAATCCCAGTGTTGCTGTCCAGCCTTCATGGGACTGAAATGTTTCTGTCCACTGTCCTGGCAGTGGACAGTGGACAGAAGCATGGTGTCCTGTAATCCCAGCGTTGCTGTCCAGCCTTCAGGGGACTGAAATGGGACATGAATAGGAAGCAGGAAGGACATGTAACAGCAGCTGGACCTTCATTTATTACATGGGTTCAACCTTTTTATGGATGTTTTCTGTAAGTCTTGATGTCATGTGCTGCTTTTGCCTTCATTTCTAACGATTATAACTTTTTAAACTTCAGTTTAGTTCATTTGTGTTGCAGCAGTTAACAAACGTCATCTCAGCACACAGAACTCAAACGAGTTCAATACACTTGAGACGATCCAGTCCTTTCCAACTGAGTCCAGATTTGAAATTCATATAATTCTAATTAATAGAAGAAAAAAAAAGTAGTCCAGGTAACTAAATGACTTCACAGTTTATTTCTGAAGAGCTCAAGCCCAAAGACAACAGTCTGAGTTTAGTAGCAGGAAATGAGTAGTCTTTCTGTCATTCAGACATGTCTGTAGTCTCAATAGTTTACTGGGTTTTATTTGGCTTTATAGATTTTCTTCTTCTTTCTCTTTATTTTCTTTATTTTATTCAGAAATTATTGTTTTTTGTTTTGTTCTCTGGTATCAGTTTGTCATATCCTGGGGGGGAGGGGAGAATTTAAATATAATTCAGAGTTAAAACTGACTGTATTTATATTAGGGTTGGATTGTTTACCTCAAATCAGTATGGGAAGTTTGGGACTGTGTTGTGGTGGAGTAGCACTCAAACATCCTGGTAAAGTCATGGAGATACGTTGGTGAAACTGTGTACTGAGTCTTTTCCTCTGATCTGCTTGCTCCATGCTCATGAGCTACAGACGGCCTTTACTGTGTTAAAGTGGTGCTGGATTTGTTGTTTGGTTTGGTAATGACTGCTCTGAAATGATGTGATGTGTATCTGTGTGTCTTACCTCCTGCTATGAGGCTAATCGCTGTAGATGAGCACAACTCCTGATGTTTTATCAATGCTGATAATCTCGACCATCTGTCTACTAAATAAGTGATCCCACTGTCGGACATAGATCTAATATCTTCTTTTTTTTAAGTCCTTTTTTTCCTGAGTCAGAGGCTAACACATGCTGTCATTTCATGCTATTAAAATGAACATTGTGCTGATTGACAGACTTTTTTAATTAACTGAGACGACCTTCTGTTTTTAATGTATTCTTATGGTATACATTATACATATGACACACAACTGAAGACAAAGATCTTCCAGAGTCTGTCTTTCATCTTCTGTTCTGTATTTCTTCTAGGTAGTATAAAAGGAGCAACAATCGTGGATGCTCTGGACAGCCTCTATATCATGGAGATGTTTCAAGAGTTTGATGAAGCTACTGAATGGGTTGAGAAGAACCTTGACTTTAATGTGGTAAGAATTCATGTTTCTGTCTGTGATAGTTAAGTTCTAACATTTAGCCGAACGTCATGACTCCATGAGCTGCGATTCAGGTAATAAAGACTTGAACTTTGGGATTAGCGACGGTGAGTAGCTTGACAGACGAGCGTGCTCGCACTTAGTTTTAACAAAAGCAGGTTTCAATCCTGGAAAAAAACTGCAGTACAGGATTAAACATTTTCACCTTGACAAAGAAATGCTGAAAATTCAAAGGCTCTTATCAAGGACACGTGCTTTTACATAAGACTGATAAAGCGGCGGTGGGGTTTACTGTCAGCTAATGAAAGAGAAAAATGCACAAAGAAGCCACACAATTCTGCTTTATAGATGAATAAATAAAAATATACTAATCTTATTAACCAAAACCTTTAATGGCTTTAATCCAGCTGTCTCTGGAAAACACTGTTTTTTATGCACATGACATAGTGTATTTAATCATTTGAAAAAAATTCATCAACTTTGTTCAGCTCTTGAGAAGATCCAGTTCAGTTTAGATGACGTTAATGTAACACAGAGGCACACCTGGAAACAGCGGGGAAGCCTTAATCTTCCATATTTTCCTCCTTTCACAACGGTAAACGGGGAAAATGCAGAATAATTCCTCTGATCAAGACATATTATCATGAGCATGATGAGCAGAAAATTGCAGGGTCTTTAATAGTCTTGGTGGTTAATGTATTCTTAATAACTGCAACTGATGTAATGTCATAAACAATCATCTGGACTTGAAAGGCTCTGCTAGTAATGGATCAGAAACCACTTTACACTTTATCAGAGCTCTTCAAATAGTCTTCTAGGGTACTGGAAAACAAATAACTAAAGTTGATTTAGTCTACTTGATATATAAGTGAATAATATTTTCTATTTCTGTGTCGATACATTAAACCATTATCTCCATGATATTAAAGTCCTGTTGGATCCAGTGAGTCTGTTTCTGGTTACTTGTTATGTTGATAGATTACACGTTCTCAGATTGCTCTGTTAAACCGGGAGGAATCTGAGTTTGTTTCATAGCTTGGTTTCTTGCTTCATTCATCTATTTTTTCTAATTGTATGTACATGTTACACTCATGGTTTCTCACATTAATGCTAATGTCTGCAGGCGTGTAGTTGAAGTAGAAACGTTAGACCTCTGAATGGTTGAACAGCACTTTCAAGGCAGAGCTTCCTGTATAATGGCGCATTCAAAAATAAATTCAAAGACGAAGAACTAATTAACCAATCACATTTTTTTGTGACCATGAGCATGTGCTCATGAAGATACGTCTCTGTACAACACTAATACCCTTTTCCTTCTGTCCATCCTTAATGGGCAGCCATCCTCATTAGGATATTCACGTTAAGACCTCCTCATTCAGATGTCACTTAGTTGTACGGATTTTGAAATGGAAAACATTTATTGGCCAAATAAAATATCAACATCAAGTATTAGAGCCTATAATGGCTCTAAATCTGCTTTTACCCTCTAGCCAGGTGTCCTACTCTGTGGATATTTAGTCTCTCAGCTCATGTGTTTGTGGAGTCATGCCACACTCTGATTTTCAGTAGCATTGTTTAGCGCATAATCCTCCCTAATTTGCAGTATTTACCAGATGTTGCCCTGCCACTCAAAGAGCATTGTATCTGCAGGAAGCCAACTGTTCCCTGATCTCTGCTGCTCATTTGCTGCAGGAGTAAAATGTTCAGATGTTAAGCTCACTCACACACACTTTGTGGATATTCTGGCAGGTGTAAGCGAGGTTTTTTTTTTTTTTTGTTGTTTTTGTTTTTATTTTAGTTGAGGGGGGCTTTGGAAAGCTTTTAAAGAATCATCAGAAGGAGTTTAAATAATTTGAATAGTAATAATAATTGTTTTACAAATGCAGCCTTTGCCCTACTTCCTGTTAAAGGGATGTTTGAATCTTTTGAAGTGAGATTGTGTGAAGTACTTCTGAGTCGTCGGTGGTCACGGTGCTGTCCGCTGGCTAAAACTCTAATGTGGAGACGTTCTGTTACTCAGAATGAGGGCCATATACACACGTGGACAAAATTGTTGGTACCCCTCAGTTAAAGAAGGAAAAACCCACAATTCTCACTGAAATCACTTGAAACTTACAAAAGTAACAATAAATAAAAATTTATTGAAAATCAAATAATCAAAATCAGCCATCACTTTTGAATTGTTGATTAACATAATTATTTAAAAAAACAAACTAATGAAATAGGGCTGGACAAAAATGATGGTACCTCTATAAAATATTGAAAACTATTTGACCAGAGTGAAATGATTAACTCAGGTGTGTCCTTTAATTGACATCACAGGTGTTTCCAAACTCATAATCAGTCAGTCTGCATATTTAAAGGCAGACAAGTAGTCCCTCTGTTGTTTGGTGAAAAGGTGTGTACCACACTGAACATGGACAACAGAAAGCGAAGGAGAGAATTGTCCCAGGACATCCGAAAAAAAAATTATAGACAAACATCTTAAAGGTAAAGGCTATAAGACCATCTCTAAACAGCTTGAAGTTCCTGTGACAGCAGTGGCTCATATTATTCAGAAGTTCAAGACCCACAGTAGCCAACCTCCCTGGACGTGGCCGCAAGAGGAAAATTGATGACAAATTGAAGAGACGGATCGTTCGAATTGTATCCAAAGAGCCCAGAACAACCTCCAAAGAAATTAAAGGTGAACTCCAAGGCCAAGGTACATCAGTGTCAGATCGCACCATTCGCACCAAGTCCACTTTGTTTGAGCTAAAGTGGACTTCATGGGAGACGACACCACTGCTGAAAAAATCATAAAAAAGCGAGACTGGAATTTGCAAAAATGCATGTTGACAAGCCACAAAGCTTCTGGGAGAATGTCCTTTGGACAGATGAGACCAAACTGGAGCTTTTTGGTAAGGCACATCAACTCTATGTTCATAGACTCAAAAACCAAGCATACGAAGAAAAGAACACTGTCCCTACGGTGAAACATGGAGGAGGCTCAGTAATGTTTTGGGGCTGCTTTGCTGCATCTGGCACAGTGTGTCTTGAATGTGTGCAAGGTAAAATGAAATCTGAAGACTATCAAGGCATTCTGGAGAGAAATGTGCTGCCTAGTGTCAGAAAGCTTGGTCTCAGTCGCAGGTCATGGGTCTTCCAACAGGACAACGATCCAAAACACACAGCCAAAAACACCCAAGAATGGCTGAGAGAAAAGCGTTGGACTATTCTAAAGTGGCCTTCCATGAGCCCAGATCTGAATCCCATTGAACATCTGTGGAAGGAGCTGAAACATGCCATTTGGAGAAGACACCCATCAAACCTGAGACAACTGGAGCAGTTTGCTCATGAGGAGTGGGCCAAAATACCTGTTGACAGCTGCAGAACGCTCATTGACAAATACAGAAATCGTTTAATTGCAGTGATTGCCTCAAAAGGTTGAGCAACAAAATATTAAGTTATGGGTACCATCATTTTTGTCCAGCCCTATTTCATTAGTTTGTTTTTTTAAATAATTATGTTAATCAACAATTCAAAAGTGATGGCTGATTTTGATTATTTGATTTTCAATAAATTTTTATTTATTGTTACTTTTGTAAGTTTCAAGTGATTTCAGTGAGAATTGTGGGTTTTTCCTTCTTTAACTGAGGGGTACCAACAATTTTGTCCACGTGTGTATGGATGAGACAATGCAAACCTCATAAACATTAAAGCAGCTTTAGGGAACGCTTGGATTACTTACTACTAAGGGTGACGTCATCCCGATAACTCCAATATCACAACAAATAGCCCCGATAACATATATATTTCTGTCAACACAGCAGTGTCTCGCTCCCTCTGAGCCTTGAATGACCGGCAGTGAATGTTATGTTTAAGTGACGTCAGCATAATCAGAAAAACGAATACTCAATAAGGAAAATCAAGAATACCCCCTCATGCCAGAAAACAACTCGTTAACTCGGTCATAATTTTGGTAGTTGCTGACTTGAATTGATATTTGCAGTATTCTCCCACATGTTACACATAAAAAAAAAAAAAAATAGAAAAAGGCTGAAAGAACAACTAGCAAACGAGGGAATGTAGGAATTTACGTTACACCTTGAATGCAGCCTGGAGCACAGCGCTGATCACAACAAACATGGCGGCGTGGAACTTCGTTAAAGTTTCAGAAGAAGATAGTTTGGTGGTTATTTTGACGAATCCTCTGAGTGAATTCTACGAGGAGGGAAGCACAAGCTTTAATACGTAAAACCTGATCAGCCACCTACAACATAACAATCGCTTCCATGGAGTTTTGAAATCGCGCTAATGTGTGCTAACCGAAGCTAATGCTAACGTGCGCAAGCCAGCAGCAGTCTCTCCTCTCCCTCATTCCTCTCATCTAAAGCTTCCATGAGATTAAAAAATAAAAACTACTGAACCTCATTTACTTTAATTAAAGGTATTAATTTAAATGGAACCACAAGCCAAAATCCTTTAAATGTTAATTTTTTTCAGTTAGTAATTCTGATGCATGTATTTCCATCAGTTCAAGGAGCCTTTATTTTTTATATCAGTCAGTAATGAACCTTATTTAAGTTAATGTGAGATATCAAATAGGTTTGTTTGATAGCTTTAAGAAAATGTTTGAGAGGCTTGCCAATAGTTTTTCATTGGAAAAAATAAATATCTGTTCGTTTAAAAAGTCAAAACTATTTTTGATTTTGTTCATAGTATTGATGTAATGATCTTAGGTATATGTGTGTGTTATCGGTTATCAGTATCGGCCTTTAGGAGCTGAAAGTTTTTGGTTATTGGTTTTAAAAAACAGTTATCATGCATCCCTACTTACTACTGCCAGGTAGTTACTCACTTTGTCATTAGACTTTGTCTTTACTTTATAATATCTATGTTACACACAGTCCATACAGCGAAACTACACTGCGAATCAGACTGTGTTAATGCAGCCAACACAAAAGAAAAGTTGATTCATGTTGTAATATAGGCAGTGCAGCCAGGAGTGTAATCAGCTAAAATGACTCCAGTGTTTCTCCAACCATCATTTTAGGAGCCCCCCCCCCTCCCCTAGAAGGTCAAGTTGATTTCATTTATTTTATTTTCCATGTAGAGCAAGATCACAGCAGAAGTCATTTAAGGTTGCCTTTAGTCTAGTCTCAGGTCTATACTGTGTTCTTTCATTAAACTCGATAGACTTCTGCTTTTTATCTAATTTGCATAACAACATGTAATTTCTGTGTCTACATGGTTGCACATTTACAGTTCACCTTTGTTCTGCGTGCTGGCAGAGACCTGCCTGACATGCACGCACCAGGCTTTCAGCCAGCAAGCTACCTAGCTGCCATTTTAAACCCCTAGTTTAAAAAATACACAGTTTATTTATACACGTTGTATACAATGAGAATATCATTTATAGCGATACAGTTTTTATTGCATTACAGTTCCGCTCTACTTGTGGCTACTGATCCTGTCCCACCCACCGCTGCAACAACAGTGACGTGCGGCTACCGCTAAGCTACCTGCGAGACACTCGCCCATAAAATGGAGAACAGTGCCATAAAGGAGCAATACAAAGCCTTTGTTAAACTCTGCGCTGCTCCACTGGAGCCCTCAGAGCCTCACTGAGCGCCTCCATCCATGGCTGCTGTGGCCGACGACTGAAAAAGTTAAAAGTGGTGTTTTATGTGCAAATGGTCTCTTTAGATTTAAAGCTAAGGATTTTTGATAAACTGTAACTAAAGCATCTAGGGCTGAAGTAGGCCAACTCCCTTATCCACACTCATAGAATGACTCTTGTCCAATCAGATGATGTGTTTCTAACTGTCATATTTGGCTTTGATAGACAATCTATCAAACAATCAATCAAAAATCAAATTGGGATACTTATAAAATAGACAAGCCAGCAGTGGGAATTTATCAAATGTGTTGTCTATATGTTATATTGTTGTATATAAAGACTTAATCTACTAATATAATAATAAAATACTGTATTATTAACACTAGACTAATATATAAAATGATGATAATATAATCTATAAAGTTTTTGATCTTTGTCTTTGATCTCCCCAGCGCTGTTAACCTCAGGGAAACTAGGTCATTGAAGAAACTTTGGTAATGACTGTAACTGCAACATACTATTTCTCTTTAGGGATGAATAAAGTGGAGCTGAATTATCAGCTTCTAGTCTGGGTCGGTGTTTTGTTGTTGCTTGTGGTGGAATACAAGACTTAGATTGTTACAGATGACTGCGATTTGATTTCTCTGACCCAAAAAACAGCTCTTTGACATTTGCTTAAAAGAAAAGCGTTTGTCGTGACACTCCTGAAAGTCCCCTGTCAAAATGCTGCGGAGAAAAAAAAAATCAAACAGATTGAAAATGTGTTCATGTATTCAAGATAAAACATGACAAAACAATACATTGTGCTCTCAACATTTCATAATGACAGTGATTTTATCCAGCAAACCACACAGTTCCTTATTTCCCCCAGAGATGATTAGATGGGCTTTGATCTGAAGAGTTTCAGGTGGAACATTATCTCACTCACTTCATCTTGCTGCTTTCCTTAATTAGTTCTCAGCTTGAAAAAGCCAGTGCTTAGTCAGTTTCCTCTGCGGTTTGAAATGGCTAAAATGTTGCAACATCAGGCGACTTGACTTCTTCCCTGCCAGTCTCTTCAAGAGCCAGATACCATCACACAGCTGATGACTCACAGAGCCACAGCCCAGTAGTTTAGCGCACGAGATACCACAAAACCACAGATCTAAGTGTTTGTTTCAGAATATTGGTAAGAACGGCCCTGTGATGGACTGGTGACCTGTCCAGGAAGTACCAGGGTGTACCCCGAAGTAGGATTACACAGGGACGGATGGATGGATGGATGGATGAGTGGATGGATGGATGGGTGGATATGGGTTAGAATATGTTGTTTGAAAAAGGTAAAATCAAAGTCAAATATTAACTCATTCACGGTTGTGTTGTTGGTATAAAACAACAATTAGTTAAAATTACAGAAGACTCATTAGGCAGCCAGAAGAAGAAAAAAAAAGTCATTTACCATTACATCTGCCTGAGTGTGTACTGGAAATAATTCAGTTTTAATAAGGACGAATTAGCCTCACAATCCACCTGTTCAGTCACTTAGATCTGAGGGAAATGACAGGAGCCGTTTTGTCAGGCACATAATTTGGTTTTCCACATTTTCTTCTCAGAGCTGTGGTTGACAGCAGTGATGTATGAGAGCTGTCAGTCACGTACAACAAATCTGACGTGGAAATCTTTTCAGAAATATTTGGTGTGTGAGACAGATTAAGTTTTATTGTTTTGCTCTGAAAACAACATGACAACGTTTCTATTGTCTTTTTGAGTTATATATTAAGTCTAGAAATAGATGCATGTTTGGTTGGGGTGCACGATAACTATCGGGCCGATAACTATCGGGCCGATAACAGGAAATTATGACGTCATAAGTCCGATATCACGACAAATAGCCCCAATAACATATATTTCTGTCAACACGGCAGTGCCTCGCTCCCTCTGAGCCTTGAATGACCGACAGTAAATGTTATGTTCAAGTGACGTCGGCATAATCAGAAAAACGATTACTCAATAAGGAAAATCAAGAATACTCCTTCATGCCAGAAAACAACTCGTTAACTCGGTCATAATTTTGGTAGTTGCTGACTTGAATTGATATCCGCAGTATTCTCCCACATGTTACACATAAAAAAAGAAAAAAATAGAAAAGGCTGAAACAACGACTAGCAAACGAGGGAACGTCGGAATTTACGTTACACCTTGAATGCAGCCTGCAGCACAGCGCTGATCACAACAAACATGGCAGCGCTGAACTACGTTAAAGTTTCAGAAGAAGATAGTTTGGTGGTTATTTGTGACGAATCTTCCAAGCGAATTCTACGAGGAGGGAAGCACAAGCTTTAATACGTAAAACCTGATCAGCCACCTACAACATAACAATCGCTTCCATGGAGTTTTGAAATCGCGCTAACGGAAGCTAACGTGCACAATGCAGCAGGAGTCTCTCCTCCCCTCCCTCTCCTCTCCTCTTCTCTCGCTCATTCCTCTCATCTAAAGCTTCCATGAGATTAAAAAAATAAAATACTACTGAACCTCATTTACTATAATTAAAGGTATTAATTTAAATGGAACCACAAGCCAAAATCCTTTAAATGTTAATCTTTTTCAGTTTGTAATTTTGATGCATGTATTTCCATCAGTTCAAGGAGCCTTTATTTTTTTTATATCTTATTTAACCTTATTTAACTTTATGTGAGATATCAAATAGGCTTGTTTGATAGCTTTACGAAAATGTTGGAGAGGTCTTGACAATAGTTTTTCATTGGAAAAAATAAATATCTGTTCATTTAAAGAGTCAAAACTATTTTTGGTTTTGTTCATATTATTGATGTAATGATCCTAGGTATATGAAAATGAAATGAAAGGAAAAATACTTTATTTTATCCCATAAAGGGAAATTCAATGTAGTAAGGGCTCTTTTTTTTTTTCAGCAATAATAATAATAATAATAATAATAATAATAACAAGTGTTAAGTCTTGTTGTGGAGGCTGATGGCTGCTGGCAGGAATGATCTTCTGTATCTTTCCGTCTTGCAACGGACCTGAAGAAGCCTCTCACTGAACACACTCTGTTGTTTGATCACTGTGTCGTGGAGAGGGTGTGAAGAGTCCTTCATCATCTTCATCAGCTTGTGCAGCATTCTTTTTTGTACAATCAGTTCCACCAGCGGCTCCAGAGTTACACACCCAGCACAGATCCAGCTTTCCTGATCAGTTTGTTGATTCTCTTCAGGTCTCTGGTTCTGGTGCTGCTGCCCCAGCAGATGGCTGCAAAGCTGATTGCACTTTCAACAACAGACCTATAGAAGATGTGCAACATCTTGGTGCAGACATTAAAAGATCTCAACTTTCTTAAAAAGTAGAGTCTGCTCTGACCTTTCTTGTAGATGTATTCTGTGTTGCATTTCCACTCCAGTCTGTTGTCAAGCTGAACTCCAAGGTACTTGTATTCCTCCACCACCTCCACCTCCTTTCCCAGGATGGAAACACTGCTGTGTTGATTCTTGCTCCTCCTGAAGTCGACAATCATCTCCTTAGTTTTGCTGGTATTTAATACGAGATGATTGTTACTACACACACCATTTCACAAACTGACAGATCAGTTCTTTGTACTCTGCTTCTTGTCCGTTGCTGATACACCCAACAACTGCAGAGTCATCAGAGTATTTCTGCAGATGACAGGACTCAGAGTTGGACTGGAAGTCAGAGGTGTAGAGCGTGAAGAGAAATGGTGAGAGAACAGTTCCTTGTGGTGCTCCAATGCTGCTGACCTCCATCTCAGACACACAACCTTTCAGTTCTCACAAACTGTGGTCTGTTTGTGAGGTAGTCATAAATCCAGGAGGTTGTGGAGGAATCCACCTGGAACTGATGGAGCTTCTCACATAACAACGCAGGCTGAATTGTATTAAAAGCACTTGAGAAATCAAAGAACATGACCCTCAAAGTGCTGCCTGATTGGTCCAGATGAAAGTGGGCTCTGTGAAGCAGGTAGATGATGGCGTCTTCAACCCCAAGCCCATTACGATATGCAAACTGTAATGGGTCCTGAAAGGTGCTGACCTGCTTGTTGAGGTGGACCAGTAAGAGTCTCTCCAGGACTTTCATGATGTGAGATGTCAGGGCAAACTGGTCTGTAGTCATTAGGTTCAGCTGGTTGTGGTTTTTTAGGCACTGGAACAAGGTAGGATGTTTTCCACAGCACAGGAACTGTTCTCTGTCTCAAACTGGTGTTGAAGAGGTGCTGGAGAATCGGACATAGTTGCAATGAGCAGGTCTTGAGAACTCTGGGACAGACACCGTCTAGGCCTGCAGCCTTGTTCTGGTTCAGTTTCTCAAGTTGTTTTTTTGACCTGATTGCAGGAGACAGAGTGGAGGGGAGTGGAGGGGGGGGGGGGGGGGGGCAGAGGAGGTCTCTGAGGTAGAGAAAGATGATGCGGGTTTCTGGTCCATGACTGAGCTGCAGGGTGACAGAGTGGAGGTGTGACAGGAAAGCTGTGGGCTCACCAAGGCGGTGTGTTATACGTGTGTGTTATCGGTACCGGTTATCGGCCGTTAGGAGCTGAAAGTTATCGGTTATCGCTATCGGTTTAAAAAAAAAGTTATCGTGCATCCCTAATGTTTGGTGGTATTTAGTATCTGAGGATTTTGATTGGAGGTTCAAAAAAAAGAGAGAATGCTGATTTTCTTTATAACTAGGGATGCACATGGTTAACCGTTTAACCGTTAACCGATAACAGTAGCTCTAACCGATTAATACTAACGTCAATTTTTGTTTTTAAGCTACGTAATTCAATCAACTCATGGGGGCGTGTCGACAGGTGCAACACATGCCATCACGTGCATCCCATCACAGCCCACTTTACAGCGAAGATGAAGAGAGCAAAAAGGAGTTCTGTGCAGTGTTGTACCTGAACGCGTTCATTGAACGAAAGTTCACGAACTAGTTCATATTTTTCGTGAACGTGAACTGAGCACGTTTACTTTCCCCTTCACGAGCGTGAACAAGTTCATTTGGGCAGTTGTGAACGACGCTCTTTCAAAGTTCACGCACGGTCAAAACCGTTCCAGGTTTCCAGAGAACCCCAATTAAAATACACCACAAACGAGCCTGATATGTATCTGAGGAAATCAATCAAACATGGCAACTCGGGCTGTCACTTCTGTCGATTACAAAAAATTAACTATTTAGTTCATTTTTTTCATGGTGAACTGAACTAGTTCATTTTAATTTCTGTGAACTATGAACTTAACTAGTTCGTGTAGAAAGTGAACTTGCCCAATTTCGACCGGAAAGGGGAGGAGGTCATTTGAAAATTATGTGGTACAGCACTGAAATACTCCAGCAGTACGAGGACAATGCAGTACCACTGAAGAAACAAGCATCCAGCATCAGACCATGGAGGACCATCGCAGCGAACTTTGCCCTCCATGATGGCCGGGAGAAAGTGTGATGCGTGGCAGTCTGAGAAGATAACGGAAAAAATCTGTTCAATGGTGGAAAAAGACATTTTTCCCATCAGTGTGGTCAGTGGTGAAGGGTTCCAGGAGCTAATGGGCTATATCGAGCCTAATTACCAAATTCCATCAAGACTGACCATTACCTGACGATTACAGGCTCGTTTTGAGGAGAGGAAAAAGGAACTGAAAACGTGACTTGCAAGTGCTAAGTTCGTGGCTGTTACAACGGACTGCTGGACCGCGCTCACAACAGAGAGCTACGTGACAATTACATGTCACTATATCGATGACTGCTGGAAAGCTAATTCTGCCGTCCTGTTAACGCGGAGCATGCTGGGTAGACACACAGTAAATAAGTGTCCGCAAGCGTCCATGACAACGCACGCAACATCGTTGCAGCCAACTCTCCCGGGCGGGTCAGGTGGATCAAATGGTGGGACGTTTGTGTGTCGTAATAGCGGTATTTCAGGACGGTGATGTGTCTAAATGGTGGTATGTCGGAATGGCAGCATGAAAGGGCATTTAAATCTTATCGGTTAACGGTTATTAATCGTTAAAGGGCGTCGGTTAACGGTTATAAAAAAAAATCCAAAATGTGCATCCCTATTTATAACCCTAACTCTCTATAATGGACCACATGTTGTTAACAGTCTGAAGTAATATCAACAATGTTGCTAGCTACACTGCCAGGTATTTTACACCTGTATTTCTAACTAAGCACGCTGAAAAACGACTTAGTTTACCCCAACTGATGCACAGAGTTGCTTCCTGCTCCTTAAAGAACCATATCAGAAGGTAAATCCTGTTGTTACTCTGTTTCAGAAGGGTCTAATTATTGATCTGTATCAATCAGAATAAAGGGGAAAAAAATTCATTTAACAGCGAATATAGCTTGTAATCAAAGCTGAGGATGGTCAAAAAAAATATGAGTCTTTGTATCAGTCTGAGCAGCTCATTTTTCAACCTGCTCCTGCGTTGGAGCCAGAAATAAAAAAGCACTTCCGTAATCAGATGTAACGGAAGCTAAATATGATGAACTGTAAATATGAAATGAAATGAAATGAAATGAAAAATACTTTATTTATCCCATAAAGGGAAATTCAATAAATAAATAATATAGATGTTAAATGTCCCACTGCTAATTATCCTTAGTCCTCCCTGAGGCCAGTGACAGCCCAGGAAGATTTCAATGTTGATTTTAATGCTTTTATCATTTACTACTAGTGGGAGGAGACATTTATATTCATGAGATCCTACCTGTTTATTTATTCATACTTTTTTTTCTTTTGTTTCTGCCACAGAATGCAGAAGTGTCGGTGTTTGAAGTGAACATTAGGTTTGTCGGGGGTCTACTGTCTGCCTACTACCTATCTGGAAAAGAGGTAAGAAGCCTCCTGTACTCTTTTCTCATGTTTCTTTTATTTCCTAAGATTTGAAGCAAAAAGCTCACTGCGTGTACATTGATGGACTGGACAGATGGTACACAGCACTGGATGAAAAGTGAAGACAGAGTGAATTTGTGTGTTCAATATGGTGGAACCTTAATAAACGGTACAGATAACTGGGTTCAATATTCAGGTTGACTTTTTTTTTTCTTCTGTTTTTTTTTTTTTTAATGTAAGTACTCTTCCATCTGCTTTGATTGACAAGCTCGTCTTTATTAGATCTTGTGAACCTCTTTTCTTTTTCTTAAACATTTACACCCCAACCCCCCCCCCCACACACACACACACACACACACACACACACACGCGCACACACACCCACACCCCACACACACACACACACACCCCCCCCCCAAAAAAAAAAAAAAAAAAAAGCAAGAAACAAAAAAAAATCATGTTAACATGGACATTGCAATTCCATGAAAAGGAACTTTATACTGTTTTGGCCCAAATATAGGACGACTGATTGTAAGATGACCCCTATTTTTCAAATATTATTTTGAGAAAATCAAAATATGATGAAGGTTATTCACCTTATACACCTTTTTATTGTACAATTATTATAGAAAAAACTCACAGAGAGATAACATTCTGCTGTATTATTAAACATTAACCATACTTAAGGTAAGGTACATGTCAGGTTTCCATGTTGTTTATTATCAAGGTACAGTACTATTTAAAGGTGGGGTAGGTGTTGTTTTTTTTGCAACACTTTTTACAATATTGTCTGAAAACCTTTTCACATTCCCATTACACCCACTGAAATAAAATGTTTCCAAAAAAAACTAAACGTTTTGGTCCAGTCTAGAGGGTATAATCAGAGAAAAACTCTGACCAATCAAAATAGTGATCATCACTATTTTGATTGGCTGCATAATACGTCCATCAAATATCAATGCACTCCCACCCACCCCTCCCTCCCTCCCTGTGGTTCATGTAGTGGTGAATCGTGTGAAGGCGTGGTTTCGAGGGGTGGGCTGAAGAGGAGGAGGCGGAGCTTTTGGGAGGAGGGAGGGAGTGTATATTTTCAAAATCTCACTTGAGTTGGATTGCTGGAACCGTTTTTTTCAAAGAACACCTACCCCACCTTTAATAAACTGTTTTCTCTTAAATTCTGAGACCATGACTCAGCGAATAAGCAACAACCATGTAGTTCAGTAACGGCATTAATGATTTTAATAACTGTATAACCATCAAAGTCCAGTTATATTCGGTTCAATTCGGTCTGTAAAAAAACAAAATTCCCCTTTGTTGGAGTCGGTCACGTTGTTCCTCCACTTTTCATCGGCTCCTGCTGCATGCGTTCACTGCGATGCTCCATTTTTACTGCTTACTTCGGTACGGCGCCATCTAGCGACGCAGATGTGTAACGACAATGGAAAAGTCTTAACCTCGATTATAAGACAACCCCCAATTTTTGAGAATATGATTTTTAGAAAAAATATCGTCCTATATTCAATACAGTATTTTATAACTTTATTATAATGTTATTTTCCCCAGTGCACTGTTGCCTTTGGGAATGGGTCAATATTTGGCAGCAAACCAAGATTAGCTTTGTGCTAGTAGCCTGTATATACACCTTTTCGACTTAAAAATTGTGGACCCCCTAGTGGCCCAAACATAACTGGAGTGTGCGGTGCTCCACCAACTAACCCAAACACAGCAGCGTGGAGCATCTGTTACGGATAATGCAGACATGTCTTGGATTGATGATGTTAGGCAGTGGCCTCCAGTTACAGATGAAGGTAGTTTATCGCTGTTTTTAATGATTGGTTATGGAAATAACATTAACTATTCCCATAACCAAACACTAAAAACTGTGGGAATATGTGAAAAATGCAACGCTGGCTATAACTAACGTCAACAAGCCATAAAGATTATGCTACTGTAACGTTAACGCTAGCGGTAAATTAGGCTATGTGGTAATGTTATATTTAATTTATTTTATCATTCTCCTACTTCATTCATTGTTTTATAGGCTTGTGCTAGTGCCGAGGGCTACAGTAGCCTCATACTGCTGTTCTTTCGGCCAGAATCGTCCAGGACTCTCAGGCTATAAGTAGTACTCATTCAAATAGTATTCATTTGGAACAAAGTCCTTTCTGTTGATATTTTTCACCCACGCCTTCCTAACTTCTTGGTTGTTGGTGCGCCCAGGAAATCGGTGCAAACTGTATGGCTGCAAACAAGGCAGTCTTCGTGCAGTAAAGGCTTGTGTATTTCACATACTTTCTTCTTCCATTGTTGAATTTTCACGCCATTGTTGGCACAGTTTATGACGAACATGTATTCCCACTCGACCGACTCGACATTATAAAAGTATATATTTGTAGAAAGAGAAAAACACTGGTTAAGTCTGCGAGCCGGTGAAAAGTGCTGCTCTGTAGCACAACCCCGCAATGGCAGACGGGGTACTTCCGGGGGGCTGGCCCGAAAAGGTCTATAAACCAGAGCCTGTGCAGAATAAAAGGTATCACAGCCATACATGCTTATAAATAACATTGGTGTTATCCAGCAGAGACAGAAGTGGTTGACGACTAGTCTGTTTGTTTTGGGGTTTTTGTTTGCTTGTTCCAATTGCTGAATGTGAGGTGTGAAATGGAGAAAATGAGAATTTGTAATTCCCTTTGGCTTTTCCTTTGCTATCGCTTCTTCTGTTGACAGCAGTTATAACCGGTTTCTTGACATAACCCGCCTCTGTGACCGCCTTAAACTGTCGTGGTGCTTGACCTTTGCCTTTTCTTTTAACATTCCATCACCACATTATCAAAGAAACAATTAGATAATTGATTTTTGATGAACTGGAAGTGAGATGGTGCAGGTGGACGTCACAGCATTTCCAAGTTAGGTAAATGTTTCAACATTTTAACTCAGAAAGGCTTGAAAAAAATCACTTCTTTTGTCAGTTGCTTGTGCGATTTAAAAACGTAGAATAACACCAACAGAGAATTTTGCAAAACTACAAAATCATAAGTAATTTATTATTATTTCACGTTGAATCACAGGTTTTAAACAATATAGTTTCCCCACATTATTTTATGAATTTACACACTTCTTTAATTAAAAAAAGAATCAGTGTTCTTTAAAAGAAAATAAAGCCAACTGTGACATATCTGTAAAACATTTTCTTTTTGTCAGACAGCAGTCAAAAATCCACACACCTAATTACTTAAAATCTGAATCTGAGACATATTAACTATTTACTGTAATTACATTTGAAGTTACCCTCATGTGGAGATCTTTATAAAGGATTATTTGCTCCATTATCGTCAGCCGCGGGCAAAGACTGGTTCATTTATCTCTATGGGAGGGAGAGGAGAAAAAAGATATGAGTGTGTAGCAATTTAAAACCTGCTTTATTGTTCATCTGAAAAAAAAAAAGGGGTTAAATGTCAACTGTGATCTTTCTGCAGTTATCTTTATTGGCAGTCATAATTATATATAAAAAAAAACCCTGTCACATGGAAAATGGTATCTTTAAGGTCATCCATGCTAGTTATACTCTCAAATGGAGGAAAACTGGCTACTCGTCATCTTTCAGGAGTCACTTTTAACTCAATTTCTTTGTGACACGATCCCATCATTTCTCATCCCTCCAGCCCCCCTGTAATGGACTTGAGAGGCCTCTCTCCTTCAGCTGCAGGCTGGGGTCCTCTGAAGGATAGATGGGGTAGATAAATGGCTCAGGGGTGACCTTGGGGGGCTGTTGATGATGGTGTGGCACTGAATGAACATTGACATGGGGCTGAAAGACTACTGGGTGTCACTGAGGGGACTGAAAGTGTATCAATGTTAGCTCGTCTCTGTAAAAGATTATTGGAAATGTAAAAAGAACTGAGATTGAACTGACGGAGCCCTGAAAAGAGGTACATTTATTAACACATATTAACACTTTAATCTACTGTTTCATCTTAAATCAGTATGAGGTTAAAACCACAGGGAAAGTCATCGTGATGATTTTTCTGTTTGCGTGTTACCTTTTGAAATACATTATATAAACGGTAAATGATACGCACAAAACGGTATTGTACAAACAGTACAGAACATCTTTGATCAATATGTGACCTTTATTTTCTGTGTTTAAATAATGGTCTTCAAACTGACTTGTCATTACATAACACATGTTACACGTGCTGGACTTGACTCCGTGACAAGTTCATGATGCAGACTGATACTTTAACAAGAACAGATCACTTCTGGGATGTTGTGTATCTTCCTTTTCTGAGTTTCTATCATTATACATTACTCAGTTCAGGGTTTTATTGTTAAACATCCAGAGAGAGAGAGAGAGAGAGAGAGCCTGCTGAATGGAGAAAACAAAGCTGTAGATTAACTGTGACCTTTGAAAACATTCAGTCTCTTGACATTGTCTGGTTTTTGTTGCATCGCTCTCTGAATTAAAATAAATTTATTATAAATAACAGACTTGGTCAACATTAGACCCATTCAACATATTCAATGAGATTTAATAAAGCTACTGCCATTTGTCTTGTTTTATCAGATTCCATGAATTGAACTAATCAATCATATTTGTGGCGCTCCTCGCCAGAGGACGGGATTTCTGGGAACCCGTGGAGCGTGAAGGCAGGAAGATTGCGCTGGGACACGAGACTGTGGCTGTTATTCAAGCTTCAGCCTTTGCATCAAGTCCCTTGTAGATGTCTCGTATCTGGCTCCAAGAGTCTGAGAGGAATTTCTTACCCAACAAATAATCTAACATGCAGGTCCATGTGTCAAAAATCTTTTTTTCTGATGTTCTCAGTGGCAGCCAATTTAAGTTTCAGCGGAGAAACTAAAGGGCCTGTAGCGTCTGATGAAACATGTTGTACTTCTTGAAGTTCAAATAATTCAAAATTTTTTTTGAATTGTTATTGGAAAAAAAAACCAGGAAATTCTACTCAGATCATTTAATAATAATGATGACAGTAATAATGAACAATTTATTGTTATTAGTAGGGGTGAGTATTGGCAAGGACCTCGCATTAACGATATGTATTGTGATACTTGGGTCTCGATAGGATATTATCACAATATCACAATATATTGCGATATTCTACCCAGTTAATATCAAAATTAAAAGTAGAGATGAAAAATCAAGTTGGTGTATATGTTCATCAGATGATATTGATCATTCAGAGGACAAAATGAGTCAAAACTATTTGCTTTAAAACAACCTATTTATTGTTTATTATTAGTGTTTTTGCACATTTAAGTGAATGAATGAATTTTCCTAAAAAAAATCGATATTAGGAGTTGAAAAATCGATATTGTATCAGGCAGCCGAAAATCACGATATATCGCAAAATCGATTTTTTTTCACACCCCTAGTTATTAGTAGTAGTAATAACAGCATCATCATCTGTGGAACAGGTATATTACACAAGTGTCTCTCTCTCTCTCTCTCTCTCTCTCTCTCTCTCTCTCTCTCTCTCTCTCTCTCTCTCTCTCTCTCTAGTCTAGTCTGGTATGGAAAGAAAATGTTTCTTTGATAAGATTTGATCAGTAAAAGTACAGCTGCTACTGGCTGTATGCACCCTACTGGCAGGCTCTTAACATCCAGATCACGGCATGGACCCTCATCCACTAAAGAAAGGAAGAAGGGAAGAATGGTATCGTATGCAGAAATGAGCTAAACAGGTGTCCAGTACTTCTGCTAGTCAAAGCTAAGCGCTTCAAGCAGGGAAAGTTCCAGAAAGAACAGTTTACAATGACTGTGACGGCTAGTAAAACTAGGAGGAAGAGAAAAATGGAGAAGGAAGTAGTGTATGAAGGAGGATATTTGGATTTTGATGGAATAAAACAATAAATTGATGAGAAGAATTTGAAAAACAATGTACAAAAAATAGAAAAGAAGAAAACATAACATTTGAGAAGTTCTACGTCTCACTTTCAGTCTAAATACAACAAACAAAAATCAGACAATAAAGAGCCGAGGCGTGCTGTTGATCATGTAACCTGGCTGTGGAACTCAGATTTTTTTTTTATTATTCTGCAGTATTCACAATAAATGATTCTCCTTATTCCACTACTAATATAATGAACAAAAGTAATGACTGTGATGAAAATCCCCGTCTCCTTAGCTTGTATGCCAGAGCGATCTGGAGACGGTGCGAATCAGTTTCCCATCATCTCTTAGAACAACTCAGATTAAAGCATAAATACTGTCAGAGCAAAACTAAGCAGAAGTTTGATTTTCAGGTGTCTTACTAAACTTTAAAGGCAAAAAATGCCAAAGAAAAGTTGCAGTTTGACTACAGTGGCAGTAAGTGGAAGTTCAAAGAAAAAAAAGTGGTGTGATGTTTGAAAGGAAAGAAAATGATGCCTTTGCAAATAACAGGTGTCAAAACATTTCTCGGCGACTGTCAGTCACATGATGCACGTCTCTGCCCCCAAGAGGCCAGTCACCTGTCGAAACAGGAAACGTACACATCAATCATGCTGTTCTAGTAACAGCAGATATTTTGGGACTGATTACCCTTTGACGGTGGAAAGGCAAGAAAGAGAGGTGACGTCGTCCAGTTAATGGGGGCAACCCGACCACTGTGGAGTATCAATTGTAAGGATGTGTGTCCGTGCAGACATGTGTCCTAGTATCCAAATGGTGCTGCCACCCATTGGATACAATTTTTTTTAGAGATGCACAATAACTGTTTTTTAAAACCGATACTGATAACCGATAACTTTCAGCTCCTAAAGGCCGATACCGATAACCGATAACACACACATATACCTAAGATCATTACATCAATACTATGAACAAAACCAAAAATAGTTTTGACTTTTTAAATGAACAGATATTTATTTTTTCCATTGAAAAACTATTGGCAAGCCTCTCAAACATTTTCTTAAAGCTATCAAACAAACCTATTTGATATCTCACATTAACTTAAATAAGGTTCATTACTGACTGATATAAAAAATAAAGGCTCCTTGAACTGATGGAAATACATGCATCAGAATTACTAACTGAAAAAGATTAACATTTAAAGGATTTTGGCTTGTGGTTCCATTTAAATAATACCTTTAATTTCATGAGTAAATGAGGTTCAGTAGTTTTTATTTATTTTTTAATCTCATGGAAGCTTTAGATGAGAGGAATGAGGGAGAGGAGAGACTCCTACTGGATTGTGCACGTTAGCATTAGCTTCCGTTAGCTTACGTTAGCGCGATTCCAAAACACCATGGAACCGACTGTTATGTTGTAGGTGGCCGATCGGGTTTTACGCTTGTGCTTCCCTCCTCGTAGAATTCGCTTGGAGGATTCGTCACAAATAACCACCAAACTATCTTCTTCTGAAACTTTAACGAAGTTCTACACCGCCATGTTTGTTGTGATCAGCGCTGTGCTGCAGGCTGCATTCAAGGTGTAACGTAAAGTCCGACGTTTCCTCATTTGATGGTTGTTCATTCAGCCTTTTCTATTTTTTCTTTTTTTATGTGTAACATGTGGGAGAATACTGCGAATATCAATTCAAGTCAGCAACTACCAAAATTATGACCGAGTTAACGAGTTGTTTTCTGGCATGAGGGGGTATTCTTGATTTTCCTTATTGAGTATTCGTTTTTCTGATTATGCTGACGTCGCTTGAACATAACATTCACTGCCGTTCATTCAAAACTCAGAGGGAGCGAGGCACTGTCGTGTTGACAGGAATATATGTTATCAGGGGCTATTTGTCGTGATATCGGACTTATCGGAATGACATCATAATTTCCTGTTATCGGCCCGATAGTTATCAGCCTGATAGTTATCGTGCACCTCTACAATTTTCACAATACCTGGGTTTCTCTTATGGGGCCGATACAGAAAGGACACAGGTTTGGTACATTGAGAACCCGCTGAACTGGGTAAGCTACCCTTACCCAGTAAGCTACAGCGGTTCCCATTTTACCACAGCGTTGCAGATACCTACCTCCTTACCTCAGTTGGTCGCAGCTGCTTATATAACTATTGTCAATAATTGTACATGTGGGGTTGTAGTGTGGAGCCTTTACTGTCCAGTTAATGAAAAGGACATATCAGCCACTATCTTCATCTTCAAAGTGTGTGAGCCGTTGAATGTACAAAGGGGTCAACCAGGCACTTTTCTCGACCTTTGTGTTCAAGAGGACAGTTGTCAAAGATAATAAATGCTTCTTTTCAGAGTTTTTGTATTTGCAGATAGGCGCTAGTATCATCCTATTCATTTCGAATGGAACCTTGTCTCAGAGTAAAACAGCTTTCCACAACTTTTGACAAGGTGTCAGTCAGGGACAGAGGCTGCTCTCATGGTCAGTTGTCAGGAATATTACTGAGGACTTGGCGTACCACAAATAACCCTTTACACATCTTGTTAGTTCGACTTCTTTTGAGGGAAAAATATATCAACCTTCCTTTTTTTCTTTCTAACAGATTTTAGTCCAAATTAGAAAGTAGATTTGTAACATATCAGTCAATCATGACCTCCTGTTGTTATCCTGTTAATTCAGATAATATCTGGAGCAACCACAAGCAACATAAATGACCAGGTGTGACACGGTACTATTCTTGTAATTTAGGTCACCATCTTCTTGCAGTTGTCTTTCCATCCACTGGAACCGCTTCACAAATCTTTTGACTTGAGTTGGTACAGTTTAGTTGTTCTACGGATCTCTGTGCCGTGAACAACAGAAATAAACTGAATGTTATGCCCCTCTTGTCTGGCTTTCATTCATCTCAGGTTTTATTGTTGGTGATTGATCAGAATCACCAACCAAGAAGCCCGAGACGCTGGATAATCTGGCTCAGGATAGCACAGCCTGTCACCTCCAATCCCTCTATTTATTTATTACATAACTTTCCCTAAGTACACTCTCAAATCCTAGTAACACTCCTGTCTGGAGTCAAGACAGTTTGACCAATTTCACACTCAGCCTCCATGACTAAATCATACAATCACTGATTGTTG
The DNA here is from genome assembly GCA_018398805.1 of Hirundichthys speculiger. Taxonomy (NCBI): domain Eukaryota; kingdom Metazoa; phylum Chordata; class Actinopteri; order Beloniformes; family Exocoetidae; genus Hirundichthys; species Hirundichthys speculiger. Next base: position 2,162,545 of record JAGFBZ010000234.1, read on the forward strand.
TTGTGATAGACTGAGGGGAAAGCATGTAAGGGTCCTTGAAGCTTTCTGAACCAATTTAGATTCTGTCTTAACCCTTATTTAGAGACATTAAACGATGATAGTATCATTGCCTTGTCGACTGTTAGGTCTCAAACACAGTAAGTACCAGATAATGGCTACTGCTGTTGTTTCTTAAGCCACTTCTCTTAGTTGCTAAGGTACCAACAGGACCAACTCACATGTCTGCATCTGTTTGTAATTGTTTTAAGATATTTACAGTAGTTCTCTGCAGTCTTAATTTGATACTTAGGATAGATATTGATTCATCCATACTATTGTCCATATAATAGCTAATGGCTTGGAGAATTATGTTAACAGTTATAGTATGGTTATTGTATAGTACTATGATATGATTTGAATGCTGCATTTCTCCGAAGAGGATGGAGATGCATCCTGGCAATACTATATTGAAAAAGAAAAGTATAAATAATATTTATCCAATAAATGGAGAACTAATAATTCCATGTACTTCGATTCTGATTGGTTCATTGTTAGTATATGAACTACAGAGATGACTATATAAACAGATGTAGGCAGCAACACTGAGCTGGTCAGCATGTTAGTTAACATCCCAGAGACACCTGTATAGACAGGTGGAGGTAAACAGCGGGATGGTCAGAGGGTGGACTGCAATCAAAAATCATGCATGTCAACAAGTTGATAGGAAATTGTCTTGGTTCAGCTCCCAAACATACAGTACAGCAGCAGCCAATATTCAGTCTTCATAAGAGTTTGAGGTTTACCTTTGTTATAACAGGTAAAAACAGCAATAAAATGTTAACAGTTTTCTGTTTGTTGTTCTATCATTTCATAAATACAACAAACTATAGTTTTTTTTACAGTGGATGACAAAAAAAAAGGAAATTAAACTTTAGTTGTATCTTGCATGACCTTTAGCATTAAAAACTTTAAAAACTGCCGAAGATACTAGGAATTAGCTTTTGAGTAGATTCAAATCTCTCTGAATACAGAATAACTATTTATAAAACTTCATACACTGTGTTATCTTCATTTTACAGGTCAAATAAGTTTTGTGGCTCCAGATGAATTTTATTAAGAGGAGAAGGACAAAAAAAAATGGCTCTTTTGCTAGTAAAGATTGCCGACCCCTGATCTAGACTTATTTAGATTTTTAAAAGGTGACTGGTATGAGCAGATTTAATAGACTCCCCCAGTTTGCCTAGCCTATGTTTCAGGTTTACACATAACTAAATTTTAATACTTCTGGTAGTAAATACTAGAAACAAGTTAGTTGATCTTGTAATATATTTGAGCAGCCTTTAATATTTTCTGCCCAATATCTACTGATATTGTGAGCGACACCCTGCAGTAGTGATGATTTAGCTAAACATTTCATGTCACATTATGGTTCGCCCTGCGCAGACTCCTCAGGCTTACAGCTCTCAAAGGATTTGCTAAAATTCACTTTAAAAAAGAGGTGACCCCAAAACCAAAAGGCAGGAGTCACTACTGTGAGGCAGTATGGGAAGCAAAACAGTTTCATATATTTTATATTTTATATACTTATAGACTCATAAATCGACATTTACTGTTAGCCCTGGGTTCATGAATCATAAATAATAAATAATGTTTGCTTGGGTTAGCTGTTTTGGGTTTTAAGGTTAGCCTGTGGCTAAAATACAAGTGTGAAACGTTTAAAGATGAAATTAAATATGATGCCTACTCCATGTTGTAATGTTTTTATACTTTTACTTTTACTCCCTTTTAGTACAGAATTTAACAGATTAAAATGTAGCTTATGTATTGTTGTAAATAATAGCACAGGAGGGAAAATGTTGTCCTGTGTTGAATCTTAAAACGCATCAAATTTAAATAAAGATAAACCCAAAACAAATTTTCAGACTAAGGATTATTAAAAATCAGAAATCATGCCTTACAGCACAGGAAGAGACTATTTTGACAAGAATATCATCTTATTTATTATCTTTTGAGTTATGACGAATGCGTCAGCTGGAAGCTGGGGTATAGCAACAAACCAGCTTGCTTAATTGATTAGCAAATATGTTTAATTTATTCATTCGTTTAAATTAATAGCTTTATTTATTTTTATTGATATTTTCTCCTTTTTCACCTGGACAAACAGAAGTATTTTCCAAATGGCTCTCATGCAAACACTGATTAAGACACGAGAGAAAGAATGAATGCGGTCAGTGGAGTAATGATGCCTGGAGCTGTTGTGGAGCAGAATTTAGAGCTGATAAATACAGGTGGGTTTTACCCTAGACCACAAACACCACATGCACAAAGAGGTGACACGTATTGATTGCATTGACCTCCTGAGAGTGATGTCCATAGGATGATGACACACACACAAGCACAGATCTCCATTTACTTCATGGTGCTTCAGTGTGCTCGCACCAAACTGATGGAAGAGACTAGTAAACATCTGTGGGAATATCCTTACTTTTCACTTCACATTATAGTCACTATTTTATATTTATTTTGTTCTGGGATAAACAAGGCTCTTAAACATAGATGTCTGATTTCTGTAGGGACCTGCCATTTTAAAAAATACATGTAACCATGACATCATTACAATAACTTGACATAACAGCATCCAACAAATGGACAAATCTTGTATAATTGCTATACATTAATAATTAGGTATCTGGCTCTCGTTGACATATGTACTCGCAGTCCCCTAAAAACTTTAAGTAGGTTTGAACCAGTTTATCAAAAATTAAAACATTTCACATTTTTATTCACCATGTTCAAACATTCTCTCTGGTGTTTTGCATTTCTCCCGTAGTGGTAAAACATTCATCTCAGCTGCTATGTGTAAACTTTTATGGTTATAGGATCACGACCAGTCAAGTGTGTCGGTAGATTTAACAGGATGCTGAATTCTTTCCACCAGCTAAACACAGACACCTGAAACGGTGATTAGAACAGATCAGTGGCCAAGAGTTGTGACTTCAAAAGGAGGGGGAAAAACATATGTCACAGTATGTAAATGATCATTTGTGCAACTAATTTATGTTTAGGACTGTTCTTCCAGTGTTTCTGGAAGTGTTTCTTAAGCTTAATTAACATTTGATTGGTAAGTTTCACTGAACAGGTTTCTGTTGTCCCACATTTTCTCAAAGTGTTGGCAAACATCATCTGTAGCATTTTTCAGGTTCTCGAACGGCTCAGAAATCAGCTGCCACACGTTTTCTAAACATAGTGACCTTTCATTGGGTGTGTAGAAACAAAAACCTGCTCTTTCACAGGCAGGGACTCGCTTTGACACAAAGCCTCCTACAGTATAATCCCATCACTCACATCTTGCTGCACAGGTCAGCCTGGCAACCTGCACTATTGATCATCTCACACACTCATGTGCGCGCACACACACACACACACACACACACAGGGTAATTCTGTGTGTTGGGCGGAGCCAATGGACAGGTTTTGTCTGCTACCTTCAGGAAATCCATTTCAGTCAGAGAGACAGTTGTCTTGGGGTAAAGCCCCTCACAGATCCGCACACATTCACAGATAAATGCCCCAGTAAAGGTTATTTACCAACCACAGAAAATAAATTTATCTGGAAATCTATCTTAATCACATTCTTGGACTGGTTTAATCTGTGCTGAGGAAAGCAACGAGGCCTACAGATGGTGGAGGGAGTTTTAGGACACAGACAGGCAGGTGAAGTGTCCAAAGAATAAAACACTCCCATGTTCATTTCACAAGTCACACAAGTCTTTAAACTGATTCCTGTCTTACTCTTAAGCTGAAGTCCCATAGAAGCACTGTGGTCTAGATTTGCTCCAAGTCCCACAGGCTGCGACTCAGAGCGGCTGGATTCATGAGAGATTACGAATTTACCGGAAGGTTTCAGGATCACGTGACAGTTGTGCGGGAGTCTGCTCATTAAAGGAGTACACCCAGCCACGTCTTGTTCTTTTTAGAATAATACACTTAAAAAGCATGAGTGGCGTGAAATAAAATGTGCTTCTCGACTCATAGACTGACCCTTTCCTTGTACGTGTTTCAAATCCCTTCGAAAACCCTCTGAATGTTCTCGACAGATTAGCGTTATGTTTATGTTCGAGTCGCAGGCTGCCGGTGGCGTTTTATTTTTTCATTTCACCGGATTCTGTCTGCCGTTCACATGTCTGACTTCCTGCCTTCCTCACTTCGTCCCAAGCACCAAGGTAGATTCGATGGGTATCTCTGGTTCGAGGAGACAGAACGGTCACTTCTGGGACACTACGACAGCACCACTGCAGGAAGCTGCTGGTGTGACGACTGTCATTGACGGGAACTGACACTATTCAGAGCGACATGTTTGACAGTTGTGGTGTTCTATGTTTTAAAAGAGATGAGTAAAGATTAGGGATGGGCATAATTAATCGATTAATCAATGATTGATCATTAAGAATTTGGTTGAAGAAATTAATTTTCGTCGATGAACCGAACGTTTTTTTTTTTTTTTTTTTTTAAACAATCCGAATGTAGGTTATCAGTGCACGTCCTCAAACAATGCGATTCATTTCACTGTGCCACCGATAGAAATTTGGCAGCAGGGGGCAACATTTCACCATCACCCTACCCTGGCTGGCCTCAGTTGTTACATGCGAGCTTCTGTCGTCGCCTAATCATGAAGCGGTCGCGGTGAAGTGTGGCGTGGGACCATTTTCGTTTAGAAAATGACCAAGTGTACTGCAATCACTGCAATGCAAATTACAAATACAATTAATCGACAACGACAACGATGTATCACTTGAACAACGCGCATCCAAGCCTTGTAAAGGACGGTGGAGGCGGTTCATCATCAGCCTAGCCTAGCCTAGCCTCAACTCGGTGTTAGCACGGACCAGAAGGAGCTGCAGCGCACATCGAGCACACAACAAGCGCATCTTTTTAAGAAACAAAAAGCCTGTAATACTGGCGCCTTGATATGAATTGTCCTTGTTAAGTAGTCTCCTCGATATCTCTTCTTTTATTATCGTTGTTTTTTTTAAAGAAAAGAAACAGGAAATGTCACATTATTCTCGACCACAACATCCGGTTCACTGAACACATCTGCGCATGCGGGGGCCATAGCAACCAGGCCAAAGGGGAAAACAAACGTCACACCGATATCAAGAATATTTGTGATAGTTTTCAATATAAAAATGTTAATGATTAATTGATTATTAATCATTAATTCTCCCGACGATCGACGAATAAATCTCGACCAAATGCCCATCCCTAGTAAAGATGATTACTTACATGGTTAGCCGGTAGTTGTATTTACTGTGTATTTACAGCATATGACAAGAATAGGACTCTCTTAAAGGTGCAAATATCGTAAAACAAAACACACAGCCATGCTTACTCCAGTGCATGTGTACTTTATATAAAATTAAAGGGAAGGCACTAACAAAGATAGTGTTACCATGTGCCATTGCTTTTCTATTTCAGAAAACATTCTCGTCTCTCCTCCAGAAATGGAAGTAACATTAACACCATGAAGTAAAGTGTTGAAAACACCTGCTGGATATGATCAGAAGAGACAAGACAGTCTGTTTTTGTGTTTCACACTGGAAACAAGCAATCCTGTTGAGCTTTTAGTATCCAGCTGCATTTTTAAAGGCAATGTGGAGATTTTTATGCAACTTCCAGCTGAGAGAAAAAAAAATGCTTCTACAGTATATTATTTTACAGTTCAGCTGAAAAAATACACTGAATAATGCATGCAGTCTCATCGACTATTAACAACCAGGGCTAACACTTTTACAATAATCATCTACGCCGGCACACAGACTTGCAATCTCTCTTTAAACACGTGAACCTATCATCTTTAAATTCTAAAACTAACCAACCCACCACAAAAAGAAAATGTTGTAAATGTCGAAAGCATCGGCAGATCCCAAACATATGTATTTTTCACTCTGATGGTCATTACATTTGTACCTTGTGCCAGTATTAAAATAGTCAGAGCACCTGACAGTGAACAAACTTCAGAGGATAATTCAATGAAAGGGTAACAGGATACATTGATGTGTGGCGCGAACAAAACGTGAGAGTTAAAGAAAAGGCTAGATAAAGGAATATGTATTTTAAGAAAACGAGTTAAATTCACATTAATAGTTAAATACAATGAGTAATTTTAGGAATGATACAGATGGGATTTTGTTGGGTTGCCTGTCCTGGCTGTCATTTGCCAGGATACAACCAGGACACGTCTGTTGGGAAAGCATCCTCCATTCCCAGTTAAACACGCCGACACGCAAACGCCACCAGTTCTCTCTCCCAGTGTGGTTGTCTTTGCTACTCCTGTTATATTCCATCTGATCCAGCTCCTGCAGCGTATCATCAGTGCAAACTCTTTAGTCAATGTGGCTTCAAAGACACTAACAACTGCACACAATCAGGAGAGGAACCAAGCTTTTCCTCCCATCATGCTTCAGCACACTGTAATTACAACACCACGCTGGGATTTATTTCCTCCAACTCGCCTTTTGTCCTCTCTCCACAAACACACCGAGCAGGGGCACATATTGGTTAAAGATACCGCAACAATAAGAAGTAACCAGTATTTATCTCTGCTGAATTAAGGGACGTTGTCAGGAGGGCATCATAAAATGTCTTGACAACCGTCTCCCCTTCGGCTGGAACAGAGAACAGGAACACTGAAGATGTTGATACTCACTATCTGAATGAATTTTTATCCAAAGATCTTTAATAATTGATACAGGAATGAAGAAAGCACCTCACATCTTAAGTAGTGATCGACCGATTATCGGTCGGGCCGATTATCGGGGCTGATATTTGGAAATTTGACTTATATCGGCATCGGCCTTTTTTTAATCCGACCGGCCGATATGAAGAAATCAATTTAAAACTGGGTTATTCTGGCTAAGATACCGCCGCGCCTCTCTCTCCTGCCTGCTGTCTCCTGCATTATTCACCTCGTCCTCTGATTGGTTGAGCGGCAGAGGCGGAGCCTCCGAACAAGAAGCTGTCATCACAAACACTGGAGAGTGAGAGGGAAAGTTTTCTTGTGTGAGAAGCTCCCGGACAGAAAACACATGTCAAAGGTAAATGCAGAAAGCTCTTCCGAAATTGTAATAAACATCCCAGAACTCTGCATCTCACAACTACTACTAACGTTACAGTGAGCAGCAGAATAACGTAAGAGCAGAGTAAACCTTAGCGGCAGCTCTGCTAATTCGTATTATGTCCCAACATGTCTGTGAATTATTTAAAAGAAGACTGCTGATAATATCGACATGGAAACAGTCCATGATAGAAAAGCATGTGTGCCTGTGATTAAGAGAGCGCATAAAAAACTCAGTTCACTTGTTTTAGGGAGTGCTAACGTGGAGGCTGCTTAGCTTTTGCCATAAAATTAGTTTGTTGATCTGGCTCTAAATGCTCTGCAGACTATGTATTAGCAATGGGGAAAATACATCGTACTTTCCGGACAGTAAGCCGTTACTTTTTCCCACGATTCGAACCCTACAGCTTATACAACGATGTGGCTAATGTATAGATTTCTACGGGCCAGCTTCATGCCGTCAATACGTTTATCCTCGTCAGAATGAAATTGCCGAACCGGTCACAGTGGACCAATGAAACTGTTCAATTAAATCAAACACACTCGCACTAAATTCTTCAGATCAGTCATTTTGTGTTTCATGCACACACCCTCATCATGAAAAACACATGAAGGAGTGCATATGATTTAGCTTTTAAGTTAAAGGCAATCGATCTGTCGGTCAGAGAAGTAACCAGAGCTACTGCACGTATTTATTTTGAGATCCGAATATTCAGGTGCGCTCAATAGGAAATCACGGTATGTAATGTGGAGATTAGTATGTAGTTAAAGTCACGTGAAAAACTCTACAACTCACAACTACTAATGTTGCTATGAGCTTTCTTGTCCTATGATCTGAAAATGAACGGGAAGATAAGAGTAAAATTCAGAAATGATTCATCTGAACAAAGTGGTGGAACATTTTAAATACTGTGTGAGCTCATTAAAGCCCAAAAGGCTGTTTGTGTCCTGTCAGGAGTTAATGCACTGTTTGTAGCCTTTTGTCTCATAATAAAGCAACACAGTTTTGAAAAGTCATGAACATTGTGTTGTGTCATTAACTGCACTAATAACAACACAGCCCTATTAAGCATTGTCATTAATAATGTAGCAACTATTAACTTTTTATGACCTTTGACATTATAAATGCCGAAAATGTTAGCTAATCACTGTGAATGGTTTAAATATAAGCAAATCCATGCTGCTTTTAATAACTAAACTAATACTTATATACTTATATACTTTAAAAATCTTGAAACAAGTTTTTATTTGCATTTACTAGAGATAATGCTGAACCTGAGAACTCCTGCACTTTTTGTTTTTGTTTCAAGTTAAAACAAAGTTAAATTATTTCAGTTATACTGAAATTTTATTAAATTTATTGTGAAAAAATTTAGGGAGCTATTATCTAAGTTTTTATTTAATGTTACAAGAGGTGCTGCTGAGCCTGAGAACTCCCTGTATTTTTGTTGTGTTTAAACTTAAAACAAAGACAAGTCATTGTAGTTATATTTAAATTTTACTGTATTTTCTGTAATTTCAGAGAGCTATTTATTTAACCTTTTATTCAACTTTATGAGAGATGTTTCTGAGTGTAGGAAATTCAGGCACTTCTGGAGCTATTATTTTCTATTTGTGTGATTCAATGAGCATGCTTTAGGCATTTCTGTGAAGTTTAGTGTTTGCATTATTCAATTTTTTTAGGCCAATTTTTACACTTTTACTGCAAATGAATATCGGCTCCAAATATCGGTTATCGGCCTCCTCTAACTACTAATAATCGGTATCGGTATCGGTCCTGAAAAACCCATATCGGTCGATCACTAATCTTAAGTGAGGTGACTGTTGTATTTCTATACTTGAAGTGCGACAGGATCTTTTTCAGTGGCGCTGGTCGAGCAAAGTTAACGTTATCCAGGAGCTCCACTCCTACTAGAAGTAGAGGAGGATGCTTTTCCAGCTGAGAAATAAAACGCATGTTGGAGAGGATTAAGGCAGGGTTAGCTGAAGATACTTTCTAACATTAATGCTGCCATTAATATTACATAACATAACATTAATGTAGTTAAAATAAAGGCAGCGGTCTTGTGTATATGATAAATATTGCATGAGGAATCTTTCTTCCAGTGTAATCAGCATAGAAACTTTATTTCCCAGTGATGCAACACTCGGGTCTGATGAGGGAAACCCTGCAGCTTCCTGTCTGAGTTTTTACTGTTTACCCAGGACCGTCATATTTTACATACTCTTAGGACCCTTGGTTTAATGCTCTATTTGCGGATTTCTTTTAGATAGACAAATATGGTTTAGAAAATAGTTTTAATGCAAGCTTACTTTGGAGGAGATCTAATTTGGTGTGAACTCCTCAGGGTCTTGTCACATTATAATTCAGAACATCAAAGACAGGCTCTGTGTTTCCTGGATTAAATCCCATGGCTTTTTATGCTTCATCGTCCTCTACCATTATCGTACTGGAAAAAAGTCAAGTTAGGTTCAACCTACAAGCAACCGCATTATTTATTAAGTATGTAATTACTTTAAGTGCATCATATTCCTCTTATCAGAGGTAGCCTGCCTAAAATAGATCTGTTGTTGGTAAAAGTCTGCCACAAAATAATGCTCATCCCTGCCCTGTGTCACTTATTTTTATTTTTTATTTTTTTGTCTCTCTTGTGTGTGATGGATATTTGGTGAAGAGAAAAGGAGTTTTGTTTAATTTAACTTGGTTTGGAGCACTTCTGTTGTGAGCTGTACAAGGATTTATTGCTAAATTAGTCCAAGTCATCCATGGAAAACCCTTAGCTTTGCAAGTTTGTGGAGGGGTGGTGGTTTCAGTTGAGCTGGCTGAGTGGTTACCTCCCTCTGCCTTGAAAATCATTTTAAACCAATGTAATTAAGACATTTTTCTGCAAGAACACAGGCCCATCTCACTGGTAGACAATATTTCCAGTCTGGCCAGAAGGCTTTTATATTCATTTTGAAAGAGTTCCAGCAAATGATCCTGTTAAAAAAGTCATTGACCCAAACAGTTCCACTTTTCTCCAGCGCACACACACACACAAAAAAGCATCTCAGCATAATTACAGCTCCAGAAAGCGTGATGTACCTAAATGTGGTAGAAGAATGAAGCATATAAGCCTTCGCTTTGCTCAGCGGCATGAAAAGAGCAGAAGCTTCCTTGGGCAAAGTTTCGTTGCTGCAGACGCACTCATCACGCTTCATCTCAGAGTCGGGCCCAGAGCAGTTATCTTAGCATGCCAGCAGCAAAAAAATGAGTTTGAGTTCTTTATATGCCCCAGTTAATGTCAACAAATCCCACCGGAGGACCGAAACAAAAGGAGACGGCTCACAACAGTGTTGAAAGTTCCTCAGAGATGCTCCAGAGATGTCCAACAGCTATTTAAACATGTATTCATTAGCTGCAGGAGACGGACTTCTGTATTTAGATCAGATTAGATCAAATCAGATTAGATTAGATCTACTTTATTCCATGAAGCTGGAAGTCTGGGGGCCTGTTTTGGCACTTTTTTAAGAGTAACTGTTAACAAGTAACAATAATGAAACTTTGAATGAAAGGACTTGGATGCTTCTCTCAGTTGACTTCACCTGGTAACTTTTCTCCAGTAAAAAGGTCCTGGAACCACCGTGAAAGAAATACAGCAAACCTGCAGGCTTTGAGACTGCCACATTTAATATTTATCATTATTATTACTGTTATTATCATCAGTAGTAGTAACACGCCATGATCAACCACTCAGTGTCTGACAATAAGATGTGGATCTTGGTTTGAAAAAAGGCAGAGAAAATAATTCAGAATGAAATGAAATTCTGATGTTAAAAAAAATCCAGTGAATTTCCTGTATTACTCTGTTTGTAGACAAACATTTGTTGGAAAATGACTGCTCACCTTTTATGAAACACTCAGAATCAACACATGCAGTGACACGTGTCAACTATGGAAGAAAAAACAGTAAAACACTTTCAAAATTATCCATCAGTTGTGATTTTTTTGAGTGAGTTTTTTAAAGTAGTCTGTGATTTAAAAAGTGAAGCGTAGAAGAATGTGAAGTCAGATAGCCTCTTCATATGCTTGTTTGATAGAGAATTTGATCTGTCCAGTCATCCTGGGATTATTATTTTTGTGTTATCTTCATATCATAATGCATGAAAAAGAAAAAAATCTTCTACCAAGTCTTGCTTCTGTCCTGGATGAAGTTTTCTGTTAAGCACGGTCTTACTGAGAAATGCAAAGGCTTCATTAAAAATGACGCCAGGATGGGAGCGCATGTTGAAACGTGCACTGATGACGTGGCACACCGCCACCTCCATCCCATCAGAAAGGCAGGCTTTTGACCCGAGTGCTGATAACAAGTTTGATCTTCCCTCCCCTCTTTGATCCAGAGAACATGATAAATATGGTTTCCAACACAGCTGAACATTTCAGGACAGTTTTTCACTTTTCCTTGGTCCATTTTAAATGAGCTCTGGCCATGAGATCTACCTCACATGACTGAGCTTTAACCTGTATCTGCGGATGGCTTGACAAACTGCTCTTAAGGGCCGTGTATACTCTCACGTCAATGTGTCGCCGTCAGCTTGTCGCAGAGATGTCGCAGACACTTTTGATTTATACTCGCGTGGTCTCCGCTATGTTATTCCAAGCCACAACGCCAGAGGGATGATCAGTTTGAAAAAGTCCTGCCGTACTTTTTGGGGGCTTAATTCATTATGCTTCTTAAGGGCTGTGTATACTCTCGCAGCAATGTGTCGCAGTTATCTTGTCGCCGGTATGCCGCAGTTATTTTGGATTTATGCCCAAACGCGGTCTCCACTGTGTTATTCCAACGCCACAACGCGAGAGCGACAATCACAAACTAGCTAAACTTACTAAACTTATCTCTTGCGTTTTTCCACTTCCTCACCGTCTCGGCCGTATCCAGACCCACATTCATCGCTATCTCCCTCCATGAATTACTAGAATATGTGCTGTCTTTGTGGTGTGGAGAACCAGAATCGTACAGATGTGGGTACTTCCTCATTTCTTCAATGATGCGCTCTTTTCTATGCGGATGTAGAATTGACCAATCAAAGGCCTCCTTTCGCTCCTCTCTCCTCCCCCTCTCTGCGTAGTGTCTGCGTCAAGTTACTTTTTTGGAGAGGTGCACGGGAGTCTCTGCGTAGGGTGGGGGGGCACCTCTGCGTTGTCTGCATAGGTGACGCAGACGACCTGACATTCAAGTATTATTCAGGCTTTAGAAAGCGATTTTTCTGAAGGTCTTCTTGAACCCCTGCAGTGATGTGTATTACAGGAACAGGTTTTTTTTAATAGGGATGCACGATAACTTTTTTTTTTTATACTGATAACCAATAACTTTCAGCTCCTAAAGGCCGATACTGATACCGATAACACACACGTAAACCTAAGATCATTACATCAATACTATGAACAAAATCAAAAATAGTTTGGACTCTTTAAATGAACAGATATTTTTTTTTCCAATGAAAAACTATTGTCAAGCCTCTCAAACATTTTCATAAAGCTATCAAACAAACCTATTTGATATCTCACATTCAACTTAAATAAGGTTCATTACTGACTGATAAAAAAAAATAAAGGCTCCTTGAACTGATATAAATACATGCATCAGAATTACTAACTGAAAAATTCATTCCAAAATGACAATGAAAAATAATGCACAGGTCATAATGTACTGACACAAGTTAGACTTGTTCTGTGTAAATAAACTAAAACAAGTGCACTCATAGTAGCAAAGAAATTACTTTAAAGGATTTTGGCTTGTGGTTCCATTCAAATGAATGCCTTTAATTAAAGTAAATGAGGTTTAGAAGGTTTTGGTTTTTTTTTTTAATCTCACGATTGCTTTAGATGAGAGAGATGATGGAGGGGGGGAGCGGAGGGGTTGACTTGCTACTGGCTTGCTCATGTTAGCTCATGTTAGCTCACGTTAGCGTGATTTCAAAACTCCATGTAAGCGATGGTTATGTTTCAGGTGGCTGATCGGGTTTGACGTATTAAAGCTTGTGTTATTTTTCCCTCCTTCGCTTGGAGCATTTGTCACAAATAACCAGCGAACTATCTTCCTCTGAAACTTTACGCAGTTCTACACCATCGCCGCCATGTTTGTTGGTTTTTATCAGCGCACTGTTCCACAATGCTGCATTCAAGGTGTAACGTAAATTCCTCCGTTCCCTCGTTTGCTAGTCGTTCTTTCAGCCTTTTCTATTTTTTTCTTTTTTTATGTGTAACATGTGGGAGAATACTGCGAATATCAATTCAAGTCAGCAACTACTAAAATAATGACCGAGTTAACGAGTTGTTTTCTGGCTTGAGGGAGTATTCTTGATTTTCCTTATTGAGTAATGGTTTTTCTGATTATGCCGACATCACTTGAACATAACATTCACTGCCAGGTTATTCAAGGCTCAGAGGCAGCGAGGTACTGCCGTGTTGACAGAAATATATATGTTATCGGGGCTATTCGTCGTGATATCGGACTTATCGGGATGACGTCATAATTTCCTGTTATCGGCCCGATAGTTATCGTGCACCCCTAGTAGACGGTATGTATTTGCAGGCAGTTTTTCATAGATTAGTGAAGCTCGTTGCTCTGGGCAGACTCTGGAAAATGCTCTTTTTATACCCAGTCGTGTCACTGACCTGTTGCCAGTTAACCTAATTAGGTGCAAGATTCTCCCCTTGTTTTGGAGTTGAGGTTGTACTGTTGTCTAGTGCAGACATATTTACTGGGCATCCTCACTTTGTCTGAAAATATTTATTTTATTTTATTTTTTTCCTGGGCCAGTCAGCCTTAGTGAAAGTGCAGCTACCCTGCAGCTGTGGGCTCAGTCTGGACCTGAACTGAGCTGGATCTCGGTCCTCTCTGGTCCTCACAGTTCAATCACATCACCACCTCCAAGGCTTTGTTCCACGTCTCTGACTACGTCTGAATCTCTGTACATCTGTTTATATGCAGCAGCTCAGCTCCCTCAGATGTTTTTCTTTTCTTTTTTTTGTGCTTTTAAGAACTAACACAGCAGACCTGTCTTTCTATTGTGTCTTTGAAAAGAAAGGAGAAGTTACTGTGTGTGTCAGTATGTGTGTCTTTGTGCTGTGAAGATCTGGAGACTTGTTTTTTATTTTTTATCCCCCCCCCCCCCCTCTCTCTCTCTCTCTCTCTCTCTCTCTCTCTCTCTCTCTCTCTCTCTCTTCCGGACAACAGTTTGACAGGTAGCTTTGTTTAACACTTGTGCAACACATCGCCTAAAACAACTTTGTTCTCTGCTCAGCTTGTCTGTCTGCCTCTTTTCCTAACAGCTTTTGTTTTTTTGTTGTTTTTCACAGCAACAGTACTCCTTTTTCTTTCTTTTTTTCTTTAAACACAGCTTACTTGACAGCCTCTCTGACATACACATGGCATTATTGGTATTTAAATGCTGTTAAAAGACCTACATTGCATTAACATTTGTTTTGTGCCTTAGCTGTGCTGACCCATCAATACATTTAATATTTGTAGTGAATCAAAGCAATCTATGTAATGGATTTACATTTGGAATTATTGCAAGTCTGGGAAGATATCACAAGATTCTGCCTACTGCTCACTTATACGGCTCCCTTCAATGTCAGCTGCTGCTAAAACACGTTGAGATTCATTTAACCTCTATTGATTTCATAGTTAGGAGCAGGGAGCTCTAATTCATCTCATGTACAGACACAACTACACACCCCTGTATCAAAAACAGTGCCACCATTTGTGCTGTTGACTTTATTGGGCAAACAAAGGTCAGGTGATCCAAGTTCAACATATTAAACATGAAGGAACAAGTTCAAGTGAAGTATGCAGTATGTGTATATAATTAGAAAAGTAAGATTAGGATGTAAAGAGGATTTAGAGTCTCAATTTTGATTTGAATGGGCTCTACATCTCCAATCTTTCACCGTACTGACTGTTATTGGTTATTAATTGACAGTATTTCATTATGTTAATCAGCTGTTAAACTGCAGTGGCCAGCAGTAGATATTGATAATCTGTCTCAAAATGACCACGCCTGATTCCTTTTGTGCCTCGGGTCAACTTTTGAAAATTGGGTCTGGATGTTGTATACGGCACTGAATAAATCCACGTTGACTTATAACATCCGTTCCCTTGTGCCTCGCGACGCTTGACCAGCGACCTCCAGGAAGCCAAATATTTAAAGGGGGTAGTGTGGAAGCCCCCCTGTAGGATGTTGAACAGTTTGTATTTGCTTTGCCAGGGGAGTCGTATCAGGCTCTTTATGGTTATTGGCCTTCTTGAACTCTTTGAGGGAATATTTGACATTTTCCTCCAGATGAAAGCCTTCCAGGGCTCCAGCCTTGTTCTCTGGCAGCGCTGACCCTCCGCTGGGAGGCTTGAGTGGCACTCCACTCTCCACTCTCCACCCTCCACTCGTTCACTCCTTCACTGGGATTTTCAGTCTCTTTTTCGTCTCTGCTTTCAGTCTGTTGTTTCAGGAAGTGTTGTGTTTTGAAATATTTATCAATGCTAACATCAGTTATTTTATTGTGAGCTGTATTTGTTACTGCTGCACCTCCTTATAAAACTACTGATGAATGAATGGACAGTTTTTTGTTGTTGTTTTTTTAATTGAACTGGATTTTCTTTGTGCTAGCCAGCTGTTTCTGGCCAAATGAAATGTCAAAGAAATCTCAGGGTTGGTTGTCAAAAATAAATGTGACATCAGAATGGTATTTATGGTACGTATATGTAGATTAATATATAGTTTTATTGATCCTTCAGCTTGATTTGTCTTGATCGTGAAAATGTTTGCATCAGTTTTGTCATTGCCTCATGTCATCATTTCCATGGCAACTGCTATATTGCCCATCAATAGTTAACTCCTGATTTATTTCATAAATGGCTACTTTAATTGATTTTTTTGTTACATTTTTATGCAGAATAGATTTAGTAATTTTGCCCAGCTGTCAAATTTCCTCCACTCTTCTCTTGTTATGCTGCTTGAATGGACTGTCACTGTCAAGTTTTCTTTTGACAACACGTCCCTTTTATTTTGGTTTATTTAGTTTTCCACCCACAGATGGAATCACGTTGTGAGCAGGGAAGCAAAAATCCAATCACAAGTGGCCACTTGGCATGCAGTTAGATTCAAATCTAATCCTGAGACATCTTCTTTAAATAGCTTCAGACTAGTCATCAGCCACCACTGCACAGGAATGTGGTTTTTTTAGTCAGAAACATTTTAAAAAAGTATCTGTGATTGTGCCATAATGTTCCCGAAATTGTCCAACTACCTGCGCTGATATAAAACATTGATGAAACGGTATACCAGTATGCACTCTGACAAAATTGATACTAAGTGTACCAGACCATTAAACTTGAACGGAGCCAATGAGCTGAACATGTTTTCCAGGAGGTTCACCTCAGGTGGAGTCACAGCGTCCTCCTCACCTGCCCTCTGACTCCATAGAGACTCCATATCCTTCCCTGATCCACAGCTTTCCTGTCACACCTCTGTAGTCTCATTTCCCACCTCAGTCATGGACATCAGCCGTCATCCCCCCCACAGGAAACACTGATAACCCTTCTGTCTGTCACCAGCAGTCAGGGGATGAGGCAGCTAGAGAGGCTGAACCGGAACCAGGCTGCAGGTCCACATGGTGAAGCCTCAGAGTCCTGAAGGCAGGTGAAGACCATTTATGTGGGAGAAACCCTAAATAAGCAAACATGCACCTTTCAGGAGCCGTTGCATTTTGCATATTGTGGGCTTGGAGTTGATGACATCATCATAAATTTGCTTCAGAGCGCCCGCTGTCATTCGAACAAAGCAGATAGCATTGTGAGAACTTTTTTTTTTTCCCCCAGTGACAAACCGTTTGTGAGACTGAAGGGTTGTGTGTCTGAGTGAATGGCCACTAAGGCAACTGTAGTATTCTACTAGTCCTGTCATGATGGGCAGGACGCTGGAGAAGTAGTGGACCACTGTAAGTGCATTTCCTCTAGCAGAGAGGCTCTGTGGTAGTTTTTCAGGGCCGGATCGTTGACACGTCTCCATTACCAGGACCAGCGCCGCTAAAAAGGCTTTCAGGAACCTCTACAGAGGCAAAAAAAAAAACGTACATGTGGTAGCATATCTTCTACAAGTCTGTGGTGGAGAGTGTTGTTTTATCTGTAGTAGGGATGCACGATAACTGTTTTTTAAAACCGATACCGATAACCGATAACACACACATATACCTAAGATCATTACATCAATACTATGAACAAAATCAAACATAGTTTTGACTTTTTAAATGAAGAGATATTTATTTTTTCCATTTAAAAACTATTGGCAAGCCTCTCAAACATTTTCTTAAAGCTATCAAACAAAGCCTATTTGATATCTCTTATCTTATATCTGACATATCTTACTGAAAAAGTATGCAGAAAGTATGCTAATGCTGTACGTCCAAGCTAATGTGTGGAATTTGATCAGAAATAATTTCACTGGTCAGCTTGAGTTGCGTGATGGAGTTGTGGTTCAATGCAATGACTGGAACATCATCCAAACCTACAGGAAATGTGTTCTGGTGGCTTCGCGCTGCTTCCAGAAGGAACCACAGACACATGAAAGAGAGCTGCACAAAGAGAATACTGATTATGTTTTTTTTTCCATCAGTTTATGCTACCCTCACAATAAACTCAAGGGGGATGTAATGAGTTTAATTATTCTGCATGAAAAGGCTGAGATGAAACAAGACAGGAGATTATGTTTGAGCTACAACATGAAAGTGTGATTGTGAAGTTATACGGTACCTCCAGGACTGAAGCGTAGCCACACTTGCATGAGGCCAGTATATTAGCTGGCACTTTGCAAGAGCATTTTTCTTTTTTTTTTTTTAAGTTTTGTTTTGGTTCAGAGGACTGCATTAGACTTGGTCCAAAACATTTGTAAGAGTTGGGAAGGCATTACTGCACAGCAAGGCCTGCTTTTCTGTAATAATAATAAAGTTGAATGAAATTTATGTACATGTTTTGTTTTTTTGTTTTTTTAAGCAAAGTCTAGATTTAGATTTCTAGATTGTTTTTTTCCGATGCCGTTCATGCTAACAGGTGACCCGTAGACCTGTAGAACATAGGGAGAGTCTTGGTGTTTCCTTGAGTGTTTCATCATGGCTGAGGGACACCACAGTCACTCCACTTCCCTCTGCCTCCAACTCTATTTTTCCATCAACTCTCATTAACATTCAGTTTTTTTCTGCAGGGTTCTTTAGTAGTTCAGAGTAAATTAGTTAAATTTTTGAAGCTCATTTTTCCACCTCTGTGACCCAGGAAGAAGTGCTGTCAGACTGACTGCATTCATCTGTACCTCATGTACCTCTGAACAGCGGTGCTTAGGATAAATTTACCCTTTTGTTTTTTTCCTCTCATCATTTAAATGTTGATGGAAGAGTGTGACTTCCATGTTAAACCATCAGTTGTTTTAATAATATTCCAAGCTGAGGCGTCCTGTTGAGAAATGTTTTACCTTGAAGATATTTGCGTTTTATTCCTTGGTGAATGCCAGCAGTGCTTTCTTCTTCTAGAAGTATCTGTGTCTGTTATGAGTCTGATCTGCTTGACAGTCTGTGCACTGTAGACATGACATGATTTTTATTTATATTTTTGTACTCTTTATGCTGTTTCTTTTTTATTCATACCAGACACACTCTGCAGTAACTGTTGAAATAGATCCATTTCCCATTTCCTCTCCTTTCATGTGTTAAAAAGAAGGAAAAAAAACACATTTGCATTATTACAATTTCATCTCCCTAAGTCGATATTAATATTTCCTCGTCACTTCTGCACGTATTTTTCCCTCCTGAAGCAATTTATTAAAGCCAGAGAGAGACAGAAGGAGATACTTTGATGAAGAGTGAAGTGGAGGACAAGAGCAACCATTCACACAACAGCAGGCTTCTTAACTGCTGAAAGCTGTCACCTCCTTGGGGTGATGTGTGTTTGTGTGTCTGTGTGTGTCATCTGTGTGTGTCTGCGTTGCCTAAGCCTGTCCAATACAGCTGTCAGGGCTGCAGCCTCCAAGCAGGCCTCCTTTAGCTGACAGTCACACACTCGCTGCCTCTTTCAAGCTTGCGCTCTTCATTGACCCTTTCTGGCATGGTTGATTAATTCATGAAGTGTAATATAACATATCCGATACCTATTAATGCCACTGAAATAGGATAGCACAATATATATGATTATAATTGCATTTAAAATGAATTAAAAGACAGACAGTGATCTCTATATGTATGGTTGTAGATGTAGTGGTACTGGATATATATATGTGTGTGTGTGTGTGTGTGTGTATATGTATATGTATATATATATATATATATATATATATATATATATATATATATATATATATATATATATGTATATATATATATATATATATCTATGTTGTGTTGTGTGTGTGTGTGGTGTATGTATGTATATATATATCTATATAATATAATAATCGAAAGATTTTCATAGTTTAACTCACGATTAATTGCTAGGGATGCACGATAACTGTTTTTTAAAACCAATAACCGATAACTTTCAGCTCCTAAAGGCCAGTACCAATAACCGATAACACAGACATATACCTAAGATCATCATCAATAATATGAACAAAATCAAAAATAGCTTTGACTTTATAAATGAATAGATATTTATTTTTTCCAGTAAAAAACTATTGGCAAGCCTCTCAAACATTTTCTTAAAGCTATCAAACAAACCTATTTGATATCTCACATTAACTTAAATAAGGTTCATTACTGACTGATAAAAAAATAAAGGCTCCTTGAACTGATGGAAATACATGCATCAAATTACTAACTGAAAAAGATTAACATTTAAAGGGTTTTGGCTTGTGGTTCCATTTAAATTAATACCTTTTAATTAAAGTAAATGAGGTTCAGTAGTTTTTATTTTTTTAATCTCATGGAAGCTTTAGATGAGAGGAATGAGGGAGAGGAGAGACTGCTGCTGGCTTGCGCGCGTTAGCATTAGCTTCTGTTAGCTCACATAAGCGCAATTTCAAAACTCCATGGAAGGTGATTGTTATGTTGTAGGTGGTTGATCAGGTTTTACGTATTAAAGCTTGTGCTTCCCTCCTCGTAGAATTCACTCAGAGGATTTGTCACAAATAACCACCAAACTCTCTTCTTCTGAAACTTTAACTGAAGTTCCACACCCGCCATGTTTGTTGTGATCAGTGCTGTGCTGCAGGCTGCATTCAAGGTGTAACGTAAATTCCGACGTTTCCTCGTTTGCTAGTCGTTCTTTCAGCCTTTTCTATTTTTTTCCTTTTTCATGTGTAACATGTGGGAAAATACTGCGAATATCAATTCAAGTCCGGAACTACCAAAATTATGACCGAGTTAACGAGTTGTTTTCTGGCATGAGGGGGTATTCTTGATTTTCCTTATTGAGTATTCGTTTTTCTGATTATGCCAACATTACTTGAACATAACATTCACTGCCGGTTATTCAAGGACTCAGAGGGAGCAAGGCACTGCTGTGTTGACAGAAATATATATGTTATCGGGGCTATTCGTCGTGATAACAGAGTTATCGGGATGAGGTCATAATTTCCTGTTATTGGCCCGATAGTTATCGTGCACCCCTATTAATTGCACAATCATTACATTTTTTTCAATGTTCTGTTTATCCATCCATCCATCCATCATCTATACCTATTTTTCCTTATACAGGGTCACAGGGATCTGCTTTATTTTTTATTTTTTAAGCCTTTAGTTTGAAAACCAGAAGTCCACCAATGCTGCCGTACTTTTTGGGGGTGTTAATCCATCAGCTTCTTAGTGTATTTTGTTGGGGCTGCTGCTTGACCGCAGTAATTTGCTGACGGTCCCTAAACTCCACGGCAGCAGCAAGGTACTCAGGACATTCAGTGCTGTTCCTTAGAGTTTTAGCCAAACTCACTGAGCTTAGAGGGTTGATGACACTAGTGAAATGTCTGGCATACTCATATCAACAAAATGATACCAACCTGGATGAAATCAGTGCCGTTTTCATGACGCTATTGAAAACGGCACTGTTTCTTTAAAAAGAAAAAAAACAAGCAAATGTCGGAGTGAAACTAACTTTGCCGCACCCTGCGGTGGTAACTGAATTAACAGTGACAGTAAATACAAATAACCTTTTTTTATCAACAGACCCATCTGGCAGCACCTTAAGGCTAAACTTGCCGTTCATAAGACCCTTTTCTGTCTCCATGTCTGTCCCACACGTTGACTGTAAATACACTTGTTGGCCGGGGGTAGGGATGGACTGAGTCTAAAAAAACGGCCCTGAACTTCCCCCCCTAAGTAGGCCCACCAATAACTGGGGGGGTGCTATATAGTGATAGATTGTCATTGTCATAACAACACCCACACATACGAACTATTTATGATTGTTTATTCAAGAACACTTATATTAAAGAACAACTAAACATCACTTGCATCTCCTAAACAAAAATGAACATAAACATTGTCTTTTATACTGCTATTTTACAGTTACTTATATGCTTGCATTTTAAACAAAAAAAAAATAAACCATACATTTATTTAAAACATTCCCTTTTCTGTTTGAAATGAAAATTTTCTGATATGTAAACGTAAATAATGCCTCATAACCAGTGACATGTGGTGAGATTCATGGCTGGTGAAGCACTGACTCCATCAGAATCAGATTTACACATTTATGAACCCATCAGAGTGGATTATTCACCATTTGGCCAGCAGTAGTTAGCAGGTTATGTTAGTGCTGGGTGGTATACCGGTTCATACTGAATACCGGTGTTTATTTTTCTTATGATATGAATTTTTCATATACCGTAATACCGGTGAGTATGTACTGTAGCGTGCACAACGTTGGGAACGCCGCGCGGCGGAACGAAAGTGCCGCAGAACATTGTTTGACAGGGGACTGTTTTGCAGTTGCACTGGAAGCACAACAACGGTGATGGCTGCAAACAGCGAAAATCCCGAAGTGGGAGCTCCAGAACGGCAACATGAGACTGAGGAACTTCTTCCTAAACGTGGAGCCGTGTCTGTCGTGTGGATGTTCTTTGGATTTAAAAAAGACGACGTCCAACAAACTACAATCATCTGCAAATGTTGCCGAACTAAAGTTGTAGCCGCGGGAGGCAACACCAGCCTGGTGTTGCCTCCCGCGGCTACAACTTTAGAACGTTGTTTACATTGTTTAGTTAATGTTGATTTTTTACAAAATATGTTTTTTCAAGTTGTTTGCAAAATTTGAAAAATAAAAGGGTTCTGTATTTTAACTGCAACTATCATCATTCTGATTCCTTCACTTAATTAGAATCATGAGTGCCACCTCTTTGTAAATAGCATCATTTTGTGAGGCCATGCAAACCTGTATTAATACTAGTGTAGATATGAATGTTTTTCTACAATATTCACTCCTTGTGACAGTAAAATAGGTCATTCTAAGCCAATTTACTGCAGCAATTCCTCTCTAAATGATTAGAAAAAGTGGTTAACACCCAGTTGTGCCTTTAAAAAAATAATACCGTGATATACCGTGAAACCGATATAATTTTGAAAAATACCGTGATATAAATTTTTGGTGATACCGCCCAGCACTAGGTTATGTTTTATATTTCATATCAACATCTTTTAAAAAGATTTTCTAGCAGCCTTTATTGGATAGAGAGAAAGTAATGGCTAAAAAGCAACACCAAAACGTATTACAACACTGGAAATTGAATCCATAAACCACTAGACTACCTAGCAAATACTGTTGTAGGACCCCAACATTATGCTGATTTTTACATTAAATTGCCCCATGCAATGCTGCTTTGATTAGTTAGGGTACCATTCAATCAATCATCCATCAAACAACATGTGTAGCCTATTCCACAGACATTGACCCACCACCCATTACAAAAGAGAAGACAAAGATAAATAGAGCCAAAACGGAAAACACTTCTCCCTCTCAAACTTTTGCTTCTCTTGAATGTAAAGAGCCTAATCTGCATGATTTATGCAGAAGTGAATATGAAATTGCAGCCGTTTGTGCTGCTTATCTATTTATAACTGGCATGCCTGGTAGTTACGTGTTCATTTTGACAGAAATAAGCCACATATTTCTCATCATCACACCACAAATCCAGAACCATCAGCTGTTTAATGCTGTAGATTTATGTATTTGTCACTTACCGGTTCCTCCTCCTCCTCCGATGAAATTCCCTTATAGCTGCTCACCTGCCCCTCATCAGCCTGTGGTTGGTCAGGTTGGATGTCCACCCTGCTCTCAGTCTTGCTTGGTGATAATACTTTAGTGCTTTGGTCAACACCATCGTCTAAGTCAGTGCTTCCCAAACTTTCTCTGCTGGGCCCCCCTTTGGTACATAAGAACATTTTTGCGCCCAACATTGTTACTGTCCGTGGCTTCATCCATCTGAAGAGAAAAGCGGCTGGCACGCACTTTGTCATGAAGCTGCTCCTCTATGTCCTTTGACATGTCATAAATGCGCCTGCCGATGGTGTTGTTGGACAGAGGAATAGCTCTTAATTTGCTGGCTGCAGAGTCATCAAGCATAGTTGATACCATTTCCATAGCAACAGGGAAGTATTAATTCCTCCGCTATTGTGTGCGGCTTTTTACACTGCGCCACTCGGTAGGCAACTTTATATGAGGCGAGTTGAGCATTTGCCGGCACGGATGCAGCTTTAGTAAAGATGGACTGTTGAGCACGGCAGTTTACGAGTTTTTGTCTGAAAAATTCAACTGGCTTGCCTTTGTGCTCTGGATGATTTGTCTCCAAGTGTCGTCTCAGCTTATTCGGCTTCAAGCTGTCGCAAGCTAGCACTTTAAGACAGACAACACACTGCGGTCTCTCCTCGTTACCCACCGTTGTACAGGTGAAGCCGAAATCAAGATATGAGTCATCATATTTCCTTGTCTTTGCCTTGGAATGTTCTTGCTTTGGAAGCACATTTGGCGATGCTTCATCCTCTGATTTGCGTTTACGTGGGAGCCCCGCGCCCCCTATCAAAAACTTCTCCATGTTACGCTTGCAGTGTGAATTACTGACTGACTGATTCATTTATCCCATCCGTGACCCACGCCCCCCCTGCAATGGCTCCGCGCCCCCCCTGGGGGGCGGGCCCCCCACTTTGGGAACCACTGGTCTAAGTCGACATCAACGTTAGTGCTGCTGCTAGCAGTTGCACTGCTGTCAAAAAGCGCTGTGAGCTTTCTATATTCTGAAGCATCAAGTGACTTGGCTTTCTGCAGTTTTAATTTATCCCATCCACCTTTCTCCTTGCATTTTCTGCTTGCCATCTTTCTGTTGACAGACACTGATGTTAGCCTGCTTTGTTGGTTTTTAGGCCTGTATCTGGTAAATGATTGTCTTAGCGCCCCCTGCTGTTGGTTGAGGGACTGAAAATTTAGATTTTTGAACAGGACAGACCGCCGTAGACCGGACGGAGAAGGCACAGATTAGTAGTCCGCCCCTGGCTGAGGGTTATATTTACAGAAACATTAGTTATAAACAAAAATCCTATTTTCTGCATCCCCTATATTCATTCTATCACAGTTCTGTCCTTGCATCTTGAAATACAAATGGGCATCTTCTGAGTTTGCTAACTTTAGTGTGTGCCAAACAGGTCTGGTAGTGATATGCAAGGTCAGATGACCTTTCAGCGTGTTGCAGGATTTTCTTTTTATCAGTATGCTCACTGAGGACATTGCTTCCATCCCTTGAATTGTCAACCCGAGCCAGTTGTTCTGCATGGATTTACATTCTGTATTTACGTGCTTCCTCTCTATAACCAGATAGAGATCATTGACACTTAGGCTGGAGCAATGTGACCTTTTTCTGAACAAAACTCTCAAAGATTACAGAATAGTAAATGTTTATAGAAGACTATCACGGGCGAAAGACAATTAGGCAGCTTCAGCTCATCCAGAACACTGCTGCCAGAATTCAAACCAGATCCAGGAAAACTGAGCACATCACTCCTGCTCTGAGAGTTTTACGCTGGCTACCAGTTACCTATAGGATAGACTTTAGAATAGTTATTAGTTTACAAAGTAATGAACAATATGAGGCCAGAATTCATTTCCGATCTCCTTGTAGAATAAAACCTAGTAGAGCTCTGAGATCTTTAAGAGGCAGTCAGGAACCAAACAGGGTTAGTGGTTTTAGCTACTACGCTGAACACAGATGGAATAAACTTCCTGTTCATATTTAATGTGCTCCAACTTTGGACGCTTTTAAACTTAAACTGATAACTCCTTGTTTAGTCTAATTTTACTGCACTGGTCTTACTTATCTACTATATTTTACAGACTATAAGTCGTGCTTTTTTTCAGTAGTTTGGCTGGTCCTGCGACTTATATTTAAAAGCGACTTGTTTGTCAGAAATATTCGCCATGTCATCCACTACAACAACAGGACATCGTCTATACTCACGACAACTGAACACTACTACGAAAGAAAATAACAAGACTAAACCATAAAGACTGAGAGAACACAAATATACTGCAGAATTTTAACTGACGATGATAATTTATGCAGCTGAAAGAAGCAATCGGTCAGTAGAAAGTTTGGAGCGAGTGAAAAACTTGTTAGGGACTGGAGAAAACAGCTGTAGGAACAAGTCCACAGCTGGAGGAACGAGTCCAAGTGCTGTCCCGATTCTTAGAAAGTCAAGTTGAGGGACAAGTTTGAGGGCTGTATCGCCCTCAATATTGAGATTCTCCGGCGCCACCCTTGGAAGTAAGGGCTACCCAGAAGGCATTGCGTATTTTCGTCAAGACATCTTCGAAAAGGATGGCGCCGAAAAAAGCGAGCTACAAATTTACGTATTTTCGTAGTTGATAAAGACGTACGTAGTTGAAAAATGTTACGAAACTATCTTACTGTCTTCGTTACATATATTTATATTATCTTATTCTTCTTCTACATCTTCTTCTTTGTCGTTGTTGTCGTTTTCTTGACAGACTGGACGTAGCTTTGGCGTAAGGCCGCCACCCACAGTCTGAAGACGTAACTGCACTCAAGGGGTGTCCCATTTCTAAGTCACAAGATAGCCCTGACACTTACTTTGGAGGGCCAAGATTGAGGGCCAGAGACTGAGGGCGAGGGTTGAGATTGAGGGTTAAGGGAGGAATTGGAATTGGTCCATAGTCTAGATATTAGGTAATCTAAGCTTACCTTTTCTGTCCAAGTCTGTTTTTTGTGATTGATTTTATTCTGCATTTTATTTTCCGTTTTTCTTTTCTTTTTGTTTGTTTCAGCTCTCTTTCATTTTAATGCCTTTGCAAAGCACTTGGAGTTAGGCAAACTAGATGATATAGTTACAATACAGGAATTATAATGTATAAATAAAAACTAAAGGAGGAGAAGGGAAGCCAAGAGGTAGCAGAATAAATCTCTTTTGGAGCTGAGGTGAGGGCGAGCAAAATGATGAAGAAAGAGGAAGGAGGAGCTGATAAAGGCTAGAGGGAAGGAGAGAGGAAAAGGGCACAGCGTGTCCAGATCCATCAGGGCGGGGCAGGAAATCGAAGGTGTCGGCATGCGTGCCTTGTTCTGTCCCCACAGACATTGCTGTAATCTGGGGCACGTGTCCCACAAGGCCTGCTGGTCACACAGAGGCCAGGCTGAGTGATTCATCTTAGTTAGGGAGCTTTCCAAGTGACTCAATACATATTCATGCACACGTACACACAGCCAACACATGGAGTTAGAACGGTGGAACTAGAGAGGTGATTGCATGAACATGCAAACAAACACTGCCATCTCCTCAACCTAAAGTAGATCTTAACCTCATTCTTTATATCACTTTAACCCTGGTGTAACCATTTGTGTGTGCACGTCTACACAGTTGTGCACACCTGTCAAACTATCCTCACAAAAAGAAAACAAAGTAGACTGCCTTAGAGACGCCAGAGTCCACAATAAATTTAAAATAAACCTATGAATTAGTAGAGCTTCATGCTTGAAGATGTTTCTTCATTCAGTCCTCATTATTGAAGGTGTTATTCAATTAAAATGTCTTGAAAGAGCTCGTACCCAGACATTAAACAAAAACATTGAGTCATGTTTTTTTCCAAAGCCGGGAAAGCATCATCAAACTTAACAAAAGCGATCATTTCTGTGACAGCTGAGCAAACTCTGTGAAGCTGTGGGTGTTGGTGGGATTCAGCTGAAAGCCCCTGAACAGGCTGGTGGGAGGAATTGTTATTTGCATTTACAGGTTTCAGACATGTTATTAGCTTCAAATGAATTTGGAAGTAACCACATTAAAGAGGTTTACCTGTACTCTTTACATAGTGCACATGAGGCTACCTTACTGAAGTACTGATGTGCATGCCTTCATAGATGTAGTGACGGTCCACATCTGGTGCCTCTGAGCCCAGAAAGGTAGAGCAGCATATGTGATGCATGTGTACATTCTTGAAAAATAATTCCTTAAATAGGGATGTGACGATATGGAAAATTTTGATTATAGTGACCAAATTATCACAGTTTACAATATTATCGAGGTATTCTTCATTGCTGTACAAATTTAAGAAAAAAAAAAACATACATTAAAATAATTTCACAAAATCTTGTGATTTTCTTGTCATTCATTAGAAGCCAAAAACATATCAAAATTAAAGTTTCACATTAAAAGGGCAACAACTGCTACAGAAAGAGGTTTTATTTTAAATGA
The DNA here is from genome assembly GCA_018398805.1 of Hirundichthys speculiger. Lineage (NCBI taxonomy): Eukaryota > Metazoa > Chordata > Actinopteri > Beloniformes > Exocoetidae > Hirundichthys > Hirundichthys speculiger. Next base: position 2,190,339 of record JAGFBZ010000234.1, read on the forward strand.
ACAAAATAAATAAAAGGAACAAAGCTTATTTGTTTGGTGCAAATTTAAATGAACAATTTTATAAACCACAGTAGGTCAAAATATGCAAACAATTATCAGGAACAAAGATTATAGTGCAACTTCAAACGAAATAAACTTTGGTCTTTAAGCTGAACCTTAAATAAGTATAAATGTGCAAATAAAGAAACAGTTACTTTTACAAATTACAATAAAATGTGAACAAGTGCTCTGCAGACAGGAGAACTGTCCTCCACCAGTTGTCCCTCTGCATTCTTAAAAAAACTTAAATATGTCCAGACCTCAGGTTCGGTCCTGTTAGTGGGTTGGTAAATGTCCTGCGTGCTGTCACCACTTTCCGCCACGCTAACGTTACGATGCCGATGTTACAAGCTACATATTCACGCAAGACAGAGTCGCTCCCGAGACTTGAATGAGGCTGATATTACATATCCCAGTAATCCACCACAATAATGAGATTAAGTCACACAATAACAGTAATCGTTATTGTGTAAAATGTCACCGCCCTTTACCGTAACACCGCTAACCGCTCCATCCCCATCCCTAACCCTAATTCATCCAGATTCATCTGTATTCCTGAATCGTTTAATGGCAATATGTACTGCAAAGAATGAAATATGCTAATTATTCCCAATCCATATTCTATGAAACATACATTTAGTCTCATTTGTTGTTTTTTTTTTTTGTTGTGCAGACTGTCAAGCTTTCAAGGTTTCAACCTTTTGTTGATGCTGCATTTTCAGCAAACATTAACAGCTGATATCATCTGTTTGACAGGACGTCTTTGACCTTGTCCCAAGTTTATTTTCTTTTTACTGATTTGTGTTTCAGGCTGGAAATACAAGAATTGATCTTTATTAAATGAAATTAATCTTAAGTGAGACTATATTAAATACCTTACGTTTTCTGCAATGAAATGACATGAAATACAGGAATCTGCTTCCATACCGTTCATTTTTTTTTCTGATTTGGGTTGATCAAACTGGGTATTAGCACACACAAACACTCTGTAGTACAGCGGTACATCTCCTTGATGAGTATTTTGTCAGAGGTACTGAGGTGTTAAATGTGATCATCATCTTTACTAACGATGCCTGCCTCTAGTTTTGTTACTGTCTCAGGGTCTGTATGATCCACTTCTTATTGAAGCTCGTTGACAGTATGTTTGATGGTTTTGGACACTGGCAGTGTTTATTTTGTTTGTCTCTGCATCCCAGAGAGTGTTTTTGTTCCTTAGTGTGCCAGTGGCATTATTAAAGGTATTAGTCTCTGATGCCTTGTTAAAACACAGTCCATTCACACACGCGTGTCATCTAGTATTCTAGCTTGAAAATACAGTATCTTGAGAGTCCTGGAATCCTCTTTACAACTTAAGTACATGCTCAGCACATTTGAAAGAACGTATAAATAATTTATTTGTGATTTTGTTTGTTGTGCTCCAGTACCAACTCTCTGTGATAAACCTCTGGGTAAAACTTAAGCCGACTGTGGAATTAAGTGAATGTGCTGTTATCCTGTGAAAGGAAAGTCTTCATGTGAACACATTCAGCAAAATACTTGAGGTCTTGTCTTAAATTTCTACAATTTCATTACTTATGAAATGTTCAAAGGTTTTGTATTAGTGAGATTTGAAGTTTATTTGCTTGCAGCCTCTGAACCTGCTGGATGATTGCAGGATATATTTGCACACCTGCAGCTTTAGGTCAGTGCTCCAGTAATCAGTACTGGTAACACTGTGTGTGTGCACAAGAAGATCAGGGAACCTTTAAGAGTGCAGGCGACAGTAAGCTTCATCTACCTCCTGATAATACAACACAAGTTGACATGTGTTTATTTAATTTTCAGTCTCAGAGGTTTGTACCTGGTCAAATCTCTGTGTTTGTTTACCCAGTCTGACATTAACACAGCCCTTGTGGAGCTTCACACAACATTTCTGTCATTTAGACCAGCTTTCAGTAACCTTTCTTTGCTTCTGAATTTTGGAGAAAAGCCAGAGAGTTGCTAGATTGTTTTGACAAGTAGCCTCTAGAGCTTTCCTTCTTCAGAAACCTTGTGCCCCCCCCGTGCCCTCGTCTCACACACTCGGCTGAATGGTGCCTCCCTGGGGGGTGGAGAGCTGCCAGCATAGTACTACACAACTGTACACAACTGCATCACCTCTGAGTGTTTTTCTGTTAAAAGATATAAAGACTAGAAAGATGGGTCAGAGAGCTCCATTGCCTGTACTTATGTAACGCTACTTTGTATTTTGCGTTATCAGTGCACGTCAGTGAACCACATTTTAGGAAAGTCACGATGCACAGTATCAAGTCCTCTCATCTAGGACACCAGCTTTATGCTGGTCCCAGTTCCAGGTAGATATCTGCTCTGGTTTAGAGGTTGAATATTCATGGAGTTATTTAAAGCAACACCAGGCTCCTGCATCGGCTCCAAACTGAGCTGAAGGTTACTAGAGACACAGAATTTAACTTTAGAACTTTAGACCTTTAGACTGTTTAAACTGCTGTCCATACATTTTAATACTCACCACAGGCTCGTGTTGACAAGCTGTGATGTCTTATCCTGAAAGAGACCAAAAGGAGGAAGATCAAACATCAATGAGTTCAGCTTTTTTTTTTTTTTTTTTTTTTTTTTTTTTTTTTTGGATTGAGGCTGACTCGCTGCCGTTTTGGGAATTTTAACTAAAGTTTTAACTTTCAAGTTTAAGATAAGTGTTTATTTTTTTTTTTTTTTTTTTTCAATGAGCAAGAAATCATTAAAACATCAAAATGCAATTCATTTTCTTCAGGCAATTTTTCTTTTTTGGCTACAGTGATGAACATCTAGTTGTAATTCTGAGGGGAATTGAGCTCCTTATTAATCATGAATTGGTAGGGAGGCTTGGCATAAATAAAAACTTGGCAGGATGTATGTGCATAGTCATTTATTTGGCTAAATAATTTCAACAAGATATATGCATATTTTTCTTCAGTTACAGCCATGTCTGACAGAAGATAAAAAAAAAGAAAAGGAAAAAAAAAGACCAAAAACCTCAAACAGAAGAGCTCAGGTTCTTGCTGCTGAAGATGTTCTACTGTTGAAGCTTCGGCTGGATTTAGCTTTTCACACACCAGCGGTGCAATTTGACTTTGATTTTTCTTAAATAATTATGACGTAATACATGTAACATTAAAAACATGTAAAGTCACTCATGTCCTGATATGTAAAACCCTCAAATCAAACAAAAATGGACTTGACTTTATACTATTTTTTTCCTTCTGTAAATTAGTTGCAGATTCCTTCTGTCGTTGGATTAAACTAGCGTGAAGATGTGTGTGACAGGCTTTGGTAGTATTTAGATTATAGACCAGAAATGCCTTTATTTCCAGAGTTAAAATCTTTTGCCATCATATAACGTGTCATCATGGTGGTGGCAGGAGATTAAAGAGGAGACAAAAGAGGGAGACAGCTCAGGTTAAAGGTAGAAAGAGGGGAACCTCTTAACTACGTCTTGCTTCAGTGTTACAGGTGTTTTCATATTCAAGTTTGCATTTTATGAGTTTTTTTTACTATATAATCTTTCTAAAGGACTGTTATATGAGAGGTTTTCAGAAAGGGGAATTTTACGTCTCTTAAAACAAGGTTACCTTCTCTCTTTTATTTCACCAGGTGTTTCGCAGAAAGGCGGTGGAGTTGGGTGAAAAGCTGCTCCCAGCCTTCAAAACGCTCACAGGCATCCCCTGGGCTCTGCTCAACCTCAAGAGGTAGACACACTCTCTAACCCTAACCTAACCCTAACCTAACCTAATCTCTCCTAACCCTAACCTTAACCCTAACCCTTCAAAATGCTCACAGGCATCCCCTGGGCTCTGCTCAACCTCAAGAGGTAGACACACTCTCTAACCCTAACCTAACCCTAACCCTAACCTAACCTCTCCTAACCTAACCCTAACCTAACCCTCAAAACTAAACCTAACCCTAACCTAACCTAAGAACCTAAACCTAACCTAACCTAACCTAACCTAACCCTAACCCTAACCTAACCCAACCTAACCTAACTCTCCTAAAAACCTAACCTAACCTAACCCTCCTAACCTAACCTAACCTAACCTAACCTCCTCCCTAACCTAACCTCACCTAACCCTAACCTAACCTAACCTAACCTAACCTAACCTCTCCTAACCCTAACCTAACCTCTCCTAACCCTAACCCTAACCTAACCTCTCCTAACCTTAACCTCTCCTAACCCTAACCTAACCTAACATCTCCTAACCTTAACCTCTCCTAACCTAACCCTAACCTAACCTCTCCTAACCCTAACCTAACCTAACCCTAACCCTAACCTAACCCTAACCTAACCTAATCTCTCCTAACCCCAACCTTAACCCTAACCCTTCAAAATGCTCACAGGCATCCCCTGGGCTCTGCTCAACCTCAGAGGTAGACTCCTAACCCTACAACTACCTAACCCTAACCCTAAACCTAACCTAACCCTAACCTAACCTAACCTAACCCTCCTAACCCTAACCTAACCTCTCCTAACCCTAACCTCTCCTAACCCTAACCCTAACCTCTCCTAACCCTAACCTAACCTCTCCTAACCTAACCTAACCTAACCTACCGACCTAACCTCTCCCCCCCCCTAACCTAAACCTAACTAACCTAACCTAACCCTAACCCTAACCTCCCTAACCCTAACCCTAACCCTAACCCTAACCTAACCTCTCCTAACCTAACCCTAACCTAACCTCTCCTAACCCTAATCTAACCTCTCCTAACCTAACCTCTCCTAACCCTAACCTAACCTCTCCAACCTAACCCTAACCTAACCTCTCCTAACCCTAATCTAACCTCTCCTAACCTTAACCTCTCCTAACCCTAACCCTAACCTAACCTCTCCTAACCTAACCCTAACCCTAACCTCTCCTAACCCTAACCCTAACCTAAACCTAACCTAACCTCTCCTAACCCTAACCTAACCTCTCCTAACCCTAACCCTAACCCTAACCTAACCTAACCTCTCCTAACCCTAACCCTAACCTAACCTAACCTAACCTCTCCTAACCTTAACCTCTTCTAACCCTAACCCTCTCCTCATCTCTCTCTCAGCAGTCCACTCTGTTGCTGTTTGAGGCAGCGGGTGTGGTTTTGATGGTTTGATGCTCTGTGGTCTGGAGCCCGGTTAGGGTTAGGGTTAGGGTTAGGCCAGGCTCGGTGGGTCCTGGCATCACACCGGCTCCCTCTTTCCTTCCTCTAACACTGAGACTTTATTTTTACATGATAAAGCATCTTTGCCAAACAGATTATTTTGTCTGTGTACTGGCAGGACATCATAAGCCCAAGTCTGACTCAGTCCATAGTTTACCGCATAGTTTGACTGCATATAAGACTAAGACGTAAAGATAAGCTGACATACAAATAATTATCACTTCTTCTGTCATTATTGAATAAACCCATTAAACATTCACAGTGCTGGAGGGAAAAAGTAACTGAAGTCTGGGAGTTAATAGCTAATCAAAACAAAATATGCAATAAATGCGCTGTGCATCCATCGATCCTTCCTTCCATCCTTCCATCCATCTTTCCTTCCTTCCTTCCTTCCATCCATCCATCCATCCATCCATCTATCCATGTTTCCATCCATCCCATCCTTCCTTCCATCCATGCTTCCTTCCTTCCTTCCATCCATCCATCCATCCATCCATCTTTCCTTCCATCCATCCTTCCTTCCATCCATCCATCCATCCATCTATCCATGCTTCCATCCATCCATCCATCCTTCCTTCCATCCATGCTTCCTTCCTTCCATCCATCCATCCATCCATCCATCTATCCATGCTTCCATTCATCCATGCTTCCATCCATCTATCCATGCTTCCATCCATTCATCCATCCTTCCTTCCTTTCATCCATGCTTCCTTCCATCCATCCTTCCTTCCTTCCATCCATCCATCCATCATCCTTCCATCCATCCATCCATCCTTCCATCCATGCTTCCTTCCTTCCTTCCATCCATCTTTCCTTCCTTCCATCCATCCATCCATCTATCCATGCTTCCATCCATCCATCTATCCATGCTTCCATCCATCCATCCTTCTATCCATCCTTCCATCCATCCATCCATGCTAGAGATGTCCCGATCCAGCATTTTGAACTTCCGATCCGATACCGATATTTATTCGTACTTCCGATCCGATACCGATATCTGCCGATACCGGCCTATCTGAGCATGTATTAAAGTTTTAAGTCATTTGAACCAACTTACTTTGTTGTCAGACTCATGCTGAATAGGGTTTTACTCCTGATAATAACTAGCCAGCTGAATTAGGTGCATTTGAATAATACACATTGGTTGGTAACGAGAAACTGACCTATTTATTCAATGAATCAACACAAAATAGACAAATTGATAAATAACAAACAGAAATGGCATCAGTAAACCACGGCTTTACAAGCCATAAGTGCAGATAATATTGTTAATTGTATTTAAGCAAACACAACCTGAGTTTAACCGTCTATTAACAGCATTAGTACCTGTGCTTTGACACTGTTCAGTGGCAGTTTGTCACGATTCCCAAACGTCCCAAACGGGGGTGGGGGTGGAGAGGAGCTCGAGTTGTGTTTGTGGGGTGTTTGTGGCTGTGCACTGTGCCCGACAAAGAGAGAGCAGTGTTGCCAACTTAGCGACTTTGTCGCTATATCTAGCGACTTTCCAGACCCCCCTAGTGACTTAATTTGTAAAAAGCGACTAGCGACAAATCTAGCGACTTTTTCTGGTGATTTAGCGACTCACTGGCACTCAAACCGCTAGGTTTGAAGCCACCACTTGGCCGCTGATGGCTGCTGTCTGCCTCGCGAGCCTGCGCTTCTCTCTCTTTCTCTCTCTCTGTCGGGCACAGTGCAGCCACAAACCAAACACCCCGCCCCCCGCGCGAGACAACTCCAGCTCCTCTCTAAAAAAAAAAAAAAAAAAAAAAAAAAAAAAAAAAAAAAAAAAAAAAAAAAAAAAAAAAAAAAAACAAAAAAGAAAAAAAAGAAAAAAAAAAAAAAAAAAAAAAAAACAAAAAAAAAAAAAAAAAAAAAAAAGAAAAAAAAAAAAAACCCCAAAAAAAAAAAAAAAAGCCCCCTCCCCCCCCCCCCCCCCCCCCCCCCCGTCTGACAGTCCGTCTGTGTCCGTCCGTCGCATCTAGCGACCGGGACAGCCTCTAGCGACTTTTCTCATTGGAGAGTTGGCAACAGTGCGAGAGAGAAACAGAGAGAAGCGCGGCTCGCGAGGCAGACAGCAGCCATCAGCAGCCAAGTGATGGCTTCAAACCTAGCGGTTTGAGTGCGCGTGAGTCGCTAAATCACCAGAAAAAGTTGCTAGATTTGTCGCTAGTCGCTTTTTACAGATTAAGTCGCTAGGGGGGTCTGGAAAGTCGCTAGATATAGCAACAGTCGCTAAGTTGGCAACACCGATTGGGAGGGAGATGCTCGTGTGCTGAAGGTGTGCTGGAAAATGCGGACCGGATATTAGGGAAACACAGAGCAAGACCTGGAATGGGTTATCTGAATAATGCGCTGCGCGGTGCGCTGGAAAAACCGGACGGATTTTAGAAAAAAAAATGGATCGGGATCGGCATTTTTAGGGCTTGCCGATCCGATACCGATCCGCATTTTTTGCTCATATCGGCGGCCGATCTGATATTCGTATCGGATCGGCCGCCGATATGAGCAAAAAATGCGGACACCTCTAATCCATCCTTCCTTCCTTCCTTCCAGTCCATCCTTCCATCCCCTTCCTTCCATCCATCCTTCCCCCATCCATCCTTCCTTCCATTCCATCCATCCATCCTTCCATCCATCCATCCTTCCATCCTTCCATCCATCCATCCAGCCAATCCATCCATTTTCCATTTCCATTCCATCCTTCCATCCAATCCTTCCACTCCTTCCATCCATCCTTCATCCAATCCATCCTCCATCCATCCATTCCATTCCATCCTTCCTTCCATCCTCCATCCTTCCATCCTTCCATCCATCCTTCCTTCCATCCATCCATCCTCCATCCATCCATCCTTCCTTCCTCCATCCATCCTTCCATCCATCCTTCCATCCATCCATCCTTCCATCCATCCTTCCATCCATCCATCCATCCATCCTTCCATCCATCCATCCATCCATCCATCCATCCATCCATCCATCCATCCATCCATCCTTCCTTCCATTCCTTCCTCCTTCCTTCCTTCCTTTATGCCCGCTTAATCCTCTGCAGGGTCACAGTGATTACCTGGAGCCTATCCCAGTTCTCTTCAGGTGAAAGGCAGGGGTTCACCTGGACAGGTCACCAGTCCATCACCTGGACAGGTCTCCGGTCCATCACCTGGACAGGTCACCAGTCTATCACCTGGACAGGTCTCCGGTCCATCACCTGGACAGGTGACCAGTCCATCATCTGGACAGGTCTCCAGTCCACCACCTGGACAGGTCTCCAGTCCATCATCTGGACAGGTCTCCAGTCCACCACTGGACTGGTGACTAGTCCATCACCACAGGTCACCTGTCCATCACCTGGACAGTTCTCAAGTCCATCACCTGGACAGTTCTCCGGTCCACCACCTGGACAGGTCACCGGTCCATCACCTAAACAGGTCTCCGATCCATCACCTGGACAGGTCATCAGTCCATCACCTTGACAGGGTCTCACCTTGACGGTCCATCACCTGGACCATCACAGGTCTCCGGACCATCACCTGGACAGGTCCCGGTCCATCACCTGGACAGGTGACCAGTCATCACCTGGACAGCTCTCCAGTCCACCACATGGACAGGTCCAGTCCATCATCTGGACAGGTCTCCCCACCACCCACCACCTGGACAGGTGACCGGTCCATCCTGACAGGGACCGGTCCTCACCAGTCCATCACCTGGACGGTCCCATCACCTGGACAGGTCACCGGTCCATCACCTACCGACAGGTCTCCAGTCCATCACCTGGACAGGTCACCGGTCCATCACCTGACAGGTCCTCCGGTCCCGGACCCACTTGCAGGTCACCGGTCCATCACCTGGACAGGTCTCCGGTCCATCACCTGGCAGGTCTCCGGTCCATCACCTGACCAGGTCACCGGTCCATCACCTGGACAGGTCACCTGTCACCATCACCTCCATCACCTGGACAGGTCACTTGTCCATCACCTGGACAGGTCTCCGGTCCATCACCTGGACAGGTCTCCCGGTCCATCATCGGACAGGTGACCAGTCCACCTGGACAGGTCTCCAGTCCATCATCTGGACAGGTCTCCAGGTCCACTGGACAGTCGTCCATCCACCTGGACAGGTCCATCAGTCCATCACCTGGACAGTCACCTGTCCATCACCTGGAGTGGACAGTTCTCCGGTCCACACGGACACCGGTCACCGGTCCATCACCTAAACAGGTCTCCGATCCATCACCTGGACAGGTGACGTCACCGTCCATCACCTGGACCAGGTCACCGGTCACACCTCCGGTCTGACAGGTCTCCGGTCCATCACCTGGACAGGTCCGGTCCATCACCTGGACAGGTCACGGTCCATCACCTGGACAGGTCACCTCCGGTCCACCACCTGACAGGTCTCCGGTCCATCACCTGGACAGGTCCCTCACCTGGACAGGACCGGTCCATCACCTGGACAGGTCACCAGGTCCACCACCTGGACAGGTCTCCGGTCACCACCTGGACAGGGTCCACCACCTGACAGGTGACGCCGGTCCATCACCTGGACACCGGTCATCACCTGGACAGGTCTCCGGTCCATCACTGGACAGGCGGTCCATCACCTGGACAGGTCACGGTCCACCTGGTCAGGTCCTCACAGGTCCATCACCTGGACAGGTCTCCGGTCCATCACCTGGACAGGTCACCGGTCCACCACCTGACAGGTCTCCGGTCCACCTGGACAGGACCATCCACCGGACAGGATCCTGGACACTGGACAACCGGTCCATCACCTGGACAGGTCACCGGTCACACCTGGACAGGTCACCTGGACAGGTTCCATCACCTGGACAGTCACCGGTCCATCACCTGGACAGGTCTCCGGTCCATCACCTTGACAGGTCTCCGGTCCATCACCTGGACAGGTGACCAGTCCATCACCTTGGACAGGTCCGGTGGTCCATCCACTGGACAGGTCCATCACCTGGACAAGTCACCAGTCCATCACCTAGACACGTCTCCAGTCCATCACCTGGACAGGTCACCAGTCCATCACCTGGACAGGTCACCAGTCCATCACCTGGACAGGTCACCAGTCCATCACCTGGACAGGTCACCAGTCCATCACCTGGACAGGTCACCAGTCCATCACCTGGACAGGTCACTGGTCCATCACCTGGACAGGTCACCAGTCCATCACCTGGACAGGGACCAGTCCATCACCTGGACAGGTGACCAGTCCATCACAGACGCTGTGCATTTTAAACTAGTATTTTTGACTAGTAAAAAACTCTTTTCATTTACAGGTAACAATATTGAGCCAGTGTGTTTTACTGTAGTCGTTGTTCTTCCAGTCAGGGACCAGCGTCTTCCCTCCCGTCTCTCTGAGTCTCCCACAGAGAGACAACGTTCTGCTGTTTGTCAGCTGTTAATTAAACGACAGGTTGTCATGACGATAAATGTGCTGTAACAAATTAATTTTCCTTCTATCTGTTTGGGTGAATGGACTCCGTCCCTCTTGTCCTTCTCCCTGAAGAGAGAAACACTCCGGGGGGGGAGGGTTTGTGTGTTTTCTACGTGGTAGGTGCACGTGGCTCCGTGCATGTCCATGATTCCCTGGAGCCCTGAGAAAGATGGCTGCTGATGATCACTTTACCTGCATGACTGAGCTGCAGGGACACACACCTACAGCAGCACCTGTATAACAACAGACTGGCAGCTTCATCTGAAACTGAGGAAGAGGAGAAAAACATTAGAACTACTTTAAAAAACATTTATTTGGGCCTCCAACAAGACACTGTTGGAGCTTTGGAGTAAATGTACAGCAGGCAGACTCTCCACCACCTTTAACACACACACACCTCGCTGATTGGTGAGCTCAGAAATGAACTTTAATCACAACAGTGATGTTAAAAGTTCCTGTTGTACATGTTCATCATTGTAAAAGGTTTATCCACTGAAGGTCAGCTGAGGTAATGCCTTTAAGATATCCTTTAACTGATCATAACAGCCTGCAAGTCAACTAAAGGTCCAACTATTACGTGCTGTTCTTCATCTTTAACAAACGCTGTCATGAGCTGAAACAGGAGAATCCATTTGGAATTTTAAAATATCCTGAAATCGAGCGATTTTACAGTTTCATGCAGGAAGAAAAATGATTATTTCTAAATCTTTCTCATGGATGAGACTAAATTATGATGAAAAAAGAAGATTATATGGATTTACTGATAATTATAATACATTGGAAAATGTGTCCGTTTGATCTATACTCGCTTTAAATGGACACTAGTTTGTCACTTTGAATCGCCACTAGATCAAGACGGCCTTGTAAAGTGTCACAGAGCTGTCAGACCTTTCAAAAGATTCCTCCTTTTAACCAACTACAACTCACATTGCATCTGTGCATCTGTCAAACAGACAAGAACTTATATTAATGTACTTAATACTTAATGTACTTATATACAGTGGAGGAAATAAGTATTTGATCCCCTGCTGATTAAATAAATGAACAGCCAGCCAGCATCCATCACATCCAGAAAACCAGCAGCCATCCAGCCAGCCAGCCTATAGCAGCCAGCCAGCCAGCCAGCCAGCCAGCCAGCGAGATATCCAGCCATCATCCAGCCATCCATCAGATTCCATCCAGCATCCACTCCATCCATCACCAGAATATATCCATTTCCCTTCATCATCCTCCACACCATCCTCTAGGCATCCATTCAGCATCCATCCATCCATCAGCCACCATCCAGGAGATCAGCATCCATCCCCAGGCAGCATCCCAATATATACCATCCCATCATCCACATCCATCCATCCAATAATCCTCCCAGCCCAGTCATTATATATCCATTCCATCCTCTAAAATCCATCCATTCCTCCATCATCCATTCATCCACATATCATTAACCCATCATCCACATTCCATCCTCCATCCATCCATCTATTATCCAAAGCCATCATCCAGCCATCCATCCCATCCTTCATCCATCCATTCATTCATCAGCCTCTCCAGCCAGCAGCCACCAGCCATTTTTCCATCCTCCATCCATCTATATATCCAGGCAGGATTCATCCATCCAGCATCCCCCTATTATCCATCCATTTATTCATCCATGTCCCTCCACCTATAAGATCCATTCACCCATCCATCCATCAGGAAGCATCTTCCAGGGCAGTCATCCACATTCCATCATACACCCATCTATATATCCATCCATCATTCATTCATCCATCCATCCATCTATATATCCATCCATTCATTCATCCATCCATCCATCATCCATCCATCCATTCATCCATCCATCCATCTATATATCCATCCATTCCATTCATCCATCTATATATCCATCCATTCATTCATCCATCCATCCATCCATCCATTCATCTATATATCCATCCATTCATTCATCCATCCATTTATCCATTCATATTACAGTTACATTGAAAAATCAATTAAAATTGTTTTACTGTAAGTATTTAGGGGGGGCAGCACAATTAGCTATACATTATTACACTAATTATTTAAGTTTACATTGATTATTTAAATAATTTTAAATTTAGTCAAAAGAATTGAGGGATTGGGTTTAGATAAAGTTCTGACATTAGTTAGCAGAATGCCCTTAAAGCAGGTTTATGATCAGTATTAGAAAACTAAATGCTTCAGAACTGTTTGTTGTTGATTTGTTTTTTTATCTTTTTATCAAGAGAAAGGTTAAGATCAACTTCTTGTTTCTCTCTGACTTTCAATCAGCTGACTGATAAACATGATGTTGCAAAAGGCTGTTTTGTAAACATAACTTTCTACAGTGCACGTTTCACTTCAGTCTCCATGAAAATATGTCTTTAAACACAATTTATAGGTAACCATTAGGCTTGGGCGGTATCCAAATTTTGATACCGTCAAACTTCCCTCACATTTTACCGGGGTATACGGTATTCCCGTGACTATTAACAACCCTCAACAAGCAGGTCAGCACCTTTCAGGACCCATTACAGTTTGCATATCGTAATGGGCTTGGGGTTGAAGACGCCATCATCTACCTGCTTCACAGAGCCCACTCTCATCTGGACCAATCAGGCAGCACTTTGAGGGTCATGTTCTTTGATTTCTCAAGTGCTTTTAATACAATTCAGCCTGCGTTGTTATGTGAGAAGCTCCATAAGTTCCAGGTGGATTCCTCCACAACCTCCTGGATTTATGACTACCTCACAAACAGACCACAGTTTGTGAGACTGAAAGGTTGTGTGTCTGAGATGGAGGTCAGCAGCATTGGAGCACCACAAGGAACTGTTCTCTCACCATTTCTCTTCACGCTCTACACCTCTGACTTCCAGTACAACTCTGAGTCCTGTCATCTGCAGAAATACTTGATCTGCATTGTTTGGGTGTATCAGCAACGGACAGGAAGCAGAGTACAAAGAACTGATCTGTCAGTTTGTGAAATGGTGTAGTAACAATCATTCGTATTAAATACCAGCAAAACTAGGAGATGATTGTCGACTTCAGGAGGAGCAAGAATCAACACAGCAGTGTTTCCATCCTGGGAAAGGAGGTGGAGGTGGTGGAGGAATACAAGTATCTTGGAGTTCAGCTTGACAACAGACTGGAGTGGAATGCAACACAGAATACATCTACAAGAAAGGTCAGAGCAGACTCTACTTTTTAAGAAAGTTGAGATCTTTTAATGTCTGCACCAAGATGTTGCACATCTTCTATAGGTCTGTTGTTGAAAGTGCAATCAGCTTTGCAGCCATCTGCTGGGGCAGCAGCATCAGAACCAGAGACCTGAAGAGAATCAACAAACTGATCAGGAAAGCTGGATCTGTGCTGGGTGTAACTCTGGAGCCGCTGGAACTGATTGTACAAAAAAGAATGCTGCACAAGCTGATGAAGATGAGGAAGGACTCTTCACACCCTCTCCACGACACAGTGATCAAACAACAGAGTGTGTTCAGTGAGAGGCTTCTTCAGGTCCGTTGCAAGACGGAAAGATACAGAAGATCATTCCTGCCAGCAGCCATCAGCCTCCACAACAAGACCTAACACCTGTTATTATAGTATTATTTCTGTCTGTTTTTTTTTAAAAAAAAAAAAAAAAAAAAAAAAAGAGAGAGAGAGAGCCCTTACTCCATTGAATTTCCCTTTATGGGATAAATAAAGTATTTTTTCATTTTCATTTCATTTTCATTAAGGCGAACAAACACCGCCGGCGGACGCCGCGCGTGAAAACAGCCCCCCCCATTATGTACCCCAGGCACGCTGCCGCGGGGCTTTACGGTGCTGTACTATTCATAGCGTTGACGCGCCTGGGAAAAAAAGGCGAGTTTACCTCGAAACAGCAGTTCAGTGCTTCAATATAAACTTGGCTCAACTACAGTTGTTATTTATTTGTGTATTTCTTGCTTTTCACTGTAGTTTTAACTGTTCCTTCTCTGCCCCAGCTCCTCTTTGCTGCCGAGGTGTGTTTGCTGAAACGCGCTTTATAGTAAAGTGTCTGATGCCGGACGTTTCACTTCCTATAAATTCTTCAACATAAAAGTCCAACATTATTAGTTTCATTAGAAGCTTTTATTTTGAAGCAGCAAACTCAGGAAGTGTTGTTTTCATCATCAGTACCTTAACAGGACGAGTCAAACCGAGATCAGCTCCAAGCGAACACGAATAAACGGTAAAATAAAGCGGAACACACAGCGATACAGGAGAGAAACTAAACTAAACTTTAAACCACAGAAATCATTCATTGCATTTTTTAATGACGGTATTGAAACTGATACTGCTGCTATTTTTAAATACCGGAAGTAAACGGTATTACCGTTATACCGCCCAAGCCTAGTAACCATGCTGTTATCTTAGAAAAACTGTTGCCGTGGATTCACTTTAAAACCTCAACTTGAAATCTGTTTTGCCTTTCTGATGCTTCCTGCTTCTGTGACGCACACACAGACACACAAACACACTCGTTACCCAGTCACTATCTGCTTTGGCCAGTATGTCCAATAACCCTTTTATTAGCGTTCAGTATGACAAAGCGCTTGCAAATCATTCCCACCACGTTACATCCTGACTGGACTTAATGGGACGAGCCGTTGTGTGAATGTGTGTTCATCAATGTGTGTGTTTAGTTGGGATGAGCTGTTCCTGCGCTTCTACCCCAAAATGAGTGGCTCATTCCTCCGTACAGATGATGATGATGATGATGATGATGATGATGATGATCGGAGCAACACACTCACATACCTGCATCCAGTCTCCCGCCGTGTGAACATTTCTTTCTATTGTCTTTGTCAGCTGTGGTTTTCCAGTGGATGAAGCTCAACTGTTTGATAAAGCCATAAATGCACAAATCAATCCTGATTACATGTTATCTAAAAGGGGGCGTGGCCCTTTTTTCACAAGTTTAAACCATTTGAAGTCTTTCAGACGTTGCAATTCCAACTCTTTTTACGGTAAGTTACACCTCTTTACAAAGTATCAGGAGTAGAGTGGTTCCCACTCTTCTGCCAGGAACCTTATGGTACATCCATCCTACACCTTTATGAAAGTTTCCATTTGCATGGTAGCTCACAGATCACACTCAGTAACGATATAAGGGAATATACAAACCCTCACATCAGCACACACCACGGCAGGATCGGTACATTTCCACCAAAGCGGTTCCAGTCCTGGTTCAGACCTGGTGCCAGACTTGTTTTGCTTTTCATGAAGAACGAACCGACTCTGAACCAGAGAAACCTTGCTGGGGCGGGATTACTTTACCTTTACTCGGTGGCTGCTGTTGAAATCTCACCAGCAAAAAATAAATTCATGACAATGAATCAAGAAAGAAGGGGCTCCATAATTGAACAGCGCTGGTGTGTAGAGGAGACCACCTCGCTGTACTGTTTCCAGTAGCAGCAGAAGACTGACTTTTAATGTTTTAAGATCAGTTGGTGCTGGTGAACATTCATCAGTAGCTTAAAGATGGAGTTTGAATCTCCATCAACAGACATTGTAAGCTATTACCCACTGATGTTTATGGATCCCGTTCATATCGGGGATATGTCACGTTTTTATCTGCGTTTAGAAATACCAGTGAATGTTTGGTGTGGTGCTGTTGAACGCTCTCCGAAGCTGGAGGAGCGTCTCTCACAGCAGGAGTCTCAGACTGAATGGAAAACTTTGTTTGCATCATCATTCACTAACGTTGCTGGACATTTCTTATCTGGCGTCTATGGATCCTGCTTCATGGCAGGTATAAGTCCTGTTAGTAGCTGCGTTCATAGACGCCAGCCAGCATTTGCAGCAAACGTTATCTCCGCTCTACATGAAGCTACTCCACAACAGCTGTTTTAATGGAATTTAATACCAGTGTTTGGACCTTCATCAATAAACTATACTTGGATGTTTTAACGCCTTCTGGCTCTTATGGACCACACTCAAAACATGTGGAGACGCCGGCCAGCACACCAATGAGAGTTCACAAATCCCAACTACATCAACATTTATAGAGGCAGACTGGTAATATTGAGACCATCATGGGGCCGCCCCGGTAGCGCAGTGGTTTCGCTGTGAACTGTACCGTATTGGCCCGAATATAGGACGAATATAGGACTTATTATGAGACGACCCCCGTTTTTAAGAATATGATTTCTAGAATAAAATATCATCTTACATTCGGGCCAATACAGTACTTTTACACAGGATTTCTGAGTTCATCAAAGCGACATTCAGCATTAGATGAGATGTGATGACGTCAGGATGTGGCTCTGTGTATAAAAAAAACAAACCCGTTCTTAAAAACCCTAAAGTAGAGCCAGAACTGTCTGATTTGGGTCTAGCACCAGTCCAGCCCCAGTTTCAAGCCGGTCAAAAAGGAGTTGGAGCGGTCAGGAAAGTTTCTGGTTGGTGTGCTGCTGGTGTGAGTCTCTGACTGGGTACGCTGTGGACAGGAAATGATGTCATGCAGCTGCTCAATGTCGTCTGTTCTCATTCACATGAATTATACAAACAAACAGAAACACTGCTGTTTTAATGCAACATTCAACAGGTCAAATCCAATTTTAAAAGTGCATCAGAGATGAAACCTGCTTATATTTGAACACTTCCACATCCAAGAATTTGTGCACTAATGAGGTACGATAGTTGTTTTGCCTACCATTAGTTTTAACCCCTTAACATTCCTGTATAATTTGCATAAAACGCCTATCCAAGACATACCCAAAGTAAATTGAAAGCTGTTCTTGAACCGTTTATAGCACATGGATGGTTTTGGTCTCTTTTGAAAGGTAACACTCTGAAGTTTTTCCTCCAACTGTCAGAATCACTGTAAGTGCTACTAGCATTGAGTAATCTAAGTTGGAACACACTGAAATATAAGTTTTTTATTTCCGCCTGAATTTTTTTTGTAAACAGATGTCTGCAGATGAGTGCAGCTGTGACTTATTAGCTGGAAAACACAATAGGACCACAGCATGAAGCCTTACCTAGTGCAAGTTCAAATTTGATAACAATACCACTAAAAATGAGTATTTTACACACGTTTTTGTAAGAGTATGTCTAGGCGTTTCCAAAAATGGCACATTTGGAGACTCCAAAATGGCACTTGGATAAACATGGCCACATACCTCGGATAAAAGGACATAACTCTTGAACGCTTCATCGTACAGTCATAATCTTGGCCTCTAATGAAAGGTGACACTTAGAGGTATCTTATCCCACATTCAGATTCACTATCAATATTGCTGAAAAAAAGTTACTGAACCATAAAGCTAAACTTTGCATATAAAAAGAGTCAAAAACAAGTGTTGTTGTGGAAAAATGTAATTTATATAAAAACACAGCAACAACACAGCAAACTATTCACATATTTACAATTATAACCATTTATAACTGTAGCAATTTCTTGTAGTTATGAAGCACAAAGGCACATCACACGAGGAGCATTTCAACTGTGTTTTTTAGCATGACAGTGCCTGCACTTCAGCCTACCAGTAGTCCTCTGCCCACTGATAAAAACCAGTATGTGATGTGCTCCACGCAGAGCAGGAGGTGGGACAGGTCTGGCTGTGGAGGAAGACCCTGCTTCTGCCAGCTGCACGGCGAGGGTCTCCCGGAATGCCTTCTGGTGCAGAGGGACCTCTCCTCTACCCTTTGCAATGTCTGTGTGGAGGAGGAAGGCATTCACGATTGCGATTGTCCATGAAATGGTAGAAAAATGTCTTGTACCACTTCCTTGTCTTGTGAAGTACTTTGTAATATCCGATCAGAGCGTCAGACAGGTCCACTCCACCCATACACCTGGAACAACAATGAAAAAAATATATACAAAACATAAATATGTGCAACACCTTTCGATGTTCTGGTGCTGGCAGAACCTCTCTGGACAGTTGGAGGATGGAGCTCCTCACCTGATGAGCTGCTATACTCTCTCTGTGACTGCTTGCTGACTGGCTCCCAGTCCACATCTGAATCCTCAGATGGCTGCCTATTATGTGAAAATAAAGAAATAAGTCATCACAAAACTTTCTATCTTTTCTGTATTCTACTGCTTTGCACAATGAAACACAGAGGGGTCTGGGAGGTAGAGAGGCACACATTCACACCCCACCCCCCAACAAACACACACGCAAGCACACCCCCCCAACCCCCCCACACACATATTCACACCCTACCCCCAACAAACACACACGCAAGCACACCCCCCCCCAACCCCCCCACACACATATACATACCCTACCCCCAACAAACACACACGCAAGCACACCCCCCCCCCCAACCCCCCCACACACATATACATACCCTACCCCCAACAAACACGCACACATCACACACCCCAACCCCCCCCTATCCCCCACACACACGCACAAACAAAGGCATTTGTATCTATTTTTCAAAGTGATGCTTTTTTTATGTCGAAATATACAGTAATACGTAATAATATGAAGAATACTACCAATTATGATATAATATATACGTAATAATATAATATAAGCTGATCAAATACTTACTTATCCAGAGCAATGTCCTCTCCGACGGCAAACATATCCTCTGCGCAGGAATCAACAAATGACATGTCGCTCTCTTCCTCTGATAACTCCTTTCCTGATTCGTCACTGTCCCGACGAGCACATTCTTCCATTGCTTCTTGGACTGTAAATCTAGTCTTCTGCGTCCTTTTCGCCATTTTCTACGCTCCTAGAGTCAAACACGCTGAGAAACAGTCCACACTGTGATGCGCCTTGCTGTTACGCACCTTTTGCGCACGCAGCCTGAATGAAGACAATTTGCATTACGCATCGGTCCCTTTGTTTCCCCGTTATCTCCACCCCTTCACAACCGGCACATCGTTGTTTTCAGAATTTCATTGGCTATTCAATGCGTCAGTCATCAGCATGATTGATTCTAACTGGCTGGTTTTTTCATCACTCAAAGTAGGAGATGGCTTCGTTTCAACGTTGGCCCTTATTGGCTATTTTAGGCTGTGGAAAGGGCAGCGAGGCTCCTATATGGCTGTATGAGGTGTCAATCAAAAGATCACAAGCCCCCCTCCATTTTGAGAGCAGCCACACGTACGTCAGCACAGGAAGAAGCGTTTTATAAGGAAAAAAACACGGAAGTTACTGAACCCTGACCAGCTACCAGTGGCGTTTTTGTGGATACTTTCTGGTATAATAATGCATTTTGGACTAAATACTTTACTGAATTGGATCGACTGGACCTTTGTGAGTTCAACCAGACCATTTTTGTGGGAATATTTTTGATCGGACGACTTTTATAACGCTCATAAGGTGAGTTGCGTCGATTTCGTAACTCCCTGTTTGTTTGTTTGTGGTGTGACAAAGGCGTTGATTGTACCTGCTGTTATGATTATATCCTGAAATGGTTTACATTGATTGAATCACAAGAATCTTAGCTTTCCAAAGATATGTCGCATGAGTGCCTCACGTAACATTTGAGCTGTGTAAATTACAGTTTAGTTTCGGAAACTACAGAAATTCGGACTGACGGCCCGCGGGCGGGCCGTCGGAATGTTAACGGGTTAAAGGCTTTTTAGAAAGATACATACTGTAAAAAAATCCCCATCTTCAATAAGTTACATCAGCTTTTCTTTCATCAGTACCACCATGCTACGATGTTTTATGTGTCGCCATCTTTTCATGTGCACATGGCTTTCTTGTGTGAAATCATCTGCCTCCATCCAACTCATCCTCTGCATCCTCTTCTCTCACATCAGCTAACTTCATGTCCTCTTTAACCACATCCATAAACCTCTTTAGTGTTATTTTACTCGTTGTATATCTTAAATAAGAGTTGAACACCATCTTTCTGGTGTTGAAGTACTTTTTTTTTCTCTCCTCAGTCTTGTGAAGTGAGGAACCGCAGCAGGAAGACCATCATTGCAGCTAATTTTTCAAATCATGATGTATAAGAGCCCTAATAGCCACATACATCACTAAGTTGGTTCGCCCACCATCGACTACTGTCACAAAACACATTCATTCATGGAAAATCACTAATTCCACGCTAGCTGCTGCCAAAAGCAATGTCATCATCTTAATAACATTGAAAAGCTGATACTAACTCTTTTGCCCATGCTCCATTTTCTTATCTTGGAGAGACAAGTTTTTAAATGTCAGTTTGTGGCAAGTTTTTTTTCCCTCAGCTACAGACACTGAGACTGGAGCAATCAATCCTGAGCTCTTGAAGTCTTCCAGTTTTATTAATAGCTCCAGATGGAGAATTACTCTATTTTGCAGTCAGCTAAGTGACCCAGGGTAGTACCGCTCTTTCATGGAGCTTTCTAGTCTTTATTTGTTAGGAAATATACTTATTAATAAGAGCTGGAACAGAAAAAGGCAAATTTTTGAGAAAATGTGTCCAGAAGCAAACATGTTTTGCAGCATATCTGGCTGAGACTTTCCAGGTTGAACAAATGTAGACTGAATAAGCACTATTCCCATAAAAACAAAGCTACGTGAACAAGAGTTTGTCCTTCCAGAGCTGATGGACATCTCATCTCACTTTCAAGATTGAGGTGATACTAGGGGTGTAACGGTACACAAAACTCTCGGTTCGGTACGTACCTCGGTTTTGAGGTCACGGTTCGGTTCATTTTCGGTACAGTAAGAAACATAAATGCAAAATATAAATGTGCTAGTTGTTTATAACACACTTTTGTGCTTTTTAACAATAGGAACATTAGCCTATACAAAGCTAGAATTCTGCTCAAAAATATAAATACAATATTCTAAAATGTAGATATTTTGAAAAACAAAATAAAAATAACATTGGCTCAGATTTTTGCTTAAAAAAATAATCCATCTGATGTGCAAAATTGAACAGTTGCAACACTGAACAGTTTCAAGTTGTTGGTCAGATTAAATAACATGAATAAGACTCAGGGTGTTTCTTTAAAAACTAATCGTTTTATTCTTTCATAAAGTCCGGGTATGATTTTCTGGCTAAAATGTGGAAGAGAAGGTTATTGATATCGAGGCTCAATTACCTTTATCATGTGTTTGAAGCCAGCATTCTCTACCACTGATTAGGGTGTTTGTGTGCACGCGCGTCGCCTCGTCTGTGTATGTGGTGACAAGCGCCCGGTCCCGGCAGAGAGAGAGGGGGAGAGAGAGAGAGAAGCGCGGCTCGCGAGGTAGACAGCAGCCAAGTGATGGCTTCAAACCTAGCGGTTTGAATGCGCATGAGTCTCAAAATCACCAGAAAAAGTAGCTAGATTTGTCGCTAGTCGCTTTTTACAAATTAAGTCGCTAGGGGGGTCTGGAAAGTCGCTAGATATAGCGACAAAGTCGCTAAGTTGGCAACACTGGGTGTGCGCACAACTGCGCATGTGCGGCTGCAGAACTCTGCTCCACAACGTGCGGTCCTCTACTTAATATGTCCGTGTGGAAACTCGTTCGGCACGCCCCCGTCCCGAACCGACCTACCCATACCGAAACGGTTCAATACAAATACATGTACCGTTACACCCCTAGGTGATACAAAGAAAAAAGAACTTATATCAGCTATAAAAGTGAAAATATTTTGAATCTTTTTTTCCAGGCACGAGCTCGTAGGCATCCAACACAGCCTTTTTAACAGTGGCATAAACCTTACTATCATCCACGGTGAACGCGGAATATGCCTCCTGCGCCTTACCTGTTAACACGCACTGCAGGAGTAAGGTCCTCTCCTGATCAGACCAGCCCCTAGTCACTGCCACCCGCTCAAACAATGAAAAAAATGTGTCTGGGTCCCACTCACAAAACTGGGGAACCAAACGCAAATTAGACCGCACGTCAAAACCAAGACCCGCCCACCAGGAGGCTGCTGCGGAGTCTCTGTCCATCCTTGACCGGTGCTCTTCCAGCTCCAATCTCTTAATCTCTAGCAGTAATAACCTCTCACGCTTCTCGAACGTTAAACCACCAATACCAGAATCAATGGGGCCAGCAGCAGCTCCAGCAGACTCCGAAGCAGACGCCGCAGAACAGGGCTGCTGGAGAACACCGTGTACAAACAGGTTCGCCTTAATTATATTCTTAATATTGTCCTTCAGACGCTTGTCACCAACTTCCATATCAAAATGTTCAGCTATTTTCACCAACTGGTTGCGTGTACACCGCTCCGATAACCCCTCCGAAGGAGTTTTCACAAATTCTTCAACCAGATCCATCACTGCTCCAACTTAACCAAAGCCCAGACAGCAAAACAGCCAACACCCCAAACCTATCAGCGAGATCCCACACAGCCAGAAACATTTCCACCACTCTGTCCCACTAACTGCCTAACCCAAACTAACTAATCTCCTCCCTGGTCTTCAGGCTGCGTATTGTGACGGGTACTTACGCACTAGATACTGCAAGCCCGAAAAAGCAACCACGATCGTGGCGACTCACCTGCAGCCTCGGCTGTGCCCCCGAGCCAAATGCTCCAGCCACTAACGCCACCACTCTACCAAATCCCCCAGCGAATTCCTAGGGAACCCGCTCTTAGACCTACCAGGGACAGAGAAGCAGCAATTCAGCTCAGCTGTGAGACCCAAACCTACAGGGCACAGCCACGCCCCAAACCACCGGCACAGGCTCTCACAGATGCCCCTCGCTAGGTACTCATGACCTGATACCATACACAAAAACACTGCCCCCACTCATGGATAAAACAAGCAGAGATACGCAAAGCGCACAAACCAACACAAACCTGACCAGGTCCACCAGTATTTAACTGGTTCCCGGACGAGCCCCCAATTGTCAAAACCCAGCTCGAAGGCCGTGACAAAAATGAGGGGTGCAGCACAAGACAGTCAGTACAAAATGTATATATTTATTGGCAACAGTCGCATCACCACAACACAGACAAAACCCCTGGCCAAAACGCTCTGCCAGTCACAGTCCAATCAACAAGGCCCACAACCCAACCGCAGAGCCTCAGCCTGCTCACAGCCCACTGCAACCGTCTGGAAATGGCCTTCTTAATGGGAGCAGAGCCATTGAGCCCAGGTGTGTCTCCTCAGGCTGACGACTGTCCACCTGCAACAGAAAGAAACCAAAAACCACCAACACCACCACCTGGTGTACAGGTGGAGGAGTCGTCACAGTTAGTTCACATTTAAAAAGAAAAATTCTAAACTGAGGAAAAACAGGTAAAACCTTGACCGTAACCATTGTGTCGTTAATTTTTTTTTCAATAGAAGTTTTTTTAAATCAAAATGTAAGACATTGTTAGAGCCATGAACGAGTTTCAAACAGTGTTAAGGTGTGCATATTTGAATAAAGCACATCTAATCGAATGGGAAATGTATGATTTCTTTGTCTTTCTTTTAATAAAATGGCAGCTGTCCTTTATAATGAAGTTTTTAGTGGAGCTCATTGTCTTAACGGATGAACAAAGACAGGAAGTATTTTCACCAGAGCTGTGGTTGTGAATAGACACATGTATCAGTAGCAATGTAGGATCACAGCCCTAGAGCACTTTTTAAAGCAAAGAAAACCTTGTAATATAGAGTATACAGAGATTTGTTTTAAAGATCACGCTCACACTCTCAGCAGCTCTCCTCTGCAGTAACCTGAGGCAGTGGAAGGCAGCCATGATTTAAGGTCTCTAATTAAGTCGCTAACTGTGACACTATCGCAATTCACATTTTCTCTGTGCCTGGGGGGGGGGTGGAAGAGCAATAGATTTTCAGACAGGGAGGAAAAGATACACAGTGAGGAATATCAGGAGTAAAAGAGAGGTCACGGTCTGGGCAAGGCAAAGGACAGAGAAAGCAAGAACTGGGCCAAAATCTAGGTTTCATCATCCAGCCACAGAGTACGAATCAAAAGCACTGCTTCCTGACATAATCTCTGAATTTCCTGAGAGAGCACCTTCCAGGTGTGACAGGCTTATAATGGAGATGGAAAGTTTTCTCTCTTCTTTTTTCCTGCTTGGCACCAAGTAATTAAAATCTGTTGTTGGCGCTGCAACACTTTACAAGAAAATAAAAAAGCTCAGCCTGTGATTTGTTCTTTTATAGCTGACATGGAAGTGTCTTTGGAGTGAGTGAAGGGAAAATTCCCAGAAGGACATGCGAGACACTCAGAGGAGTGCAGCGTGGAGACGCATTATGACTTCATTCTCAAATGTTGCAAAGATTTAATGAGGTCTTGGCATGTTTTAGTCAAAATACTGTAATATTACTTCTTTTTTTTCTTTTAAAAAGCTTCTCCTCCAGCCTCGTCTTCAGAGCTGCGTTCATGGTGCCAGTTTTCCAGCAGCGCTGCCTGGTCTTTTTAAATCTGTCACCACTGCAGAGGGACAGCGAACACAGCATCATGTTCAGCTGATCTGGGCCTGTGATCTCAAAGTACCCTTCAGATTTGTAGAAGAGAACTTCAGGCGTAAACCAGCCAAACTGGGGTGATGGGGTTGTGTGATGTCAGTTATTTTTCAGCCAGTTTCCTGCAGATAGATCACTCTCCTCATAATACGTCCCCTTTAAATCACACTGCTATAAATCTGTGGTGTCTGTGCTTCTTTAAATTAAGGCTTTTTTGCTGCATAGACCTGCTTCACTCGCAGTAAAATGGAAGTTGTGTTTGCTAAAGAAAGTGGGCTCCCAGCAGTCACTTTAGTTTTTTTTTTTTTTTTGAAAGCTAAATGATACATTTGATATGTATTACATTTTAGTGAGTTGCACTTAATATAAACTAAATTTCAAAGGAAGGCTGCTGGAAATGGTTTTTCTTACAAAAAAAAACAATGTTTTGAAGGAACTGCTGAGAAAAGCTCACTGCCAATGACTAGAGATGCGCGGATGACGTATATTTTAACCCGCAACCGCTTCTTAAAATCTCTATCCGCCCGCTATCCATTTGCAGGAACGTTTTTTCACCAATTTTCAAAACCGAACCGACCCGCCATCCTTTTTAATAATATGTAAAATATTTTTTCTTATTATTATTATTTGAGTGCTTCAACCGCAACCCGCCCGAATTTAATTAAAGTATTATTTTTTTGACGAGTCATCCGCCCGATATGCGGATTATCCGCTCCGCCCGCGGGTGCGCGGTTCATCCGCGCATCTCTACCAATGACCTGATGTGATCTGGAACTGATTCTGAATCTGTCGTGAACGATATAAACTGAATCACATCTCTTCTGTTAGAGAAATTCATGACAACTAATCTGTATGATTTATAGTGAAAGTTCAGTAACCACTTTAATATATTAGTTTAACGCACACTTTCACATTCTTCTAAAACAGTGGTTCTCAACTGGTCTGGCTTCAGGACCCAGCATCACCCTTAATGACAAGCTGTGACCCAAATCATGGAAAATTTCCAACTTCTCAAATTTATTAAATGAAAAGATCGTGCAGTTTGAATCGGAGATAGTAAAATAGAATATCACAGAATGACAACACAAAAAAATAAGTTTATTGGTGAACCAAAATGGCTTCAAGTGGGAAATATTCCCTTTGATGCTCAATTAGCTGCATTTTAATGAAATCCAAAACACTTCACTTCAGTAACTTGTAAACAAACTTTGTAGGTCTTTTTCTAAGGTGTAAACTGGCGGGTGTTAACTTACAGGGCATTATCGCCACCTAGTGTTAAGGAGTATGAATGACACTTTTTTTTGTTTGTTTGTTTTTTGAGGTTTTTTTTTTGTTTGTTTTGTTTTTTAGCATTTCTTTCCCCAGGCAAAGGCCCACGACCCACTGAAAATGGGTCTGCAACCCACTTTTGGGTCACGACCCACCAGTTGATGCCACTGCTCTAAAACAGCGGTAGTGAGCAGGTGCCAGTCCGAACCTTTTACTGATCCCAGATTTATTCTGGGCTTTTTATCACTTCATTGGTGTTTCCACATTATTAAATGTTTTCTGTTTGCTGTACAGCATCACTACTCTTTAAAGCACATTTCAACAACATAATGATAAAAAGCAAGCAATGCCAAATGTCAGAGGCAACTTTTAATAAACTAACCGGTTTTTAGGCTGAGCCATATTTGGACATTACCTGTTGTTTCCCTGATAGTTCATAACACGTAAAAAGCAAACAGGCGACAGCCATTTTTGTTCTAAACTTTAGGGGATAATTTATCCAAAGCTGAATTAAAACTTGGTTGTTGCTTTAAGAAGAATAGTTAAAGCTCTTAAGTCATTCAGGCCTAATGCAGCACAGATGTGCTTTTACCTTTTTAAGCACACACTTAAAGTGTTTTTTTTTTTTTAAATAAAAAACATGAGGGAAACGTAAGCCCTCAACATCTGCTTACAAACTATAGAGTTTAGTGGACAGTTTTGAGTTTAAGAAAGAGCTTAGATTTATGGGCTTCAGGGCTTTTTTCTTTATTCTGCTAATCTGAACAGGTTAAAGGTTTAGTCTCATTATGTTCCCTGTGAGGAAGGAATGTAGAACATGCACATGAAACTGTTAATATGGTTGTAGAAACTGGGCCACCGGGTCATGTGGATCAGTAGTCAAACACAACATTGGGCTCAGAAGACTTTATGCGGTTCCATTTTTTGGTATGCCAGTGGATTAATGCCATTTTCCAGTCCCAGCACAGGAAGTAACTGGAGCAACAATTAGTTTCCATAAGGACACCAGATATTATTGTCTCAGTAACTTTTGAAACAAGTTCATGTCGTCCAAAGTAAAGTGGAAGCCGCTCTGTGATCCAGTTACTGGATTTGACTGCAGTAATACAGTAGTTGCAGGCAAATATTAATACTTTAATGCCATTATTATTCACTGATAGCTACAAAACAGCCCCAAGGAGGACTTTTTTCCACCAGCTTCTTCATGCTGTTAGTTTTTTTATCCTTTTTATCCTGCTTATCCTGTTCCTTAAAAAATGTATTTATTCAAGATTAAGCATTTTTATCATGAAACGGCATCAATTTAGAGATTTAGGGCCCGATCTTGCACCTCCTGCTACCCAATACCCAATACCCATTACCTGCAAATTTCAGATTTAGGAGCCTCTGCCAACCGAAATGCAATCTTCCACCTCCCAAAACCTGCTACCCATTTTGCCGTCTCCCTTAAGCACATTGTGGGCGCGGCAATGGGCGTGTCTCTTGCGCTTTCCACGAATTCGGTATCTTGCGTTAGCTGTATCTCGCAGATTTTGGGTATTGGGTAATGGGTGGTCTGACCACCCATTAACCAATACCCAAAATCTGCGTGATACCAGTACCGCAAGATACCGAGTTTGTGGAAAGCGCAGCTGGCATGTCGGCGCGTAAAAGAGCGCGTCCAAATCCCGTCATTGCGCGTCCACCCAGTCACATGTGGACTGCACAACCGGCTCTACCTCTCGATTATGCATCACTGTATTACTTTCATACATTATTCTCTTAAGGGCAGATGATTTCTGTACAGCTGTGACATGATCTCATTCAGATGTTTGCTGTGGAGGAAACGAGGAGATCACAGAACTCTGTTGTGGAGTTTCTTGTACTGTGCTCGTATCCCTCTGATCCTCTCCTTGCGCTTGGAACACCTGAGATGTTCTCACTGGTAGAAGGTAGATGTCATCATACGTGTTCCTCTGGCTCAATGCTCATCCAATGATCCGTTCTGCAGTATTTTAAAAAGCACCGCTTCCAGCGGCTATGTGTCTTGGCGCAGCTGTGCATCTTTGCGCAGGGGATATGTTCAAGATAACTCAAAAAGTTATGGATGGATTTTGATGACAACAACAATTAGTTTCCATAAGGACACCAGATATTATTGTCTCAGTAACTTTTGAAACAAGTTCATGTCGTCCAAAGTAAAGTGGAAGCCGCTCTGTGATCCAGTTACTGGATTTGACTGCAGTAATACAGTAGTTGCAGGCAAATATTAATACTTTAATGCCATTATTATTCACTGATAGCTACAAAACAGCCCCAAGGAGGACTTTTTTCCACCAGCTTCTTCATGCTGTTAGTTTTTTTAGTTTGTTTGTTATAAAATATTTTCCTTTAAACCTATTGCATTTCCTCTAATGAACACTCCCTCCCTAATAATAGCGCCCCCAGAACTTTGACAAAATGGAAATGAAGCTAATCCTTAACCACGCCATTCCTCAGCAGTCTCAACGTTCAGCTTTTCACCAGTTTCAAAGATGCTCTGTATGACTGCTTCCTGCTCGACATCTTAACATCTGTTAACGTATCTGTTAACATCTGTTAACATATTACGATGACCAGTATGTCGTAGAGTCATCGCATGTGCTGAAGTTAACCGTGAAAAACAACCTGTAAACTGACTAAAGAAGGTCAGATACCTTTGGCCTAGCTAAACAACAGCGTAAAACCATTTCAGATTTTAGTCCGCAATTATGTGTAAACAAGATCAAAACAATATTTGGAAGTTTGTGAGTCGAAATAGATGCCCCCTGGTTGCGTTTATTAGAAGACATGCAGTAATTACAAATTAGCATTCAGAGTGTGCGCTGCTGTTTACTGCATTAGCCAGCAAAAATACTGGCCGTAACAGATTACGTCAAATTTGAAGTCCATGTAGTTTCAATTAAAAATGAGTGCGTTTGCTAGTTGCGGTTGTCTTGTTTTGCCCGTGTTGTATCGTACGGATGAGTGGCGGCTCAGACAAACCCGACGCCTCTTACGCCTTTATTCGTTACAGACCTCAGATTGTAAAATCGTCTTTTTGAAACTATTCAGATTATTGCCATTCTAAACACACTTTCACCTGTCTGCCTTTGGTGGTTTATTTTCTATTTTAACTTTGTTGGCATGTGTCTGTTTGGTTTACATAACAGCTTCTCCTGTCGTCTGTTGTTTTGACCTCTATATCAGGATTTAGTGTTTATCACAGCAGAGGCTGATATAGACGGGGGCTCATTGGAAAAGTACATACTGCACCCCCACCCTGCCAAACGAAGAGATTTGTTGTTTACTACTGGGTTTATAAAAGGATTGGTCCAAGCATAGAGATGTTGGGGAGAGGTGGAGCAATGGTAGGAGTGTTGATGTGTGTTAGAAAAGTTACAGGAGCACAAAGTTGACAATACATCATGTAAACATCTGACCTTTGTTTTTGCTCCCCGTTTACCCTGAACGGCTTCTGTGCTCACCTGTTGCTGTACTAGTCGTCCCTGTGTTGAGTTTCATGTTATGGGAAACAGATTATGCGTTGTGTGGCGTAAGCTGGAGGTTTGTTCACTTTCTTAAAGAGGTGCGTGTTTGCATGTGTTTGGTTTACTTCTCCCCGCTCACAGCCGTTCCCTCGTACCCTTCTCTCATTGTCTGGATGTTGCTTCTGCTTTAGCGAGCCTCATGTAGGACTGGGTGTTTGTGTGATTTATGTACACACACACACACACCAACAGTGCAGTAAATACTTGATATGTATTCATGAGCTGTAACTTAAGGCACGGCCACCAGAGTCATCAGCCGTTGGCCCAGAATCGATTCCTCGGTGCCTCTAATGATCCTAAAGACGTGCTGTTGCAGGTCTTCTGTCCTTGTCCAGCATGCGGGGTTGGTAACTCTCACTGATGGCAGTGTTGCATTAGTGGGGGGGATGGTCCCAGGAAGGTCTGATCACAACCAAACAGGCACGTTCAGGACTTTTACCAGATGGATTAACAAGTTTTGGTTTAATTCAACAGCCGTTTATCTGCCCCATTTTTCATCTATTCAAAGAAACCTTCTGTAAATGTCAAAATAGCAAAAATAGTGAGTAAAAAAATGGTGTTTACCATTAATACAAGCAGGGTTGACTTATACTTGAGACAAGCTCGGTTCTTTGGGCATGGGGCTTTATTAAAAAAAAATACAAAAGATCAGATATTCCTCTCTCTTATCTGTTGGTTGTATGTTGGTGTTTTTCATGATGTTGTGATATTGACCAAACCTCTTCCCCTTCTACTTCTGTCTTCGTCTAGTGGCATTGGTAGAAACTGGCCATGGGCATCAGGTGGCAGCAGCATCCTGGCAGAATACGGCACCTTGCATCTGGAGTTCATGCATCTCAGCAAACTCTCAGGAAATCAAGAGTTTGCTCAGAAGGTATGAAGTGACGGAGACGTGGACACGTGAGCCTCAAGTTTTTAGATGCAGCAGGAGTTTCATTCATATTCTGTGTTTTATCGTCAGGTAATGAACATCAGGAAAGTGCTTAATCGCCTGGACAAACCTCAGGGGCTATACCCCAACTACCTGAACCCCAACAGCGGCCAGTGGGGCCAACGTAAGTCCTCCTCACTCCTCCGTTGCATCCTTTACTCTCCTTCATGTAAATGTATTAAATGACAGCCATCTCTGAAATGAGCTCTGTGTTGATGCGTCAGATTATTACTGGGTCGCACTTTTAGATCATCTATTCACAGGAATGGATTGATCTTTTTTTTTTCTCGACCCTGAAAATATTAATAAAGTCAACTTTTCTCTCTATCCTGCAAAGCACAACCTTTGGGATCCTCTTCTTCTTTTTTTTTTTTCCATTTTAATTATATTTTATGTAATATCTATATATGACGGTCATCTGCAGATATAATATGAACACATTTCTGCCATATTTACATCATGTCAGATGCATCACAGGCATAAAGTCTAAACTGTTTCTCCATAGAACAAAAGGAAGAGTGTGAACTTAAAATAAGATTTACAGCCTGAAACTGTCAGGTTTCTAATTATCTGCAGTGTGAGTCTGATATTAGATGTTTGGGTTTTTTAGCGTTCAGTGATTGTCACTGAAATTGTGATTATTAATTAATCTTTTCTTGAGTTTAATGGACCAAGTAATTGACAAAAAAAAGCATCAGCCTGATCTGTAAATGTCACTTGTTGCAACCCAACAGAATCCAGTTTGTGAAGATTTACACTTTTTTCTTATCCTGTTCCTTAAAAAATGTATTTATTCAAGATTAAGCATTTTTATCATGAAACGGCATCAATTTAGAGATTTAGGGCCCGATCTTGCACCTCCTGCTACCCAATACCCAATACCCATTACCTGCAAATTTCAGATTTAGGAGCCTCTGCCAACCGAAATGCAATCTTCCACCTCCCAAAACCTGCTACCCATTTTGCCGTCTCCCTTAAGCACATTGTGGGCGCGGCAATGGGCGTGTCTCTTGCGCTTTCCACGAATTCGGTATCTTGCGTTAGCTGTATCTCGCAGATTTTGGGTATTGGGTAATGGGTGGTCTGACCACCCATTAACCAATACCCAAAATCTGCGTGATACCAGTACCGCAAGATACCGAGTTTGTGGAAAGCGCAGCTGGCATGTCGGCGCGTAAAAGAGCGCGTCCAAATCCCGTCATTGCGCGTCCACCCAGTCACATGTGGACTGCACAACCGGCTCTACCTCTCGATTATGCATCACTGTATTACTTTCATACATTATTATTCTCTTAAGGGCAGATGATTTCTGTACAGCTGTGACATGATCTCATTCAGATGTTTGCTGTGGAGGAAACGAGGAGATCACAGAACTCTGTTGTGGAGTTTCTTGTACTGTGCTCGTATCCCTCTGATCCTCTCCTTGCGCTTGGAACACCTGAGATGTTCTCACTGGTAGAAGGTAGATGTCATCATACGTGTTCCTCTGGCTCAATGCTCATCCAATGATCCGTTCTGCAGTATTTTAAAAAGCACCGCTTCCAGCGGCTATGTGTCTTGGCGCAGCTGTGCATCTTTGCGCAGGGGATATGTTCAAGATAACTCAAAAAGTTATGGATGGATTTTGATGACATTTTCAGGAGTTGTCAGAAATGTGAAAAGGAAGAACTGATTTTATTTTGGGTGTGATCCGGAAGAAATCCTGGATTCTGGATCACTTTCAAATTTTCGATAACATTGTGCTGTTTAGTTGTTTCTTGAACCCTAAAGCAACCACAATGGAGACAGTAAGGGAGTTCTGGAATTTTAAGAGTTTAATTCTCTCAGATGTAAAAAAGGAGGATTCGAGGGTTGGCAGCCAAACCAACAATCCAGGGGACGACGAAGGCAAGGAGGTGGCACTGCGAATGGCTGGATCAGGCGTTCTATGGGAAGATCTGGAGACGAGTCTGGTTGAATGATGACTGAATAGGTACAGGTGTGCAGTGCCACACCTGGGCTGCTCGTCAGATGGGAAGGTGAAACAGAGGTGGATCTGAGTGTCTATGTAGAGCAGGGGTGTCCAAACTTGGTCCTCGAGGGCCGCTGTCCTGCATGTCTTAGATGTTTCCCTGAAACAACACGCCTGATTCTAATGATTTGATTACCATCAGCTTGTCATCCAGGTCTGCACAAGTCTGTTAACGACCCATTCATCTGAATCAGGTGTGCTGAAGCAGGGAAACATGTAAGACTTGCAGGACAGCGGCCCTCGACGACTGGAGTTGGATACCCCTGATGTAGAGGATTGAAGGTGGCGCAGTGGGTTGTGCTCAGGAGCCCCATGGAAGGTTGCGGGTTCACAACCCGGCTTGAGACTGTAACACGCGCTCAATGGGGCCTGAAATTTTGTTTCTCAACAAATATATACATATATATATATATATATATATATATATATATACATATATATATATATATTCCTCTTTACTTGTTTCAAACCTAATATTATTTATATCCATCCATCCATGTTCTGAACCCACGACCATCCTGTTCAGGGTCACTGGGGCTGCTGGAGCCGGTCCCAGTTGTCTCCAGATGAAAGGCTGCAAGCACCTTTGACTGGTCGCCAAACTATCACAAAGACAAACATCCGTGCACGCTCACTCTGTTGCATCAAGTGAAAAGAGTCATTGTGTCTCAAACTACAGACCTACAGTTGTACAGTGGAGCTGAAGCCTTATTCAGGGGGGGTTAGTATAACTGAGGCATTCAGGTTACTTGGAGAACAGACACTTACTGTTGTTATAATAATCATTGTTTCTACTGGTAACACTGGTTCCTCAGTGAGCAGGGCTTTTTTAGCCACGAATCTGTAAAAATGATTGTCAGTATGTGAAGCACGTCTGCATGTTTTCTTTACTGTCAGGATCAACAGCTAGTCCACCTGAGACACCTTCACCAGCTTTGATCTATTATCACTAACCAGGAGCATCACTTGGTTTAAAAAAAAAACTCCCAAAATGAATGGATCTGTTCTTTTCTTTTTCTTTTTTTGTACCAAGCTCACTTCCATGTTACTATTCTGCACCTTCATAGGAAATAAATTTGGTGTAAGACGTACATAAAACACATTTTTCCTCTGCATTGCCTTGACCGTATACTGATGCTGGACGGAGATGACGTTGGCCTCTGGATATAAGTGGAATCATCCGTTCATTCCACTTATTATATCTGGATCTTCTTATCTGCCGCTGCTGCGTCACAGGAGAGACTGAACTCACTGAGTGGAGCCGTATAAAACCCACTCCACACAGTTTTAACTGTCCCCATCAGAGTTGCTGTTGTAACCCTGATGGGGACAACGGTCTCACGGTCTCATCAGAATATGGCTGCTGGGATCTTTGGTCCATTTGTATCTTGTGAGCTTTTCTCTTGAAACATGAAGCCTGACTGATTTTTACTTGACATTTGTGTTACTTTTGAACGATGTCAGCTTTAGGGAATTATCTGGCAATATCTTTACAAGTGTTCAGTGTGGTTTAATTGTTTTTTATCAAAGTTTTGCCAGGTGTTGAATTAAACAGCTGTTTCTTCAAGGTTGGATCGTAGGATGATGGATGAATATGGATCCCTGGTCTTCCTGCTTTAATTATCAGATGCAATGAAATCTTTAAAAAAAAAAAAAAAAATATATATATATATATAATATATATATATATATGTACTTTTTGAATAAACATTGACATGTTCAGTTAGAGGTGCAGTATAGAAAGAGGAAGTTGAAACAGAACAAAATGAAAATAGTCCTAGAAAAAGTTGTTGATTCCTTTCCATCCACACAGAAATAATGCCATAGTTTTGTTTTTGAATGAATTATAACCCAGAAATATTTTGAAGCCTGATTTATGCTGATAGGAAGATTAGGCCTGAACTAATTTTACTACATATTTTAGTTTGTGCTTGTTGACCTGTGGGCTCGTATTTTATTGTCTGGTTATTCGCATTAACTTGTTTTATGACCATGCTGTGTCATAATTTCTCCTCTTTGTTTCTAAGAACATATTTGAAACAAATTCTCACACTCGCATCATAAACGGACAGTTTACGTTTCATGGCAGCTGGCTGATGCTTTATTTTAAACTTGTTATCTTTTGATTGTTCCTGGTTTACAATGGAGCTTGCAGGTTGTTTTATTAGCTCAAAACCATACTTGCATTACTATCTTCAGCAGCAGCCTCCTTCCTCATCACTTTAAAATGATCACAGCTGACGTTTAATCTTTGCTCTCTCCAAACGGAGCTGGACTCTGTTAATGACACATGCATATGGATGAGTTTCCACCGGCTATCAGCAGGACAAATGCTAAAAAACGGCTCGCTGTCTGGCAGCTCACACACGATAAGCACCTATACACAACGCTGCTGCACATCACAGACTGCAGGTGATCTTGTTCTGGAGCACAGACACATCCAGCTGTGTGTCACCAGACTATGAAATGTGGGAGGCGTTTGTAATCTGCCCCAGAAGACTTTTATAGGCAGCCTGTCGGTGT
The DNA here is from genome assembly GCA_018398805.1 of Hirundichthys speculiger. Classification (NCBI taxonomy): domain Eukaryota; kingdom Metazoa; phylum Chordata; class Actinopteri; order Beloniformes; family Exocoetidae; genus Hirundichthys; species Hirundichthys speculiger. The sequence goes on from JAGFBZ010000234.1 coordinate 2,225,594, forward strand.
GAGAGTGTGATTTATACGCTGTTGGTTATCTTTGTGTTGCAGATCACGTGTCTGTGGGTGGCCTGGGTGACAGTTTCTATGAGTACCTGCTCAAGGCCTGGCTGATGTCAGACAGGACTGACGAGGAAGGGAAGAAGATGTACTACGACGCCCTGCAGGTAACGCGTACGCACACTGGTGGCAACACGTAGACCTGAACAGAGCAGATCCTCCTTCCTGTCAGGGACAGACTGAACTCTTCATTTGCAACATTTGCAACACTAAGGTTGTCTAAGGTTTTGTTGCAGTTCTTATTTAGAGCAGCGTAGACGTCTGCAGCGTTACGATCTGCAGCGTAGACGTCTGCAGCAGCGTCTGCAGCGTCTCTGACGTCTCTGCAGCGTAGACGTCTGCAGCGTAGACGTCTGCAGCAGCGTAGACGTCAGCTCTTCAGCTTCTGCAGCGTAGACGTCTCTGCAGCGTAGACGTCTGCAGCGTAAACCTGCCGTCCAGGTTCCGGGGGGTCGCGGGACGCCGTGGGGTGGGTCGCAAAATGATTTCCATAAATCTTTTTTTTATATATATATATATATATATATATATATATATATATATATGCATATGCACAGATCTAATAAATTAAAAAAAAAAAAAAATACAGAAAAATTCAGCCATAGTTGTAAAAATTATGAAACATGCGTAGTTAAAATTAAAATAAAAAACTACAGATTTGCAGCGTCTTCCTGAGGTGATTAAGACAGATTAACATAGCATCATTGCAGGTGTCAGGTTACGGCTCCCACAGTAAACATCACAAAGCGGATGCTGTTATACCATTAACCATTAAAGTAATGTTAAAGTTAAGTTTGCACATGACAGTAATACTGTGCACTCATGTTACATAGATATTATTTTGACTGAGGTATTCTGCTTTTATCAAACAGTAAATTTCTATATGTAAAATCATAACAGGCTGCTCTGTTCTTTTGTGTTGTCGTTAAGCCCGTGTTTGTGCGTATGGCCTGTGCGCACATTTTATTTTTTCAGTCACATCCGGGGATAGTGGGGGTCGCCAGTCTCTGGCACCGTTATTTTGGGGGTCGCGGGTTGAAAAGTTTGGGAACCCCTGGCGTAGACGTCTCTGCAGCGTAGACCTCTGCAGCGTAGACGTCTCTGCGTAGAGGTCTCTGCAGCGTAGACGTCTGCAGCGTAGACGTCTCTGCAGCGTAGACGTCTCTGCAGCGTAGACGTCTCTGCAGCGTAGACGTCTCTGCAGCGTAGAGTCTGCAGCGTAGACTCTCTGCGTAGACGCCTCTGCAGCGTAGACGTCTCTGCAGCGTAGACGCTTCTGCAGCGTAGACTCTGCAGCGTAGACGTAGACGTCTCTGCAGCGTAGACGCCTCTGCAGCGTAGACGTCTCTGCAGCGTAGACGTCTCTGCAGCGTAGACGTCTGCAGCGTGCAGCGTAGACGTCTGCAGCGTAGACGTCTCTGCAGCGTAGACGTCTCTGCAGCGTGCAGGCAGCGTCTGCAGCGTAGACGTCTGCAGCGTCTCTGCAGCGTAGACGCCTCTGCAGCGTAGACGCCTCTGCAGCGTAGACGTCTCTGCAGCGTCGTCTGCAGCGTAGACGTCTCTGCAGCGTAGACGTCTCTGCAGCGTAGCGTAGCGCGTCTGCAGCGTAGGCGCCTCTGCAGCGTAGACGTCTGCAGCGTAGACGTCTGCAGCGTGTCTGCAGCGTAGACGTCTCTGCAGCGTAGACGTCTGCAGCGTAGACGTCTGCAGCGTAGACGTCTGCAGCGTAGACGTCTCTGCAGCGTAGAGCGTCTCTGCAGCGTAGACGTCTCTGCAGCGTAGCGTAGCCCTCTGCAGCGTAGACCTCTGCAGCGTAGGCCTCTGCAGCGTAGGCGCTTCTGCAGCGTAGACCTCTGCAGCGTAGACGTCTGCAGCGTAGACGTCTCTGCAGCGTAGACGTCTGCAGCGTAGACGTCTCTGCAGCGTAGACGTCTGCAGCGTAGACGTCTGCAGCGTAGACGTCTGCAGCGTAGACGTCTCTGCAGCGTAGACGTCTCTGCAGCGTAGACGTCTCTGCAGCGTAGACACCTCTGCAGCGTAGACGTCTGCAGCGTAGACGTCTCTGCAGCGTAGACGTCTCTGCAGCGTAGAGCATCTGCAGCGTAGAGACGTCTGCAGCGTAGACGTCTCTGCAGCGTAGACGTCTCTGCAGCGTAGACGTCTAGAGTCTGCAGCGTATCTGCAGCGTAGACGTCTGCAGCGTAGACGTCTCTGCAGCGTAGACGTCTCTGCAGCGTAGACGTCTGCAGCGTAGACGTCTCTGCAGCTGCAGCGTAGACGTCTGCAGCCCGCCATCTGGCGACCAACCTGCTGGCTCTGCACTGACAGATCTAACATCTGGAAATCATTTTCATTTTCCAATAAGAAAGGTGCTTTGTTAAAAAATAAATGAATGAAAATCTAATGAGCAGGCACTAAAATCCTGAAGATTCACCTGATGAGATGTGACGGTGAATCTAAAGATGTTTTTATAACAACAACAGCGACACATGAGTCCAGGTTCATGACGAATGTCTTTACTGCAGGGATATTAGGCTTTTCAATTCTTTTGTCATGCTTTCTGCAAAAGAAATAATTAAAAAAAAACTCACCTTCTAGCAAATTGGCTCTCTCAGAATTAACTAACCAATTTAAATCCTTACCTTTAGTGTTTAACTGCTAAATATAAAAAAAAAAAAAAAAAAAGGATTGGGCAATTATTTTAAAATTAATCAAGCAAAAAAAAAATTGAAATTAAAATAAAAGCTCATTCATGATAATCGAGGTAAAGTGTTTATTTAATCGTGATATTGATTTAATTCAATTCAGTTCAATTCAATTTTATTTGTATAGCGTCTGTTACAATTACAATTGTCTCTAGGCGCTTTACAGAGACCCAGATCATGACCCCCGAGCAAAGATCATTAACTAAAATTATAATATTAAATCCAATCAATGATAATGGCAGGTAAAAAACTCCCACGTAGGGAGAAAAAAAACCTTTAAGCCAAACAGAGGCAAGAAAAACTCCACTTTAAGAGGAAGAAACCTGGACCAGGACCTGGATCATATGGAGGGACCTTCCTGCTGAAGACCAGCCGGGTAGAGAAAGAAAAGAGGGGAGACAGGACAGAGAGAGGATGTAGGACAGAGAGAGAGAGAGAGAGGATGGAGGACAGAGAGAGGATGGAGGACAGAGAGAAAGATGGAGGACAGAGAGAAAGGAGAGCACTCAAATGACTAAATACAATGGCCATATAAACATAAATATAAACAGATGGAGGTGGCAGCACTGGGATGAGATGGCCAGAGGACCAGGTCGCCGATCACCACGCCAGTCGGCACCCAAACACAAGTGGAGGAGAACCCCGGGATGGACAGAGGATGGAACTGCAAGTCAGCATGAAACCCAGGAAACTCTGGCCTGCAAATACACAGAAAGAAAAGGGGGCAGAAACAGCACAACAACCACAGGAAAGCAAAGAAAATGGAGCACAGTTTCAGTAACAGGGTGCTCCCAAATAATTATAAATGAGCTGGAGGAGGAGGAAGGGAGGAAGAAAGGGAAGAAAAAGGAGAAGAGCAGTGGAGACACCACTCAGCAGATCATGTTGGTGTCCCCCTGCAGCGTAGGCCTATAGCAGCATAACTATGACGAAGCTGTGATTAAGACGAGCTTACTCTAGTCTGAGCTACTACAACTACGGCTATAACCATAGCCGCGGGAAGTAGGGGTGCTGGGGGGGCTGCAGCACCCCCTGTTGGTGGGGCTGCAGCACCTCAAAAATATACATAAAAAAAATCCCAAACAAACAAAAAGAAAAACCCCATTGAAAACAAGGGAGGAAAAATGTGGTAGGAAAAAAATTAAAATGTTTAAAATTTACTCTAAATTCTAGTGGTCTGGTTTAATGTTTCTTACAGTATTATTCAGTGGTGGTCGTGTATTTGGTACCTGGGCCAGTGCGGGTTTAACTACTTAATCCACCATGACATTATAATCATACAAGCCACCAATAAAAAAAACACAATATAACAAGAAGAGGGCGCTGCGTAATTCAGAGATTACCGCATCACCGTATTACTTGCAGACGTTTTTATTCTCTTGAGGGCAGAGGATGTCTGGTCAGCATCTGCGGTAGATCTGGGAACAGTCACGGCCACGGTTGGATGGGGAATTTATTTCTGATATGTCTGAAACTGCTGGTCGAGGAGGGACAGGAATATTAATTGTTCCTGATCTTTAGATCGGTTCCTTATCTGGCAGATAAGATTTTCCAGAACACTGTTGTGGAGTTTCTTAAACTGTCCGCGTATCACTCTGTGCGCTGGCCCAGACATCCAGTCCACCTTTAGAAAACTGAGGGGGTTGCATTAACTGCACAGCAGCTTTCTGTGGTTGTTTTCACTAAACGTGCACGTAGGTGATTGTTTCCAGCTGCTGAAGCACGCAGCTTTAGTCCAGAGGGTTTTACATCCTCTGAGTCATAATAAATGGTTGTTAGATAACGGTGGACGACAACAGAAGTGAGGTCAGCTCCTCATAACAAGGAGTGCTGCTCCGCTGGTGTTTATTTCTACCTGCAGACGACGTAACAGGAGGCCAGTTCCCCGAAGAACCTTCCAGAAAGCCTCGTACTGAGTGTGAGCAGTTGGAGGATGACACCACAGATACATGTCCACGTGCATCTGAATAAAAAGGCAAAGACAGGAAATCCACCAGTCTGCAGTCACAACAGTCCTGAACCTAAGGAGACACACACACAGCTTCCCTCTGCTAAAATAAATTAAAACTTAAGTTATGGTGACAAGCGACGGGTCTCATCTCGAGGAAGCTGGCTGTCTCTCTTTGTTGGGCTCTCTGGGGAACAAATGTATAACATGGTGTCTAAAACACTGTATTAAACTTTCTGGAGTACTGTGGCGATAATCCCTCCGGATCTGTGAGGATTATAGACATTTTAGTTTTATTTATTAAAGAGAGGCCCGTTAGGACAGAAGCAGCGTGGAGTGTTTCTGAACTGCAGCAGGAGAGAATTAAAACGCTGGCTGCAGTCCAGGATCAGTATAAACCGCACGAAAGAAAAAAAACAAAAGTATTTTTGTTTGGGGAACATCTTCTGCTGGTCTTTGACTCCACGTCGTCTTGTGCGTTCATGCTAACGCTGAGAAACCCTGTCTTTCAGGCGATAGAGACCAACCTGATGAGGAAGTCCAGCAGCGGGCTGACCTACATCGCGGAGTGGAAGGGGGGGCTGCTTGAGCATAAGATGGGCCACCTGACGTGTTTTGCAGGTGGCATGATTGCTCTGGGTGCTGATGGGGCACCTGGAGACAAGACGGGCCACCAGATGGAGCTGGCAGCAGAGATCGCCCGCACGTGCCATGAGTCTTACTCCAGGACCGGTTAATACACTCTTACCTTTTTCCTGGTTCACTCCAATGTTTTTAAGGCAGTTTTCAGTTGTTGAGGGATTTTCAGGTTTGCAATTGTTTTATGCAGTAGTTTCTATTCATTTAACAATAAATCATCATTGTTAATTCAAAGTTCGCAGGTTTCCAATATTGCAGGGTATATATAAATATTCTTAATAGGGGTGCACGATAACTATTCGGACCGATAACAGGGAATTATGACATATCACAACGAATAGCCCCGATAACATGTATATTTCTGTCAACACAGCAGTGCCTCGCTCCCTCTGAGTCTTGAATGACCGGCAGTGAATGTTATGTTCAAGTGACGTCGGCATAATCAGAAAAACAATTACTCAATAAGGAAAATCAAGAATACCCCCTCATGCCAGAAAACAACTCGTTAACTCGGTCATAATTTTAGTAGTTGCTGACTTGAATTGATATTTGCAGTATTTTCCCACATTTTACACATAAAAAAAGAAAAAAATAGAAAAGGCTGAAAGAACGACTAGCAAACGAGGGAACGTCGGAATTTACGTTACACCTTGAATGCAGCCTGCAGCACAGCGCTGATCACAACAAACATGGCGGCGTGGAACTTCGTTAAAGTTTGAGAAGAAGATAGTTTGGGGGTTATTTGTGACGAATCCTCTGAGTGAATTCTATGAGGAGGGAAGCACAAGCTTTAATACGTAAAACCTGATCAGCCACCTACAACATAACAATCGCTTCCATGGAGTTTTGAAATCACGCTAACGTGAGCTAACGGAAGCTAATGCTATCGTGCGCAAGCCAGTAGCAGGAGTCTCTCCTCTCCCTCATCTCTCTCATCTAAAGCTTACATGAGATTAAAAAATAAAAAACAAAAACTACTGAACCTCATTTACTTTAATTAAAGGTATTAATTTAAATGGAACCACAAGCCAAAATCCTTTAAATGTTAATCTTTTTCAGTTTGTAATTCTGATGCATGTATTTCCATCAGTTCAAGGAGCCTTTATTTTTTATATCAGTCAGTAATGAACCTTATTTAAGTTAATGTGAGATATCAAATAGGTTTGTTTGATAGCTTTAAGAAAATGTTTGAGAGGCTTGTCAATAGTTTTTCATTGGAAAAAATAAATATCTGTTCATTTAAAAAGTCAAAGCTATTTTTGGTTTTGTTCATAGTATTGATGTAATGATCTTAGGTATATGTGTGTGTTATCGGTATCGGCCTTTAGGAGCTGAAAGTTAACAGTATTGGTTTTAAAAAACAGTTATCATGCATCCCTAATTCTTAGATATTTACCTGAGTCAAAACCTTTAACCTTTAAAATAATTTTCTTAAACTGTACTGAAATTTCATGGTGACATTTCCCCCTTTAAGGAAGCTCCGTTTTTACTTTTCATTTTCAGTTGAAATAATTATATTTTCCCTCTTTCATTTAAATATTTCCTCCGGCCGTGTTGTGAGTCACTGTGTTTTAAATTAAGTCCTGAAGAAACACAACCACTCACAAATGTCCAGCATCATTCTGCTGCTGTTAGTGATGCAGAACTCTAACTAAATGTCAAACTAGTTACCGTAACTTTTCAGATTTGTTCCCCAGCTTCTCCAGTTCACATCCACCAGTGTTCTTGGGCAACAAACTGAACCCCACATGTCTACTAATGTGCCTTCTTACTTGGAAGTTGCTTTGGATAAAAGCGCCATAAAATGAATGGAATGGAAAAATCTGCATAAATATCATCAACAATTTATAAACTGGTTCCTTTCATGGAAGCTGCACACAGCAGCGCAGAGCAGAACATACGTGCTTCATAGAAGTTTGGCTTCGTTTCCTGAATATGTTTTTCCTCCGTAGCTTTGAAACTGGGTCCAGAGGCGTTTCGTTTCGACGGCGGCGTCGAGGCCATCGCCACCCGCCAGAATGAGAAATATTTCATCCTCCGGCCTGAGGTCATCGAGACGTACATGTACATGTGGAGGTTCACCCATGACCCCAAATACCGAGAGTGGGGCTGGGAGGCTGTTCAGGTAAATGTTTCTTTATGACTCTGAAAGGTGACTCTGATATTTTCTTTCATTCTGTGATGGACTAGAAACCAGTCACCAGCTGGGATTCGCTCCAGCCCCCTCCAGTACTGTACAATTTAGATAAAAATCTTTCATCTGAGTTTAAAAGACCAAAAATTAATTACTTAGGAGCTCTCCACTCCTCAAAAACAAGTGAATAAAGAATAAAGTCAATACAAGGTCAACTTCTTTAACTCAACTTCCATATGGAGAATAAAATCAGCCCCAGGGTTCAGGGATATTTTAAGGACATAAAGAGCTTGATTCACGTAGTCTTCTGCCTCTCATCCTGTCGTCTCTTCTGGTTCCTGTCTCTCCATCAGGCCTTGGAGCAGCATTGTAGAGTAGAAGGAGGCTACAGTGGCGTCAGAGACGTCTACGCTTCGTCTCCAAACCACGACGACGTTCAGCAGAGCTTCTACTTGGCTGAAACGCTGAAGTAAGACCCGAACCGAACAGCTTAGTGCTCACAGCCTTCACCTCTGTCCTCTATGACTGCTGCTGTAGTCCTACTTCAGTGAGCATCTGGGACCCTGCAGACTTAAAGAGACACAGATGCAAAGCTGTTCTCACACAGTCAGACTGTCATTCAGTCCAACAAAGCTACAGAGGGTTAGGGTTAGGATGAGGATTTCAGCAGCTAGCAATGCTACCAGACGTATATAGAAACTGTCATTCGGTCCAACAAAGCTTCAGAGGGTTAGGGTAAGGATGAGGATTTTAGCAGCTAGCAATGCTACTGGACGTACGTAAAAACTGTCATTCAATCCAACAAAGCTACAGAGGGTTAGGATGAGGATTTCAGCAGCTAGCAATGCTACTGGATGTACATAGAAACTGTCATTCAGTCCAACAAAGCTACAGAGGGTTAAGGTTAGGATAAGGATTTCAGCAGCTAGCAATGCTACCGGACAAATGTAGAAACTGTCATTCAGTCCAACAAAGCTACAGAGGGTTAGGGTTAGGATGAGGATTTCAGCAGCTAGCAATGCTACCGGACGTATGTAGAAACTGTCATTCGGTCCAACAAAGCTTCAGAGGGTTAGGGTTAGGATGAGGATTTTAGCAGCTAGCAATGCTACTGGACATACGTAAAAACTGTCATTCAGTCCAACAAAGCTACAGAGGGTTAGGATGAGGATTTCAGCAGCTAGCAATGCTACTGGATGTACATAGAAACTGTCATTCAGTCCAACAAAGCTACAGAGGGTTAAGGTTAGGATAAGGATTTCAGCAGCTAGCAATGCTACCGGACAAATGTAGAAACTGTCATTCAGTCCAACAAAGCTACAGAGGGTTAGGGTTAGGATGAGGATTTCAGCAGCTAGCAATGCTACCGGACGTACGTAGAAACTGTCATTCAGTCCAACAAAGCTACAGAGGGTTAGGGTTAGGATGAGAATTTCAGCAGCTAGCAATGCTACCGGACGTACGTAGAAACTGTCATTCAGTCCAACAAAGCTACAGAGGGTTAGGGTTAGGATAAGGATTTCAGCAGCTAGCAATGCTACCAGACAGACGTAGAAACTGTCATTCAGTCCAACAAAGCTACAGAGGGTTAGGATGAGGATTTCAGCAGCTAGCAATGCTACCAGACGTATATAGAAACTGTCATTCAGTCCAACAAAGCTACAGAGGGTTAAGGTTAGGATGAGAATTTCAGCAGCTAGCAATGCTACTGGATGTACATAGAAACTGTCATTCAGTCCAACAAAGCTACAGAGGGTTAAGGTTAGGATAAGGATTTCAGCAGCTAGCAATGCTACCGGACAAATGTAGAAACTGTCATTCAGTCCAACAAAGCTACAGAGGGTTAGGGTTAGGATGAGGAGGATTTCAGCAGCTAGCAATGCTACCGGACGTATGTAGAAACTGTCATTCGGTCCAACAAAGCTTCAGAGGGTTAGGGTTAGGATGAGGATTTTAGCAGCTAGCAATGCTACTGGACATACGTAAAAACTGTCATTCAGTCCAACAAAGCTACAGAGGGTTAGGATGAGGATTTCAGCAGCTAGCAATGCTACTGGATGTACATAGAAACTGTCATTCAGTCCAACAAAGCTACAGAGGGTTAAGGTTAGGATAAGGATTTCAGCAGCTAGCAATGCTACCGGACAAATGTAGAAACTGTCATTCAGTCCAACAAAGCTACAGAGGGTTAGGGTTAGGATGAGGATTTCAGCAGCTAGCAATGCTACCGGACGTACGTAGAAACTGTCATTCAGTCCAACAAAGCTACAGAGGGTTAGGGTTAGGATGAGGATTTCAGCAGCTAGCAATGCTACCGGACGTACGTAGAAACTGTCATTCAGTCCAACAAAGCTACAGAGGGTTAGGGTTAGGATAAGGATTTCAGCAGCTAGCAGCAATGCTACCAGACTGGACGTACGTAGAAACTGTCATTCAGTCCAACAAAGCTACAGAGGGTTAGGATGAGGATTTCAGCAGCTAGCAATGCTACCAGACGTATATAGAAACTGTCATTCAGTCCAACAAAGCTACAGAGGGTTAGGGTTAGGATAAGGATTTCAGCAGCTAGCAATGCTACCGGACGTACGCGGAAACTGTCATTCAGTCCAACAAAGCTACAGAGGGTTAGGGTTAGGATGAGGATTTCAGCAGCTAGCAATGCTACCGGATGTACGTAGAAACAGTCATTCAGTCCAACAAAGCTACAGAGGGTTAGGATGAGGATTTCAGCAGCTAGCAATGCTACCGGACGTATGTAGAAACTGTCATTCAGTCCAACAAAGCTACAGAGGGTTAGGGTTAGGATGAGGATTTCAGCAGCTAGCAATGCTACCGGACGTACGTAGAAACTGTCATTCAGTCCAACAAAGCTACAGAGGGTTAGGGTTAGGATGAGGATTTCAGCAGCTAGCAATGCTACTGGACGTACGTAGAAACTGTAATTCAGTCCAACAAAGCTACAGAAGGGTTAGGGTTAGGATAAAGATTTCAGCAGCTAGCAATGCTACCGGATGTACGTAGAAACTGTCATTCAGTCCAACAAAGCTACAGAGGGTTAGGATGAGGATTTCAGCAGCTAGCAATGCTACCAGATGTATATAGAAACTGTCATTCGGTCCAACAAAGCTACAGAGGGTTAGGGTTAGGATGAGGATTTTAGCAGCTAGCAATGCTACTGGACGTACGTAGAAACTGTCATTCAGTCCAACAAAGCTACAGAGGGTTAGGGTTAGGATGAGGATTTCAGCAGCTAGCAATGCTACTGGACGTACGTAGAAACTGTCATTCAGTCCAACAAAGCTACAGAGGGTTAGGGTTAGGATGAGGATTTCAGCAGCTAGCAATGCTACCGGACGTACGTAGAAACTGTCATTCAGTCCAACAAAGCTACAGAGGGTTAGGGTTAGGATGAGGATTTCAGCAGCTAGCAATGCTACCAGACGTATATAGAAACTGTCATTCGGTCCAACAAAGCTACAGAGGGTTAGGGTTAGGATGAGGATTTTCAGCAGCTAGCAATGCTACTGGACTACGTAGAAACTGTCATTCAGTCCAACAAAGCTACAGAGGGTTAGGGTTAGGATGAGGATTTCAGCAGCTAGCAATGCTACTGGACGTACGTAGAAACTGTCATTCAGTCCAACAAAGCTACAGAGGGTTAGGGTTAGGATGAGGATTTCAGCAGCTAGCAATGCTACTGGACGTACGTAGAAACTGTCATTCAGTCCAACAAAGCTACAGAGGGTTAGGATGAGGATTTTAGCAGCTAGCAATGCTACTGGACGTACGTAGAAACTGTCATTCAGTCCAACAAAGCTACAGAGGGTTAGGGTTAGGATGAGGATTTCAGCAGCTAGCAATGCTACTGGACGTACGTAGAAACTGTCATTCAGTCCAACAAAGCTACAGAGGGTTACGGTTAGGATGAGGATTTCAGCAGCTAGCAATGCTACTGGACGTACGTAGAAACTGTCATTCAGTCCAACAAAGCTACAGAGGGTTAGGGTTAGGATGAGGATTTCAGCAGCTAGCAATGCTACTGGACGTACGTAGAAACTGTCATTCAGTCCAACAAAGCTACAGAGGTTAGGGTTAGGATGAGGATTTCAGCAGCAGCTAGCAATGCTACTGGACGTACGTAGAAACTGTCATTCAGTCCAACAAAGCTACAGAGGGTTAGGGTTAGGATGAGGATTTCAGCAGCTAGCAATGCTACTGGACGTACGTAGAAACTGTCATTCAGTCCAACAAAGCTACAGAGGGTTAGGGTTAGGATGAGGATTTCAGCAGCTAGCAATGCTACTGGACGTATATAGAAAACTGTCATTCAGTCCAACAAAGCTACAGAGGGTTAGGGTTAGGATGAGGATTTCAGCAGCTAGCAATGCTACTGGACGTACGTAGAAACTGTCATTCAGTCCAACAAAGCTACAGAGGGTTAGGGTTAGGATGAGGATTTCAGCAGCTAGCAATGCTACTGGACGTACGTAGAAACTGTCATTCAGTCCAACAAAGCTACAGAGGGTTAGGGTTAGGATGAGGATTTCAGCAGCTAGCAATGCTACTGGACGTACGTAGAAACTGTCATTCGGTCCAACAAAGCTACAGAGGGTTAGGGTTAGGATGAGGATTTCAGCAGCTAGCAATGTTACTGGACGTATGCAGAAACTGAGTCAGTTTTAACAAAAGAACAGCTACTGATGCAGGATATAAAGAAAGATGGGGCAATAAATGATACAGAGATGGACAAACAAACCATTTTGACTGTTTCTCAAAATTAATTGATTTAAATTTGAGTAGAAGGTAGATATCTGTGCAGAAATACACCAGAGGGCCAACATGGAACATCCTCCGGATGACTCGTGGAACATTGGCATAACATGCTGCATCTTATATTTTATGATTCATATGCCCAGTTTTGTTAACTTTGGACATGAATTAACAAACAGTTTTTCTCCTCAGAGAACAAAAAAATGTGTTGGTGTCCCATAAAATGAGAAATTCCAGCTTCAAACCAGCGACTTTCGGCCTCCACTTAGTTTAAGTAAAAATGTTTGCTGCACTGACATCACTTTACTTCAAATAAAGATGCCAATGGACCTCAGTGCCTTTTTTTACAACAGTATTAAATCATCTCCTCTGCTATCAAAGTATTTCTTTTAAGGTAATGTTGGTTTAGTAGCTCATCCATGTGGACTGGATGTTTATAAAAGATTGTGTTTGAATGTAATCTGGGTTTTATTTCTAAATGTGTTGCTTCCTCCTGTTGGAGTCATGAGAATAATTAGTAACAAACGAGCAGAAACCTGACACCTGACTTTGAGTAATGACTCAGGCTTATTTAATCATAAAGATTTAGGAATATTTTAGAAAGAAAGAAACTGAAAAGCAGCTCCTCCCACTGCAGCAGCTACAGCTTCTCACTTCCTCTTACTTATTTTAATAAAAGGGCCTTTTTTGGTTGAGCCTTAGTGTGTGTGTGTGTGTGTGTGTGTGTGTGTGTGTGTGTGTGAGAGGGTGTGAGCGAGTTTAAAGCCACAAATATTTCTGTAAATGTGGTTTCAGCCACAGCGATTCTCTTTTAGGTGACCGTCCAACTGTCTTAAGAAAGAAAAGATTAAGAATAAAATCTTGTTTGTGTTAAAAAAAAATATATAATCATCGTTTCCAGGAGCAACCAGCCGCATTAAATGTCCTGCTATTCATAAGTTTTTTCTTTTTTTTTCATTCAGGTTTTGAGTTAGACAAAGAGAGCAGCAAAAACCTGCAACAGGACTGTTGGAAATGAAAACTAGCATGAAAGCTAAACTTTATGGCTCCAGGCTTTAATAGCACACTAAAGTCGTACAGTATTTCCCTCGCAAGGGTCAACTCTGTTTGGGTTGGAACATGAAGCCCTGACCTGGTTTACATTTCCAGTTCAGCTGTATGGACTTGGATATAAGGATGTCAGACCCATGTGACACCCGTCAATAAAATGACTAAACAACCTCAATCAACTCTGAGGTAAATGCAGTAAACACAATCTAGAAGGACTAACTGTTTAATGCTTTCTCAACTCTTAATGACTGGCCTGACCATCGTCTCCAGCAGGAGGCGCTGTTGCTCACTCCCTCCCTTCCCGGACTCACTGCTCTGGGCCTGTAGACGCCATCTATCAAGTCCAACTTCAGTTGTTTCCTGTTTGCACAACTGTGACCTTAAATTTTTCTCCAGTCATTGTTTTCACCGTGTCACATGTCAAACGTACCGACCCACCAGTTCCAGTTCACCAGCGAGCGGCCAGGATATGAGACGGACTGGATCAGTTTTCTTACCCTTTCCAGCTTCTGACAGTGGAAATGTAGAAAACCCAGCGTCCTCTGCTGAGCTGAACGGTTCTGTACGACCCGGTGGAAAGTGTGTCCTCCATCTGAGTTAGATTCAACCTGGTCGTCAACACTTTCCATTATTTCAGTCCATTAACGAGTTCAACAGTGAATTTCATTGATGGTTCTGTTCAGCCTCCAACCTCCGTTTGGATTTATGGTCTCGTTTGCTTCGGTTCCACCTAAATTAAAACCACCAACTCCTAAGTCCTCTTCCTTCCCGCTCTGACAACATCCTCTTCATCTCGCTCTGTTTTTTTAACCCCTACACACCAGACTGTTGACAGGAAGTCCAGGTCGGCCCAACAGAGGCTGCGGGAGCATCCAGAGCAGCTTTTCAGTTTTATGGACTGTAAATATTAACGGGTATCACCTCTACTCCTGATCACCTTCACAAGCACACTCACAGTTAGATGTCTCGTTTCCTTTAGCAGATCACTTTGTCCAGATTTATCAGGTAGATAAATGAGAAAGCATGAGTGAAATACGGGAAGCAGAACAAAAAGGGGCAAATGAAAATATCTTATTAGCTTAATTTCACTTGAAGAGGCCTCATGCACACGGGGAGGAGAAATATTTTTTTAAAAAATTACTCAATATTTCCTCATCAGTCATAGAAACAGATCTATCTAGACACAGAAAGCATCAATCCCATTTAGTAGAAAAGCCATCCGTGCATCTAATCCTCCAAATGTTCCTGGGGCATCAGGCAGAGCCACTTCCAGTATTCATCCTTCAACTGGTGCCAAGGACATGGAGATATTTCCCAGCAGCCTCTGCCCTCAATCACTCACTGCTCTCTGGTTCAGTGTTGGAGGCAGAGGAGGAAGGATGATGAAGGCTTCATGGAGAACCAGCCCCTCATCTAAATCATTAGGTTTTACTCAGCTTTTGTCTCTGAATTCTCTCTTCATTCCTCCAGGACAAATGCAGTCTTCCAGAGCGCCTTTTCTATCTTTGTATTCTAGAATCTGAAATGAATCCACTGGTCCAACATCTGTGCTAAAACTCTCCTGATTAATAATTCTACATCTGAGGCCTTTCATGCAGAACACAAACCTTTCTTCTTCTTCTTCTTCTTCTTCTCATTTTCACATCTATGGTCACTTTTTTCCACACAGACGTTTAAGAATATAGTAAAATTAGGGGTGCACGATAACTATCAGGCCGATAACAGGAAATTATGACGTCATCCCGATAACTCTGATATCCCAACGAATAGCCCCGATAACATATATATTTCTGTCAACACAGCAGTGCCTCGCTCCCTCTGAGTCTTGAATGACCGGCAGTGAATGTTATGTTCAAGTGACGTGGCATAATCAGAAAAACGATTTCTCAATCAGGAAAATCAAGAATACCCCCTCATGCCAGAAAACAACTCGTTAACTCGGTCATAATTTTGGTAGTTGCTGACTTGAATGATATTCACAGTATTCTCCCACATGTTACACATTAAAAAAAAGAAAAAAAAATACAAAAGGCTGAAAGAACGACTAGCAAACGAGGGAACTTCGGAATTTACGTTACGCCTTGAATGCAGCCTGCAGCACAGCGCTGATCACAACAAACATGGCGGCGTGGAACTTCGTTAAAGTTTCAGAAGAAGATAGTTTGGTGGATTATTTGTAACGAATCCTCCGAGTGAATTCTACGAGGAGGGAAGCACAAACTTTAATACGTAAAACCTGATCAGCCACCTACAACATAACAATTGCTTCCATGGAGTTTTGAAATCACGCTAACGAGAGCTAACGGAAGCTAATGCTAACGTGTGCAATCCAGCAGGAGTCTACCCTCTCCCTCATTCCTCTCATCTAAAGCTTCCATGAGATTAAAAAATAAAAACTACTGAACCTCATTTACTTTAATTAAAGGTATTAATTTAAATGGAACCACAAGCCAAAATCCTTTAAATGTTAATCTTTTTCAGTTAGTAATTCTGATGCATGTATTTCCATCAGTTCAAGGAGCCTTTATTTTTTATATCAGTCAGTAATGAACCTTATTTAAGTTAATGTGAGATATCAAACAGGTTTGTTTGATAGCTTTAAGAAAATGTTTGAGAGGCTTGTCAATAGTTTTTCAATGGAAAAAATAAATATCTGTTCATTTAAAAAGTCAAAACTATTTTTGATTTTGTTCATAGTATTGATGTAATGATCTTCAGGTATATGTGTGTGTTATCGGTATCGGCCTTTAGGAGCTGAAAGTTATCGGTTTTAAAAAAACAGTTATCATGCATCCCTAAGTAAAATTGTGAAAAAACAAATCTCTGAGGTGAAACGGTTTAAACAAATCAACATGTCAGTAACCTGGAGAGCTGAAGGCCGAGCCGTCATCCCGACCCTGCTGGGGAAAATAGCGTGGCCCATCCAGACAGAGTGAAACGGTATGTTCATCAGGTTGGGATTGAAGCAGCTCCCTGCAGAGATGTGGGCCCAAACAGCCAGAACCCATCACATCCACTCCGTTCTCCTGTGACCCAACATCTGCCAGCGGTGGGCTCGGGTCCAAGCTGGTTCAGCTTAACTCTCATCCTTCCTCTCATTCCTGTGTTTCTGGGTTAATCACCCTACTAGACATGTAACGCTGGGCCCTGCTGGTTCTGCTCTGCTGGATCCAAACCCTGAACTACCTGTTACACCTGATGAGTTAACGGGAGAACTGTTGGTCAAAGTGCTGAAGGAAAATGTAGAGGAATAAAGTTTAGATTACTGGTTTCTTGCTCTCGATTAGAAGCTTAAAGGAAGAAATGAGTTAATTTAGAGTTAAAGCCTTCATGGTCCGTCTGGTTCTGGGAGGTTCTGACGCCTCATCAGAATAACGTCTGCAGGTTTGTGTCCTCACGTCCGTCTCCTCGCTCGTTTTTGCAGGTATCTCTACCTGCTCTTCTCTGACGACGACCACCTACCGTTCCATCACTGGGTCTTCAACACCGAGGCTCACCCTCTGCCGGTCATCAGGAAGGACAGAACAGACCGACCCAACCAAGTGGAGTAGTGGACATCCAGAACCCAGAGCCAGAACCTCTGATCCTGTAAACCTGAGCCTCCAGCTGTCAAACCTTTTTGGAGCCCCCGGGGGCGACGGACGCCTCTTAACTACAATCATTTCTATTTTCTATGGAATTCAAACAGAACTGAATCCTGTTGAAGCTGAATTCTCTCTGATGATCCACTTTTGTTTTGTACTTTGTTTTTTGTTTGTTTTTTTTTTGCTCACCTCTGGTTGAAACCAAATGCTGAAGAGTAACATATTTTCTCCTGAATAACGAGATAGCTGATCAAAATGCTCCTGTTGAGACGGCGGGCGTGGCTCTGCAGTCACAAACTGTTCTTGTATCATAGAAGTGGAACTTTCTGGAGATGATTTCACGTCTGTGTGTCATTGATTTTTCTAGAAGCTATCTGGTTATTCATGGGGGGGTTTCTGTTTGGAGCTACAACCCTGTTGTTTCATCAGGAGGGACGGACCAGCCGTCTCCCTGGACCGTGGACGTCCCGGCTCTCAGTCCAGGAGGACCAGTGTGACCCGGTGGACTAAACGTTGCTCAGAACGCTTCACAGCTGGCGTTTTTTCCTCCTGCTGAGCCACTTCAGCATCTAAACTGGAACCAGTTATTTTTGATTTTCACTGTCAGAACAACACTGGAAGTTTGCTTTTCTGAAGCCGTGTTTGTGGCTGCAGGAGTGAAGGAAAGACGCTGCACAACCAGAGCCTCTTTTTATAAACTCCTGCTCTTCCTCTGAGTTAGTCGCTCCTCTTCACCTCCGTTTCCACGCAGCTTTCCTTCTGCTCTCCGTCTGGATCTTTGGCTTCTGTGATTCATGTCTCCTCATATCTGCACCAGGGTTTGACCTGTACTCATACTTTAAACCGGCTCATTTCTTTCTTCTTCAAACTGTTAATGCAGTTTTTTTGTTTTGTCTTTTTCTCATTTTCTTCCTAAAAATGACACATTTGCAGTTTTTTTTGTGTGTGTGGAGAAAAAAGCTCATCAAAAATGATTTTCCAATGAGCAACAAGTTAAAAAACTGATCATGTGGACCAAAGTGATGGGAAGTAGTTTGAAGTCTGAGACGCTCTGGAACGAGCAGGTTTGAGGATATTTGATGATATGAAATGTTCACTTTTGTTGTGTTTGTATTTCCCAAACATCCCCTTCAGATGTTAATGTTGTGATAGTTGAGGATTAGCATGTAATCAGCAGTGGGGCGTACTGGTCAAACCCTGTCAGCTCTTCTAGTTTCAGCCAACATCAGGCAGGACCTTCTCTCCTCTGTGAGGAAACTCAGTTTAGCTAAAACAGTTCACCTTCTCTCACCTGCACACACCTGAAGCCATAGTGATGTAAACACAGCTTTACCATCCCCTCATCCACTCTTTGCTTCTTTTATCTCCTCACGCTCTCAAGGGTGTGCATGTGTACCAGCCTGTGATCCCAGTCGAGCTCAGTCCTTGATTTAGTTGGATTTGATGTTAAAGATTCCCCCTGAAGCCACAGAGAACTGGAGCCAGATCCATTTAAATTCAGTTTAGTCTTCAGTCCAGTGCCTTCACTGTTGAAGAGAGAGACGGAAACACATAGGAGTTGACTTTTAGAATAGTTTTCAGCTTTAAGTTCCCATGCCTCCTGATGAGGATTATACCCAAACTAGACATGGATTAAAGGATTACGACCACTTTTTGATTTGATATTCAGACTGACCCTGGCTTGAAACAGCTGAGGAGTTGGTGGAAATGTTGCGATAAACGAGATCGGGCCACGAGAAGTCCATCAGAGGATTTCATAAAATAGAGCTCAAAACTAAGTCTCAGATCATTCATTCCTGAGAGTCCAGACTCTGAGCTAGAAACTGAAAAAGATTTGAGAGGAGTTCAAGTCCAGGTGACGTCATTCCTCTGACTACAGTGACATCTAGTGGTGGGATGTTCCTGTTGCAGTCCTGGCTTAAATGGCTGGAAACAAGTCAAAAACATAAAATAATCACCTTAATGTTGCCTGTTTGGGCAAATAATTATGACTTTAGGTCTTTATGATGAATTATCCCAGTTCTCTGCTCTGACCAAAGAGATGTTGAGCCAACCAGCCATGAGGGCCACCATTAGAAAAGATTATATACATATACATTAAAATATATTTATGATATATATATATATAATATTTGAGACTATATTTCACCTCAGGTAATAAACAATTTATCTCTAATAAAGTAGATTTTTTAAGCCTTTCAACCCAACTACACACACTTGAGTTATTCTTTTGACAACTCATTCTAACTTACTTCTAATTCTTGACATCCATCAGTTGAACGTCTCCTCAAA
Source organism: Hirundichthys speculiger (assembly GCA_018398805.1). Lineage (NCBI taxonomy): Eukaryota > Metazoa > Chordata > Actinopteri > Beloniformes > Exocoetidae > Hirundichthys > Hirundichthys speculiger. The sequence goes on from JAGFBZ010000234.1 coordinate 2,244,767, forward strand.
GTGGAAACGACTCTGAAAAGGTCTCGTTTAGATGAATCCATCTACTGGCTTTCACCAGAACAATGTCTCACCTGGTTCCAGCTTGTTGCTGCAGGAAGACGAAGCTTCAAACAATCGGTCTTATTTTCAACGACGCTGTTTCATTTGTGACACGTAGAAAAATCTAAAAAAGACAGAAAGATGACTAAATAAAACTCCACGTTGGGTTATTTGAACTGATTACTGCTGAAGTCACGTTTTCAGCTCTGCTAACATTCAGCTGGTTTCTCCGTTGTTCTTTATATTACTGTATTGATGACAGTGTCGCTTATTATGATGTGTTGTTTTGGCTCATTTTGCTGATTGTGTTAATTTATTTTTAAAAAGTGATCATGGGGCCATGCAGGTACTGGGGATCAGAGAAGCAGGTTCTGTTGGTCCGTCAACAGCTGGTCCTCCTGCAGGAGCAGACAACGACCATGTACGAAAGAAACCACCAGAAGGTCCAACAACCTCAGGAGGGCAGGAACTCTATGAATGTACCATCAAATGTGAATTTATTTTTTCTAATCTGCTTTTATTCACAGTTTAGTGTGCTTTTCTTGCTTTATTTAGTTCTTTAATTTGAGAAAGCACAAAGCAGTGAAGTGATGCGTGCAGGCGGATGATTGAGTTTGACCAGAACGCTGTTTGAGGAGGCGACAGCCAGCAGTTGATGCAGGAACTGAGTCAGCTCTGCAGGCGGCGGCGCAGCAGCATCTGGAGATACACATCTGTCTGCTGTTTGCTTTCCTGAGGACGCCACGCACAAACCTTGACCTACACAGACATGAAGTGTTCATCGTGCAGCGTGATGTTGCATCACTTGATATGAATCCAAAGAAACAGAGGCGGTGAGAAACTTGAATCCTTGACGTGATGGTTGAAGTGATGGGCGTGACACGGCTCTGCTCCGTCAGCATTTCGCTTCACCTCCATCTGCTGCGCCGTCAGTTAGGCCCACATGTCACGCTGCTGCCTCAGTTTAATATCAAATAGAAAATAGAGAAAGGAAAGCTGTGATTTCTTTTTTTTTCTCAAATCAGTGAAAAACTGTTGATTTTAAAGGAGAAACAACTAATATCTGCAGCTGATCAACAATTCAATCCAGACAAAAACATCTTTTAAGCTCCTGCTGCAGCTTAGATGAGATTTCTTAATTCTGAGGACTTTTATGACTCATTTTATTTCTTGTAAAAATGTCAAAGCAACCTGCAAACACGTGTGTCCTAGAAGAATAGATTCCAAGAAACGCCAGTCAGGTTGTTGACTCAGACTTAAAGGGCTGATCTGCAGCATTTTCATTTTTAAACCCTGTATCTGATCGGATCTGTAATCCTGGATTTTCACGTTTTCTGAGGTTTTCCACATCACTTCCTGAAGAGAGGAGGGCAGAATGTATTTGTTGGCATCTGTAAAGTCTCTTTTAACCTTCACATTGTGCAATATAATTGGTTGTCATAATAATCAGGCTTTATTTTTTTGTGAAGCGGTAGGACTGTCTGGTGATTTTCAGGATTTTGTGTTGACACTTTGCTCAAATGCCTTTCTATTAGTGACTTTGGATAAGGACTGCCCTCCTTTTTAACTGACGTCATGTCGCAGAGACGTTTGTTCCTTCTGAACCGGTTGGAACGTGAAACGTGACTGCTGTCGCTGGCGCGGGAACATGAATCCTGCAGACGGCTGGCATCCGCCCTCAAAGGGTTAAACGGGCGACGCCAACCTGAGAAATGTATCTGTAGAAACCTGTTGCTGATAATCATTCCATTGCACATAGTTTACCTTACATTTGTAAGCAATAGTTTAATTTTTGTGGGGAACTTTGTTTTAATGTGTTAAAATTATTATTGCTATAAATGTAAATACTTCATTGCGGCCAACGAGCCGTTTGGCATTTATATGAAAATCTTCTGAGCTTATGGATGAAAATGATATTAATGAGCAGCAGACATTTTAATAAACTATATTTGTTACACTTCTGTTGTGAATAAAACATCTTTTAATAAGCAGTGTGTTTGGATTCATGTTGCTTTAACAACCAGTAAAGCTGAGCATGTTGGGTATTTATTACAGTCATTTAAAGTGTACAATTTTAGATTTAAAGTTTTGTTAAAGCTGCCTTTGAGTTTGAGAAGTTTCCACAATAATATTATCATTTTTTAGTTTGATTGTGCTGTTTGATAATATGACATCTCTGCAAAACTGACAAGTTGAATGAAACAAAAAAAAAAAGGCAACGATGGCAGACCTCACATTTTCTGTTTATAGCTGTAAAAGCTGTAAACGTCATTGTTCACGTGTTACTTAAAGATGTTAAGCTAGAGCTGAGCTCCATCAGAAACACTTAGATTTCACATATTGTTGACATTAAAGTTAAAACATTACAGTCTAGAGCTGTGTAAAGTTAGTATCTCCTCTTTAATCCTGTATTTGTGTGTGTGTGTGTGTGAAAACAAATGAAAGAATGTGAATGTAGTGGATATAAATTTTAAAAATAAAATCTCAGACAAGCAGCAAGATATAACTTTTCACCATCCAGTTAGTCATTTAACAAAAATAAACATTTTAAAATCAGATGAGCAGATGTTCATGTGGGCGGGGCTAGGTTCCCCCTTACAGGTGTTGGATGGTCGGTTCCAGCCAGATGTTGCTCATCCTCAGACCTTGATCACCAGCTGTGGAGAAACACTGCAACCACATGAAATGGGATTTTTCCATTTCGGAGTCCAACCCCACATGGAGGTGCCTTCAGATGTGGTTCTAACTGGATTCTGGTCCGGTTCTTCAAACATTATCCAGTAGGTTTTTGTCTTTTGCAGTGTGCCATGACTGCAGCAGTGAGGAGATTCCTCTGTTAGCTATCCAGCTAGCTGTTAGCTGTCCTTCAGCGGACACCTCACCAGCCTGCAGCGTTGGTGCTGACGGACCACCAGGGCCGGACAGAGGTGTTTCTGGGGCCCGGGGCCCCAGCCAGGAGAAGGTGGCACGCTCACTAAGCTGACATTTACCAAATAATCTAATATACCTACAGGACTATTTGTTTTAATTCTACATTCATTTATTTCTACAAGAATAATATCGTAGAGATATTCATCAGACCTTTTTGAAAAATCCCTTTTTTTTTTCGTAACATAGCAACACAGTCCTGAAACTGCTAATTTTACAAGATCACAACTGTTTCTCGTAAAACCAAGGCTTTCGTCATTTAATCACCGTGGTTTTCTGTAGAATCATAAACTTCACAAGATCAACTTATTAACTCAGATTCCATATTTTTGTTTAAAATTGTGACTTTTTCAATAAAATAACTTTATCCTAAAGTCAAGAATTTTTGTTGTAAAATCACAAATTTCACAAAATCATAAAAAAAAAAAAAAAAAAAAACATTTTTAGCCTAGAACCTTAAATTTAGCAAAATTTTGACTTTTCTTGACATTTATGATTTTATGTCGTTAAATTACATGGTTTGTATAACTTTAAGTGCAACAGTCATGGCATGTCTTACAATAACAAATTTGGAGAATTGTGTTTTTTTGTTGTTTTGCATAAATTGATGGCCGCTCAACAGTCGTTCTACAGAAAGCACACGTGCACAAGCACACGTGCACGTGGCTCATACGAGAAGAGACGGCTGCATTCATGACTGCTGCAGTGACACATTTTCTACAAATAACATCCTCAGTTTCGGTGTATATTCTGACTGTGCTGTTAGAATTTAAGGTTATGAGCAAGGCCGTAACTACCATTGAGGACACCGAGGTCATGTCCTCTGTATTTTTTCCCCCAATGATTTCATTTTCCAGGTCTTAAAAGTTATTTTTTCACAACGTCGTGAAGATAAACAGAGCTGATTGCATTCTGACTCGTTGCTCCAGTAACGCGGTGTCACGTGACAGTGTCAGACTGATCCTGAACGCACCACTAAGAGAGTTTGATCAGAACAGCCCGGTGGCGATAGTAAAAATGCGTCGGAACAACCCGTTACGTCCTTCCGTCTCTGGTGGACGGCTGCAACAAACCACATTATCATTTGCAGCAATAGTTAAGACAACAGAAGGACAAAGGAAGAGAGAAGCTGAGAATTTAAGGAGGACAATATGAATGAGTTGAATGAGTGTGTGTGTGTGTGTGTGTGTGTGTGTGTGTTGTTAGCCTCTGGTCACTATTTTTCAGAAAAATTGTATCATTAGCGAGTTGGCTAATTGCTAGCTGTCTGTCTAGAACCTTCAGTTTTTCAAAATTAGTATTTTTAATGAGAATTGAAAGCATTTCTGTTGCTATAATAAAGAGTAAAGGAGATATATCCTTGCTTAATACCTTTACCTACAAAGAATCTTGGGCATGTACCCTGTAGTAGTATGACTGTACTATTTGTATCTTTATAAATTAATTTTATCACAATAATAAGGTTTTCACCAAAGCCAAAAATTTCTAACGTACTGAAAATAAATTTGTGTTCAATTGTATCGAATGATTAAAAAAAAATCTAAAAATAAAATAAAACCAATTTCTTCAATTAAGTGATTTTACTCCAGCAAGTCAAGCACAAGGCGTATGTTGTTATGAATTGAACGACCTTTTATAAACCCAGATGCATATCTGAAATGCTTTGAGTGATGCCAAGATTTCAACCTGTTTGCATATATATGAGTTAAAATTTTATAATCATTATTGAGTAAAGTTATAGGTCTAAGGTTGTCAGTTAGTTTATGTTCTTTCCCAGGTTTAGGGATGAGTGATTATTCCTTGTTTCATTGTGGTTGGCAGAGTGTGGGATTCAAATATTTCTCCAACCATATTAAAAAAAAGAGATATTTAAGATGTTCCCAAAAATGTCTATAAATATTGCTTGTTAGACCATCGGATCCTGGAGATTTATCCATCCATCCATCCATTTTCTATACCCGTTTCATCCTTGAAGGGTCACGGGGATCTGCTGGAGCCTATCCCAGCCGTCTACGGGCGGAAGGAGATTTATCCAATGCTAAGCAATTCAGAGCTTTTTCCACCTCTGCTATATTAATATTTGCCTCACAAACATCTTTGAAACACTCATTGATGTTGGGGGTCCATTCTTTAATATGCTCAAAGAACGCCTCAGCATCTGGAGATGAATAAGATCAGTACTATTTACTGTAGAATTTGAAGATTTCTTTACAGATCAAATTTGGGTCAGTGCATTCTTGACCATCTATTAGTAAGGTTCTAATAGCATTACGTTCTTGTTTTCTCTTTTCCAGTCTACACTAAGGACTAAATGTCAACTGAATTCATGATTACATGTGTCTTATGCCTACTGTCTATTGTGTATTCTTTATATCATCACATTTTTTTTCTTTTTTTTAATCATTACAGTTAATGGTGAGAAACCTCTTCAAAAAAGCCCAGGAGTAAATCTGTTCCATTGTTCCATCCCCACCAACAAACAACACACACACGAACACACACACACACCACACACAATTCAATAGTTATAATGTATAAAATAAAAGTGTCATTAGCACCACTGATCTGTTTTTGTTTTATTTGATTTTATGTAATTCATTTATTTTTGGGGGGGTTGGGGGGCCTTGGTTATGAGGTTTTGGATTCTGATTAAACAACTTCTACAGTCTAATACATCAACTTGAGTCTCAGGACAGAAATAAACTGCATCCAAATATGAAACATTTATGTTTAATTTTAAAATCTAACATTTATAGGATATATTGTTGGACTGAGTAATATTAGAACAGGATCAGAAAAAAGAAGCTGAACTGTGAATGTTCAGAGTCCAGACGATAGATGGCGCTGATTTACATTTGAATGGACTGTGATTGTGCATTTTTTGAACTATTAATTATTTCATGTGTCACACTTTGACATGGAGCTATCTCGACTTTCTGACAAACTTGATGCAGATCACACGTTTTCTGAGTTGGAGTTTAACTCTGCCGGTTCTCCGTGTCGCCACTTGGACTAATTTTCTTTGACATGAGGCGGCGCAGGAGGAGCTTCAGGGTCTCCAGAGCTGTCGAGTCTGGAAGCTTTGAGGTCGTGGCTGAAAGGACAAGTCGGTTTTATTTATATTGTACAGTCCAACATTACAAAGCCCAGATCTGCCTTCAGAGACTGTAAATTCTGTTTGGCATTCAGCACTCACTGCTGTTACCCCCTCGATCCAGTCGACCCAGAACCAAGAAGTCTCTCAGGAAGAACATCTTAGAAGGGATGCTGTCAGAAAACCGGACCTGTGATCAAACTACACAAGAAAAACAAGAGGGAAAACATTCCACTTTCTGAGGTGTTTGTGAACTTACAGGTGAAACCAGAAGTTTTTGTTTTTTTCTTTTTTTAATCAGACTAAACTTTTCCTGTTTTAAGGCAGTTATGATTACCTAAATTATTTATATTTTCTAAATGCCAGAACAATGAGAGAGAATTTTTTGATTACTTTCTTCAAAGTCAGAAGTTTACATACAGTAAATGCCTATCCCTTTAAAAAAAAAAAAATAGTGAAAGCCCAGATGATGATGTCATGGCCTGTGAAGCTTCTGATAGGTTAATTGAAAACATTTGAGTTATTTTAAGGCACATCTGTGGATGTTTTTTAAGGCACACCCCAAACACACTGTTTCATTGTGTGACATCAAGGGAACATCAAAAGAAATCAGCCAAGACATCAGGACCTCCACGGTCTGGTTCATCCTTGGGTACAACTGCCAGATGAACCTGATGAGAGAGAAACCAGTCCTGAACCAACATGGACTGAAAGACCAGTCAGCCAGGAAGAAGACTTTACTCCAAAAGTAACATAAAAAAGTTAGATTACAGTTTGCAAATGCACACAGAAACACAAACCTTAATTTCTGGAGACCTGTCCTGTTGTCTGATGAAACCAAAAATGATCCGTTTAGACGTAACGATCAGTGTTACATCTGGAGACTGAGAAGACCATCCAACTGTGAAGCACGGGGGTGGCAGCAACATGATGTGGGGGTGTTTGGCTGCAAGAGGGACTGGTGCACTCCATAAAATAAATGTTATCATAAGGAAAGAACATTATGTAGAAATATTGAAGCGGCATCTTAAGACATCAGCCAGCAAGAAAAAGCTTGAGTCAAAATGAGTCGATGATCCTGCAGCATATCGCTAAATTAGTTACCAAGTGGATTATGGACAACAAGGTCAGCGTTCTGGAGTGGTCATCACAAAGCCCTGATCTCAGTTCTATAAGGGGAAATTTGTAAAAAAAAAAAAAAAAAAAAATATATATATATATATATATATATATATATATATATATATTGTTACACAGAATAGGATTGCGCTCTTTTCTCAAAAATAAACTACTCTGGACCAGTCCACAAATACACTCCTTCCAAAACAGTCATAAAGAATGTAAATTCTGCAACAAATGAGTACAACAAGTAATTAAAAGAGTAAAGAAAAGTCACGTGAAATGAGATGAAAAACTGTAAAAGAAGAGCAATATGAAATGAAAACAATGTGTGGAATGAAAATCAAATGTAAATGTAAGTATAAGCAATGTTAAATGAAGAAAAAATATGCCAATCCCTTCAAATAAATACTCTTCATATAAACCCTTTAGTGTTTTCATTTAGGCTATAATGAATGTTCACATTATGTTAACGTGGCTTTATGCACAGCTGCACTACTTCCTGAACTTCAGCCAGCTGCTTTGTTTCCTGTGTGCCATTAATTAACAAACTGATTAATCCAGGTGTGTCTGACCTCACAGCAATGGTCAGACACACCTGGATTGATCAGTTTGTCCAATAATGGCACACAGGAAACAAAAGAGCTGGATGAAGTTCAGGAAGTAGTGTAGCTGTGATTTTAGCTTTTCTGTTCACCAAAAATGTCAGAGATACTGGAGTTTGGTTGGGATGGTGGGACTGCTCGCGGCTTATTTTCAAATCCAAAACTTGACAGATATGGAGTAAGGTGGTTAACAAACCAGACTCAGTTCCACCAGTTCTGTCAGGAGAAATGGACCAAAATACCAGCAAACTGCTGAGAGAAGCTTCTGGAAGGAAACCTAAAACTTTTGACCCAAGTCAGACAGTTAAAGGAAACGATACCAAATACTAAAAAAATCCATGTAAACTTCTGACTTTGAAGAGAGTCATAAAAAAAGATTCTCATTCCATCTCGTTTTATCATTCCATGTGGTGTAAAGTACAATGAATACAACAAGATTTTAAGTTGTGGAAGTAAAGTGGAAATACAAAGGGGGTGGCTGAATAAATCTGGTCTGCACTGGTCCTGTTGGTACCACCAGAGGGCAGCAGTGGATCATAAGAGCCTAGTATGGGACCAACTGTTTTGTTTTTCCTTTAAAATTTACACACACACACACACACACACACACACATATATATATATATATATATATATATATATATATAGATATATATATATATATATATATATATATATATATATATATATATATATATATATATATATATATATATATATATATATATATATATATATATACATAGTTTTGTAATTTTAGCTTTTTCTATTTTTCCCCCTCTGACTCAACTCCAACATACAAACGTTAACTGTGACCCTCCTTGCATGGACAAAGCCCCCCCTCAAGCAACATTAGCACTTAAGCTAGATGACATGTAAAAGCCTAGGAAGGAAAGGTCTGAGCCATTCAGCATCCCGTTACTTAAAGCATGAAAGGGCTGTATGTCCTCAGAGTGACGAGACGTAAGTCCCTGTGGGACAGAACATGAGTCACCAGGACGTCTCTGAAAGCTTGAAGGTTTACATACAGTTTTTAAAACCTTCTGCTTCATTCCCACTTTGGTGCCACCTCTTTTGAATTCCCTGATTTTAAAGGAGATTTAGTGAACAGATTTACAGCACCATTATCGCTCACTGAATTTATTTGCTTTATTGCCACTTCAGCTCCCACCTTCTCACTCGTTTCCACATTTTTGAATTAACCAGATTATCACTGCATGTTTTTTGCCATCTCTCCATAACAGGGTAATAATTCTTCTTGCTTCTACTGTCATACACCTTGTGATTTTTGTCATTTTCCACTATGATTGTGGTATTTTATTGTACTTGCTGCCATAATCTGTGATGTCAAACGGTGCTGTGTGATGAGAGAACCCTCTGTTTGGCCCATGAAGGCTCACTCACTGGTGTTACTGGTCTGCTGCATGCTGTCCCTCTGGTAAACTGACTGTAGAAATAACTTTGTTTTAATTTATGTGTGGTATGTTAAGAATATTTGACACTTGAATGTTGTACTGATTGTCCATAGTTGTAGAAATGTCGATGCGTTCCACTAATAGAGCTTAAAAAATGTGTGTATATATTATGATTAGTTGCACAATCTCCAGTATGCAAGAAATACCCAGATGGTGCTGTTTCCAAGAAAAATTTAAATGTGCAGTTTGCCTAAGTGGCTACATCTGGTTTCAGACCCAGAGACTGTTGTCTCTGTCATCACACAGTCCACTGTAACAATCATCTTCACCATCAGGTGATTGAATGTCGAAGGTGAACACTTCAGACAGTCAGCGACTGCCACTTTGTTGATGAAGTGGAAATAGTGGAAAAGTTATTTTTCCCATCTAAAAGAGGTTGAACAATTTTAATATCTCATTTTTTTTAAGGGGGAGCAGCGTTGAATACGTGATAAGCAAACTTGGGTTAATATTGTTTGGAATTCATGATCAATGAAAAATCTTAGTGGTGATTTCAATTGTTTTAACACAGTTTTCTTCAAAGACTTCTTCCCAGTGGCTTAGTGGTAGTGTTGGGAGGTTCAAATCCCAGTTGCATTTGACATAAGACTGAATCATGTGAATCACTGTGGAAACAGGGAGCAGTTAAAAAGGTCGTCTTCACTCATATCAATGATTTTTTTTAAATTATTTTTCATTCCGACTTAGTGGTCGGAATGAAAAATAAGCAGCTTGGTGCTGCTTGAGGAATTTTCTGTTACTTTGTCATTCGTTACTGTTATGATGAGTAACTATAGCAATGACAGAGTTGCTTATACGCAGGAGCAGCCAATCGATTTCAAAAGTCCAAATGCCCAGTGAGGCCCCAAATTCCTGATGAGCTGAAGTGGAGACATTGTGGCTGCAGAGTAGGAACAAAATAGAGAGAGAAAGCAGAAGTTTAAACCATCTCTTCCCTCCATCATAATAGGGAAAGTGGGATCTTTCAAAAATAAGATGGATGAGCTTGACGTGCTGACGAGGACAAATCTGAACTTTCACCAGTGCAGTATTCTGTCCGATAACGGCACAGACCATTAAAACACCATTCCCATCATGGTAGGACAAATGGAGGTGGTGGAGGAGTATAAATACCTGGGTGTTCACCTGGACAACAGACTGGACTGGAGACGCAACACTGATGCTGTTTAGAAGAAGGGACAGAGCAGACTTGACTTCTCAATGAAGGTTCGGTCCTCCAGCGTTTGCAGCAGGATGTTACATTTAAGTCTGGTTGGTGGGAGTTCAGTCCTCTCTGCCATCATCTGTTGGAGGTGCAATATTAGAGCCAGTGACTTAAAGAAATGGAGAAAAAACTTATAAAGTAGGCCGGCTCTGTTATGGAGCCTCTGGAGAGATACATCATAAAATGAAAAACATTATGGAAAACTCTGAGCGTCTTCTACACAACACAGTGATTCAACAACAGTCTTCAGCCAGAGGACAGGCTGCCACCGGAGATCCTTCCCGCCTTCAGCTATAACCACCTATAATGAACCGCTGCTGCAGTCTGCTAGCAACAACGGCCAGACTGGTATGGAATACATACTGGGTATCAGAGGTTCAAGTATTCCGGCGCCGTGCCGGATCTCCGGCTTTTGACTATGATTTACGGGGAAAAAACAAGCTCAGAAACACGTTATTTCTGAGTGGTCTCAAAACGCAGGCGAGGTGAGCCGGTGGTTTTTTCTCCCACAATCAGAAGAACGGAGGCAAAATTCAAGCATCTCTGGGGGGGAGCGGGGACAGAGGAACAGGGGACAGAGGAACAGGGGACAGAGGGACAGGGGACAGAGGACAGAGGACAGGGGAACAGGGGGGACAGAGAACAGGGAGGGGGGAGGGACAGAGGGGACAGGGACAGGGGACAGGGGGACAGAGGACAGAGGAACAGGGACAGAGGGACAGAGGGACAGGGGGACAGGAACAGGGGACAGACAGGGGACAGGGACAGGGGACAGAGGACAGGGCCAGGGAACAGGGGGACAGAGGACAGGGGAGGACAGGGACAGAGGACAGGGGACAGAGGGACAGGGGGGGACAGAGACAGGAACAGGGGACAGGGGGGGAAAGGGAAAGAGGAACAGGGGGGACAGAGGACAGGGGACAGAGGACAGGGGACAGGGACAGGGACAGAGGGAAGAGGGACAGAGGACAGACAGGGACAGGGACAGGGGACAGAGGGACAGAGGGAGGGGACAGAGGAACAGGGGAACGAGGGACAGGGGACAGGGGGGGACAGGGACAGAGGGACAGGGGACAGGGGACGAGGACAGAGGGAAGAGGACAGAGGGACAGAGGACAGGGGACAAGAGGAACAGGGGACAGAGGGACAGGGGGACAGAGGAACAGGGGACAGAGGGACAGGGGACAGAGGACAGAGGGACAGAGGACAAGGACAGAGAGGACAGGGGACAGAGACACAGGACAGACAGGACAGGGGACAGAGGACAGGGACAGAGAACAGGGAGGACAGAGAACAGGGACAGAGGGACAGGGACAGGGAGGGACAGAGGGAACAGACAGAGGAACAGGGGACAGAGGAAACACAGGAGGGAACAGGGGACACAGGGACAGGGACAGGGGACAGGGGACACAGAGGGACAGAGGGACAGAGGGACAGGGGACACAGAGGGACAGGGACACAGGATGAACAGGGGACAGAGGGGGGGAGGGAACGGGAGAGGACAGGGAACAGGGGACAGGGGACAGAGGGACAGGGGACAGAGGGACAGGAGGGACAGGAGGGACAGAGGGACAGGAACAGGGGGACAGAGGAACAGGGGACAGAGGACAGGGGGACAGGAACCGGGGACAGAGGGACAGAGGGGACAGGGGGACAGAGGGGACAGGGACAGGGGACAGAGGGACAGAGGGACAGGGGACAGAGGGAACAGGGGACAGGGGACAAGGGGACAGAGGGACAGACAGGGACAGGGACAGAGGGACAGAGGGACAGGGGACAGAGGAACAGGGGACAGGGACAGGGGGACAGAGGACAGGGGGGGGACAGAGGGACAGGGGACCGGGACAGTGGACAGGAGGACAGGGGACAGGAGGGGACAGGGACAGGGACAGAGGGACAGGGGACAGAGGGACAGGGGGACAGAGGACAGGGGACAGAGGACAGGGACAGGGGAACCGGGGGACAAGGGACAGGGGGACAGAGGGACACAGGACAAGGAGGGACAGGGACATAGGGACAGGGGACAGGGGACAGGGGACAGAGGACAGGGACAGGGAGGGACAGAGGACAGGGACAAGGAACGGGGACAGAACCAGGGGACAGAGGGAACAGGGGGACAGGGGGACAGAGGGACAGGGGGACAGAGGGGACAGGGACAGGGGAGGACAGAGGGACAGGAGGGACAGGGGGACAGAGGAACAGGGGACAGGACAGGGACAGAGGGACAGAGGAACAGGGGACAGAGGACAGGGGGACAGAGGAAGGGGGACAGAGGACAGGGGACAGAGGGACAGGAACCAGGGACAGAGAACAGGGACAGGGGAGGGACAACGGGGACGGAACAAGGAACAGGGGGGAACAGGGGACAGGGGAGGACAGGGACAGGAACAGAGGGACAGGGGGACAGAGGGACAGGGGGACGAGGAACAGGGGACAGAGGGACAGGGGACAGGGACAGGACAGAGAGGACAGGGGACAGAGGGACAGAGGAGGGACAGAAGGGGACAGGGGACAGGGGGACAGAGGGACAGGGGGACAGGAGGGACAGGGGGACAGAGGAACAGGGGGAGACAGGGAGGAACAGGGGGACAGGGAGTGGGACAGGGACAGGAGGGACAGGACAGGGGACAGAGGGAGGGGGACAGGGAACAGGGGACAGGGGACAGGGGACGAGGGACAGGGGACAGAGGAACGGGGACAGAGGGACAGGGGGGACAGGGACAGAGGAACAGGGACAGGGGAGGAACAGGGGACAGAGGGACGAGGACAGGGGGGGACAGAGGAACAGGGGACACAGGGGACAGAGGGACAGAGGACAGAGGACAGGGGACAGGGGACAGAGGAACAGGGGACAGAGGGGGGACAGAGGACAGGGGGGACAGAGGGACAGGGGGACAGGACAGGGACAGAGGGACAGCGGACAGGGGGGACGAGGAAAGGGGGGGACAGAGGGGACACAGAGGAAGGGACAGGGGACAGGGGACAGAGGGACAGAGGGACAGGGGACAGAGGACAGGGGACAGAGGGACAGGGACAGAGGGGGGACAGAGGAACAGGGGAGGGGACAGGGGACAGGGGACAGGGACAGGGAAAGGGGGACAAAGGAACAGGGACAGGGACAGGGGGACAGGAACAGGGGACAGAGGGACAGGGACAGGGAGGAACAGGGGACAGAGGGACAGGGGACAGAGGGACAGGGACAGAGGGAACAGGGGGACAGGGGACAGAGGAACAGGGACAGAAGAGGACAGGGGGACAGGGACAGGGAACAGGGACAGGGAGGGACAGAGGGACAGGGGGACAGAGGAACAGGGGACAGGGACAGGGGAACAGGGGACAGGAAGGACAGGGACGAGGGACAGGGGACAGGGGACAGGGGGACGAGGAACAGGGGAACAGGGACACAGGAAGGGGACAGAGGGACAGGGGACAGAGGACAGGGGACAGAGGAACAGAGGGACAGGGACAGGGACAGAGGAACAGGGACAGAGGACAGGGAACAGGGGGACAGAGGGGACAGGGGACAGAGGACAGAGGGACAGGGACAGGGGGGGACAGGGACGGGGGACAGAGGACAGGGGACAGAGGGGACAAGACGGGGGACAGGGGGAGAAAGGGGAACAGGGACAGGGACAGGGGAGAGGGGACAGGGGGACAGAGGGACAGGGACAGAGGGACAGACAGAGGAGGGGACAGAGAGGGACAGAGGACAGGAGGACAGGGGGGGACAGGGGACAGAGGGACAGGGGACAGACAGGGACAGGGACAGGGACAGAGGGAGGGGACAGAGGAACAGGGGACAGAGGGGGACAGGGGACAGGGACAGAGGGAAGGGGACAGGGGACAGAGGGACACGGGGGAGGAACAGGGGACAGAGGGACAGGGGGAGGAACAGGGACCGAGGGGACAGAGGGGGGACAGAGGGGACAGGGACAGAGGGGACAAGAGGGGGGACAGAGGAACAGAGGGACAGGGGGACAGAGGAACAGGGGACAGGAGGGACAGGGGACAGGGACAGGGACAAGGGAACAGGGGACAGAGGGACAGGGGACAGGGATGGGAACAGGGGACAGAGGACAGGGACAGGGGACAGGGGGGACAGAGGACAGGGACAGAGGGACAGACAGGGACAGGGACAGGGACAGAGGGAGGACAGGGGGACGGAACACAGGGGGACAGGGGACAGGGGAACAGGGGGAGGACAGGGACAGGGGGGGGAGGGGACAGAGGGACAGGGGGACAGGAGGGGGACAGGGGGGACAGAGGAGGGACAGGGGGGACAGAGGGACAGGGACAGGACGGGGACAGAGGGGACAGAGGAGGGGACAGGGGACAGAGGGGACAGGGGGGACAGGGGACAGGGGGACAGGGGGACAGAGGACAGGGACAGAGGGACAGGGGGACAGAGGAACAGGGGACAGAGGGACAGAGGGACAGGGGGGAACAGGGGACAGAGGGGGGACAGGGGACAGGGGACAGGGGGGGACAGGGACAGGGACAGGGGACAGAGGGACAGGGGGGACAGGGGGGGGACAGGAACAGGGACAGGGGAAGGGGACAGGAGGACAGGGACAGGGGGGACAGGGGACAGGGGACAGAGGAACAGGGGGGACAGAGGGACAGGGGGACAGGGGGACAGAACAGGGGACAGGGACAGGGGGACAGGGGGACAGAGGGAACAGACAGAGGACAGGGGAGGAACAGGGGACAGGGAACAGGGACAGGGGGGACAGGGGGGACAGGGGGACAGAGGAGGGACAGGGTGGACAGAGGGACAGGGGACAGGGGGACAGGGGGACAGGACAACAGGGGGACAGGGACAGGGGACAGAGGGGACAGAGGGGACAGGGACAGGGGACAGGGAACAGGGGACAGGGGACAGGGGACAGAGGACAGGGGGAAGGGCAGGGGGACAGGGACAGAGGAACAGGGACAGACAGGGGACAGAGGGGGACCAGGGGACAGGGGACAGAGGGGACAGGGGACAGAGGAGGGACAGGGGACAGGGGACAGAGGACAGGGACAGAGGGAACAGAGGGGACAGAGGGACAGGGGACAGGAGGAAGGGGACAGAGGGACAGGGGGACAGAGGACCAGGGGACAGGAGGGACAGGGACAACAGGGGGACAGAGGAACAGGGGACAGAGGGACCAGGGGACAGAGGGACAGGGGACAGGGAACGGGGACGAGGAACAGGGGACAGAGGGACAGAGGAACCAGGGGACAGAGGAACGGACAGAGGACAGGGGACAGAGGAAGGGACAGTGGGAACAGGGACAGGGACAGAGGACAGGGGGGACAGAGGAACAGGGGACAGGGAGGGGACAGAGGGACAGGGACAGCGGGGACAGGGACAGGGAACAGGGGACAGGGGAGGACAGGGGGACAGGGGACAGAGGGGACAGGGGACAGGGAACAGGGACAGAGGGACAGGGGGACAGGGGGACAGAGGAACCGGGGGACAGAACAGGGGACAGGGGGAACAGGGACAGGGGGGGACAGAGGAACCGGGGGACAGAGGAACCGGGGGACAGAGGAACAGAGGACAGAGGGACAGGGGGACAGAGGAACAGGGGACAGAGGGACTGGGGGACAGAGGGACAGGGACAGAGGAACGGGGGACAGAGGAACAGGGGACAGAGGAACAGGGGACAGAGGAACAGGGGACAGAGCCGGTTTGGGAGCTGCTGCCAGAAGCTACCTGGTACCTGACTGTGTTGTGCTCCAGAAGTTAGTCTATAGCAGCAAAAGAAAAAAAGCTCTTCGCCGTCACGAAGGAGACGCCGGGTATAAAGCAGCTGCTTTCCCGGAGCAACAGCCACAGCGCTGCACACGTAGCGGCCCCGATGACCGGTTTTATTTCCGACTTGAAAATACGCGCGTGCTCGTTCACTATGGAACGTGCCTGATCATTAACGGTCTCTCAACCGCTGTAGATCCGTGTTAAAAAAAAAAAAACCAGCGTTAATAAAGACACTTAACAAATCTGTCCGTTTCCACTCAGCAGGCCAGTTATATGAACACACATGACAGCTCCAGAGTTCTAGAAACGTCTGTCTGATCAGCTCCAAGGATGGACGTTTTCTCTGAATGTTGTTGAATCAACCACCCAAAACATGGAAAAAAAACCTAAATGTAATGGTTCACTTTTCTAACGATGATGCATCCAGAGTAATAACATCTAATAATCTAATAACTGCCTCTGCAACTACATATGTTAAAGAGGAGACGAGTCCAGACCTGATGGATCGTTCAGGTCCTTCTGAAAGTATTTGGTCCCCTTAAACTTTTCAACCTTTTGACACATTTCAGGCTTCAAACATAAAAATACACAATTTCAATTTTTTGTCAAGAATCAACACCAAGTGGGACACAATTGTGAAGTGGAATGAAATTTATTGGATATTTAAATCTTTTTCAACAATAAAAACAAAAGAAAAGTGGCATGTGCAATATTATTGGTCCCCTTTACTTTCAGAGCAGCAAACTGAGTCCAGAAGTTCAGTGAGGATCTTTAAATGATCCAATGTTGTCCTGAATGACTGATGATGATCAATAGAATCCACCTGTGTGTAATCAAGTCTCCGTATAAATGCACCTGCTCTGTGATCGTCTCAGGGTTCTGGTTAAAGCTCAGAGAGCATCATGAAGACCAAGGAACACACCAGGCAGGTCCCAGATACTGTTGTGGAGAAGTTTAAAGCTGGATGTGGATACAAAAAGATTTTTCAAGCTTTAAACATCTCAAGGAGCTCTGAGCAAGCAATCAGACTGAAATGGAAGGTGTGTTAAAACGGCCACCTGAATCCAGTCCAGAATCTGTGGAAAGAGCTGCAGACTGCTGTTTACAAACTCTCTCCATCCAACCTCACTGAGCTCCAGCTGTTTTACAGGAAGAACGGACCAGAATTTAGTCTCTGGATGTGTTAAACTGATAGAGACAAACCCCAAGAGACCTGCAGCTGGAACTGCAGCAGAAGGTGGCGCTACAGAGTATTAACACAAGAAGAATGAATAATATTACACGCCCCACTGTACAGTTTATTTATTTGTTTAAAAAGTTTTAAATATCTATCAAATACATTTTGTTCATATATTGTTGCCCGGACGACGCCTGGCATGGACGCTTCTCGCTGCTGCTCCGGGACTTGTCTCTGCTACGCTGGACGCTGGACGCTGGACGCTCCAGTTTGTGCCCGGTTTGTGGTGATCTGCGGTCGGATGTCTACATACTGTCTGCAGGGGGCGGATCGGTCCTCTTGCGGCTGGTGGAGACCTGCTGCCGCGGACATGGATGGTGTCGCTGGAGGCCGGTTCGGGAAAGCTAAGCTAAGCTAAGTAGCCCTGAACTGCTACCTGCGGCAACCACCCCACTGGATCCGGGCTGCAGCGTCACGGAGCCGGGACAGGAGACCCCGACGTAGCAGCGGCGGCATGCTGCCCCCGTCCAGCAGTCTACACGCCGGATGGGTCAGCTGATCTGGCAGGGGCCGTCTGGTGACCTGGTGGGGCCCAGCACCGCCGGGGGAGACGACAACGGCCTGGTCCGGTCCGCATGATGAACCGGGCTCTGGGTCGGCTCAGTCGCTCCCCGGACTGAATGGAGCTCGGTCTTCCCTGGGGAGATGGTCTGGTTCATCGGTGTTTCCTCCTCTGACCTGGAGATATCTCACTTGTCATCGTTTTGGAGATATACTGGTTCTAACGGCTGTTAACTGTTTTAACAACTGCTAACGGCGGTTACCAGGAGTTAGCACTCGGACCACGGGACCGGGCATGAAAAGGAGCGCTGGACACTAGCAGCTCCTCTAGTACACCAGATTTCTCCTGGTGTACTGAAACTTGAATTTCCCCCTTGGGGGATTAATAAAGTATTTTGAATTGAATTGAATTGAATTGTTCCACTTCACAATTGTGTCCCACTTGTTGATTCTTGACAAAAATCTTGTTCAAAAATCATGTTTGAAGTCTGAAATGTGGCAAAAAGTTGAAAAGTTCAAGGGGGGCAAATGCTTTTGCAAGGCACTGTATTTCCTATAAATTAATTTGCCGTTGTTTTGAACAAAAATGATGGAGAAGTTGCAATTTGTTTTTTTTTTCTTGTACAAATTGCCCTTTACTGAATTAAGTAGTTGCTAAATTAATGAGATTAATAGGCTTGACTGAGTTTACATGTTTTCACTTATAACTTAATAACCTTTACTTTCTAAAATTCACTTTTAAATTGTTGGTCATCTTGTATATTACCAAGTACAATGACGAAAAAGTTCAGGCTCAGGACTTTTTTTTACTTTAAGCCCTGGTGTATTATGTTGTATACTCAGTATGCAGAAAATGATTTTGAAAATGTCCCATGTTTTGGGATTTTGCTTCCCTAACCGTAACTTTTAGCTAACAGTTAGCTACAAGTAATTCATCCCATTTATTGTTTTTGTATTTACTTGGTAGTGGTTATCACAATGAGCTGACTGTGAGACATAAACTTTCCTGTGTCTCCAGTTTATTATGAATGACTGCAAATAAACAGCAAACGGAGTCAAGGAGAGAGAAGTTTCTGCCTGATTTATTTCACAGTACAGAAGAGTACCAACCTGCTACTAGCTTGTCTTGTAGCCTGTTTTATTCTCGTACCTGCACAAAGACGTCTGTGATTTCTCAAACTGAAATCAGTGGACGACTCCTTCCTGTCTGACGGTCTGTGTTTGGGTTCTCATTTCAGTTGAGTAACATAAATGGTGCAGATAGCTCTGTTCATTGTTTCCTGGTCCACAGGTGAGTTGCAACTTCGGACATCGTCTTACTTTGTGATTTACGTCACTCTTAGTCCAGTTTAGCTCTGTTGTGGACAGTATTGTTGGACCCAGAGTTCAGGACAGAGACAGATGTTAAATCCACTTGATCACAACTGAGTTTGCCACATGTGTCACTGCTAGCTTCTTCTGCTCCTTGTTAGCTACTGCTGTAGATGGTTTCTTGGCCAGCAGACACATGAGGTCCCCCTGGACCCAAGCTCCATTTTCAGTAGTATGTCCTAATCATTTGTAGTATGTTAAATAATTAATTCTATCTTATAGACCCACCATGTGGTTATCTGTGGGACTGTTTCAGGATCTGGTGAGTCTCCGGTAAAGGTCCCCAGGCTTTGATTTCAAATGCTACTACAATAAGAAAAATGTAAAGTAAATAAGACATAAAGTCCAACGGCAGCTGAGACACAATTTTCATTTGTGTCACCACAGTTGATTTGACGTAAAGTAGTCAAGATCTGATTAAAGAGTAGACTTTTAGCTGCAATTCAAGAGGATGAATAAAAACTCTGAAATAAGAATTAATTAAAGTGCAACAACTCATCAACATCTAGTGTCCGTAAAGACGTGCGTACACACTATTGTGAAATCCTCCACTATAAAAATTAAAAAACACAGTGAATGCTTCAGTTTAATGGACAGTAAACAGAAAGGAACTGAGAGATGTTTAAACAGTCAAGAAAAACCTTCCAGTGAATTTTCCCAAAGACTTTTCAAAAATGGAATAAATACTCGTAGCTCACACTCACCATCCTGTCCTTATATTTATTTATGAGTCCCAATTAGTACGACAAAAACACAAAAATAATTGTGCATTGTCATGAATGTCACTGATGTGAGGACACATTTCCTTTACTCTCATAAAGGAGACTTCAGTTTGTAGACGTGAGAAAAAGAAAATAAATCTCCTTTAAAGTCATATTTTAAGATTAAAGATAAAGTAACACAGCCTCACCCTGTCATTATTTAACCAAATCTGAATCAAAAATCAAAGAGTAGTAGCGTGTTTAAAGGAGCAATAAGTGGAATCCATTATTTAAGACTGAAGGAATTAAAAAATCGCTACATGGAGAACGAGAGGTGTAATTTCATCTGGAGTATAGGATGACGTCACACACCCGCTCTCTGTGTTGATCTCCAGCCTCAAGTTTACAAGCCGGTCCGGCCGCGCGTTCATGTGCGTTCATGTGAAACTTCGCCTCCTCCCTCCTCCCCCCTCCCTCTCTATAAAACGCGACAGCCAGTGAGTAGTGACGGCGGCAGCATTTTCGAACTGAAATGGCAGACAGCGGAACAAAACAGGAAAGCTATTCACTGCCGTCATATTGTTACTAATGTTGAACTGTCTGCTAACGCAATTAGCGGCGAATAGATAACGTTTGATGCTAATGGTGACTCACTAAATTAGTGACATAAAGATTAATTTACGGACAAACCAGTTATAACATTATAATGCTATAAATGACTTACTTTGTTACTCGCCATGGTGATGTTTTGCTCGGTTGTAGGTAGATCTTCGAAGCGAGCGGGGGTGTAGTGGGGGAGTGTGTGGGAGGGGGGGGGGGGGGGGTTGGTGGCGAGCAGAGGCAGAGGGGGCGTGGCTAATGGCACACTTTGTTTTGGTCTACAGGCAGTGCTCAACAGCAAACCTAGCGGTGAAATGATTTCTCTTTTTGCTCCTTTAAAAAGCCACTAGATGCTTCACTAACAGGATATCAGAGCAAACACCTTCTACCAGGTAACTATTTAGCCTTGTTTTACAGTCATGACACCAGAACACTTTACAGAAAACTATGAAATCATCTGGATACCAAAGTATTCTTCAAATGGGAGTCTATCTGACAGCTAAAGCTTGAATTTGGTAATGCAACAAACATTAATCCCAAACAAGCAAGAAAATCTACAAAAAAATGACCAAAAGAAAGAAAAGAATCAACATGTTGAAATGCTCCAATCAAAATTGACACCTAAACTTGTCTGAAGAGAAGTAGTGACTTTCAGAGAGCTGGATGAATCTCAAAGTAATGAAAAACTAAAAAGATTATAGTGAAAGTGCTTCCTTTAAAGGGCTGCTGACACCAAAAATGAACCCTAAAATAAGCTTTGATTGTATAACTATAAGCCCCGTGACCCTTCAGAGGATGAAACGAGTATAGATAATGGATGGAAGGATGGATGTATAACTATGAGTATTCCTGATAGCTTTGATGATATGAATGATCGTCAACGCTAAACTATTCGTGTTTTACTCCGGTGCGATGTTACATTAATCAATCTGCCGCTCTCGGCAGCCGCCATATTGGCTATGACGTCACAACGAGAACATCCTCATCAGGCAAGTACATTATGGCGAGTCACCAGAATGATGAGATCGAGTGATTTTCGGATTGTTCCGACCATTCCTCGGTCACTGAGGCTAATTTTTAAATAGACAGCGTGGAAGGGGTGTCAGAGGAACTCGGGGGCGCCATTTTGCCGTATCGTTTTGAACCGTATCTGAACGAATTTCCCCCAGAAACAGAGGTGTCAGACTCTCCCTCAGAGCCAGAGACAGATGAGGAGGGACCCGAGAAACCCATCCCAGAAGAACAAACTTTAATTATTATTATACAGTTAACCCTTTAAGCGCCAAAGTCGCAATATTGCGACAAGCAACGTTGCTGAATAAAACGGGCTGTATCTACAAATGTGAAGCCGAATCTTATTATTACTTTTCACCAGGAGATGGCGGACATGTGTGCCTGTAATCTGCCAATCTGTTATCTGCCATCTGTTGCAATGTTATACATCATTTTATTCGGGAGAGTGCACCCAAATTCTTGATTTTAACATTTTTGGTGTCAGGAGGCCTTTAAGGTTGTGTTGTTGGAATTGTGTTGCGTAGGTTGGTCAAAAAGTTCGCTGAATAGCCTCCAACTGATCCAGATACAGCAACAAGGGTGCTGACAGGAATCAGTAAGAGAGATCATGGCCCCCATCGTACACTTCCCGCTACCCGCTACCCACAAACTGCGGGTTTAGGAACCTCCGACAACCACTAATGCAATCTTCTGCTTCCCTAAAGCCGCTACCCGTTATGTACTCCCTTACTCACATTGTAGGTGTGGCAATGGGCGTGTCTTTTGCCCTTTCCACAAACTCTGTATATAAAGATATAATGGTGGGGACGTTTATATATATATATATATATATATATATATATATATATATATATATATATATATATATATATATATATATATGTCGGCGCGTAAAAGTGGTTGAAAGTAGATGTCATCATACCTGTTCCTCTGGCTCAATGGTGTCACAAAACTCCTTCACCCCTGCCAGACAAAACTGTACATCCAGTTTTAAAAAACGGGCCACAGAACTGAATTTATTTTCTAATGGAAGACTGGACTTTCTGTTGTCATTACACATCTGTGCCACTAGATGGAGCCGCACTGCAGTAACCAGCTAGAGAACAGCAGGACAGTGAACACATGGAGCAGATCTGATGGAACATGGAGGAATGACAAGAAAGTTTTGTTGCAGTCCAGAATTATATTTTTTCAGGCAGAATTGTTAATATTGCTACCTGAGTTGCTACCCGAACTGTAAATTTCACAGATTTTTACCGTTCTACATGTCTGTTTTAGCTTTTCCAGTTTACCTGCAAATTGTCTTCCGGTTCTGCAGCAGCCAGTAACAGACTTTTCAAAACAAAAGTATGTGAACAACATGCATTAACGCGCAATAATTTTAATGTCTGCGTTTATAAATTAATGTGTTAACGCGATAATAACGTGTTAACTTGCCCTGCTGAGAATATGTTCCTGCAGCTCTGCCTGAGCGTGTTTACTGGGAGCGCACCAACTATCTGGGTCTTTCAGGTAGCTGATAGGAATTGTCTGTGTAAAAATATTTATATGTATATATCAGTGCAGAGGAGGAGGAGGATGATGAGGAAGCTCTACAGCAGTGTCCCGGATGAGCTGCACATGAGAGCTGCTCCGATCTGGGTGAAAAGACACTCCATAGCGGTTAGCTGGTAGCGCAACCTGCTCTTAAAGGCAATGGCTGCTGACGCACTGATTGGTTAAACAGGTGGAACGCCCTAACCACTCCCATGCATAATGTGTGCATAATATAGTGGTTGGTGCAGGTAAGATCGTGGGTTTTGGGAGGTGGAAGTTTGCGTTCTTTGCGGGGGAACGCCCCTCCTGCTACCTGCTATCCCTCAATAGCGGCTTTAGGAAATCTGGCGGAAGATCGGGCCCCATGTCTCACCTATGTTAGCCTCCCTCCATTGGCTTCCCGTGAAATTTAGAATTGAGTTTAAAA
The DNA here is from genome assembly GCA_018398805.1 of Hirundichthys speculiger. NCBI lineage: Eukaryota > Metazoa > Chordata > Actinopteri > Beloniformes > Exocoetidae > Hirundichthys > Hirundichthys speculiger. The sequence continues at coordinate 2,268,361 of JAGFBZ010000234.1, forward strand.
TTCTGCTTCTCACATATAAGGCCTTAATGGCCTAGCTCCTGTTATTTACCAGACCTGATTATTATATTATGATTACGTTATGCTCCTAATAGAGCTCTCTGCTCTCAGAGTGCAGGATTACTCGTTGTTCCTAGAATATCTAAAAGTAGGTTTGGAGGACGGGCCTTCTGCTACCAGGCACCTTTATTATGGAACCAGTTACCAATTTAGGTTAAGGAGGCTGATGTCATCTCAATCTTTAAAACTAAAGTGAAAACATTTCTGTTCAGTAAAGCCTACAGTTAGTCTAAACTATAGTGTGTAGGGGCTAATAGTTATAGCCATAGTTGTAGTAGCTCAGATTTGAGTAGCTCGTCTTAATCACAGCTTTGTCATAGCTATGCTACTATAGGCCTACGCTGCAGGGGGACGCCAACATGATCTGCTGAGTGGTGTCTCCACTGCTTTTCTCCTTTTCCCTCCCTTTCCTCCTCCCTTCCTCCTCCTCTAGGTCATTCCATAGTTAATCAGGAGCACCTTGTTACTGTAACTGTGCTCCATTTTCTTTCCTGTTGTTTGTTGTGCTGTTTTGTCCTCCTCTTTTCTCTTTCTCCCTCTGTGGGAGTTTTTTATTTGCCATTACCCTTGATTTGGATTTAATATTATAATTTTAGTTAATGATATTTGCTTGGGGGTCATGATCTGGGTCTCTGTAAAGCGCCTAGAGACAATTGACATTGTAACAGACGTTATACAAATAAAATTGAATTGAATTAGTTTTAAAAGCTACTGAATCAGAGGGTTTATGTTGCTGTTTATCTGAGATTGTATGTAACTTTTTTAAGACCCAGTTAGGACCGGATGTTATCTCTTTTATCATGTCCTATTACATGAACCCTTAGAATCTGATCGATTCAATAAGGCTGTGCTTTCTTTTCTTTAAATATATCATTGTATCCTGAGCTAAAGGAGATCATGAAGGAATCATGAAGCTTCTTTTTCCTGGCATTCTTCAAATTTGACCATCTGGCTGCCACCTGGATACCTTCAGGTCATTCAGATATTCTTCCTTCCTCCCTTCCTAATGTCCCCTTTATCACTATATGACTATTCACATGGGAAGGTTTCAGCTCTACAGTATCAAAAAGGAGACTTTTCAAATGCAAACATGAGGCAGGCTGTTATAGACCTTAGTCAAACACTTCATACTCAGATTTCAGCAGCATGTTTTACTGGGATGCAACTAAAGTAAAGCCTTAATGCTGTGGTCCATCTTGTGTTTTTATAAATACTTTAATATTTTTCTCATTTTTCTCAACTGTGACATGTCAGAAGAGTTTTCAAATGAGAGCGGTCTGAAAAATCATTTTCTCATACATGATACACACTGAATATACTATACATACTATGTAAATATGAACAAATAACCACGAAGATGGTGGCTATGTTTGAAACTGCTGAATAATGTTGTTTGCTTATTTGTCTCAAACTGACAAGTTAATTTAGTGTCTCAGATTTGTTTAATTGGTGCCATAATGTGTGTGGAAACATGCATGTGGGATTTCAGGGAGGAGGGCATCACTTTCTGAGACATCAGTGTCAATAGCTGTTAATTTGACCTCAGCAGTTGACTTGCACTGCGGGGGTTGTTTGTTTGTTGTCTCATTTTTCTTCTAATCATCCGAAGAATTTATGTATTGTACAATCTCTCTGTGAGGTGCCTCACTGTTGTTGGACGTAAACAAGACAGGTCCCCTTTACTAAAGGAAGAGTTTATTTTATGTCCTGTTACATGAAATACAAAACTGAGAATTCTAATTTCCCTTCAAATTTATAAAGCCTTACACAAAAGTTTTTTAAAGGTTACAGTTAGGTTACAATAGGGTGAGAGAATCTAGTGAAATTCACTGGACTGAACTGTCTTAAAGCGGTTCAGTGACGACATGACAGAGATAAAGGAAACAGCTCTTAATTAACTGTGCTGTCTTCCTTCTGAAACCCCGGACAGTCTTGTAAGCATGTCTTGGAAGTGGAGATGCACGATGATATCGGCATGACATTGGTATTTGCCAATAAAGACTGAAAAAATCAAACATTTGTATTTTATGCCACTGGTCCTATGCTGATGTTTTTTTATAATTTTTTTTCAGCACCATGTTACAAAGAGGCAGGAGCAGTGGTGTTGAGAAGTCAGCAGGACCACAGCCATCAGTTAGCTGCTTTTAGCTTGGCTGGTTTAGCTTCTGGTGGCACTAGAATGATAATTCATATAACTTAACATTCACTTCTTTTTTTACCTCCATGAGCAAAATTGTGGTCGGCCATGGACTCCACCACAGAGGGACTGGCCAGGTCCGTGCATTATTCCACTGGAAGGATTCACCATGAGCAATTTGGTGAGTTAGCCATGTGGCATTACTGGTCCAACGTGGAGCTGTTGCCTGACTCGGCTGAAGAAGAAGCCGAGTGAGCTCCAGAGCGTAGGCTAGTACGGCTGGTGCGCGGCTGAGTCGAGCTGCTCATGGACATAATTTTTAGGACCCCTCCAGTTAGCTATAGAATCATCATCATAGAATCTATTTATGGCGGGAAAATAAATGCTTTTTGAACCTTGCTGTAAATATTTTTAATTCTGCAGCAAAGTTGTCCTCTTTAACATGGGACTCAATGGGGATTTGCTCTTTTTTGCAGCCAGCACCTAGTGGTCAGTAGAGGAACTGCCAAAGAAAGTAGTTGAGCTTCAGTTCAGAAGTCAGATGGTCACTGCTTGGTCCCATCACCATGATGATAAGAGCAACATCATTTAATGTTGGTTTAATGTCGGTATGAAGTACTGCATCAGTAGCGGAGGTGGATTATATCAGCATCGGTAAGTGTCAAAAATTTGTTTCAAAAATATCAGTATATCAGATATTGACAAACATCCAACATTGAACATTCCTACTAGGAAGCATTATTTCTTTAGGTGTTTCTCACATTTTCATCCAAGTTTATCAAGAGAACTGAAGTTAATGCAGAGAAAGGAAAGAAAACCAAAACAGTTTTTCCTCATATGTAGATGTTTACTTCTCCATTTTAGTGCTCTTATTGAAAAGAAACTACTGAATTGGATACATTACTATGTGCAGCATATTACTATAGAGTATGTGGGCAAAATGTGCACCACATGACCGTGACAGCATTTCCTATTTGTCTCCATTATGTTTGTCTAATCTGTTTAGTGTTTAAAAACTTAAACTCAACTAATTGTTTTTACACTTGGGGCTGATTCTAATTCCTCAAGGGGACACCCCTTGAGTGCAGTTACGTCTTCAGTCTGTGGGGGGCGGCCTTACGCCAAAGCTACGTCCAATCTGTCAAGAAAACGATGACGACGAAGAAGGAGAAAAAGAAGTAGAAGAAGAATAAGATCATATATTTTACATATATATCAGGTCTGTGCAAGTTAACGCATTAATTTATTAACGCTGACTAGGGATGTCCTGATCACGTTCTTTGGGTCCCGATACGATTCCGATCTTTTAATATTGATGATCGGCCGATTTCTGATTTTTCCCGATCCGATTTCACTTTTTTTGAGTGGGCAAACAGAGTTTAATTTCCTATGCATTTTATTTCCTGTGTACATTAATAAAAAGGCCTGCATCCAAGCTGAGGTTAATAGCTTTTATCATCTCATAAAATAAACAATAACTTATTTAAACACTCTTCTTTCTTTCTTTTTTGTTTGGGAGAATTATTATAAAACACATTTAGTTACAGAACAGTGACTGTTCAACAGTCTCAGTACTAAAGAACATAGCACTTCCATTTAAATAGCAGCAGGTGAACTTGGCTAGCAGTTTTAAGGCAATGAAAACACTAGCAGAAGTCTTTGCAATCAATCAAATCCCATCAGAATAAAAATAACATAAAATATTAACTTAACTTCTTTCAAGACCCGCTGCACATGTTCGCGCACCTTTGTGTCCTTTGTCGTTCATGTAATGACGGGAACGAGGCTCGAGGTAATTAATGAGCCGGTTAAATGCCTTGTATTCCACAAACTGAATGTGCTGGTCGTCCTCAGTAATACATTCCGCGATTAGCTCGGTGATTTTTCTGTATTTCTCCGAGTCTTTCGGGAGTTTGTCCTTTCTTTTAAAAGTTTCACAGAGCGTTTGCTGCCGTCGGCAACGCCTGACAGAAGGCATCCTGCTCGGTAGGATGGTGATTTTTTAAGTGTCTGATTAAATTGGTGGTGTTGTAAACTCTCTTCTTACTTACCCATCATGATATCTCAGCCTTACAGACCTTTCAAGTCGCAGTTGAAGCGTCGGTCTTTGTAATTTTATAGCGCTGCCACACTGCTGATATTTTTGCTAAAGTTTAGCCTGACGCCGCCAGTCTTAAAACTTTTAAGGTGGATACAAGAAAGTGCTGCTGGGAAACCTAATTTCAGTGCAAATTATTAAATGTATATAGTTTAAAAAATATTTTTGTTTGTGTGATATGATTAATTTATTATTTGTGTTAATCAGGATCACTTTTTGAGGATAAAAATAATGAAAAAAAGATCGGTGTGTTATAATAATGTTGATAGGCCGATCCGATCCACCTTAAATTTTTAAGATCGAAGGCCGATCCGATCAGGAGATCGGGATTGGGACACCCTTAACGCCGACATTTATTTTATCGTGCGTTAACGCATGTTGCTCACATGCTTTTGTTTTGAAAACTCTGTTACTGGCTGCTGCGGAACCGGAAAACAGTAAACATAAGGAAAAGCTAAAACAGACATGGAGAACGGTAAAAATCTGTGTACTTTACAGTTCAGGTAGCAACTCAGGTAGCAATATTAACAATTCTGTCTGAAAAAAAAATTCTGGACTGCAACAAAACTTTCTTGTCATTCCTCCATTTTCCATCAGATCTGCTCCATGTGTTCACTGTCCTGCTGTTCTCTAGCTGGTTACTGCAGTGCGGCTCCATCTAGTGGCTCAGATGTGTAATGACAACAGAAAGTCCAGTCCTCCATTATAAAATTGCCCCGGACGATGCCTGGCATGGAGGCTCCTCGCTGCTGTTCCGGGGGACTGATCCCTGCGATGCTGGACGCTGGGCGCTGGACGCTGGACCCTCCAGTTTGTGCCCGGTGTGTAGTGATTTTGCGGTCGGATGTCGACATACTGTCTGCGGCTGTGGACCGGTCCTCTCGCGGCTGTTGGAGACGTACCACCGTGGACATGGACGGTGTCACTGGGAGCCGGTTCGTTGAAGCTAATCCTGAACTGCTACCCGCGACAACCACCACCACTGGATCCGGGCTGCAGCGTCGACTCAACCGGGACGGGAGCCCCCGACGTGGCAGCGGCAGCATGCTGCCCCTATCCAGCGGTCTACACGCCGGATGAGTCAGCTGACCTGGCAGTGGCCGTCTGAGGACCTGGTGGGCCCGGCACCGCCAGGGGTAACGCTAGCAACCGGTCCGCATGATGAACCGGGCTCTGGGACGGTCGGCTCCATTCGCTCGCTGAACTGAGGGAGCTCAGTCTTCCCAGAAGAGACAGTTTGGTTCATCGGTGTTTCCTCCTCTGACCTGGAGATATCTCACTTGATTCACCATTGTGGAGATATACTGGTTTTAACGGCTGTTAACAGGTTTTAACGGATGTTAACTGGAGTTAACACTCGGACCACAGGACCAGGACATGAAAAAGGAGCGCTGGACGCTGGCAGCTCCTCTAGTACACCAGACTGCAGCGTCTGGTGTACTGGTAACTTGAATTTCCCCCTCTGGGATCAATAAAGTATATTTGTATTTGTATTTGTAATACACATTTAGTTCTGTGGCCCGTATTTTAATTTCATATTTTTGATCCAAGTCTAAAATTGAAATATAAAAAAACAGGCATTCTTCAATTTTTTTTGTGTTTGAAAAACGAAAAACTTAATAAAATGTCACTTTTTAATTTTTTTTTTTTATTTTTGATTGACAATTGAAAATGGAAAGAATGACTGATACACGGATTGGTAAAGTTACTGAACTTTAACATGGACATTTTCATTTTAAAGTTCTCCCAGATGGAGGATTCAACAGAAACAAGGTTATTTGTAGCAACTGACAAGTTGAACTCCTCGTTAAAAGTTTCTGCTGTTACCTCAGAAATTACCTGTTTTAATGTTCTGATTGTGCTGAGACACAATCATTTTGTTGGATTTTGTTTGTAGACTTAAAAACAAAAACAGGATGACATTAATGCCCTGGCAGTGGCAATAAGCTTTATTTTATTTTACATTTTTTAAGATGAGATTTACACTAAATATGTGTTACTGACAAGTGCTGATGTTAAAAATGTTTGAACAATAAATGTTATGGCACTTTAGTTCATATGGCAGCAGAACATTTCAATAAAAGTGCATTTTACACTACTTTTGAATTCATTATTTGATTTTGCGTATACAATGCGATTAATCGTGATTAATCGGGAAAATAACGCGATTAATCATGATTAAGAATTTTAATTGTTGCCCAGCCCTAAATATATATATATATATATATATATATATATATACATATACAGTCATGGAAAAAATTATTAGACCACCATTTTTTCTTCACTTTCTTGTTCATTTTAATACCTGGTACCACTAAACGTCATCATGTGACTAAAACAGACAGAAAAGAAAACACTGAATGCATAAAAGCAGTGTTTTTGGCAGTACAACGCCATAGCTATTGATGTAAAAACTTAAGTGATTTAGGTTATCAAGAAAACCATGGAAAATGGTAAGATATCAGCTCTTAAATAAAACTCTTATGAGCAATCTTTGTGGTTATCGTTATGTTTGTCCAAACAAATGTACCTTTAGTTGTACCAGGTATTAAAATGAACAAGAAACTGAAAAAAAAAGGGTTGTCTAATAATTTTTTCCATGACTGTATATACAGTACAGGCCAAAAGTTTGGACACACCATCTCATTTAATGCATTTTCTTTATTTTCATGACTATGTAACCATGGTATAGACATTGGGGGGGTCCAAATGAGAGCCCTCCCCCAGAATTTTTTTTAAAGGTGCATTTCCCACAGCTCTGTGATTTTTATTTATTGACCATCTGAAATCACATTTAAAGGAATAGTCTGCAATTTCTCTGAGATAGTAGCGTATAGGATAGCTTCCAGCAGAGAAAAATTACATGCCTAAAGCATGTTGATGTAAATATTGTGATTGAAACAACAAAAAGTCCATAGTACACGATGGACTTTTAATTCCAAGTTAATTTGTATTTTGTTGATTTGTCTCAAAATGAATGTCTGCACATTTACACTGAAACGTTTAATGTGAATGAAATCATAGATTTATACAAAGAATTAAATGTAAAATATTGATGTTAATTGAATATATATACAGATTTATTCATTTGACAAAAAAATAGTGTGGCCTGTCCTTACACAATCCCTCTCCCTGTCTCTCTGTGCTACCTGCATTATGACCAGATATTATTATTGTACCAGAAGAATAACTGACCCTGAGGAAAATTTTATTTAGAATATTCTGCTTTTCTTACTAGTTTTATTTACTGCTGACACGTAGGCTTAGGTTAAAACAAATGTCATCAAGCTGTTGAGTCTTGTCTTCCAGTGTCTCACCTGATCATCCATGTTTTCAGAGACTGTCCCTGTCTGGCCTGTCCTTACAGCATCCCTCTCCCTGTCTCTCTGTGCTGCCTGCATTATGACCAGATATTATTATTGGACCAGAAGAACAGTAACTGACCCTGAGGATCTTTTTAATTTGATACATTGAATATTTTGCTTGTATTACTAGCAGGGGCGCCGCTAGGGATTTTGGGCCCCATGAAAAGAATCTTTACCGGGCCCCCCAACACAGCGGCAAAATTTGTTGATGCTGTTTTTGATCATCATTAGGGGCCTCTCTGGGCCCCCCTCAATCATGGGCCCCTATAATCCATATCCTTTATCCCCCCTTTTCGGCGCCCCAGATTACTAGCATTACACACACATACACACGGAGAGAGAAAACAGCAGCACACACGGAAGACACATCACATCATATGATACAGTCTCTTCACTTCAAGCTAGCTAGCTCAACTAACAAACTGAGCCCTTTTCAACAAGATAAATATTTCAAATTAATTTAAAAATTAACACACTCAGTATGATAACATCACTCCTCTTTAGCTATCTAGTTGCTTACTGTCTGAAAAAACTTCGTATGTCCTGTTTTTTCTGCTTTTTGGGTAAAGACATTGCTCCATCTTTTCTTTCACATTCAATGCTCTCTATTGTTTCGTCTGTCGGCGCCGGCGCTTCAAACCGAGAGGCGATAAATGGGCGCAACCAAGTGTACAATTAGGAGGGGGTGGTCACACACTTTAGTTTTCCTTATAAACGGAAATAAATTGATCGGTAAATATTTGGAAATAACAAGAGGCGGACTGTTGAGGCAGGTTTCATAAAAGGAGGAAATATTTAACATATTTACACATAATATTGGGGGGGGCAGATTGGTATTTTCCCAGTATTGGGGGGGACACGACCCCCCAAAGAATGCGTGGTTACGCCCATGCCTGTACTATACATATATATATATATATATATATATATATATATATATATATATATATATATATATTTACATACAATTACATTTATATCCTTTATCATTTATATCTTAATTAAGAACGAAAATACTTACATCTTTAGCTCGCTTTTTTTCTGCTCCAGCCTTTTAAGAAGATGTTTTTGCAAAAATACACAATGCCTTCTGGGTAGCCCTTACGTCCAAGCGTGGTGCTGGAGAATCTCAATATTGAGGGTGATACAGCCCTCAAACTTGTCCCTCAACTTGATGTTCTGAGAATCAGGACACTTGCACTTCACGGGAGCGTGCATTTTTGAGATTGAGGGTTGAGATTGAGGGTTAAGGGAGTGATTGAATTCATTCTTGTAAATCTTTGTGGAAAATCTGTGGAAAATGAAAAAAAAGAGCCAAAAAACAATGAGATACAAAAATGACATGAAAAGTATTTTGAGCCACAGGAAAACTTTAATTAATGTTAGAAAAGGAGATAAGCCAACGACAGTTGTGAGATTTCTGAAGATATTAAAGATACATGAGTGCAGGAAAAGAAACATTGAATTTATTACTCAGTAGACAAGCGCAGAGCTGAAGAGCCAAGAGAAGAGTCAGAACAAGATTGTGGGTCTGAAGTAAATGCCTCAATGAAAACATGTAACATGTTGCTCTGAATAAAACACCCTTTAAAAATCAGATGCAGGCAGCACTTTCGCTTTGGGAAATATGTGTGATTCTGCCTTCACTAAGACAAACTTTGCAAGATTTAAATGATTTCAACACATTTTTGTTGTTCACCTTGTTCAGGTGGCTATTTTAGTGCATGCTAACCTTTGATGCTAACTACTGTATCTTTACATTCGTTCCGATCGAGCCCCTCCTGATCCAAACTTTTGGATGGTGCCAGTTTTGTAAGCCATATATAGACAACTGATTTTCACTTTCACTCCCACAAATCTTATTTTCCTCTTCAAACATAATAAATCTGATCTTTTGTACCTGATACAGTTTTGAATTTGGATTCTCCTTACAAATCACAGAATGAATTTCATCTCAAATCAAAACATTCAAAAGAGTAGAATCAGTATACAAACATTTTATATATACATATACACTGCTCAAAAAAAATAAAGGGAACACTAAAGTAACACGTTGTAGATCTGAATGAATGAAATATTTTTATTAAATACTTTGTTCTTTCCATAGTTGAATGTGCTGACAAAAAAAAAAAAAATCACACAAAAATATCAATGAAATTTAAATGTATCAACCCATGGAGGTCACTCACAGTGAACTCACAGTGGTTGGCTCCAGGTCATAGATGCAGAAAAAGAAAAGAAAAAAAAAGCAGGCATGGCCAGCGGTAGCGGAGAAATTAGGAAAAACTTTTTTTAATCACCGGTGTGGGAGCATTTTGGTTTTGCTGTTGAATTCACCGGCGAGGGAGTGAAAACAGTTATGTAAGAATCCACGTCTGATCCCCCAGTGTGATTAATTTAATCCAGTGAACGAGCCATGCACCCTCTGCCCAGACATTGCCTCTACTCTGCCCACATACTCAGCCTCCAACCTCTTGAACTATGTTAACCATGAACTTTGAGTGTTTTTCCACTCCCAGGCCCAACCTGACGGTGTAACACATGAACTGTTGGACCCGTGGGGTAGCTCCAAGGACTACGACCAGCATCCCAGTCTTCGGGACTAAGGGGGGGATGTTGGGCCAAACCATGTGCTACAGAAGACCGCATGGTTTCCTGAGACAAAGGACCACTGGAATGACTGCAACTCCCAACATGCTTTGCAATGTTTATGGTTTTATAACAAGGTGACAGGGGGTTACACAATCTTTAAGTGGCTGAGGAGATCCACTCCCAGCAGGGGTTACAGGTAAAGGCGGATCACCTCCAGTCCACTTTAAATACCGGCTTCCTCCTCCCAGTCTCTCTCTCTGACCTCCACCACACCGAGGAAAGGTACACAGCTCTCTTTCTCTCCTTTTTGGCTTTTTGCCTCCCTTTTTTTTTAGCTCTTGCTACTTTTCCTTCTTTTCTTTTCTCTTCATCTGGACAACGCGCTCACCTCCTTTGTTGCTTCGTTTTCCTTTTTTTCTTCATTTGATTTTTAGTTGGCCCGTTGCCAACTTGTGTGTTTTTCCCGTTCTCAGTTTTAACAGAAGCTCTGCAGTCTCGCCGTATCGCTTTTTTGACAGAACAATCATTGAATAATTTCGGCTATCCGAAGTTAGCTGCAGCGGATCCTTTTGGTAGCAATTTCTTTTCTTGTATAAGTTCTCCTTCACGTGCGGAGAGTGTCTGAGGTACTCCCTGATTTTTGACGTCTGAAACCCTGAAACCCCGACGCTTAGAACTTTTTGTCAAGCTGACCAAATTTTTGTATCAGTTTTAATATTTTTTTTTGTTTTATTTTATTTTTTCTTTTTGGGCTCACGTCAATTTTGACGGACCAACTCATAAGCCATCGAACTATTAACTGCCGATTCCCGTGACTGGGCAAAGCCGGAGTGCAGAGCCTCCCACCGAACCGATCTCTGCCAACCAGCGCCGTGTCCGGGGACACCAGAACGTCTAAGCCTGTCCGGTCGGGTTCCGAGACTCCGGAACTGATTTAACCACCAGACGAAAGGAAGCGGTACCATGCGCCCGAGTCACGTGCTACATCCTGAGATCCTGCGGGCAGGATTCCCTCAGCCATCGGCCTAAAAGTGGTTCCCGGAGGGCCCACTGCAAACCGTTTAAACCGACGACAATGGACCTAAATCGCCAAAGACTCCTCACAGGGTAAGGCTGAAACGAGGTAGATCGCTGTCTCCCAAGCTTTGTCTACAGCCCAGACAGATCGGGCGCCACAGACCAGGTCCGGTACCCCACGTCCCCACTATTCGGCAGCTAATCAGTTCGAGAATTGCCCCTTCTTTTTTCTTTTATTCACTTTAGTCGTCCGATTAGCCTAGCAACTGCGCCAGTACCCGACATTTTGGTTGTTATGATTCCTTTACTTCCTTTACTCTCTGTCGTCATTTCCTGTCGTGCGCTATAGCCAAGAATTAAGAAACCATTCATGTTAATGTGATATCCTATAGATAAATGCCTTATATGTACCTGTGCTTTATGTCTGTGTCTCAATAAATATCCTTAAAACCGTCTGATGTATGTTTTGATGTAAAACCAGCCAATCCAGCCAAAAAGAACTTACATTCAGATCAGAGATTGATAATAAGTTTTCCTCCCTTATTTTTTTCTTTTAAAAAGGGAGGTGGTGCCCCATTCTTTTATTAATAATTAAAATTTACGAGGTAAAACCCTACAGCAGTCTGGTTTCCCAACCTGTGGGACGAGTCCCACCAGTGGGACTCGAAGGTATTGCTAGCGGGACGCCAAATCATTTTTTAAAAAATACAATGTTCATTATTTATTTTCTTTAATTAGGCTACAAAAACTTATTTGATAAAAACAAACTTTTGAAATTGTTAAATCCAAAATTATTCTTTTAAAAACATTTAACCCTTTCATCATGTTGTGTGTGAGTGTCTGTTTTCCCTTCTATCTCCCATAAATATGATATTCCAATGATAGGAACATTCCTGTTGTCACCAGCCGGGGTCACTTTGCTGCCGGACACCTGCTGTTAGCATCAGTGATAACTCGTAAGGTAATGAATGGAGAACAAAAATGGACAGTTGGTTAGCAACTGGAAGAATTAAAAGGAACAGGTGTACAGACAGTGAATCAACAAGTGATCTCCCGCCAGTCAAACAAGAAGAGGTCAGAGAAAGTACAGTTCTGAATATTTAGGACTGGGATTTTTTTGGACAGACTCTGAAGCTGAACCTTTACCACTGTGTGTGGTTTGTGCAGAGACATTATTAAATGTAGCTTTGAAGCCATGGAATCTACGCCGTCATCTTGAGACTAAGCATGCACAGTATGTGAACAAGCCACTTGACTTTTTTGAGAACAAGCTCAGGGAATATCAAAGCAAGAAAAAAGTAATCGAGTCGTCATGTGCGCGCAAAGAGAACGTAAAGGCAGTGGAAGCATCGTATCGGATCTCTCAACTCATAGCCAAGGCGGGAAAACCACACACCATCTGAGAAAAATGAATTCTTCCTGCAGTAAGACAGATAGTCGGGGTGATGTTGGGCGAGAAGTCACTGAAGCCTCTCAACCTCATCTCACTGATAACACAATCAAACGCAGAATTGATGATATGGCAGAGAATGTGTCAAATCAGCTGATAGAACGCATACGAGAGAGACGTTTTTATACCTTTAACTGGATGAATCAACAGACATCACAAGTCTGTCTAACCTACTGGCCTATGTGCGGTATGAAAACAACAGTGAGGTAAAAGAAGAATTTTTATTTTGTAGGTCTCTGCCCACACGTTCAACTGCTGAGGCCATTTTTGACATTCTGAACACTTTCATCATTTCCAACGGGATTGATTGGTCCAAATGTGTGGGATTGAGCACTGATGGAGCCCATGCAATGATGGGGAAGCACAGTGGAGTTGTCAGGCGGGTCCAAGCGGTGGCTCCGAATGTAACATCTGTCCACAGCTGTATACTGCAGAATGCAGCTGCATACTGCTATAAAAAGCCACAAATAAGCGTGCTTTTTTTCCTTTGTAATTGTTGCATTTAAGTTTTGGCTGGTATTTTAGACCTGTGCTGTATTTACAGTATCTACATTGGTTTTGTTTGTTATAGAGCTATCGATTTAATTGTTTGGTTATAGAGCTATTGATTTAATTGTTTGGTTTGGTTGGCTACTGCAGTATTGTTTTTCAAATTATTATTTCTTCATTGGTGAATGATCCTGTTATTTTATTCCTCTATTAATCTATTGCTGACAGCGCCTTGCTTTTAATGTGATATTTCTGTGTGGTGCTGATAGCTGGTTAATGATTTATCACTGAAAGTTCTGCAGCATGGTTCAGATTCTGTTAGTGACGGGCTTCCTACATGTCCTTATTGTTGTTTATTATCATTAAAATAAAACAAATGCTCTGAGAAAGCATTATTTCACCTCTGGCTTGTTTATGATGTTGGAGGTGGGACCAGGAAATTTTTGAGATTTTCAAGTGGGACCTGAGTTGGAAAAGGTTGGGAACCCCTGCCCTACAACAGTTAACAGAACGCAATCTTCCCCCTCCTTAAACCCGGATGTTACCTGCGTAAGATCCAGTTGTTACCAGTTGTGCATCTTGGCGCAGCTGATGTGCTTTTTAAAATAACGAACAGAACGAATCATTGGATGCGCATTTAAAGATCACGAACAATTAATGTTCCTGTCCCTCCTCGACCACCAACAGTTTCAGACATATCGGAAATAAATTCCCACATTACAGCTTGACACCAGACACAGAAATCTCCTTTGTTTTCTCCACAGCAGACATCTGAATGAGAGCTGCCACAGCTGTACATTTATGCCATTTGGACGCGCTCTTTTACGAGCCGACATGAGAGTTGCGCTTTCTGCAAACTCTGTATCTTGCGATCGCTTGTTTGGGGTAGGAGGTGGTCTGAAACTGTACCGAATCAGTACCGAAACTGTGACACAAAAACCGTGGTACGGACCGTACCGTGAGCCACCTGTACCGTTACGCCCCTTATATATATAAACCAGTCTGACTGAAGCAATGGACTTAATAGTATACTGGCTTCAGCAGAGACCACACACACACTTGGAAATATTTGATCCTCCTTGTTTTTTTAGTTGAAATGAATATGCATTGTTTCTAGAAGGTCTGATCGTATCTAATTGCTGTTGGTGGTACTGGGATGCTGTCACGCTGTCCAGTATCTGTATTTAAAGCCAAGTGGGTCGACAGGAGCCCAGTCATTGAAACATTTCCAAGTGTGTGGATGGTCTCTGCTGAAGCCAGTATATTATTAAGTCCGTCGCTTCGGCCAGACTTGTTTTTGGCTGCTGACAAGACATCGCAAATCCCATCGTCACCTGTATTCAGAAGTCATGCTACTTCGCTAACCAACCAACTTCCGTCTTAACTGAAATTTTCAGTTGTATATATGAGAGGATTTCACATTTATTTGTATACAATTCAGAGAGATCATTAACTCACATCTCACACATTTCGTGTACAAGACAATTCAAGGTGCTTTACATAAAACATTTGAAGCATTACAGAGCATTAACAAAACCCTTTAAGGCAACAACCCAAGACGTCCCATCTGGGGCTCATCCCATGTCGCTGGCTGTTATTACTATTTTTTTTCTCTTGTTTACTTTACAATGCTCAGCGATCAGTAAATCCCAAAGGCAGCAGCTACAAAGCTTCAAATTATCCGTCTACCCCAGTTGTCACCAAGACAGTTTTACTGCTGTTTCATCTCTCTTTTTTTTGTCATTTTTATACATCTTTTATATATTTTTTTGTTTTACTTTTTATTTTACGCCTTACTTGTCAACTAGGCGACGCAACTCGGAAATTAACCGAAAGCGCCCAGGGACCTCAGCAGCCTGGCCCCTGGCCAGTAATACCGCAGCTACTAATCCAACGCTAGAATCGCACCAACGCGTCAGGCAAACACGATGTGGCGACTTCCAGACGGAGCAACAGAAAACAGCTAGCTTCACGGAGCAGCCCAGACGAATGTTCCATACGAACACAAGCACAATACACATGACTACACAAAAGCCCCGTAAAAAGTACATTAAAACAGGAAAGAAGTTAAAATAATAAAAACTTTAAAAACATAAAGAAAGAAAGAAAAAACAATAGTTCTTTAGATGCCTATGTGTCAAAACTTAGCGACTTGATGGAGCCAGAATGATAAACAGCAGCGACAGCGAACAGTCACGGACATATAAATCAGCATTATACAATAAGGCCCCAAAATGGTTTTAATATACCACAAGTGTATGTGTGAAAGGATTTCCTATGTATGTGTGAGAGGATTTCACAAGTGTATGTGAGGGAATACATTTCTAGTTGTATATATAAGAGCACTTCACATGTAAGTGTGTAGGATTTCATTTGTGTGTATGTGTGTGTATGAGCTTTCATCTGTATGTGTGTCAGGTTTTCAGTATAGTATGTGATAGAGTTTGGTTTCATATGTGTGCATGAATGTTAATTCAGAATTATGTCCCTCATGGCACCTCATACCGCAGCATCACAGTCATACATCATGTTGTTTAAAGGTTGAAAATGGCATAAATTGAATGATCTGTATCAGTTGTTTTGGCTTGTTGCTTTCTTTACTGGAATAAAGTGGATAAAAATAGCACCATTTCACAGGACTCATGTAGCCTCCATTTAAAGCCAACTGCACAGCGCACATGGACGAACAAATCATTTCTTCTTTAAAAAAAATCAGAAGTGGTGTTTAAAATCCCAGGGCATTCCACGATTCAAGATATTCTAATATTCTCAAACATTAGCAGCAATAACCTGAAGCAATCTTTCTTCTGTGTGATGTGATCAGTCTGTCTCATCATTGTGGAGAAGTTTTGACCCACCCTTCCTCACTGACGTACTCTAAGGTACAGCATTTGACAATTTTCTTTGTTTGTCATCAGATCTTCTGTTTCCTTTCCAAAGATGTCTCTACAGACTGTCTAGATTCCTTTTTTCTCCGACAAGTGACGAGTAAGCTTTTCTCCACCAGGTTTCTTCCCTGCTTTCTGTACATTTCTGCTGCTTGAAGCTGAAAAAAAATAAACATTTTGCAATTACTGAGATAGATCTTGTAGCAGTGGTTAAATGTGACATATGTTCACAAATTAAGTTCTTTGCATTTAACCGATGTGTACTGAAAATATTGCAGTAATTCACTGACTCAAAATAACCATGTAAAGCTAAATAGCAGGTTTCACATCTTCATACCTTTTTTGTATGGTTTGTATGTATGTATGTTTGTATGTATGGTTCCTGCCTATAAGCCTGTCAGTAGTTTCTTAATACCAAGAGTGAAAGCTACAAACCCTCTTCCCACTCCATTATCCTGTCAGAATATCTGAAAACCCCTGAATGAAAAGTATTTCCAGACTCAGACTCCATTAAACAAGGCCATCAGGATAGAAAGTCTTGGTGAATAACCTCAGAAGTTTATAGTTCTCCATCACATATTACTCATTTTATAGTATCTTGACCCAGTTAAGTCACGTCATTGTCTGCTTCAGAGTCGCAGTGATGAGGTTTAGAGTTTTAACTGTTCCTGTTAAAAGCACTTTTCTGTCTTTCTTCAGCAGCTACTCAGCTAACGATGCTTTATGTCTTCTCCATTTCCATTCATTTGTTTTTTTACAGCAGCCCTCAGAAGCTTCCATTTTCATGCTTGCAGAAAAATGAAACTGAATAATAACCTTACATAACTGAAGAACAGAAATAAGTAGCTTCATTATCGGCATAGCTGTGGGAAGTGGGGGGTGCTGGGGGCAACAGGTGCTGTTGAAATGACCCCCACCAGGTTGATTTTTGTTGCTTTTGTTAACACAATCTAAATGTTTTGTAAAGTTTTTGAGAAAGACAAAAATTCTGAAAAAGTATTTTATAATGTTATGCGTCATGGTTGTTGCATGCTGTTGATTTGTTGATGCTGATAGTGACAACATGCGCACGTATGTCGAGTATCCACGTCCTGTTACTGAGTGGTTGGCAGGTATAAACATACAGATTTTTGTGCTGTTTCAATATGTGGATGTGTCTTTATCTGGTTAGCGGGACACCCTGATGTTCTTCACACCGCTCAAAATGATCATTTAAAAAAGTTTCGCACTAAATGGTTAAAAACATTCAGAAAATTCCTTTGTAACGTGGAAACCAAAACTTTTGCATGAAGGAAACATTTCAAGCTATTAATAATGGATAAATACAGTCTTCTGCACTTTGCTAACAGTGAGAAAAGAGCTTGATGAAACACGGATCAACTCTACTGTATCCTCCACAAGCTGGCAGAGCAGACGGATGGTAACAGTTAGACAGAGCATTTAAATGTGTTTCCATATAGACAGAGCATGAACAAGCCCACCTGCTGAATCTCTAAATAGGCCATACATACATATGCATGCACGCCTGACACTGACTGTTATCAAGGGAAATGTAAAAAAGACAAGAAAAGTTGAAGAGTGAAACAGATGAGAGCCAAAGGTCTCGCGTTTCATTTCCTGTTTAAGAAATTTAACAACTATTATCATATTTTGATTTTACTCCTGACAGCAGTGACAGCATTCTGCTTAAGTCAAAAGGCAAAGTGAAGAGGTACGTCTTAAGCCACTTCAAACCGTCATGATCAATGCAATTGATCAAATTTTCTCGACGATAAGACACGATGGAACACTAGCAGCTGGATACGTCATGGATTCCTGGGGGAAGTGGAAACTAGTGTGTATGGCTCCTTTGTACATCAAAGACACTGAAGATATCTACATCTATGTCTATTTGGACTCATGATGGCTTTTTGCTGATCGATTTTCAGCATCTTTAAAAGATTTTATTAGTGGCCTCTATTGGATAGAGATAAATCAATGGCTAAAAAGGGACACAACGACATATTACAACACTGGAAATTGAACCCACAAACCACTATATGAGGGTCCAACGACTTAACCACTAGACCAGTGGTTCTCAACTGGTGGGTTGCAGACCCGTTTTCAGTGGGTCGTGGGCCTTTGCATGTGGAAAGAAATCTTAAAAAAAAAAAAAAAAATGCGTGTCATTCATACTCCTTAACAGTAGATGACGATAATGTCCTGTAATGCGAATTGACACCCGCCAGTTTACACCATAGAAAAAGACCTGCAACATTTGTTTCCATATGTTGAGCAGGTGAAACACAGATACGAAGAATATATGAGATATGGATTTTCTTATCTTGAAGACAAAGGTCAGTAAGTGGTTATTCAGATAAAACTATATATTTTGAGTTCTTTTTGAAACTACTGCTTAGTAGTTGCACTGTTTTAATTCATGTTTGTGCATAAAAACACTGTTGAGTCTTAAAAATGGAAAATGGCTGTTACTGAAATGTTCTGATTCTTATGTTAACTTTATGATTAATGCTTAAATAAGTGACTAGTTTTAATTGGAAATTGTTATATATTCAGGAAGTGGGTACTCAGCAAATGCTACATATTTGAGTTCTTTTTGAAACTACTGCTCAGTGGTTGCACTTTTTTATTTCATGTTTGTTCATGTTGAGTCTGTTAAAAAAGGCTGAAGTGACTTAAGTGAAGCGTTTTGGATTTAATTAAAATGCAGCTAATTGAGCATCAAAGGGAATATTTCCCACTTGAAGTCATTTTGTTTTTTGCCATTTTGGTTCACCAATAAACTTATTTTTTTGTGTTGGCATTCTGTGATATTCTATTCTACTATCTCCGATTCAAACTGCACGCTCTTTTCATTCAATAAATTTAAGAAGTTGGAAATTTTCCTTGATTTGGGTCACGGCTTGTCATTAAGAGTGATGGTGGGTCCTGAAGCCAGACCAGTTGAGAACCACTGGTCTAGACTACCTAGCAAATACTATTGTAGGACCCTGATATTATAATGATTTGTAAAATTAAATTGCCCTATGCAATGCTGCTGTGATTAGATAGATAGATAGATAGATAGATAGATAGATAGATAGATAGATAGATAGATAGATAGATAGATAGATAGATAAACTTTATTACAGACTCAAGGTCCAAAAAGCACACATAAAAACATAAAAACACACCAACATTAATTTAAAAGACAACTGTACCAGTGTCTCTAGAGCTCAGACTGGTAGCGTATAGCACTAAACATAATATTTGATAGCAGCAAGATGATTTCATTCTTAGTCATTTAGTCTGCCAATACATTTCTACATAAGACCTCTCAGGGCAGACTGTAAAGAGTTCACTCACGCTGCCACAAACATTTCACTGGCACTAGTCCATCACAGTCTTTTTAAAAGTGTCCTCAGGGCATCATTATATGCCACTTGCAGGCTTTGAAGGCTTGTTTTTTTATAACGAGACCAAAATGAGCGGTGTACAAGGGAGTGCAATAGGCTTTGAATAAAGTCACCTTCACAGAATCACTACATGAACCGAATTTCGTAATAAAATATTTGCTTGCACATACAGCAGCGACGCTGTCGGTAAATGTCCTCATCATCTGTGAGCTGATCAGTAATCCAACGGCCAAGATATTTAACCTCATTGGAGACACGTAGAACATCACCCGCCAAACTAAAGTCAGGAAAGGTTATACATTTGTCTTCCAGGTCATTAAGACACTTTTTGTAGCATTATATTTGATGTCATGTTGAACCCCTTAAACAGAATATTAAGAAGATGCTGGAGACCTGCTGAGCTGGGACTAAAGACCACCAGATCATCAGCGTACATTAGATGGTTCACCACAGCACTGCCCACCATACAACCAGTTCTACACATATTCAACTGTTCTGACAGATCATTCATATAAAAATTAAACAGAACTGGGGATAAAATGTTCCCTTGTCTGACACCATTATACACATGAAAGTTTTCCCATTTAACCTGCATGGTCTGCTGTGAAAACCAAAAAGACAGAATTCTGACACTGAACTTAGGCACACCTGCTTGATCCAATTTATGGAATAATTTATTATGATTTACTCGATCAAAGGCCTTAGAGGCATCTAAAAAACAAGTAAGAACAGATGAGTTTTTTCTTTTGTAATTATTTATGATTTCCTTTAGAGCGTATATACACGTATTAGTGCCTAATTTAGGTTTGAATCCAAATTGATTATTGGAAGAATTAACAAGATGATTAATCCTGCCCAGAATAATTTTTTCAAAGACTTTTGAAATTGTACTAGCAAGGGCTGTAGGTGGATAATTATCTGAACTGACAGCTTTTCCTACTTTGTCCTTAATCACAGGAACTAAAACAACAGACATCATAGACTCTGGGAGAAAACCATGTAGAAGAAAAGCTGTAAAACAAAGAGCCAGAAGAGGTGATAAGCTCATACCAGCGAATTTAAGATGTTCAGAGGAGATCAGATCCTTGCCAGTTGTTTTGTTTCTGGACAGATTTTTCTCTCTTTCTCTCTTCTCATAATAACGCCTCACAAATGCTCCCTCAGGGCAGATCTCCGGATTGTACATGTCACCAACATCATTGCATTCAGCGGAAACTTTAAAAGAAGCATATCCATTGCTCATGGTGACAATCCTTTGACATGTAACATCTCGGCCAAGTTTGTCTTTGAGAAAAACTCGTAAGGTTTCTTCATCTAAATCTGGTGGGAACTTCGTAGCAAAGACACTCAGCAGCTTCGTCTTGACTGTTTTGATGTTCCCCGAAGCTCCAGAACCCACGATGGCTTTACTAGCTCTTCTCTGGCTAACCACAAAGTTCGTGCCGTGTAATTCCTGTGCAGCGGCGACAGAGCCGGGCTGTTGTTTCCCTTTTTTCAGGACTTGACTCCACTTTGGAGATGCCGGTAAGGGCATCCTTTCACCGGTGCGGTCCACTGGTGATGCCTCCACCGCGGTTAAAAACGGCTGATCCTCTGGTGGATCTTTCATCTGAGTCGCCACACCTGGAGCCCTCGTCTCCTCCGCCAAGCTGGTAGCACCGCGCCGCTCCAGGGCATAGACCCGGCGGCCTGCATCTGCTGTCACCTCGCGCAGACTTTCGGTGGCCTCAATCTGCAAGTGCAGAGCTGCTTCAAGGCATCCACATCAGCAGGCACTTGCTCCATTTTCCGGAGGACGCAGATGTCCATATTTGTAAAAGTCACTGGAGGCAGATCGTCTAGATAATGAGACACAAATCTCAGAATATTGTTTCCGCACTCATTCAACACTCTGAGGCAAGACTTGATGTTATTTACGTCTTTCTGCGCCCCTTTATGAGCGATATTACGCTGCGTAGTGGGACAGAGTTCAAACAGCGTTTTCTTTGAGGCCTCAATCCATTCTGAGTCAAAGGTATTCACAGGTAACAAGACAATCTCATCCTGACTTAATGTTCTTATTTTTATAGAGAGGAAATGTAACAACTCATCCTCAGCTATAATCTTGTCATCCACAGTCTTGTACACCTCAGGTTTTACTCGTGCTCGAAGACAAGCTGAAGCTCCTGAGGAGGAGCAGCAGCCACCACGTCCACATCCGCCATATTGTCACACGACTTGATTAGTTAGGGAACCATTCAACCAATCATCCTTCAAACAACATTTGTAGCCTATTCCACAGACATTGCACCACCACGCACCACAAAAGAGAGGACAAAGATAAATAGTGCCAAAATGGAAAACACTTCTCTCCCTCAAACTTACTTGGCTTTCTTTAGTTTAAATGTTTCCCATTCACCTTTCTCCTTGCGTTTTCTGCTTCCACCTTTCTGTTGACTAGGGGTGTGAAAAAAAAATCGATTTGGCGATATATCGTGATTTTCAGCTGCCCGATATAATATCGATTATTTAGCTCCTAATATCGATTTTTTGGAAAAACTTAAATGTGCACTTAAATGTGCAAAAACAATAATAATAAACAATAAATAGGTTGTTTTGAAGCATTTTGACTCAATTTGTTCTCTGAATGATCAATATCATCTGATGAACATATACAGCAACTTGATTTTTCATCTCTACTTTTAATTTTGATATTAACTGGGTAAAATATCGCAATATATCGCGATATAGTGATAATATCGTCTCACGGCCCAAGTATCAAGACTAGGGATGGGCATAATTAATCGATTAATCTATGATTGATTATTAAGAATTTGGTCGAAGACATTCATTTTCCTCGATGAACCGAATGTTTTTTTTTTTTTAAACAATCCGAATGTAAATGGTAAATGGACTGCACTTATATACCGCTTTATCAGCACCAAGGTGCCCTCAAAGCGGTTTACAATTGGCCTCACATTCACCCATTCATGCACACATTCACACACTGATGGCCGAGGCTACCACGCAGGGTGCCACATGCTCACCAGGAGCAACTTGGGGTTCAGTATCTTGCTCAGGGATACTTCGACATGTAGCCAAGGGAGCATGGGAATTGAACCGGCAACTTTCCAGTTACCGGACAACCCTCTCTACCACCTGAGCCACAGCCGCCCCGCCCCCACTGATAATGTAGGTTATCAGTGCACGTCCTCAAACAATGCGATGAATTTCGCTGTGCCACCAATAGAAATTTGGCAACAGGGGGCAACATTTCAGCATCACCCTACACTGGCTGGCCTCAGTTGTTACATGTGAGCTTCTGTGGGTCATCACTTAATCATGAAGTGGTCACAGTGAAGTGTGGCGTGGGACCATTTTCGTTTAGAAAATGATCAAGTGTACTGCAATCACTGCAATGCAAATTACAAATACAATTAATCGCAAACGACAATGATGTATCACTTGAACAACGCGCATTATTTGGGAGCACCTTGTTACTGAAACTGTGCCCCATATTCTTTGCTTTTCTCTGGTTTGTTGTGCTGGTTTTGCCTCCTTTTTCTTTCTGTGTATTTGCAGGCCAGAGTGTCCTGGGTTTCATGCTGACTTGCAGTTCCATCCTCTGTCCATCCCGGGGTTCTCCTCCACTTGTGTTTGGGTGCCGACTGACGTGGTGATCGGCGACCTGGTCCTCTGGCCATCTCATCCCAGTGCTGCTACCTCCATCTGTTTATGTTTATATGGCCATTGTATTTAGTCATTTGTGTGCTCTCCTCTTTCTGTCCTCCATCTTCTCTCCGTCCTCCATCCTCTCTCTGTCCTGTCTCCCCTCTTTTCTTTCTCTACCCGGCTGGCCTTCGGCAGGAGGGTCCCCCCATATGAGCCAGGTCCTGCTCAAGGTTTCTTCCTCTTAAAGTGGAGTTTTTCCTTGCCATTGTTTGGCATTAAGGTTTTTTTTCTCCCTACGTGGGAGTTTTTTACCTGCCATTATCACTGATTGGATTTAATATTATAATCTTAGTTAATGATATTTGCTCGGGGGTCATGCTCTGGGTCTCTGTAAAGCGCCTAGAGACAATTGTCATTGTAACAGACGCTATACAAATAAAATTGAATTGAATTGAATTGAATCCAAACCTTGTAAAGGACGGTGGAGGCGGTTCATCTCTATCTCAGCCTAGCCTAGCCTTGCCTAGCCTAGCCTAGCCTCAACTTGTCGTTAGCACAGACCAGAAGGAGCTGCTGTGCACATCGAGCACACAACTGCACAACAACACTCACACTCAAGAAAAGTAACATCTGCTGCAAGATCAAAATGCATATATATCTGACTTTAAGAACTTTTGTCAAATTATGGTACTCACCATTCATATATGTGCAGACATTTGTTTAAAAAAGAAAAGAAAAGAAAATATTTGGCGTATCATTAAAACATCTGGCAAAGAAGGTTCAGGACTGTTGAGCAGCTGGAATCCTGGGACAGCATTACTCTCCAGCAACTGGACTCCTCATTTTCCAGATGTTTTTAGACAGATATTAAATAAAGAGGTGATGCCCTACAATGATAAACATCACACAACACCCCACCTTTTTTGGAAGTGGGGTTATATTGGCAAACACAGCAGAGAGAACTGATCTGAACAAGTGTATCATTACAAGTTTAACTGAGACAAAAACCAAACCTTCATTAGGACATTAACATGACCTACTGGCGAATTGCCACAGGATGTGGATGTGATATAATCTAGCCTGTGTTAGGTAGGTAGACAGGCTCATGATTCTCCAAGTAAAATAATTAACTGTGTATTTTCCAGCGCCCTGACCTCCACAGATGACAGATGATTTTCATATCAATCATAGTAATCTCAGAACACGTATTTGTTTCTGTAAAAAACTTTATAATCAGAAATACTTGTAAATAATCACGACTCAGTTTATACTGAAAAAGTGAAACTAGATATCATCAGCAAAGAAAGGATTTTCATACTTCCAGAAAATAGAACGTCAGAGCAGAAGAACTTTGTAATATTGTTTAATGTTATCGGGAGGTGATTAAACATGACTTCCTCCAGAATTTTAGACAGAAAAGATTGGCTTCCCGTGAAATTTTGAACTGAGTTTAAAATTCTGCCTCTCACATATAAGGCCCTTAATGGCTTAGCTCCTCGTTATCTACCAGACCTAATAGCACGTTAGTGCTCCTAATAGAGCTCTCTGCTCTCAGAGTGCAGGATTACTTGTCGTTCCTAGAATATCTAAAAGTAGGTTTGGAGGACGGGCCTTCTGCTACCAGGCACCTTTATTATGGAACCAGTTACCAGTTTGGGTTCAGGAGGCTCCATTTTTAAAACTAAACTGAAAACATTTCTGTTTAGTAAAGCCTACAGTTAGTCTAAACCAGTGATTCCCAAAGCGTGGGCCACGGCCCACCAGGGGGCCCATGGTACTGCAGGTGGCCC
Organism: Hirundichthys speculiger; assembly: GCA_018398805.1. Taxonomy (NCBI): domain Eukaryota; kingdom Metazoa; phylum Chordata; class Actinopteri; order Beloniformes; family Exocoetidae; genus Hirundichthys; species Hirundichthys speculiger. Next base: position 2,293,293 of record JAGFBZ010000234.1, read on the forward strand.
GTGAGAGGTCATTAAAATTAAACAAATGTTTTAAATTCTCCATCTTTTTTAAATATGCTTTCAATCATTGTAAAATATGACAATAAAAACTGTTAAGTAATAAAACAAACCTTTTTCATCTTGAAGGCAAGGATGTCTGTCTAGTAGATAATTCAAAGGCTGAGTTTGATTTATTAATTCTCTTTTCTTGACAGAAACTTTACAGATGAAAGCTGAGCATGAGGAAGGTAAACAGGGATCTATATCAGACTGGACTGATGACGCATCAGAGCAGATTTGTTCTTTTACAAAATCATTTCAGGATGTTCTGACAGACCGAAGAAAAAATACAACATGATCACATGATCTCTTAACTACAGAGATCTGCAGTTAAGCATAGAGAGAAAATGAAAGAACTTCAAAACTGAAGGCATGTTCAATAAATAAACTGACTTAGTAGCTGCAACATCATTCTAGTATTTTGAGAAGTAGTCACACAGAGAATCTAAAGAGAAATGGAACTTTTCTTTCTTCCGCTATTTCTCAAAGCTCTCACATCTGAGTACGGCTGTTATCATTGAACCAGGCCTGACAAGGAGAGTCAGAGTCCAGGATGTCAGTGCAGGTGAAGTTAAAAATCTAAGTGGGTCTGTGATAATCAGAAGGACAGTCTTTAAAAGTGGTGAAAAGGTGCATTTGACCAACCTACCTATCTGATGGGCTTTTCAATACAGAACACACTGAACAGTGAGTGATTGGTAAAGTAAGATTTCAGATTCCAACTTAGCTGTGAATTTAACTGCAACAACTCTTCTTTCTCTTGTTCTGATTTCTAGATCAGATCTAGATAATTTTTATCTTTATTGAGTACATGGATAACTGTCTCAAACATCATTCCTGACTCCAAACTGCATGAGTTTGCTTAAATTTCAGCCTAATTGTTTATGAATCTACATCATCACCTTTACCAAGGTCTGTAACCACAAATCAGATCAACACACACGGGTATCTGGTGTCACAGAAAGGTGCACGTTAAGAAAACCTGTTGTTCTGTTATTTTTATTTCTCACTCTTAAACTTTGTCTCATTCTACCATCAATAAATCTAGCGCACTAGTGGATATAAAAACAGATTTACGTGCAGATTTCTGCAGCAAACCAGTTGAAAACGTTACATCTGTGCATGCAGTCATCAGGTATGAGGATAGCCAGCCAGGTTAATCAAATGCATCACACTACAGTTGGACTGGATAATATTTTATGGATACTGTACTGGACTGGATTGCTCAGTTGTCTAGGATCTGAACAGAGGTAACTGGTAAGTTGGCACACCGAGCATTAGTTATTTAAGACAGAGCAGCTGTGATGGGACTAATGGGGCTTTGCACCGATCTGATAGTCTTTCCTTATAGAAACCTGCTCACAAAAACCTTCTCTGGAGCAAACCAGTTCTGTTTGAATTTGATCATTTGGACTCCAGCATTTAACACTGTAGTCTGCATATTTCAAAAAGCAGAGACGTAATTGTTGTGGTTATTATGTTGTCAACTTTATTGGTTTTTGATTGAGCCATGGGGCTTTTCTAATTGGATTGTGGTATTCTGTATTCCCACAGCAGCAGGAAGCTTAAACCTATAAAATATTCCAATGATTAAGTTTAAAGAAGTGAAGCACTAATGTGTTATATCTTCCAAAAGCAGAAACCCAGATGGATGACGAACAAGTGTGTTTGTATATGTGCATGCGTGCATGTCCATATGTTTGCAGTTACAGAGACAAACCCCAGTACACAACCGAAAACAATAGAGAACAGTCCATCATTCTGTTGCACCAGATGCACTCCATATTCCCACAGCTCTCCCATTATACAGTTTCCCAAAATACCAGTAATCCTTAATGTATGTCAGAAATACTAACACAATGGACCGAGTACAGACACACACATGCAGACGGCTGATATATCTGCTTTGCTCAGTTATGTCGTGATTAAAAATCTGATTCAGTCAGCTTAACGCTGAGCAAGCATGTCCCTATTCATCATTCACTCGGCAAATTAAATACTGATGTGTTCTTTTTACAAATCATTACAGTCAACAGTTAAGAATACATGCAAACACACACTGAGAATTAACAGCCAGAACACGAATGTGATACCACATGAAATGCATTTATTTTCTTGGTTAGACGCTTCATCTTTTATTAAAACATCCTTTAAAACAATAGCTTATCAGCCTGAAACTCCCCACCAGTGCAGCAGAACTGAAGAGACCTTTTGGATGAAAGGTGAAACATCTCCAGGAACCAAGAGCAGCGGGCCAGTAGCTTTCAATTCAAGATTCTTAGCTCCCTGGAAAATATGTTGAGCATTTGCATTTTCAACTGACATGTAAACTGCTCCCTCACATCGAGAACAAAACCTGCTTTATAATCTGCATCGCTCCGGAGGTCTTGTTAATTTCCTAACAGTAACATATGTTGAGCTAAAATATTAACATGCTTTTCTGCATTAATGCTGCCATCACAGATGCAGTCTCATGCCAACACAGACCCTCCCCGTTCTGGACTTGTTGCTGATAAGCGTCTGGATTTTTGTCTTTGCTCTGGAGCCTATGCCACCCATTTCTTCCAAAAATGACGTATGTATGTATGAATCCTGACTTGGTTAACCACAGCAGACGTTTCCACTGTGTGACAGACCAGTCCAGATACCTCCGAACCCAGCACCTTTAAGGACCCATTCCAGTTTGCATATCGTAATGGGCTTGGGGTTGAGGACACCATCATCTACCTGCTTCACAGAGCCCACTCTCATCTGGACCAATCAGGCAGCACTTTGAGGGTCATGTTCTTTGATTTCTCAAGTGCTTTTAATACAATTCAGCCTGCGTTGTTATTTGAGAAGCTCCATCAGTTCCAGGTAGATTCCTCTACAACCTCCTAATTTATGACTACCTCACAAACAGACCACAGTTTGTGAGACTGAAAGGTTGTGTGTCTGAGATGGAGGTCAGCAGCATTGGAGCACCACAAGGAACTGTTCTCTCACCATTTCTCTTCACGCTCTACACCTCTGACTTCCAGTACAACTCTGAGTCCTGTCATCTGCAGGAATACTCTGATGACTCTGCAGTTGTTGGGTGTATCAGCAACGGACAGGAAGCAGAGTACAAAGAACTGATCTGTCAGTTTGTGAAATGGTGTAGTAACAATCATCTCATATTAAATACCAGCAAACTTCTCGCCTCTGATTGGCTAACAGCACTGTGACACTCCCTCTAGTGGGTTCTCCTTCAGTTGGTTTCCGTCAACTTAAATAGAAATAACCGGCAACAAATAGCAAAACACGCAAAAAATATCCTCAGAGATACATCCATATTCTTTTGATCCTGATCAAAAACTCTACAAATACTAAGTTATCAAACCTTAGGTTGGAAGATTATAGATTTATCAAGCTAACGTTACTCTCTGGGTAGAAGTTACCATACCTATAGCTTGTCTCGATGTCATGCGTGCTATAGCCTATTAACCAGTAGAATAACATGCTTTTGAAATAACAATCGTAGTCGGAAAAAAGACGTTTTTTACTTACAGCCTGTGAGCTGGTGGTTGATCGTTTCGATGGCACAAATCCAGGTTTTAAGCACAACTTATCCGCTATTGTCGGCACCGTAATTTAAACAGTCACTTAAATCCCAACCATTTCTTCAGTAGATCCTCTTTCTTAGGCAAGACATGCAATGTGGAGTTGTTACTGTTGCAAATAGCACAGCCACCAACTTTCTCTTTTTGAATTGTTAGCTCTTCTTTGTTCGCTCGTTAATAAACTCTGCTCCCTGCCTGCAGGGGGCGGTGTTACTGTTCAATGTGACGTAGGCTGGTACGGCTTTTCCGATCCGCTCGTGATTACGGCTTTTTTTTTTTTTTAATCACGGGCTGATACAGATTACAGGGGTAGAAGAGCATTTTTAAGTAGAGCATGCAAGTGCAACTTGAAGTGACCAATGATAATTAAAAACAAAAAAAAAGTATTAAACGGTTTATTGTGAAAGGAGAACTTTAAAAGTGAGACATTTTAATACTTCATAGAAATGGTAAAGTTTCCATGAAATTTTACCATTTATACTTTGTTGAACAGCCCTGCACCTGATGCAAGTTAACGCAGCTTTGGTCCAGAGAAGACAGCGGAGTTTCTTCATCATGTTCACACATGGCTATGATACAGCTTTATTTGTGTATTTGTGGAGTCCACAGCCAACTGTGTTTCCAGACAGTGATTTCTGTAAGTGTTACTCACTCTTGCCCCGTGCACACAGGCACTACAAATTCTTTGAATCTTTTGATGATATCATGTACTGTGGATGGTAGGAGCTTCAAAAGAAAATTAGTGAGTTATATTGTTGCCCCTGTTCATGCGATGTGTTTCTGCCAAAGTCAACATCAGCTAATATTTTCCATGAAATGTCTTGCTTTTAACTCTGTTCTTAATGTTTTATTGGGAATAAAATATGGGTTTATGAGATTTGTGAACATTGCGTTCTGTTTTTACTTACATTTTACACAGCGTCCCAACTTTTATGGAATTGGGATTGAGTTGGCACTTTAAGATCATATTCATCATCTAACTGTAACTAGAAAGTGATCTGACAAAAAAACAATACAATACAAGAACAACTGCGTAGGGAGGTATGTATCCATTTATAGTATTTCTAAATATATATAAAATGTCATAAAGCATTGCCTCTGAAGTCTTGTGCTTTGTTCAGATGCAGTTTTTTTCTTAATCAATCTAAACTCATCTGAAGTAAAAGCATTACAGTGTGATATGATTTGGCTCTGAGCCGAGCAAAGATCTTCAGCTTTTGATTTACTGCCCTTAAAGTAGTAAAATAAATGTAAAATTCGGTTTAATAAAAACTTGAAGGTAGCTTTGATTTCTTCAAAAATGAAGTTGAGCTTGCAAACCAAAAGAATGAGATTAAAAACTACCACAGCACCTCACAGAAGATGTTTTTTTTAAATTTGGCACTACCTGAACCTTTTTCCTGAACCTTTTTCTAATACGGGAACCTGTCAACAAATATAATGTAAAAACCAAACAACAACAACAAAAAAAAAACACCAGCGTGTCAGCACTTCCAAATATAACTGTGCAGGGAAGAGGCTGTCTTGGTGAGTGTGCAGTCAGGACCCAAATGCTCCCTGGAGGCAGGCAACAAACTGAAAACTTCATAATGAAGAAGAAGTAAAATCTGATAGTAGCAAGTCTCAGTACGAGGCAAATGCAACCTCACACAAACAACATGTAACTTTTTCACCATACTGTTGCTCATTTAACAAAAATGAAGCCAGGTCATGAGTCCTCATCGTTCACTAACTTGTTGATCTACCTTCAACAGCCATAACTTGAAATAGTCATTTCCTGTATGATGTCATAACCTCTCAAATAGTTGAGGAGGAGTTTTGGTGCATTGTTCTTTACAACACTGCTTCCAGTTCAATGAGGTTTTTTCGGCAGTCACCTATGCGCAGCTTTGTTAAAGCATTTTAACTGGTCTGGGGTCTGGGGTCTGGAGTCTGGACTTTGACTAGGCCGTTCCAAAACCTACTTTCTTTAACCTTTCTAATGAAGATTTGCTGGTGTTCATCATTGTCCTGTTGTGTGACACAAATTATGAGGAAGCTTCAAGTGTTGGACAGATGGCAACACATTTGCCTTTGGAATACTATACATACATGTATCCTACGTAGACAGATGCATTCTGGGTTGAGTCAGGTGCAGGTGCAGAACAACCCTTAACCATTACTCGTCTACTGCCATGCTGGATGGTGGCTATGAGGTGCTTCTGTGTGAATGTATTGTTTGGTTTTTGCCAAACATGGTGCTGGACATTACTGCTAAACAACTCCATTTTGGTATCAATTTGTCTGTAGTAAATTGTTTCTGAAGTCTTAAGTTAGGGTTAGTGGTTTGTTCAGATGCAGTTTTGTAAAGCTCAGATTTGCTTCCATGTTCTTTTTGGACAGAAGACATGTTCTCCTGGCAAACCTTCAAAGCAAGACATATTTATTCAGTCTTCTTCTGTTAGTGCTGTAATGGACTTGAACATTACGCTCAGTGAAGCCTTGTAGAGTCTTGGATGTAGCTCTTGGGTTTGTATTTCTCTGAGCATTGCATGGTCTGACTAAGGATTACATTTGTTCAGTGTTGGGAAAGTTCAGTCAATCAACCGTCTTCACTAAAGGTCTGAACCAGTTCAGTTGATTGAATGAAACCAGTCAGCTGTGTTTCTGCATGATAGGAACAAAAACCTGCAGCCACACGGCCCTTTCACAGATCCGTTTGGCACGCCTGGACAGTCTCATCATTTATTCTTTAAGTTAGGAATACTTCATGAACAGATACTTAGAAGCTTAGCCTTATATGGTTTATTTTAAGCTGGAGGCATCTTATCAGAATCCTTGGAGAACACAAACTCAGCTGTTGACAGTTTTCGGACTTGCAGGATGTTATTGGTTTTATAAGTGAGCAATCGAGAGGCCCTGGGAGACATAATGGTTATCTGTTAAAACGCCTTCATTTTACCTTCTACGATGGCACTTCTTTCAAGCCTTTGAGCGAGTGGAAGTGTGCATGAAAATGCGCGCTAGTTACAGTAAGTCGCATGCGCGAGATAAAAAGTCATGCGCACGAGATAAAAATAATAATTTCCATGTCACCTCCAGGGCATGGTAACATTTTAGGCTCGTTTGTGGTGTATTTTAAATGGGGTTCGCTGGAAAGCTGGAACGGTTTTGACTGTGCGTGAACTTTGAAAGAGCGTTGTTTACAACTGCCCAAATGAACTCGTTCACCCCCCCTACGCTGGTGAAGGGAAAGAGAGTGCGCTCAGTTCACGTTCGCACAAAATATGAACTAGTTCGTGAACTTTTGTTTAATGAACATGTTCAGGTACAATTCTGGGCACACCATATCAGTGGCGCCGCCAGCCGGAATCCTGTACGCACCGTGCGTACAATTTTTTTTAAAGGTGTGAAAAAAATATATAGTTTTTTAAATTGTTTTTGGGGAGGGGATAATAAAGATGCTGGTTTGTAATAGGCTAAACATGCTGAGTCCACTTATTTTTTTAAGCCAATTAATTGAAGCCTAACATAAAGACCAATGACTGTCATTCACGTCATCCGTCAGTAAGTGATTTTGAATTCTGGTGCTATATGCTTCTTCTACACAATGTAGCCTACCACTATGTGGTGATTATGCTTCGGTCCGGTAGTGTTATAGAAATGTCGAAAAGACAGTTGAGCCTTTTCCAGGCATTTGAAAGAAAAAGAACTAAGCCTGCTACTGTTACAAACACACAGAGCAGCGAGAATGAAGGCGCTAGCAGCAGTCAGGCAGGACGGGAAGATGAGGTAGCTAGCTATGATGCTAGCTCTTCTGCCTCTCTGGCAGTTGTTGCAGCTGTGGCCAGTTTGGCGCAGACTTTTATCCCAACGTGCATGCTGTCATTAAGGTTCTCCTAACAATGCCTGTGTCCACTGCCAGTGCTGAACGTTCATTCAGCTGTTTACGCCGCTTGAAAACATACCTCTGGAATACAATGACAGACAAGAGACTGAGTGGACTTGCCCTGATGAACATTCATCATGATATTCCTATCGATTCTGAGGCCATTCTGTGGGAGTTTGACGCCACGGGGAGCTATAGACTTCATTTCAAATAGGTAGGAAAATGATCCTATTATTATTATTAAGTGTGTTTTTACCATGTGTCTCTCCCTGGTGGTGCGCTGTCACCATTAGTGTTTTACTGGGCTGTTTCTGCACGCTGTCACCATCCTCTACTGTAAAACCTAACTGATCTTCATTTTTTCGTTAAGTAAAACTTTGAATTATGGAACTGATTAGAATCGTTTCTTGTTGATATATATATATATATATATATATATATATATATATATATATATATATATTTTTTTTTTTTTTTTTTGGGTTTGGAGTTTAAACACCTGTAGGCTGTGTGTGTGTAGGCGGTCTCTGCGTTCTTGTGGCTTGTTTGCGAACTGCACCAGCCGCTGCTCAGGGACTGGCGGGTGGTGGTGGCGGTGGTGTGCTGTGTTCTGTGCGTACTATGAAATTGAATCCTGGCGGCGCCACTGCACCTTATGATAAATGGAACATGATTTTGGTCTCGTTATATTGTATATTTTATCAGTGCTTCGTCAGATCAGCCTGAGATTCCTACAGACCATAGTGCTACATGTCCTCATGGACCATACAAAGGTTTGTGCATGGATGTCCAACACAGGGCTTAAAGTATTCCAGCACCGTGCCGGATCTACGGCGTTTGACTATGATTCAGGAAAAAACACACACAAACACGTTATCTGAGTGGTCTTGAACGCAGCATCCGAGGTGAGCCGGTGGTTGTTTGAATGGAGGCAGCTAGTGTCTCTGGGCAGGATAGAGGACAAGGGTCGAGACAGTTAGCCGTTTGGGTACCAGAACCTCAGGGAGTCTGGTACCTGTTTGTGTGTGTTGTGCTCCAAGAAGCTAGTCTATGCAACTAGCAGCAAAAAAGCTCTTCACCGTCACAAAGGAGACACCGGCCATAAAGCATCAGTCCGTGTGCTCCAACACACAAACCGTTAACCGGAGCAACAGCCACAGGTCGTAGCGATGACCGATCTGTTTGTGACTTGAAAATACATTTGTGCTCGTTTATTGCAGAACATTATTTATCATTTACGATCGCTCAACCGCTCGTACATCTGTGTAAAAAAAAAAGTAGCGGTTGATAAAAATGCTTTAAAAAACTGCCCGTTTCCAATCAGCATGCCAGTTATGTGAACACACATGACACAGCTCCAGAGTTCTAGAAACATCCGTGTTTTATGTAAAGCACCTTGAATTGTTTTGTACAGGAAATGTGCTACACAAATAAACTTGCCTTGCCTTCTCTGTCTGATCAGCTCAAAGGATGTAGGTTTTCTCTGAATGCTGATGAAGCAACCAACCAAAACATGGAAAAATACTGAATGTAATGGTTCACTTTTTTGAGGATGATGCATCCAGAGGAATAACATCTAATAAAATAACTGCCTCTGCAAATATGTTAAAGAGGAGAGGAGTCAAGAACAAATGGGATGCATTTCCTATAATCCATAACTCAAAACGTTATGGATGGATTTTGATGAAATTTTCAGGAGTTGTCAGAAACGTGAAAAGGAAGAACTGATTTCATTTTGGGTCTGATCCGGAAGAAATCCTGGATTCTGAATCACTTTCAAATTTTCGATAATTGTTGCGCTTGGTGGAGTTCTGCGCTCTCTGAGTTCTTTTCTAGTTCTAACATGTATTTCTTACAGGTTTTTATGTCATTTCATGTATTTTTTATAATTTATAAAAAAAAATATGGTTAAATTTTGGGAGGCTTGGAACGGATTAGGGCATTTACATGGAAAACACGTCTCTACTTAAGAAATTTTCAGGTTACGAAACTACTTCCAGAACCAATTAATTTCGTAAGTAGAGTTAGCACTGTATAAATATATAAATGCATACATAAATACATACTTTTTGCCTATGAATGAGTGAATGAATGAATGAATAAATAAATAAATAAGATACATAATTGGACATGAAGTGAATAATAAAATTTGTCTCACATGCCTATTTCCCAATGTCAAGAGTTAACAACGTCAGTACGGGGTCAGCGTAAGGTCAACGTGACTACCCAGTTAGCTTATGTCGTAATATCATTTAACCGCTGGAATTTTATTTCACAGATAGCAAAGAGAACTATTTAGCAGCATCATGGATGGTTTTCTAAAAAGAAAAACCCCACAGGAACGGAACATCACAGAGGAGCCGACTTCTTCATCAAGCCTTCATCCACCAGCTCTGAATCTGCTCCATAGGTACCAAAGGTAGCTGCTAGCGATAAGGCTAAAAAGAGGCAATACAAGGATGATGGATGGAAGCAAGCACATCACGGATGAAGAGAAGCTTTCCTGCTGAGGCCTACTCTGGTGCAGTTATGAATAAAATAAAATGACAGTTTTTTCACAGTCAGAGCTCCCTTTTACCCTGTTAGCGTCATCTATGATCACACCTCAGCAGTGACAGGTCTGATGTCCAGAGACACTTTCAACATGAGTGGTTGGACAGTAAATCTGAGGTCAGTCTGAGTTTTTCCTGACATCAGACAGAATTTCCTGATGTTTTAGTAAAGTTTTGGCCCTCCTTAATCTGCCTCTTGAAGGAGGGTGTGATTTCCTTCCTTGCATGATTGAGTCTGTCAGCTAAAGTGCATGGGGGCAGTTTGGATGCATTTCCAAACTTTTTTGGAAAATCTTATATTATCTACCTTCTATCAATATTTGCCATATTTCATATTCATTGTACTAAATTTGCGTACCAGTTTCCAAACATCATTGTGTTTAAAGCACTCTTTTTTTCCTCCATCCATCCATGCCCATTTAGTCCTATGTATTGTTTCAATTATTCAATAAAAAAAACAACTTTAAACAGTTTATTTCTTTTTCACCTGGGACTGCTTCTTACTTTTTTTATTTCCTTACAGTTTTAATCTGTCTCATGTTTTGAAACTGAATGTTGATGTAATTCTGTGTTTTTGTAAAAACAGTTCCCATTGACAGCAGGTGCATCCTATTTAGCTCATTATCATTGTAAAACCACAGTTACCAGTAACACCAGGACTTTGGAACACATCTGCTCTGTGATATAAATCTGTGTCTGGGTCGAATTTCTGGAATTTTCTATTGACAAATTTGAATGAACAAATACAATACATAGACATGCAAGTACATTTTCAGGGTTTATTAAACTCCTGTTCAACATGAACACAACTCACTGAAATTCATTGATGTGATTAAATTAAATATGGGAAATGTTGGGGTGTGGGAGGCAGCCGGAGCCCCCGGAGAGAACCCACGCAGACCCCAGACTGGGAATCTTTCTGCTGTGAAGTGGTCACGTAGACCACCACACCAACGTGCTGCCCTGACTTTTTTCTGTCCTCCAGTTGGGTGGGAGCGTGTGTAGCGTGTATGTGTTGTACATGGAAGATGTGTGTGGTGGTCATGTTCTTGGTGTGTGGTGCTGGTGGAGGTGAGTGTTCCCTAATTCATGTCTCTCACCTGCTGGATGGGGCTTGGACGTCCCAGAGAAGAAGCTGCGAATCCTGCTAAAACGTTTCTTTGAAGGTTTAACTTCCTCTTCTGTTAGTTTCAGAGTGATGTCCATCGCTGCTTCTTCTTGTAGCTCTTTGGTCTCAGTTCCCAGTGTGTGGTGCTGGTGGAGGTGCGCGCTCTCATTCATCTCTGTTTCTGCTGCTGGATGGGGCTTGGATATCCAAGAGAAGAACCTGCGAATCCTCCTGAAACCTTTCTTTGAAGGTTTAACTTCCCCTGCGGTCAGTTTCACAGTGAGGTCAATCGCTGGTTCTCCTTGTAACTCTTTTGTCTTTGACTCCAGTGTTGATGTTGTTTCCTCTTTACAGGAAATGACATCACGCGTGGTGTTCGTGACAACCAGTTCTTGAAAGCTACCCAGCATGCCTTTACTTCCAGTTCTAGGTGCTGATGGTGTTTCACCTCTACTGTAGCTGGCTTCATCTGATCCATTGTTGTCTGCCAAGGCATGATTGGTTGTTGTTTCCTCTTGACAGGAAATGACATCACATGTGGTGTCATTCACTGTCAGTTCCAGCATGCCTTTACTTCCAGTTCCTGATGCAGATGTTTTTTCTTTACTGTGGGCTGGTGTTGCAGGTTTTGGACCTCTGCTGTCTTAGCTTTCAGAAGTTCTCACATCTTCTTCACAGTCAACAGAAATGCAAGTTTGTTCATCAGAGTGACACACTGTCACAATAGTCTCTGCTGAGATCACATCAGGTGGATCATCATCGAGAGGATGCTGTTTCGTGGTTATGAAAACGTCATCGAGAGCTTCAGTCTTGGTGATCAGTTTCACAGTGAGGTCCACTGCTGATTCTCCATGTTGCTCTTTTGTCTCAGATTCCACTGTTGATGTTGTTTCCTTTTTACAGGAAATGACATCATTTTCAATATCAGTGACAGCTAGTTTTTTAAAGCCATCCAGTCTGCCTTTTCCTCCAGTTGTTGGTGCTGCTGGTATGTTGTCTCTATTGTAGCTGGGCTCATGTGATCCAACTTGGTCTACTCCTGTTTGAGAAGTGTCCTTTCTGTCATTTGCTGAGGCATGATTGGATGTTGTTTCCTCTTGACTGGAGATGACATCACAGGGAGTGTTAGCGATAGTCAGTTTTTTAAAGACATCCAGCCTTCCTTTTCTTCCAGTTCTTGATGGAGATGTTGCAGGTTTGGGATCTCTGTTACCATAGCTTTCAGAAGAAGTTCTCACATTTTCCTCTTGGGGTTTAGTAGAAATGCAGTTTGGCTCCTCAGAGGGACACACTGTCATTAATACCTTTTGCTGCGACCACATAAGGTCCGTTATTACCAAGAGGAAGGTGATGGTGATGAAATCATGACTGAGAGCTTCAGTCGGCGTGATCCTCTTCCTTGGATCCACTTGTAACATCTGCTTCAGGAGGCTGATGAAAGCTCTTGTGTCTTCATAGTGAGTCGGGATCAATCTTCCTGGCTGCATCGCCATCAGGTCATCCAGAGAGTAGAAATGAGAAGAAATGCCACGATGCCATTTGACGTCCTTTCCCATTTGCTGCGTGTACTCATCTGAGGATTTCAGCCACCATAAACAGCGAGGAGCCTCCTGGACCAGATTGAAATAGCAATCTGTTTTGGAGGCAGCATCCAGGAAATCATTGTTGGGTTGACCGTTCAATTGTACAATGGCCCTTATGGCGTCATATTCATTGTCCATGGGGTACAAGTGGTCTCTGAGGTACAGGAACGCCAGAACACAGCCGAGAGTTGGATGATGGAGAAGAACTTCTGGTGCTCTGTAAGCCAGATTCTGGACGATCCCTCTCTTCCACAGGTTTGGGGCCTCTGTTGCTAGACCAAAATCGATCAGTTTGGCCTTAAAGGGCTCTGACTGATGATTTACCAGCATGATGTTGTCTGGTTTTATATCAGCATGAACCAGATTGATGGTCTTCAGGGCTTTCAGAGCCACCAACATCTGCTGAGCAATTGCCCTAATTTCACAAACGTGAAGAGGAGCAAAAAAATTCCTGCTTCTCATGAAATCAAACAAGCTCACGTCCAACATTTCTGTCACAACACAAAAGTGGTTTCTGTAGACGAAGTGTTCTTTGAATTTGAGCAGATTATTCTTATCTGCGTTGAGCTTTTTGACTTTCTCCAGCGTCTTAGCTTCAGTTTTAGCTGATTGAATGTAATCAATTCTCTCCACTTTTACAGCCACGGGTTCTTTTGTGTTCAGGTTTTTACATCTGGCCACTAACCAAACGTCCCCTGTCCCAGGAACACCTCGATCAAGTAGTCAGAAGAGTCACCAGAAAGAATTTCATTCAGCTGGATGTTAAAAAGTGGTTTCGCTGAAGAATTATTGATGTTGAAGGTCTGCATTTCCAAAAGTTGAAGGTTTTCTCTGCAAACAAAGGTGAACTGACTCCAAAAAGAATAGCAAAACTAATAAAGTAATGAAATAAAAACCAAATTAAAGGCAAATGTTCAGTTCCTTTTAGTTCCGCACACGGGATAAAAAAAAAATGCCTGACGAGAGCTGCGGTGGGTCACGTGATTAATGCAAACAAATAGCAAAGAGGAAGGTTTTAAAAAGCTCATACAGAGGCAATGACTGGAAATCTCCCTTATAATCATATGCAAATGCCATAATAATAATAAGAATAATAAGAATAAAAATAATGTAGTTTTTAAAATAATTTTATTGTATCATACATATACAGCACACACATGCACACTCACAGCACAAGGTAAAAAAAAGTTCAGTAACATGGCAGGACACTGAGGATCCAGGTAAGGAAATACCACCTCTGGGTGGCCATCCACACTGAGAGGCACTACAGCCCGTGACCATTTATATAGTTTCTCCTATATAAATTTTATGGCATTGGTTGCAAATAATGGTGTAGACTACATTGTTTGTATGAATGGATATGGAACCTAGGATGGGATATTTATTGTTTGTATATGGATTGTGGATGAATTTCCTGGGTTTGTGGTAATGGATGAAGGGAAGAGGAGGGGTTGGTTTATTGTCCATAAAAGGGGATCTGACCAGAATGTCTTGTAGGTTCCTATGTTTTCTATAAGCAGATATGGGTCTGGTGTGGTGAAGGGTGGGGTGGAGGGTTTGTGTAACAGAAAAGTTGTGTTTGATAATCCTATGTAGGTGAGTGATGTGGTGGGAAAACGTGGACACAAAGGGGATGAGACGGGTTGGAGGGGGTTGAAGTGCTGATGATGGGGTAGTGGGTAGTTTAGTGTTGGAGAAGGGGATAGGGCTGGGAAGGGGTAGTGGGGTAAGGGTAGGGGGTAGGATTTGGGTTAGGAAGGAAAGATGGGGGAAGGGGTAAGGGGGGAAGGTTAGAGTTAGGGGGGTTAGGGTTGAGGTTAGGTTTAGGGTTGGGGCTAGGGTTAGGGTTGGGGATAGGGTTAGGGCTAGGGTTAGGGTTGGGGCTAGGGTTAGGGTTGGGGCTAGGGTTAGGGCTAGGGTTAGGGCTAAGGTTAGGGTTGGGGCTAGGGTTAGGGTTAGGGTTAGGGCTAGGGTTAGGGTTAAATTTAGGATTAGGGTTGGGGCTAGGGAAAGTGTTGGGGTTAGGGTTATGAACAGAATTGAAATTGGGAATGGGATTAAATTTGAGATCTAAATTTGGGTGGGAGCAGGATTGGGGTATTTTTTACGGTTAGGGTCTAAAACAAAGCTGGGGTAGACTCAGGCTATCTTAGTGTTTAAGCTATTGGGTTCTATTGTATCCAATTTATTGATCCATTTTCTTTCTGTCCTTCTTTCCCCATCTGTCCACAAAAGATTGCTCTCAATTCCTGCAAGCCTAAGCGATTCAAAACCATGCAAATTAAAATGTTTAACTAAAGGTGTATGTGCTTATTTTTTGTTTTTGATATTATACCTGTGTTGAGTTAACCGAATAGAAATTGAATTTCTGGTTTCACCAATATATTTTATCTTACACTGATTACAAAATATTAAATAAAGGCAGTTTGAAGTTTGCTAATTAAATGATTGTGAAATTTGATAAATGGTTCTGTTTGTCATTCTTTGGTTTCTCCATTACAGCTTTTAATTTAGCATTGACCAAATGATCTTGTAAATTCTTATTTCTCCTGTAGGCTGATATAACCTTATGATTTTTCAATAGTCCTTGACCTTCTATGATTTTTGAGAAATTTTCTTTAATTATTCCATTAATTTTTGTACCAATTGTTGGAAAAGTTGTAATTAATGGAATAATGGTCTCACTGCCTTTAGCTTTCCTTTCCTGGAAATTCTTGAGACACTGTCTCAAAAAAGACCTAGAGTACCCCCTTGTTCTTAAAGTCTTGAACAAAATTTTGACAGCTTCCCAAAAATCCTGTTGGTGTGTACAGATTCTCTTAAATCTAATCAATTGTGATTTTATTAATCCCCCAAATGTGTGTTTTGCATGATAACTTATCTTGTACAAGAGTTTGTGGTTATCTGTTGTTAAAAGATAATAAGGCGTATAACGTACTCATTTAGTCATAAAAGGGTTATTACCAACTGCCTTGAGGGACAGCTGCTAATAACCAGAAGGGTATTAACAAAGTTAATAAAATGAAATGGGGCACCACCTGATAAATCAGGAAAAAGGACTAAACGGCACAATCAGTCTCAAATTGCAACAACAAATGGCTGTTGTTCTATGCGTGCCAGCCTGTGACCAGGTGTGGCGCTATAGAGCAACAGAGAAGGTGTGAGTCCGAGCACAGACCTCTTCAACCAGCAGATGTTACAAAACTGTGTAAAATAACCACAAACAACTTCTCTCATTAGAATATATCAGAATTTATTAACACAGTATCAAAATGAACAAACACTTGAATCACAATCCTGACATCTACTAACTGAAAGATGACTAAAACTAACATAAGCAAATGAAACATTCAATGGAAGCCAGTGTAAACTTATATACATGTGTGCTGGTAAGCTATAGGTGTGTGTGTGTGCGCGTGTGTGTGTGTGTGCGAGAGATGTCTAAGATGGCCGCCGAGATCACGTGCTCTCGTCTCTCGACAAAATGACCGCCGACTCATGCGATAGGACGTCACAAAATGGCGGACGAGACCACATGTAACTCGTCAGAAGATGTTAGTATGAGAAAGAGAAAAGGGCAGAATAAAGTCCTAGGTGATTCCTAGCCGCCGCGGTGGTCGATCTGAGGACTTCCACACAGGTTGAGGAGCGCGGAGCAACTCTGCACTCCTCTCCTGACTGTTGTCTGAAATCACGCCAGTTGATGGCGAGGAAGCACTGCGATCACATGGATAAACACGCACCGGCGGATGACCAGTGGGCTCAATCGTAAACAGTGTCCCAGTAAGCACAAAATCATCAACTGAGACAAGTAATTCTGCGACTAGCAACCGCGACCCTGTGTTCTCACACAGAGCCGGCCCAAGCCTCAATGGGGCCCTAAGCAAAATTTGATTGTGGGGCCCACTATTTCTGCCAATAATATTGATTGTTGATCATTCACACACCCACTACAGTATAAACTTATTACGCCTGACATGTCTTTTTCACATTTAAGGGGGTGGCCTAGGTAATAACATAAATAATACCAATGCAACAATACAAATAATAATGATGAATGATGTTCAGGGTACCACGTATGGTTTTTTAATCTCACATTCAGCTTCAAGAGCAGCCTGGGGTTGATTTTCACAACATAGAAAAACTACAACAGCAATGTACAAAAAAATTTGTAGTGCAAGAACAACAAAATGCGCTTGCTAGCAAACAGATGACCATCAAATATTAGCAATAACTTTGTTTTGAAGCCAAAAAGAAAAAAAAGGGAGAAATATATAGGGCCAACCCTGAGAATCAACTTGAAGTTAAAGCTCAGACACAAATACAAAAAAAAGGCCAGATGAAAGATAAATCTCTCTCGTTTTAAACTAGCTAGCTATTAGCCTATGTTATTAACTGCTACACAAATCTCTTTGATCAACATTCCATGACATGCAAACATACCTTTATCTTGGCATTTTTTCTCTTCTTCCTCTTTTTTCCTCTTTCTTTTCTCTGCTCCTGAAGGATATGTCCTTTTTTGTGACATTTTTTGCCCCTCAACTACCTGCGCTTTGGACACTCGGTGCGCATTGCAGGAGCTACACATTACCGGTATAGCGGAGCTTTGACATAGAACAGCAGTAGGAATCACTAGGCCTACATCAGCAGCAACACTAATTTTTTTATTTATTTTGTTTTATTTCATTTTTACAATAATATATCTTTGATCATACAGAAAGCATCACTCATACATGCAAAAAATAAAAAATAAAAATATTTTTTTGTTGATTACTCTTTGGGGCCCCCTACTGGCCGCGTGGCCCTAAGCAGGTGCTTAGTTCGCTTATGCCTTGGGCCGGCTCTGTTCTCACAGATGCAGCAGTATGAATCACTCCACAGAGCTGCTCTGGTTTTGAACTGAGAAACGGCGAGCGGGGTTGCTGTTCGCAGTGATAAACGTGTGAACTACGGCGGACCTATGGTCCATGTTGGGTCCCCACCTGCCGATCTGCAGTCTCAACCTCGGCAAGAGGACACGCCCAGCACCTCTCAGCGCGTTGCCAGGGAGCTGCGCGCTCGATGACGGGAGCAGGCTGGGCGCGCTCCACCTCACAGCTGACTGTCATCAGATCATCACTCACCTGCAGCTCATCGGCTCATCTGGTAGGAGATAAATTCACCTTCTCTCCTGACTTCTGTGCGAGTTCTTGCCTTTACCAGCCACTTGGGCAGTGAGTTCTGTGGGTCCTCGTCGCGTTCCTGTGTGTATTGTTTTTCTTGTGGATTTATCTCCTTGTGGAATAACCAGTTTGTGGATTTACCTCCTTGTGGATTTATCTTGTCTGTGGAGTTCACTTATCGAACTCTGTGAGTTTACTTCCAGTGACTTCTATCGGAGCCTGAGGGTGCCGCCTGAGGATTATTTCCCCTGAGCCTATCACTCGTTGGACTCTCCATCGAGTCCCGGTTGCCAGAGACTTCCCCTGGGGGTGGCAAGAAAGGACTACCGTTTTCCCCCCAGTGCTGGATCGCTTCGGGTTCTTGCCTTCTTGAGGGAGATCTTCTAAATAAACTCTGCCTTTGTGCTCGAACTGTCAGTTGTTCGTGTGGTGCTTTTGGGGTCCACCACAAACCTAAACAGTCTGGTTCTAAACATATACAAAGCACAGGAAAACTGGATTGGCAAACAGCTAAACTAAGCTCTGCCCAGACACCAAAAGCGTCTTACTTGTTTTCGTTTCTCGAGAGCGATCGATGGCGTTGTAGTGTCCCGGTAGGGTGATTATGCTTTGGGTTACGGCTTCGCCGCTGTTGGATTACGCTCCGCGGGTGGTCACGGAGCGGCTCTGCTGCATCCTGGTCTTCTCTCTCGGCTTCAGTGGGGATGCAGGCGGCAGGCGGCAGGCTCTCGGCGCAACCGATCCTCCGTTAAGGCATGTGCGGGGCCGTAGCGTCTCCCGTAGGGTACCGTGCCTTTCTCACGGCGATATGCGCGGGTCACTTGTGGTATTGGCCTGGGGCGCGTGAACAAGTTTTCCTTCGCCGGCGGCTGGCTAGCGCGTTACTGGGAGGCCTCGTGGTTGCTGGCTCGGGGCTGTGGCCAGGAAGAGTGTTCCTGAGTCAGGTAGAGGAAAGTCTAGCCGTGGAGTCCATGCGCAGGAAAAGGGAGCAAGAGAGCGAGCTCAGCGCGCTCACTGTATATTAAGGGGCGGGTCTGCGATCCGCCTCCTTTTACGGAACCCCGCTGTGAGTAGGGGATCGCGGCCAGTGAGCAGCGGTGAAAGGGGATGACCTCACGTTTCACACCTAGGTGGAATGCTGGGGATTTGAGTTTTAAAAGATTTCCTTTGTCCTTTGTCTCAGGGAAAACCATGCGTTCTCTGTGATATATGGTGGCCCAACACTGTTTTTTTTTTTTAAACCTTCACATCGAATTGATCAGTATGTTTGAATGATGCCCCTTTGTAAACCGTCCAAAAAAATCAATTGACTGTTTATTATGTGTATGTTTTAACCTAATTGATGGATTGTGGAAATCGAGTATTGTGATAAATTTAGCAAATTCCTCCATGGAATAGTCCCAGATACCAAATATATCATCCAAATATCTGACGTAGTGGCGGGGTTTTTTGTCGCATTTAGAAAGGGCTTGTTCCTCCCACTCCGCCATGAACATATTGGCATATGAAAGAGCAAACCTCTTGCCCATTGCTGTTCCCTTAGTTTGCAAATAAAACTCCTGATTGAATTCAAAATCATTACGAGTTAAATTAATTTTTAATAATTGTAGCACCTCCTCATCTGGTCTCATCAGGGTACTTAAATAAAATATTTTTAACTGCGTTTAGTCCCTGTATAGTGTCAATATTTGTGTACAAATTATCAATGTCAATTGTGAAAAAAAATGAATTTTGTGGAATTTTTACATTTTTGATTATGTCAATAAAATGATATGTGTCCTTAATGTATGAGGGATGCTTGGTTGATAGTGGATTCAAATAATAGTCCACATACTCCGCTATCTAATAAGTTTCACTCCCACAGTCCGAAACTATAGGGCGTCCTGGAGGTATCTTAAAGGGAACCGTCCATTTCTGTGGCTCCTTGTGAATTTTGGCCAGGATGTAAAACCTCCGAGGTCATGGCTCTGTTTGTCCCTGTAGGTATTTCATTTGTTTCTTATTTGTGAATTTTTGTTTGTACAGCTTTGTTAAAATTCCATTTACAATTGGTATCGTTTGTAGATAAATTGGTCCATCTAATTTCTTATAATATTGTTTATCCCCCAATTGTCTGTTTACCTCTTGTATGTACTGGTCTCTGCCCATTATCACAGTTGCACTGCCCTTGTCAGCAGGTTTGATAATGATATGTTTATTTTGCTTTAATTGTTTAAGTGCAATCTCCTCCTCCTTTGATAGATTTAGTTCTTCAGTCTGTTGCTTGTAATATCTGATGAAATCCTTACGATCTTTTTTTGATTAAAAAAAAAAAACTTCTGGCTGTAATTTGTCCTCCGTAGATGTCCAATCTGAGGCTGGCATGAATTGTGATTTTTGTTTTTGTCTATTCTTTCTAAAATAAACTGCTAATTTGACCTTCCTGTGATAATTTTGGATTTCTAATTGTAGTTGTTGTCTTTGATACACATGTGTACCTAATGATGGTGCAAATGTTAACCCCCTGTTCAATATTTTGGACCATTGTAACAGTTTGTTCTCTTGTCTAAACAAGAAGGAGCTGTCTCGCCTGCAGCTAGTGCAAAATTCCTCAGCAAGAATTCGGACCCGCTCTAATAGGAGGTCACACATAACCCCTATTCTCAAAGCTCTTCATTGGCTGCCAGTTTCCTTTAGGATCAATTTTAAAATTCTGGTTTTAACTTTCAGAGCTTTGCATGGTCAGGCTCCACCTTACATCAGCGATCTGATCCAGCCCTACACCCCAGCTCGGGCTCTGAGGTCTGTGGATCAGAATCTGCTGATGGTTCCTCGTACTCGCTTCCGGACCAGAGGAGACCGATCCTTCCAGGCCGTTGCTCCCAGGCTTTGGAACGATCTTCCACTCTCTCTGCGTTCCATGGAGTCTGTTGACTCCTTCAAAAGTCAACTAAAGACCTTTTTATTTGTGCAGGCTTTTGCCTAATTGTCTTGGGGCTGTTATGATCGTAAATGTGTTGTCTTGGCCTTTTAATCTTAAATTTGTATGTATCTCTTACTGTGTTTTTATTTTAATTGTGAAGTGCTCTGTGACCATGGTCTGTGAAGGGCGCTGTATAAATAAAGTTTACAATAGCTGTTTCTGTGCTGTTGTTAGATGAAGATTGTCAGCTAGAACAACAACATTTTTAGCCATGAGGGGTTCTAGATCGGAGTCCCCCTCCTTAAAGAGGCTTGAGGGCCATTCCAGTTTAAAAACGACAACCAATGATCCAACATAGTATTGGCTGTGTTCTTAGTCCAGTGTATATCATCCTGCTCTGTGTGGAATACCGAACTGGACAGAGCAGGGATAAATGGCGTATTGCGTATAATATGCGCATTTAAAGTTTGCAGTGTGATCTGTTCATTCGCTGTTATTGAAGTAGAAAAATTAATGACAGGAATCCAAATTTCAGCGCAGGGAAATTTCTTCTTAGCTGTCCTTACAGCTGCCTGCATCTGTTTCACTGCTGTCTCCTTGGCCCTCTGGCCCCTGCAGTTGATGCTAAATGACAGCACCAATTTCTCCACCATCACCTGGCTGGTGGCTTTTGATAAAAGGCCTGTGCATGGCGAAA
Source organism: Hirundichthys speculiger (assembly GCA_018398805.1). NCBI lineage: Eukaryota > Metazoa > Chordata > Actinopteri > Beloniformes > Exocoetidae > Hirundichthys > Hirundichthys speculiger. The sequence continues at coordinate 2,314,785 of JAGFBZ010000234.1, forward strand.
ATTTGCCCCCGGGTAACTGTCTATCTGCAGGTCCTGAAAGGAATGTGCAGGAATCCTGGCCAGATTAGAGTCTCCCATAATCAGCCACTTTTTCTCCACCCATTCAATCATCTTGCGGGATGAGTTGAGATGGCGGATGACCCTAACACGCTGTGGCTTGGGTGTAGAATGAGACACCCCGCTGTGACTGGAATCAGTTGTCAGACCCGATCTGGACTGGTGATGAAGCTTTTGAGGTATCAGGATGGGACTCTGATCCTCCCCCCTCAAATCCAACAAATCTGAGCCCGGGCTAGTGCTTATTTCCCAATCACCGGCAGGTACAGGTGTTTTTCAGAGGCGTCACCAACCATGAGTCCATAGACGACTCTCCTCCGGTAGCTATAGAAGGACCCGGGGGAAAACTGTTCAGCCACACTGGACACTGAGGCTGAAGGAGGTTGGCAAACTGGCGATCGTGGTGCGCTCACTGATGGTGATGTCTGCAACTGAGCGTCTTTTGTATGTCGTGTGGGGGGATGTGAGCATCCGGTGTTTGTGTAGATGTAGTCTGTTGTTGTGCATCTCATGTTGTGTGTGTAGTGTGTGTGCTTGTGGCAGACTCAGCAGGGGGGACCTGAGCCCCTGCTGTCTCCAAGTTGACCTTTGCTATAATCAGCGCCTCCGCATGATTGATCACATCTTGAGTGATACGGGTCAGGTTTCTGCGTGCCCACCTTACAGCCACCTCAAAGGCTGAGTGCCAGTCAGGAGTGAGGATGCCTTCTACATCCTTCAACATGGCCTCCAAACCATCCTGGTAATGCTGCTCAAGAACCAACAATGTGTTGTATTCAATTCAATTCAATTTTATTTATATAGCGTCTGTTACAATGACAATTGTCTCTAGGCGCTTTACAGAGACCCAGAGCATGACCCCCGAGCAAATATCATCAACTAAGATTATATCATTAAATCCAATCAATGATAATGGCAGGTAAAAAACTCCAACGTAGGGAGAAAAAAAAAAAAAACCTTTATACCAAACAGTGGCAAGGAAAAACTCCACTTTAAGAGGAAGAAACCTTGAGCAGGACCTGGCTCATATGGGGGGACCTTCCTGCCGAAGGCCAGCCGGGTAGAGAAAAAAAAGAGGGGAGACAGGATAGAGAGAGGATGTAGGACAGAGAGAAGATGGAGGACAGAAAGAGGATGTAGGACAGAGAGAGGAGAGCACAGAAAAAGTAAAAAAAAATAATAATAAAGAAGTAGTGGAATTGTTGTAGGGTGAATGCAAACGGGCTATGGAGGGCCCTTGGGCGTGTGGTCAGCGTAATGAGCCATGATAGGCTCTTGAGTATCAATAATGTGCGGGTGGGTGTAGGTGAGGTGTGTGTGTGTGTGTATCCCCAGTTCTTTGCATTACCCCAGATTAAATCAGTAGTTGCTGGTGTTGGTGATGTGTGTTTAATCATTGAGGCCAAAATATTAATCGGGATATCATCCTGGGCTCTGTTTTCCCAGACTTTGGAGCCACATTCTGAAGATGATGAACCATCTTGATAACGGCATGCAACTTGCACACCAGCTGTCCAAAAACCGGATCAGCTGGCTGCTGTCAAATGCGCCCCCCGTCATCATTTCTGTTTGAAAAGGTTAATGGGCGAGACGTCCGAAGACGTCTCCCCATCACCACATCTGTGTGAGACTGCATTTGTGGTCCACGGTACCAGGTCCAGCCAGAGGGAGGCACTGGCAGGTCAGGTTGAGGGAAAGGGGCCTGTCCCCAATAGAGAATAGGAGGTGTGCAGTCCGTTCCTCTAGCAGTCCCGGCACCACGCCCCTGATAGGGTTGGGACTGATGGCGGTCTGGCCGACCTCGACCCCATGTTTTTTTCTATTATATATATATATATATATATATATATATTTATTATCTTATTTTATATTTTAAATAAGATATTTATTGTTTGATATAAAATAAATATATAATGTGTAGAAAATAAAAATGTAAAAAGATGTGAAAAAGAAAAGGAAAAAAATAAAAAAAAATGTGATTAAAACAAAATAAACAATTTAAACAAGTGCCCGCAACGTTTCGATCCTGTTCGGGTCTTCCTCAGGCAGGGCTCAAAAAAAGAAAAAAAGGCAGGGTGGCTTTTCAGTTCACCAAGGCAGGTCTGTCTCCTCTAAAAGTTAGAGCAGGAAAGTGAAACTCAGCTCCTGCTGCTCCCTTTATACCTCCTCCCCTCCTGTTAAAATTTAGTCCCTCCCACTGCTAGTTTTCTTCTTTTCTAATCTAGAAACTTCAATCACCTTTTTCTTATTTAACTTAAAAACACTATATACCCATGGTTTTTTGTCCTAAAAATCCCAAATTTAAATAATTGTTTTAAATACCATAAATTAACAATTTTTAATGTTTTTACTATTTTTAGATAGTTCCCAATGTGGTTTTAATGTGTTGCAGTTAGGGTTAGGTTTAGGGTTGGGGTTAGGGTAGGTTAGGGTAGGGTTAGGGTTAGGGGTTAGGTTTTGTGTTATGGGCTTTGTCAAGATAAGCCCAACTCTGCTCCTCCCACCGTCCGATGACGTCCTGGAAATGTGGAGTAGCTTTGTTTTTGCACACGACTACGAAGTCCAGTTGAGGCTCATTCACAGTACTATTTACTTTTTGTGGTATGCATGGTGTAAGCACACTTGGGCCAGCCAAGGTTATTGAGTATAAGATGTGCTGTGTAGTGTATTGACAATCCTGTTAGGAAGTTGTCCCTGTGGGTGCGTTGGATTCGAAGATGAATCCTGTGTTTTTGTAGGCAGCTAGTGGGTGCAGGAAGAGAAAGCAGGAGGGGGGGGGGGTTGACTATGGTGTAGGGTGTGTGTAAGCGGGGTTTGGTGGCTCCTTGGTTGTAAGGTGTGTGCAAATGGGATTTGGTGGTCCCTTGAGTATCAGTTGTGTGCGGGTGAGGTGTGGGGAGGGGAGGTATGCTTGAGAGTAAGGTGCATGCGAATGGGGTATGGAGGCCCCTTGAGTATCAGGAGTGTGCAATGGACCAGGGTCCCTTGATATGAACGTGTGTTGGGTGTCGGTGTGGTGTAGGGGTTTTTTTCCGATGAGGATGGGGTTAGAAAATAGAGAAGTGGAATGGGTGGGTGGGGGTGTGTTAGGGTTAGAGAATGGATGGTTTAGGCTAGTGGGTGCAGATAGAGATCAAGAGAGCGGGGGGGGGGGGGGGGTTGAGTATGGTTTAGGGTGTGTGTAAGTGGGGTTTCGTGGCAGCTTGGTTGTTTAATGCACTTCGTTCCCGAAGTGCATTAAAAAGTATTGACACTGCCTCCATGAAATCTGTCTGCCGTGTGCAAATACAGCTAAAACAGAGTAACTGAGATTAAACCAACCCTTTAAATGTATGTCGCGGAAAAAAACTTGTTTTATACAATAAAGCATGTGTGTCTGTAACTTTAAAAAATACTTTTATGTCCAATTGTTGATTGTTTATGAATGTCAGTCCTTTATATACCGTAGTGTCTAGAAAATCAATGGATTGATAATTTGTAATGAATGTAACCTTAATTGAGGGGTCATGCCTTCTAAGAATATCAATAACATTTTTTAATTTTCCTCAGTCTCTGTCCAAATACCCCAAATATCATCCAAATATCTCAGATAGTGAAGAGGTTTATTTAGACAATTGGCTAATGCATGTTCCTCCCAATGCGCCATAAAAATATTTGCATAGGCAGGGGCAAACTTTTTGCCCATTGCCGTCCCTTTGACCTGCAAATAAAACCTCCCATCAAACGCAAAATAATTCCTTGTCAAATTTATTTCCAATAATTTTAAAATTTCCTCGTCTGGTCTTAATGCATCCGGATATTTTAGAAATGAATTACGAACTGCCAATAGGCCTGATTTCGTATCAATATTTGTATATAAGCTATCGATGTTGATAGAAAAAAACAGAGATTCCCTTGGAATTTTTAATCCTTTGACAATATCTATAAAATGGTATGTATCTTTAATATACGATGGATGCCTAATAGTAAGGTCATCTTATCAGATATTTGGCCAATCTGGGAACTAATTTGTTACCAAGAAATCTCTTCACCAATGTGTTTCTAAAGGTGTCTAATAACATCTCTTAAAAAGTTGAAATTCAACTCCTGGGGGAAACCTCTTAAAAAACTGCACAAAGTCGAGGTACCAATAACCAATTTTTGAAATTTTAAAAATGCTTTATTTGGCCTTAACTAACTAAGATGGATCAAACTAGGGGCTTTTCATTATTCTGAGTTCATTGCAAGTATTTATCTTTCACCAAGACAACTCCCTGGTGGAAAAACTGCCACGCCCACTTTCCCAGGTCATCGATCATCCCCACAATGTCCCCCACTCGCACCTACAGTGCAGGGTATATAAGTTAAAAAAAAAAAAAAAAAGAAAAAATATACATTATTTTATTCTTTAATGTTTGATAAATTGCCTAAGTCAGTGTTCCATTGTCCCTCTTCATTAACCACGACCAGAAAATGAACAAGGCAAACAAATCAGGCTTCTACAAGACTAGCCTGAAGGAGTTAACTGATCTACTAGACCTCTCTAAACAACCCTGCTCCACTTTGGTGGTTGATGGTGGATGGCTTCTCTATATGGTGAAGAACAAGGTCAAACTTGGCAGGAGATTGCCAACAGTTACCTTATCTACCTGCAGCGTCTTGGCCGTAACTCTCATAAGATCATTGTGGTCTTTGATGGCTATAACAGCTCGCCAAAAGATCATGACTACATCCGCCGGAGCAAGAAGTCATGCTGTGATGTCCAGATTCGACCAGATCTGATACACTGGACACCAAGAGCAAAGTTCTTGGACAACAGCCACAATAAGAGTCAGCTCATTCACCTCCTCTCTTCAACATATCGGAAGCTTAACATCACCGTGGAGCAGAGTGACATTGATGCTGACACTTTAATTCAGTAACATTTGTTTGTACATATTTTACTTTCATTAGCTATGACTCCCTTAAAAGTAAGAGTTTTGACTACTATATATTTATATATTTTATATTATATATTTTGACTATTATATATGACTATAGTTTTTTTATATTTCCACATAGTTGAGCATGCATTGCATATATTATTCTATTTTCAGGTCCGGGCAGAAGACGCAGACGTGCTAGTAATGTTGGTGTACCATAGCCCAGGCACCAAACAACCACTTTTCTTCTCCACATCGAAGGGCTCTTATGATGTCAGGAAGATTCGAGTAGCTCTCAGTGAAAACAGAGACACTACCTGGTTTTTTGTCATGCTTTCACTGGGTGTGATACGGTCTCTGCTATCGCTGGCCATGGGAAAACAACTCTGTTTGACAAGTAATAATACTAATACTACTAATAATATTTATATCATAATGATTTTTTTTCTATATTGAATGAAACAAACCTTCAAGTGCCTTCTTTTTCAGGTTTTGTGCAGGGGACATAGATGACCATATGGACATCTTCCTGGACATACACACCACCAAGGATGCAGTGATTAAGGCTGGTACTGCGATCTTCCTTTAAATGTACCATGGAGCAGGTACGACTCTAGGTGAAGTTCGATACAGCAACTTCTCGCATAAGGCAGCGGCTGGGTTGATCAAACCGGAGACTCTACCTCCAACAGAGGGTGCAGCAGCACAGCATTCACTCCGTGCCTACCTTCAGACTCGGGACTGGCTCCTTTTACAGAGCATGTCTCTGGACCCCAGTGACTATGGGTGGACAGTAGGTGTTCATGGTTATGAGCCAGTTCCAACACTAGACCCCATGGCTCCTGAAGAGCTACTCCAGTTGACAAGTTGCAATTGCCATGGAGAATTGCAGCAGCCGGCGATGCAGCAGCAAGAAGAATGCCGTCAAGTGCATCTCAGCTTTGTGAGTCTGTCAAGGCATTACCTGCAAGAATGCTATTCACAATGAAAGCATTGATGATGAATATTCAGACATTAACTCATGAAGCATTCCACCTGGGGGATCACTGTTTGCTCTGATTAATGTTAAACAAATTGTATAAATACAACCTTTTGTAAATGTAAAAAAGTGTGTGGCAGTTTTTTTCCACCAAGGAATGGTTGTAGTGAAAAACAAATGCTATAAATGAACTCAGAATCGAAAAAATACCCTAGTTTAACTCCTCACTAATTACTTAAGGCCAAATTAAACATTTTCGAATTTTAGAAAATCGGTTATTGGTACCCCAACTTTGTGCAGTTTTTTATGAGGTTTCCCCCAGGAGTTGAATTTCAACTTTTTAGGAGATGTTATTAGACACCTTTAGAAACACATTGGTGAAGAGATTTCTTGGTAACGAATTAGTTCCCAGATTTTCAGATGCTTCCCTTACTATAATGGACAATGGATTAAAATAATAATCTATATATTCAGCTGTTCTATATGTATCGCTATTACAGTCCGACACAAACGGCCTACCGGGGGGTATTTCAAATGGTTTTATCCAATCTTTTGGGTCCTTATGTGCTTTGGGAAGGATATAGAATCTCCGTTCCCTGGGAACTTTGTCCCCTTTTAAATACTGTTTTTGTTTCGAATTTATGAATTTCTTATTGTATAATGAATCAATAATGTTATGGACTATGGGAATGGACTGTAAATAAAATGTTCATCCAACTTTTTATAATAATTTGTGTCCCTTAATTGCCGTTCTGCCTCAAAAACATATTGATCACGACCAAGAATTACTACCGTGCTTCCCTTGTCCGCGGGCTTAATTACAATATGCTTTGTATGCATAAGTTCCCTAAGCGCTTTGACCTCCTCCCATGCCAAATTAGGTTTTTCTTGATAAAATTTGTAACACTTCTTAAAATCATTCGCATCCTTTTCAATTAATTGATTAATTTCCCCAGGTAATTTATCTAACGGCGGTATCCAAAGAGAAGGTGGCCTAAAGGGATATGGCTGTCCCCTGCTTGAGTTATCAAAATATGCAGCCAATTTAAGTTTCCTATGATACTCCTGAATGTCTAATTGAAGCTGGTTCTTCTGATTTTTACCCAAATCAATAGTCGGAATAAATGTCAAACCCTTATTTATTAAGTCAAATTGTGCCGTTGTCAAAGTAAATTTTTTTGCCAATACTACTACATTCTTTGATACCAGGGAATGCGATCCCTCAATCCCCTGCTTCTTGAGGCTTACGGGGCTTTCAAGTTTAAATGAGAAGCCCAGTGATCCAACATCACCTGGGCTGTATTCCGAGTCCAATGAATCTTGTCCGTCTCCGTTTCAAAATCCTCATCATCCAGAGGTGGGATGTGTGGCATGTTTCTCAAAATATGTAGTTTTAGTTTATGAAGGTTCATCTGTTCCTTTTAAGGCTAGGAGTCCGAAAAATTGATCATTGGGACCCAGAGTTCTGCGTAGGAGAATTGCCTTTTGGCTGCCCTTATGGTCCCCTGTAACTGCTTAACAGCGGTTTCTTTTGCTTTTTGTCCCCGGCAGTTAATACCGAAAGACAGAACAACTTTCTCCACTACCACGAGACTATTAGCTTTTGAAATAATGGACTCCGCATGTCTGAAATTGGCTCCCGGATAAGCGTCCACCTGCAGGTCCGGTACAAAATAATCCGGCATCCTGCAAAGATTCGAGTCTCCTATAATGACCCACTTCTTTGAAACAGTGAGCCCCCAGTCCACCATTTTTTGGTCTGTGTTAATGTGTCTTTTTACCCTTTGTCTGTGTGACTGTGGGGTAAAGGTTGTTAAAGTCTGGTCCATAGAACTTGCATCCTGTAAAGAAGTCAGCGGAGAATCCTCAGAGTGATGGAATTGAGCCAAAACTTGAATGGCATCTGAGGGCTCCGATCTAGGGGTCCCATTTCCCACAGCAGGAGTCAAAGGACGCATTCTTGAGGAATGAGAGTTCTTTTGGACCTCTCTTGGACTGCCCTCAACGTCCAAGGACAGGCTGTTTTCCAAGACACAAGGATTGGTCCTCACCTTCCCCATTCTCACCCTTTGTTCTTTTGGGGACTGTTGTAATGAAGTAAGGCGTGTGTCACGAGTGTCTTGATCTCTGTCCCGTCTCTCAGAATGCACTTCATGTGTTGTGTCCTCATGTGAACGTCCCCCTGTTGTCCGTAGTGTTGTGTGCTGTCTCTCCGTCTGTCCGTGTTGTGTCACTTGTGTTGGACCTGTAGTGTTTACACAGTCAGGAACATTAAGTGGAGGTGATGTTGTCACTGGCTCCAGAGTGTTTGTACCATGTGCTGTGTCTGTCTCCTCTAAATTCACCACCTCCATTATAACCTGATCTGATGGGTCAACTTGCGTATGTGTAACAGGGTGTCAATCCTCACAGTTGACAACAATGCTTCCGCATGGTCAATAACCTCTTGTTTCAGGCGAGGCAAATTCCTCCGGGCCCATTTTACAGCCACCTGAAAGGCAATCCTCCACTGTGGATTCAAATCCTTGGAGAGGTCCTCCAAAATGTCCTCCAGAACACTCTTGTAGTGGCCCTCCAAAATGATCAGAGTATTGTAGCCCCAGTTTTTCGCATTCCCCATGATCATATCAGTTGTTTTATCCGTGGGGCATGCGGACTTAATCATGTTGGCCAAAATGTCCACCATACGGACAATCATAGCAGGCTCTGGCCATCCTGCTTCTGGGGTACAATACGACTGGTATTTGCAGAAAGAAATGGGCCCGCCTGCTGACGAGTCAGATTTATATTCTGGCCAAAGTACCTTTGGCCACCTCCTCTCCGGGCTTGTCTGTAGGTGTTGGAACTCACTACAGATGTATCGTCGGTATTGCGGAGGGAGAGCTGGAGCCTGGGGAGGCACAGGCCGGTTAGGGGAAGGAGACTGACCCCCCCCCCCCACCCGTATGAAAAAGCTTGTTGGGGTGGTGGTGGACCCTGAAAATATTGAGGTGCATGGGGACGACCTCCGCGTCGGACCACTGTCCAGCCCCTGTCGTCCATGGACATGTTTTATTCTTTATTTTGAATTCAATTAAATGATTTTATGATAAATATATTTAAAATAAATAAAATGAAATAAAAAGATAAAATGAATTTGTTTTTTAAGATGAAATCAAAAAATCAAAAGAAATGTGTGCCACGGCAGCAACGTTTCGACCCCCTGTGGGTCTTCCTCAGGCTAGGGCACACAAAAAAGTTTATCAGGCTTGAGCTGTGATGCGTCTGCCTTCACTGACAAGCAGAACAGACTGAGAGTGGGAGGGGCTCTCCCTTTTATACCCCTCCCCTTGGACTCGCGTTGCTTTCAAATGTTGAAATTATAATCGCCTTTTCCATTTCACTAATTTTAACTCTGGTTGTCCAAGTTTTATTAAATAAATGTTCTTTAAACCCTCTATTTAATCTTATATAATAGATTTTGTATTTTCGAATCAATTTGTATTCATAATTCGTATTTTTAATAAGTTTTTATTTATAAATTTTTTAATCAATTTGTATATATTGTTTTTTTTAATGACCGTGAATCGAAGCTCGGTTTTATAAAATAAATGTTTTTTTTAACCCCTATTTAATGTTATATCATGAATTTTATATTTTTAATCAAATTTTATTATATAATTCAATATTTTGCTATTTTTTATTTATAATTTTTTTAATCCATTTATAAATATATTGTTTTTTTAATTACCACGAATTGAGGGTAGGGTTGGGGGATAGAATGGAGTTAGGGTTAGGGGGTTAGGAGTAGGAGATAGGATGGGGTTAGGGTTGGGGGTTAGGGTTAGGGTTAGGGGTTAGGAAATAGGATGGGTTTAGGGGATAGGGTTAGGGTTAGGGTTAGGGGTTAGAAAGAAGCTAGGGTTAGGTTGGCTAGGGTTAGGGTTAAGGGTTAGAAAGAGGCTAGGGTTAGGTTGTAATTAAAGCTAGAGCTAGCCACGACGCACGATGGAGCTAAAGAAAGAGGCTAGGGTTAGGTTGTAATTAAAGTTAGAGCTACATAGGACGCACAATGGGAGCTTAAGAAAAAGGCTAGGGTTAGGTTGTTATTAAAGTTAGAGCAACACACGATGCATGAAGGGGGCTAAAACAAGGGTTAGGGATTAGAAAGAGGCTAGGATTATGGGTCAGGGTTAGTGGTTAAAAAGAGGCTAGGGTTAGGTTGTAATTAAAGCGAGAGTTAGCCACGACACATGACGGAGCTAAAGAAAGAGATGTGTTAGGGTTAGGGGTTAGGTTTTTGTGTTATGGGCTTTGTCGAGATAAGCCCAACTCTGCTCCTACGCCGATGACGTCCTGGAAATGTGTTGTAGGTTTGTTTTTGCACACGACTACGAAGTCCAGTTGAGGCTCAGTTGAGGTATGCATGGTGTACGCGCACTTGGGCCAGCCAAGGTTATTGAGTATAAGATGTGCTGTGTAGTGTATGGACAATCCTGTTAGGAAGTTGTCCCTGTGGGTGCCTTGGATTCGAAGATGAATCCTGTGTTTTCGTAGGCGGCTAGTGGGTGCAGGAAGAGAAAGTGGGGGGGGGTTGAGTATGGTGTAGGGTGTGTGTAAGTGGGGTTTGGTGGCTCCTTGGTTGTAAGGTGTGTGCAAATGGGATTTGGTGGTCCCTTGAGTATCAGTTGTGTGCGGGTGAGGTGTGGGGAGGGGAGGTACGCTTGAGAGTAAGGTGCATGCGAATGGGGTATGGAGGCCCCTTGAGTATCAGGAGTGTGCAATGGACCAGGGTCCCTTGATATGAACGTGTGTTGGGTGTCGGTGTGGTGTAGAGGTTTTTTTTCGGTGAGGATGGGGTTAGAAAATAGAAAAGAAGAGTGGGGGGGGTGGTGGGGGGGTGTTAAGGTTAAAGAAAGGATGGGTTAGGGTTAGGGGGTTAGGGTTTAGTTGGGTTGGGGTTTGGGGATTGGGGTTGGGGTTAGGGTTAGGGTTATTGTTATTCCTATCCTAGACTAGTTATTCCTAGACTTCCTGCTCTAGCCTCTGAAGAATGCAGACGTGTCTGCTGATTGCTCTTGCTGCTTCCTGCTTTATGCACTTTTAAATCACTCAACTTTTTCTATCATCTCAACTTTTTTTCCACCAGTCTTGGATTTGATTTTATTCTTCTCTTTTCAAGTGTACCAAGTCTTCCTGAATCATTTTTGTGCTTTTTACAACTCATCTGACAAACCAGCAACGACAAACCTCTCAAGATGCCCGAAGGAGTGATCCAAACAAAGTCTCCCTGTAAAAACTGTTGGATATGTCAACAAGAAATCCAGGCGCTTCAAGAAAGGATTTTTAGAAACTGAAAAAGGACTTCATGATACGCTCCCAATGGAATCCAGAGGTAAGAAGTCCACATTTACTTCCAAAGGAAAGGGTGAAAAAACTACTACTGACAACTTGAAGCTAAATGATAGCGTGTCTTTTCCAAGACTCTGTAAAGACATTTATAATGGACTTGGTGCTAAGCCAAAGCAAAGTCAGAATGTTGGTATCAAAGGAGGACATGTAACATCACCTGGAATAAAGTTAAACAGATTTTTACCACTGTCAGGGCCAAATGTGACTGAGTTTAACAAAGAGAGAGCGAGTACAAAGCAGCAGATGAACAGAATATCTGTGCCACATGTCAAGGTCAAAGATACCCTTGTGTCATGTATGCAGCTGCTAAAGAGGACCAAAGCGCAGGAGATCTCAAATAAGCAAAAGGTTTATTACAAAAACACAAAACGTCCAGCTGAGCCAAAAACACAAAAGTCCCACTGGTCAAAAAATACAAAAAGTTCAAAAATGCAAAACACAAAGATCAAAAAGGCAAAAACATAAACAACTAAATCCATGAGACGGGAGGGAAATGTACAGGACTGCAAACACATACTTACGACAATGGACACAGAGAACAGGGGAAATGACAGGACTTAAATACACAGAGGAACAAACGAGAGGCAGGTGCAGGGAATCAGTGGTAATGAGGGGAAGGAAGCAAAGCAGAAAACAATAGGGACAAGACAGACCTTCAAAGTAAAACAGGAATCACTAGAGACAGGGAGAGACGCCAACTTGACAGACACACACGCAGGGCTGCTATGGCCGACCCGGGCCATAACACCCTTGTGCTTGGAGACGGAGCGATAGCTAACATTAATATAAACAGAGCAGTTACTTACAGCTATCCAAGTGCCACTGTCTCTGACATCACGAGGCTACTACCTGAAGTCCTGGAGAAACACCAGGGGGTGAAACAGCTGATTGTTCATGTGGGTGCAGTGGATACAAGAAATGAACAATCTGAAATCTTGAAAAGAGACTTTAACAAACTGTTTGAGAGTCTTGATAAAGCAGCAATACCAACGTCCATTAGCGGACCTCTCCCAAACATCGATAGGAAGATGGGCAAATTCAGCTGCTTCAACTGAACACATGGTTGTCCAAAGTCTGCGAGTCCAGAGGGCTGCATTTCATTGAGAACTTTAATCTTTTCTGGCAAAGAGGTGATCTGTTTAAAAGAAGAGGCCCACACCTGAACAGAGGTGGAGTGACACGACTGACAGATAATCTCCTCAACGCTCTGAGGCATCAGAATGGACCAGGACCAGGACCAGGACCAGTGCTGCCACCAAGTGAGAAGAGGATCGAGAGGAGAGCTCCTGCCTCCCCACCCAGAGACCCAGCAAAGGAATTAACCACTGCAGCATCAACAGCACCTCCAGCATCCCAAACACAGACTTCAGATGCAGCAGCACCTCCAACATAGTTCTATAGGCTGGAATTACTGAATTCAGTGTTTCACTATGTAAAATTTCATCCATTTAGATGACAAAATTAAGAAAGGACAGCAGACGATAGAAGTAGACTTGTTTCTGTTTTATATACTTCTTCCTGTGCAGGGTCACGGCAGGACATAACTCAAGAGCTGTTGATCTCCATACAGCTGGAAAGGGACACAGAAAGTGTTTAGACAGTTACACAAACTGTCTATAAATGGTGACAGTTAATTACTATGATTACTGTTCCTATTAGTAGAGACTGAGCCAAGATGGCTCCAAAAGCACAGGGCAGAATCTTTACTGAGTTAAACAGTTAAAGGCTTGAAGACGTCACTGCAGGAGCGGTTCTAGGAATGCACATAAGAGGGGGCAGTCAGAAACGTGAAGGGGGCATGTTCTTTTTTTTTTTTTACACATTACACTGTTAGTGTTTTCTTCACAGCAGTTGTTAGCTGTGTGTCCAGATCTGAAACTGGAGAAGTGAGTTACACTCTGTCCGGCCTCTACCCTAAGACCTGTCCAGCTTGGGTGTCCCACCTGAAGACTAAAGCTTCTGCTGGTATAGCTTTTAGGGTCACTGAGGCACACAAACCCCCTGACCACAATAAGGTGGCAATGACTCGGGGGGGGGGGGGGACTGAAAAATAAATGAAATGAATAAATGAAAAGTAAAATAAAATATCCTTCATCCAGATTTTAACAACCAAGCAACAACCAATTTCAACAACGTAACAATCTTAACTGGATGGCCTAATTCTCAAATACATTTCAAGCTAAAGGAAAGACTTGTCACTATTATCAATATTTACAAAACTGAAAGGAAGTCTTATGGAAAAAAAATCACCAAACATCAAGTTCTCAAACTAATTTATAAAAACAGAAAAAATTATAATTTTTTCTTTATTAGCTAATAACTCAAAATAGTTAGGGAACTAATTTGTACAACATAACAGGTACAGAGCAGAACATATAACAACTTTTTTTTCCTTCTTTTTTTAATGTATTTTTTTTATTAGCAACTTAATAACTAAAATCTCCTCCTTTCTCACAATTTTGTTTCTCCCCACTCCACTCTACAACACCAGTCTCCTGTTTCCTTGTCCAAAAACTCTCACAAATTCATCCATATACAAGTTACTCATTATGGACTTCTCATGGACTAAGATGACCAAATTTATCTTTGGCTTGTGTAACATGGTGCGACGATACGGTGTTAGGACCCTTTGAAAATGTGGAGAAGGAACACTCACACGATGCTGAAGACACACCAATTACCAGGGCTGTTACATACAATTTATGCAACTCAGGAAAAGCTTCCTTGTACTCCTGTAGGTGTTTACAGACAGTGGATAGGTCTGTTTCATTTGGACATTTCTTGAGCAACATCTGTTTTGCCACAAGAATTTCATTTTTTAGATCATCTGCCACAGTGCCAGCCAGTGCAGACAGAGGATGCAACACAGTTGAATCTAGAAATGTGCTGGATTTGGGTGCAAGACTAGATATGGCTCTCATCAGCTCAACGTTCTTCTGAGAAAATCTATTCTCCATTTCTGAAATGGCTCTGTCAAGGATGTTGAGCAGAGATCTTTTCAGAGACTGAGAGGGGGAAATGGTTGGATCGTCCGAGTCTGTATGGCCCACAGTTGAGAGCACAACACTTTGACCAAGACATTTGCTCATTGTCCTCCTTCTCTTTGGAGGCAGTGCATCATCCTCAGCAGCTGCCTGAGATGACTCTCCCCAATCCTCATCTTCACGGTTGCTGCACCAACAACCTCAGAAGCACTGCACATATCCACAGACTGAGACTGTAGAATTGCATTTGCTGGTTTCAAGACATCAAGCAGCCGCACTAGAAACTTTCCAGTCTCAAAGAAGTGATGCCTCTTAATTTGACACAGCAGGCCCGATGCCTCGGTGCACAGGTCAACAGCAGCACTATCATCCTCTGTCATCTCAGATAGGATACTGACAATATGGTCTTGATTGTCAACAATGCACCTTGTCGCCTCATAGTGGCTTGTCCATCGGATTTCAAGCAGCCTTTTAAGGTTAGGTGCATTATATTTCTCAGACACATAGTGGTGCTGAAAAAACTTGTACAATGAACTAGAGAGGTCAAAAAATGTCTTTGCACATGGTTCACTCTGCATGGCATGTACAACCACTAAGTGCAGTTGATGGTTGTAGCAGCGGATGTATGGGATATACCTAGCAAGCTTGTTTTGCAGCAGAGCTTGTACACCACCTCTTATCCCACTCATCACAGAAGCTCCATCATAACACTGGCTAAGTTTGTTGTCAGCACTGTAGCCAGCATCAGAAAGGTGTGTCAGTATTTCAGACGTGATGTACTCTGCATCAAGTTGATGCAAGTCAAGCAACCCAATAAGATGCTCCTCTGGCATGGAATTGCTGACAAATCTAATAATCAGAGACAAATTTTCCACATTGCACCTGTCCCTGGTCCCATCACTTTTGAGGCAAAACCCTGCAGAATCAGCATTTTCATATTTTCTTCCTGACCTCTGCAAGCACCATGTCTGCCAGTGTTTGGATCATTTCATTTTGGAAATCCTTAGATGTGTATTTTGCATTCTTTTGTATATCCTTAGCAATGCTTGCTAGCTTCTCATCCTTCTCTAATGTATACTCCATGAGTTTCAGAAAAGGCCCTGAAGCAACATCATCACCACCTGCATCATGTCTCAAAGTTTCTGCAGTCCCAAGGAGCCCCAACTCATTCACACAGAGAAACTTAATAGCACTGCCCACACTCTTGACATAATAATGATTTTTTCAAGTTGGGTTTTACCCACCAACAGAGAGTCAACAGTACCCCCTGTAGCCTCTCTGCTTTTGTGCTGAGTCCAGGTGGTGGAAGATTGCACATGGTTGTGGCTGGACACATGCCTCTGTAGCCCCTTGTCTCGTTCCAGTGCTGCTTTCCAATTGTTAAAACCAGTAAGGATAAAAACAACATCCCTCTCATTAGCAGAGCTACCATATTTCCGACAGGGGAAACAGAAGCATGCATCCCGCACAACAGAGTACTCCAGCCATGGTCGTGAGCGGTACCAGGCAGGGTTGAATGACCTGAATATCGCACCAAATGCACGCTTTGGATAGCTACCCAGTATTGGCTGGGATGGTGCATTGACATTTAAGTCACTAGGTAGCTGACCAAGGGGCTTTAAGGCAGCACATGTTGAGGGAGGAGGAACAGGAGAAGCAATGCTTGCTGATGGTCAGGGCCGGCTCTACCCAATTTGGTGCCCTAGGCGAGATTACACCCTGGTGCCCCCCCCCCCCCCCCCCCCCCCCCAGCCCACTGCAATTCAATGACAGCCAACTGAGCAATCACAACAGTTTAATTTGAGCATTGGAACAATGACAAACTCAACGGTAACAACAGTTACTTTCAACTAAACTTGTCTTTTAACTTAAGACTACAAATTTACACGTCTGGACTTCCTGGCAGCAAAGGCATCTATGGTGTCATCAAATGACACCTGCCTAGACATCTCACGGTTTATACTCATCAGGGGAAGTCCAGCAACTGTCACAACAGTGGCGTAGCTGGCCTGTATTCCATATGGGTTTTGAGGTCAAAGGGGCCCGACATTGCACACGTGAATAGAGGACAGAAAAAAGCCAAAAAAGTAAGGAATAAGTAAGCCAGGAATAGACCATGACAGTGATTAGAATTGCAATAGCTGCTTGTTTTATTGCCATCCATTCCCACCCTTTCCCTACTTTCTCCCCCCCCACCCTACTGCTGACCGCCATCTCCTCAGCATCCAGCGCCGCCTCATCATTATGCTGCTCTTCCTCAATATATCCTTAATAATAATAATAATAATAATAATAATAATAATAATAATAGTAAAGCCTATTGATTTTATTTTTAATTGACCAAGAAAATGTATGATTTGTAATGCAGGTAATTTTGTACTCTTGTAATCATGTCTTTAATGTTCTGTCTGTGGCCTGATCACACCCAAAAAACAAACACTATATGCAAAGTCTCAGGTAGGGTTGTCACAATACCAGAATTTCCGTAGTCAATACCAATACTAGCAAATTTCCATGATTCTCAATACTCTATTTGATTCTAAAATCATTGGGCTACTTTATTAAATAATAATAATAACAATAGACCTAATAATAATAATAACAACAATAGGCTAATTATAACAACTGACACATCAAACTTGTTTTTAGGCTAGGCTGCACTTAAACAACGTCTCAGGCAGAAACATGAGGTAAAATGGTAAATATGGCTCCACACAAACAGGAAGTCATGTAGTCATTATTATTCTCCTTGTAGTTCAATGACAGAACTGTTGTTCTCATTCACTCACTTTCAGGCTGTTTCCACTGACTGCTGTAAACTTATTGTTTCATTCTTCAGCTCCGTTTATACATTAACACACGTTTGTTTTGTCTCTGCTCCAAACCATGGCTGTATTATGGCCTAGATGCGCACCACCGTCAGAGCGTCTTGTTGCCATAACAACTGACCGGAGAGAGACATGGCGCGTCATGTTTCTGGGCTTCAACTGTGGCTGTGGTCACCAGGTTGGGTCACGTTCAGATTACTGGTAGTGTTGGTTCTTGTGACAACTCTAGTCTCCAGTCTGAGATCATGATAGCGCCGTGTTCCAGCAGACAGGTGCTTGTTTACCTGCTGTGGCCACCAGGTTGGGTCACGTTCAGATTACTGGTAGTGTTGGTTCTTGTGACAACTCTAGTCTCCAGTCTGAGATCATGATAGCGCCGTGTTCCAGCAGACAGGTGCTTGTTTACCTGCTGTGGTCACCAGGTTGGGTCACGTTCAGATTACTGGTAGTTTTGGTTCTTGTGACAACTCTAGTCTCCAGTCTGAGATCATGATAGCGCCGTGTTCCAGCAGACAGGTGCTTGTTTACCTGCTGTGGCCACCAGGTTGGGTCACGTTCAGATTACTGGTAGTGTTGGTTCTTGTGACAACTCTAGTCTCCAGTCTGAGATCATGATAGCGCCGTGTTCCAGCAGACAGGTGCTTGTTTACCTGCTGTGGCCCCCAGGTTGGGTCACGTTCAGATTACTGGTAGTGTTGGTTCTTGTGACAACTCTAGTCTCCAGTCTGAGATCATGATAGCGCCGTGTTCCAGCAGACAGGTGCTTGTTTACCTGCTGTGGCCACCAGGTTGGGTCACGTTCAGATTACTGGTAGTTTTGGTTCTTGTGACAACTCTAGTCTCCAGTCTGAGATCATGATAGCGCCGTGTTCCAGCAGACAGGTGCTTGTTTACCTGCTGTGGCCACCAGGTTGGGTCACGTTCAGATTACTGGTAGTTTTGGTTCTTGTGACAACTCTAGTCTCCAGTCTGAGATCATGATAGCGCCGTGTTCCAGCAGACAGGTGCTTGTTTACCTGCTGTGGCCACCAGGTTGGGTCACGTTCAGATTACTGGTAGTTTTGGTTCTTGTGACAACTCTAGTCTCCAGTCTGAGATCATGATAGCGCCGTGTTCCAGCAGACAGG
The DNA here is from genome assembly GCA_018398805.1 of Hirundichthys speculiger. Lineage (NCBI taxonomy): Eukaryota > Metazoa > Chordata > Actinopteri > Beloniformes > Exocoetidae > Hirundichthys > Hirundichthys speculiger. The sequence goes on from JAGFBZ010000234.1 coordinate 2,333,052, forward strand.
TGCTTGTTTACCTGCTGTGGTCACCAGGTTGGGTCACGTTCAGATTACTGGTAGTGTTGGTTCTTGTCTCAACTCTAGTCTCCAGTCTGAGATCATGATAGCGCCGTGTTCCAGCAGACAGGTGCTTGTTTACCTGCTGTGGTCACCAGGTTGGGTCACGTTCAGATTACTGGTAGTGTTGGTTCTTGTCTCAACTCTAGTCTCCAGTCTGAGATCATGATAGCGCCGTGTTCCAGCAGACAGGTGCGTGTTTACCTTCTGTGGCCGCCAGGTTGGGTCACGTTCAGATTACTGGTAGTGTCGGTTATTGTGACAACTCTAGTCTCCAGTCTGAGATCATGACAGCGCCGTGTTACAGCAGACAGGTGCTTGTTTACCTGCTGTGGCCACCAGGTTGGGTCACGTTCAGATTACTGGTAGTGTTGGTTCTTGTCTCAACTCTAGTCTCCAGTCTGAGATCATGATAGCGCCGTGTTCCAGCAGACAGGTGCTTGTTTACCTGCTGTGGTCACCAGGTTGGGTCACGTTCAGATTACTGGTAGTTTTGGTTCTTGTGACAACTCTAGTCTCCAGTCTGAGATCATGATAGCGCCGTGTTCCAGCAGACAGGTGCGTGTTTACCTTCTGTGGCCGCCAGGTTGGGTCACGTTCAGATTACTGGTAGTGTCGGTTATTGTGACAACTCTAGTCTCCAGTCTGAGATCATGACAGCGCCGTGTTACAGCAGACAGGTGCTTGTTTACCTGCTGTGGCCGTGCTGCTGCTCGGACCCGTGTCGTCCCTGGCCTGGCTGCTCCCACCACCATAGAACACATCTGGCAATTTTGTGCATTTGGCTGCATCCTTGATTTTTTTTTTTCCTCTTTTGCCCTACGTTTATCTGCTCCACACATGTTTTTCTGGTGGCTTCTTTCTTTTCAGCATCTCCTCTACCTTGCTTTTTTCTTTTTTTGCCAGAAAAATAATGGTCGCCATCTGAGCGGCTGAGCCAATCAAATTCAATAGACGCATGGATCAGTTCAAACGTCACATGCTCACACATAATTTAGGAACATGTCACTGTTTATTTATTCGTAATGTTAATATGTACTTTTTTTCTAAACAAAAAACACTGAGGGCGCCAGTGGGCATAGGAAATTATTATTTTATTAATATTTTCCCTCAAGACCAAGGGGGACTGGCGGCGTGGCGGCGCCCCTCCAGCAGATGGCGCCCTAGGCGGCCGCCTATATCGCCTATGCCAAGAGCCGGCCCTGCTGATGGTACAGGTGTATTTATGCTAGCTACTGCCTCTGATGCACTAGTACTAGCAGCAGCATCACTGCTATTGCTTTTAGTACATGCAAGAGGAGCAACACTTGTTTTAAAGGTGGGGTAGATGTTGTTTGAAAAACGGTTCTAGCAATCCAACTCAAGTGAGATTTTGAAAATATACATTCCCTCCCTCCTTCCAAAGGCTCCGCCTCCTCCTCTTCAGCTCACCCCTCGAAACCACGCCTTCACATCATTCATAACTACATGAACCGCAGGGAGGGAGGGAGGGGTGGGTGGGAGTGCATTGATATTTGATGGATGTATTATGCAGCCAAGCAAAATAGTGATCATCACTATTTTGATTGGTCAGAGTTTTTCTCAAAGCGTTTCGTTTTTTTTTCCAAACATTTTATTTCAGTGGGTGCAATGGGAATGTGAAGGTTTTCAGGCAATATTGTAAAAAGTGTTGCAAAAAAACAACACCTACCCCACCTTTAAATGCTCTGAAAAAAGGATGCATCTCACAGCTTTAACTCTCTTTGTGAGCAGCTGAAAGGTGGAGTGCAAAGTGAAGTTTTGAGAAAAACATCTTCTTTATTTATTGAATTCTTTTTTTTTTTTATTATTTCCATGAGCAGTTTGAAACAAAACTGTGCAGAGGGGCGGGGCTTCACGTAGGGGTCCGGCAGACACCGCTCATTTGTCCTCAGTCTGTTAGATGCAGTGTACAGATGTGCTTGTGACTTGAGAAATGCTCCCTGTGGGTAAAAAAAACAGCAGACTATTCCCCATTTGACTGCACAAATATATGTATGAATGTTATAGTAACTATTATTTGAGTTGTTGTTAATCATTAGTAATATCACGGGTCGCTACGACTAGTTTGGTGGAGTTTTTACTGCTTCTTCCAACTCCTACCGCGCTGACTGTAACTTGACACTCTTTGGCTGCGTCTTGCCTCATTTGCATACTCACAGTGATTGGATGTTTACGGAGGGGCGGAGTCCTGACAGCAAGCTGTGTGAGTACACACACTGCACCAACATGAGAGAAGAGAGGGGGCTGATTAACATGTGTTTCTATCAGCAGATTTTTCACTTCTAAAAGTTTGATTTGAGGGGGCAGGACATCTGTTTGAGGGGGCATTGCCCACTCTTGCCCCAGCATTGAGCCGGCCCCGCGTCACTGGAACTGGTAAACATCACAGGTCTACAACAGGTAAGCCTTTAAACAGGCAGAATAACATGGAACCAAGCTGCTGCTAATAAGAAAAAAACATTTCTGCCCATGTGAAGTTTGCCAAAGAGGCAATCTGCAGCATTGTGAAGATGTTTTGTGGATTGATAGAACAAAAGTTGAATTGTTCAGGAAGACTACAACAGCACTATGAAAGGGGTCAAAAAAGGTCACCGCTTACCAATATTAAAACATCATTCCAACAGTTAAGCCTGGTGGAGGGAGAATCATGATTTGGGCTTACATTAGTACCTGGACATCTTCCCACACAAGGGGAAAATGAATGACCAAGTTGACCAAACTATCAAACAGGATCAAGTCAGGGTGGCTGACAAAAGAAAATCCACCTTTTGGAGTTTAGAGCTACTGAAGCACTTGAAGTCACTGCTGTCAAAAGAGGTTTAACCACCAACTGACCCCCTGGGTTCACCAAATACGAAGTACCCCAAAATATGCTTTTTGGGGTACTTCGTTAAAAATACAAGAAATTATAATCAGTTTTTAGCACATTCTGTTGATCTGTGATGGAAACTTTGATGAAGATGAGATCACCTTTTTTGTTTTGGCAGATTAATGCAGGAAACCCATTAATTCCAGAGGATTCACATACTTTTTCTTGCTATTGTATGTATTTTGACTGTGTTAGAAAACTAGAGCAGTTAAAAAGTGCAAGTAACAGTGACTGAAATCAAAAGGGACGTTTCAATCCAAATTAAAGGTTAGAAATAGTGGATTAGACATAAGGAAAGCCACTGTCTCTTGTATGGTCATTATGTGTAGTTCCGCTGCCATGCCTCCCTGCCTCCTGATTTAATTTAAATATGTAATTCAGTTCCTACTGTACTGCTCAACATTTTAGTGACGGTTACAGTCAAAGCTACCCATAGAAATACAGTATGCTGCACTAAATGCGTACTGTATTTCTGTGGGTTATATTCATATCCACATAAAGTGAAAAGAAAAAGTTGTGCCCCAGCCAGATCATAATTCAGATGTGGCAGCTCCAGAAATTGCTGCGGGACTTTGTTGAGTCCACACACAGATGTAATGACCTTACACTTTGTTTTGTATAAAATATAGGCTGCCAACAAGAACCTTCTCAAGACGTTGCAATGTGTGCAACTGCTCAAATTGTGCTGACTGCTATAATGCACAGTCACTAGTATTTCTTACTACCAGCATGCACTGGGGCAAAGGACTTATCCTTGTATCAGCATTACTGCATTAGTATTGTTGTTTTCTGCAGTGTTTTACTCTGTGTACTCACATTAATTTCCATCAATGAATATGAGCACACAAAGGCAGTTGCATATTTAGGCCTCGATCGTACACTTCTCCTTACCCGCTAACACTAGCGCTAACTGCAAATTGTGGGTATGGGAACCTCCGCTAACTGCTAATGCAATCTTCCGCTCACTAAAGCCACTACCCATTATACCGACTCCCTTACTCACTTTGTAGGTGTGGCAATGGGCGTGTCTTTTGCCCTTTCCGCAAACTCGGTATCTTGCGATCGCGGGTTGCGCGTAGCGGTTAGCAACCCACATGTCAGCGGGTACAAGGGGGCGTCCAAATGGCATCAATGTGTGTCCACCTGGTCACATGTGGGCATGCACAAACAGCTCTACCTCTCAAATCAACTCTTGTATAAAAAGCGTGATTTGGCCTCAGTTGAACCCCTGAAAAAATGGCAGTGATCATCTTAAACTGCTTGCTCACCAGTTAAACCATAGACGACCAGAGTGTGTTTACCAGGAATGCACCAACTACCTGAGACTTTCAGGTAGCCGATAGGAATTGTCTGTGTAAAAATATTTATATGCATATATTGGTGCAGAGGAGGAGGAAAGAATAGGAGGAAGCTCTACAGCAGAGTCCCAGACGACCTGCGCATGAGAGCTGCTCTGATCTGGATGAAAAGACGCTCCATAGCGGTTTTGCGGGTAGCGCAACCTGCTCTTAAAGGCAATGGCTGCTGACGCACTGATTGGTTTAACAGGTGGAACACCCTAACCACTCCTATGCATAATGTAGCGGGTTAGCACAGGTGGGATAGCAGGTTTAGCACGGTGGAAGATTGCGCTCTTTGCAGGGGAACGCCCCTCCCGCTACCCGCTATCCCTAAATAGCGGGTAGCTATTTAGGGGTAGCATTTCAAATGAATGGACCATCATCAGCTCGACTTTAAGGTCTGTACAAGTCTGTTAACTAACCAGGAAGACTTCTAGGAGCTCTGTCCTAGAAGTCTTTGTTGTTCCTAAGTGTAGTCATTTGTTATCATTTTCATTCTCCAACAGAAAATGGACATGTAAACAGTAGCATCCATATACATATAATCTAATGACTGTTTTTCATTGTTTACTTTAGTTTTTTTTTTTTAAAAGTCCAGGATTGTGCCTTTGGAATGTAAGTGGCCAGTTACTGTAAAACGATTTTGTGCCCCAAGGGGGGGGGGGGGGGGGGGGGGGGGGATTTGATATTTGAAAGGACATAAGGTTGATATTATTCTGCTCTTGTCACTACAAGATGACTTCATCTGGTGAAGAAACTGGAGCCAAGGATGCTGCTCCCTCTCGGTGTATTTTAGCTGTATTGATTTACTGATATGAGAAGGGTGAAATAAATGTCCCCTGGCAGCTCACCTCAATGACAATGACATCCACATGATGCCAAATAAAATTAAGGAAGGAAGGAAAAAAAACAAAACAAGGGGCCCTTGGAGTCCCTGAAATCACAGAAAAATTGTTCTTCTTTCAGGTATTTCTCTGGTTACGTGACAAAGACTCAGTACGACAGGTATTTGTGGATTTTATTACCAGTCAGCTGTGGACGCTGCATCCATTGGATGTGGGACAACAGTCTGTGTAACTTCATAGTTTTGTTCAATTCAAGATACAGTTCATTATCTTCAGAGGTACCCAAAACTCCATAATCCAAGAGTGACTGTAACTCAAGATCTTTCAACAGAAGATGACTCATATTTAAAGGTTAGAAGACATTTAATAACAAAAGTCCTTTCAAATAAATGGAAGTCAAAACACCTTCTTATTGATTTGGAAATTGTATATTTGTAACTTTCAGAAGGTTAAACAGCAGGCTCTGCAACCCAGATACAGAACTGGAGCACATGAATATGTAGTCTAGTCAAGAGATCAGCTTGGGATTTAGAGGAAAGAGCTTGCTTTAAAGCTGTTTGAGGTATGTGTATGACTAATCTAATTCACTTTGCCTCCAATCTATACTATGCAGTGCTAAAATCTACTTTGTCATCTAACTCTTGATAAGAGTGTGAATATGAACATTTATCAAATTGTCACAACAGAACCAAAGGTGAGCCAGTCGGTGCTCACTGCATACATGCCAGCACGTTTTCTAGAAAATTAGATTTGTTGGAGGTTGCTAAGGTACAAGATGAGAAATGTGGATCACCAAGATATTATATTCTAGTAGCAGTTGAAAAAGTTATATCAACCTGCGTGCCGGTCCAACTCATGGTAGTCAAAGTGTACTCTGCAACACATTACAAAAGAAAATGTGGACATGCACTGTGCTGTACAGCACGTTGGGACAGAGGCACCGATGATGTCATGTGATGCGCAAAATTATGTTATTCTGAAAGAGCATATTTTGGCCTAAAGTTCTTTTCAAAGCCTTTAATCAGTTAGTTTTGATTCTGATCTAAAAGAGGGAGTACATGATTCCCAGAAAATGAGGAAACAAGAGCTTGGTTTTTCATGCAAACATGCAAGAGGCTCAGCCCGTTGCCCTGCAGGAAAAAGCCTTCAGAGCACAGAAACATAAAAAGGCGAGAGTCACTCACTGAGGTAAACACAAAGAGGTTGACAATTATGTATTTAAACGGTGATGTCTGTACTAGCCGTGAACCTCAAAGTACTTTCAGACGTGCACACAACAGAAATAAAAAAAAAGTCTTGAATCTGAATCTTGAGTTTGATGTTTTTGTTTGATAAAACTTAAAATCATACAAAACAAGAGATGAATCCCTAACTTCTAAATAGTCTCTGTACAGAATGAAATTTGCTGTTGCGCAGCGGTCAAAAGACTGTGATGCTCCTATGGCTCGTGGCTTCTGACGGTTTTATATTAAACCAATAGCCAATCAAAATGCACCACAGCACTAGTAACTAGGTAAAACTCAATATTTCTAAACACATTCCTATTATTACTAAATATGCATACAATAATTATTATATTCGTGCTTTAACTTATATTCTGTAAAATTATTAATTAAGTATTAATTCTAAATATAAAATTTAAATCTATAACATACATTTTCCATCAAAACATAAATGGCTCTAACAAAGGACACACACTCATACACACAACCAGTGTTCAGTGTTTGGATTTCATAGTATCTACATCAGCTGTAGTAAATATAATTTTTTCTGTTATCAGACACACAGTTTGTCATGACAAACCTGAAAAATGTCAGGTACGTGATGACAAACTATACGCTTATAACAGAATATATTTTTACTGTTATTTATTTCATAAAAAGAACTTTTGAATTTTTTTTCTTTGTCAAAAAAACTAATGTTTTATTGAACACAATATATTTAAAAGTATGAAAAAAAATTAAAGTTTAGAGTTTGTGATGTCTGAAAAAGTACAGTTGTGTTCTATTATGTTCGGTTGCACTCTGTTGGGTTATGTTGGTTACTACGTCTTTAAGACGAGAGCTAACATTATGAGATGCTTCTTGTAACGGACTAGGGGGGCCGGCAGAAGTAAAGTTGTTTCCAACGAAGCTACACGGTGTGGTTATTGAGTCCTGAACAAACACAACATTTTGGCGACGAGGATGTCTGAATTCGTCTTACCCCCACCGCCACCTTTCCTGCCTGTTCCCGGCGACCCGGTTGTTCCCTGGGCTCGCTGGCTGTCGTCGTTTGAGGATTACTTGCTGGCTTTGGGCCACACGGACCTGGCGGATGCGAGGAAGTGCGCGCTCCTGCGCCATTGTCTCGGGCAGGAGGGACAGCGGATCTTCGCCACGCTCACCTTAACGGACGATATGTATGTCACAGCCATGGCCGCTCTGAAGACTCACTTCAGCTCCGGCAGGAGCCGGCGGATGCACCGCTTCGAGTTTCGTCAGAGGACCCAAAAGCCGGGTGAGACCGTCACTCACTATGTGTCGGCATTACGTGAGCTGGCGCGGCTTTGTGATTTTGGAGTTTTGGAGGATGGACTTATAGTGGACCAGTTGATAGAGAAAACGTTCTGTAACCAACTCAGGGAGAGACTTTTACTGGAGCCAGACTCCACACTAGCAGACGCTTTGGTGATAGGATAGCAGTTGGAGACGGCTCTGGCGGAGGCGCGCAAGTTTGGCCGCGCTGCGCACGAGCCGGTGACGTCATCACCCCCGTCAGTCAATCATGCAGAGACTGCAGCGGCAGCTGAAAGATGGGGTGACAGCTTGGACGTACAAAGAGTGGACAAAAGAGTGGTCCTGGGTCTAGTGGGGCCAAGAGCTGTAGAAACTGTGGCTAATCATGCAACCAGAGATCAGTCTGGCCCCGCCCACGGAAAGCGCTGTCGTAACTGCAATAAGCTGAACTATTTTGCACGCTGCTGTCGCTCCTCCCCTGCTTGCCATGATACTGCTGTGGTGCCCATTAACACTGTACAGACCTCTCAGCCTTCGTTCAAGCTCTGCACATGCCGTGTTGGTACAGCGCTTATTCCGCTCCTCGTGGACACAGGGGCCAAGGTGTCAATTTTGAATAAGTGCACATATGACCGCTTCTTCAGCCACGTGCCTCTGGAAGCAGCGGCTAAAACCCTGCTAGGATACGGCCATTCCCCCATCCCCACTCTGGGTGTGGCCCACCTCCCAGTCAGTTATGGTCAACAGTGTGCGCCGGGTGCCAAGTTCTGTGTCACCAGGAGGGGCGCTAACATTATGGGTCTAGACTTGTTCCTTGCCCTGGGTTTCGCTGTGTGCGACGCTAGGGGCCAGCATGTCCTGCAGGTCGGTGCCACTTGGCCTGACCGCTACCCACAACTCTTTAACGGGCTGGGCAGGATGACTGGATTCATGCACCGGTCCACGGTTGACCTGTCCGTGCGCCCCGTCATCCAACCCCTGCGGCGCATTCTCCTAGCTCTCCGTGACGCAGTGGAGGCTGAGCTGCATCGCCTAGTGGAGGCGGATGTCATAGAACCTGTCGATGCCTCGCCATGGGTGTCAAATCTGGTGATAGCAAAGAAAAAGGGGGGTGGACTGCGTCTCTGTGTCGACCTCACTGATGTGAACAAAGCCATCATCCCTGATAAGTACCCGCTGCCTACAGCTGAGGAGCTTACTAGCCATTTCCACGGCTCCACTGTTTTCAGTAAGATGGATTTGAGGAATGGGTACCTGCAGGTCCCTCTGGCACGTTTGTCACGAATATGGGGGTTTTCAGGTTTAAGCGCATGGCGTTTGGGCTTTCATCAGCCCCAAGCTGTTTTCAGAAGATAATGTCACTCATACTGGCTGGTATTCCAGGTGTCTCCATCTACCTGGATGACGTGGTGGTGCATGCACCCTCCACCACACTGCATGACGCTCGCCTGGACCAGGTCTTTCGGCGTTTCGAGCAACACGGGGTCACACTGAACTCTGAGAAGTGCATGTTCAGGGTTGAGGAGGTGGAGTTCTTGGGTTTCAGACTTTCTAAGGAGGGTATTACACCAATTGTGTCCCACACTGAGGCCATTCTGTCTCTGCCGGACCCGCAGTCACCGTCCCAGCTGGCCTCCTTCCAAGGCCGTAACTACCATTGAGGACACCGAGGTCATGTCCTCTGTATTTTTTCCCCCAATGATTTCATTTTCCAGGTCTTAAAAGTTATTTTTTCACAAACGTCGCGAAGATAAACAGAGCTGATTGCATTCTGACTCGTTGCTCCAGTAACGCGGTGTCACGTGACAGTGTCAGACTGATCCTGAACGCACCACTAAGAGAGTTTGATCAGAACAGCCCGGTGGCGATAGTAAAAATGCGTCGGAACAACCCGTTACGTCCTTCCGTCTCTGGTGGACGGCTGCAACAAACCACATTATCATTTGCAGCAGTAGTTAAGACAACAGAAGGACAAGGAAGAGAGAAGCTGAGAATTTAAGGAGGACAATATGAGAATGAGTTGAATGAGTGTGTGTGGTGTTAGCCTCTGGTCACTATTTTTCAGAAAAATTGTATCATTAGCGAGTTGGCTAATTGCTAGCTGTCTGTCTAGAACCTTCAGTTTTTCAAAATTAGTATTTTTAATGAGAATTGAAAGCATTTCTGTTGCTATAATAAAGAGCAAAGGAGATATATCCTTGCTTAATACCTTTACCTACAAAGAATCTTGGGCATGTACCCTCTGGTAGTATGACTGTACTATTTGTATCTTTATAAATTAATTTTATCACAATAATAAGGTTTTCACCAAAGCCAAAAATTTCTAACGTACTGAAAATAAATTTATGTTCAATTGTATCGAATGATTAAAAAAAAATCTAAAAATAAAATAAAACCAATTTCTTCAATTAAGTGATTTTACTCCAGCAAGTCAAGCACAAGGCGTATGTTGTTATGAATTGAACGACCTTTTATAAACCCAGATGCATATCTGAAATGCTTTGAGTGATGCCAAATTTCAACCTGTTTGCATATATATGAGTTAAAATTTTATAATCATTATTGAGTAAAGTTATAGGTCTAAGGTTGTCAGTTAGTTTATGTTCTTTCCCAGGTTTAGGGATGAGTGATTATTCCTTGTTTCATTGTGGTTGGCAGAGTGTGGGATTCAAATATTTCTCCAGCCATATTAAAAAAAAGAGATATTTAAGATGTTCCCAAAAATGTCTATAAATATTGCTTGTTAGATCATCGGATCCTGGAGATTTATCCATCCATCCATCCATTTTCTATACCCGTTTCATCCTTGAAGGGTCACGGGGATCTGCTGGAGCCTATCCCAGCCGTCTACGGGCGGAAGGAGATTTATCCAATGCTAAGCAATTCAGAGCTTTTTCCACCTCTGCTATATTAATATTTGCCTCACAAACATCTTTGAAACACTCATTGATGTTGGGGGTCCATTCTTTAATATGCTCAAAGAACGCCTCAGCATCTGGAGATGAATAAGAAGTAGGGGTGCTCCGATCAGGGTTTTTGGGGCCGATCACCGATCACTGAAATCAATATCGGCCGATCCGATACCGATCACCGATTGTATTTATTTCCCTTTGTTTCTTGCTGTCTTAGACCTTTTCAACTTGAAAATTGTGGACATGCGCCCCCTAGTGGCCCCGCCATAACTGGAGTGTGCGATGCTCCACCAACTAACCCAAACACAGCAGCGTGGAGCATCTGTTACAGATAACGCAGACATGTCTTGGATTGATGATGTTAGGCAGTGGCCTCCAGTTACAGATGAAGGTAGTTTATCGCTGTTTTTAATGATTGGTTATGGAAATAGCATGATCTATTCCCATAATCAAACACTAAAAACTGTGGAATGCTGCAACGCTGGCTATAACTAACGTCAACAAGCCATAAAGATTATGCTACTGTAACATTAATGCTAGCGGTAAATTAGGCTGTGTGCTAATGTTATATTTAATTTATTTAATCATTCTCCTAATTCATTCATTCATTCATTCATTGATTTATAGGCTTGTGCTAGTGCCGAGGGCTACAGTAGCCTCATACTGCTGTTCTTTCGGCCAGAATCGTCCGGGACTCTCAGCGAGGCTATGAGTAGTACGAGATTTAATGTTAACGAAAACTCACCCGGATGTATTCATTTGGAACAAAGTCCTTTCTGTTGATATTTTTCACCCACGTCTTCCTAACTTCTTGGTTGTCAGTGCGCCCAGGAAATCGGTGGAAACTGTATGGCTGCAAACAAGGCAGTCTTCGTGCAGTAAAGGCTTGTGTATTTCACATACTTTCTTCTTCCATTGTTGAATTTTCACGCCATTGTTGGCACAGTTTATGACGGAACATGTATTCCCACTCGACCGACTCGACATTATAAAAATATCTATTTGTAGAAAGAGAAAAACACTGGTTAATCTGCGAGCCGGTGAAAGTGTCGCTCTGTATCACAACCCCGCAATGGCGGACGGGGTACTTCTGGGGGGGCTGGCCCGAAACGGTCTATACACACTGTATGCGCACGAGAATAGAGTGTTTTTGATCGGCTCTTTTGATCGGCTTTAATGACAATTCTGACCGATCCCGATCATATGCATATCGGCCGATCCGATCAGGTCACCGATCGATCGGAGCACCTCTAATAAGAAGATCAGTACTATTTACTGTAGAATTTGAAGATTTCTTTAGAGATCAAATTTGGGTCAGTGCATTCTTGACCATCTATTAGTAAGGTTCTAATAGCATTACGTTTTTGTTTTCTCTTTTCCAGTCTACACTAAGGACTAAATGTCAACTGAATTCATGATTACACGTGTCTTATGCCTACTGTCTATTGTGTATTCTTTATATCATCACATTTTTTTTTCTTTTTTTTAATCATTACAGTTAATGGTGAGAAACCTTTTCAAAAAAGCCCAGGAGTAAATCTGTTCCATTGTTCCATCCCCACCAACAACACACACACGAACACACACACCACCACACACAATTCAATAGTTATAATGTATAAAATAAAAGTGTCATTAGCACCACTGATCTGTTTTTGTTTTATTTGATTTTATGTAATTCATTTATTTTTTGGGGGGTTGACCTCGGTATTTGAAAAATCCTGGCTACGGCCTTGCCTCCTTCCTGGGGATGGCCGCCTATTATCTGAGGTTCATGCCACACTACTCTGACACGACGGCCCCTCTGCGCCGGCTGCTCCGGAAGGAGGTCACGTGGGACTGGACCCCGGCCTGCCACGACACCGTGCATGCCATCAAAATACAGCTCACATCCCCACCCACACTGGTTCATTTTAGTTTGATGTCTCGCACCATGGTCACCTGCGATGCTTCTGGGCTGGCCCTGGGCGCTGTGCTCTCCCAGACTCAGGGGGGGGTGGAACGGCCAGTGGCTTTTGCATCACGGGCGCTAACTCCAGCTGAGCAGAAGTATTTGGTTGGGGAGAGGGAGGCTCTGGCCTGCCTGTGGGCATGTGAACGCTGGCATGTTTATCTATATGGGAGGCCTTTCACCATCCGCACAGACCATCAAGCGCTGACGGCACTACTGGCGACCCAAGGTTCTGGGCACAGGCCCATGAGACTTTTGAGGTGGGCTGACAGGCTGAATCAATATAACTTTAATCTGGAGTTTATGCCTGGGCGGGCCAACATAGTGGCCGACCTTCTGTCTAGAGCAGTATCGTCAACGAAGCAGATGGACGGGGTGACTTTGGACTCAGAGAGCGATGCAGATTGGGTCCACGTCCTGCACGGACCCCTCAGCTCAGTAGTCACCCTCGCAGAGTTACAACAGGCCTCTGCCGCAGATGAGACCCTTACTGCCTTCCGTACCGACGTGCAGAATGGGTGTCCTGTCAAGGTGGATGACAGGCTGCTTCCTTACTACCGCTTCCGTGATGAACTATCCTGTTGGGGGGCGGTGTGCCTAGCTCGTGGCCACCGTGCGGTCATTCCAGAGGCTCTCAGGTCCAGAGTACTAAACATGGCACATGAGGGGCATTTGGGGGTGGTCAAGGTGAAGCAGCGCTGCCGTGATACGGTGTGGTGGCCAAATATAGACTCTGATGTGGAGGAGCTGGTGCGTAACTGTGCCTGCTGCCTTCTGAGTGGGAAAACCAGGCAACCTACGACGGCACCTCTCACTCCGACTCCTTGGCCATCTTCACCCTGGGAAACATATTCAGGTTGATCTCTGTGGAGAACTTCACGGGGCACCGGCTCATGCTCGCTACCTGCTGGTAGTGCACGACCTTCATTCCAAGTGGCCCTGAGGTTTGCCATTTGAGCTCTATCACTGCACACTCCATCATTGACCACCTGGATAACTTGTTTGGGCGCTGGGGCCTCCCTAGTGTTGTCACGACGGATAACGGGGCCCAATTCGCATCAGGAGAGTTCACAGAGTTCCTCACGCTGCGGTCCATCAAACATATGTGTTGGGACGCTGGCTCAGTGACAATAATAAATCTGATTCTGATTCTGATTCTGATATCAGAACAGCAGTATATCACCCAGAAAGTAATGGAGGGGTGGAAAGACTAAATAAAACTCTCAAAAATGGAATCCGGGCCTGCCTGGAGGAAGGAAGGACCTTTAACGATGCTCTCAATCAAACCCTCCTGACCATCCAGGCATCCAAACATTCCACCACGGGTGTGTCACCTGCATTGCTCATGATTGGGTGCGAACTTAAACAGCCATTGGACTGCTTGAGAGCTGAGCCAGCCCCTAGACGTGGGAGCCCAGGGCTCCAGAAAGCCGGAGCACAGGTGACACTTTCACAGTATCGGATGAAAAAGAGGTTTGATGCCTGCTCACAGAGTGCAGACTACCGCAATTTTCTGCAGGGGATTGATTGGGTCAGGATCAAACGCCTTCACTGGCAACATAAGCTGCGGTCATTCTGGTCAGAGCCCCTGAGGGTGACTAAGCAGTTGGGGCCGGCCACTTACAGACTGGAGAATGGCACTCTTTAGCACGCAAACCGCCTGCACAGGATCACAGCTCCCACAGCACCTGCATCGCCCCCGTTCCCGGCATCAGCTCTGGGTTGGCAACCCAGGTCAGGGGGTAACCGGGGGGGGGGGGGGGGGGGTAGGGTTAGGGTTAGGGTTAGGGTTAGGGTTGGGGGGGGGTAACCCACCAGCATCATCCGGTGCGGCGCCGCAATCAGCACGTCCTCAGAGAATGAGGGCCCCGCCCGCCTGGCTTGGGGACTATGTGACAGGGTGATAGTGGCCCTGAAAGAAAGGGGCTGACCGTTGTATTTCAGCTTTCTAGGGGATGGGGGGGGGAAATGTGATGTCTGAAAAAGTACAGTTGTGTTCTATTATGTTCGGTTGGACTCTGTTGGGTTATGTAGGTTACTACGTCTTTAAGACGAGAAGCTAACAATTATGGGATGCTTCTTGTAACGGACTAGGGGGGCCGGCAGAAGGAAAGTTGTTTCCAACAAAGCTACACGGTGTGGTTATTGAGTCCTGAACAAACACAACAGAGTTATAATTGCAAAAATTGTCTATATTTCATCATTTTATATACTGTCTTTTATAATAAGTATTTTATTTTATAAAATGCTTAAAATAGAATTTTCAAAAATTAAAAGCCGTAAAACATCGAAAATGAAAAAAATTAAAACGGAATTTGAGAAAACAGATTTCATAGGGTCCTATATTCACGACACGTCCTGACCGGTGTAGCCTATTAGCGTTAGCAGTTGCTACCAATAGCATCTGTATCCACAAAGAAAATAACGACGTGGATTTATTGTTGTTTACATCACTTAGCCTATGTAGCAACTGAACCGGTAGAAGAAGACAACTTTAGGTAAGAAAATCAAGTTTTATTCAACGCTAGACAACTTTTAACATAAGCAACTATGGGCTGGATTGTCTCAGTTCGATTCGTGGTCGGAAACTAAAGACTCGGGTCAGGTCGGTTCCGGATCAAATTTTCACGGGTCCATTTGAGGTTCGGGTCCATGAAAGTGGACCCGTGAAGACTTCTAGCAGCTAGCCTATGTTAGCGTATGTGCAAGTGCTTTTCTAGTTACCTCTCATTTCACTCTTTTTTTCTTTTGACTGTCTCCAACACAGACTTTTGTTTTTGGTGACTTTGCAGCCACTGAACTTCTTGGTTCTGCCAGTGCAGCTTGTTGGCGTTACCAGTGACAACTAATGTCATCTCTGCTACAACATCGGCCACTCAGGACGTATGAGAGGAGCGCCCGTAACCGCCACTGAAACAGGTGACAGTTAGCTTGGCATGCGTCAACTGACTGGTCGTGTTTTTACAGTGAGACAGTTTCCACAGATGACAGATGACGTGTTATTTATATTAATCTCAGAACACTTATTTATTCATTTTCAGGATGTAAAAAGAATTTTTAATCACTCAATCACTTGAAATGAAAACAATTAAGTAGTTTTAATTCTAAACTGAGGTACACTGAATAACGTGGTGCATCTATTTAGTTTAAAACAAAAACATGTTGTCATGTCTAGTCATGGCTTCACTTCACCACCGAATCATTTATTCTGTTCATGAGGTGAGGCTTTGTGGCTTTTGGTTTGAATGAATGCAGATGCAGGGAATTTAGACAGCTTACTGATGTCCCTGGACCCTGCCTTAGGTATCTGCACACTAAATAACAACTGAGAATGTGTGATAACCTTGTGTGCTGTAATGCTTAATTTCAGAACCTCGGAGCTTAATCCCTTCATTGATATACCTCGGGGCTGTTTCTTCTCTTGCATGATGCTAAAAGCACTCTATACACTCTGTGCACAGTCTTGCTTTCATCACTTGTGTCTTGTATTTCCAGTTATTACAGTACTATTTTAAGCTCGAATAATAAAGTTTCACTCTCCTCACAGGTATAGAGACTTAATGACTCACAGGAAAACAGAGACATAATAGAAATTAATGCGTCCCTGCTAGATTCTAGTTTCCATGAACACAACTGATTATAAAATGTGTGTACTTGAAACTTGGAACTTGTTTACTCTTCAGACTGTGAGTCTTTGAAATAAAAGGGAAAAAGAGATAACTTTTTAGGCCTTTTTTGGTTATTAAATGAGCCAGTTTTAATACTAACAATTAATCTATTGTTTGAGAAATATGATCTGCTTACATACATATTTTGCACTCTGAATGCAGGTTGCCTTTCCATCCATCCATCATCTAGACCCGCTTATCCTCTGCAGGGTCACTGGGATCTGCTGGAGTCTATCCCAGCTCTCTGTGGGTGAAAGGCAGGGCTCTACCTGGACAGGTAACCAGTCCATCGCAGGGCTACATGTAGACGAACAACCACGCACACTCACAATCACTCCTACAGGCAATTTAGAACCACCAGTTAACCTGACATGCATGTCTTTGGACTGTGGGAGGAAGCCGGAGAACCCGGAGGAAACCCACGCAAACACGGGGATCGAACCAGGAACCTTCTTCCTGTGAGGCAACAGCATCAAGCTAACCACCAAGCCACCGTGCTGCCCCTTTACAGAACATCAAAAAGGAAATAAATAAGGCATAACTAGCCTTGTGCGGAGAGGAGACTTTCCACATAAGAGCTTTAGTAATTCTGTTCATGCCACACCGGGTTCTTGTCTTATCTTATCTCCGGACATCTGTGGACCTTAGCAACTGTTATGACTTTACCTTCTAGCAGAGTTGTTTTTGTCATCGCTATCTAATTAAACTAATGTGAGTCATTCAAAATACTGCTGACTCACTTTAAAGCGGGAAACCATGTGACTGTTCTACAGATTATATGTGTATGTGTATATACACGTAGGGTCTATAGTGTCGTTAGCTAGTTATAGTTAATTTGATCAGGTTGTTGGTGTTTCTGGTCTTTAAGTGGCATACTGATTTCAAATCATAATCAAAGCCTGAAGACATAGATGGACAAGGAATGAAAGGGCATCCCAATAGCCTCGATGAGCCACTAAAATCTGTTGCATGATGTTGGCGTTCAACAAAGAGGCCAACGCTGCAAGTAGAAACTACATGAATGTGTGTGTGTGTGTGCGCGTCTGTGCTTCTGCACTGTGTAATGATCCTGATGAATAACTAATGCAGGATAAATATGTATTTTTTCCGCTAGTCTTTAATTTAGTGACAGCACCCTGCATGGGCTTAAATTAGTGTAAATGATAACATTACTGTGTAGCGTTTGATACATGAATACCCGCGTTAAAGAAACCACTTAGAATATTTAAAAAACCGTTCCTTTATCGGGTTTAAGCAAACAGTCGAAGAGACATCGAATGGTTGATGTGATCTGGGAATTGAGATGGAGCGACGCTTCAGCTGCAGGCTGGTTAAACCACCAACAACAGAGAAATCACTTTCTTACGTCATGCAAAGGTTAAACACTAAACCTCAGTTAAGCTAGTGACAAAGTAACTAACCCAAAGGGTCTCGACTTTGGATATTTGTTTCTCAGTTCCTATTTTATTCTGAATTTCTTTCACTTTTGTATTTTAAGGAAAGTAAAAATGTGAAAATAAATAAAAATATAAATTCCAGAGCGCTATAGTGAGCTTATACTAGTTGTTCCAACATCAGAAATATTCTTCTAAACTGCTGAAAAAAAGAGAATCAGAACATTTATTCACCTATGTGCCCTCAAATATCATGTCATTTATATAAACTTGCTCTAAAAACTTTGCATCTTAGTGTTTTTAGTTGTAAGGTGGAGGAGCAGACACGTGAGATGAGTGAGTGAGGTTGAAGTTTTAATCAGTCACATGAATGTTGACAGAAATAACACGAACAAGCCGCTTTAAGCACATGAAGATCAGACATTTGGATGTTTTAATGTGAAAAAGAAACTTATTTATATCAAAGAGGAAGACAGCCAACTCCATGTTTTCGTTTTTTTTTCAGAAATTAGAGAGAAATTCTCCAATGATCAAACATGTTTTTAATTTCAGCTAAAGAAGTATAGAAAATAAGATGTCAAATGACAAAAAAGAAATACATTTATTTTATTTGTGGCTGAACTTTAAGTCTTTTTCCTGGACTCTTGGTTATTTAAAAAAAAATAATTAATTTGTTATTTTAAAAAAACAAATTAATTTGTTAATACAGTTAAAAAATGACAGCACCTTGAAGCGTTTTCTTATGTACCACAGGTGAGCAAGTAGGAATATGGATGCACACTTTCCCTGTGTAATTCATTTTTTTTTCTAGTTTCTGTCTTTTTTCCAGTCTTTATTCTCTGTCATTTAAAAACAGGGATGTCCGAGGGCAGCCAGGTTTGTCTGGTTGTTTGATTTTTGTCATTTACATGCCATTCATCTGCTCTGTTGATGTTCACTCCTTTGTTGTGATAACAAACTTTGATTTTCAAAAACTTTTATATCTTTCATCGAGGCCATCGCTCTTGTCTCCCATTAAGCGGTAACACGGAGACACACATGCACACAGTGAATGAAAACCAACTTAAATATCACTGCTTGATCTGTTTATAAGATAAGTATCACCTATCTCTCAGGTAAATAATAAAATCACAAACATGTTAAGACAAAGCGACTGTCCAAGTATAATTTGTCCTTTTTGTTTTCTTCTGGTGTGACTTCAAATGGGTTTTCATCTGAGTATGTTGATGTCCATTATTCATTTCCTAACTGTTACATCCATGATTGATCTTCCTGTGGTGAGCCCCTCCCACCAGAGATGTCAGCAAGGAAGATGGAGTGAAAGTGAACATTAAAAAAAAAGACGCATCCTTGCTAAAGAGCCACCATTTGAAATTGACTGTGATACATTGAATTTGACTCAGAGCATAAAGAGTGTTTGTGACGATGCATTTGTTTAATTTAATATATGTGGGATACTGAAAGAAACTGCTGCAAAGAATACATCAGTGCATCCTTGTTTATAAGTCCTCTGGCGAGACTTCTCACTTCTCTCTTCTTCAGGCACATTTTAGGAATGATGACTTCCATTAAAATGTTTTTCTGAGACTGAGTGCTGGGTCACCGGCAGGAAGACAGAGGAGAGGGAAGACCAGGCAGCGCAAACTAGAGACATGACATGAATCACTTTAAAGATTAATGTTTGTTTTTCTTCTTAATTATCTCACACTATGAAAAGGCTGTATAGATTCATGATTGACAGCTGTTCTGTGACGGATGCTGCTGTGACTGTTTCTTTCCCTGTTTGCTGGATATTTTGTCACCATCCTTTTAAAATAGTGACATCTAATTAGAATCAGGAAATTACTGGTTTTATTCAAGATGCTTTGCCTCCTTTTTCCACATTTACGTTATTGTACATTATATATATATATATATATATACAATAACGATAATAAAACAAATATAAAACACATAAAACAAATGTACTGCTATTTTTGAATGGATTGTTAAAAAAGCTGAATCACTAACATGAAGTCCAAACAAGTAACAGGTATTAAATGATATTGTCAAGCACAAATGTCACAGGACAGTAATCCTGTTACAGTTGTGATAATAACGCTGACTGTAAAAGTGTTACTGCCCAGGTTGTCAGTGAAGCAACAGTAAAGCACGCTGATCATTTTTGTGTCACTTGGAAACAGTCTGTGAATATCTATGGCGTTGCAAAAATCCAGTGGAACCATAAATAGAAAGCAAAAGAAAGCATTTGCGTCACTGCTGTGGTTATGAATATGTGAGCTCCTGCCTGCAGCTCGTACTCCACTCAGTTTCTATTTCATTTTCTTCACTTCCTTTATACGATTTAACAATTCAACTTTTAGCATTAAGATCACTTACTTCTAAAATCCATACTGGGACTGAACATTTGATTTTTTTCCGAAGCCATTGTTATGATTTTGTAGAGAACCAATTTCATTTCCAGAACGTTCCATTTTGTTATTTAGCTTCAGTATCTAGCTGAGGCTCAGCAGCTGGTAACATGGTGAGAGCTAATGTTCATTTTTGTTATTTAGCTTCAGTATCTAGCTGAGGCTCAGCAGCTGGTAACATGGTGAGAGCTAATGTTCATTTTTGTTATTTAGCTTCAGTATCTAGCTGAGGCTCAGCAGCTGGTAACATGGTGAGAGCTAATGTTCATTGTTGTTATTTAGCTTCAGTATCTAGCTGAGGCTCAGCAGCTGGTAACATAGTGAGAGGTAATGTTCATTTGGAGAACAGATGGTGAGACAGGTTTTAATCTTTTAAATTAAAGAGCATGCAATGCTCTGCAAACTGAGATGGATGCAATATTATGTTTTTTTTTTTTTCATTTGGCTGCTGATTTGAGGAGATTAGATTTTCATCAGAAACTGTTGTTAACAATATTTCTGCAGTTTCAAGCGTGAGAACATCTGTAAGCCGTTCCTTTTACCTCTGGCTTCTCTGTTAATGTTATGCTGTGTGACGGCACGATTAACTGACCAAACTGGAGTATTTTTATCCAGGTCACAAACAACACTTCCATAAAGGCCCAGTATTTAATGTATCCACTAGTCTTTAAAAGCAACATAGTGAATTGTAATCAAGTCATCCTTTATATGTACAATGTAATCCCAGATAGGAAGAAGTGGATAGTAGATGGATGGATGGATGGATGGATGTAATGTTCATGTTATGGTTAGTACACGACCCCAAATGCACGACACAGACAGAATGACAGTTTAGGCACGAGGCCGAGTTTATTATAAATAAATCCAGCAAATGAAAGGCGATCCTGGAAATCAGGCAGTCACTGGCACAAGAGTGCATGAACCCCAGGGTTTACCCAGGACTGGGGAAATTGAACCAAAAAGTCCTATCTTCCACCTCAGGAGCAGTCACTGGAAAAAAACTCACAAGAAAGTTCAGTGAGTGTTATCCACACAAGGAACAGTCACAGGAAAACGGCGAACGGCTTGGAGGGAGAGGTGAGCCTGGTGAGGGGTTCTGCCACGCTGCTGTAGTTACGGATGAACCTCCGGTAAACGTTAGCGAAGCCCAGGAAGCTCTGTAATTCCTTCTGAGAGTGAGGGGCGGGCCAGTCCACAACCGCCTGGATCTTACGGGGGTCCGCCCGAGTCTGTCCTCTCTCCACAATGAACCCTAGACAGTCCACTGAAGAGGCATGAAAGTTGCACTTATCTGCTTTTACGAAGAGCCGGTTATGCAGAAGCCGCTCGAGAACCCGATGGACATGCTGGACGTGCTCCTGGAGGGTCTTGGAAAAGATGAGGATGTCGTTGAGGTACACTACGATGAACTCGTCCAGCATGTCGCGGAGAACGTCGTTCATGAGGGCCTGAAAAAACGCTGGGGCGTTGGTGATGCCATATGGCATCACCATGTACTCATAATGTCCACGACGTGTCTTTCAGGCCGTCTTCCACTCGTCCCCCTTCCAAATCCGGACCAGATGGTAGGCACTTTGAAGATCTAGTTTGGTAGAGACGGTAGCCAGGGTAAGAGGCTAGAGGGTGGAGCTCATAAGAGGCAGGGGATATTTATTCCTGATGGTGATCTCATTCAGGGCGCGGTGGTACACCTGCATTTTTTAATCCAAATGGCATAACCTTGAATTGGTACAGTCCCATGGGGGTGCTAACGGTCAGTTTTTTCCTTGCTCCTCGGATCCATTGCAACCTGCCAGTACCCAAAGCGCAGGTCTAAGGAGCTGAAACATTTTGCTCCATGTAATGGTTCCAGGATATCATGGATGAAAGGCATTGGATAGGCATCCAAAGGTGTTTTGGTGTTAAGCTGCCTGTAGTCAATGCAGAAGCGATAGGACCCATCGGGTTTCTTCACCAACACTACCAGGGATGCCCAGGGAGACCTTGAGGGTTCGATGATACCATCTTGCAGCATTAGCTTCACATGTTCCTCGATGATGCCGCTCTTTAATGCTGAGACCCGGTAAGCCTTAGCTCGGATGGGGATTTAGTCACTGGTCAGTATGTGGTGTTGAATTATGTTGGTTTGTCCTAATCCTTCCCCACATACCGAAGGCCAGGCTCGGAACAGTTCCTGCAGTTGTGGTGGATGATCTTGGAACCATGCTTTAGGGACATCTCTGGATGTGTGCTGTTGTGACATGAGAGGTGATAAGGAAGGATCCATCACTGTATAGAGACTAATGGCGGAGGTGGTAGGGGCCCATGATAAGTGTCCCGACGTCTTATCCATGAATGGGAAGGTACATAGCTTGTTCTTGACCTGGATCCCATACGTATTACTTCCAAGGTTGACCTGGACCTTGGTCTTCCGTAGGAAATCTAACCCCAGAAGCAATGGAAGCATGAGATGCTTATCTGCCATGATGTGGGTGTTAATAGTCCATACAGTACCATGCCATGTATACGCCACTACGACCTTGCCCTCCGATGTGTGAGTCTGCCCATCAGCCAGAACAAACATCAAGGGATCCTTGGTTTGGACCTTGTCTCCTGGCCTCCTTACTCTTAGCCATAAACTTTTTTGCATAAGTGTAAAGGTGCAACCAGTGTCCAATACAGCTTCTCCCTGGAGTCCTCGCATTTCAAAAGGGACTACTAACAAGGGCAATGGCGTAGCATTAGCTAGGGCTAGATGAGGACCTTTGCTAGGATACTCTTCGGAGGTACCTGGGCTTTTGCATGGGTGTTTTTTTCTTGCTTTTATTGCTGGAGACCTGACTGTTGACTCGATCCCAGTAATGTTTTTTAGAGGCCCAATCACGCTCTACCATGGAACCAACTTTCACTAGTTGCTCCACTGTCTTCACAGTTCCTCTTAAGCAACTAACCAGGGCGGGATTGCAATTATTCATGACGCGCCTTACTAGTTCTCCTTCCTCCATGTCTGGTTTCCATTTTAAGCATAGAGCTCGATAATCATAAACAAAGTCTCTGAGACACTGACCTGGTGTTTGGACTCTGTCTCTCAGTTGTTCTTCAACCTCAGTCATATAATCCATGGGAAGAAAGGCTGCCAGGAACGCTTCTTTAAACTCTTCCCAGCTATGAATTTTTACTTTTTCAGCCATCCACCAGTTCTTGGCAGAGTTCTTCAGGACGGTGGATAAGGTGGCCAGAAGTTCTTGGTCGGTGAGAGGTCTTAGTGAAAAAAAGTTCTCTACTTGTTCAATGAAATTCAACACGTCGGTAGTATCCCTCGATTCTCCAAAGGTTGGAAACTCAATACGCACAGGAGGCTTAGCCCCAAGAGTAGGAGTTCCAGACACATTACCAGAGGGGGGTTGAAGCTCACTAATATTGGCTGAAGGTGGATAGTAGAGTGAAGTCTGCCTTTTTGGCGTACTGACTTTAATTAAATGGTTAACCTCCTGTTTCCACTTTTCATCCCTTCTCTTAAAACAATCTACCACTCCTTGTTCTAAGCGTTTCAATGAGTCATTTACTATCAGTTCAAGGGTTTCAAATTTTTGATCAACATACTCTCTGAAACTCTGCTCTCTATTAATTGAACTTTCTATCGACTCTCTGAAATCTTCTTCCAGTGAATGTAGCTGTTCTTTAATGCCTGTGACCGACTCCTGGACCTCTCTAAGCATAGACTGAGATGGTCCTGCAAGTGTCTGTTCTTCTGTACCACCACCATTATCATCATCATCATCTGATTCATCAATACTATCTTGTTTGCCTATATACAATTCACTGAGCAAAGATGAGACATCTGGTAACGGTTACCTAAAAGTAACAAAGGGACCTGCATTACTTCCAGATGCTACTGGTGAGCTTCCTGCTCCCTCAGACTCACTTCTGTCTGCCATTTTCACAACCTTATATGATTAAACCAAAATGGAGGCTGTTCTACACACACCGCAATACTATTCCTGCCCCATACTGGCCACCATCTGTAACAACTTTCTCAGCCCTCCTGCTGATAGAGCGTACAGTTAAGCAAGAATTTCATTGCTTGGTTATATGTTCTGGTGTGTATTATAAAACAGCCCACAGCCCCAAGTTGATTAATCAATGGCAGTTGTTATTTACACAGATTCACACAAAATATACATTCACAAATGTCCAACCAACCTCCCAAAATGTCACACACGCTATATACAAACAATAAGTCCAATCACAAACCCAAGTAGTCCAGATGCTCTGAAGCAGTGCACTGTTCAAAAAAGAAAAAGGAAAACAAAGGCTCGATCTCACCGGCATGATTCCGACTCAGCAGGGGATATCCAATGGGGAAAAACAGCCCAAGAAATAACCCACCATGAGGTACAAATAATCCAGTTTTCGGCTCTTCGGGAAGCGGCTCCAGGATCTTTCTGTCCTTAGACACAGCTTCCTCACATCTTCAGTTCCATCAGACTTATATAGAGTTTGTCTGCTTCACCTGCTGCCCATTCCTGCTGATTGTAGCTCCGCCCTCATACCAGGTGTGGTTGGCTGCAATCAATCCATGATCCTGCACTTTCCTATTCAGGCTGAAAACGGCTGACAACGGAATAGTGTGGATCTAAACCTGAAAATATTGCACCCTGCAGGGATTTCCCAGCAATACTTTACTTAAAAGATCCAACACACATGCATACACATTTACGTCCCTATACCTGTGGCAGTGTCACAGCGGTAGTCAGTGCAGGGTCGGAGATCCCCATCCTTCTTCACAAAGAAAAACCCCGCTGCCACCGGAGAGGAGGAGGGCTGAATGAATCCTGCTGCCAATGACTCGGGGATTTACTTCTCCATGGCCGCCTTCTCAGGGACGGACAGGCTGTACAGGCGACTGCTCGGAAGGGTCACCCCAGGGCGGAGGTCGATCGCGCAGTCATAGGGTCGATGGGGAGGAAGAGACTGCGCCCGGGTATACTAAACACCTCACCAAGGTCATGATACATTGTAGGAACCGAAGAAAGATCAGCTGGGGGGAAACTAGGGGCCTGGCGGGGCAAAGAGCTAGGAGCAGCCTGCAGACACTGGGCGTGACAAGCGGGACTCCACTCCAAAATAGAACTGGAGGACCAGGCGATGCGAGGCTGGTGTTGCATAAACCAGGGGAGTCCTAGGATCACCGGAACTGATGGGGACTGGATGATGAAGAACTGGCGTTCCTCCACGTGGTTGCCAGCTATGGTGAGGGTGATGGGAAGGGTGCGATGAGTCACGCTTGCCAGACGTCGTTCATCCAAGGCGAAGGCCTCCATGGGCCTCTCCAGGAGCTCCAGAGGAATGTCAGCCTGTGCAGCAAACTGAGTCCAGAAAACACTCGTCTGCCCCCAAATCGAGGAGTGCTCCCACGGTGATTGGACCAGGACAGACTGACGCTCACCAGCTGCAATTCTGGACGACGGGAGCAGGATAGGCGGCTCAGCCGTGTTCGCCCCAGCTGCATGGGTTCCCCTGCCGGGGCTGCCTGGGGTGTAGAGCGAAGATCACCAGCAGGGGGCGTCTGAAGCACAGGAGGTCTGTCGAGGGGGCTTGGGCGGTGGCAAAACGGAGGAGTCTGTTCACGTCTCCTCTCCCGTCCATCGATTCGGATAGCCAAACTGATAAGCTCCTCCAGGGAAGTAGGCTCCTCCCAGGTGGCTAGCTGATACTTGACCTCCTCGCTGAGACCCCTCCGGAAGATCACCCGAAGAGCTTGGTCGTTCCAGCCACTCTCTATCGCGGCTAGTCTGAACTCGACTGAGTAATCTGAGACCCTGCCACCTGCCCTGTTGGAGGCGAACCAGTCGGGTTCCAGGATCCTGGAACCCGACTGGTTCGCCTCCAACAGGGTGGTGGAACACTTTATGGAGCTCTGCCGCAAAGTTCTGGTAATTGTGGCAGAAACTGGCCCTCATGGACCAGGAGGCGGTGGCTCACTGTGCCGCTCGTCCCATGAGCAGATTAGTCATGTAGGCGATGCGAGCCGCGCTGGTGGAAAACATGCTGGGTTGAAGCTCGCACTGCATGATAAACGTAGCACAGTTCTCGAAGTTGCCATCGAATGGCCGTGGACTAGTGATGCAGGGTTCTCGAGATGTCGGCTGGAGAGCCGGCGGGCAGACTGGAGGGGTGATCACTGGAGCGGACTTGCCCTCGATGACAGGAACTGGCAGATCTGGTGGTCGAGTGGTGAGAGCAGCGGATGAAAGGCGATCCTGGAAATCAGGCAGTCACTGGCACAAGAGTGCATGAACCCCAGGGTTTACCCAGGACTGGGGAAATTGAACCAAGAAGTCCTATCTTCCACCCCAGGAGCAGTCACTGGAAAAAAAACTCACAAGAAAGTTCAGTGAGTGTTATCCACACAAGGAACAGTCACAGGAAAAACTCACAGGAAAGTTCAGTGAGAGTCTCCACACGAGAGTAATCCACAGAGAGAGTAATCCACACGAAAGTAGTCCACAAGGAACGTAATCCACAAAGAGAAATCATACACAGAGTATGACGACGAGTACTCACAGGAACGCAACTGCATCCGCGGAGGTAATGGCAAGAACTCGCACTCGAGCTCAGGAGTGGCCGAGTATATATCTCCGTCCGGATGAGCTGCAGGTGCGTGATGAGATGATGAGCCTCAGGTGTGGGGAGGAGCGCGCTTTGCCTGCTCCCGTCGCCAAGCGCGCAGCTCTCTGGCAGCGCGCTGAGACGTGCTGGGCGTGTCAGCCAGACGAGGTTGGGTCTGCTGCTCAGTAGGGCTGAACGATTAATTGCATTTGCGATAATCTCGTGATATCATAAAACGATGATTTTTCCTTGCAAAAAATCTGTGAGCTCCTGAGATCTATACAGAAGAATCTTTCTGGCTAACAGTGCCATACTCATTTTGCACTTCAGTATGTTGTGTGCTGCTATTACTGAGTAAATATAATATTTCTATTAGTGTTCAAAAAGTTTTTTTTTTGAAAATGTCCAATTGGTTAGAGCAGATATTTGTTCTTCTTTATTTTACTGTGTGATGTTACTGACTGGAGATCAGTAAGCTTTATTTTTTCTATATCTGTATATTTTATTTATTTATACACTGTCCTGTCAATCTCAGACAGTGTTTAAGAAGTGCAGTCCACATGTTTACATAAATGTTACACATGTTTCATGAAACGTGAAAAGTTAGATGTTGAAGAGGTAAAGCCACAGATTTGTTTGCTTTATTGTTGTAATCTGCACTTTAAATAAATCTGATATTGTTTATTATGACAGTGTTTGAAAAATACATGAGAAGAGGACCTTAAAAATAATCGCATATTAAATCGCAATCGCAATTTTGAGGAAAAAAAATTGCAATTAGATTATTTTCCAAAATCGTTCAGCCCTACTGCTCAGCAGGTGGAGTCCTAACAGTTCATGCTTCTCACAGAGGTTGATGCCATGTCGTTGTGCCATTATGAACTTTGCGGAAACTGATTTGCAAATCTTGTACTAATTCAAAACTAAATAAAAACTAAATAGCAGTGATGATAAATTAAAATTCAGTCAGTACAGTAAATGTTTAGAAAGTTAAAGTGTCCATAATGTGTCTGACACCATGCGAGTCCTCTTATTTTTTTTAAAAAAGAAGCAATTTTCTGTAAAAATGAATCATCATGGTGGTGTATGCTGGTTTTACTACTGATTGGTAGGTTTAAGGTTTATGGTTGAATAGTTTTTCAGTGGTGAAGAAAAGAAGGATAAATCCACATAAATTGGTGCCTTCATTGGTCGTATTCCTTAAAAATATATTCTGATGGGATCCGCACTGTGATGCCTTTCTCTCTAAATTTTTTGAGTTGTGTGTGTTGACAATTTTTTATTTTGTTATAATTTCTAGAATTCCTTCAGTTAGAAAACAAGTTGACATTGATAGCCTGTCCCCGAGTCCTGTTTCTGTGACGGAGAAGGGACCCGGTTTGAGCTGTAAAAAAATAAAAATAAATAACATTTCATAAACAAGCAAGTTATACTTTGAAACCTGTAATTTTACTTGTCGTGAAATTAAAGCAACACTACTTGAACTTGAGTAGAATATTCTGGAAAATTTTTCCTCTTTGCTCTCCAGCTGCCAGTTTTCCAGAAAACACAAAAAAAATGCAGCAGAAGCAAATTGCACCCTGCCAGCCATTTCATGCACAGTTGCAACTTTGGTATCAGTTATAATGTTGAATACATGCAACACATGCAATGATTAAAACACATGTGGCATATTTTGTATGCACATAATTATAAAATACAGGAACAAACACACACTTGTCAGATTTTTATTCCACTGTTTAGTCTACATATTTTTTAAAAAGGAAAAGGAAAAAAGCATCTAGTGAGAAAAGCCACACATCACAGCACTGCCAGGTGGTGAAAATAGAGCTTTAAATCTCTCTGACCCTTTTTTCTGTCTCTTAAACTATGGCAGCGTTGTGAATTCTCCTATGTCAACCCTGACATCCGCTGGAAGGAGATAATTAGAGAACCGTGATTGCTCTCTTCCTCTTCTTGGCTATAAAACCCATTTTGAATAGAAACTTTCTTCTGACAAGTATAGAGAACAAACCGAATTTGTATCCTTATTTTCTTTGTAATAACCTATTTAACTTCACTTTTCTTAATGACTCATTCTATTTGATGGATGGTTGAAAGCTGACTGAGGAATTAATAAATGATGCCAATTAAAGTTTGGAAGTGGATGTAATTGAGTCTAATTGTGTAGAAGGCCTCTACAGTAATCTTGCTGGGTCGCATTTTATTTAAAAATAGAACCAGACAACAATAGAATAAACAAAACGTGAGGTAATCTTTCTGCAGTTATATGTGTAGTTTCTGTTTCACAGCTAAACAAGGATCATTCATTCATTTCCTCGCCTCTCTCCCCGTACTGCTCGGTGTCGGTGGAAGCTCATCGCTCCCAGCCTCCGTGAACGCAGCATCAACTGTTGAGGTGATCCATGGCAACAGCAGAGCAGCAGCCAACCGCCGCGCGACTCCTACACACTTCCATACAGCTTTCCTCACACACACACTCCGGCTCCCCACCGACTGACCCGCAATGTATTCGGAATACGGAATGAGTAATCGCTTTTAGCGGGTCCCGCTGATAAATTTCGGCATCAAGGTGACCGACCGGGAGCCAGACAGCTGCCCGCAAACAGCTCCGCATCAGCGGCGGGTGACAGCAGACGGAGCCGCTGAAAACAGGACGCGCTCCAACGGAGGCGATGGTACTCTGTGGTATTTAAAAATGACAGCAATTTCACGCAGTCTGTGGGCTAAAAAGGATTGTTTTTTTTGATTAAATCTCGTCCCGGTCCTCTCTGCACCGCTCGCTGCTCGTCTCATCTGCACCAGTTTACTGTCAGTACCCTCATCACTCCGGAGCATCTGAGGCATCATCGGGAAGATGGCGACTGGGTCGGGTTGGCAGCAGTACTACTGCCCTGCCGGTCAGGGAAAATTCACTTCATCCGCGGCGTCGAGCGCGTCCTTTCAGTCCGGCATCGCCATGGAATATACCCAAGACCTGCACCTGAAGATGAGCAAGAAAATCGCACAGCTAACAAAGGTAAGGAGTGTTAGTGAGAGGCCTGTTCTGCTCTCTGAGCATCATTCCTGGGTTAGATCCCGCACAAGCAACAGCAGCGCGCCAGACTCCGTTAGGAATGAATCATGTTTATTACATTTTATCCACTTAATACGTTTCCCCGACATTTGAACAAAACTGCCATGTTACTCTGGATCTTAAGGGTTTTCTTGTACATTCGGGGTGCATTTAACAAAAAAGTGTGTGTCTCTGATAAAATAACGACCTCTCTGATACACACCGGACACCAGTGGGTACCAGTTTCCGACAGAACTTTGAATAACAGACCAGTTCATGATTAAAGATTCGGTTATAAAGTGGGTTATAGATACAAGCCAAACTACAGGCTGTTTGAATTATTTGCCACTGTAATAACAACTGCACATGTTAGTGTTCAGACTTCTTTATAATTATACAACTAATTTAAAGATTCCTCAAAACTTTGATTCTTCACAAGAAGCGTTGCTTAAAAATAAGACAAAGGACACCATTCTTTTATTTATTTATTTTATACACTGAAGATTAGTTATTTTATTTCTCTTTGCCTGTATTTCTAAGTTCTGACTTTTAACAGCATCCTAAACACAACATTCAGTCCAGGTGAAAGCTGCTGGTGCTCTACTGGAGCCTCAAACATCTTTACATGATTTTATTTTATTTTATTGAAGATCTAAGCTGGTTAAGTGTTTGACACCTCCATTCAGCTATGACGGAATTACTCTTTGCTCCAGTCATAAAATTTCCACTCACAGTATTTCTCTTTGTGTGTAAAAAATGGAGCAGCTGTGGGCAACATTTCTGCCGAGCCTTATTTTAGCACGAATTAAAGATCAAATATGCTCCCTCCACCTTGTCAGGGAATCTTCCATATAATAACATACATTATTTGCATTTTTCAGTAAGTGAGACTCCTGCACAAAGCATTGATGTATTCTGTAAAACAATTACATTTTTGATTTCACTCCAACACAGACAGATTTTCCTTCAGTCAACCCACAACTGCAGCTCCCACATCTGATATATTTACTGTCCAACCTGCAGGATCTAATGTTTCACAGCTGCAGAATATGCTGAAGGAAGAAAACCTCTCTTTGCATCGGGAATCAGACTGATACTGGCTATAAGCTTGATTTAGTTTGCTGAAACAAAAAATAAATGCAAATCTGATACAACACAGATTCTGAAGCTGTCTTGTTCACTTTTATTATTATTATTATTATTATTATTATTATTATTATTGTTTTAATCATTTTTTTACGTTTTAGGTATGCTTTAATCCAGACATATTTAGGGCAGCAAAGACAGAACAACAAACTAATTTCTAAACCTGACGTCTTTATGTTTACCGGAAGAAAACAAACTTAGCAACAACTCGATTAGCAACAACATTCCACTTATTTTTGACCTGGGTGGCGTCTCTAGCTGCGAAACCTCCTTCATTTAACCTGGCCACTACAACTTTGAAAAGCTCACAATTTTTATGTTTCCTGCCATCTGTTCTTTTAATTATTTCCAGTTCCTTCCAAGCTATTTGTTAAATAAATCGTCTCTGCTCTCGACCACCGTTTACTGCGTGCCGCCATCTTGAAACTTTGTTTTGAAAACAAGCCCAGCGCGGAATATAAGCGTCATCGCGACAGACGGGGAACAGAACGAGCATGCGCAGAAAGACGGGAATTAATTAATTTAAAATTGACATTTTCATATGGGATTAGGTGTTTACATGGTAACTTTTATTCGGATTTAACTTTAATTCTGAATTAAAGAGGAATAAACTTCCCATGTAAATGCACAGATAGAGAAAAACTACCCCTAACAATAAAGT
Source organism: Hirundichthys speculiger (assembly GCA_018398805.1). NCBI lineage: Eukaryota > Metazoa > Chordata > Actinopteri > Beloniformes > Exocoetidae > Hirundichthys > Hirundichthys speculiger. Next base: position 2,364,465 of record JAGFBZ010000234.1, read on the forward strand.
AAACTGACTCATCAGCTACTTACTCATCTTTCTGGTTTTCAGTTCATTTGTCAAAGTAATGAGTACGGTCATTGTTCAGAATTGGTGCATCTAATTCCTCCCATTAAGCCCACTTCTGAGGCTGATATTGTTGCTTTGGGATGGTTGGGAGATTACAGATTACTGCTCAGCACCAGAGGGTGGACACTTTTTCAGAGCCTTTGTGGTGCTTCATTGTGCTTTATGTCGTGTGCGTTTTTGTCAGTAATGCAATAACGTTATAAAGTCAAGCAAAAACTGTCATTATTTTGCGTAAGGGGATAACATTTTGGAACATAACAGCATATAAGCAGAATTTGACTTAATACACTTATTTAGAGCTCAGATAAAGTGTATGTTCAGATGAAGAGCGTCCCAGCTGAAACAACAGTAGATGATATTTTCATACGCAGGTCGAATGATTCCCACATGTTCCCACAGGCGACACATCTGGGTCTCACATCTCCAGCGCCTTGTTGTATGAAGCTACGACTAAACGGGACCGGCTGATGGCAGTCGGGCCATCTGCTCACACTGACCGCTGTTCACAGTCACAACTGCGCTCAGGAAGAAATATAAACCTTGAAAGCTCTCTGAACAGCTCTCTGGACACATCCCAGGCTGAATGCTTTCCAGCGTTTGCAGACAAACTGAGTGACTTGAGGCAGCTGAATTTTTAATCTCCTATTCTGACCAGCCTACTTTAATCCACACTGCTGCCGTGTCTTTCTGATTGCTTTTTGTGATTTATCAACATTTTTTTTTTTTTCAAATGCATTTCTTGATCCTTTTCTTGTTATTCCTTTGTGACTTTTTCCTTTTGCATTTTCTGATTTGAAAGTCAGGCAACCTTCTAGTGGCAGTTTCCATGAGTGCAGCAGCATCGTCATTCTGTTCTCATGAAACATTTGTAGGAAATTAATCTGTACTCAGTAAATTGCTCATTGATTGTAGCTCTCCAGTGGTGCTGAATTTTATGATTTATGATGAAAGACTTATTGGCTGCTGTTGTTATTTAACACTGCTTGCAGTAAATTTTAATCCCACAAAGCTGCTTTGGAGCCTTTTGTGTAGTTCAGCCTCTAGAAGGATTTCCCTTTTTTTGCTTTGTTTTTCAGAGCTCTTTTTCACAATTTTTGACTTTCTGACTGGTTAGTTTTATTGCTGTTTTTTTTTTTTTTTTTCAAAATGAAGGCAGTGCAGAGGTTTTGCTGCTATGGTAACAAGTTTTATATACATTTTAATTCAGGGCGATTGCATGTACTGTAAGAGGTACGCTGACGGTTTTTTAAAGGAGAATTTGCCTGATTTTGCAGTCTATCCACACTTAGGCAGGACTGACTTTCAGCAGCGGTCAGAATTTGGGAAACTGAGAGGGCAGCATGTCATTTTGCTTCATCGGGAGATTTATTTATAAAATAATCTATAACCTTGCCTTTTGTGTTTTTGCGTGTGTGATTGTGTGTGTATGTTTTCGACAGCAGTGTCTGAGTGACTTCAGTCTTGAAGTGAATCAGAAACAGGCCTCTGAGCTCTCTATGTATTTCTGGATGAAGGGATTGAAGGCGACAGATTCAAATAGTGTAGTGGCGTGTGTGTGTGTGTGTGTGTCACTGTGATTCCTTTTGTGTAATGCTGAATCCTTTAGCATTAAAATATTTCAACAAAGCAGTCTCTGAGTGTGGAAGTGTACTGGGAATTAGGAAAACAAAGTTTTAACCTTATCATCAAAAGGTCTCCAGTGTCTTCAAGTTGCCTGTTTCTTGTAACTGAGCAAAACACTCAGCAGGGTTCTGATTTTGTAGATGACATGACACGTTTTTAAACACGACATGATTCCACTAATAAATGTCTTTCCTAAAGATGTATGTTTGGAAACGAAAGTAGAGCCTTCATTTGTCTTTCTAAATAAATGGACTCTCCTACATGGTTTCTGCTGTAGAGCAGATCATAGATGTGACACAGACATGGATGACAAGTCAGATTTAGCATCATGTATTAATTAATATCATGACTCAAACATGCTTAAAGAGTTATTTGTTTATCATGTTTTTAATCTCCAGTGCATACCCCTTACCAGAGACCTAAAAATAATGAGCGTACAAAAAACAATGATCTAACTTGTAATATCCCTTAGCTATTCAAAAACGTCCCAGTTTTGGTGAACACGTTGGGTGCTGCAGGAAAAAAAAGTGATCTTCCTAAAGAAAACATCAAGATGCCTATTTTATAGAAATAGGCATCTTGATAGCTATGAAGGTGAAAGGAAAATATTTGTTTTCTCTCTTGTTTGGAGCCTGCAATGCTGAAAAAAATCCAAAATCCACTGTCATGATTTGGCAGCGGCCCATGTTTGTTGATGCCATAATCCAGGGGCGCTAGCGCAGCGATCCAGGGGCGCTAGCGCAGCGATCCATGTGGCCTGGTTGCGGAACAGATGTTCGGAGCAACATGGCTCCAGACTCAGCGCTGCTCATGGTGATTGTAAGGTTTCAAAGTTCCATGCTTTATTATGTTTCATTTTGAGAGTATAAAATACACGTTTCATGCCAAAGCTGTCAGCTATCAAAAAAATAAAAAATAAAAAAAATACAATATGTTAAATGTGCACATGTTCAAATCTGTTCTTGGATGAGTAACAAGTATAGTATCCACTGGAAATATGATCCTCGTTGCTGTGATAACACTTTTATTATCACTAACTGTATTAATATATATGTTTGTTACTAATATTGCTGTCAACTCCTCTTTCTGCTTTTGGTGTTACAGCTCTACTTTAGAAACAAAGGAGAGGCTGTATGCATGTTACAAAGCATGAATACTTTTTAAGTGTCTTATCAACTACCATCAGTCCTCTTTAGGAGGAGGCACAGTTTCAGTACAGAGGAAGAAACAAAGGTGTTGTTTCAACTTTGTTTCAGCTTTAACACTTTATTGCCGCCTTTTTGGTTTTACTGTTTTTTAAGCTTTATGTAAAGGCATTTATGTATGTACCTATGTCCAGTTCAGAATTTGCAACAATATATTTCATATCTTTTATAAGTCTGTTTGGAGACTGCAGATAAGTTGGTCTGCAGTCATCTGTTGAGGTAGCTGCGTCATAGCCAGTGTCTTATAAAACTGAACAAACTGATAAAGGAGACTCTGGAGCTCTGTTCTGGGGACTCTGTAACACGGAGCTCTGTTCTGGGGACTGTTCAGGAGCTGATGGAGCTGGTTCTGGAAAGGAGATACTTCATAAAAAGAAGGACATCATGGACAACCCTAAACATCTACACAACACAGTGATTCAGCAGCAGGCAGGTCACCTGTAGAGTCACCTGTAGAGTCACCTAGGGATGTAACGATATGGAAAATTTGATATCTCGATTATAGTGACTAAATTATCACAGTTTACGATATTATGGCAGTATTCTTAATTTCTGTACAAATGTCCAAAAAACACATACATTTAAATAATTTCACAAAATCTTCTGATTTTCTTGTTATATTGAAACATCAGAAGCCAAAATCTTATCAAAATTAAACTTTCACATTAAAAGGGAAACAACTGGCACAGAAAGAGGTTTTATTTTAAATAAACAAAATAAATAACAGGAACAAAGCTTATTTGTCTGATGCAAATTTAAATAAACACTTAAACAACCATAGTAGGTCAAAATATGCAAACAATTATCAGGAACAAAAATTCATGCAAGTACAAGTTCAAATGAAATAAACTTTGGACTTTAAGCTGAACCTTAAATAAGTATAAATGTGTAAATAATGAAACAGTTGTAAAGGAGCCAAATATGTTGTTCTGAATTGTAGTTCACTCTGTGTGTCTGTGGGTGTCGCTGTGTTGTTACCTGAGGGTCAGGTATAAAGGTAGCTGCCTGTTATTGGTTAGGTGTTTGACCCAAAAGGTCAAAAGGTTTTTGACCGCTGTGGCACTAACTGCCGACGTTATGGTTGTCGGATCAGTTAATGGAATAAATTAATATTTTGACTGCATCAGAAGAACATCGTTCCTGTCCTTTTTCGATCAACATGCAACGGTAACGTTTACGAAATGTGAGTTAGCGAAGCGCGTCAACCAGGTTACTCTTGGTCAAACATCTCAGTAGCAAGCAGCATTAGCCTTAACTCCTTCAAGTTGCAAATTACAATAAAAGGTAAACAAGTGCTCTGCAGACAGGATAACTGTCCTCCACCAGTTGTCCCTCTGCATTCTTAAAAAAAAAACAGAATATGCCCAGAGCTCGGATTTCGTAATTTTAGTGGTTTGGTAAATGTCCTGTGTGCTATCACTGCTTTCCGTCATGCTAACGTTACGATGCCTATGTTACAAACTACATATTCACACGAGACACAGTCGCGAGTCGTTCGCAGACTTGAATGAGGCTGATATTACACATCCTGGTAATCGACCACGATAATGAGATGAAGGTCAAAACATAAACGGTAATAGTCATTGCGTAAAATTTTACCGTAATACCGGTAACCGTTCCATCCCTAGAGTCACCACTTAACCTGACGGACTTGTTTCTGTGGGAGGAAGCTGGTAGTAGCCAGGAAAATCCCCGCAAGCCCATTGTGGAGTTGCAACACAATTTTTATTTATTTTTTTAAAGTTACAAGAAAGCAGCAGAAAATGAGGATCTTTCTTTGTCCTGCTTTATTTTGGACAGCTGTCTCTGCCAGTATTTGTGTGCATGGTCCAGCTGCGTGGTTCGCTGTTGGCTTCTTCGCTAAAGCAAGCTAACAGAAAAGTCCCGTTTCACTCCTGGACCCCAGTAGACCTAGCTGTTGCTTGTGTTGTGTTGCACATGATGGCAAAGGCTATTTTAGATCCAGTTTAAGTAACCAGACTGTTTAGATTTAGACCCATCTTGCAAATCTGAACCTACCTCTGCATGTCGATTGAATCTGAGTTGGAAAAACTGCACTTCATGTGATTTTTGGCCGTTCAGACCATCAACAAATCTATCGAGATACAATCCAGATGTGGATCAAAGTGGATTTGGGCTGGAAGTGACATCCTTAATAACGCGTAACAGTGTCAACTGCAGACTGTGACAGTAAATATAAAATGAAAATACACATTTGTCAACGTGGTGCTCCTCTTTTTAAAATTTGATTTTGTTCAATTTTATTAGTCTGTCTGGGTGAAAACTTGACAGTTTGGTAATTACACATTCATTTCCTGCCTTTGAAATGAAAGCACTTTTTAGATTAACTTACCTGTTGTTAATCTATTAAAAAACTTTACGAGCTCTGTCATTATCTCTGGATTCAGGCTTGGTATCATTCAAAAGAAAAAACAAAAACTAATCGGATATTTATTCCAGATCGTCAGACATTCAGACTCCACTTCTTTTACAGAGAGGGTAAAAGGACACGTCAGCTGTTCATCTTTTTTTTTTTGTTTTCCTGTAGGCCAAAACACCAAGAAAATCTATATAAATCTAAATAAATAAACCTATATTTAATACCCAGTGGTACATAAAGAGCATATCAGATGTTGAAACTGAGGCATTTAACTGTTTCGTGGAAATATTGGCTCATTTTGACATTAATGGCAGCAACACATCTAAAAAAAAAAAACTAAAAAAAACTAAAAACAAAAGGCTGAAAAAAATTAATCAAATCCAAACTGAGGATTATTTGACAGTGAACTCGGTGAATCGTCAACAGGTCAGTAAGGTGACGGGGTTTAACAGTCCTGCACGCAAAGATGAGCAGAGCTTCACGTTTTACACAGCATCCCAACTTTCTGGAAACCGGGGTTGGACTTAGTAAGGGATAAAATCTAGTTTAGTTTTAAAATATAACCTTTCATAACCCTGCACATTGAGACCAAAGGTCAGGTGTTTGAGTTCAGAGTAAGACCAAGCTCTTTTTTCCCTCTAATATACTGCACATCCCTGGTTTGCAGAAATGTAAAATGCAAACATTTTGTGCTCAGAATTTTTAGCTCAGTTACTCTTTGTCCCTCCACATATTTCAGTAAAACAAGAATGGTTAAATGTGTGCTATGTAAAGTGAGATGACACAACAAGCTCAGTTACATGTTAAAAAATATATTTTCTTACAGAAAACAGGAAATTTAAGGAGCAGCGATGCCGTTATTTCAGATTCAAGAGTACTTTCTGGAGGTGACAGGCACGACAAATTGCCACTCACGGGATGAAGACACGCTTTTCAGCTCTGTAATCACTAAATATAATTTTAGGTGATTGAAAACACAGTAGAGAATGATGTGTATGTGCACGGTGGCCTGCTGCTGCTGTGAGGAGTACAGCTTATTAACCTCTGCAGGATGCTTCTTCACTGATTGTCACAATTCTCTGTCAGATTTCATTAAGATACACCCCCACAGTCACCAACACACACACACACATGCACACACACACTCAAGGACGACCAAGAAGAAAGATAGGAAGTGAGAGAGAAGCGTGTTGGCCTGAAGCACCATCCACAACAAATAAACCACTGCCGACATGCCTGTTGATACGCACGCACGCACGCACGCACACACGCACGCACGCACACATGCAGTGGCTCATGAAGTTACGAGATGGATATGGAGGATGATTTGATGAGTCATTCTTAATGTTGACCTTGAAGGTTTCTTGTATCTTCGGACAGCCAGAAGCATCACTGCAGCTTTTTATTTTTTATTGGTCTGTTTTATTTTGCCGATGCAGCTGTAATTCACATCCCAGCAACAGGCAAGACACGGAGCAACACCAGTGCACCATTAGCTATTATAAACCACTGACATGAGCCAAACAGTGAGGCGGCCAGCGTCTTCCTCCCGGAGGTTTGTGTGTAAACACAGCCGGAGAGTTTTTCTTGTTCCTGTTATGAGATGTCTGACCTTAGAGCTCACTCCAGCATCGTGTGCTGGGATTAAACTCAGTAGACTGGAAAAGCTGCAATGAAACCTGCCACACCAGTTTACTGAATAACTCATAGTAATGGGAGTTTTTGGAATTAATGAGGCTTTGTTTTATCTTTAATAAAGACCCATTAATAATGGCTTTGTATTGAGTATTAAGTATCATTGAATTAATCATGACCCAAATTAATGATGAACGTGTTATTTTAATTTTGAAGAACTTTCTTTTATCCCGTCTGTCATGTATGAGAGATTATAGCCTCCAACGGCTCTGAATAGGATAAACAGATGGACATCAATTTTATTTTTAATGTTCTTTGAGCGTACTTCCAACTGAATTCAGAAAGATATTTGGATCAGAGCTTTAGCCAATAGTTGCTCTATAATATGTGCTACATTTGGGCACAAATAAGCATTTTTTTTTTGGCATAAATCCTGCAATCTTTCTCTACTCTGTATTCTGTTTTTTTAATCATTGTAAAAATGCATATGATGAAAATTTACACGTAACAGTTTAGGGTGTTTGCGCTCATAAGCTGTGTGAGGTTGGTGGTACAATCATCTCCACTTTGGTCTCTTCTGTCCAGATGATATTATTTCAGAAATCTTGTGGCTTGTTTAGATGTACTGCCCTGTTTTGTTTTGGTTTTTAGAGTGGTGAGGCTTTCTCTTGGCAACCTCGTGAAAAATAAGCCATACTTGAGCATTTTTTCCCATAATTTTACTATTAATGTAAGTTAACATTCTTGAAGAACTTTGGGTTTGTTTTTATAGGTTTTATTAAAGACTCTTCCTTCAAGTGCATGTTCAAATGCAGCAATAAGAAATAGATGTAATACTGCATGGTCCTGTTTGGTTTGTGAAATGATATTTTAAAGCCTTCTGATTGACTGTTTCTTTTCTTTCTTTTTCTTGGTCTTACTGGAAATAGATGATGGAGCTTAAGAATTAAACTATTTAAAATCAGTAAGGTCAAAGTTTTTAGTTCCCTTTATGAAATTAAACATTTCCATCAAAGGGACCATAACCAAAAGTATTCATAGTTTAGATGGTGTCAAAAGAGCAAAGACAAACCTCCATTAACACTAGAACGGCCAACAATACAGTTGCTCCAAGAACCGCCATAAGGTCATTCTGACCTCCAACCACTGCAGGCTTTACGGTTGCAAATTCAAAGTCTGTTACTACTATATATATGATAATAATTAACATAATAACATGATTGTATTTTCCTGATGCTTCCACCTGGTTGGATAGCTATCCCAACAGTCCCATCTTTCCCAGTTTCCTGCCTTGCATCAACGTGCAGTGGTTGAGTTGATCCTGAAGAGCATGAATTACAGTTGAAAACCTAACTGTGGTAACAATTAGGGATGCACGATAACTGTTTTTTAAAACCGATACCAATAACCGATAACTTTCAGCTCCTAATGGCCGATACCGATACCGATAACTGATAACACACACATAGACCTAAGATCATTACATCAATACTATGAACAAAATCAAAAATAGTTTAGACTTTTTACATGAACAGATATTTATTTTTTCCAATGAAAAACTATTGGCAAGCCGCTCAAACATTTTCTTAAAGCTATCAAACAAACCTATTTGATATCTCACATCAACTTAAATAAGGTTCATTACTGACTGATATAAAAAATAAAGGCTCCTTGAACTGATGGAAATACATACATCAAAATTACAAACTGAAAAAGATTAACATTTAAAGGATTTTGGCTTGTGGTTCCATTTAAATAATACCTTTAATTAAAGTAAATGAGGTTCAGTAGTTTTTATTTTTAATCTCATGGAAGCTTTAGATGAGAGGAATGAGGGAGAGCATAGGGAGGGGAGGAGAGGCTGCTGCTGGCTTGCGCATGTTAGCATTAGCTTCCGTTAGCGTGATTTCAAAATTCCATGGAAGCGATTGTTATGTTGTAGGTGGCCGATCGGGTTTTACGTATTAAAGCTTGTGCTTCCTTCCTCATAGAATTCGCTCGGAGGATTCTTCACAAATAACCACCAAACTATCTTCTTCTAAAACTTAAACGAAGTTCCGCGACGCCATGTTTGTTGTGATCAGCACAATGCATGCTGCATTCAAGGTGTAACGTAAATTCCGACGTTTCCTCGTTTGCTAGTCGTTCTTTCAGCCTTTTCTATTTTTTCTTTTTTTATGTGTAACATGTGGGAGAATACTGCAAATATCAATTCAAGTCCGCAACTACCAAAATTATGACCGAGTTAACGAGTTGTTTTCTGGCATGAGGGGGTATTCTTGATTTTCCTTATTGAGTATTCGTTTTTCTGATTATGCCGACGTTACTTGAACATAACATTCACTACCAGTCATTCAAGGCTCAGAGGGAGCGAGGCACTGCCGTGTTGACAAAAATATATATGTTATCGGGGCTATTCATCGTGATATCGGACCTATCGGGATGACGTCATACTTTCCTGTTATCGGCCCGATAGTTATCGGCCCGATAGTTGTCGTGCACTCCTAGTAACAATAGTAGGATAATCAGGGGATTGTCTGGGTTGCTTTTGTGTTGAGTGAGTGAGAGTGAGAGAGATAATTTTGCACTACTTATATCTGGCATATCTCCAGAAACTGCTCCCAAAGGTCACATTGGACATGTGGGCAGTGGCTGAGTAGATGGTGTTCATATCCATTCATCCATCCATCCATCCATCCATCCATCCATCCATCCATCCATCCATCCATCCATCCATCCATCCATCCATCCATCCATCCATCCATCCATCCATCCATCCATCCATCATCCATCCATCCATCATCCATCATCCATCCATCCAATCCATCCATCCATCCATCCATCCATCCATCCATCCATCCATCCATCCATCCATCCATCATCCATCCATCCATCCATCCATCCATCCATCCATCCATCCATCCATCCATCCATCCATCCATCCATCCATCCATCCATCCATCCATCCATCCATCCATCCATCCATCCATCCATCCATCCATCCATCCATCCATCCATCCATCCATCCATCCATCCATCCATCCATCCATCCATCCATCCATCCATCCATCCATCCCCATCCATCCATCCATCCATCCATCCATCCATCCATCCATCCATCCATCCATCCATCCATCCATCCATCCACCACCATCCATCCATCCATCCATCCATCCATCCATCCATCCATCCATCCATCCATCCATCCATCCATCCATCCATCCATCCATCCATCCAACCATCCATCCAATCCATCCATCCATCCATCCATCCATCCATCCATCCATCCATCCATCCATCCATCCATCCATCCATCCATCCATTATCCATCCATCCATCCATCCACACTTCCATGCCCTTTTAGTCCTCTGCAGGGTCACGGGATCTGCTGGAGCCTATCCCAGCTCTCTAAGGGTGAAAGGCGGGGTTGCTTTGTTCATATTGAAAGAATTAAAAAACTATATTAGAGCTTGACTTTATCTGTTGTTCTGGAGAACTTGAAAAGTTTCAGATATAATATTTAGACTTGACATTCAGACACGTATCATAGGATACGTAGATTTATGGTGACCCACCTGGCATCAGAGGCATGATAGATGACATGTTTGGCACACCAGCAGTTAGGCACAGCTGGACTGATCCTTTTACATGATGGCTCATGGTCAGAACCGGCTATATTATGGTCCGATCCAGAATCAGAATCTGAGTCAGAGTCACCGGACCAAGACATGTTACTGAGCTCTGATACGATCCATCTGACTCAGCATGATCTATGTCCGTTAGCACCGCAGAAGCCTGACTGACAGTCATATAGCGTTTGCTCCAATCCATTTTTCCTAACTAACTAACTAACTGACTGACAGACTAAGTGAATAACTGTCTAGCTAACTAACTAACTCAGTAACTGACTAAGTGAACAGGCCTGTGGATGATCAAACGTCCTGTTAGCAGATCAGGAGAAGCAGAGATTCTGATGTCATCACAACGGCTGAGATGTCAGTATTTATACACAAACAGACAAAGCTGTTTTTGAATCATCTTTGTGTAAGAATTTGGGAATGAGGCATTATTGTAAAATGTTTTGAGCTGTGTGTCTGACTGGCTATATTATGTACAGTATGTGGATATATTAATGTAGTTTATTTACCATTTTTGCTTTAGGAGTAATTAGTACTGGGCAATATGGACTATTTTATATCACGATAACGATATATATCACGATATACCATAATAAAGTATATTTCAGTTATTCTTGGAAATTCTCGCAACAATTGAATCATAGGCAACTTGTTCGCAAATTGTTGCGAGAATGGAACTTACCTGGATAAATGAGAATATCCACAGACTTATTCTCTGAAAGGTTTGACAAAAATTTCATTGCTTACTTTTCAACTTTATTTTGAAAGGACATTTAGCTGAACTGTCACAAACATACATTTTAGTGCAGCAAAAACAGGTAGGTACAGAGGTACAGTAGTTTCACATTTTTTTTAAAGTGCACAACTTATAGCTGAACTGAAGTTCAGCTATAAAAAATAAACACAAATTATTTTTCAACTTTCTGAAATCTGTAACCTTGTAGTGCAAAGTTTGCAAACCAATATAAAGTGTCTAAAGTAAACATCAGGGTTGAAGAGAACTCTGTTTAAGGCATTAATCATGAATAAAAGTGCAAACATAAAAGGCTACTTTGTAGAAGTAGATATGTTTCTATCAAATTTATCGTTGCAGGTTATTTAATTACATATTTGCTGTAATAATTGATAAAAATGAGGTTAGAAACGATATAAACGATAGAAACGATAGAAGAGAAATGGCACGATACACACTTTTATATCGTCCCCACGATATGTATCGTCATATTGCCCAGCACTAGGAGTAATGGAGTTCTGGGTAAAATCCCTCATTTTCTCTCTCTTTTATGCCAGGATCCCCAAAAGGCATAAAGCTGATGTATAACACACTTTTCAGAAAAGTTGTCGCCTGGGAGCCATAGGCTTTTTATTATAACAGAGTTACATCCATTTTAATAGACAAGAAAGGTCCAAATGACCTCGTGGCGGTTCTAGTATTAAGCTACATGAAGATATTTTACTGGTGTAATAAGTTGAAACATGAAAAAGGCAAAAATGTCAACTGTACTGTTTATTTTGGGCCACTGTTTTGTTGGCTGGCACAGTAGCAACCTAAAGCTAGACTGATAGCAGATTTCTTTACATTATTTCTCAAAATATAAACAATCCTCTTTTTTCATGATCCCATCCACCCAAACGTGGCGCCTTGTTCTCGAAGTAGCAAAGCCGCATCGTCATCCCGCCTGATATCTTTTTTATGAAGTTATTTTAAGAAGGACACCCAGCACATTGATCGAGAATAGTGAATCTCGTTATTGACAGCACAATGACATTTGGACAATATACTGACTTCGTTTTTTTATGAGAGAAGTCAATAGCTTTTAAATGGAACTTTATTGGAGCCAGCAGTTGTTTTGCACTTTGAAGATTCTACCTCATTGGCCCAACATTTCACGTTTGTTGTTTATATTCTTCTTCAAAAGACTGAGACACATCTACAACTTCACTGACTGATTTAGTGTTATTTTCATGCTCACTTTTTGTGAATTAATAATAAATATACTTCTGTTACTGTCTGATTACTGGCGGTGTTACATTACCTAACCTTTACATTGACAGTGTGTAATATACAGTACGTCTCATGGTAGTTGGATTGCAGATTTTATTCACTTTATCAAACAACAAACATGGCAAGACAACATTTAGGCTATAGATTAGAGTTTGGCGGTTAATTGATTGTGGATTTAGAGGAGGTACTAAACGATCTGTTAAAATTAACTGTGCAAATCATCTTTGAGAGATCTGAGAAAAAAAGATAACGTTACATCTCTTTAATAGTGTCTGTATTAGGTTTCCTGAAAAATCCATACAGTTCATCATTAAGCTATTATGAATTGAGCCGCAGTCTTTGGGAATTCCAGGTCCGATGTTTCCAGGAAGCCTCAGGCCGGACTATGGGCCGGTCCTGAGGGCCGGCCATCTGCTTACTCATTTCATTTCTTATCAAACTTAAACGAACCTCCTGTTCCTGTGTATTTTAACTCTTGCCCAAATGTGCCTTAAAGCACTGTGGTGCCCATATAGTGGACATAAAAAGTCTACACACCCCTATGGAATTGCAGGTGTTTAAATGTCAGTAGAAAAGTATAAAAATATAAATGTCAGACCTATTACATCTTTAGTGAGAGATTCAGTTATTTTAGATTATTCCAGAGCTACTCATTTTCTCCTCTTTTTTAGACAAGTGTCCCTGGCTCAGCTGAATAGAAGCAGCCCCAAAGCATAATGCTACCCCCACCATGCTTCCCTGTTGGTCTGGTGTTTCTTGGCTGATGTGCCATACTAGCATTACACCAAACATAGCTTTTACAATTAGCACATTTTCCAACTTGGTTTTGGTGACCAAATAAATTTTTTTGGCATAATTCAGACAGGCAGCTTTTCTTATGGAAGAAATGGCTCCTACCTTTTTACCCCACCCAACAGCTCAGACTTACGCCGAATACGGGAGATTGTAGTCACATGCAAGGCGTGATCAGTACCTGGCAGAAATTCCTGTTTCTTCAGTGTTTCTATCGGCCTCTTCGTAGCCACCCTGCTAAACCTTCTCCTCTTCCTTTTTAGATGACCATCCTGATCTGTGTAGTGTTTCTGTGGTGCCACATTTAATACTAACGGTCAATTTTGTTTTGAAGCTACGTAATTCAATCAACTCATGGGGGCGTGTCGACAGGTGCTACAGGCCTCAGATTGGTCAATTCTGCATGCGTAGAAAAGAGCGCATCATTGAAGAAATGAGGAAGTACCCACATCTGTACGATTCTGGTTCTCCACACCACAAAGACAGCACATATTCTAGTAATTCATGGAGGGAGATTGCGATGAATGTGGGTCTGGATACGGCCGAGACGGTGAGGAAGTGGAAAAACGCAAGAGATAAATTTAGTAAGTTTAGCTAGTTCATGATTGTCGCTCTTGCGTTGTGGCGTGGAATAACATAGCAGAGACCGCGTTAGTATAAATCAAAAGTGACGGCGGCATCTCTGCGACAAGCTGACGGCGACACATTGGCGCGAGAGTATACACGGGGAAGTGTCCGCATACGTCCACGACAATGCGCGCAACATCGCGGCAGCCAACCCTTCCGGACTTATCGTTTAACGGTTATTTATCGTTAAAGGGCGTCGGTTAACGGTCATAAAAAAAATCCAAAATGTGCATCCCTAATAAATAGATATATATATATATATATATATATATATATATATATATATATATATATATATATATATATATATATATATATTTACATTTATTTTTTTATTTATCTCCTGATTGTTAACTTTTCAACAGTTTCTGTCTCTCAGTCTCTCAGTTTCTTTGGGAACTCTTTGTCGTCCATGGCTCTCACCTGAATGCAACCACAAACATTCAAGCAAATACAGAAACAGCTGACATTTATCTGTTTTTTTTTTAATAAGATTCACTATAATTGATGGCATGTGTACGCCACTTACCGAGACCTTGCAGACAGGGTGTTTTAAGTTATTTCTAATTTAAATATCCCTACTTAATAAATGCTTTATTTCCCCTGGATTTTTGTTGTTTGGAGATCACATTAAAGACATTTATGTTGTTATTTCTATCTTTATATTTCAATAACTTGAAATTTAGGAAGGCTGTGTAGACCTTTTACATCCACTGTAAGACACAGAATAGATCAACAGTGGTACATTCAAAATACTTAAAATGGTAAGATATGGACAAAGCAGTGTTGAATGAAACCCAATACAAAGTACAGACCTCCTTTCTTAAAACAAGCCCATACATGGAACCTAGAAGAGGGAGCTTTTTGGCAGTCACCGTCAGCAGAGTAAGATGGGATTGTAAAGGCTGAAGTCTGCTTTAGCTTTGTCCTCCTTTCTTAATAACAGTATAAAGGGTTAGCGCAGACTCGTCTTTACAAACTGGGTTTATTTCACTTTAATGGTGGTCGAGACCACAAAAACAAAAAACAAAAAAATTATTTGACGATGCTATAAATCCTTACTATCACCTTTCATCCAGCAGTTTATTCTTTTATTGTATATGATTAAAAAAACATGATAATTACTATTGGATTTTACTCCTGCTGCTGCTGCATCCTGAGTGGCTTCCTCCAATAGCAGTAGTTTACAATTTACATTTACTATGAAGTGACTTGAACTTGCCAAATGTAGTGAAAAACAAGTAAACACCATTACAGCATCTAACAAGCACATCAACTACAAAATAATTAGAAGTCTGATCTCCAAAATAGCTGAGGTGTGTAATTATTATGAGAAGAAGAAGAATCATGACAGACTAGTAATAATAATCATAACACATCTTTGTGTCTCTTTTTCTTATGGAATTAAAAAAAAAAATCCAAAAGAATTAATTCAAAAAAATGTCAAGATTAACAAAAACAGAAAAAACTATGTATTATTATCATTTTACAAAATTTCATAAACATGTTTAAAACTGCTGAACATCAATAGCAAAATAGCCTTCAGTCAATGAGCTGTGGTCTGCAGCTGAGTTCACATTTGTGCTGTTACTCCTGTTTGTGAGATGAGAAACTGCAGCACCTGTAGATACATACCTGTACATACTCTTACACATTCATGTAAAAAAGCAAAATGCATCCTCTTTCATTTCCAACCGTCTGACACATTAATACATCATAATGCTGTATATATACTTTGAAGTAATAATCTGTTCCTCACCGAGCCTTAGAATAAAGTAAATAGTTTGCTCTTAATCCTTTAATTCCTGGGGTGTTTCCACAGGAACCTGGTGCTGTTAATCAAATACACGTGATGCACAGTATTCAATAATCAGCAAGTGTGACTACCTCCATAAAAGCAGAGTTTGACAGCAGAGTGCGAATTATACAATGACAATTGGGGGGGGACAACATTTTCTAGAGATTACAAAAAAGACAATGTGTCCCTTCTTTAGGGGGGTCAAAGATGTAATTGGGGGGGAGTCTAACCCCCCAACCCCCCCCCCCGTAATTCGCACTGTGTTTGACAGTTTCCTGGTCTGGAGCTTTGAGGTGTGTTAACACAATGCCAAGGAGGAAAACATCAGCAATGACTTTAAAGAAACAATAGTCACATGACTATAATAGCTGAAAATAACTGTATCCTAATAAACACTTCAATATAATCTTCAGATCCTTACAATTTGAGCCTAATTAGCAGGGTGACATATGGATAACACATTTACTGACAATCATCATCTGGAAATTGTGCCACTTTTATGATGTTATGGACATCACTTGATCCAGTGAAAATATTTATTATTCACATCAATCTTTACATACCTTTCCAAAAGTATTTAATAATAAACTCAACATTCATTTGCTTTAATGTCATCTTTCTTTATGTACTTTTGTTCTTTTTTTCTGAAGACCATGCCCTTTCTGAAATTAGTAGGCATGTCTCCTTCACGTCTCCTCTCTCTGTTTATCCGTCTGTCCTTTCGTCCAGCTAAAGGACAAGCAACACAACAGCAGGACTCACGATGACTTCACCCAGCCGTGAGTCTGTTCTCCATTAAGATAAGAGGGACATGATTCCAGAGGACATCTGTAGATCAGTGGAACAGCAAAACACCAAGGACATTATAGCTTCATGATTATCTAATATTAATTAAATGAAATATGCTGACATTGTGGCAAACAAATGACTTTGGTTTTAAGTAGTTTAAGCAACTCAGAGCAACTTTTTCATTTTGAGATTGTTTGCACCCTCAACAGGCATCAGGATAAAGTAGTTTTTTCAACAGTCGCCAGTTTACATGCAAATTTGGAATATATTGTATTGCTTAAACAAGCACATATACACTTATACAAGCCGGTAGATAGAACCAACCTGTTGAAAGACAATATTCTGATGTTGACTGACCAGGTAAAACAATAAGACCTTTACACAAATATCAATGTAACACTTTGTGACAGCGTGACAAACATATGAAAGCAAAACAAAATTACTTAATAAATAAAAATACAGATGTTTTTCCAATAGTTATTATACAACTCTGTCATGATGTTTGCTGTGCCAAGCGTCCAAAACTGACCTAGCTCTATGAGCTCGCCTTAATTAGTTGTATTATCGTTAGAGAACGTGTCGTCTCAGGATTCAGAGAGTTGCCTTGTCAGAGCTCAACGATAGCTCCTAGAAATAATATAATATTCCAGTATAAGATCATTGAAACTGATGTTTAATGATGATAAAGTTATTTTGTTCTGCTATAAAAGTAAAAATACAGGGCATAAAATTAGAATTTTTACCAAGTCGCCCCTGGCTACCAGGTTTTTGAAGTTGGTAGCCAGCTAGCAATTTTGGTCGCCAGTGTTTTTCGTCGCCCCATACGTCAGGGGTTAATATGGCACCAGCAGCATTGTCATATATGAAAAACCCCTATTATCGTCTATCACTACATTTCAGAAGCATTTACAAGCATGAAAGCGCATTTTATTCTGTTTCCATGATGCTTACTATGAAAACTAATATTATTTCTTTTTTGTTAACACCAGAACCGCCAAGTGGGTCATTTTTACATCCTAGCATTTTCACATGTTTGTATTTCTGTTAAAATAAAACCCCTACATCTGTAAGTTCATGACTTTTTCTAAAATGGATTTATTAATCATTCAATGAATTCTGGTGAGTGTGTGATCAAAAGAAAAATGAATATGACCATTTATACCTGGAACCGCAGAGGGTGGGTCATTTTCACCCCCTCATATAAACGCTGTAAACAGCTGTCATTTTTTGCGCCACGCCCCTCCGCGCCCCACTGCCCGTTGCTTGGCAACGCTCAAACTTTGTGGCTTTATCGGACTTAGACAGTTATTGTCATCACTAAATCTTTCAAACAAACAGCAAAATTTAAGACATGAATCCAACAAAAACAACAGCCTGGCTGTTGTTCCAGGATCTGAGTAAGGGGGAAACAGAAAAAGCGGAAATAACGGTAGATGTGAGTGAGGAAGAATCGGTGGGGGCGGACCGATGACCCGTCATTTTTACCAGGTGATACGACATCAACTGAGGATGAGGAGGTGAATTTATGAAAAAGGTCTGGCTTCTATAAGTGAGGGGTCACCGCCACATACATTCAGTCCTCAGACACAGTGGAGGCTCGCGGAAATACTCTGACAGATAAATTCAGAATTCAAGCGTTTTAGTTTCCTCTGGTTCTAATCATTTGGTATTTTAGCGAGGCTACGACTCTGACTGATCTAATCATAAATATTTACATTGATCAGAGCTCAACCTGTATGTCAGCTACATGAGGCTGCCAAGGACAGAACCGTTTGGACCCATAAAGCTGGGACCACGGACCGGGAGAGCCCAGTCCAAAAATGTCCCGGTGGAGAGAGGTGGTCCAACTGCATACGCGCGCCGCAACATTGACGACCATGTGAATGCTTTCATGTACTTGATGGACCAGGTGATACAGCACACCTGTACCTGTACGGTGGCGGAGCCGCGCCGGTGGAGAGGAGAGCTGGGAATGGAGTCATGTGTGCGTGAGGGGGAGCACGCAGCGTTAATCCGCTTTTTTTCCAAAATTATTAAAATATCTGTGATTGACATCTGAAGTCTGTTGTTTTGTATTGTAAATAGTCTGTCATTCGATTGCTGTTGTTTTCATGTTTGCGTTAACATACAGCTCCTACAGTTTGTTGATGAACGTACCGATGTATTTATTCGTGTGGCTGAGAGAGAGCGCGCGCAGCGTTCTACCACGTAGAAAAAAAAGCTCGCAAAAATATACATTTTAAACACTTATTTTGACAAGTGTCCATCATTATTATTTCAGAAATATTCAGGAATGAACCACGTTACAACTATTATAAATGACATGTTAGCGTCACTGACGCTGTTGCAGCGATGGGGTGAAAATGAAGTTTGGAATCTTGGTTCTACTGTTTACTATTCTGTTGTGTATTTTTATGAGGTTATTTACCAAAATGATCCATTTTGCTGTGAAGTAGATTCACTGATGGACAAAACTGAAGACCGACGAATGCAAAAGTCCACCTGTCCATCACTGGGTTAGGCGGTTAAGTTATTTAGATATGTTTACCTTGGTGACACATGACAAATGTGCAGAAATCATTAAAAAAAAATATTTTTTTTTTCCTAAGTTGATGGTGGATTTTGTGGCCCTCGCCACTGGCGACAGGGCAGAAAAAAACGGTCGAAATCGTTAAATTTGGGTCGCTTTTTGCGACCAGTTGGTCGCGATTTTATGCCCTGAAATAGGCAGACACATGCTGGTGTTTGTAGAAAATATATTTCAGGATGAAAAATGTTCTTATCTCAAGCAAAAATGAAGACTGCAGGTTGTTTTGTGTAATTTCTAGCTGGTTATTTACTCCAGACTTTGACTTTGACTTTGAAGGGGAGAAAAAAATAATTCAGTTCAATAATATTTTTGATCCAAATCTTGAAGAAAGGTTGTTCCCGCTCTTTGATATGAATTCTTTACTCTGGACTGAGAGCTTGACTCATTTACAACCCCGTGACTCAGCACTGTGACTCCATGATGGGAATTGTAGGTTATATCTAATCAATAGTCCCCATTCTCCACAAATGCCTACCTTGCTTCTCTTTGTCTTGCAGTAAGTTTTCCTTTAATGAACTGTTGTTTCTTGTCTTGTTTTTTATAGAGCAGACTGCAGCGTGAGACAGTCTTGTCTGGGTAGGAGTATAGTACAGTATACAGAATATATATAACTTTACAATGACTGAACAGCCCCAGACAAGAATTAGGTGTTTTAATCTGATCAATATAAACAAAACTGAAAACTGCATGGGAGGAAAATAGCAAATGTTCTGTGGCAACTGAGCTATAATATGACATGTTTGTCCCAATCTAATGTCATGGTTGCTGTGGTGTTTCTAACCCTAACCCTGGGCAGCTGACAAGCTGATACTAGAAAATTCTTCTTATCCACTGCTCTCTGTCTGTTCAAAATTCTTAAACAAGATTATTGTCTATCATATATTATTATATTACTTCTCACTATGTTTTTGTTCTTCTTCCTTTACTTGTTTATATATCTATATTTTCCATTAGTTTCTTTAAATTGATATGATGCTGTAAACGCTATAATTTCCCTTGCGGGATGAATAAAGTATCTATCTATCTATCTTATCTGTCTGTCTATCTATCTATCTATCTATCTATCTATCTATCTATCTATCTATCTATCTATCTATCTATCTATCTATCTATCTATCTATCCATTCATCCATCCATCCATCCATCTATCTGAGGGATGCCCGATAACTATCGGGCCGATAACAGGAAATTATGACGTCATCCCGATAAGTCCGATATCACGACGAATAGCCCCGATAACATTTATATTTCTGTCAACATGGCAGTGCCTGGCTCCCTATGAGCTTTGAATGACCAGCAGTGAATGTTATGTTCAAGTAACGTCGGCATAGTCAGAAAAACGATTTCTCAGTAAGGAAAATCAAGAATACCCCCTCATGCCAGAAAACAACTCGTTAACTTGTCATAATTTTGGTAGTTGCTGACTTTAATTGATATTTCGCATTATTTTCCCACATGTTACACATACAAAATAGAAAATAGATAAGGTCGAAAGAACGACTAGCAAACGAGGGAACGGAGGAATTTATGTTACACCTTGAATGCGGCATTGTGGAACAGTGCGCTGATAAAAACAAACAAACATGGCGGCGATGGTGCAGAACTTTGTTAAATCGTGGATATTCTCATTTATCCAGGTAAGACGTTTCGCCTCTTATCCAAGCGGCTTCATCAGTTCTCAACATATCAGTCTGACTAGTCTGACTAGTCCGCACTACTCCGACAAACAACAAGAACAACATCTCAGAGCGGGCTGAGGAAGGTAACAAGCGCAGGAACATTGTCATACCCTACGTGTCCGGGGTGTCTGAAAAACTCAGGAGAATTTTCAATCAACACCAAATTCCTGTGTGTTTCAAACCAGGTAACACTCTCAGGAAAAAACTAGTACACCCAAAGACAGGGTACCCCACATGCAAAAAAAACTATTTGGTATATGCTGTTCAATGCAGTGAGGAATGCAAAGACTCATACATTGGGGAAACCAAACAACCACTGAACAAACGCATGGCTCAACACAGAAGAGTGAACTCCTCAGGTCCAGTTTCTGCTGTTTATGTCCATATGAAGGAGAAGGCTCACTCTTTTGAGGACAAAAACGTGAAAATCTTGGACAGAGAGGACAGATGGTTTGAGAGAGGAGTAAAAGAATCCATCTACGTTAACCCTGTAAAACCCAAATATAGAAAAACACTAAAAAAAATTTTTCAACCATTAAGATGTTGTTGTAGGAGGCCTTTGAGGCTGAAAATGAGGTGTTTTTCAAAAAAATATGTTTTTGTAAGTTTTTTACGGAAATGTTGTAATATTGCAACATTGGGCTCAATGGGGAGCAGAATCTCCTGTATCTGTACTCATTGTCTGAACAACATTACAGAATTAAGGATTCATTTGCAGAGTTTTACTTTTGTCCCAGAACAGTATAACATGAAAAATAATCTCAGTCATGTTGTTATGAACAGTCATTTATTGCAATAGCAAGAACTTTGACATTTATTTACAATGATAGTCCCAGAAACAGTTCTTGTCCTCTGAAAAACAGAGGCGGACATCACATTTGCTGCATTGGGTATTGGTATACCCTTTACTACAATGTCTGCAGTGTCCTCTCTTCACTTTTATTGAGAAATGTCCAAAGTGTTGTGTCCACCTGGAAAGAGAAGAATCAATATTAATATTAATAATCAATTCATATATATGCCAAAAATGCATGATGATACAAGTCAAAGATATCACAAACATGGCAAATAGCAGAAATAGATTCTTACCAGAATGAGAGAGGATGCTAGTTGGGCCTGGAACTTTCTCATGTTCAGAATCTCCTTCTTTGGCATCTTGAGAGCTTGGCAGTGTCGCTTGTAGAGGAGGCGTTGACCACAGCAAGGGTGATGGTGTGCCAGAAGATGTTCATGTACCAGCGCCGGGATTTCAGGGCGAACTTGTATTTCGCTGTAATTACACATTGCACTGAAGTAATCTATTCACACATTTAACCGGCCACACAATAGTGTATAGCTGACCAATTGTAAACTCTGATTATCATACTAATAGATATGCAGGTAGCCTCCAACTTACGACAACACCTGACATTCCTGAACATCAACACCTGCTCCAGAACAATGGAAAAAATGCCCTCCCCCAAGCATCCTCCACAACTGATTTAACTAAGAATTGATAGGAACATTTTCTTATCAAAAGCCAAGACAAAGGGCAGACATGCACAAACAGAAATTCTTTGTTAGAAAGTCCTGCTTTCTGTGATAAGGAGAAAATACTGAGTGTTCAAGGTGGTTAGAAATCATTATAAGTAAATGAAAATGATTAAATATGGCAATATATCTTTGCACACTAGTTTCTAATACAATAATATGTAATCAAACATAAGGCTAGGCTGTAAATCATGTGTAGTTTAAAGTTATATTGTGAAAATTTAAATTGAAGTTCCTCTCAAGACATCCCTCTCAAAACAGGGTTGTTTTGACTACCACATTCACCCAACGTTGTAATATTGCAACAATTACAAAACAAGCTCTAAATAAAATGTAAGGCACATTTTCCACAATGACTACATATTGACATATTCTAGACACTGTAATAAACACATAAAAAAATATTTAAAGCACTTTACTTACTTCAGTCAGATAAATCCAATCCAGTAAATTGAGGGGATGATGCTCTCTCAAAAATCTGGAGGGTGTGTGACTTCTGGACCTGAGGACAAGCCTTATATACAAATGTATGAGCCAATAGCATTCTGAGACTGAACAATAGGACCAAATGAGTAGGTTAATGTGGTTGAACCAAAAAATAAAAATGAAAAAAAGGTTTTTTGGGGGATAACAAAAATGGTTGTAATTCTGCAACAGTGGGTCTTACAGGGTTAAAATAGAAAAGCCGTCTCTGAACAGGGGTAGTGGTTTAAGATTTAATCTATTTCCTATTTACAATGCAGCCCTCGTTACTGTTCCTAAGAGACTGAATAACAAGGACTGCCCTAAACTAAACTCAAGTTACTCAAAGAAACATAACGACAGTCGTTCACTGGTAACCACACCTCATGCCTAACGACTGTTGTCCACCAGTGGCCCCACTCACTCCTAACGACTGTCCTTTCACTGGTGTGGCTCTCCTGACCCAAACAAAGGGTCCAGCCAAAGTCCACTAAGGAATTATTGTCTTTAATAAAGTGGTGGGTGCACACCTCCACAGAGGTTAAAAACCTGAGTCATACTCCACTGTTTGTCTGACTAGTGCGGACTGGTCAGACTGATGTGTTGAGAACTGATGAAGCCGCTTGGATAAGAGGCGAAACGTCTTACCTGGATAAATGAGAATATCCACGATTTAACGAAGTTCTGCACCATCGCCGCCATGTTTGACAAATTTAAGTCCAGTTGCCTATGATTCAATTGTTGCGAGAACTTCGTTAAAGTTTCAGAGGAAGATAGTTCGCTGGTTATTTGTGACAAATGCTCCAAGCGAAGGACGGAAAAATAGCACAAGCTTTAATACGTCAAACCTGATCAGCCACCTGAAACATAACCATCGCTTCCAAGGAGTTTTGAAATCACGCTAACAGGAGCTAACGTGAGCTAACGTGAGCAAGCCAGCAGCAAGTCAACCCCTCCGCCCCTGCACTTTAATGAGATTTAAAAAAAAAAAAAAAACTACTAAACCTCATTTACTTTAATTAAAGGCATTCATTTAAATGGAATCACAAGCCAAAATCCATACTATCCTTAAAATCCGTAATTTCTTTGTTACTATGAGTGCACTTTTTTAGTTTATTTACACAGACAAGTCTAACTTGTGTCAGTACATTATGACCTGTGCGTTATTTTTTATTGTCATTTAGGAATTGAATTTTTTCAGTTTGTAAATCTGATGCATGTATTTCCATCAGTTCAAGGAGCCTTTATTTTTATATCAGTCAGTAATGAACCTTATTTAAGTTGATGTGAGATATCAAATAGGTTTGTTTGATAGCTTTATGAAAATGTTTGAGAGGCTTGCCAATAGTTTTTCATTGAAAAAAATAAATATCTGTTAATTTAAAGAGTCAAAACTGTTTTTGGCTTTGTTCATAGTATTGATGTAATGATCTTAGGTATATGTGTGTGTTATCGGTTATCGGTATCGGCCTTTAGGAGCTGAAAGTTATCGGTATCGGTATCAGTTTAAAAAAACAAGTTATCGTGCATAACTAATCTATCTATCTATCTATCTATCTATCTATCTATCTATCTATCTATCTATCTATCTATCTATCTATCTATCTATCTATCTATCTATCCATTCTTGAGTTACAGTTGTTCCAATAATCCTCCGGAATATCTTTTTTTTCCAAACTATACCTGAATAACATTTATATCTGAATTCCTTCAATTTTCACAAAAATAAGGTTTATATACAAAAAAATGTTAATAAAAAAAAGAAAAATGATATTTTTTTAGAGCAAGGCTTAGAGTTCAGACTGAAGCCTGTGATACAGTTAAAGACAGTGGCAGACAAAAACGTCTCATCAATGTTGGGAAAGAAAAAAAGAGATCAAAACATACTTTATGCAGGTTTTGCTGTTTTACGTTTTACCAGAATCACTCGTTTAAGGGCCGTTACAAGCATCTGGCTGCACCCACTGAAGTGTATCAAAGATCCATCTCCTCGTATTTTCATTCGGAATCTAAGTGCATTCACTCAAATATACCCTCTTTACTGGTT
Organism: Hirundichthys speculiger; assembly: GCA_018398805.1. NCBI lineage: Eukaryota > Metazoa > Chordata > Actinopteri > Beloniformes > Exocoetidae > Hirundichthys > Hirundichthys speculiger. The sequence goes on from JAGFBZ010000234.1 coordinate 2,389,325, forward strand.
TTATCAAAGTTAGGATTTGTTCCTTATTGAGTTGTAGACTAATACATGTTAGAAATTGAAAGTCTTTCCATTGTGTACCGAGGGCCTCGGTAACTGAAGACTGTATGACATCATAAGAAAAGCTTAGTAAGGAAGCATCAGAGTAAATGCAGAGTTTTGTTTTGGAGAGCAGCGCTCATAGATGAAAAAAAAAAAAGAATTATACTCAGAGTTATACTCAAAGGTTATACTGACACAGACAAAAAAGTCAGAGGTTTGATGACTGTGACTTTCATCATTTACTTTTGTATCATGGCATGTCGATAAGTCTTCATGCTTATGAATAAATCACAAATGAAAAAGCTTCTGTGTTTCAAAATGATTCAATTTAAAATTCTATATTCCTCTAAATGTTTAAATATTGAGATTAATCCAACAATAGGTAAAGAAAAGCAGTAATGAATGTTTGATGTTTGTCTATATTTTATTCAGCATTTTCTCCATTTTAATCTGTAAAGTGTTTCATATAACAGACTTTGGAAAAGTGAAATTATCTGAGGGAAAAGCTTGAATCCAAATATCCAAGTTTGAGTCCAAGTTTGCATTTTGGAAATGAATGTGAACTACTGTGGTGTTTATAATCCTGAGAAATTAAAGACAAATATCTTCACACAGCTTCTGAAGTTGAGAGCAATGAATGTTAAATAATGTTAAATCCAAAATCAAAGTCAGTGTATCACACAGCATTAGCATTTTAATTTTTCTGTCCTTGATGAAATAATAAGGAGTTCTTATGAAACTGTGCTGGTATATTCAGAGGGAAAATTACTTTCAATTACAAATAGGTGACAAGGACAAAGGTGGGTAGAAAAAGAGCCAGCGCTTAAAATATGTAATAAAATAGTTGAAACTTACATTTGTTTTCTTCTTAATGCCAGATAACTGGGAAGTTTGAAATGTTCTGCAGTCTCTCGCGGATTTATGAAAAAGCTTTATTTGGAAAAATGTAATCAGAATCTTTTCTTTGTATGTCTTTAGAACTGGATCAGTCTTGGTTGAAAGGTTTAGTTTTGGTGAAAGTTTGGTGAGTTTTCTTGTATTATTTGAAGGAATCCTGCCCTCATGTGGCTTGTTGTCTCTGGGTTCCCAGGTGTGCTCACCTGTGCCTCCTCAGTCCTGGGCGTTTGTCCGAAAGTGTGTTTAAGTATAACACTCTGCTTTACTTCCCTGTGGGCCGTTGGCCTTCACGTTTAGGTTTGTGACCAGACGGCTGACAGTTTGATCTGCAGGTTGCACCAGGACTGAAGGCACCGTGCTCCAGTTTTGCAGCATTTTTGCTTTGTCCTTAGTAGAGATCGACCAATTGATCTTTCGGTAAGCACCGCCCACTCCCTAGTTACTGTTGCTAGGTCGGACATTCTCGCTGCTCCTCCATTAAGGACAATGTTATTTTGACCATTTTTCCCAATGCCTATCAACCGTATTTACATTACACTAGAATAACGCCGTGGTGAAATATTGCTGCTGGGGACCTGCAACAGTGACTCGAGGTGTCCAGGATGTTTGGAGGGACATTTTTATTCTCTTTCCCAAACCAAAACAAACGCTGGAGAATGCAGGCTGTGGGTTAAGTTGTGTCTGTCCACACAATCAACTGAACGTGGGGAAAGTTACAAAACACACCTACATTTACTCCAAGGTAAGTTCCATCCATCCATCCATCCATCCATCCATTAACTCCCGCTTGGTCCGGAATCGGGTCGCGGGGGCAGCAGCTTCAGCTGCGAGGCCCAGACCTCCCTCCCCCCGGCCGCCTCCACCAGCTCCTCTGGGAGAATCCCGAGGCGCTCCCCAGCCAGCTGAGAGATATAATCTCTCCAGCGGGTCCTGGGTCTTCCCAGTGGTCTTCTCCCAGTTGGACATGCCCGAAACACCTCTCCAGGGAGGCGTCCGGGGGGCATCCTAACCAGATGCCCGAACCACCTCAACTGGCTCCTCTCGATGTGAAGGAGCAGCGGCTCTACTCTGAGTCTCTCCCGAATGACTGAACTCCTCACCCTATCTCTAAGGGAGAGTCCAGCCACCCTACGGAGAACTCATTTCCGCCGCTTGTATCCGCGATCTCATTCTTTCGGTCACTACCCACAGTTCCTGACCATAGGTGAGGGTTGGAACAAAGATCGACCAGTAAACGGAGAGCCTTGCCTTTTGGCTCAGCTCTCTCTTCACCACAACGGACCGGTACAGAGCCCGCACCACAGCAGACGCCGCACCAATCCGTCTGTCGATCTCCCGCTCCTTTCTCCCATCACTCGTGAACAAGACCCCGAGATACTTAAACTCCTCCACTTGAGGCAGAACCTCACTCCCGACCCGGAGGAGGCATTCTACCCTTTTCCGACTGAGGACCATGGTCTCAGATTTGGAGGTGCTGATTCTCATCCCTGCCGCTTCACACTCGGCTGCGAACCGCTCCAGTGAGAGTTGTAGATCCCCACTCGATGGTGCCAACAGGACCACGTCATCTGCAAACAGCAGAGACGAGATCCCGACACCACCGAACCGGAACCCTTCCGCTCCATGGCTGTGCCTAGAAATTCTGTCCATAAACGTTATGAACAGAATCGGTGAAAAAGGGCAGCCCTGGCGGAGTCCAACTCCCACCGAAAACGAATCCGACTTACAACCAGCAATGCGGACCAAGCTCCCACTCCATTTGTACAGGGACTGGACAGCCCGTAACAACGGGCACCCCATACTCCTGGAGTACCAACCACAGGACCCCCCGAGGGACACGGTCAAATGCCTTCTCCAAGTCCACAAAACACATGTGGACTGGTTGGGCAAATTCCCATGTTCCCTCCAGGACCCTAGTGAGGGTATAGAGCTGGTCCAGTGTTCCACGACCAGGACGGAACCCGCATTGTTCCTCCTGAATCCGGGATTCGACAATCGATCGAACTCTCTTCTCCAGCACCCCTGCATAGACCTTACCAGGGAGGCTGAGGAGTGTGATTCCCCTGTAATTGGAACACACCCTCCGGTCCCCCTTCTTAAAAAGGGGAACCACCACCCCGGTCTGCCAATCCAGAGGTACTGCCCCCGATTTCCATGCGATGTTGCAGAGACGTGTCAACCAAGACAATCCTACAACATCCAGAGCCTTCAGGGAAATCAGGGCGGATCTCGTCCACCCCCGGAGCCCGGCCACTGTGCAGCTTCTTAACTGCTTCAGGCGACTTCAGCTCCAATAATGGACGAGTCCACCCCCAAGTCCACAGGCTCAGCATCCTCAACGGAAGACATGTTGGTGGGATTGAGAAGGTCCTCGAAGTATTCCTTCCACCGCTGAACGACATCTCCGGTTGGGGTCAGCAGCACCCCATCCCCACTATATACAGTGTTGGTGAAGCACTGCTTTCCCCGCCTGAGCCGCCTGACGGTTTGCCAGAATCTCAGAGGAGCCGATCGAAAGTCTTTTTCCATGGCCTCACCGAACTCCTCCCACACCCGAGTTTTTGCCTCAGAGACCACCAAAGCCGCCGCCCGCTTGGCCTGCCGATACCTGTCTGCTGATTCCGGAGTCCCACAAGCTAACCAAGCCCGGTAGGACTCCTTCTTCAGTCTGACGGCCTCTCTCACCCGAGGTGTCCACCACCGAGTTCGAGGCGCCAGTTCGCCACGACAGGCACCGACGACCTTATGGCCACAGCTCCGGTCAGCTGCCTCAGCAATGGAGGCGCGGAACATGGCCCATTCAGACTCAATGTCCCCCGCCTCCCCCGGGATGTGATTGAAGCTCTGCCGGAGGTGAGTTGAAGATCTTTCTGACAGGTTCCTCTGCCAGACGTTCCCAGCAAACCCTCACTACACGTTTGGGCCTGCCAGGTCTGACCGGCATTCTCCCCCGCCATCTGATCCAACCCACCACCAGGTAGTGATCAGTTGACAGCTCAGCTTCCTCTCTTCACCAAAACATACGGCCGAAGATCAGATGATACGACTATAAAGTCGATCATCGATCCACGGCCAAGAGCGTCCTGATGCCAAGTGCATTTATGGACACTCTTATGTTTGAACATGGTGTTCGTTATGGACAAACTGTGACGAGCACAGAAGTCCAACAACAGAACACCACTCTGGTTCAGATCAGAGAGGCTGTTCCTACCAGTCACGCCCCTCCAGGTACCACTGTCATTGCCAACGTGAGCGTTGAAGTCCCCCAGCAGAATAAAGGAATCCCCATTAGGGGCGCTTTCCAGCACCCCTGCCAAGGACCCCAAGAAGGCTGGGTACTCTTAACTGTCATTTGGCGCATAAGCGCAAATGACAGTCAGAGCCCGTTCCCCGACCCGAAGGCGCAGGGAAGCTACCCTCTCATCCACTGGGGAAAACCCCAGCGTACAGGCTCCAAGCTGGGGGGCTAAAAGCAAGCCCACACCAGCCCGTCGCCTCTCACCCTGGGCAACTCCAGAATAGAATAAGGTCCAGCCTCTCTCGAGAAGATTGGTTCCAGAGCCCAGGCTATGCGTCGAGGTGAGCCCAACTATATCTAGTCGGTACCTCTCAACCTCACGCACAAGCTCAGACTCCTTCCCCGCCAGAGAGGTAACGTTCCATGTCCCAGTAACCAGTTTCGTCAGCCGAGGGTCGGCACGCCAAGGCCCACGCTTTCGGCTGCCACCCATACCACAAATCACCCAACTCCTATGACCCTCCCTGCAGGTGGTGGGCCCTTGGGGAGGCGAACCCATGTAGCTCCTTCGGGCTGAGCCCGGCCGGGCCCCATGGGTGAAGGCCCGGCCACCAGGCGCTCCCGAACGGGGCCCCTCCCCCAGGCCTGGCTCCAGGGTGGGGCCCCGGTGACCCTGATCTGGGCGAGGGACATCGAGCTCTTGATCTTTTCTTATTCATAAGAGTCGTATGAATCGCGCTTGGTCTGGTCCGTCCCCCAGGACCAGTTTGCCTTGGGTGACCCTACCAGGGGCAAATGCCCCCGACAACATAGCTCCTGGGATCATTCGGGCACACAAACCCCTCCACCACGTTAAGGTGGCGATTCAGGGAGGGGTAAGGTAAGTTAGCTTTGTTTATTAGATGATTGATTTAACCACCGTTTAGTAAAAGTAATATGATTTAGCGGCAGGGAGGGTGATGAGTTCTTTGTTAGCATTAGCTCTGGTCCATAGGTCTGTCCCACACCAGAGCTATGTTAACATCAGACAGTCGCAGCATTGTATTAATATAATTAATAAAGTGACGTTAACATCACTAGCCTCATATTATACCTAACAAAATAAATATCCAGGGCCATATTAGGGCTGGGCGATTTTATTGATTCTGCGTTATATATCGATATTTTATTTCCCAGAGAGTATCAATTTTTCAGCCACAGGTATCGACATTCTAAGCTCCCTTCAAAACCCCCGTGTCCTGCACGGGTGCTCTTCCTGCAAAGTGCAGGAAGAGCCATTAAGTCCTCCAGCCGCTAGTGTCGCTGTAGAGCATTTCTAACAGCTTATCCAGAAGCTTCTTTCTCTTCTGGCTACAGCTGAGCCAGTCAGGAGGATGGTGGCGAGTATAAACGCAGAGCCTGCGTGCTTAAAAAGTAGATGTGTGGGAGCAGTTGGGGTTTAAAAAAAAAAAAGGAAAGAGAAGATTTAGAAAGAAGTATGGCGGTTTGCAAGCTGTGTCACACAAACATGAAGTACTCTGGAAATACCACCAACCTGCGAGGCGAGCCCATCTGAAACGTCATCACCCAGACAAGGTAATGCTAACTGAGAGCGAGCCAAACTTTATTTGTCAGGATTTGAGACCGTATTCAGTGGTGGAAAACGCCGGCTTTAAGGGCTGTGTATACTCTCGCGGCAATGTGTCGCAGTTATCTTGTCACCTGTATGCCGCAGTTACTTTTGATTTATGCTCAATTTTGAAGCGCGTCTGCGCTATGTTATTCATCGCCACAACGGAGAGGGACAATCACGAACTAGCTAAACTTACTAAACTTATCTTTTGCATTTTTCCACTTCCTCACCGTCTCGGCCGTATCCAGACCCACATTCATCTCTATCTCCCTCCATGAATTACTAGAATATGTGCTGTCTTTGTAGTGTGGAGAACCACAATCGTACAGATGTGGGTACTTCCTCATTTCTTCGATGACGTGGATGTAGAATTGACCAATCAGAGGCCTCCTTTCTCTCCTCTCTGCGACGCTGTCTGCAGTCACCTACCTTTCAGTTCAGTTAATTCAAACAAATTGGAAACTCACAAGATGTCACCAAAATCACTTTGTTCTGTTAAAATCTTTCAGAAAATGATGTAAATGTATTGTTAGAAAAATATCGATAAATATCTTATTGTGAGCCAAATGTATCGTATCATATCGTATCGCGAGATTAGTGTATAGCTACAGCCCTAGGCCATATATATTTGTAGACAACAAGGCAGGCTTATAGGTGGCTAGAGAGTTAGCCGGAATGCTAAAGGAGAGATGTTTTCACTCATCACCCTCCCTGCTGCTAAATCATATTACTTTTACTAAACAGTGGTTAAATCAATCATCTAATAAACAAAGCTAACTTACCTTGGAGTAAATGTTGGTGTGTTTTGTAACTTTCCCCATGTTCAGTTGATTGTGTGGACGGACACAACTTTACCCACAGCCTGCATTCGTTATTCTAGTGTAATGTAAATACGGTTGCTAGGCATCGGAAAAATGGCAAAATAACATTGTCCTTAATGGAGGAGCAGCGAGAATGTCCAACCTAGCAACAGTGACTAGGGAGGGGGCGGTGCTTACCGAAAGGTCAATTATCGGTCGGGCTGATTATCGGCGCCGATATTTGGAAATTTGACGTATATCGGCATCCGCCTTTTTTTAAGTTCAGTGTTTGCATTATTCAATTTTTTTACGCCAATTTTTACACTTTTACAGCAAATGAATATCAGCTCCAAATATCGGTTATATGTCTCCTCTAACTACTAATAATCGGTATCGTATCTGTTCTGAAAAACCCATATGGGTCTATCTCTAGTCCTCAAGTCCCACCAGGGGCGCTGCCTTAGATTATGAGTTTACACAGAGGATTCCAGATGTTGTGTCTGGAAGTCTACTCGTTTTAAGACGTATCTCAGCGTGCCTTGTTCTTTCAGGAATTATAAATATAAAAAGACAAGTGGTGTCACATGTGCATTGTGACTTTGTGAGCTCCAGAATAGACGACATGTAGAGTTCCTGTTGGGAAGCTTCTGGAGTACCTCAGAGGAGACCTGACTCTTTGACTAGACGGTCTGAAATCCACAGTGGCTGGTGTGGCACAGCTGTTTCAAGGCACATTCGTGCCTGATGAAATCTGCCTGTGATGCATTTACCCAGGACGGTGCTTGTTTCTTTCTTGTTGACTTGCTCTGGATCTTTGGCAGTCTCCAGTGTCTCAGGTAAGGACAGTTTTTTGTGTACTTCCTATGGCTTACATCAACTTGATGATCTCTGTGACGGTATGCAACACTTTTGAACATATACAATCATATACGCTGATTTTTCATTGGAGATATTTGATTTTGAAGTTCCCACTTCCTTCACAACAACCCATCTGTGGGGTTGTTTGTGTCATTGCTTTACAGAAGTTTGATTATCTCTGCTCTAGTCCAGTGGTTCCCAAAGTGGGGATCGGGACCCCCCGGGGGGTCGCGGGACGCCGTGGGGTGGGTCGCGAAATGATTTCCATAAATCTTTTTTTTTTTTTATATATAAATCTAATAAATTAAAAAATAAAATAAAATACAGAAAAATTCAGCCATAGTTGTAAAAGTTATGAAACATGGTAGTTAAAATTAAAATAAAACTACAGATTTTCTTCCTGAGGTGATTAAGACAGATTAACATAGCATCATTTGCAGGTGTCAGGTTACGGCTCCACAGTAAACATCACAAAGCGGATGCTTTAATACCATTAACCATTAAAGTAATGTTAAAGTTAAGTTTGCACATGACAGTAATACTGTGCACTCATGTTACATAGATATTATTTTGACTGAGGTATTCTGCTTTTATCAAACAGTAAATTTCTATATGTAAAATCATAACAGGCTGCTCTGTTCTTTTGTGTTGTCGTTAAGCCCGTGTTTGTGCGTATGGCCTGTGCGCACATTTTATTTTTTCAGTCACATCCGGGGATAGTGGGGGTCGCCAGTCTCTGGCACCGTTATTTTGGGGGTCGCGGGTTGAAAAGTTTGGGAACCCCTGCTCTAGTCCTTAAATGTTACAGTCACCCACCTCTCATTAGTGTGTCTCCGTCCCTCAACATCTGAAGTGGACTTCATTAATCAAGGCAATCATTTCTTTGTTAATCATCTGAGCCAGCATGTCTTTCTGTTTGTGTCTCTCACTGGATATTCTGAGGTAAGTGGCTGGAGGTTTGCACCGCTCCGATTAGAACCGCTGATCTTCTGTTTGAAAAGTGGCTGAGTTGAACATTTATGTGATATTTCAAGTAGGGATGCACAATTACTTTTTTAAACTGATACCGATAACCAATAACACACACATACCTAAGATCATTACATCAATACTGTGACAGGGTTTCCGCGTGGTTTTAAAAAGTATTTAAAAGTGATAAATCCATCCATCCATCCATTTTCTATACCCGTTTCATCCTCTGAAGGGTCACGGGGATCTGCTGGAGCCTATCCCAGCCGTCTACGGGCGAACGGCAGGGGTCCACCCTGGACAGGTCGCCAGTCCATCGCAGGGCCACACATAGAGACAAACAACCATTCACATTCACATTCACGCCTACGGGCAATTTAGAATTATCAATTAACCTGACATGCATGTCTTTGGACGTGATAAATCAAAAACGCAAAATTTAATGGCCTTAAAAAGTGATAAATTTGGTCAAAAGGTATTATTTTTAAAGAATAGATATTACTTTTTTTCTTTTGTCAATGACTGGTTTCATTTTGATGAAATAAGCAAAATAAAATAAATAAATCCTTTCTTGCTTGCGCCGCTACTTCAAAAACGAATGTGTGATATGAACTTGATATTGACGTCACATCAATGCATTGTATTCATTGGTCGATAGAAATCTGAAATCGTCCTGCCTAGCTAAGTCCAAGTGGAGATGGAAAGCAGTGCTAGTGAACCAGTATCTCTTCTTCAAATTCTAGCGGGTGGCAAAAAATTTAGAAATGGGGAAATGTAAGTTTTCCCAATCCTAGCTCCGGGATCCAAGCTTTCAAGCTTGAATAAGGCCTGTCGTCGGGAACCACCAGCAGGCATACTGTAAAGCATGCCTCAAAATAATTAATATTAATTGGATGGGGGCTAATGCGCTCAGGTCATATGAAGTCAGAGAAACACGTGAGGGGAATGCGCGGTCGTGGGCAGCAACAGTCCATCACCTCGACAGCTAGCACTAGTGCTAGTGCTATACCAACGACCACACCACCGCAGCTGCACGAGCAGACCAGACCCGTGGTGTCGTGGTGGTTGTAAAAAAAATCTGAAGGTAATAAAAAAGGGTATTGAATGGTAGTGAATTTGACTCAAAGATTGCTGTATATACCCTGTGTGAACAAAACCAAAAGCAGTTTTGACTTTTTAAGTGAACTGATATTTATTTTCTTCCAATGAAAAACTATTGGCAAGCCTCATTTTTGTAAAGCTATCAAACAAACCTATTTGATATCTCACATCAACTTAAATAAGGTGCTTTAGCTCACGTTAGCCTGAGCTTGCGTGAGCCAGCGTTAAAACTTTCAAAAGCGATGGTTATGTTTCAGATGGCTAATCGGGTTGACATATTGAAGCTTGTGCTATTTTTCCCTCCTCGTGGAATTCGCTTGGAGCATTTGTCACAAATAACCAGCGAATTATCTTCTTCAGAAACTTTAAAGGTGTTCCATAAAATCGCCGCCATGTTGTTTGTTTTCATCAGCACGCTGTGCTGCAGGCTTCATTCAAGGTGTAATGTAAATTCCTACGTTCCCTCGTTTGCTAGTCATCCTTTCGGTCTTCACGCCAGGCTAGCCCAGCAACGCCAGGCTAGCCCAGCAACGCCAGGCTGCAGTCGCTCTGCTGTAGATCAGTTCTTGCAGTCCTCATTTTAGCTCTGGCAGCTCAGTTTCAGATGTTGCCACTGAAATGACGTCTGAAATGAGGAGAGGTTCACTCAGAATATACATAAGGTTTGACGTCACTTGAACATAACATTTACTGCCGGTTATTCGGGTCTCAGAGGGAGCGAGGCACTGCTGTGTTGACAGAAATATATGTTATCGGGGCTGTTCGTCATGATATCAGACTTATTGGAATGACGTCATAATTTCCTGTTATAATTATCGTGCACACCTAATTTCAAGCACGGGCCTCATCTTGTACTGCCTATTTCTCGCAACTATTTTATTTAGCTCTTCTTTGTATTGTGCGATGTCATTATTTCATGATTTCAAACATCAGATATTCACATGTAATTTAACGTCTTGATTTCTTTTGTACCTGTATCTGTTGAATTAGGGTTTCTGATTTAACAAATTACAGATTGTTTTTCTTCGTCATTTTAGGAACTTTTGCCATCTTTTCTTGCTTCTGGAGCGCCTCCTGGTTTTCACCTGTGCACCTGAGACAAACTGCATGGTCTTTATACAGGCCAGTGGGAGGAATTCAGCATTCATTTAGACTTGAAAAAGTCAGTTTATTTGAAGGGTTTTCAGCCATTGTTCTGAGTGCAGCCTTTGACAAATACTCTTGGTGTTAAGTCTGCAAGCTCTTCAGTGAACACAATATTTTAGACAGTCAGTGGTGGATTTGCAGCTCATTAGCACTTAGGCAGAATGTATGGCTGGCTGCTGTTAACAGCACAATGTTGCTTTCCTTCACTTCACTGATGTTTTTTGTCTGGTTGCTTCTTTATGTTTTTCTTTACATCTCAGTAGGCCCATTTTTGGTTTTTTTTGCACAGACACGCACGGTATCTAAGTTGTAGCACTACAGATGAGTGATAAGCACAAGTTCCTTTTTCTGTGTCATTTTGACTTCATTGAGATTTTGAGGATATTTTATTAAGTGGGCCATTTTTCTCCAGAGATTGATACTCCACTGCACTATTTAAATTAGGTTCACTCAATCCTCTTGCTTGTAAAATACAACAAATGGCGAGATGACAGTGACGTGTGCACACACAACCATGCATATGGAAATATACACCAGAAACAGAGAGCCTGCAGGCTATGAGCGGTATAGACGCTGAAGCCACTGCTAATGAAATTCAGCATGCAAAGCAATGTGAGACGTGAGAGAAAGACGACGAGAGTGAAACAGATTGAGCCAAGACGTTCCCAGAGGAGCGCAGTGCTGCACTATTCTTAACCCTCTCTCCATAACCATTACCCATTCATACATCATTTCTGCTGCTGCTCACTTTAACAGCTTGTTATGATGAACACTGAATCCGACATGGAGAATTTTATGGAGGGTAAAATGAGACTAATATTTTTCATTCGTTGTCACACAAGGCAGTAGACGTTGCAGTTGTTCAGAATGACCTTTAGCCCCGTAGCTGTGATCTCAGGTGAGGCTTAAGGGAAGGAGATCACACCTTAATGGCTTTAATGGTCCAGGAGCTGGCCTGATACCTGCAAAGGACCAATGTCCATTCTGGCTTTTAATTTACACTTATCAGTCCTCTTTTTGGAATAAAACTCATGATACTTTATTGAACTCATCTCACAGTAATACTGTTATCCTCAAAAAATAAAAGTTACCTATGACAGGATTCGCCAGCCAGTTGCAACAGGTACACAACTTGGGTGGATGCAGGTACTTCTCTCACATTAAGAAAAACTTTGCCTGAAAAAGCCTAAATTTAGAGTTTTCCAAAAACGTTCTAAAGCTATGATTCCAAATATGCAATAATTCCTCATGCAATTATTGCATAATTTAATGAATTTAGCATCGTCCTCCTGAATAACAGAATGTTTTTGTACTTTTTTTCCCAGACAGTGTAATTCATTTTCAGTTTAGTTTATTTATATTTAATCAGTGAACAAAAGTGATCCCAGTTAGGTTTAGGTGATGAACTGGCACTATAACATATGTTCAAGTATGTAAGACCGGCGTATGTGAATGGCAATATATTAAGACATTTTTTTAACTTGCCATTATTTCTTTAATTAAGATTTAATACTATTAATTATAATTAATAATATTTGCTTGGGGGTCATGGTCTGGGTCTCTGAAAAGCACCTAGAGACCATTTGTATTGTAATAGACACTATACAAATAAAGTGGAATGAAGCTGAATTGAATTGACATCGACATGCATTTAATGTTGCTTTGAATCTCATTTTCTTCAGTAGAGCTGTTTGCTTTTCCCTCGTGTCCGATAACCAGAGAAAGGAACACAATCTGCAGACAGTTGGTGGTGGATTTGCTTTGTGAGCTTTCTCTGGTCACACTATGTGCTTAACCCCGCCCCCTTACCTGGTCTGTCCCCAGGTCTGATGCCTCGTCACTCAGGTAAAACATGAGGACAGCTCTGTTCAGCCCAGCTTGCAGACAGTTGGCCTCGCTACCGAACCTCATGGAGGCCAGATTGAATCACAGCCGTCGCCTACAGCTGCTAATATAAAGAACGAGTAGAAAGAAAGCAGAAAGTTGCAGACTATGTTGCCATGAACTGTGGCTCTCAGTGAAATCTATGAGAGGTAAATCCATGCAACGTGATGATGTTCACTGGGGTGGCAAACATGTGATTTTGGAGAAATAATTTTTGAAGGTAGAGGGAAGATACTGAGCATTTTGATTGTATATTTTCAGAATATGTTCTCAAATGTTCCAAATGTTCCTGCTAATACCAGTAAGGGACTAGTATTAAGCTGATAGCTTCATTTTGTGATATGTTTGTCAAGAACAGACTTATGAGACCACAGTTATTCTACTGAGATGGCCCATTCTGCAGACGCTGACAATTTTTAAACCACAATGGAAGAAAGAGTTAGATTATGACAGGATACACTGAGACGCCAACAACAAGCACAGTTCACATCTTGTTGTATCGTATTTGGAAATGTCCTGTGCTACTGAAACTTGCTATAATTGATGGCAACAACAGATTTTTGAGGGACCCCAAGACTTGGTGAAGTTTTCTTAATTATAGTTTACATTTAATTACTTAAAATTTTCTTAATTTCACTTGGTGAAATTGGGAGATTAAAACTTGGTTTTAGGGTTTGGATTTAACTTTTAGTTGTGATGGTTTTGCTGTGGGGAAGGAGGAAGGTGAACACATTTAGGAAATAAAGGGGCTCCAGAAAGACAGGAGTGTGTTTGCAGGTCTGCATCTCCTGAGAGGACAGCCATCTGATACTGCACAGGTGGCTGACAGGTAAACGGCTGATGGAGTCATTCAACAGCTGGGGACACGTATCCACATGCTGTCCAAAGACCTCAAACCAGGCATTTCGAGACAGAGGTCAGATCAGATCAAACTGGCATTGCCACAACTGACCCACACAACCATGTGTGTGTGTGTGTGTGTGTGTGTGTGTGTGTGTGTGTGTGTGCGCAGAGGAAGGCCTTTGAAAGACTGATGTGCTGTGTTTAGCCTTTGGGCAAGGACCTTGTCAGTCAGGGGTAGCCCATGCAGAAACAAGCTCAGCATCCTCCTCACCTGCTCCAAACAGACCTCCCACCCTCCCCTGACCTACAGCGTCCCTGTCTCAACTCCCACCTCAGTCATGGATCTTCCTGCTGTTCCATCGTTGTCTCCAAACACATCAGGAGATGTCCTACTGCCTGTCTGTCTGGAGCTGTGAGGTGAAGAGGCACCTGGAGAGACTGAACTAGAACAATCCTGAAGGACCAGGTGACGTCAGCCCCAGAGTCCTGGAGGCCTGTGTGGGATCATACAGCCCCTCTTCAACCTCAACCTGAGCCAGGAGAACATTTCAGTGCTGTGGGAGATGTCCTGCCTTGATCCAGTACCCCCCAAAAAATCTCATCCATCTGCACTTAATGACTGTAGACCGGTGCCCTAACATCTCACATCATGAAAGTCCTGGGGTGACTTCTGTTGGCCCCCCTGAATGAGCAAACAAGCAAATTGAATTCACCGTCATATAACTGCTTCAACAAATGGCCTCCCTGGTAGTGGCAGGGCCCAGGTTCAAATCCTGGTTGCGTCAGGATAACTCTGCAGTTGTGGGTGGGTGGGTGTCAGTGATGGACCAGAGACTGAGAACAGAGAACTGGTGGACCGCTTTATGGCATCCAATGGGAAGAGTCATCTCATCTTGAATGTGAACAGATCAGAAGAGATGTTTCTGGATGTTTCTGAGCTGGAGATTCAACTCCGAAGCTGTCTAGAAGGTGGGACAGAGAAGACTTTACATCTTAAGAAAGCTCATGTCCTTCTATTTTTGCAGCAGGATGTTGCAGTCTCATCTGTAGTCATCTGTTGGGGTAGCACCATCAGAGCCAGGGACTTAAAAAAAACTGAACAAACTGATAAAGTAATCTGGCTCTATTCACAACCCACTGCTTCAGCAACAGTGTCTTCAGTCAGAGGCTTCTTCAGACCCCACCCCCCCACCCCACCCTCACCCCACCTCTCCCACATATATTTGCTGCAGTTTTGTTGAATTTCACAACTGAGCTGTTAATCAAGACCTAAGAGAGCATAATCACTCTGACCGTCTAGTTTTAAAGATAATATGGCTTATTGTGCTATTAATTATACAAACAGAGCGCATCTCAGCCTGCGCTGGGTGGATTTTTAAGGGTTCAGGGACAAGTCCACCTCAGCAGCAGTCAAATTGGTCTGTTACTGGGGGCAGCTGCTGGCAACTGACTGGCTCGTGGCCAAGATGCTCACCTCTTTAGCTGCCTGCTCCAGGGGAGACACCTTTGCCCTCGTATCATTTAAGACCAACCTGTAGGGGTCAAGGTCAGGGTCAGGGTTGACGTCCAGCTGCCACTGCGCTCAGCTTTTCTGCTCGAGCCACATTGTTGGGCCAAGGCCAGGCTAGTCCAGCAATGCCAGGCTAGCCCACCAATGCCAGGCTAGCCCAGCAATGCCAGGCTGCAGTCGCTCTGCTGTAGATCAGTTCTTGCAGTCCTCATTTTAGCTCTGGCAGCTCAGTTTCAGATGTTGCCACTGAAATGACGTCTGAAATGAGGAGAGGTTCACTCAGAATGTACATAAGCTAACTTTAGTTAGGATTAAAGGTTAACTTTAGTTTGGATCAAAGGTTAACTTTAGTTAGAATCAAAGGTTAATTTTAGTTAGGATCAAAGGTTAACTTTTGTTAGGATCAAAGGTAACTTTAGTTAGGATCAAAGGTTAACTTTTGTTAGGATCAAAGGTTAACTTTAGTTAGGATCAAAGGTAACTTTAGTGAGGATCAAAGGTAACTTTAGTTAGGATCAAAGGTTAACTTTTGTTAGGATGAAAGGTTAACCTTAGTTAGGATCAAAGGTTAACTTTAGTTAGGATCAAAGGTTAACTTTAGTTAGGATCAAAGGTAACTTTAGTTAGGATCAAAGGTTAACTTTAGTTAGGATCAAAGGTTAACTTTAGTTAGGATCAAAGGTTAACTTTAGTTAGGATCAAAGGTTAACTTTAGTTAGGATCAAAGGTAACTTTAGTTAGGATCAAAGGTTAACCTTAGTTAGGATCAAAGGTTAACTTTAGTTAGGATTAAAGGTTAACTTTAGCTATGCTAAGCTAGAGCTGCACAATTAATCGAAAAATAATCGAAATCGTGATTTTTGGTTGCCACGATTAAAATTTTGAAAATCGTGATTAATCGTGACCATGTACAATGTAGTGTAGGGGACAACGTAGTGACCTGCCTTTGGGCGTTCTTGAAGCTAAGACATGTTTACAGGCTGGTGTTTATGGCCAAAAATCTCTAGGACCGCCTAAGTTTCATGCTATTGGCTTTTATATAATTTGTCCATCCCTTATGCAATACTTTCTTGGTTACATTTCATGTCGTGATTTTAAATAACATTCTGAACAAAAAATATTTTTTATTGTTGAATAATCTTGATTAATAATCGTAATCGTGATTTTGATCCAAATAATCGTGATTATCATTTTTTTCATAATCGTGCAGCCCTATGCTAAGCTAATATATGCATCCTGTGATTCCTGAGTTGTGTGGGGTTCAGTCCCTGCCAGACTTGTTTAGCCTTTTATAAACTTGTGGATTACGTGGGACTGGGAAGAGTCAGTTCCTGCCAACATGACATCCCCCATAAACTGGTTTCAAACCTGCTGTTCATAAACCTACGGGGGACGTGACAGAGGGTTGTTCCACTTTTCTTTATGCCTTCTGTGCTGTAAATTTACAGTTGTCTCATAAAGGTGATGTTTTATAATTAAATTGGCCACCAAAGCACACCCCAGTCTGTTAAATATTGGTGAACGAGTGGAAATGAAAATATTCTTACACAAACAGGGAGCAGTGCAGTCAAATGCCAGATGAATCCACCACGACTGTGCAGCATCATTGATTTGCCCTTTTTAGAGTGATATGCAAATGTTTTACGTCAAAACTAGTAGGAGTGCTATTGCAAATCATATATGACATATGACAGACGTGTTTAGTTGCTATCAGGTTATGAGAAGGAAAGCAGTGCCTTCTCTGAAGGAGCAGTTTCACTTCTACATTGTTGCAAAAAAGCAAAAAACAAGTAGAAAAACTGTGAGAGCTTAGACTAGACTACAACAGAAAAGCAAAGCATATGAGATCACATCATGGCGTCAGGAGAGTGGAAGAGTGGAAAGTGAGAGATTGTAGCTCTGGGCCCGTTCTGCTGGTGAGTCATCTGACCCGATTCCCAACAACAGGGGCAGCAGCGGAGGCAGAAAAACATCATGAAACACATCTAATACTTACCTGTCATCAGGTGTGGGCTTCTAGCTTCCTCACATATGCTTTGCTTTGTACAAAGTGATGGTAATTAATTGCATAGTTTATTTTTGGTGTGTTTTGAAGCATGTTTGTTAAATTTAGCTGTGATGTTATGTGTCTGTTGTGGAGGACTGGTGCTTTGACTCCCAGTAACAGCTGGGACCAGCTCCAGCTCCAGCACCAGTATAAAGCCGGAACAGGATGGAAGGGATATAAAAGATAAATGTATAGATCATGCAGTTTGTACGAGTAGAGGGCTGGAAAAGTGTGTTGAGGACTACAGTTTTCTGCCGATTATTATGTAGAGCACAGCTTTTGTAGAAAATGAAATAAAAAAAGAGAGAGCTCAGTTTTCATTAATTGTTATTTATTTTACTTGCAGCTTGTAAAGTTTAGCCATTGATATGGACGGATTATAGCGCAAGGACCCAGATGCAGGAAACCACAGAGGCAGGAGTAATCAAACAAAGTCTTTTAATAATGACCGAAAGCAAAATCCAAAAGAAAGGTGAGAAAATACATTAACATGGAAGCAGGACTGACAAAAATGATCCAGCAGACAGTACAATTCATAGACACTGATGGATATGTACTAACCTATGTACTTACAGTACACAGGAACTTATTTCAAAATAAAAGAGGAAATAAAGCTAATCATAAATCAGGAGTTCAAGCTCAAGGAGCCCAAGAAAACCAATGGCTGAAAGCTTAAAAAAAAAACAAGGGAACTGAAAATGACTTGACCAAGGCCAAGACACAGTTTTATAGATTCAATTAAAATTAAAAAAGTTTTTCTCCATATGATCCACAGGTTTTCTTTTTTCTAATGGAAAGCTTCTGCTGTATACTATTAAAATATAGCCATTAGGGGTGTAACAGTACATGTATTTGTATTGAACCGTTTCGGTACGGGGTGCTCAGTTCAGAACGGAGGCGTACCGAACGAGTTTCCACATGGACATATTAAGTAGAGGACCGCATGTTGTGGAGCAGAGCGCTGCAGCCGCAAATGCGCAGTTGCGCGCACACGAGATAACACAGCTATATCTAGCGACTTTCCAGACCCCCCTAGCGACTTGATTTGTAAAAAGCGACTAGCGACAAATTTAGCGACTTTTTCTGGTGATTTTGAGACTCACGCGCTCAGTGCACAGCCAGCGCGCGGTCAGGGCGAGTTTCTGTGTGTGGACTGGGCGCGTGTCACCACATACACAGGCGAGGCGACGCGCGTGCACACTAACACCCCGCCCCCCGCGCGAGACAACTCGAGCTTTTTCCCTCCTCTCCACGTCCCTCAATAATAATAATAATAATAATAATTTTGTTCTTATTATTATTACTATTGTTGTTATTATAAATATGCATAAAAATAAAAGCAGGTTCTACAGCAACAAAAAAAGTTTGTTGATATGTACTGTAACTAGTTCGATTGGGAAGAGAAATCATGTGGCATGCAGTACAAAAAAAAAAAAAAAAAAAACTCGTTACCTTCTCGTCCACATTTTAGCCAGAAAATCATACCGGGACTTTATGAAAAAATAAAATGATTTGTTTTTAAAGAAACAGTCAGAGCCTTATTCATGTTATTTAATCTGAGCAACAACTTGAAACTGTTCAGTGTTGCAACTGTTCAATTTTGCACATCAGATGGATATTTTCTTTAAGAAAAAGTCTGAGCCAATGTTATTTTTATTTTGTTTTTCAAAATATCTACATTTCAGAATATTGTATTTATATTTTTGAGCAAAATTCTAGCTTTGTATATGTTATAGGAACAATGTTCCTATTGTTAAAAAGCACAAAAGTGTGTAATAAACAACTAGCACATTTATATTTTGCATTTTGTTTTCTTACTGTACCAAAATGAACCGAACCGTGACCTCAAAACCGAGGTACGTACCGAACCGAGAGTTTTGTGTACCGTTACACCCCTAATAGCCATAGGTCTCAAAAATGAAAGACACAAGAGAAAAAAAAACATGAAGGGAGCATTGAACAGTTATCTATGTTATCTGTCTATGTTATTGGTGCATTTTTTAGATAAAAAACTGCTCCAGCTGCAAATGACATCATAGCTGTTGATAACTAGTAACTAGGGATGCACGATATGAAAAATTTCAACCGATACCGATAACCGATAATTTCCTGCTTCTCACAGCCGATGCCGATACCGATACCCGATAAATTCATATTTTTATATCTAATATAATTTATGATGGAAACACAGTCAGTGATGCTTCTTTGCCTGAGCACAGCCTCATTCACAGTGAGCTGTAAAGTGTGTGCCATACAGCCCAAGCTTGCAAGCTCACAGTCCTCCATAGCCTTAGTCATATTTCGTGCATTATCCCTGACCACAACATGCACTTGATCTTTTGTAATACCCCACTGTGCGAGCATTGTTTCAAAAGCCTGGCATATCATTGTCGCTGTATGTGACCCGGAGCACTCCTGTGCATGCAGCATTATTTTTTGCATGTTAAAATCGTGGTCCAGCCACTTACCTGTTAAGCTTTCGCATGCTGACCGGACTAACATCAGATGTCCATATATTTGTGGTAAAACTTACATGCAGTCCGTTCTTGTTGATCAAGTTGTGGATGTTATGTTACCATAGAGGGCAGTGAGGGACACATCCGAGAAAAAGCGACGGCTTGGGAGGGTGTAACGTGGCTCCAAATGTGCTAATAGCTTGCGAAAACCTGGGTTCTCAACAACAGAGAAAGGCTGGTCGTCGAGCGCTATGAATTTCATCACCCTGTCGTTAATGGCTTTAGCCTTTTCACTGTCTCTTGAAAAGTTCTTGCCGTTTTCAAACGCTTGCTGAATGGGGACATCCACACTCCGTGTTGCTGTTTTAACCTTCGCGCCGCTAGCTGCTTCAACGGCTGCCTCGTATTCTTTCAGTACCGCTTCGCCGCGATGACGACTTTTCAGATGAGCTGCAAGATTCGTAGTGTTGAAACTTGAAGTCTTTTTTTCCTCCTCTTGGAAACCCTCGCTGAGCAGATTTTGCAAACAGGAATGCTGTTGTTATCTTCTGCTAACCACACTGGTGAAGACATGTTCAATTTAGTCTGGCAGAGATGGGGCCAGGCTGGGGTCCTGCGTGTAAGGCGCGACAGAGAACGTAACCAGCGTATCACGGCCTGTTTTGGCCTGCAAAGAATTCCCCGAAGTTCATTAATTTATCGGATCTTTTTATCGGGTAAAATACACCTATCGGAGCGATAAAAAATGACGTCATTTTCCCCCAAATCGGCCGATATTTTATCGGTCAGATAAATATCGTGCATCTCTACTAGTAACTGAAAGCATCTCCCTCGTTTCAAAGCCTAATAACTTGAATGTTTGGAGCTGTTTTCTGTGTGATGTAAAGGCAGGGTAAAGACATTTCAATCAGACACAACTATCACTCTCCTTGTGTGTGTGTTTCCTGAATCCAGCAGCTGGGTTTGGTTTTTTGCTAGCTGGTCCAGCTTGCTCGTGCTTGTTAGTGCACATGGGTCCAAATCCCAGCTGGATCCTTTCTGTGTGGCGTCAGCGGGCCGGTGCCTGCGTGAACTTTTCCTGGGTTCATCAGTTTCCTCTCACAGACCAAAAACACGCCTGTCGGCCTTGTCTAAATCTACCACAGAAAAGCAGGAGTGAGTGGACGTTTGTTTCTGTGTGACCCTGTGGTGGACCGGTGACCCCGTGGAGGGCGTACCCCAACTCTGGCATCATAACACATGGGATAAGCTCCAGTTTATCTCATCTGTGAACCAGAATATGATTGAAGCTGGTACACGATATGTCGGGGTGCACGATAACTATCGGACCGATAACTATCGGGGCAATAACTATAACAGGAAATTATGACGTCATCCCGATAAGTCCGATATCACGACGAATTAGCCCCGATAACATATATTTCTGTCAACACAGCAGTGCCTCGCTCCCTCTGAGCCTTGAATGACCAACAGTGAATGTTATGTTCAAGTGACGTCGGCATAATCAGAAAAACGATTACTCAATCAGGAAAATCAAGAATACCCCCTTATGCCAGAAAACAACTCGTTAACTCGGTCATAATTTTGGTAGTTGCTGACTTGAATTGATATTCGCAATATTCTCCCACATGTTACACATAAAAAAAGAAAAAAATACAAAAGGCTGAAAGAACGACTAGCAAACGAGGGAACTTTGGAATTACGTTACGCCTTGAATGCAGCCTGCAGCACAGTGCTGATCACAACAAAGATGGCGGCGTGGAACTTAGTTAAAGTTTCAGAAGAAGATAGTTTGGTGGTTATTTGTGACGAATCCTCCGAGTGAATTCTACGAGGAGGGAAGCACAAACTTTAATATGTAAAACCTGATCAGCCACCTACAACATAACAATCACTTCCATGGAGTTTTGAAATCGCGCTAACGTGAGCTAACGGAAGCTAATGCTAACGTCCGCAAGCCAGCAGCAGTCTACCCCCCCCCCCCCATTCCTCTCATTTAAAGCTTCCATGAGATTAAAAAATAAAAAACAAAAACTACTGAACCTCATTTACTTTAATTAAAGGTATTAATTTAAATGTAACCACAAGCCAAAAACCTTTAAATGCTTCCTCCACCTGTTGCTCGTTCCTTCACTGTCTGTATTCCTTCCATCCTTCGCTTTTTATATCACCAGTGAACCTCTTTTCTTTCCTTCAAATCTGTTGCCTGATCCTTCACCTGTTGCCTCGCTTCCTTCACCTGTCCGCCTCTCTTTTCACCTGTCTCTGCATCCGTCACCTGTTCTGCCTCGCTTCCTCCACCGTCTGCCTCGCTTCCTTCACGTGATGCCCGTCTTATGTCCTGCCTGCTTCCTTCACCTGTCTGCCTCGCTTCCTCCACCTGTCTGCCTCGCTTCCTCCAACCTTGTCTGCCTCGCTTCCTCCATACTGCCCGCTTCCCCCCCCCCTTCCTCGCTTCTCCACCCGTCTGCCTCGCTTCTTTCACACCCCTGCCTCGTTTTTCCTTCCACCCCTGCCCCCCCCCCCCCCACTCCACCGCCTCGCTTCCTTCACTGTCTGCCTCGCTTCTTTAACCTGTCTGCCTCGCATCCTTCACCTGTCTGCCTCGCTTCCTCCACCTGTCTGCCTCGCTTCCTTCACCTGTCTGCCTCGCTTCCTTCACCTGTCTGCCTGGCTTCCTTCACCTGTCTGCCTCGCTTCCTTCACCTGTCTGCCTCGCTTCCTTCACCTGTCTGCCTCGCTTCCTCCACCTGTCTGCCTCGCTTCCTCCACCTGTCTGCCTGGCTTCCTTCACCTGTCTGCCTGGCTTCCTTCACCTGTCTGCCTCGCTTCCTCCACCTGTCTGCCTCGCTTCCTTCACCTGTCTGCCTGCTTCCTTCCTGTCTGCCTCGCTTCCTTCTTCTTCGCTTCTTCCACCTGTCTGCCTCGCTTCCTCCACCTGTCTGCCTCGCTTCCTTCACCTGTCTGCCTGTCTTCTTCACTGCTCCTCGCTTCCTGCACCTGTCTGCCTCGCTTCCTTCACTTGTCTGCATCGCTTCCTTCACTGTCTGCCTCGCTTCCTTCACTGTCTGCCTTGCTTCCTTCACCTGTCTGCCTCGCTTCCTTCACTGTCTGCCTCGCTTCCTTCACTTGTCTGCATCGCTTCCTTCACTGTCTGCCTCACTTCTTCCACCTGTCTGCCTCGCTTCCTTCACCTGTCTGCCTCGCTTCCTTCACTGTCTGCCTCACTTCCTGCACCTGTCTGCCTCGCTTCCTTCACCTGTCTGCCTCACTTCTTCCACCTGTCTGCCTGCTTCCTTCACCTGTCTGCCTGCTCCTCCTTCACTGTCTGCCTCACTTCCTCACTTCTTCTTCACTGTCTGCCCTCGCTCCTCTTCACTGTCTGCCTCACTTCCTACCTGTCCTTCCACCTGTCTGCCTTCTCCTTCCTTCACCTGTCTGCCTCGCTTCCTTCACCTGTCTGTCGCCTCCTTTCCACCTGTCGCCTCGCTTCCTTCACCTGTCTGCCTCGCTTCCTTCACTGTCTGCCTCGCTTCCTGCACCTGTCTGCCTCGCTTCCTTCACTTGTCTGCATCGCTTCCTTCACTGTCTGCATCCCTTCCTTCACCTGTCTGCCTCGCTTCCTTCACCTGTCTGCCTCGTTTTCTTCACCTGTCTCCCTCGCTTCCTTCACCTGTCTGCCTCGCTTCCTTCACCTGTCTGCCTCGCTTCCTTCACCTGTCTGCCTCGCTTCCTTCACCTGTCTGCCTCGCTTCCTTCACCTGTCTGCCTCGCTTCCTTCACCTGTCTGCCTCGCTTCCTTCACCTGTCTGCCTCATTTTCTTCACCTGTCTGCCTCGCTTCCTTCACCTGTCTGCCTCGTTTCTTCACCTGTCTGCCTCGCTTCCTTCACCTGTCTGCCTCGCTTCCTTCACCTGTCTGCCTCGTTTTCTTCACCTGTCTGCCTCGCTTCCTTCACCTGTCTGCCTCGCTTCCTTCACCTGTCTGCCTCGCTTCCTTCACTCAATCACTGCTTTTAGTCAGTGCATCACCAGCAGAAGGAAAATTACAGGCTTTGAATGAGAACTATTTTCTGCCTCTTATCTCTCGCTGACTTTTTCCTCTATCATTTGTTTCACTCTGCCATCACCTCTTACAACCCCCTCTTTTTGTGCAGAGTTTGGTTACTATGGCAACCCTTGCAATAAGCCTTGCCAATCAGACGTGTATATGTGCGTACATTTGGATGCGGGAAAAAATTGTGTTGAAGCAGTTTTTATGCCCCACTCGCCCACCTGGCCCTCACCTGTCTGTGGAGTGTGTAATTATAGTCTACCTACTCATTTCCAGATATACTTCAACCCTCAACAGGCACCTGTGGAAGTCTCTGTAGTCTGAGTACAACCTAAATGTTGCAAACTTCACTTTCTATGCCCCACTGCTGAGGCTCTTTCTCCACATTGCATGACTAGTTGCTGGAGGGAACAGTCACTACCTGATTTTTTTAGGCTGTGAAAGACTGAAAATAAACTTTCCAGCTGCCACAGCACACATCTGGAACTGACATGGAGCTGGAACCAGCTGCTGCCCCACTTTCCTGCCTTTCTGGTGCTCATCCTTTAAATATTACTGTTCTGACAGGTTCTGAATCACATGTCAGGACACATTTGTAACTGAAACAATTACACACTCCTTCCACAAAGTCTAAATGTTAAGTTACAAAGTTAAATGGTTCCATTTTTAATGTTGTCACTGTCATTTAACCTGCTGGCACCATGAACATTACTGAAAAGATAGACATAAAAGTTTTAGACAATGCAAGAGTGAATAAATATCCTCAAGAAAATGTATCCATTGTTACATAAGGGCTTAAAGGAATAGGACAACAGCAGCAATGTCTGGCTACCGGCTTGATTTCATAAAACCTAGAAAGCAGATTAAGCTGGGATTTTCCAGTTATCCTTGCTGATTTTATCAATGGCTCTTTTTTATATAAAAACACGAGTTGTGTTTCAGATGTCTTTGGTAGAATGCTGAACACCAGGACAACATCCAGGCTTCATTATTGGTGGTGCCTTAAATAAATCATTGCATTATTGTCATGTTTCAAACTAGTTTTTTTGTTCTTAATTAGTGTTACTGGTGTCATTGAGAGCTGCAGCGATCACCTGTTGGCACCAGTTACTGCTAAATGTCACACAACAGAGTATTAAGTTAAGCTGTCACTTCTTTGTTAACGCCATTCTCATTCTGTAAAATATTCTGCTCAATCAAACGCAAATTATAACTTATATTCAACATGAAATAAATGGATGCCATCAACGTTTGTCAGTTTCTAGCTATTTCCCAGACAGTTGTGGATTCTTTTTTATCTAGAACAAATTTGTTCACATATGCATGTATTTTATAAAAAACGAAAGCAGTACAAATTAAAAATAAAAACTTTGTTAAAATACACTGGTGCCCATAAAGTTGGAATAGTTTTGTTTTTCAGACAAGTTGCCACAATCGATTCATTAGATGAAATGATTAAACTCAATGTTTGCTCTGAAATCCTTTTAGATGGCTTAAATGCACAAGATGGACAAATGCTAATTTTTTTTTTTCTATTTGTTGATTTGTAGAGAAAGCAAAATCAAACCTTTGGTGACCTATAATTACAGTACCAGTTGCAGCCTGAGCCAAACATTGCCTAATGATGCCTCTACAAAACAATCGTACATTTTTCCTCCTTAAACCAGCAGTGCTGTCCCTTATTTAACGGCGTGCACTGGCAACAGATGCGTGAACATGTTTTTTGTAAATCTGTGAATCCATGAACCCGAGAACATTTTTTTCTTCTTTTCTGCCGTGGCTCAGAAAGTTTGCTGCAGAGCCGTTAGGATGTGATCTGTCCAGGTACTCAGTGGTTTCAGGTGAAAGTGCTGTTTGGGGCGTTTGGTAAGAGCATATCTGTCTGCTCTTATCCAACATCAAACACATCCTCCTGCATCTCTTTCCTTCAGAGCGACAGGTGAAAGACTCCACATCCGTACTGCATTTCATCTCAGTCCAGTTTACACACTCATGCACACACACACACACACACACACAGTGACTTCCAGGCCATGCAGTGATATTTAAAACTTTCAAAAAGTGGAATGAAAAAGGAATGAGTGCAAAGACAGCACAATCCAGAACAGTGTTTGTTTTCCTCCTGCAACACAACTCAACCCAAGTTTCAGGGATTTTAACTTTAACTTTTTTTTTTTTTTGTAATATTGTCAAGCAGAGCCGGTTCAGACCTCCATGGGGCCCTGGGCAAAATTCTGCAAAGGCGCCCTCCTCACTGAATTCAACAGCCACACCTGACACCGCAGTGCTTCCACTCATCCCCCCTTTAAACATATTGCACTGTCGCCATGAAGCTATGGAGCGATAGGAGTGCCACATTAATAAATAAATAAATAAATAAATAAATGTGGAAATAAAAAGAGAAATATATAAATAAATAAATAAATGTGGAAATATAAAATAAATAAATAAATAAATAAATAAATAAATATATGTGGAAATATAAAGAGAAATAAATATATAAATAAATATATGTGGAAATATAAAGAGAAATAAATATATGTGGAAATATAAAAGGAAATAAATAAATAAATGTGGAAATATAAAGGGAAATAAATAAATGTGGAAATATAAAGAGAAATAAATAAATGAAAAGGAAAATCATGTTTAATTTTCGTATTGCATTTGCTTTTCCTTTTTGGCACTCCTGTGACACAAGGAAAAGCAATGACAAAACGCTGGTGGACTGAGCTGTCAATCAAATGGCTCTGGGCGGGGCTTCCTGTCCAGGATGGATAGTCGTGTTTGGAAGTGATTCCAGCCTGTCAGCTGCTTCTCTGAGGAACTCAGATACCGACTTCATCATAGCACGCGGCTTTTCTGACCCGCGAAAAGCGTCACGTTCACGTCCTCCTCAGCACTGGTGACGTCAGGCTAAACGCTAGCATACATATCTATGAGTAGCGCCCATACCGCCAGGCAGAAATCCAGTGATCAGGGAACGACTATCCACCTGGACAGGAAGCCCCGCCCAGAGCCATTTGATTGACAGTTCAGTCCACCAAGCGTTTTGTCATTGCTTTATCCTTGTGTCACAGGAGTGCCAAAAAGGAAAGCAAATGCAATACGAAAATTAAACATGATTTTCCTTTCATTTATTTATTCTCTTATATTTCCACATTTTATTATTTCCCTTTATATTTCCACATTATTTATTTATTTCCTTTAATTTCCACATATTTATTTATTTCTCTTTATATTTCCACATATATTTATTTATTATTTATTTCTCTTGTATTTCCAATATTTATTATTTATTTCTCTTTATATTTCCATTTATTTATTTATTTATTTCTTTTGATATTCCACATTATTTATTTCTCTTTTTATTTCCCACATTATTTATTTATTTATTTATTTATTAATGTGGCACTCCTATCGCTCCATATGAAGCCACCTGTTGGTTTAACTAAGAATAAAATATGAACAAATTAGAACAAATCAAATCAAATTTAATCAAATTTTTGTTTTAAACAAACAATCTAAGTAATCTAAACAGTCAAAGTAACAGCGTGTACACACAAGAGCACAAAGAGTGAAGGTTAATAGGTAGATGGACACATTTACAAATCACATATAGTCATAATAGAAAAGGATGTGTATTGACACAACTTACATAGTTATGAAATAACACATTTTAAAATAACTAACCATTAAAAGTGTCCCTTTCTACATGTTTTGGCTGCAAAATCATCAATGATGTCATCATATGATAGTTTCCTCCCCACCTCATGGTTGATACTCATGATGGCCAGACCACTCAGACGCTCCTGGGACATTGAAGATCTCAGATAGTTTTTGATCATTTTCAACTTGCTGAAGCTCCTCTCTGCTGAGGCACTGTTACAGGCAGAGTGACAGCAATTCTCAGGGCTATCCAAGGGTTAGGATAGAGTTCCTCCAAACTCTTCTTACAAAAGAAGGAAAGCAGCTCAAAGGCAGTCATGTTACCCTGATGGTAGGTCAGGTAAATTCTTGATTTCCTCTGCCAGATCCACTCCACTGATATCACATTCTTGGTTGAAGGTCAGAGTTTTTTCCAGTTCCATACACTGAGCTTTCAAGGAGTTACTGGGCATGTGACTTGAGGAGCTGAAGTTCAGCACCACTCCATATTTCATCTTCACCTGGTTCAGGGTTTCAAATCTTTCATCAATGGATGCTATTGTAGAGTCAACCACAATGTTGAAGAAGTTGACTTCAAGAGTGCACCGCATCTGTCACTGGCTCATCAGGTGCTTCGTAGCTAAAATGCCTCTTGCTGTTTCTCAGCCTCTTGTCCTTCAAAACTGCTTCTACATTCATTTCATCACAAATGCTTCTGGCTGTTGTCTGAGCATCTGAGAATCCAGTGTCCCGGTACAGAGTGAGAGATGCTTTTGCATTTGAGATCAACTGCACAGCTATGTCAAGCTGCATTGAAGCAGATTGCAGGAGCTTGTTCACTGTGTTTGTTCTTGTCAGTCAGGGGCGGCTCCAGATTAATTTTAGTGGGGGGGCACAGGGGGGTACAACAGATATTTTGGGGGGGGCACCAAAAAGTTATAAGAAAAAATGAAAGCTGCTACCAACCTCTCGCTTTTACAAAGTATTTTTCATGTTTTTATTGGCTCTTTAACCCAATAGGAAAGGTGGGTATAACCTTTTCATTTTGCACTGTTAACATTAAAATTATGATGGACATGTTTCCTTGTTTATGTGAATTACAACAACATCATCATCTGCAAAAATCTGCCTGTTATGTAAAAACTGGTAAGCTAACAACAGTATCCTAAGGCCAATTAAGTGACAAATATTGTGCAAGAACAGCATTATTTACAACCCTGTCAATTTCTACTTCTTATAAGAAAAAATATTCCTGTACTTTTAGCAATCAGTTCTCAGCTGTATACCATAAACATCATAGAGTTATGTACTACCCAATACATCACAGTGAACAATAACAATATTTACCCTCAATCTGTAATGAAATAATCTTAAATGTTCTGTGCAGTAATGTAAGTTTTTGAATAATAATAAAATAGAATACAATAAGCAGCACTCTATACATTTTATAGTAAATCTGAGAACAATAATAAACAGTAACAATATTCCATATTCTAAAATTATTTATTAGTTCACAGCTCAGTAAACATCACAGTGTTCTGCATAGAAATCAGAAAAAGCAGCTCCCAATATACTTTCACAGTGAGCAATATCATTTACTCTTAATAAGTACCTAGTGCTCAGCTCTGGTCCTTAAGCATTTTAGTGTTGTGCACAGTAATCAGTCTTAATCAGAATGAACATCAGTACATCTTCATAGTGCAATTTTAAAGTTCTCTTTTTTTAGAGGCAAAAACACTTCAAAACAACTGTATTTTGCGATTTCCATGTCGGCTACTAAACAACCTTATGAAAACTTATGAAAACAATGTGCAGTGTCCTGGCATGGAGAATACTCAAGCCACTTGTAGTCTTTGTACCAGGAGGTGTTAAAGGCTCTTGATCTACCCCGTCCTTGCTGTGTGCGAGGGAAAGTTGTCAAGACTGGTTGTGTAGGGCCCGCAGCTCTTGTCTGAGAAATATCTGTTAATATTTAAAAGTTTCAAAATTAGTCTGGAGAATGAAACCTTACAGACAATGTTAAAATAGTGTAGGACTATGTCATTATTGAACAATGATTATTTTGAAATAACATACTGATGTCTTCAAGCTTTAAATGTTGCTAAATGGTGCATTAATTACATTTTGTGTTGAATAATCCCCTTGGGGACCTTTAGGTGTAGCAAATATAGGCAGGGCTGGTACGTGTCTGATATATCTGATTCTGAACAGTCATCAGGGTCACAAGTATCCAGTTCCTCCACTGGTGCATCTAAAGGTATGGATTGAAACAGAGTTAATACCCCTTTAATCAACTTTATATATATATAAAAAATACAATTTTACAATGTGGCATAAATTGCAGACATTTAACAAAGACACAATTAAAAACTGCACAGAATACAGTGCCATCAGTTTAGTCATTTAGAGTAGGTAATTTTGTCATTCAATTCACCCAACTATGACACAACAACAAATAAATAATATTATATGGTATAAATACAGTGCATCACAGAGTGCATCACTGTTCTCATATGTGTATTTTCACCTGGAGGCTCATGGTTGCTGCTCTGGGCCCTGGATGGTTGGCTCAACAACACACGATGGTCCCTGGCTGCATTCAGGCCTGACCCCTAACCCTAACCCTAACCCTAACCCTGACCCTAAACCCTAACCCTAACCTAACCCCTAACCCTCTGTAGCTGTCAGTGCTGTCAGTCTGACCTGCTCTGTCCCTGCTCTCACCTACTCACTTCTTTTTAATGAAAAAATCTTGAATGTCTCCTCTCCGTTTCATTGTCAGTCAAACATATCACAAAAAAGTTTATTTATTTAATTATCCTCAACTTCAATTTAAGTAGTTGAAAAGTAACTGAAACAAAAACGTGGGTAACTAAACTTAACTGTCTGTCTGGTTTAGCTATAACACAGACATGTGCACTATTAGCTGTGACAATAGCATTAATTAGCACATTTTCAATTTGAAGCACAAGTCTTCAGCTTCGGACTGTCCGAATCCAACAAGAATTTATAGTAGGAATACATGCCTAATTTCTTTCTCTTTATTCCTCAAACCACACGAACATTTTCCATGCAAATTGAGCTAAATAGATTTTAACAGTAGTTTGCACAGGTGTTAGCCAAACTTCATGAAATTCAAAACTAATATAGTCTTCTTACCGCATAGGTGCAAAGCTGCTCGTCTTCTCCTCCGGCATCGACAAACGTTCCCAAGCTTCTTCAAATCCAAACCAAACGCAGGGGACCAATCAAAAGATCAAACTAACGTCTTTGGTGCATTCAGTTGCAGTCGGAAACGAAGTTGCGTTCAGGAGCGTCGGAAATCGGAGTTTCAATAATATAAATTTCCAATGAAAATTTGGGGGGGGCACACAGGGTGGCCAATCATTTCACAGGGGGGCCACTGCCCCCCCGTGCCCCCACGGAAGATCCGCCCATGTTGTCAGTATCTCACACCACACTACACAGCAAATCAAGAAGCAGTAAGACCCAACTTCTTCTGCAAGTGACTGTGCCTCCACTTTGGCTACAGGATCATTGATCTTCTGTCTGGCTTCCAGTAAGGCTTCTCGAATCTCAGAGGCCTGGTATCTGACTGCATGGACACTTTGGAGCCTGCTCTCCCATCTTGTGTCACTCCATGACTTCACTGTTATGTTCACATGTTGTTTCAAGATATTCCATCTTTGTATGCCAGCAGAAAAAAAAGTGAGGAGCTTTTGTACATACCCAAAAAACCCAACAGCATCTTTGGAGGATTTGGCCGCATCTGAAATGACGAGGTTTAACGTGTGTGCACCACATGGGACAAACACAGCTCTGGGATTCATTCTCAACAGTCTGGCTTGTACTCTTTGGTGTCTCCCCTTCATATTAGCCCCGTTATCATAGGCTTGCCCTCTGCAGTTGTCAAATGGAATTTTCAGATCAGTCAGCCTTATCCAAGACGATTTTAGATAGGTTTAAGCCAGTTGTTGCCTCAACATTTACAAAGCCAATGAAGTGCTCTTTTACCTCTAGCTGTCCCTTAAAAGCCACACTCCTGAGGATAATGGACATCTGCTCCTGGTGGCTAATGTCAGGTGTACAGTCTAAAATAAGGGATAAGTATTTTGAGTCCCTTACTTGTTTCACAATAGTTGTGAGAATCTTGTCACTTACGAGCTGTATCAGCTCATTCTGAATGTCCTTACTAAGATAATGACAGTGTGTCTCTCCGTCTTCGATTTTGCTGACATGATTCTCTAGAACTAGGTCAAATTTAGCCAATAATTCGACCTCTTTTAGAAAGTTACCATTGTCTGGTGTGAACAGTTTATCTGAAGAACCTCTGAATGCCAGGTTTCTTTCAGCCAGAGACTGTGTTATGCTTATAAGTCGTGTAAGGACGTCTCACCATCTTTTTCTTTCTGCCTCCAAAGCTGTCATTTCAATGTGGTCAAGTGTTTTTCCACGACTTAGGCGCACATCAAGCTCTCTCCACTTAATCATGTTGCTGGTGTGGTCTGGACTTCCCTCATGCTGCCTTAGGATGGCGTTAATATTTGACCAGTCATTAACACCATCCTGTAATATTTTGTGTTTTTTTTGTTGAAAAGAGCTTGCAACAAAAACAATACACTGTGTTTTTTTTCACGGAGTATGAAAGCCAGCTACTAGTAATTTTTTCTCCATTTGGTAGCTGTCTCTTAAATAAACCTTGATGGAACCCTCTTCTGGACTGGTCTTTGGGGTAAGAAAAATCAACTTCTGGATTGAATGGACCTCTGCGCAATAACTCAGTCCGCATACAGTCCGTTAAGACTGGAGGCCATTCTGCAGGATCATCAGGTGGAGCAGATACTGTTGCTTGAGGTACTGACTCTGAGCTAGCTTCTGATGCTGTCTGTTCTTCCCCTGTGCCACTTGACAACGATGGCTGTACTGGACATGCGCTGTTTGTACTGCCTGAAGCAACTGTTTCATCTGTGCCTGTATTAGATGAACCTGGCTCTGTCCCTCCACTGGCTGACTGGCTGGAGCCTGTGCTGCTTGTGCTAAGAAATTTAAGCATAGCACCTGTAAAATATAGACAAGACAAGGCAACTATTAATTCAGCTCCATCAAATTGGCTGCACTTAAATTTACTTTAATATTTCAAATATAGGTAATTGTTTATATTATGTACTATAATTCTGATTCATTTAGCACTGTTTATGCATTTATATTTACCTGTGTACTATCCAAGCAAATAATATTTATTCTTTAGATAAGATAAGAGAGAACTTATTAGAGTTTATTGATCCCACACCGGGGAAATTCACGTGTCACAGCAGCTCAAGCAGAACAGATAGAAAGTAGAGTGACAGCAGGGTAATTATAAAAATAGGCTAAAATAAAATAAAATAGAATATAAAATGTGTATATACCTCTCTCAGAATTTAACTATTACAATAGCAAAATACAAAATTAGTACTAGAATAAGCAGGGCTATATACACATGACTATTTACAATATATACACCTTTCACCCTTTCACCCACACTGAGGTTGCATACAAGAAGGTCCAGAGCCGACTCTACTTCCTGAGGAGGCTCAGGTCCTTCAATGTGTGCAACAAAATGCTGCAGATGTTTTATCGGTCTGTTGTGGCGAACGTCCTCTTCTTTGCTGTGGTGTCTTGGGGGGCAGGCATCAGGGCTAAGGACGCCAACAGACTGAATAAACTCATCAAAAAAGCTGAGTCTGCTGTTGGCTCTAAACTTGTCCCACTGGAGGAGGTGGTGAAAGAGAGGATGCTAGCAAAACTGCTGGCTATCCTTGACAACCTCTCTCATCCCCTCCACAAAATCCTGGACAAGTTGAAGAGCAGCTTTAGCGGCAGACTCCTTCAACCCCGCTGCTCAAAGGAACGATACAGGAGGTCGTTCCTTCCTAGTGCAATCAAAATCTATAACTCCTGGTTGTCAGGGAATAATCACTGCTGATTACTTCTGCCAATGCCTTCTGTTAATGCCACATTATCACTTTAATACATTATTACAGTTTTATTATTACTGGTCTTGCACACTGTTTTTGTCTGTTTTGCACAGTTTTTGTGTCTACTTACTTTTTATTTAGTGTCTTGTTTGCGCACTGTTTTTAGTCTATTTATTGTTCTGTTTCTGCACACTGTTTTTAGTCTATTTATTGTTCTGTTTCTGCACACTGTTTTTTTTTTTTTTGTCTATTTAATGCCTATTTAATGTCGATTTAATGTCCTGTCTATTTATGTATATTTTTGTATATGCTGCAACGAGCCAATTTCCCCTTGGGGATTATTAAAGTATTTTTTCATTTCATTCATTCATTCATTTCATTCATTCATTTCATTCATTCATTCATATATATGAAAGTGGAATGGAGGTATGGGCATACGCATTGTTATATGAATGGCTGTGCAGATTGTAAGAGAACACACATGGTGTGAAGCATTAATACTAGCAATAAACTATGTTGCCATGTAAAGGCAGATCCTGCCCAGAGTTGTAAAATATACACATGGTGTGTAGCATTAAAAATATTAAGCAGCTTTGTCAATATTCCATTACTTTCCATGTATGTAGTATAATGTTTGCCTAATTGCAGTTGTAACTACAATACTGACACACACCCAAATACACACAAATGCCCGCGACAGCGTGCACATACACACAGACATGCAGACTGACACACATAAGCATGCGCGACAGCACGAACATTCATATACACACACACACACCCTCAATGATACATTTACTGCTATTAATGATTTGTATATTGGTGCAGCGAAACTAGTCGGCAGCAAGCATCAGGCACGCTCAAAATTTCATGTGTAATTTTCTAGTTGCAGTTGTAACTATGCTACAACTTATAACAGAAGCCAGCAAGAGGCACACAGAGACTGGGGGGCTCACTGGGGGGCCAACCGCCCTGTAATGTAGGTCAATCACGGACTAGTCCCGCCCACTCTCCCCCCCAGAGAGGGAAGTTACCTGACTGCTGCTCCCTAACTTCACTGTCATGCTGTTTCTTTTTCCTCTTTTTATATCCCGAGGGAAAACTGCGCTTCATCGTGGCCTGTTTAATCCCTTCACGTGCTACAATCCGGGGAGACACACATGCGCTGCAGACGGTCACGTCGTCAGTTTTTTTTTTCTCCCCGCATCAATGTTGCCGAGGTAACGGGGCCCCCATTGGTTTGCGAGGCCCTACGCAAAGTGCGTAGTGTGCGTATTGGGTGAACCGGTACTGTTGTCAAGGAATACACAAACCAACAAAAAGGACAACATACCACGCCTCAGTTGTGCCTTGGTGAAGGTATTAAATCTGCAGTGACTTATATTCAGCTGTAAACAGAATCTTTTATCATTTTTTCATGTATGATGATGAATATATTATTGCAGTAAAATGTTGCAAAATTGAGTCAAATGAGTATCATGTCAAACTGAAAAACATAAAATAAATTAACACAGTTGGAATTTGGGAAATTGTGTTTTGTTCATATTTTAGGTCTGAATACAGCAGTGTTGGTGTATCCAGAGTACTTACAGATATACAACAATATCTTTGACTAAGTAAAAATAAGATGACACATTTTGGCGTTTGATACTGGGTTGAGGGCAGATAAAGTCATTTCAAAGTAACATCACCATGACTGATTTAGGACCCAATGTTTTCCAGAAAATGAAGTAGTTGACTTTGATCTTGTGGCTGATGTGTGCGTACCACATGCTTTCCCTGCTGTTGCTGTTCCCATGTAAGGTTTCGTTGTCCTCATCAACCTGCCAGTCTGGAGTCTTTTTTGTGAATATTATTTCAGTCATTGTTCCTCTAATGCTGTGTACGTTCCTCTCCAACCGACCCAGCGCTTCAGGAAGCTGTGCTGAGTTGAACGCTGCTCAGAAGACTGAAGACACCGTCTCTCTCATCAGCTTTATCTGTGCTTGGCCTTAGCGCCTGTTGTCTTGTTTCCACTAGACATGGCGTTTTAATCCACCAGGCTAATGAATAAATGGAACAAATAATGAGATTATATATTATCTGAATTGTTAGTCTCAGTGGTCATCCTCCAGTGGGCAGCAGTGGCCGTGCACGGTGCTGCCAAACCCACTGGGGGAAGTTAGGGTTCAGTGTCTTGCCCAAAGACACTTTGGCATGTGGACAGTTGGAGCCGGGATCGAACCGATCCTTCAGTGACTGGACGACCCGCTCTACATTTTGCATGTCCTGTTTTGTGACCTCTAAGGCCTGCAGCTGACTCAGCTACTTAAATATTCATAGATTTATTGTTTTATTTGAGCAACACAACAGTTAGAGTCTCCTAAGAGACACCGTTCTGCTGTTCCTTCATCTCACTAAACACGACTTACAGCTGAGTTTAGTTCATTAGATCACTTTATTCTAGTTGATTTAAAAAAAAGCCTGAAGTTGACTGCCAAAAGTGTTGAACAAACGTGATTAGATAAAAGTAGTTCCTCTAAAAATGTGCGTTTTTTTTTTCCATCTAACAACCTTTAAGTAAGCCTCACTTTAAAATATGATCTCTGTAAAAACAAAAGGCAACGAGAACAGATGATTTTCTTCATGACAACACCAGCTGTATTGTTTGATTATTTATTTGCTTATTGTTTTTGCAGTTTTATTTAACAAAATGGCATAAATGGGGGCTTTTAAACATTTCTTTAATAGAAAAATCAAGTGATTAATCAAGAAAAATTGATAAGATAATCTTAACTGCAGCCTAAACAACCCTTCCAGGAAATGCACATCAGAAAAAAAATCAGAATTTACAAATTGTTTTCATCTCCTGACTTTGTCCATTTGCTTTGAAAAAACCAAAATAAAAATGGATATCTTCAGCCACCGTAGACAGACACATGCTGCACACACACAACATGTGCAGTTTTCAGTCCCAACAGAACAGATGTTGCAACAGATGTTCTAAACCTTGTTCACACCAGGAAAAACCCTGTCCGTCACAATGCACAGAAATCTTACTTGCAACAGATAAAAGATTATTCATTTATTCATACATTTATTTATTTATGCTTAAACAATAAGAAGAAAGCAAAGATGCTTTTTTTCATTTTTTATTTCAGCGGGGGAATGAAACGTACACTGAAGCAGCGATGAAAGAGTTTAGGCTCATGTTAGAGTTGCATCACTGATTGCAACTCATGCTCACTGGAGACGTTTAGAATTGTAAAAGTCAAAAGTTCACATCTGAGATTGTGTTACCTAATAAATATTTATGGCTTTAATGTGTAGGCCCTCAGCCTCCTATTTCCACTTTCAGCAGACCCTCTGGATAATTAACATTTAGCATGATTCTTTCTTGTGATCATTTTCGGTGTCTTGTTAGGTTCATAAAATGTGGACAGCTATCTCTTTCTCTCCAGCAGCCAGTTGTTCAGCTTACTTTACTTCGTTGCCAACTTTGCCTGTCACCTGAAGTCAAGATGAAATAAAATGAACACACTGATGGAGACTGTTTCAAATTCTTCCAATCCCATCTCCAGCTTCACACGGCCAACTGCAGCATGCTGAGAGGACGGTAGGGAAAACATAAAAGGCCGACGAGCAGACCAAAGAGATTACAGGCTAACTGCGCACGGGTGTGCACGTGGGCAGGCCTGTGTGATGGGAATAACACACAGAGAAAATGGTTGAAACAGACCTTCATCCCACTGCTACCATATCAGCGGCTGCATGAAACTCCTGAGAACTTCCCGTTTTCTCTGCGGAAAAACCCAAAGTTGTCTTCTCCCTGCTCTGAGATCTGCTGAGACAGGAAGAATGGAGGGATGAGGGCTGAGCAGAAATTACTCTCAGCTGCTGATATCTGAAACTCTACAGGGTAATGAGGTGCTAAAGAGTGTGTATATCTGTTCTGAAATACAAAAAAAAAACTGGTCTTCAATGAGAGAAAAAGCCTTTGAAAAACTTTTACATTTTAAGGAACTACATTGGTGTTAAATTTTGAATGCAATGCTGAGAATTAAGCAGAGATAAGATAATGTGCTAATGGCACATATGTCCTGTTCTGCAGGTGTTAGGAGGAAGAACCCAGGAGCACGAAAACAAAAAGGTTTATTCACAAAAACATAAAGAGAACAAAAATCCAAAATCCCAAAAAATGCAAAAAGTCAAAAAACACTAACATCCAAAAAACACAAGAATACCATAGTACCAACTTAACCTAACTTAACTTCCTGAGAATGGGTGAGGAGAAGGACGACAAGAGGGGGACAGCGGAACCACAAAGACCAAATGGACCCACAGAAGACAGGAAAATGACAAGACTTAAATCCACAGAGGAACAAACGAGAGGCAGGTGCAGGGAATCAAGGTAACAAGAGGGAGGAAGCAAAGCAGAAAACAACGGA
Organism: Hirundichthys speculiger; assembly: GCA_018398805.1. Classification (NCBI taxonomy): domain Eukaryota; kingdom Metazoa; phylum Chordata; class Actinopteri; order Beloniformes; family Exocoetidae; genus Hirundichthys; species Hirundichthys speculiger. The sequence goes on from JAGFBZ010000234.1 coordinate 2,426,807, forward strand.
GACAAGACAGACCTTTCAAAGTGAAACAGGAACCACTTAAGACAGGGAGAGACGCCAACTTGACATACACAGACACTAGAGATGCGCGGTTGAACCGCGCACCCGCGGGCGGAGTGGATAATCGTCTCAGGACGTCGGTCACATTATGATCTGTACCTTTATCTCTGGAGAAGCAGCATAAATCAGCACATCCTTGAAAAGGATGTGAAAAATGCCTCATGTTGCTCATCTACGAGGCTCGTTCATCCTGGGAAAAGGTGAGCAGCTCGTTCGTCCTGGGAACAGGTGAGCGGCTCGTTCGTCCTGGGAACAGGTGAGCGGCTCGTTCGTCCTGGGAACAGGTGAGCGGCCCGTTCGTCCTGGGAACAGGTGAGCGGCCCGTTCGTCCTGGGAACAGGTGAGCGGCCCGTTCGTCCTGGGAACAGGTGAGCGGCTGGTTCTTACTGGGAAAAGGTGAGCGGCTCGTTCGTCCTGGGAACAGGTGAGCGGCCCGTTCGTCCTGGGAACAGGTGAGTGGCTGGTTCATACTGGGAACAGGTGAGCGGCTCGTTCGTCCTGGGAACAGGTGAGCGGCTCGTTCGTCCTGGGAACAGGTGAGTGGGTTCATACTGGAACAGGTGAGGCGGCTGGTTCGTACTGGGAACAGGTGAGCGGGCGTTCGTCCTGGGAACAGGTGAGTGGTCTGGAACAGGTGAGCGGCTGGTACTGGGAACAGGTGAGCGGCTCGTTCGTCCTGGGAACAGGTGAGCGGCCCGTTCGTCCTGGGAACAGGTGAGTGGCTGGTTCATACTGGGAACAGGTGAGCGGCTCGTTCGTCCTGGGAACAGGTGAGCGGCCCGTTCATCCTGGGAACAGGTGAGCGGCCCGTTCATCCTGGGAACAGGTGAGCGGCCCGTTCATCCTGGGAACAGGTGAGCGGCCCGTTCATCCTGGGAACAGGTGAGTGGCTGGTTCATACTGGGAACAGGTGAGCGGCTCATTCGTCCTGGGAACAGGTGAGCGGCCCGTTCGTCCTGGGAACAGGGGAGCGGCTGGTTCATACTGGGAACAGGTGAGTGGCCCGTTCGTCCTGGGAACAGGTGAGCGGCCCATTCGTCCTGGGAACAGGTGAGCGGCTCGTTCGTCCTGGGAACAGGTGAGCGGCCCGTTCGTCCTGGGAACAGGTGAGCGGCCCGTTCGTCCTGGGAACAGGTGAGCGGCTCGTTCGTCCTGGGAACAGGTGAGTGGCTGGTTCATACTGGGAACAGGTGAGCGGCCCGTTCGTCCTGGGAACAGGTGAGTGGCTCGTTCATCCTGGGAACAGGTGAGTGGCTGGTTCATACTGGGAACAGGTGAGTGGCCCGTTCGTCCTGGGAACAGGTGAGCGGCCCGTTCGTCCTGGGAACAGGTGAGCGGCCCGTTCGTCCTGGGAACAGGTGAGCGGCCCGTTCGTCCTGGGAACAGGTGAGTGGCTGGTTCATACTGGGAACAGGTGAGCGGCTGGTTCATACTGGGAACAGGGCGATTCCTGTAGACGACTCTTGTCATATGTCTCTGTTACTGTCCCGGCTGTTTCAGAGCATTGAGGCTGTTCAGTGAATTTATTAATCATCACACCATCTGATTTATATCTTACTTCAGGCCATTTTGCACTTTTCATTTCTTGCATTTGGAGAGGGGCCACTAAATCAAAATTGGAATATAAATTCTAAATCCTGTCCTGGAGGAGAATGTGTGCTCTCTTCTCTGTGATTTCTCACTTTCTTGTCCTTTCAGTGTACATAAGGCTGCAGTTTGCTTGCTCAGCTTCCAAATACTATTTCTATAAAGCTTCAACTAAGGTCAGTCATTAATTGTGGGAGTTTGTTGGGGCAAACATTGAAAACTGACTGATTTGTTGAAGACAAGGCTGATCCTTTAACAGGAACATGAACTGATGTAGGAACTGGCTTTGACATGAAACTAGTGAAAGTAGAGCTTAAGGCATTAGTTATTTTCTCTTTAATTGAAAGGACAAGAGTGCAGCTGAAGAGAAAGTGGACCCTCCAAAAATATGGCATGACTTGTGAAACATAAATGAGTAAAAGTTGCTCGCGAATAAATTTTGCAGACTAAAAAAAAAAATCTAATTATGTCACTAAAAACAATGATTTGTTTCCAGTTCCATTCCCATCCTTGGATACATTAAATTTACAAACTTATTTTTAAACAAAGAGAAACAAGAAAAAAAGCAGTTTTGCCTAAAAAAGTGTGCACGTGCCAGTTAATGCTGAACGTTCAACTAAGTTTCCCTTTTTTAATTTTGATTTCCAGTTGACAGAAGACAACAATGATCAGTTGTGTTCATGTGGCCTTTTAGGTCTTGACTTTTTATTTTTAATTGAAAAATCGGTGCTCTGTTAAACAGCACTAATAAGTTAGTCAATAAGTGAACTCATTAGTAATAGTTTTGAACGTTTTGAAGGCAGACAGTAAAAATAAAATAAAATATAACCTGACATTAATTTGTATTGTCTCATGCACCTGAAAAATGTCCAGCTCCTCTTCCCTGAGTAGATAATGTTAATTCAGTCTAATTAACTAAATACAAATATAAATATGCGGTCGGCGCTCTCAGCGCACAGTAGAGAGCTTCTGCTCTGGCTTTCACCCACGATCTAAAAACATGCATGTAAGAAGAATAACCTGCTGACCTGTCACTTCTTTTTTCTTTTTTTATCTGCGTTTGCTGCTAGATGCTTCCTTCTTGCTTGATTTTTTTTTTTTTTAGAAATGATTAATAATAAAATTCAGTGATTATTGCTTAAAAATGTTAAAACTGGGGATTTCAGGTAAAGGAGAAAACAAGCTGCAGTTAGAGAACAGTTAAACATATTTCTTTATTTTGGAGGACACTTGTTTCAGAGAGGACTTTTCCTTCTACATCATGGACGTCATGTTTACAGTTGGAAGACCTTTCGTCTGCTTTTGCTGCTGCTCATATGGTGAAATCTAGTCCAGGTGCTCTGCAAGCTTCTTTCGCTCTGCAGAACCTGAAGGTGAGACGGCGCCCACACAAGGAGTCACTTCAAGCTTTTAGAGGGTGATCAGTGTGATTTCCTCAATGTGATGACAGGTGGAGGGCAGCAGTGATTCACATCCCATAAATCAGGCCAAACTGGCCTTGGCTTTCTCATCTTCCACAGAAAAAAAAACACAGAAACAGCTTTTGATCCCCAAAGGTGATGCTGCTGACAGAAACAGAAGAGATCTGGCTGAGAACACTTTTACCTCACTGTCCTTGTCCATATTTATGTGCCTTTACATTCTTCTGGGGACATCTGAGATCAAGGGTCGCCGTAGAAACAGTGCTGTGCTGTACATCAGTGACAGGTAAAACTGACCTCGTTGTTATCTCAATGTTTAAACCACTTGGAGAAGAGTGGGGGGGGAGAGTTTTTTGCTTTGTTTTTTTCTGCAGCAGAGCAATTGAGAACAAAGATGAAACAACAGAAAACAATCAACACTTAGTTCATTTAATGTAAATGTAAGTTCTAATGTAAAGTTCTAATAGAGGCACTTTTAGTTGGGGTTCAGACATTTGTCTTTGTGCCCCTTTTATTTATTGAATGTTGTGGGCTGCTGGTTCTTTTAACTTGAAGCTCTGCTCGGAGAATATTGACTTCAGGAGGAAAGAGTCGGAGCTGATGTCACCACCCCAGAGCAATCTGCAACATTTTTTTTTTCTAAAATTCAACTTGTCCCTTCACATCTACGTTGTCCTCTGCAGTCACAATTCTACCTAGAAAAAAACATTTCAACAGTCTGTCACAGTATATTTAAGAGGTATTTTAGCTTTTGCTACATCCTGCCTTCCCAGCACAGGGTCAGGTGGTCTCTGTTCTCACACACACACACACACACACACACACACACACACACACATCTCCCTGGAACGCTCACATTCACTAAACATAATCAGATAAGAGTGCTTTCCTCCGAGCCTGTTGATGACAGAGGGAGAGAGGAGTGGATGGATGGTGGGATAAACCATAAACTCTCCACTTATTTAATCCTCTCTCAGCATTTATCCCATTGGGACTCTTTCTTCGGAACAGAAGGAGAAAGAAGATGAGAAGAATATGATATAAGCTCTGCTGATGGTGAAACAGAGCAGTGAGAGTGTCAGCGTTTCCATCCATCCCTGTTTGCCAGGTGTTTATCAGAGGTGGTGAAGGCTGTCAGATACCTGCTGTGGGTTTACACCACAGCGAGTGTACGGCCTGATTTTAATGTCAGCTAGAATCCATTAAGACTCATTTTGATGGTCACAAGCGGTGCGTTGACCAAAACAAGTTGGGGATTGAATTTAAGGTGGAAGTGAGTGACAGGATCAGATCAGAAACCAGGATGACTAGATGGAAACTAACCCCCATGAAGCTGTCTGAGCTGGAGCATCTCTGGCTGCTGGCAGCTAAATGACTTAGTTTGATACAGTTTTTTAATGAAGAATCAGATGCTGAGCTGGCTTTTGCTCATCATGACAGTTCTGCTGATGGTGAGCTTTATAAAAGTTTGCTTTCCTCACAGTTGAGAGGCTCTGTCACAAAGCTTCATCATGCAGTGAACATCTACAGATATAGAGCTGGTGTCCAGTTCTGGGCAAAGCTTGAAAGCTTTCTAACATTTAGTCTGTTAGACTCTTCTGTCTGTTTCTTCTCCTCTATAACAAACAGATAACTGTTTGGAGAACGCTGTACGTTACTGTAGCGTACGCCTCATCCTCTTTGATTCTGAGGTGGATAGATGATCAAACATCTTCTTAGTTTTAAAAGAAAACAACTACAACTAAATACAACTAATCAACTGCTCGTGATTTTGCATTATCTTATGTTGATATATATATGATATATATATATATATATATATATATATATATATATATATATATATATATATATATATATATGGATATATATATATATATATATATATATATATATATATATATATATCTATATATATATATATATATATATATATATATATCTATATATATATATATATATATATATATATACATATATATATTAGGGATGCACCATAACTGTTTTTTAAAACCGATACTGATAACCAATAACACATATACCTAAGATCATTACATCAATACTATGAACAAAATCAAAAATAGTTTTGACTTTTTAAATGAACAGATATTTATTTTTTCCAATTGAAAAACTATTGGCAAGCCTCTCAAACATTTTCTTAAAGCTATCAATCAAACCTATTTGATATCTCACATTAACTTAAATATGGTTCATTACTGATTGATATAAAAAAATAAAGGCTCCTTGAACTGATGGAAATACATGCATCAGAATTACTAACTGAAAAATATTAACATTTAAAGGATTTTGGCTTGTGGTTCAATTTAAATTAATACCTTTAATTAAAGTAAATGAGGTTCAGTAGTTTTTGTTTTTTATTTTTAATCTCATGGAAGCTTTAGATGAGAGGAATGAGGGAGAGGCTGCTCCTGGCTTGTGCACGTTAGCATTAGCTTCCGTTTGCTCACATTAGCGCAATTTCAAAACTCCATGGAAGCGATTGTTATGTTGTAGGTGGCTGATCAGGTTTTACGTATTAAAGCTTGTGCTTCCCTCCTCGTAGAATTCATCACAAATAACCACCAAACTATCTTCTTCTGGAACTTTAACGAAGTTCCACGCTGCCATGTTTGTTGTGATCAGCACAATGCATGCTGCATTCAAGGTGTAACGTAAATTCTGACATTTCCTCGTTTGCTAGTCGTTCTTTCAGCCTTTTCTATTTTTTTCTTTTTTTATATGTAACATGAGGGAAAATACTGCGAATATCAATTCAAGTCAGCAACTACCAAAATTATGACAGAGTTAACGAGTTGTTTTCCTGATTGAGTAATCGTTTTTCTGATTATGCCGACGTCACTTGAACATAACATTCACTGCTGGTCATTCAAGACTCAGAGGGAGTGAGGCACTGCTGTGTTGTCAGAAATATATATGTTATCGGGGCTATTCATCATGATATCGGACCTATCGGGATGACGTCGTAATTTCCTGTTATTGGTCCGATAGTTATCGTGCACCCCTAGGTGTTGCCATGTAAACTTTGGAGTGGATCAGGATTAGGATAGTGAACCTTCATGCCAAACGTTTATGTCAAGTGATTCAGGGGAGATAAAATTTAAATCTTCCACATTTCAAACACTAACTTATCCTTCTCAGCTGCCACGTACTCATATGTGGTTAATGGTGAGAAACAGGGGAGGCTTCACTTTGTTTTCATCAGTCTTGGTCTCCTGCATCAAAGCTGCCATTCTTCTTTTAAGACTCATAAAGGCGACAGTCTTTCCTGCACACGCTGGCATCCAACATTCATAGAGACATTTGAAGTCATCCAGTATAAATGTAATTTTAGGCTAACTGATCGGTACACATGCATCTCTTCTTTTAGTGCTTTGTGCATATGTTATGGTGACAACAGACGTTGACAGAGGTAAGAAGCTAAATGTGTTGTTCTCAATTGTTTTGTAGCTATTTTCAACAGAAAAATAAATCCTTTAAGAGAGAGAGGAGAGATAGAGCTAAGCTCCCTCAGTCCTCCTTAATCAAACCTGGACAAAAGGCTGTTGTAGAAGTCTGACACTGTCAAGACCTGAGGAAAGATGAAAGGGTTGGAGAAAAGGCAGCAATCAACTCAGCTCTCTGCAACACACACACACACACACACACACCCACACACACACTCACACACACACACACACACACACACACACACACACACACACACACACACACACACACACACACACACACACACACACACACACACACACACACACACACACACACACACACACACGCACACTCACACACACACACACCCACACATCCATGGCCACTTACAGAAACCAGCCTTTTTTATCGTGAACATCTGAAAACTAGAAGAGTGTAAAAAGCTCCAAAGCTCCCTTTGTTCTTGTTTTGGCTCAAAGACTTGTCTTTGACGCGTTCCCTTTCCTACTGCAGATAATCTGGTAATATACTGTAATACTGTGTGTTTTAATCCATTTGACCTCTTTACTGTAAGGTTCACAGGGTTTCCTTTGGCTAAATTAATTTTTACCTATCTGCTGGTCCCATCAGCTCACTCCCTCTCTGGCTGTTTCTTCTATTTTCTCTTCATTTTAGCAGGAGCTAATATATTTCTAACTTCTTTTTCTTTTTTTTACTTTTAAACTGGTGCTTTGTGTTTGACGATCCTTTTTTCAAGAGGCTTCTTTCTTATTTGTCTTTCTCTTGTGTTAGAATATAGATGCTTTATAACAGCAGTACTGTTTTCTGTTGTTTTGTTTTTTGCAGAAGTTTTTTCCATTCTTGTTCTGTGTTTTGAAACAGGAGCATGAACGCTCACGTGTACGTGGACGTGAGCGCTCGTGTGTCCTGTCTTACACTGATGATCTCATTTAATTCTGGATCACATGTGAGAGTCGCTGCATCTGTCACAGATAACCAGCTGGATGGAAAATGAGTTGATCCATCCATTCACCACAGAAAAGGCATCTGTTCTCATGTTCACTGGGTGTTTAAGGGCTTCTGGTGGCTTTCATGGATCTCCCAGTTAACCTTCAAGTTGCACTGGGTTCATGGATCTCCCAGTTAACCTTCAAGTTGCGCTGGCTTTTGCTTCTCCTCCATTTCTTTTCCCAAAACATAGCTTTAAAAAGTGCAAGAATTCTGCACCAGAAGCACAAATAGTTAATATTAAAAGAGGTCAATGCTTTACAAAAACACTGTAGTTTATTGGTAATATATATATATATATTAGGGCCCTATCAAATGTATTTAATTTTTTCTCAAATTCCATTTTTGCATTTTATGCAAATTTAACCCCAAGACAGTATATAAAGTAATGAAATATAGACAATTTATGCAATTATGAGTGTAAACTCTAATGTTTTTATACTTTTAAACAAATTGTGTCAAACAAAACATTTATTTTTTTGACAAACAAAAAAATTTCAAAAGTTCATTTTATGAAATAAATAACTTTTAAAAAAATAACTCAAATACGTTATCAGACACACAGTTTGTACCTGACATTTTTCAGGTATGTCATGACAAACTGTGTGTCTGATAACAGAAAAAACTACTATACTGCTAACTACTTTACTACAGCTGATGTAGATACTTGAACACTGGTTGTGTGTGTGAGTGTGTGTCCGTGTGTGTTTTCCTTTAGGTGTTCCAGCTATTACAGACATCGATGTTTAAATACATATTTGTGTTTAGCTCAGTGACTCTCACCTCTTAACATTTGTGCTTTTCACTCATTAAGTGATCTTCGCACATATCCTTGCGTGTCCAGTCAATCGTGTGCTGGCTAAACTGGCAGAACATTTAATCACCAGACACATAATAATCTCAGAGAAACTGCTCTGTACCTGGTAGAGAGATGGTAGTTCCTTCACTTCTTCCCTGGTTTCTCAGACGGCCGCTTTGACTTGTTTTTATTTTTTATTTTTTGATCAAAATAACTGGCTAATTAGCTAATATGTTTGAAGAATTTTGGCTTTCCTTGAAACAGCTTGTGAACTAAAAATACTAATTCTTCAACAAAATATTGGATTTGAATTAAGAGCATGGCAGCCATCTGCTTGAACTCAGCACTGCTTCTTACTCGAGTCGCATGTTCCTGTTGAGCAAGAACAGATTTCTTTTTGGAACTATTGTATCTTGAGCCTTGTTTGTATGATCATTCCTTCGTATTTACACATAAAGGAAGCTACTCATCTCCAAACCAGCACAGTCCTTGAGATGATATAAAACTGCTCCTCCTGTCCAGTGAGTCTGTTTGATGAATGACATATTCTTTTTTGTCTGCAGAAGGTATCCTTAAAATGAAACACAGAAGTCTCAGTGACTCAGTGACAGTCCTTTAATGGTAACATTTTGCTTGGATAGATCTCTGGCTACTATTTTTCTCTGCTTTCCACATATTGTTTTTGCTTGGTCTGCGACATGTCATTAAAACGGCTATAATTGAAATCTGAATTAATTATGACTGGCATTGTTACGCTGAACTGAGACACTTGGTGGCCTGCATCTGAATGTTTCTGGGGTAATGCAGGGATCAGCATTTTCCACAGGAACACTTTGATAAAACTTGGCAGAAGACTGGTCTGCCTCGTAAGCCACAGCTGCCAGAACCTTCTTCATCACATCTTATGACCCAGCAGAAGTGTGCTGGTGCAAATTTCTCTGCAGAGGCTCCTTCTGCTTTTCCTCGTGTATTTTTCTGGTTTCTTTGTTTTTCAATGGGAAGTCTGTCACATAACAGCTCTGAAACATTTAGTAAATAACCTTTTCATTTCCTGATGAATCTGATTCATTGCCTTATTCTGCGACAGGCTTGTCTTTTACTTTCTCCAGTTCACTCTCATTTGAAGCCATCAGGCAGGCTTACGTGCCTTTACAGTGGCCACGGTTACATGATGTTTTTTAATTCAGAATTAATTATTCTGAATTAAATAATTCAGAATTAAACTATTTTCCATCGAGTTTACATGGAAATAGTAATTCCGAATTGAGGTTTACATGGAAAACACGTTTGATCGGCTTTATCCAATCCTGCTTAAGGTCTGGGGGTTGCAAAGGGTTCTGATTGGATATGGGGGGGCGGACGTCTTTACGTATTTACGTCTACCGGAAGAAAACAAACTCACTCGAAACTTCCTTCATTTAACCTGGCCGCTACAACTTTGAAAAGCTCACAATTTTTCCTGCCATCTGTTCTTTTAGTTATTTCCAGTTCCTCCAAGCTATTTATTAAATAAATCGTCTCTGCTCTTGAACACCGTTTACTGCGTGCTGCCATCTTAAAACTTTGTTTTGAAAACAAGCCCAGCGCGGAATATAAGCGTCATCGTGACAGACGGGCAAGAGAACTAGCATTCGCAGAAAACTGAAATTAATTTATACATGACCGTGGAATTATTCTATTCAGATTTAAAATCAGAATAAACCAGCCACTTTTCAGAATTAAGTTTAATTCGGAATGGACATTTTCATTCGGAATTAGGTGTTTACATCGTAATTTTTAATCATTTTAAATCGGATTTAATTTTAATTCTGAATTAAAGAGGAATTAATCTCTCAGTCACTGAGTGACTGAAAATTACTGCATAGTACCCCTTAAAGGCAGTGATTCCCAAAGTGTGGGCCGTCACGGTACTGCAGGTGGGCCGTGAGAGGTCATTAAAATTAAATAAATATGTTTTAAATCCTTGATGTTTTTTAAATATGTTTTTAATTACTGTAAAATATTAACAACATGATTTAAAAACATTAAGAAGTAACAAAACAAACTAGTTAAGTGTTATTCTACCATCATCTTAACTTAATGTGACAAGTGTCACCTTATTTGTTGACCTCTTACATTAATGTCAGAATATAGCTTCTAGTCCTGTATGTTGATCACAGTTGTGATTAAAGGTTTCAGTGGGCCGCGGAGATTTTTCACGTTTCAAATTGGGCCTTGGTATTCTGAAGTTTGGGATTGGCTGCCTTAAAGGTATTCACATGGAGTACTCTGAGATCAAAGCTGGTTTTAAACTGTGTAATTCAAATGGTTTTATCACAAAAATCTCCTGAAATCAAGAGCACCTCTTCATTTATTCAGTGCTGTTCATGAAAAGCTTTCCTCAATCGCCATCTGAAAACATATCTGCAAAGCGCCTCCTCTCATCTTCTTTCCTCTCCTCCTCAGTGGACATAATAGATTTTAGCAAGCAGTTCATGACTTTTCTTTATAAGAAATCCTCATTTAAATCCGCAGCTGATGCTGGTAATTTGGTGAAATACAGAAATAGTTAATCCACTCGCCAGAGTTTCTGCATGGGCTCAACTCTATCTGAGCAGCACCACCACTTAGACTACCACAGAAAATCCCAGAATTAGCTGCTGGATTAAGACACACCTTACATTTTGGCAGATCACAGCTAGGGCTGGGTTAAACGATTATTTTTGTAATCGATTAATCTAGAAAATAGTTTTTCGATGCATCGATTAATCTAACGATTCATTTTAAATCCGAGTCGATTAGATTTCGATACGATTATCGATTATCTTCCCATAATTTGACCTATATAGCAATTAATGCTAATTAATCTCCATGAATAAAACACAAATTTCTTCTTTCAAGTTCAAAAATGAATTGTATTGAACAATACAACAATAAAGTGCACACAGTTGTAGTGCAATGGAATCCTATAATAAAAAAATAATAAAATAAAACTTTCCTTCAATAAATAAAACTGCAAAAAACACAATCTGAACCAAAATCTTAATCAAAATCCTCCTGGGGGGTGCAGGTGGTGTGGTTTTTTCTCCTCTGATAGTAGTCCTCCAAACTTTTCTGCTTATCCCTGTCCCTGAAAACATAAATCACAAACACAGTGCACAGGTTAATAAAACTATATACTTTTAAATGATCTGCCCATACCAATAAAGTATAATAATAATAATAATAATAATAATAATAATACATTAACCTAAAAGTTGAAAGTTAGAAAACAACAATGAATGTTGTATTAAAAAAAAAAAAAAAAAGACAGACAAAGAAATTTAAAAAACTAACTTTAGCGTGTATTTGAGGAGTGTGTGTGTGTGTCAGTTAAAAAAAAGTGTGTCAGCAAGAGGCGAGTGTGTGTGAGGGGCGCGTGTGTGTGTTTAAGTGGGCACATGTTCTTTGTATGCGAGGCTGGAGCACAAGTTACGTGTAGCGGTTTGGATGAATGATGGGGTTAATCATTGCAAACAAGGAAAGAAAAAAAGGTTGAAAACTTACGGTGTCTTCTCCTCCACACAAGCAGCTCCCGCGTGCCTCTTCTTAAGGTGCTGGTGCATCGCGGTAGTGCTTTTATGATATGCCATCTCTATTTTGCACAGGTCACAGACCACCGAATCGTTACCTTTAGGTGTAAAGTACTCCCATACTTTTGACATCCTGTTATGAGATAGCTTCTTCTCCCCCGACTCGCTGCTACTCGATGCTGCAGCCGCCGCCATTTTTTGATTCTGAGTGACGACGCATCGACGTGCAGTTTTTGCGTCGACGTATTTTTTGCGTCGACGTCATCGATGACGTCGACGCGTCGTCCCAGCCCTAATCACAGCCTTGCATTATAATTAACATAATTAGCCCTCTTATCTCTCTCCATGCTGAAGTCAATTCTAACCCACTAAATGCAGTTAAACTGTGGAAATGAGATGCCTCTTTGTAGGTTTTTTTTTAAGTTTTATTCTTATATAGGAATATAAAACTTGAGGTGAAGTGGCAGAAAGGGAAGTGGCGATGCAGCAAATAGTATCTTTAAGAGTATTTTCATCAGGGATGAATGATAACTGTTTTTAAAACCGATACCAATTTTAAAACAGATACCAATAACCAATGCTGATAACCGATAACGCACACATATACCTAAGATCATTACATCAATACTATGAACAAAACCAAAAATAGCTTTGACTTTTTAAATGAACAGATATTTATTTTTTCTAATGAAAAACTATTGACAAGCCTCTCAAACATTTTCATAAAGCTATCAAACAAACCTATTTGATATCTCACATCAACTTAAATAAGGTTCATTACTGACTGATATAAAAAAATAAAGGCTCCTTGAACTGATGGAAATACATGCATCAGAGTTACTAACCGAAAAAAATGGCATTCCAGAAGTTTACAAAAAGAAAATATACATAGAAAATTGATGCATTGACACAAGTTAGATTCAAACATTTCTACCTTCTACCCATTTCACCTTTGGGTCATCTTTGGCAAATTTCTTGGATTTTTTAAAAGCCTCGCCATTGTGTTTAAGTCCCGGTGAATTCTCTGCTGCTGACTTGCTCACATTAGCGTTAGCTCACGTTAGCTCATGTTAGCATTAGCATCAGCGTTAGTATGATTTCAAAACTTTCAAAAGCGAAGGTTACGTTTCAGACGGCTGATTGGGTTTGACATATTAAAGCTATTTTTCTTCATCGCTGATTTCTCTTGGAGCATTTGTCACAAATAACCAACGAACTATCTTCTTCGGAAACTTTAAAGACTTTCCATACAATCGTTGCCATGTTGTTTGTCTATGTTGTTTGTTTTCATCAGCACGCAGTGCTGCAGGCTGCATTTAAGGTGTAACGTAAATTCCTCCGTTCCCTCGTTTGGCATTTGTTCTTTTGGCCTTTTCTTTTTTATGTGTAACATGTGGGAAAATACTGCAAATATCAATTAAAGTCAGCAACTACCAAAATTATGACCGAGGTAACAAGTTGTTTTCTGGCATGAGGGGGTATTCTTGATTTTCCTGATTGAGTAATTGTTTTTCTGATTATGCCGACGTCACTTGAACATAACATTCACTGCCATTATTCAAGGCTCAGAGGGAGCGAGGCACTGCTGTGTTGACAGAAATATATATGTTATCGGGGCTATTCGTCATGATATCGGACCTATCGGGATGACATCATAATTTCCTGTTATCGTGCCGATAGTTATCATCCCGATAGTTATCGTGCACCCCTAATGAAAAGTCAAAGTGGTGAGCTCACTAACAGCCGTCCTGATGCTGCCTGATGTTTGCCCGTGATGTCTGATCTCTTCAGCAGCTTAGACGAGCGCTACACTGAGTAGTGTGGGACGTGAGTGCAAAAACCTCCAGAGCAGTGTCAGACATTAATACAATAGGTGATTATCATTATCTTCTTACTCATTAAAATTGAATCACTATCTAATAGGAAATTTAATTTCTAATTTTAAATATGAGCCTGCAGTTGTTCCACAAATTTGTTTTAGGATTCTCATTCTCCACCATGACTGTTCCCTTCCATGCAATTATTTTACATCTCGTCACATTTCAAACAACGTAAGCATCATTACCATAGTGCCAAAAATCCACCCAACTGAATTTAGAGTTTCTGAAGCACTACGCTGAAACCGATGAGGGCATTGAGGGAATCAAACCATCATTTGGTCATAAAATGTGAAGAAAACGACCATAAAAAACTTTATCAGGACATAAAGTGATGTTATGTTTGATCAACATGCTAAAACTTTATCATTGTTCAAGATGACGTAAACACACTATGTTAGCATAAACTTTCACTTGCAAGACACAATAAAAGAAACATTTTGAGCAGATCAGCTGAAATCCTGTTTTCTGACCCTTTTTAAACATTGATGGCTTGCAGAATGAAAGAGTTTGGAGCAGTGCTCTTTAAAAAGTGGGGGGGCAGGAGTGCCATGCAGATGGCAGCAGATCCAAAAATGGTTTCCATTTGCCTTCTTCTTCACATTTCCTTTACACCTTCACATTTCCTCTATAATTAAAAGGAAATGCAGCCTCTGGCTCACTCTCACAGAGAGTAAGAAGACCAACACTTATTCACAGAAGAGAAAGCTTCAACAACAGATGTTTAGCATTTTGGGTTTAAAAGAGAGCAAAAAGCTATTTATTGTAATTATACGACCAATTTATCCATCTGGACCTGGTGTTGCTTATTGTTTTTTTTTCTTTCTTAAAGAACATTTTTTTTCTTTGTTTTGCTTTGTTTAGAATGATGGCTTAAAATAATGAATGATTTTTTTCAGTATAATAAAGTGACGCTGGTGTGTTGTTAAAAAAGACATTTAGATTCACCCACTTTTAGACAAAAGCAGGAAGCAGTTAGTTTACTGAGGCATATTTTGTGTCTTTCATACATTCTTTATTATGACAAAATTCAAATAAGAAATGACACTTTTATCATCTAAAGATGAAAATTAGGAGTGCACGATCAGGCCAATAACAGGAAATTATGACGTCATTCTGATATCACGACAAATAGCCCCGATAACACATATATTTTTGTCAACACGGCAGTGCCTCGCTCCCTCTGAGACCAGAATTACCAGCAGTAAATGTTATGTTCAAGTAAAGTCAGCATTATCAGAAAAATGATTTCTCAATCAGGAAAATCAAGAATACCCCCTCATGCCAGAAAACAACTTGTTACCTCGGTCATAATTTTGGTAGTTGCTGACTTTAATTGATATTTGCAGTATTTTCCCACATGTTACACATAAAAAAAGAAAAGGCCAAAAGAACAAATGCCAAACGAGGGAACGGAGGAATTTACGTTACACCTTAAATGCAGCCTGCAGCACAGCGTGCTGATGAAAACAAACAACATAGACAAACAACATGGCAACGATTGTATGGAAAGTCTTTAAAGTTTCCGAAGAAGATAGTTCGTTGGTTATTTGTGACAAATGCTCCAAGAGAAATCAGCGATGAAGAAAAAATAGCTTTAATATGTCAAACCCAATCAGCCGTCTGAAACGTAACCTTCGCTTTTGAAAGTTTTGAAATCAAACTAACGCTGATGCTAATGCTAACATGAGCTAACGTGAGCTAACGCTAATGTGAGCAAGTCAGCAGCAGAGAATTCACCGGGACTTAAACACAATGGCGAGGCTTTTAAAAAAAATCCAAGAAATTTGCCAAAGATGACCCAAAGGTGAAATGGGTAGAAGGTAGAAATGTTTGAATCTAACTTGTGTCAATGCATCAATTTTCTATGTATTTTCTATGTATATTTTCTTTTTGTAAACTTTGTAAACCATTTTTTTCGGTTAGTAACTCTGATGCATGTATTTCCATCAGTTCAAGGAGCCTTTATTTTTTTATTTCAGTCAGTAATAACTCGGTCATAATTTTGGTAGTTGCTGACTTGAATTGATATTCGCAGTATTCTCCCACATGTTACACATAAAAAAGAAAAAAATAGATAAGGCCGAAAGAATGAAGAGCAAACGAGGGAACGGAGGAATTTACGTTACACCTTGAATGCAGCATTGTGGAACAGTGCGCTGATAAAAACAAACAAACATGGCGGCGATGGTGTAGAACTTCGTTAAAGTTTCAGAGGAAGATAGTTCGCTGGTTATTTGTGGCAAATGCTCCAAGCGATACGTTTTGAAATCGTGCTAACAGGAGCTAACATGAGCAAGCCAGCAACAAGTCAACCCCCCCCCCCCCCACAAGCCAAAATCCTTTAAACGCTATTTCTTTGTTACTATGAGTGCACTTTTTTAGTTTATTTACACAGACAAGTCTAACTTGTGTCAGTACATTATGACCTGTGCATTATTTTTATTGTCATTGACGAATGAATTTTTTCAGTTAGTAATTCTGATGCATGTATTTCCATCAGTTCAAGGAGCCTTTATTTATTTTATATCAGTCAGTAATGCAGCTTATTTAAGTTGATGTGAGATATCAAATAGGTTTGTTTGATAGCTTTATGAAAATGTTTTTAGAGGCTTGCCAATAGTTTTTGTTTGTAAAAAATAAATATCTGTTCATTTAAATAGTCAAAACTATTTTTGATTTTGTTCATAGTATTGATGTAATGATCTTAGGTATATGTGTGTTATCGGTTATCGGTATCGGTTTAAAAAAACAGTTATCGTGCATCCCTACTTTTCATAGATGTTTTTTAATTAAACAAGCTTTTATAAACCACATATTCATTGACAAACAATCATTTTATCTTCAAGCCTGCTTTATTTGATCAGTGCTTGACATCTGACTGTAATTTAACAGTGCCAATCTGCAAGGGTCAGAAGTGAAATAAAATATTTTTACATGCAGATAGACGTTACCATTTGCATTTGTCATTCTCTGTCAGCAAATGAAACTGAGTCAAATGTCATCAGATGATCAAAATAAATAGTAATTTATTCTGACATAACAAATCAGTTTTCATATATTCTGAAAACCCAGTTCCAACTTTCCTATGAGGGAAAGCGCTTTGTAGAAAGCTGAGAAGAAACTAATTCTGTGATTAAGAATACATTTTTATTAGCTTGAAGGAACAATTTTTCAAGGGGCCAATAAATGATATATTAATAGAACATGATGATGAAGTATTTCTGAATTGGTAATGAATCCCTACACTCTACATAGGGGATGGTGGCCCTTTTTGTGAAATGTTTTTTCCAGTGGATGAGCTAATGCTTAAGACTCAGGGACAGAGAGGATAGAAAGAGGTGAACAAAAAAGGCGGCCTTCTCTTCAACAAAGCAGTAGTTTGGTATTCTGCTCTAATAATGAAGGTAATTGCTTGGTTAACAAGTTTTCCACTAAACTGATTCTGCAGCAGTCTTATCTTTAAAAAAAGAGCTCTGCCAGTGAAATGACAGGTCTAAAGTTGTTGCAGCAATTAAATGCTGAATCCCCCTGTGACCTTTTTCTACACAGTTAAGAATTTTATCTCCAAGTGTGCAGAAATGCATTTACAGCTGTCAAAATACCCCCATTTAGATCTGCAATGCTTGAAATCAAGGCTTAAAAACATCAATACCTCCCTTATGCCTGCCCAATAAAGATGAAAGGAAGGCTAAGCACAAAAACCTCTGTATTTCATTATTAATTTAAGTAAAAAAGACTTAGAGATTTTTCATATTTTTTATGCTTTAGAATGGTTGTTTAAAACATTGTTGGAGAATTATAACTAAATTGTACTGAATTGTGGAGTTATGCTGTCATACATCAATACTTTGATGTTATTAACTTTCTACAAAGCATTTAGCCTTGGATGAGCTAACACTGCCTTTTAGCTGTGCTCTGCAGAGGGACAATGGAAAGTACAAGAAATTATTGTTGGTTGTGAAGGGTAAAGTTGAAATGTGGCACGAAAGATGTTGGAGAGGTACCACACCAGCTGAGAATCAGATTTCTGCCCGTTGGACTGAAGGCCCCAGAGTCTCGTTGTGCTCATTGATAGGGGAATGTACAGTATGTGCGTGTCGTCACTGGACTAACACAACATGGATTCCTTTCTCGAAAAGCTAGAAAATTACATGCCCATTCAGTGAACACAAGCTACCAAAGGAGGTGGACTCTTGGTGGATTGGGTTTGTGCAGAGCTAGACGATGCAGAAGCAAATATTCCTCAAAGTGAAATTGAAATTATTGTTTTAACATGAAATAAGTCTTCTGTGTTGATATAACAAAATAGTGTATTCAACTTTATGGAACCTCAATTCATACAAGACAGCAGCATTTTAGTTAACAGTACCTCCTATGGTCCGTAATAATGCTTAAAAACATTGTGCCATTTTTCCTTTTTGTGCTCAGACTCATAACACCAGAAAGGAAATGACTGCTGGCACTAGAACGGTGAAACAGTGGTCATCATTAGACATTTCCATCATCATCAACATTCCATCCACTGATAGAGACTCAACTTAAAGGAGTGTGTGTTTCTTAAAGTAAAAAGAGATGTCCAGTGGATCTTATGCTATGGTTTCTAAAGAACCATGATCTTTTCATCTGTTATGTGTTAAATCTCTCTGAATCTTTGTAAAGCTGGTTACACGCGGGGAACAGGTGTTTTAACCTGCCGTTGTACCTGATGGAAGCTTTGGGCTGCAGCCGTCCTGAAGTTTGGGTTTTGGCCTGTATGTTCATTTTAACCGTGTGTTTGTGGAAATGAAAGTCTTTGCATTGGCAGCATCCAACTACTTTAAATATTTTTTACAGCCTATTAGTGGTGTAGAAATGCAGATTTAGGTTGACCTTTATCAATGACTGATGGACTTTATAATACAATCATTTAATTATCTAGATTGTATTTGCTTCCAGGCTTAAGTGGATGACAAACAGATCTATTTGGATGTTTCATGTTGGGCCTTTGAGTTGGAGTATCTCTCAACAAGAAGCAGGAAAAGAGTGGAACATAGGTGGAATATAAATAAGGATCCAAATGGATGAATTACACCCTCCAACGTATATTTACCCTGAACAACACCTTTTTCAACTGGTTTTGGAAAAAGAAGCAACAAGACCAGGATAGGCTATTTTAAATGTTATCTCTCTTACAAGTATAGTCCAATAATTTGTTGGCAGCAGAAAAAAAGGAGGAACATTCAAAAAAATATCTTTCTGAGTGATTTAAAGTGACAATTTCTGACTTGTGAGAGAAGTGGAGATGAAACAGCATACTTGATCACCACCATCTTCTCTTTTACGACTCATTTAAAAAGTTATGACTTGTGTTTCTGCTGTCAGAATCCCTTGTTCTGCTATTGTTCAAATAAATGATGCTGCTTTTAATGATCTAATCTGGCATCTGTGGCTCTGATTTTTGGACATAGGAAATCTTGATCATCAAGTAGTAACTGAGGGACTAAAATGTTACTCAAATTGTAAATTGAAAGTGGAGGTTGTCTCAAACTTTTGAACTGTGTATCTTTTGAAGCTTCAGGTAAAAGACGACTTGATTCTGAGTGCTGGGATCACAGTTTGATTCAAAATTTACTCATGATGCCAATCACTTCTTAATTCAGACAGTAGAGCATGTGATGTAATTCGTTTGGAGTCACTGGGTCTCATGTGGAATAGCTGTCTCTCGTGGAAGCAGACAGGATCACCACTCGTCACAGCTGATCTGTTGCCTTGCTAAACTGACAGGAACCTGGAGTTTACTGGGAGTTCCTTGTCCAATCGGTGCCTTCCGAGTTGGTGGGAGTTTGGATCATCACTTTAAATCCAGAAGTTAAAGATATTTATCTGAACTCCTCATTTACACAAGTACTACTCATGGCCTGAAGCAGGAGTGGATTTTGTTTGTAGTGACCACCACTGCATCGACTGTAGAGGATACATGCAGGAGATAACAGACAGAGCTGGGCAGTGCAAGCCTCTGGTGGCATCACCAGTGACTTATGGCTGGCTGAATTACAGGTGGTCGATGCGTCTTCGTTGAACCAACTAGGGGTGCACGATAACTATCGGGCCGATAACAGGAAATTATGACGTCATTCCAATAAGTCACATATCATGACAAATAGCCCCGATAACATATATATTTCTGTCAACACGGCAGTGCCTCGCTCCCTCTGAGGCTTGAATGACCGGCAGTGAATGTTATGTTCAAGTAACGTCGGCATAATCAGAAAAACGAATACTCAATAAGGAAAATCAAGAACACCACCCATGCCAGAAAACAACTTGTTAACTCGGTCATAATTTTGGTAGTTGCTGACTTGAATTGATATTCGCAGTATTCTCCCACATGTTACACATAAAAAAAGAAAAAAAAATAGAAAAGGCTGAAAGAACGACTAGCAAACGAGAAACGTCGGAATTTACGTTACACCTTGAATGCAGCCATTCATCACATGGGAGGTCTGGGTTCAAATGCTGGTGGTTTCAGGAAGGCCAGTGGAAAACTTGTGCCACTCATTCATCAACCATGTGGATTATTCCACTGTGGTGACCGCCAATAGGGAGCAGCAGAAGGAGTAAAAATGTATCTTTCTCAACATTTACCAAGTCAAACTCACATATGATTTGCTCTATTGCTATCTTTGAGCTTCATAAAGGAAGTAAAGCTCAGCGCTGCAGAAAAGAACCCACATTTCACCCAGTATTTCCTGCATCGAAGATGTTGACTACAGCCCTTTGTGTTTCCATTGTCTAATAGCAGAAATCTAAGGCAACAGTTCTGCTGTCTGAGTAAAGAACTTTGTGATGTCACCAGCAATAAAGGTTACTTTTTTCCTGCCTCTTGTTTGCTGGGTGTTTGGTAACTTGGCAACTCACGATGAATGCATACGATGTGAGCCAAAGCGTCTGTTGTGGCAATTTTACTAATTGCACAAATTAAAATTATAGATCCTTAACAAAATGCAACAGCAGAGCTCAAACTTTTAACCAGGTTTATTTCAGCTGAGCGCACAGCGGGAACACAGTCATGTGGCCTGCAGGCTGGATGATTGTGCCCGCTGTAATCCACATTTACATCCCTTATATAGTAGTCTGATAGAACAAAAGGCAATTTACATCTCTTACACAAGGAAGTCTTATTGACCAAATGGCAGGAACTGATTCAATCAATTTACATGTCTTACAGCAAAGAAATCTTTGTTGATCAAAGGCAGAACTGGTTGATCAACATTTCGGTAGTGTGGAGACAGTCTTCTTCTCTGGGAAAGTTGTCACAATACACTGATAAAGGTGTTAGCAACTTTCGTCTGGAAATGTCGATTGAAAAGGGAGCTTTGACACCTGGACAGAAGCATTCTATATTCAAATTCTACCAGGACACTCTTTCATCTGAGTTCTTTGTTATACTTAGCATTCTGTATTCAAATTTTCCACGACAGCGTCATACCTGACTTCCATCTGGAGAGCCTTGAAAATGATATAATGATTTAATGATATCAATGATTCATGTCCAGCTCCTACTTCCCTGGAACTTTGTAGAAACCAAAGCGCACCCACATGCCGGCCTTCACTGACGACTGGGCTGAATTTCCTGATGCTCAGAATTGATTACCAGCTTTGAAAAAAAACTCAACAGTTTCTGAATAGTGACTAGCTAACGTTATCAGCAACTAACTTGCATCAAGATTATTACTGTGATGAATGTTAGAACATTATTGTGCCTTACAGCAACCTTAAAAAATGTGGATCCATCTAAAACTTAAAATCCTGATTTTCATGCTAATAACTTATTAACATGTGTGAAATTTGATCATGCTGTTTGGGAAAATTAGTAATTTAACACTATTCATTCCATTTCTGAGAGAAAACATCAACCACAAGGATTTATTTTGAAAAGAATTTTAAACCCTCTCAAAGAACCTACAGAAAGCATTGAAATGTGAAAATAATAGTTCAGTTAGGGTTTTTTTTCCCAGTATAGGATCATTTGCAGCCTTTAAAATTTGTTTGTCGTGTTTCATTAGTTGCAATTTGTTTCTTTTGTCCTGTTTTTTAAAAATTAACTTTGACAACACCACAAGAAGAAAATAATGAAGAAATGTTCAAAACAGCAGCAGAACAAAGGAAGTTGATCTCGCTTCAAGATCGCTTTAAAAGTTTATGAACGAAGAAAAAGCACAAAGCCTAGAAAGGCATTAAAAAGTTTAAAAAATGTGTTTAAACAAAGTTGCATTTTGCAGCTCTTCCAGTGATTGGCAGCAGTTATATTTCACTGAGCAGCAGTCGCTGGCCTGATAAAAGCCTCAGTGAGTTTCTCCGTTGCGACTGTCTCCCAGCTGACACACTAAGTGTGTTGTATTTTACTGGCATCATATCGATCTGACTGTCACCACATCATTTAAGCAAACTGCTGCCAGAACAAGAAGCCACTGAAGCACAATTCAGAGAAAAGATCTCTGCTACGAGACATCTGAGTCTCTTTCTCACAGTCTCACTCCTCATGAGCATTCGCATGTTTTAAATTGACAGTATTATTTATTCTACTATTTAAAATGACACACTTAAACCTCTATCTGATCCGGATCTGATCCAGAAGGCGGATTTTATCGCAATCTGTAAATCGCTATATGGGAGAACTGTTGTGCTTGGCGGAGGTCTGCGCTCTCCGAGTGCTTTTCTAGTTAATTATAGCTTTGACTTAATAAAACGTCCTCACTGACAGCATTACATTCATGAGGCCTGGATTCCTACCTTGAAGTCACACCTGTATTTGGTGAACATCATCTCCCAAAAGCACTGGTACATTTCATCTGTGTAGTTTCTGGAAATTAACATTGTCAAAGACACATAAGCCTCTACAGCCGACTATTTCTGAAAGGATTGAAGAATGAAATGAAAAATACTTTATTTATCCCAGAAGGGAAATTCAACATTGTAGTGAGTGCTTTTTATTTATTTTTTTATTTTTTTTTGGCAGGCCTGGAATTTCGTGATTTGAGGGACAAGGCCACTTGGCCTCCAAAGGGGCATTTTTTTGAGGGCACAAAGGCCAAATACCAGGGCAACATGGCCATAATAAAAAAACACAATATGACATGATATGTTAATAAACGGCACAACACATTTTTTGAATTCAGAACCTTGGATATTTTTAATAGGCTACCACAACTTTTGGACTTTTATCAAAGGGAAACAGACAACAAAATAGACAATGTCATTGACTTTTATCAGGTTATTACACATTCATAAATGTAATTTAACTCATCATCTGATGATGGGGATGGAGAACCTGGGGTCTTCCTAGGCCCATAACAAAACAGTTGGCCTTCACCTCTCCTCCCTCTGTCTTTTTTTGCACTGGATGAAAAATTTAAAACAGTTTTATGATGAATCAAAGTGGCACATCCAGTTATACAATATATTAATTGCTTGCAATTGCTATTTCCTAAATGTACCACATAAACTTGAGCTAAAATAAGAAGAATCTAACAATTAACTATTCCATGATAATCTTTTGAAGTAGGTGTCCATTTTTTGGCAGTTTTTTGCTGCATCTTCTAGAGCTCTTTTGCGACTAATCTCGACTCGTTCCTGTCTTCGCATTCTTCTTTCTGAGGGAAAAAAGTTTAGAGTGAACATGTTGAATATTTTTAAATAGAAATATCACGTTTCCATAGCCTACTGATTAGGGGTGTAACAGTAGATGTATTTGTATTGAACCGTTTCGGTACGGGGTGCTCGGTTCGGAACGGAGGCGTACCGAACGAGTTTCCACACGGACATATTAAGTAGAGGACCTCACGTTGTGGAGCAGAGCGCTGCAGCCGCACCTGCGCAGTTGCGCGCACACCGAGACAACAAACAGCAGTTGTAGCGGACGTCATGGCTAATGCTAATGACGCTAGCATTGGCAATAAGCCAGAGCTTGCCGACATTGTTCATCCGAGATCGAGTATGTTTCTGGCAACACGTCAAACCTGTTAACTAATTTGAAACGGCACCACCCCAGCGTGAACATCGCTACAACGTAGAGAAAGACACAGCTCCCTACCGCATTTAAACAGCCTCTCCCTGGTGAGTCAGATCGGGCTAAAGCAATAACAAATGCCGTTGGTGTTTTTATAGCTGCAGATTTAATACCCTAATCAGTGGTAGAGAACGCTGGCTTCAAACACATGATAAAGGTAATTGAGCCCCGATATCAATTACCTTCTCGTCCACATTTTAGCCAGAAAATCATACCGGGACTTTATAAAAAAATAAAAAGATTAGTTTTTTAAGAAACCCTCTGAGCCTTATTCGTGTTATTTAATCTGAGCAACAACTTGAAACTGTTCAGTGTTGCAACTGTTCAATTTTGCACTTCAGATGGATATTTTTTTTAAGAAAAAGTCTGAGCCAATGTTATTTTTATTTTGTTTTTTCAAAATATCTACATTTCAGAATATTGTATTTATATTTTTGAGCAGAATTCTAGCTTTGTATAGGCTAATGTTCCTATTGTTAAAACGCACAAAAGTGTGTAATAATCAACCAGCACATTTATATTTTGCATTTTGTTTTCTTACTGTACCGAAAATGAACCAAACCGTGACCTCAAAACCGAGGTACGTACCGAACCGAGAGTTTTGTGTACCGTTACACCCCTACTACTGATTATTCAAATGCTCAAGCCACCCCGGAGCATATTTCTGTAATGATACGTGTTAAAAAGTTTAGGTTTCACTTTTGCGCACCTGAAGTCTCAGAAGTGTATCGTGTATAGAACCCGGAATGTCAGAGTTCGAATCAATCTATCTCAGCATCGTCATCCTGCCTGTAAGTTGTTGTTGATTCATATGTCTATCGTGAGTTTATGATGTGTTTTCTAGTCACAGATGTTTTCTTTATAATTGAATTTGATTTAATGGCATCCTGATTTTGGCGATGAAATGAAGACTAACAAGCAAAGCTTCCCTGCACACATAGAAGAGAGACAGAGAAGTTGATTTGGCGAGAAAAGGATTATTTGAAGGCTTTAGTTTATGACAAAACAACTGTTTGCAAGAGACCGTTTACTTGGGTTGCCTTAGCAACCATAGCTCAGAAGGCTACAGTAGCGAGACATGACAGTCTCCGTCTGATATTGAAACATTAAAAATTCTTAGCAGGCTATAGCAATAAGATATGAGAAGAAAGATTTACATAAGTCTTGAGTTAGCTTGTTGGATAGCTAGGTCCCCCTCAGAAAGGCTAGTAGGCTACTGCTACAACCAAGTCTAACAACTCTTTATCAATTTAAAGTTGGGATTTATTACGATTTATAGTATTACAATTTATTGTCCTGGGTTCAATCTTTAAAGTCCTTAGGCTCATTAACAAGTTATTTGAATCAATCTATCTCAGCATCGTCATCCTGCCTGTAAGTTGTTGTTGATTCATATGTCAATCGTGAGTTTATGATGTGTTGCATTTACCTTTAATGCACTTACCTTTAATGTCGTCTTCGTGGTATCGTTGTGCTGTTTATCTCACAGACAGAACGCTGATGGAAATAGATGCTGTGCGGTAGAGTTATGGACGGATCTCTCAGTAGGACACACCTCCGCTCCGATTGTTTAGCTTTAATACAGGTAGGCCTACCGATGGGCACTACGGCGCAAACTTGATGATAGCCAAAGGAAAGGGAGAGGGCAGGGCACCAAGGCCACAGTGGCCGTTGCATCAATTCACGGCCAAGAAGAAGGGCTACGACGGCCATGGCCGCCGTGAAATTCCTGCCCTGGTGCCTGGAATTTTCATCTTCTGTTGATCCAGCAGTTTCCCTTTAATGATGGCTCCCAGAGTTGAAAAATGAAGAGAGTTGCCTGAGATAAGAAAATAAAAATGAAAATTCACCTGAACTGATAAATGCACAACATTGCCTCAATGGTCATATGGAGATTTTCGATCCCGCTGTCTACTTGGAAAGCGTTTTCCTTCCTCGTGTCAAGATCACGTCATTCCTCTGAAGGTCAGGGCTGAATCTGCTGATCGCATAAAACAAGTCAGAAAGGAAGTCAC
Source organism: Hirundichthys speculiger (assembly GCA_018398805.1). Lineage (NCBI taxonomy): Eukaryota > Metazoa > Chordata > Actinopteri > Beloniformes > Exocoetidae > Hirundichthys > Hirundichthys speculiger. Next base: position 2,452,623 of record JAGFBZ010000234.1, read on the forward strand.
GGAAAGCTGAAAAGGTTGCATCTTGCATCATCGTCTAGAGGATGCTGCACATATTGATGATATTTGGGATGTAGAGGAAGAAATGTGCAATTTTAAAAATTAACATTGACCTTCTTTGCCCTTCCAGCAACTTCTGTATACAGCAGTTTGGAACGACACAGCCATGAGTCGCCAAAGCTTCTGCAGTTTTGGGCTTTTTCCTTCAGACTGCACAATATATCTAAAATTTTATTGCAATATCAACACGCATAATATCACCCAAAAAAAATAAAAGAAATGCAGTAAATAGTACTTTGAAGTACCACACATTTATGCTATGAATGTCGAGAATCAGATGGACACTCATTGTCTTGTTTTCTGTTCTTTCTTTTGTTTTGAATATATTTTTTTTTGCCTGATTGTTCATATTTAGTTAAGTCCCTCTTAAATACTGTAGAACATGTTTTAAGGGAGGATGACGATGTTCTGCTAAAATGATAAGACTGACTATCAGTGTCAGTAGAAAACACCTGTAACTCTGGTACTTATGTATTTATAACTAAATGGACATTTGTCCCAAACAGAGGCCATGATCTCTCCTTCATTTATGTCTAATGACAACGGTTTCTGTTCTAATTCAAAAATGCTTTGATTCCTGTCATTTTTGTCTGTAATAAAAGTTTACACTTAGACTGAGCATTGTATGAACTCTAGAATTTTCCATTAACTCCCCACTCGCTATACGATTTCTGCAGTCATAAGATTTCAACATCTCACATTGCATGATTTCCATCTGCTTAATCGTAGGTGCGATGTCAGTAATGGTTTGCGCAGATTGTATGTTGATGAGCCCTCTTGAATCGTAGACTACGACCGATGCAGAAATATACGGGCAGATGTGGAAGTGCTTAATCAGTATATGGTGACAGTAAACAACACGTGAGAATAAACTGCACTGTCGTAGTGTTCATGTGTGCTGAAAATGCTTTAAAAAGAAAACGGTGAAAGAGAAGAATGTGGTCCTGGTCTTTGTTAGGGAGAAGAGGCAACATTTGGATTATGTATTTTGATCTGGAATGACCCTAGGCTGCAGTAATTAATCCATCATTTTAAATTGAATTTAAGTGTCTAGTGACGAGGCAGAGTTGGAGGACTTTTGACAGCAGTCAGATAGTCTTTGGTCCCAGACTGGTGTGACAGCCGTCATCAAACTGCTACACTGTAGGATGTAGGGACAGCCTATTTAGATGAAAGACGAAAGATATCGCTACGATGCTTTCACAACGATAATCTTCATCTGTGACAGCCTCAAAACTGGTCAGTGTATTGCAGCTTCAGAGTTTTCGTATTATTGATCTCATTTTTGAGATTTATGGCCTCTAACTTTTCTGTTTGACACTCTCACAGCCTTGTTGCCAGTCACTGCACACAGGGGTTTGCAGAAAAGAACTAATATTGTGAAACACTTAATGGCAAAAGGAAAAGAACACATATTTACTGTTGTTCAGTGTTTAAACCGACATTTTTCTAAAAACAACCCTCGCATTTAAACTGTTTAATGTCACATTTATTATTTTTGGGAAACATTTATGGCCCGACTCTCTTAGTGAGGTAATTTGACAGAGTCAGACGAATCAGCATGTAGCTCCAGTTATGAGGGTATTAGCTGCTTTCAGAGCCATAAAAATACAGTCATGGAAAAAATTATTAGAGCACCATTTTTTCTTTACTTTCTTGTTCATTTTAATACCTGGTACCACTAAACATCATCATGTGACTAAAACAGACAGAAAAGAAAACACTGAATGCATAAAAGCAGTGTTTTTGGCAGTACAACGCCATAGCTATTGATGTAAAAACTTAAGTGATTTAGGTTATAATCAAGAAAACCATGGAAAATGGTAAGATATCAGCTCTTAAATAAAACTCTTATGAGCAATCTTTGTGGTTATCGTTATGTTTGTCCAAACAAATGTACCTTTAGTTGTACCAGGTATTAATCCTGTAAGACCCACTGTTGCAGAATTACAACAATTTTTGTTATCCCCCAAAAAACCTTTTTTTCATTTTTATTTTTTGGTTCAACCACATTAACATACTCATTTGGTCCTATTGTTCAGTCTCAGAATGCTATTGGCTCATACATTTGTATATAAGGCTTGTCCTCAGGTCAAGAAGTCACACACCCTCCAGATTTTTGAGAGAGCATCATCCCCTCGATTTACTGGATTGGATTTATCTGACTGAAGTAAGTAAAGTGCTTTAAATATTTTTTATTTGTTTATTACAGTGTCTAGAATATGTCAGTATGTAGTCATTGTGGAAAATGTGCCTTACATTTTATTTAGAGCTTGTTTTGTAATTGTTGCAATATTACAACGTTGGGTAAATGTGGTAGTCAAAACAACCCTGTTTTGCGAGGGATGTCTTGAGAGGAACTTCAATTTAAATTTTCACAATATAACTTTAAACTACACATGATTTACAGCCTAGCCTTATATTTGATTATATATTATTGTATTAGAAACTAGTGTGCAAAGATATATTGCCATATCTAATCATTTTCATTTACTTATAATGATTTCTAACCACGTTGAACACTCAGTATTTTCTCCTTATCACAGAAAGCAGGACTTTCTAACAAAGAATTTCTGTTTGTGCATGTCTGCCCTTTGTCTTGGCTTTTGATAAGAAAATGTTCCTTTCAATTCTTAGTTAAATCAGTTGTGGAGGATGCTTGGGGGAGGGCATTTTTTCCATTGTTCTGGAGCAGGTGTTGATGTTCAGGAATGTCAGGTGTTGTCGTAAGTTGGAGGCTACCTGCATATCTATTAGTATGATAATCAGAGTTTACAATTGGTCAGCTATACACTATTGTGTGGCCAGTTAAATGTGTGAATAGATTACTTCAGTGCAATGTGTAATTACAGAGAAATACAAGTTCGCCCTGAAAACCCGACGCTGGTACATGTACAGTCATGGAAAAAATTATTAGACCACCCTTGTTTTCTTCAGTTTCTTGTTCATTTTAATGCCTGGTACAACTAAAGGTACATTTGTTTGGACAAACATAACGATAACCACAAAGATTGCTCATAAGAGTTTTATTTAAGAGCTGATATCTTACCATTTTCCATGGTTTTCTTGATTATAACCTAAATCACTTAAGTTTTTACATCAATAGCTATGGCGTTGTACTGCCAAAAACACTGCTTTTATGCATTCAGTGTTTTCTTTTCTGTCTGTTTTAGTCACATGATGACATTTAGTGGTACCACGTATTAAAATGAACAAGAAAGTGAAGAAAAAATGGTGGTCTAATAATTTTTTCCATGACTGTACATCTTCTGGCACACCATCACCCTTGCTGTGGTCAACGCCTGGCTCCTCTACAAGCGACACTGCCAAGCTCTCAAGATGCCAAAGAAGGAGATTCTGAACATGAAAAAGTTCCAGGCCCAACTAGCATCCTCTCTCATTCTGGTAAGAATCTATTTCTGCTATTTGCCATGTCTGTGATATCTATGACTTGTATCATCATGTATTTTTGGCATATATATAAATTGATTATTAATATTGATTCTTCTCTTTCCAGGTGGGCACAACACTTTGGACATTTCTCAATAAAAGTCAAGAGAGGACACTGCAGACATTGCAGTAAAGGGTATACCAATACCCAATGCAGCAAATGTGATGTCCGCCTCTGTTTTTCAGAGGACAAGAACTGTTTCTGGGACTATCATTGTAAATAAATGTCAAAGTTCTTGCTATTGCAATAAATGACTGTTCATAACAACATGACTGAGATTATTTTTCATGTTATACTGTTCTGGGACAAAAGTAAAACCCTGCAAATGAATCCTTAATTCTGTATTGTTGTTCAGACAATGAGTACAGATACAGGAGATTCTGCTCCCCATTGAGCCCAATGTTGCGATATTACAACATTTCTGTAAAAACTTACAAAAACATATTTTTTTGAAAAACACCTCATTTTCAACCTCAAAGGCCTCCTACAACAACATCTTAATGGTTGAAAAAATTTTTTTAGTGTTTTTCTATATTTGGGTTTTACAGGGTTAAAATGAACAAGAAACTGAAGAAAACAAGGGTGGTCTAATAATTTTTTCCATGACTGTATAAGAAGTTTGTCGTTGATGTGATTTTCTAAGTCAATGAGGGAATCAATGAGAGAATCAATGAGGGAATGCAACAGCAGTCATAATTTTTTTTAGGATTAACGTGCATTCTTGATACTGCATTGCACAAGCATTTTGGGTTGCTGCAGTTCAAAGTGTTAGGTGTTCAGCTGAAGTGTGTAAGTACCTGCGCGGTATCCACACAACGCCTCGACAGAGATGTATAATTCAGCCTTTAAAGCTTTGTACTGCCTTAACAAGAACACTATCTGGGAAGGAAGCTCTGCCCTGGAGGATCAGTTCAGGTCTCATCTATTGTATGCTATACACAGATTCCCAAAGGCAGGATGTGCCCTTAGCCATTTTTGAATATATGTCATGTAAAACTAAAAACAGCAAGGTGCAAAATGTCAGTTTTAATGAAAACTGGAAGGTGTATTTTCAGTACCTTGTAAAAGAACATCAGCAGTTGCCACGTTGCAGGTTCTCAGTGTTAAATACATGTTGGTGACTGGGATGGCTGTTTAAAACCTTTAATTTTCAAGCTGCATGTCATCTCCTAGAGCCTAACACACACAAACACACACACATTCACACACACACTGGTTTCTGCCTCTGACCATTTGTCAGGCTCATGTGTTTGGAAGTGGTTTTACTGGTCCGGGAGGATCTTGCCAGTCTGTTCTGGCCGTGCTCGCTTGTACCAGTAGACCCTACAGCAGTCCCATTAGTGCATTTCATCTGCAGAAGTGTGCTGATGGAGATTTTATCTCCTCTAAGTGTTACGTCTGTTTCCTACACTTCCATCCTAAGCTGATGAGAGGCTGAGCTGGCTGAATAATTTAGAAGTGATGAAGAAAAGATGTTTTATTTTGGAGTAAACCACATTTTCTCAGCTTTATTTGGCTCTTTGAGGGTTTGTCTCTGATCTTGAGCATTTCATTGAACATTTATGAACACAAAACAGTGAAAGAGACTTAGCATGGAACCCTAAATAAAAGCACAGACTGCTTTCTGGGCTAAATGTGTGATTTTAACCTCTATACCTTCATTTGGCATGAAAGGTCTGTGTTTTTATCTATTAGCTGCTTCCAGTTTTAGCAGTGCTTGAAGTATGGTGTCGGGTCATTCAGGGCTGATGCATTAGTCTGACTCAAATGTGGGAACGTTTAGGCATTTCTATAAAAGTTTGACTCGACTGGTGCTGAGCTGGTTATTCAAAATTCATTTTATTTGTATAACTATGGTTCTCAACAAAAGTCATCGGAGGCAGCAAACGGAGGAGTTGAACCTGCAACCGCTGCAGGATGACTATAGCATCTCCATGTGGGCCGCCTGCTCCAACCACCCAGCTACCCAGTGGCCCCTGGAAGGGTTTTCCTCATGGGGGCCCTCCACACTGGGGGTCTGGTCTGCCTGTGGGAGCGTCGTCTTGGAGATCCCTGGGGGCTGGGGGGGTCTGCATAATGTGTAGTCTACCCTGGTCTACCTGGGTTGACCTGGTCTCTGGGACGGCGCCCCCTGTGGCCGCGGGCTGTGGTGCCTCTCAGTGTGGATGGCCTCCCAGAGGTGGTATTTCCTTACCTGGATCCTCAGTGTCCTGCCATGTTTTGTTTTATTTTGTGAAGCACTTTGGGTTGCATTTTTAATGTATGAAAAGTGCTATATAAATAAAGTTTGATTTGATTTGATTCTTTCTTTTTTATTTATTTACAAAGAAAGCAAACATGTTCAGTGAAGTCCAGTTGAATACAGCCCAATAACATTTCAGTCCAGTCATCTATACTGTATTCCATTTAATACATTTTATTCCAATTGAGTCCAAATTCAATACTTTCATAATGCTCATTAAAAGAGCTGGATTAGGTAAAAACCTAAACAGATTGGGTCAAATCTTCACCTCATTTCCTCCAGTCTGAGTAGCTGTGAGGCTACAGTTGTAACCATAGTAACAAGAAGAAGCCTCTCGTAGATGAATCCTCCAGATCAGATGTTATTGATAAGTGTTTTTTATTGAGACAACAAAGCTGTTTAGTCCCAGCACCTTGAGTTTTCTTGGCATTGTGTGTGGAATATGGGCTTACTTTCATGATTAAAGATGAATTATACTGCTGCTTTTCTGTGATCAGATTCCACTAAATCAAATCATTATAGACTTTTTATTTTCTTGAACCACTTTTTATCTTGGATGATGATTACTCACTGCTGTCCTTCCAAAACAATTTTAGTAGCTGTTTCATGTGAGTTTCCACAATTACATGATGTTTTCTGACTTTCTAAAGGAGGTTCTGAGTTGTTTGTTGAAAGGTGGTTTTTTTTTGCCAGGCAGATAAAAGCAAAAACAAGTTGTAATGTTATATTAGTGTTCAGGTGAAGGCAGAGAGCAAATGAAGACACGCTCAGGTGTAACATTCAGAGGTCAAACTAATCAGATGAGTGTCAAGGTTTTTCACATTGTGTAGAGCTCTTCGGTTACCGGACTGTTTCTGCAGGAAGTAAACAAACACTTATTTAATAAACAGCACGATTTGTCAGACTGCATGCTTTTATCTCCTCCTCGTCCTCGGCAAAACATTAGACGTCTGTGCCGTTGCTTCTCTGAAATCCCCCACCCTCCTTTTTTCTCCTGTTTTTCTGGACCCCCTCTTCAGATGGACTCTTTTGTAGCCTTGTCCAGTTCAATGTGCTGAATTATTGACTGGCTTTTTCAAAGAGGTAGCACATATCTTTGTTTGGCACTGCAGGCAGAGGAGCCGGGGGAAAGTGTCTCATGATTTTTCATGTGGAAATGTGAAACCCATTTCTGGTCCCACCCCCCCGCCTGTGAGCTGGGGGATCACCGCGCTGTCAGATTATGGCTCTCTGGATGGCTGCATGTATTTTTGGGATAGATTTAAAGGTCAATCTCATGCACAACAGTTTATTTGTGTTATTTTTATACCCAGCATCAACCCATTTCTAATTTATGGCTGTGGGGCATCACTGAGCTGGTACCGGACTCATCAAGGCATAGACAGGGAGTGATTCTGCAGCATATACTGAGTTAAAGTATATACAGCACTGTTGCTCACTTTCATTTACAGCAGCCATTCCCAAACTTCAGAATACCAAGGCCCAATTTGAAATGTGAAAAATCTCCGCAGCCCACCGAAACCTTTAATCACAACTGGGATCAACATTCAGGACAAGGAACCATTATCCGATATTAATATAAGGGGTCAACAAATAAGGTGACACTTAAGTTGACGGTAATATAACACTTAACTGGTTTGTTTTGTTACTCATTAATGTTTTTAAATCATGTAGTTAGTATTTTACAGTAATTAAAAACATATTTTAAAAAGATCGAGGATTTAAAACATATTTGTTTAATTTTAATGACCTCTCACGGCCCACCTGCAGTACCGCGACGTCCCACCAGGGGGCCGTGGCCCACACTTTGGGAATCACTGATTTACATTATTTGAAAATGAAATGAAAATGAAATGAAAAATACTTCATTTATCCCATAAAGGGAAATTCAATGTAATAGTAAGGGCTCTCTCTCTCTCTTTTTTTTTTTTTTATAAACAACAGACAGCAATAATAATAATAATAATAACAGGTGTTAGGTCTTGTTGTGGAGGCTGATGGCTGCTGGCAGGAATGATCTTCTGTATCTTTCCGTCTTGCAACGGACCTGAAGAAGCCTCTCACTGAACACACTCTGTTGTTTGATCACTGTGTCGTGGAGAGGGTGTGAAGAGTCCTTCATCATCTTCATGGAGAGGGTGTGAAGAGTCCTCCATCATCTTCATCAGCTTGTGCAGCATTCTTTTTTGTTACAATCAGCTACAGTGGCTCCAGAGTTACACCCAGCACAGATCCAGCTTTCCTGATCAGTTTGTTGATTCTGTTAAGGTCTCTGGTTCTGATGCTGCTGACCCAGCAGATGGCTTATTTATTTACAATGCAGCAGCAGTATTATAGGTCTTATGCTAGGATTCATACTTACATCTGCATTTGGTCTCTCAGCTGATTTGTAAAGTTATTAATGTTAACTGTTTCAAATATTTCCCTTATTTATAGCATCAACTCTTTTTTTTCCTTAATTGTTTCCAGTCCCAGCATTCAGTCCTATAAAACTTAAAGGGTATTGAGCTTTTTGAAGATGTTTTAACCACTTCAGGGTGAGCCATCCTTTTATCTTGCATATTTGTTATTCTACCCCCATGTTTTCTTATTTTACTCTGCAATGATGCTTTTTCTCTCATCAAATATTTAGCAGCGTACAGTATGTCATATCCAGTGGAGCGCTTGATGTACTTTGAACCCAATCAGCAGAATATTCTGTCTTCCACAACTGTTAATACTTTTCATACTGGCCTAATTATGATCATGTATAACAGCTAATGTCTTTTTTTCCTCTATGTCACAGGTTATCTATGCACTTAACACAAAAAATGATGAACATGAGGCCGCCATTGCTACTCTGAAAGAGGCGCATGAAGAGGAGGTGCAGCAGATTCTTTCCGAGACCAGAGAGAAGATTCTGCAGGTTGTTACAGTTTATTTTTCCATGATTTCGGTCTTGATGTTATTGGGCTTGAATCATTTTGTTTCTTTACCTAAATTGATGTAAATTGTGTAATATTTGAAGTACAAGAAACATAAGAAATCATCAGTATTCGGTTTCTAATGTGTTAAATAGAGAGGTAGAGATATACAAGTAAAAAGGCTTTTTTTTCCCTTTTAGACTATTGATTCAAAACAAGATTTATGTGAGGATGAATATTCTTAGGAAGACTCACCACAGTCAAGTAGTATTCAGACAGGCATTAATTGTACAGTCATCAACTCCTGAACTATATCTGGAGCTCCTCACTCTCGAGGCAGAGCCACAGAATAGCTCAGAGCACAGTTAACATGAAGAAATCAAAATTTAATCAACCAAATATTTATTATTTAAGTGTCATCAGCTGTAATGAGAAAGATTTGCTTCTTTGTGAGCAGTGTAATTCATCTTGATGAGTTAAACTTACATTCACTTGCAAAAGAAAGTACACCTTTCATCATTACGATTTATCAAGACATAATAATAATTATAATGAGACACTTCGCGGGGGGGGGGGTCATAGCCCCCATTAACCGCGAAGTGTGGGGGATTACTGTATTGCTCATATGGACTGTTTTTGACAGATACCTAAAAGTTTACTCTTGAAAAGTGCCTTGTAGCGCTGCATTGTGATGGCACATACAGTAACAAATGGGAAATAGTATTTCTCTAATTTTTGTTTCTTTTGCGTTAAAGAAGGTACAGTACAAACAGAGATTCAAAAATATATATATACATATATATACAGCCCCTTGCAGCTGCTGATGCAGTGGCTCAGGAAGGGTCACAGCCGCCTGCAGCTGCTGCTGCAGGGGCCCAGGAGGAGTCACGACCGCCTGCAGCTCCTGCTGCAGGGGCCCAGAGGAGTCACGACCACCTGCAGCTCCTGCTGCAGGGGCCCAGGAGGAGTCACGACCGCCTGCAGCTCCTGCTGCAGGGGCCCAGGAGGAGTCATGACCACCTGCAGCTCCTGCTCCAGCGGCTCAGGAAGAGTCACTGCCGTTTGTGGCTCCTGCTGCAGCGGCGACGGCAGAGTCTCGGCCGGCTGAGACTGAGCGCTCCTGCTGCAGGGGCAAGGGAAGGGACTTGGGCGAGGGTGCGTCGTCCACCTCGAGGACGAGGGGAGGTGCGTCAACCACCTCGGAGACACTGGAGGGTGAAACTGCGTCAACCACCTCGGAGACACTGGAGGGTGAAGGTGCGTAAACCACCTCAGAGACACGGGAAGGCACGTCGGCCACCTCGGAGACACGAGAACGTGAAGGCGCGTCGGCCACCTGAGAACCACGGGAAGGCGAGCATGCGTCGACCACCTCGCTCTCAAGGTGGTCAACGCACTTCCCCTCGCTCTCGAGGTGGCCGACGTGCCTTCACGTTCCGGTGTCTCTGAGCACCTCCCCCAACGCACCATTGAGCACCTCGGAGACACGGGAAGGCGCACCGGCCGCCTCGGAGACATGGAAACGTGAAGGCGCGTCTGCCACCTGAGAGACACGGGAAGGTGCACATGCGTCGACCGTGTCGGAGCCGGGGACCCCCTTGCACACTGAAGACAGTGCCTCCAGCTCCTCCCTGCACCTGATCAGGTCGGCGCTGAGCGACTCGAGGGTCGGCAGGGAAAGGAGCTGGGGTAAGTGGACCGGTCTGTCATGGAAACGGGGCTGGGCGGTGATCGCGACGGTGGCCGGGTCAGCGGTGCAGGGACGAAGAACGCCGGTGATTGCGACAGTGGTCGAGTCTGCGGTGCAGGGACAGGGAGCGCCAGTCGTCGCGGCGGCGGTGGCGGCCGGGTTCGTGGCTGGGGACTTGGGAACGCGGGTGGAGATGCGTCCCGGACCACCTCGGGAAACGACAGAGGAGGTGCATCCTGGACCATTTCGGGACTGGAGGGGAAAACACGTTCCCACGGACCACCACGGAGGAAGGAGCGGGAGAAGACACCGCGGGGGAGGACTGTCCTCCTCGCCTCCCCTGGGCGGGTCCCCTGTGTGCGCCCCCGGAGACCTCGTCCGGGCTGCCAGCCTGCGGAAATACTCAAACAATGTGATCTTTCCACCAGCCGGATCCCCGGTATGGCCAGGTATCTCCACTGTGGCCTCCCAGGCCATGCCAACCTGAACGCTCTGAGGACTGGCACTCCATGGAGTCGCCCCAGATTGCGAGCGCCTGCCTCACCTTCTCTGAGGCGTCCTGTCCGTCGCCTCGGAGACCAACCCTGCCAGATAGTGGGCCGGACCCCACACCGATTCTGACTGAAGTATGGCTTGTTTGGAACGGTTGGTTTTAACACATGAGACCAAAGTGGAGTTCTTTGGCCATAATACAGAACATCCTGTTTGATGAAAAAAACAGTGCATTTCAGCCCACACATGTAATACCAACTGTCATGCATGGTGCTGGAGAGGTCATGGTTTGGGCTTGTTTTGTAGCCTCAGGATCTAGACAGTCATTGAGTCAGTCATGAATTCAGTATACGGAAGTATTCTGAAGTCATAAATGAGGTCATCTGTTTAACTGCTAAAGCCTAACCAAAATTGTGTCATGTAACCGAACCCAAGTGCATCAGCAAACTTCCAACAGAATGGCTGAATAAATAAAGGAGTGAGGTGTTTATACTGGCCAGACTTCAACCCAGTTTGAATGCTGTAGCACGACTGTAGAATAACTGTGTATAAATCAATGTCCACAAATCCAAATGAACTGAAGCAACATTGTAAAGAAGAATCCTTTCATAACAGTGTGACAGACTGATCATGTCATGCAGAAAAAAATGATTAGCTCAAACTGTTAACGCACTGCTTTTGTGTTCATACTAGAAAAACAAACAGACATGATGTAAAATGTCAGGTTTTGTTGTTCATATAAGGTTGCATTTACCTTTTTGTAAAATCTGTGGAGGACCAGATGACTTTTTTTGATACATATATGTGCTAGGGATGGGCATAATTAATCGATTAATCAATGATTGATCATTAAGAATTTGGTCGAAGAAATTAATTTTCGTCGATGAACCGAATGTGTTTTTTTTTTTTTTTTTTTTTAAACAATCCGAATGTAGGTTATCAGTGCACGTCCTCAAACAATGCGATGCATTTCGCTGTGCCACCGATAGAAATTTGGCAGCAGGGGGCAACATTTCACCATCACCCTACCCTTGCTGGCCTCAGTTGTTACATGCGAGCTTCTGTCGTCGCCTAATCATGGAGCGGTCGCGGTGAAGTGTGGCGTGGGACCATTTTCGTTTAGAAAATGACCAAGTGTACTGCAATCACTGCAATGCAAATTACAAATACAATTGATCGACAACGACAATGATGTATCTCTTGAACAACGCGCATCCAAGCCTTGTAAAGGACGGTGGAGGCGGTTCATCATCAGCCTAGCCTAGCCTAGCCTAGCCTCAACTCGGTGTTAGTACGGACCAGACGGAGCTGCAGCGCACATCGAGCACAGAACAAGGCATCTTTTTAAGAAACAAAAAGCCTGTAATACTGGCCTTGATATAAATTGTCATTGTTCAGTAGTCTCCTCGATATCTCTTCTTTTATTATCGTTGTTTTTTTAAAGAAAAGAAACAGGAAATGTCACGTTATTCTCGACCACAACATCCGGGCCACTGAACACATCTGCGCATGCGCGGGCCATAGCCACCAGGCCATAGCAACCAGGCCAAAGGGGAAAACAAACGTCACGGCGATATCGAGAATATTTGTGATAGTTTTCAATATAAAAATGTTAATGATTAATCGATTATTAATCATTAATTCTCCTGACCATCGACGAATAAATCTCGACCAAATGCCCATCCCTAATATGTGCTTTTATGACTGCAGTATATTCACAGACATTTTCATGTTGTTTCTCTACAGGGTCCCTGAAGAAAGCATGTACTAATGTGCTCTGAATTCAGTCGGAGTATTTGATGTGAACTGAACGTAGTTATTAAATCTTTTAATTTTCACTTTCAGATGGTTTTCTTAATGAGGAAATGTGTGGCCAAATTTGCAGTCTGTGCGCATTCAGCTAAACACATTCAGTTAATTAAAATGGAGTTTTAATTAAAACTGATATCCATGATGTTTATATTCTTCTAGCATGGAGACTGTTTTGTTTTGTTTGTTTGTTTGTTTTTATTTCTTACATATTTTGCCCTGTTTGCAGTAGGGTTTGTGAGTATAACGTCTAAAAATATCACTTTCTTTAACACAAGGAATTTGTATGTTTCATTTTGAACTTCCGATCCGATACCGATATTTGCCGATACTGATACCGGCCTATCTGAGCATGTATTAAAATTTTAAGTCATTTAACCAACTTACTTTGTTGTCAGACTCATGCTGAATAGGGTTTTACTCCTGATAATAACTAGCCAGCTGAATTAGGTGCATTTGAATAACACACATTGGTTGGTAACGAGAAACTGACCTAATTATTCAACAAATCAACACAAAATAGACAAAATGATAAATAACAAACAGAAATGGCATCAGTAAACCACGGCTTTACAAGCCATAAGTGCAGATAATATTGTTAATTGTATTAAGCAAACACAACCTGAGTTTAACCGTCTATTAACAGCATTAGTACCTGTGCTTTGACACTGTTCAGTGGCAGTTTGTCACAATTCCCAAACGTCCCAAACGGGGGGGGGGGGGGGGGGGGGGGGGGGGGGGGGGGGGGGGGTAGAGAGGAGCTCGAGTTGTCTCGCGCGGGGGGCGGGGTGTTTGTGGCTGTGCACTGTGCCCGACAGAGAGAGAAAGAGAGAAGCGCGGCTCGCGAGGCAGACAGCAGCCATCAGCAGCCAAGTGATGGCTTCAAACCTAGCAGTTTGAGTGCCAGTGAGTCGCTAAATCACCAGAAAAAGTTGTAGATTTGTCGCTTTTTACAAATTAAGTCGCTAGGGGGGTCTGGAAAGTCGCTAGATATAGCAACAAAGTCGCTAAGTTGGCAACACTGATTGGGAGGGAGATGCTCGTGTGCTGAAGGTGTGCTGGAAAATGCAGACCGGATATTAGGGAAACACAGAGCAAGACCTGGAATGGGTTATCTGAATAATGGGCTGCGCTGCGCGGTGCGCTGGAAAACCCGGAACGGACTTTGGAAAAAAAATTGATCGGGAGTCTGGATCGGCATTTTTAGGGCTTGCCAATCCGATACCGATCCGCATTCTTTGCTCATATCGGCTGCCGATCCGATCCGAATATCGGATCGGGACACCTCTATTATAGATAGATATCATTATAAATATTTGCTGGCATTAAAACGTCTCAGTTTTGAGATACAGTATTCCTTACTGAACCGTGCATGTTTGTCGCAGTACAAAAGCAAAATCAGCGATGAGCTGGACCTGAAGAGGCGGATCCAGTCCCTAGAGGAGTCCATGGATCTCCACGAGAGGATGAAGAGGCAGGCACTTGCTGAGTTTGAAAGCTATCGCCAGAGGGTGGAGGACATGCAGCTCTGCACCGAGGCTCAGGTACTGGATATATGGAGAAATAATATAGGATCTGTGTTTGTGTATCGCTGTTTAAACAAATGTCCTTTTATACAGTTTTGTTTGCATTGAGCATACAGCATCATCTTTGATGAATCTTTGTGATTGTGACTACGTGGTCAATGATGCCCAGTAGCGCTCAGTAACACAGCACTGATGGACTACCACCCAAAAAGTACTAAGGGAACATCTCATAGGTTTCATTGTTTCATCACAACAGGTCACCACTATGGAAGGTAAATTAGTGGAAAGATCTACAGTGGGCTCACATCAATCAATCAAACCAATCAAGCTGATTTAGATTTAGCCAAAACTGAAGGCCTGGCAAAGACTCCTTGGTGATATCAATGAGTTCCAGACGTGAGACTGTTGTTCCTGGCAGAGGGTTATCAATGAAGCATCAAACAATGAAAGAAACATTCATTGATGACAGTAGGAGTTAGTGTATTGGTTTGACGTCACAAACACAAGAACTTACATGGATTTCTTTACTCCTCAGTAGGGGTGTGAAAAAAAATTGATTTGGCGATATTTTTTTTTAAAATTCCTTCATTCACTTAAATTTGCAAAAACACTAACAATAAACAATAAATAGGTTGTTTTGAAGCAAATAGTTTTGACTTTGAATGATCAATATCATCTGATGAACATATACAGCAACTCGATTTTTCATCTCTACTTTTAATTTTGATATTAACTGGGTAGAATATCGCAATATATCGTGATAAGATCACATCCTGACCCAAGTATCACGATACATATCGTATTGAGAGGTCCTTGCCAATACTCACCCCTAGCTCCTAATATCGATTTTTTTTAAGGAAAATTCATGTATTAGACGCATGTGCAAAATGTGCAAAAACACTAATAATAAACAATAAATAGGTTGTTTTGAAGCAAACATTTTGACTCTGAATGATCAATATCATCTGATGAACATATACAGCAACTTGATTTTTCATCTCTACTTTTAATTTTGATATTAACTGGGTAGAATATCGCAATATATCCTGATAAGATCACATCAAGTATCACGATACATATCGTATTGCGAGGTCCTTGCCAATATTCACTCCTACTCCTCAGCGACATAGAGCTACACACGGTGAATCCTATTTATAGAAATCTATCAAATATCGTCACCCATCCATCAATAGTCAGTCAACGGTTCTCATTGATTTGCAACTTGGTTAATTGTATTTACAGCTGAAAATGGAGTTTCACAGATCCTCAGACATAACCTGGTAACTAAGAAAATCCCATCAGAACATGAACAGTCATTGCCTTTCGCACCTTACTACTACAAAAATGTGGGTTAATATAAGAGAGGAAGAGTTTATCCGTTTAAACTCTTTACTATTCCAAAGATGATCATCAGCAGAAACCTTAACCTTTCAGTTAAAGCTTTCAACTGATTGGGTGCAACCTCAGCTTTAAGCCATTTCTGTACTTCAGTTAAAGTACAAATTGCTTCTAGTTGTTAGTGCAAGTTGTTGATTGCGTAATTATCTGCTGCCTAAGTAAACAAAATGCTAATTTCAGACTGTGAAGCCAAATTACATGAAAAGCTTGTAAATGTATGTAAATCTAGTCATGGTAGTCCCTGGTATCCTTCATGTTATCTCAGTCTTTCATTCCTTTTGTTTCTGGCAGCACACCCAGCGTGTGGTGTCGATGTCCAGGGAGGTGGAGGAGATGAGACGGTCCTTTGAGGAGAAGCTGCGTACGTTCAGCCAGGCCCAAGCTCAGTTTGAGCAGGAGAAGAGGGCTGCACTGGAAGAGCTCAAAGCTCAGCACAGACAGGAGATCCAGGAACTCCTTCGCAGCCACCAGAGTCAGAATGCAAACTACAGTAAAGACCAGGAGAAACTGGGACAGCTCCATAAAGCTGAGGTAACATCAACCTGTGCAAATGTAGATCCTGAGAGACATAGCAAATATGACAATATGACAGCTATTAATGTTGCTGTCAACTGTTTGTGTACAAAGTTTTGTGCTAAAAAACTTCAGACAACAGCCCAACCGGAATCTCCTGCAGTATGTTAAGCATTAAACTGCACACATTTAAGCTTTTGGTGTTGTGAGGGTCCTTAGCCAGTAAGAGGGCATGACATCACTTTCATAACTGTTGTAAAACAATGAAATGCTGCAAAGTATGTTGGGAATTGGAGTCCTTTTGAGGTTCCTTCGTCTCAGAAAACCATGTGGTCAGACCTTACTGGTCATTGTAATGGGAACAATGGTGTGTTGTTGTGCTACAGGTGGATTCTCTGACAGAGCGGGTGGAGGAGCTCAAACAGGACAAGAAGAGGCTGGTGGAGGAGTATGAGGCCAAACTCAGCAAGGTAGACCCCTACAGACGGTTTTAGTGTCCACTTCCACATATTGCACACTAGTTGAGTCATTGATTGTTTGCTCACAGTGTCTCACGTGGTGTATTTGACAGTAAATACATCAGAAAGTTGCCCAAACAGCTTTATTTTAAGGATGCTTTCACAGCCCTGAGAACAAGAAAGTGCATCCTCTTTCAAATTTAATTTGTTTTTTTGTTTTTTGTTTTTTTAAGGGTTTTAATATCAGGGATAAGCGATGTAACACCATTTGCAAACTATTTTGAAGCCATGATTTTACAATGAGAAAGATTGTCAACTAAAATAAATAAAATTGTCAATCTTCTGACAATTGGACACCACGGCCAGTTCACCCCAATCTCATATTGTGAAATATACAGAGATACTGCAAAAAAAAAAAAAAAACTCAAGGGCGACATCTCACAATTTATGGAGCCTCAGTTGGCATGTTAAATGTTGTAGTTCAAAACAGTATACTTAGAAAAAGCCTGCCTCATCCACCCAAAATACTGATCTGAACTGAATGAAAATGCTGCAGCAGGACTTTTAGAATGAGACAACGTTTTGAAACGCAGTGTAATACAGAAAATAGTTACTTAAAGTTATTGCTATTGGTCGTACAAACTACTTAATATTTTTCTTTTTCACATTGTGTGTCCTTTTCCTTTAGTTCTCTGCACAAAATATACTATTATGTTAAATTTTTTTGTATAATGATATTTATCTCTGATTTTATTTACTTTATTTTATTTTAAGATTATGTTTTTTTTTTAAATCATTTCCTAAATAGGGAGTACTTATTTTTCACATTACTGTGTATAATTTATATACGTTTCAGTTTTTATTTTCATAGCAGATAATAAATCAGATGAAAAGCATCATTAAAGGTGCATATATGTATGCAAATCTGTTTTTGAAAGGGGAGGATGATCTGAACATGCTGCATTCACCCGTTTCTTAAATTAAATCCACCATTAAAGCTTGAAATCAGATCAGATTGCAGTAAAATGTTTTATCCGCTTCTATTGTATAAAACTATGCAAGTTTCACTTTTGAAAAGTGATACTAAAGAAAATAATCCCATGATTTTCTATGCATTTAGACCATCATACAATAGTGTAATCTGCAATTACAGGAACTGATTTTACTTTAAATTATTAAAAGTAAAATAGATTCAGTGCATGGTTTAAATAATACATTAAAAACTATGTTTAGCAGCCATGATTTTGGGTCATTATCATTATCATGTTGTTTAGCTGTTTAGATTCCAGTCTTTTCCGTGCTGAGCAGTTCCACATCTGCTTGTTTTCTCTGCAGGCTCAGGCCTTTTATGAACGTGAGTTGGAAGCCATGAAAAGAACCCAGCAGCTGACTGCCGACAACCTGCTAGCTTGGAAACGCACCGAGGCTGAACTGCGGCGGGAGTTTCAGACTCAGGAGGCAGCGCTCCAGAAAACCCTTGGAAAACTGAGGGCCGAGCTGGCCAGAGTAACGGACGAGGCCCGAGAAAACCGTGAGAAGTCCCACAAGCTGCAGGCATCACTTACCACAGCAGAGAGCACCGTCAAGGTCAGTGTTGATGTTGATCCAGAAGAACTTCCATGGCTTCCCTTATGGTCACAGTCTCCTGGAATAACTGGGCTGCACAGAAAAGGCAGGGCTAGTGACATGTGTTTCTATATAAACCAGCTGGGATGCTTTTGTTCTGGTTCCATTTTTATACACATATAGCACATAAACCTTGACTCTGTGATAGATGGTAGAATAGATGTAAAGTACCATAAAATAAAGGAGGGAACTATATATGCAGTATTTTTCTTATAATGTCAGGTTACGAGGTATATTATGAAGGCTACTTGACTACATTTTACCAGCTTTCTGTTTTGGTTTCATGGCTTTCAATTATAGTGTCTTGGTTCACTGCGACTGCTTTCAACCGTGTGGTTTTAAGCTGCAGCAGACAGCTATTTTCTGTGGAGGAAAAAAAAAATATTAACTGACAATTATTTAGACAAAGTCAGCAATTAGGTTTTGAGTTTAGTGAAGCATGTAGCTACAGAAACCAGATAATTCACTCAGGAAATGGAAGGAATCTGAAGGAGATATTAGATGAACAGAAATGCACTTCAGATTTGTGCTGCTGGATGTGCAAATACAAATAGATTCATATTTATTATTGTTTTTTAAATTTTTATTTAGAAGTACTTTTGAGTACTCTCTGGTCTTTGGAGTAGACACCTTTGATTTTCTTCACTGCTAAAAATATAAAATATAAATATATGATGTGTGCCAGAGGAACCAAGTTAACCTTGTATTGTTGTTATGACTTGCTGTAATATTAAAAATTGCATTTTGAGGTCTAAATTGCTGTGTCATGAGTCCATGACTCCTGGTCCTGATTCCTGTCTGTTCGAAGGCCATGATTTGTTATTGTTCTCCTCCATCAAGTAGCTAAGTTGTGACATGTAGGCGTCTAGACGGTTTTGCTCAAGGTCTCCTTGTTTTTCCACTGCTGTTTAGATGAACTGTCCGCCTCTCTGTCTTTGTCGTTCCTGAACAATCCTGCGTTCTGTAATGACCTCTTTAAATCTGCATGCACTTTAGAGAATAAACTCGTTTTGCACCTCCGTCGTTTGTCAGTGCCTTGTTTAACAACGGAATTGACTGCTTCACCAGTGCACAATAATAATAATTCTTACAAGTGAGAATACATCCAAATTCTCATCTTACACTTGCTCTGAAGTTTGTTTGAGATTATCACTGATTGTGCATGAAGGGTTCCTTTTTTCTCAGTATTACTTAAAATAAAATCAAGATCATCAGAAGCACTTGTGTGGCTGGAGTTATTAGTTTGATTAGTTATCAATGTTAATTGTAATCTAGATAGAGAAGTGACAATAGAGAGCTTGAAACCGACTTTACTTGACAACTTTAACTTTAAAACAGATATTAAAATGGAACAAAACTTGATCCAGACAGGACATGGCTAATATTTTGAGTGGTTACTTGGTTAATATTACAAAAATCTCTTAATAGCCTCTTGTGTCTATAAACATATCCCATAATCCTTCAGCTCCTGCTGTTAGTTCTTTGTTGGAAGATAATAGATTTTATTCTAATATAGTTAGGCTCACAAGAACTGTTTAACTGTATTTTTAATTGTTTCTTATATTTTTTCATCATTTCTATCAATACAGTATCTAATTAGTAAAGTACAGGTAGGGGTGCACGATAACTATCGGGCCGATAACAAGAAATTATGACGTCATCCCGATAACTCTGATATGATGACAAATAGCCCCGATGACATATATTTCTGTCAACACGGCAGTGCCTCGCTCCCTCTGAGCCTTGAATAACCAGCAGTGAATGTTATGTTCAAGTAACATTGGCATAATCAGAAAAACGATTAAGCAGGCATGGCCAGCGGTAGCGGAGAAGTTGGAAGAAAACTTATTTAAATCGCTAGCGTGGTTAACAGTTAACAGTTAACAGAACGCAATCTTCCACCTCCCTAAATCCGGATCTAACCAGTTGTGTGTGTCTTGGCACAGAACAAATCATTGGATGCGCATTTAAAGATCACGAACAATTAATGTTCCTGTTCCTCCTCGACCACCAACAGTTTCAGACATATCGGAAATAAATTCCCACATCCAACCTTTTCCAGCTTGACACCAGAGACAGAAATCTCCTTGGTTTCCTCCACAGCAAACATCTGAATGAGCTGCCACAGCTGCACATTTATGCCATTTGGACGCGCTCTTTTACGCGCCAACATTCAAGTTGCGCTTTTCGCAAACTCGGTATCTTGCGATTGCTTGTTTAGGGTAGTGGGTGGTCTGAAACTGTACCGAATCCGTACCGAAACGTGACACAAAACCCGTGAGCCACCTGTACCGTTGCACCCCCAGTATGTATATATATATATATATATATATATATATATATATATATATATATATATATATATATATGTAGATGCAGATAAATATAGATGCATACACGCACACAACAATATGCATATTTGCATATCTGGTTTAATATGTCTGAAAAGGGGTAGGGAGAAGTAAAACTGATTTAATCCTACCCTTCTCCAATTTTCCATGATTACCCTTAAAATTTATCAGGTTTTTAAGTTTTAGAGTTGTAATTTCATATCCAGATAGACAATGACATCAAAATACATACATACATACTGATGCATTTTGTTTTCATTAAAGTTTTAAGATGCCATTCTACATTTTGTAAAATCAAAATTGGAACAGATTTTTTCCCATCACAAGCGGGGCTCTATTGAGATAAGCTTTAATTTTAAATTTAACACTCTCCCTATAATGATAAAAATTGCTCTTTTTATATGACACTACATGCACAACCTCTCCTTTTCAACTTGTCAGCATTTTAAGTCCGTATTCTTGACTTTGA
The DNA here is from genome assembly GCA_018398805.1 of Hirundichthys speculiger. Classification (NCBI taxonomy): domain Eukaryota; kingdom Metazoa; phylum Chordata; class Actinopteri; order Beloniformes; family Exocoetidae; genus Hirundichthys; species Hirundichthys speculiger. Next base: position 2,473,608 of record JAGFBZ010000234.1, read on the forward strand.
ATAGTTCACTCAGTCATGTGACCTTGACATATGACCCTGACATATGATTTGCAGACATTTGTAAACAGCATTCCATTGTCATGGTGACTCATGGCTGAAAAATGCCAGAATGGCTGTTGGAGGAGAAAAAAATTCTAAAATGTTAATTTCGTATGGGACATCATGTTCCTTAATAACATCAGAGGTCATGTGACGGTGGACTACTTAAGTGCAAACCCGGACGGAATTCACTGTTGTACTTTTGAATTCCTGGAGCCCACACAGTTCTGACGAATACTGAAGCATTGAAGGCAAATATTACTTTGATGTTGCTGAAAAAAGTACAATCCAAAGAAACAATGAAGTGAAATTGAGACATCAGACAAACTCTTGAGGGAAATGATGGATTCATTGGATGGATTTGAGATAACCTCTGGTAATCGTCCCTGGAGTGAAATGGTGGATGAAAATTTTGGAGAACCATCTGACGATTGGAAGGATGGTTCTGACTGGAGTGATGATGATGAAGGGAGTTTTATCCATCCCATCGGTCGTTTAAATCAAGAACAGCATGAGGGACCTTTGATCAAGATACCAGCGCCAGTTGCTAAATTTGAACCAACTTCTGGTCAACTTCCTAGGAGTGATGTGGGAAAAAAATACTGGGACTGGGCTGGGAAGACTGGAACGAGATACTTATCATCAATATACCAGAGCCAGAAGAAGAAGAAGAAGAAGATGAAAAAGATTCCAGTAACACTGGAAAAGAACCTGAAAATAAGTCATTTGATTATCTTGTGAAGAAGATGAACCACAAGTTTAAACTCTCGGAAATCATGAGGCATGCGCAACAAAAAAGAATTTACCCAAGGCCTCTCCACCACCGAAGGTCTCTCCACCACCGAAGGTCTCTCCACCACCAGAGGTCTCTCCACCACCGAAGGTCTCTCCACCACCGAAGGTCTCTCCACCACCAGAGGTCTCTCCACTACCAGAGGTCTCTCCACCACCGAAGGTGTCTCCACCACCAAAGGTCTCTCCACTACCAGAGGTCTCTCCACCACCGAAGGTCTCTCCACCACTAAAGGTGTCTCCACCACCAGGTCTCTCCACCACCAGAGGTCTCTCCACCACCAGAGGTCTCTCCACCACCGAAGGTCTCTCCACCACCAGAGGTCTCTCCACCACCAAAGGTCTCTCCACCACCGAAGGTCTCTCCACCACCAGAGGTCTCTCCACTACCAGAGGTCTCTCCACCACCGAAGGTCTCTCCACCACCAGAGGTCGCTCCACCACCAGAGGTCTCTCCACCACCGAAGGTCTCTCCACCACCAGAGGTCTCTCCACCACCAGAGGTCTCTCCACCACCAGAGGTCTCTCCACCACCGAAGGTCTCTCCAATACCAGAGGTCTCTCCACCACCGAAGGTCTCTCCACCACCAGAGGTCTCTCCACCACCGAAGGTCTCTCCACCACCAGAGGTCTCTCCACCACCAGAGGTCTCTCCACCACCGAAGGTCTCTCCAATACCAGAGGTCTCTCCACCACCGAAGGTCTCTCCACCACCAGAGGTCTCTCCACCACCAGAGGTCTCTCCACCACGAAAGGTCTCTCCAATACCAGAGGTCTCTCCACCACCGAAGGTGTCTCCACCACCAGAGGTCTCTCCACCACCAGAGGTCTCTCCACCACCGAAGGTCTCTCCACCACCAGAGGTCTCTCCACCACCAGAGGTCTCTCCACCACCGAAGGTCTCTCCACTACCAGAGGTCTCTCCACCACCGAAGGTGTCTCCACCACCAAGGGTCTCTCCACCACCAGAGGTCTCTCCACCACCAGAGGTCTCTCCACCACCGAAGGTCTCTCCACCACCAGAGGTCTCTCCACCACCAGAGGGCTCTCCACCACCGAAGGTCTCTCCACTACCAGAGGTCTCTCCACCACCGAAGGTGTCTCCACCACCAAAGGTCTCTCCACCACCAGGGGTCTCTCCACCACCGAAGGTCTCTCCACCACCGAAGGTCTCTCCACCACCAGAGGTCTCTCCACCACCAGAGGTCTCTCCACCACCGAAGGTCTCTCCACCACCGAAGGTCTCTCCACTACCAGAGGTCTCTCCACCACCAGAGGTCTCTCCACCACCAGAGGTCACTCCACCACCGAAGGTCTCTCCACCACCAGAGGTCTCTCCACCACCAGAGGTCTCTCCACCACCGAAAGGTCTCTCCACCACCGGAGGTCTCTCCACCACCAAAGGTCTCTCCACTACCAGAGGTCTCTCCACTACCAGAGGTCTCTCCACCACTGAAGGTCTCTCCACCACCAGAGGTCTCTCCACCACCAGAGGTCTCTCCACCGCTAGAAGGCTCTCCACCACCAGAGGTCTCTCCACCACTAGAGGTCTCTCCACCACCAGAGGTCTCTCCACCACCAGAGGTCTCTCCACCACTGGAAGTCTCTCAACCCCCGGAGGTCTCTCCTCCACCGGAGGTCTCTCCACTACCAGAGGTCTCTCCACCACTGAAGGTGTCTCCACCACCGAAGGTCTCTCCACCACCAGAGGTCTCTCCACCACCAGAGGTCACTCCACCACCGAAGGTCTCTCCACCACCAGAGGTCTCTCCACCACCAGAGGTCTCTCCACCACCGAAGGTCTCTCCACCACCAGAGGTCTCTCCACTACCAGAGGTCTCTCCACCACCAGAGGTCTCTCCACCACCGAAGGTCTCTCCACCACCAGAGGTCTCTCCACCACCGAAGGTCTCTCCACCACCGGAGGTCTACCCACCACCGGAGGTCTCTCCACCACCAGAGATCTCTCCACCACCAAAGGTCTCTCCACCACCAGAGGTCTCTCCACCACCAGAGGTCTCTCCACCACCGGAGGTCTCTCAACCCTCGGAGGTCTCTCCTCCACCGGAAGTCTCTCCACCACCCGAGGTCTCTCCATCACCAGAGGTCTCTCCACCACCAGAGGTCTCTCCACCACCAGAGGTCTCTCCACCACCGGAAGTCTCTCAACCCCCGGAGGTCTCTCCACCACCGGAGGTCTCTCCACCAGCAGAGGTCTCTCCACCACCGGAAGTCTCTCAACCCCCGGAGGTCTCTCCACCACCGAAGGTCTCTCCACCAGCAGAGGTCTCTCCACCACCGAAGGTCTCTCCACCACCAGAGGTCTCTCCACCACCGGAGGCTCTTTAGTAATTATTGTAATTCTTTATATATTAGTCTTTTTGGGTTATTACTTCAACGTTGACACCAGAAGCAGCTTGGGTTCTGGGTGGAGTAAAAAAAAAAAAAAAAAATGGAGTGATTACATGATTACATTACTCTTGTACTGGCATTTTTACATTGGGGTCCCGTCCATTTCAAGATCCAGTTCAAAGGTTTATTACTTGTTTTAAAGTGTCTTAAAGGCGTAGCACCTTCCTGCTTGTGCAAACATTTGAAGCCTCACACTGGAGCCAGAGCACTGAGGTGTGCAGACCAGTTACTCCTGGATGATTCCAGATCAAGACTGAAAAACAGAGCTGACGAAGTCTTTTTAGTAACAGAATTGCCAGAGCCTTGGTCATTTTAAAACCCCTGAAAACATATTTCTAATTTGTAGCTTTTTAGTCTCAGTTAACGAGCATATCTTTGCTTTTTGTCTTTAATTCATTTTACTGATTTGTTTTACTCCTGTGGCGTTATGTTTTATTGCTCTTCATTTTGTATTTATCGCTCATATTGTTTTGTTTTATCTGTGCAGTTTGTGCAGACTTTTATCTGGCCTCATACTCAAAATCTACACAAACAAAATAGTCATTTTTGGGATAAGCATCCCATAAAGGCTTGTAGCGATGAATGACATCATCATTAATTTACTCTGACTGCTGTAATGCCTTAAAGTAAATCGCGGTGCTGATTGAGGTGTCATTTAGCTGTACCTCTGCAAAATGGTTGTGTTAGGGAGCAAGTCAAGGGGACAGTTGAGAGGAGAAAAAAAATGGTTCAACATCACGACTCATTATTTAAACCATTCTTGCTACATTTGTTGCATTATAAATTTCTCCATCTTTGGTAATCAGTTTTCTGAGCGTCATACGGACCGCTGTTTGATTTATTCTTGAAAGAACTTGGTTTGGCATCAAGGGACTGCATGTTAGAATCATGTAGTTTTCCATTTCCACACTCTTATCTGCTTTTTATTTTATTTTATTTTATATTTTTCAAATCTGCGATTCAAGAGTTTGTGTTGTCGTCTTGTCCTTCAGTGAATCATCCACTTACATCTAATCCCATCATCTGCATCCTCTTCTCTCCCCCTGTTGTGCACATAAAGTGCTCATTTAGTTATGAAGGGGTTATTACCAACTGTCTTAAGAAATGGTTAATAACAAGAAATGTATTCACAAAATGAATCAATTAAAACGAGGCACCACCTGATAATCAGGAAAACAAAGACTATACGGCACAATCAGTCCCTAATTGGCTGTTGTTCTGTGTGTCAGCCTGTGACCAAGGGTGGCGCTATAGAGCAACAGAGGAGGAGTGAGTCCGAGCGCAGGCCTCTTCAACCAGCAAATGTTACAAACCTGTGTGAAATGACCACAAACAACACCTCTTATTATAATATGTTTATCAACAAGTATTAACATGAACAAACACTTGAATCAAGATTGTGATGTCTACTAACTAATAGACAATTAGTCTAACATAAGCAGATAAACATGAAATGGAAAAGGTGTCAGTATACATGTATGCTGGCGAACTGTGTGTGTGAGATCAATTAATATGGCTTTGTAGCAGTTAGAGGAAAACCAAGATGTCTGCCGACTCGCGAGGTACGGCGTTTCAAGGTGGCGGACGGGGTCACGTGCTAACCTCGCTCCGGAATCAAGATGGCTGTCGACAAAGCAGGAATTTTCTCCCGCTGATAATTGTCATGTGGTGTAGGGGTGAGTATTGGCAGGGACCTCGCAACACGATATGTCTCGTAATACTTGGGTCACGATATGATATCATCACGATAGGATATCATCATGATATCATGATATATTGCGATATTCTACCCAGTTAATATCAAAATTAAAAGTAGAGATGAAAAATCAAGTTGCTCTATATGTTCATCAGATGATATTGATCATTCAGAGGACAAATTGAGTCAAAACTATTTGCTTCAAAACAACCTATTTCTTGTTTATTATTAGTGTTTTTGCACATTTAAGTGAATGAATGAATTTTCCTAAAAAATCCATATTAGGAGCTGAAAAATCGATATTATATAAATTCGTGATATATCACCAAATCGATTTTTTTTCACACCCCTAGTGGTGTGGTTAGTTGAAGAAAATAGGAAGGAAAGGACAGTTTTCTTAGTGACCAGCTACTCTGTCGTTTCCCCACAGATGCAGCGATGTGAAGCCACTTCATCGAGCTGCTCTGATCTTTGAACTGGGAAATGGACATTCCAGTTGCTAATCGCAAAAAAAAATAATAAATAAATAAATAAAAAAACACATGAGCGCAATTCAGTTACAGCGGGACTGATGGTCCGGTTCTAAACTCATGTGACACAAGAAAAGGAGTTTGCAAACAACACTAAACTTAGCTCTGCCCAGACACAAAAGCCTCTTGCGTGGATCGCTCTGGGAGCTATCGATGTCGTTGTGACGTCCGTGGAAGTCTGGGTTGATGACCCAGGATCGGTTGAATAGGGCAGGGTTTAACGTACGCTCCGCTGGTACCCAAGGGCGGCTCTCGTCCTCTTTTTCTCTCCTCTCCGTCCAGTTGACGGAGGGATGTGGTATTACGCTGCAAGAGCAGCTAGGCTGTCTTCCTTCCCTGAATTGGTCTGAGATCGTTCACGTGTCGGGGGGCACACGGGTGCTTTTCTGTGCGTGGGATTGTCATTTGAACAACCATGGGTCTCCTTCAGACAGGTCAGAGACCTTGCTGGCTAATTACCTTGCTGGGGCTGGCCAGAGAGAATGTGTTGAAGTGGTTTGGGTGGAGGAGGTCAGAGAGAGAGAGATCCGAGGGGGCTGTATTTATGCTGCAGGACGTCATCCGCCTCTGTCGGGGACCCCTGTTTTGTTTTGGGGGTCAGCGCCCAATGAGAGGACATGATGTCACTTTCACACCTTATTGTAAAACAATAAAACATTGCAAAGCATGTTGGGTATTTGAGTCCTTTTAAGATTTCTTTGTCTGATGTGGTCTTTGTGTAACACATGGTGCCCCAACAACCCCGACTAACTCCATGTCCTCATTCTCTACATCCATAAACCTCCTCTTTGGTCTTCCTCTAGACCTCCTGGCTGGTAGTTCCAGCCTCATCATCCTTCTACTGAAATATTCTCGCTGGTTATTTGTGACAAATGCTCCAAGCGAAGGAGAGAAAAATAGTACAAGCTTTAATACGTCAAACCCGATCAGCCGCCTGAAACATAACCGTTGCTTCCATGGAGTTTTGAAATCGCGCTAACGTGAGCTAACATGAGCTAACATGAGCTAGCCAGCAACTAGTCAACCCCTCCTGCTCCCCTCTCCTTTCTACTCCTCGCCATCATTTCTCTCATCTAAAGCTTTCGTGAGATTTAAAAAAAAAAAAAAAAAAAAAAAAACTTCTAAACCTCATTTACTTTAATTAAAGGCATTCATTTAAACGGAACCACAAGCCAAAATCCTTTAAACATAATTTCTTATGTTGCACTTTTTCAGTTTATTTACACAGACAAGTCTAATTTGTGTCAGTACATTATGACCTGTGCATTATTTTTTATTGCCATTGAAGAATTAATTTTTTCAGTTAGTAATTCTGATGCATGTATTTATATCAGTTCAAGGAGCCTTTATTTTTTTTATATCAGTCAGTAATTAACCTTATTTAAGTTAATGTGAGATATCAAATAGGTTTGTTGTAAACTGTAAAATGAGGGACTGGTGTGGTGGTAAGTGTAAAATGTGCTTGTGAAAATGTCTTGATATTGTGGTTCTGGTACCTTCCCCCTTATCTCACAAAGGCATACAGCAGTATTAAAAAGTTAAACCTTACAGTTGTCATCAGGTCTTAACACAGATTTTGAGTTTCTATGTGTTTGTTCATATGCCTTTGTAGGGGTACTCGTGTGACTTTATTAATATTTTAATAATTACCTAGGGTGCCACCGGCTTTTGTTAAAAAGACGGAAAACTTACAAGAACAAATAAGTCACAATTTATAGTGGGTTCTTGAACGAGTTGGATTGGCCGTGGAAAATCAATCATCAGAGTCGCTAATACGTTGTACACCATTTATTTAGACACAGACAAGAACACAAAACATATAAGACATTCATATATATCTATATATATATCTAAACAGGCACATCAACATCGCGAATTCTTCATATTTGGCTATAGCGCATGACAGGAAGTGACGATAGAGAGAAGAAGGAAGGAAGAGAGTCATAACAAAAAAGATGGCGGGTACGAACGGGTTGCTAACAGCTAATCTGTTATCAAAGTGAACAAATTAATAAAGAGGGGCAATTCTCGAACTAATTGGCTGCCGAATAATGGGGAAGTGTGGTCCGGACGTGGTCCGTGACGCACGGACCGGTCGGAACCGTCAACACTGGGAGACCACCAAATCTGATTCTCTGTCAGCCTTACCCTGGGCGAGTCTGGCGGCTTACTGTCGTAGGCGCATCGGTTTTGGCACGGTTCGCAGTGGTGTCCTCCAGAAACCGTGTCTGGTCGATGGCTCTCTTTGAAGTCCCTGGAGTCAGGTCTCCGTAGCGCGTGACTCGGCGGGTCGTACCGCTTTCTCCCGTCTGGCAGGCGAGTTGGTCCCGTGGCCTCTGACTTCGGTCGACAGGAAACGGCAGTTAAAAGTTCGATTTTGCACGTTAGAGTTGACGTGCGGCCCCAAAAGAAAAGACGGGCACAAAAATCAAAAGTTGTTACACTAATGCCAACTCTGGGGTTTCGGCAAAAGTTCTAGGCGGGCTTTCGGGTGTCAAACGTCGCGTTTGGACACTGCAGCCGCAAAAAGGTTACAAAAGTTATCAAGACTTGCAACTAACTTCGTTAGTTGAGACCAGTCAGCGATTGCTCTATAAAAAGGTCAGTGCTGCACGACTGTGAGCTTCTGCAAAAATGAGGGCTGGAAGAAAAACTGCAGAAGAAAAGTAATTTACGAAAAATAAGATTAAGCAGCCAAAAATGATTTCAGAGTCTTTATCGTACCACAAAGTTTCAAAGAAAATAAAATAAAAGAGGGAAAGTTCAGAATTAAGAAGGGAAGAAGCACGGTGTCGGAGAGAAAAGAAAAAGGGTAAGAGTGAAGAGCGTAAGAGTAGTAAGAGAGAGGACAAAGGGCCGATCCGGCTTTAATACTCCCCGAATATTTCATGAGCGTTTATGCAAATAAATGGGGTAGGATCCATATTGTCCAATCAGAAGATGGGGAATTTTCCCGCCGGAATCAGGCGCACTGAATTCTGGGAGACGGAGTTCATTGACCATTTGTAGTACACAAGTTTAACACATTTAAGCAGTTACTATTATCAGGGTGTGTAAACAAAACATCACAAACACAAATATCAAAAGTTATGTCACAAGATAATAATAACTTTTAACCTTTCATCTAACAAACTGTCCTGTGGAAGATCAGGTTATAAAATGACAGGAATTTGAAACACACAAAATTAACCAGCTTAACTTCACAGTCTTCATTATATGATCTTGAGTTATAACATTTTAAGGAAATCAGTGATAGTTTTGTTCTGTAAGAAAATTGTTTATATAACTTTTTATCGTCTGTTCAGAAGAGAGAGAGAGAGAGAGATTTCTGTCTGGTCCTCTTTCACAAGGCAGCGTGCTTGGGGGTTTTATGATTCCCAGATGGTCCTGGGCAAGAGTTTGCCATGGCAACGGCATTCTTGAGTTTACAGATATGCCTTAGTGCTGGGTTCGGTTGGTACGAGAGGTGAGAGGTCACAGGTGCAGGGCGGCTTTACTTTAATGAAATAGGGGTCCGAAGAGGGATCCTACACCTTGTTAATGTTTACTGCCTTTTTAAATGCTCATGATTATATCATATGGATATGATGCATTTATTGAGTCACATGAAAGCACTTCGGTTCTGCTGAGTCCAGTGACTGATAACAGCCGATCAGGAAAAAGGGGGGATCCCAGAGTTAACACAACAAATTATGTGTTTCTAAAAGTCTCAGTTTCAGGATTCCTAAAATATTAGGGGTGCACGATAACTATCGGGCCGATAACAGGAAATTTTGACGTCATCCCGATAAGTCCAATATCATGATGAACAGCCCCGATAACATTTATATTTCTGTCAACACGGCAGAGTCTCACTCCCTCTGAGCCTTGAATGACCGGCAGTGAAAGTTATGTTCAAGTGACGTCGGCATAATCAGAAAAATTATTTCTCAGTAAGGAAGATCAAGAATACCCCCTCATGCCAGAAAACAACTTGTTAATTCGGTCATAATTTTTGTAGTTGCTGACTTGAATTGATATTTGCAGTATTTTCCCACATGTTACACATACAAAATAGAAAAAATAGATAAGGCCGAAAGAACGACTAGCAAACGAGGGAACGGAGGAATTTATGTTACACCTTGAATGCAGCATTGTGGAACAGTGCTCTGATAAAAACAAACAAACATGGCGGTGATGGTGTAGAACTTCATTCAAGTTTCAGAGGAAGATAGTTTGCTGGTTATTTGTGACAAATGCTCCAAGCGAAGGAGGGAAAAATAACACAAGCTTTAATACGTCAAACCTGATCAGCCACCTGAAACATAACCATCGCTTCCATGGAGTTTTGAAATCACGCTAACATGAGCTAACATGAGCTAACGTGAGCAAGCCAGCAGCAAGTCAACCCCTCCATCAGTTCAAGGAGCCTTTATTTATTTTTTTTATATCAGTAAGTAATGCAGCTTATTTAAGTTGATGTGAGATATCAAATAGGTTTGTTTGATACGAAAATGTTTGAGAGGCTTGCCAATAGTTTTTCATTGTAAAAAATAAATATCTGTTGATTTAAAGAGTCAAAACTGTTTTTGGTTTTGTTCATAGTATTGATGTAATGATCTCAGGTATATGTGTGTGTGTTATCGGTATCGGGCTTTAGGAGCTGAAAGTTATCGGTTATCGGTATCGGTTTGGAAAAAACAGTTATCGTGCATCCCTAAGTACAGAGATACTTTTTGACAGAAAAATTAAGAGATTGCACTGAATCAGAAATGTTTTCTAGACTCAAGAGTTATAATTACATTACCAGTACACTTTCTGTGCTGTAAAAGTAGCATCAGATATTAACACCAACTTTAAAACGCTTGTCAGGATGCCACTGCCTTTTGCCTCTGTGTTCTCTGTCATCCTTTTTTAGTTTATGATTAAGTAGGCAAATCTTCAGAAAAGTGCAAGCAAATGATTGCTTGGAGTAACTGAGGCAGACATAATTAATGGCCGATTGCTCACAAGCTTCTGCGGGAATATGCATGCCAAAAATTAGAAATGATACCCTATTTGAAATACTCCTCAGATGCTTTGTCAAATTGCTGCTGTCATTGTCTTTGGACTAACTGTTAGTTAACTGTTAGACTCTGGAGTAAAGTCTGTCTGGAGTGGTTTTGGTAAGATAAAAGCAATAAATCATTAAGACCACTGTTTTCAAAGATTGTACATTTAAATGAAAATGCAGGATTTAGTTAAGTCCAGTAGAAACTGTTGACTGTTGTGTGTTTATAAGCATCAAAAAGAGCAGTCAAATATAATTTTTCTTTCAGGAAAGTGTAACAGAAATTGAGATAATTAAACTGTTTTACCCCTTTATATTATATGGAGACGCATGCAATTTTCTTAATGCCAAAGTAGTCAGTGTTTTGTTCCTACTCATAAGAGTTATTTGTTTTGCCTGTAGTGATATTGTATAAATAATAAGAGAAAAAAAGTGTAATTTCCTTGACAAACAACATATGCAGTGCTTCTAATCCTGCACCTGATAGTTATCCTCAACAAATATGATATAACTTTATTGCCGTTTAGCGTGAAACGCAATTGTAATTACATATTTGAACAAATGTGTTGCTGAAAACTGAAATGAGTCCAAAGTAAGACCTTTATCCATTTGCTAATGTACAAGAAAGACATAAGAAAAAAATATATGCAAACTTAAACAAGTAGAAACACTAAAGTAGTGTCTTGACTTCTTATTTATAGTTCTCAGATCCACTTGCTATCCTTGTGAACCTATGTGACTATATTTGGATCTGATTTTTCGCGTGTGATATTTAATGTGTGAAAACAAGTAAAAATCACAGGCAAAATATATGAAACACATGTGGATGTTACAGGTGAATACTGGGCTGATGGTGGGGTTTTAGAGCAGCAGCAAACTTGGCGGTTGTATGGCATCAGGTGGCTGGAGGAAAATGTGCACTGCTTCATCCCTTGAACAGACCAATGTACTTTGAAGGGTGTAATTTGCAAAGACCATGTCGAGGGGTGTTACTGAGTGCTGCTCAAGTTGTCTGCCTGAATAGTATATGCAATTAATATCCATGTACCTCTGTGTGATCAAACATTTTATAGTCTGGAACTAAATGTGTTTTTATTTGCCTATAATTTTAAAGTGAGATTATGTATAAAGATGCCGTTAAAAAGTATTTTTTATAAATGTAATGACTGAAAGTTTTCTAACAGGTCGAATAGAGCACTGTATATTTATATTGTCTTATCTTCCTTTTTTGGTTCCATTCAAAAGTGGAAACAATCTTGTGTTTTAAGAAATTGAGCTGTTTTTGTAACCCCCTTTCAAAGATTTCCTGTCTTTATGTAATATTGCGCAGTTTGATCCAACTGCAAAAAAAAAACACATCATAAGAATTAATGTGAGTTTAAAGAACTTTATAAAGAACTTTTAGTACAAAGTCTAGAAAACTGATTATGGAAATTACTGCTCAGACTTGCAGCAAACTGTTTCAATTAAACCAGCTACAGACATGAGATTCAACTAAATAAATAACTAAAGTCGAGCCCACTTAAGAGTAGCATGACTGAAGAGCAGAAAATTTGTGTTGATGTTTCCAAGATTCAACTTGCAGGACCTGAAACCACAAGATATTTATAGTACAGAGAGAACTCATATGCCAGTGGAAGCCTGTTGCAACCCCATTTCAGCAACACGGAGAGCGGTTTTCATTATTGAACCCTCAAAAGGTCTGATGCATAAGTAGGCACGAGACAAATTTGTTTTGCAAAATGTGAAGAAAAGTTGTCAAGAGAACTTTCAGAACTTTTGCGACAACATTTAGTGAATAAAAAATGTCCTCTCTTTTGAACAGTGGACAAAAAGTTTTCTTGAAGTCTGCAAATAGACAAAGATTACATAATCATACTTTATTGTAATACTCGTACTAGAAACATAACTTTAACCCTTCACAGTGATATCCTCAAACAAATAAAAAAAACTACGTTCCCAAAAAATTTGCCTCACTCTTAGGGCCAATTCCAATTCCTCTCTTAACCCTCAATCTCAACCCTCGCCCTTAACCCTCAATTTTTGGCCCTCAATCTTAACCCTCGAAAGTAAGTGTAAGGGCTATCTTGTGACTTAGAAATGGGACACCCCTCGAGTGCAGTTACGTCATCAGACTGAAACGTATCAGAGCCCGTGTTGTCTCTGTATTTCCTGAAATTACACAGGGGTAACATTGAAAAGAGCGCTGTATATTCTCCAAATAATATAAGCAAATAACACAATAGAGGATACATTATTCAGTCCTCCGTCGCTACAGAACAAGGTATACAAGTAACGTGAAGCCGCCTGGGACCGCCGACGGGACCCGGACCGCTGACGGGACCGGGACCGCTGACGGGACCGTTACGGCGGAACGGGACCACCGACGAGTACAAGTAACGTGAAGCCGACCTGGACCGCTGACGGGACCGCTGACGGGACCGCTGACGGGACCGAGACCGCCACGGACGGCGGACCGGTCCCGTCGGCGGTCCAGGTCGGCTTCACGTTACTTTGTTGTGTAGCGACGGAGGACTGAATAATGTACCAGGACCACCGACGAGTACAAGGTGAAGCCAACGGGACCGCCTGGTCCAGTAGCAAACATCGTAAAGTAAAAAAATAAATGTTACCCAACAACGATGTTAATCCATGAAAAAAATCTCAAACAAACACAATAAAATGGTTTCGTAACATTTATATCTTTAAGATATACGAAGATACTTACGTTTGTAGCTAGCTTCTGGATAGCCCTTACTTCCAAGGGTGGTGTCGGAAAATCTCAATTTTGAGGGCGATACAGCCCTCAAACTCGTCCCTCAACTTGATGTCCCTTAGAATTGGGACAGCACTTGCCCTTAGCGGGAGCGCGCATTTTTGAGATTGAGGGTTGAGATTGAGGGTTAAGGGAGGAATTGGAATTCACCCTTAGTCTTTGAATAAGGCCTTTGACATTAAAAGGAATAACTCTTTACCACTTAGGTCCAAAGATATCCATCCATCTATCCATCCATTATCTTCTGCTTTGTCCGTAATTGGGTCGTGGGGGCAGCAGCCTAAGCAGCGAGACCCAGGTCTCCCTCCCCCCAGCCACCTCCACCAGCTTCTCTGAGAGTACCCCATATTCCTGGAGTATCCTCCACAGGACCCCCCGAGGGACACGGTCAAATGCCTTCTCCAAATTCACAAAACACATGTGGACTGGTTGGGCAAATTCCCATGATCCCTCAAGGACCCTAGTGAGGGTATAGAGCTGGTCCAGTGTTCCACGACCAGGACGGACCCGGATTGTTCCTCCTGGATCTGAGGTTCGACAATTGATCGGACTCTTTTCTCCAGCACCCCTGCATAGACCTGACCAGGGAGGCTGAGGAGTGTGATTCCCCTGTAACTGGAACACACCCTCCGGTCCCCCTTCTTAAAAAGGGGAACCACCACCCCGGTCTGCCAATCCAGAGGTACTGCCCCCGATTTCCATGCGATGTTGCAGAGACGTGTCAACCAAGACAGTCCTACAACATCCAGAGCTTTCAGGAAATCAGGGCGGATCTCATCCACCCCCGGAGCCCGGCCACTGTGCAGCTTCTTAACTACCTCAGCGACCTCAGCTCCAGGAATGGAGGAGTCCACAGGCTCAGCATCCTCCACGGATGATATGTTGGTGGGATTGAGAAGGTCCTAGAAGTATTCCTTCCACCGCTGAACGACATCTCCAGTTGAGGTCAGCAGCACCCCACCCCCCCACTATACACAGTGTTCGTGAAGCACTGCTTTCCCCGCCTGAGCCGTCCGACAGTTTGCCAGAATCTCCGTGGAGCCGATTGAAAGTCATCTTCCAGAGCCTCACCGAACTCCTCCCATACCCGAGTTTCCGCCTCGGAGACTGCCAAGGCTGCAGACTTTCAAGATTCAAGATTCAAGATTCAAGATCTTTATTTGTTACATACACAATTATACTTTGTACATTGCGCAGTAAAATTTGTTATTGTACCCACAGGGCAAACGCTTTCTTTTAAGAAGAAACAGGAGAAAAAAAAGAATTAAGTTTAAATAAGTAATAAATAATAGATAAACACACAGTGCAGGAGATGAGAAAAACTATGAAGTCCAAATAAAGCACAGCAGAGTCACTGTTCAATATTATGCTTAATGTGAGTAGTGGTCCCAGTTAAGCAGGCGGATGGCCTGAGGGAAGAAGCTCTTCCTCATCCGCTCAGTCCTGGTTCTCAGGCAGCGGAGACGCCAGCCTGATGGCAGAGGGGAAAAAAGATAGTGTCCGGGGTGGCTGGGCTGGTTGAGGATCTTCAGGGCCCTGGTCCTGCAGCGTTTAGTGTAAATGTCCTGCAGGTTTGGGAGGGTGGTTCTGATGGTCCGCTGCTGAACGGACCACCCTCTTCAGGGCCAAGAAGTCCTGTTTAGTGCAGCTCCCCATCCATGTGGTGATGCTCCCACACAGGATGCTCTCGATGGTGCAGGTGTAAAAGTTCTTGAGCACCCTGAGGGGGAGTCTGAAGTCCCTCAGTCTTTTGAGGAGGAACAGACGCTGTCTGGCCTTCTTCACCGTTGTGGTGATGTGTTGAGTCCAGCACAGGTCCTGCGAGATGGTCACCCCGAGGTATTTGAAGGTGTCCACTCTTTCCACCTCAGAACCACAGATGACAAGGGGGAGGGGGTCCCTCTGCTGCTTCCTGCTGTAGTCGACAATCAGCTCCTTCGTCTTGTTGACGTTCAGCAGGAGGTGGTTCTCCCTGCACCAGTCCTCCAGGTGTGAGACCTCGCTCCTGTAGGCTGACTCGTTGTCGTGGGAGATCAGACCCACAACAGCGGTGTCATCGCTACCTTCGATACCTTCCTGCTGAATCCGGAGTCCCACAAGCTAACCTAGCCTGGTAGGACTCCTTCTTCAGACTGACGGCCTTTCTTACCTGAGGTGTCCACCACCGGGTTCGAGAATTGCCGCCATGGCAGACACCAACGACCTTACGGCCACAGCTCCAGTCAGCCGCCTCAGCAGCCTAGGTGCGAAACATGGCCCATTCAGACTCAGTATCCCCCGCCTCCCTCGGGATACGATTTAAGCTCTGTCCGAGGTGTGAGTTGAAGATCTTTCGTTCTCAGCAGACCCTCACTACACGTTTGGGCCTATCAGGTCTGACCAGCATTCTCAGATCCAACCCACCATCAGGTAGTGATCAGCAGTGTCAGAGTGTCCAAAACAAACGGCTGATACGACTATAAAGTCGATCATCAATCTACGGCCAAGAGTGTCCTGATGCCCGTGCATTTAGGGACACTCTTCTGTTTGAACATGGTGTTTGTTATGGACAAACTGTGACTAGCGCAGAAGTCCAACAACAAAACACCACTCTGGTTCAGATCAGAGAGGCTGTTCCCCTCCAAGTACCACTGTCATTGCCTACGTGAGCATTGAAGTCCCACAGCAGAATAAAAGAGTCCCCACTGGGGCGCTTTCCAGCACCCTCGCCAACGACCCCAAGAAGGCTGGGTACTCTGAACTGTCATTCAGCGCAGAAGTGCAGATGACAGTCCACATGACAGTGCATGTGAAAACTTTTGTGAGTTTTCAGGCATATTTAAGCCCCCAAAAAGGTGATTCATTTAGGAGAACAATAATAATAATAATAATAATAATAATAATAATAATAATAATAATAATAATAATAGTAATAATAATAATACACATACGTAAAACAATCGGGTCCTCTCACCCTCAGTGCTCGGGCCCTAATAAGCTAAATGCATCCATGTTTTTCGGCCTTATGGCTCTTTTATCAACCAGCAGTCAAAGAGTTCTACTATTGTACCTGCCACAGGCTTACTGGCAAAGCAGTTACGCACTTTGTCATGCTAAGTTTAATATACTCACACACATGAAGTCTAATTGGCGTGACTCCTCAGTGGTTATCATCATTCTGAGGGTTCATCTTCTTAGCTGTAGCTCCAGTAATTAAGTTTGAGCCAGGCTGTTTGTTGGGATCGAAAGACGTAAAATTGCCTCTCATGAGTTTTTACAAAGTGCTAAATCACACAACTACTGTGCTGAGAGTGTGTGTGCCCTTATTAACTGAACAGCAGACAGGATTTAAACTCTTCATCCTCAGTATTAATGATTTGTTACCAATATGCTTCATTCTGGAAGTCTGACAAATGTACTGCTGTAGTCAGAAGGGGGGTGTGGGGGTGGTGGGAGGGTGGACTGAAAAGTTGTCCAGTATGTTATAAGGTTTTAAAGATTTATTTTAATGCATCTCTGAAACTGTTTCAATTACACCAAATATGAATTTTCTCCAGATTTTCCTTGTAAAAGTCAAAATGGACTTGTTTAGAGGTGTTTTAAATATTGTAATTTCACTTCATTTCAGTGCACCATGACATCATAACCACGACAGTATAACAAGAAATTTGAACTTTTACCCTGGCTTCTGCTAGTTAGTTCACATTTTTCTTCTTTTATTTTATTTTGCTTTTTTTTTTCTCAACAATTTAGCTTTTGGATGCAAAAGAATCATTTGACAAACACAACTTTGATGTATTATTGATACTGTAAAGGCTTACAGAGAAACATTATTAATAGCAGGAATTTTCATCAACTTGAGACTGAACGCAGATTGAACACTTTGAACACAGAAATATTTTAACAGGTATTAGATCCCCAGCAGGGGCCTTTCTGTGTGGGTTTCCTCCAGGTCCTTCCTCCTACAGTCCAAAGACATGCATGTTAAGTTAATTGGTGGCTCTAAATTGCCCGTAGGAGTGATTGTGAGTGTGCATGGATGTGATAAACTGGCGACCTATCCAGGTGTCGCCCTGCCTTTCACCTGAAGAGAGCTGAGATGGACTCCAGTAGATCCCCGTGACCCTGCAGAGGACTTAACAGTTATGGATAATGGATGGATGGATATTTTACCACTGAAAAAAGGCTCAAGAGAGCAGCAAATACTAAGTAAAGATGTGTGATTGACAAGGAGATATATCATCTGTTCTATTGCAAGTATACATTTTGTTAATTTTATTTGCTGTTAAACATCTCTCTTAACTGCTCACTGCTTTTTCTTATTCTTTTGTTTATCTGATTCTTCTTCAGGACTTAACCAAGCAGCTGGATGAGGTGACCCAGAACTCAGAGATCGTAGAGATTCGTCAGAAGGAGGCTGAGTGTGAACTAGAGGCAACCAGAGACCGAGTTCAGCAGCAAGCTACTGAAATACTCCTCAAAGCCAGTAAGACTCTTCTCTTCCACAAAGAGCTTCCTTTGTCTTCTCTGAGGCATTAAGGCCTGTAACATTACCGTGGTGTTGGTGTACATTGAAGTATTCCTTGTCCCTGAAAGATAAAGGAGGCAGGTGTCAGACCCAGGATAAGGTAATAGGCCTGTACTTATGCACTGCCATGTTTGTGTTCTACAAAATACCTTCACGCACCCACACTTACAGTTGCAGTGCTTCTTATGATACATTCGGACTCTATATAGAGTAAGTAGAATTTGTTTCTACAAATATATGAGCAGACGAAGAGAGGTTGATTTTTTAGAGACATGCTGGGGAACGTTGAGGGATGACTGTCTACTGACTGCCTCAGGTGTGTGTTCATGCACATTATAATCTGATGTAATAAAATGCAATGAATATCTGTCAGTACTCTCTGCAGTAACATTACATTAACATTAATGTTTGATACACAGGAGCTTTTGGAGTTACTTAGTGTCATGGTTTTGTTTTGGACATTTGTGTTTCTTGAGGTTTTCTTTGTTCTACATTTCTCTTGTGTTCCTTCCTCTCCTTATTTCTTATATTCCTTGTGCCCTGTGTTGTTAACTTTACTTCCTGTTTTACTTTGAAAGTCTGTTTCTTTGTCTGTTGAGTTCTGTGGTACTTCCCTTTATCCCCTGTTCTCTGATTGTTCACACCTGTGTCTTGTCTGTCCTTGTGTAGATTGTTGCACCCCCTGGTGGTGTCTCTGTACTTGCCTGTTTTTGGTTCTTATTTCATTTCCCTTTTGTGTCCTTCTGTTTGTCATTGCAGTTTGAATATTTTCCAGAATAGTTTTGTTTTAGTTCTGGATTACCTGCCTGTGCAGTACTGTTGTTGGTTTATTACAGAATGGACTGACCAGAAATGGATCCAGCAGAGAATTATTTCCTCTCTAAGGACAAACAGGAATATCATGACTCACCTCAGCTGTATTGAGGACGACCATAAAGTAAAATTACTTGACAAACCGTCCATAGGTTTTCTCCAGTAACTTTGAAGTCAGTGACTTTGACTGTGGGACTGCCGGTGGCGTCATTCAGAAATGAGTTGATGCTCGGTTAGAATGGCTGCTTAGCTGAGATTCGTCCTCAGAACCTTCCGGACCAACCAACAGCCAGTCACAGCCATCTTTTAGTACAATTAACACAACACACAAGTACAACAAAGCATCCTCTTTGAAATGTCACTGTGCTCTGTTAGGTTTTTATTCAATGCCCTCACACAGCCTTCTGGCCATTTAATAACACGTTATTCAAGACCAGGGGTGCTCAGACGGTGGACCTGGGTCCATTTTTGGACCCAAATGAGGTCACTTTCGGATCCAGAAGAAATTGAAAAGGAATTTTGAAAAAATGAAACGGCAACTTCTGGGAGAGCCAATCATGACTTTCCTTGCTGGGGAGTGGGCAACATTCCCATAAGGGCATATTTAACAGGCGATCAGATCAATTCAGGCGCATAGTGAGCTGGAGAAGAAAAAAAAACTGCGAGCGTCTCATACGGCGCAGTGTACTTACTCTTTAAACCGACTGACAGGACGTGACGAGGACAGTTTTGACAGACAGTGGAGGAGGCAGGAGCAGAGATGAAGAGAAAGATGGCTTTATCTACTTGTAAAAAGAGAAAGCTAGTTAAAAACGGGTGTTTAAAGAGGACTGGCCCTCATTAAAAGCAGAAATGTGAAACGACATTATGACTAAAAACACAAAAAATTCGATGAAATGTAATGTTATTTAAGTTAAGTTAAGTTGTTCAAGCTAAAATGTTGGTATGTTACCCCCTGCTGGCCAGTATGTTGCATTGAGGTAGGAAAACTCTTACTAAATATTGTTAAAATATTATTGGAATGTACTTCATTTGATTTGAAAGTCAGCTGTAGACTGAATACAACTAGCCTACTAAACTAGTTTAGTAGACCCGGGTGAATACAACTAGCCTACTAAACTAGTTTAGTAGACTGGGGTGAATACAACTAGCCTACTAAACTAGTTTAGTAGACCCGGGTGAATACAACTAGCCTACTAAACTAGTTTAGTAGACTGGGGTGAATACAACTAGCCTATATGCCGCTGTATAATACACACATTTACTATCAGCACATAAACAAAGCAAAGGCAGGCAGGCAGGCAGCTGCCAGTTAAATAAAGCTGTTACATATTGCAATAAACCTGCTGACCCAGGCTCAGGGACATTTGGTCCAACTGGACCCCCTAGAACTCTAACTGAACACCACTGGTCTAGACGTTACTAAATGTCTTGAATATGACTTATTCACCACCGTGCTTCAACAGTGACTTCCCTCTGGTTTCCCATGTAGTTTTTGATCATCTGCTGTTGGGTCCACTGTTCAAAGCAGCATTTGTTACTTTCATAAAATAAAAGAATGGCAAGTTGTGAATTAAAATTTTCTGAGAACAGGTTTTTTCTTGTCTTGGATCATTAAAAAAACTCCTTATCCCGGTTCTGTTCATGTCTGCCTGCTACGTCCTGTCGTAGGTCAGATAAGCAGCCTGCAGGCCACTCAGATGACCCAGGAGGCAGCTATCAGGGACCTGGACAACGAGCGAAGCCGCCTGAAGGACAAAGTGCTGAGGCTGGAGGAAGAGAGGGAGTCCCTGCATAGCCAGAACCAAGCCCTGGATGAAAGACAGAAGCAGCAGATCCAGTCCCTGGAGAAGGTGTGTGTCTGTTTTATATGCATGTCAAGATGCTGCGACTAAGGCTTTCTGTAGAATCTACTGGAGACGAGAGCAAGAAACACAAAGACATTGATCATATTATAAAATGTAGTTCTCTGAACACAAAATCAGGTCAGTTAAAAATAAGCCACACTTGTATTATTAGGATGCGGCTGAGTTTAAGTGAGCCCCCCCCCCCCCCCCCGTCTGTCTAATCTCTAAAAGATTATCACAGAAAAGGATGGAGAGTTATATGGCTTTATGTAATCTATATGACCATACAGACAACTCTCCACTGTCCTCTAAATGTAACTTCTCAGTGACAAACTGCAAGAATAAATCATAATTATTTCCGTAGTTCCTTTTTTTCATTTTTCTCTGCAACTCTGTGATTTTACAGGGACATTAATCCTCTTGCTAGGTTGGTGTTTTGCCCAGTTCCAGCCTCTTTCGATGTAAAACCAATTCTTTGCTCTGAATTATTGACACATTTTCAGAGTTCTTTGCCGTAAATGCAACATTTTTGAGCATGAACATATATCTATACAGTCGGCATGCGTCTCCCTGAGTCTTTTCTTTTCTTGTGAGTTTTTTTTTTTTGTCCGTTTCTAAACAGATCAGGAACAGCTGAATTCTAACTAGGCAGAAAAAATTGCAATGTGTGCAAGTGAGCAAAACTGACCCACCTTTAAAATGGTCAAACCTGTCATTCAACAGCACTTGCAGACTTTGGGAGGAAAAAAGTGCTACTCTTCTTTAAAGAAAAAAAAGCTTAAAGGTCAGATGATTTGCAGAAAAGTTTAGTCAGCAGAGCAACCACAGCTGACAGTAAATGTCAAATGTTGCGCCTTCATGTGTGTTTTCCATCCTTTAATCTCTGACATTTGTGCAGTATAATCTTGTGGGAGCTTTGAGAGATCCTCTGACTGGAGCTGCTGTGAATCTTAATGTCTTCCTGAGGATAATAATGAATCTCAGCTCATCTGAACATTGCTGTTGTGCTGTTCTCACAGATCAAATGTCTTGGTTTTAAGCAGATTAACCACATTAATTTGGCTTGTTGTTAACAGAAAAAAAGCATTTTTTACAAATCTGCTTCTATCGAGGTACTTTTTTCTTTTTTAAATTATTGTCACAGTACAGTGATGCTGAAGAATTAGCTTTGTTTCCATCCATCAGTGAAGGGAATCTGAATTAAACTGCTGAAATGTCTCCAGATGGAGAACTTCCAACGGGCACATTTCCTTTAGCTGCTTCGGAGCAATTAAACACTGCGTAATGTTGTCAGAAGGGCCCTATGAGTTATTGTATGTGTTAATTACTTCTTTTCTTTTGAAGGGCGATTTCTTGGAACCAACGAAAACTGTTTTATGGTATGATATAATTTGGTAATATTGTAGGAAGTCGTTACATTAACTAGAGTCTTGGTTTCTATCACCAGTAGATGTTTCTAATTAACCTTCCTTTGATTCAATGAGTTGCTCTGCAAAAGCCTGAATAAATAAAAGCTCCCAGGGCCTTTAGACACTAAGGTTTAGTGTATCAGACTGTGGAGGCCTTTCCTCAGATGAAGACACAACAGTCACGCTCTTCTTTTATGTTTTCTTCTTACATCTTAAAAACGCTCCCCGGTTACAAGCATATTGCAAACCATTTTTTTGTTCATTATTAATATTAATATTTTTTGTCTTTGCCAGCTCCTGATAATCTGTGATGTTCAGTAGTTTTAATATAACGGTTAAGGCTGAATTAAATTTAATTGTGCGTTTTTTGGACAGGCTCATGCAGTCTGTTATCTTCTTTTCTGTTAATGAAACATTATGTTCAGCAGTTTTGCAGGTCAGTAAGTTTCAATAACTGCAAATGTGGCTTTCAATGTTTTATGTCAGAGCCTCTTTTGTCTTTATGCTTGAATTTCCGATTAAGAGAGTAGTGAATTTACGGTAACTTATCAGGTCAGTGTGTGTTGAAAACGGATGAACTGTGGAGAATTAGTTTCATGTTACATGCATTGTTTTCATGCATGTTTATTGGTTTATTCTGCTCTTTTGAACCCGTCACAACTGTAACACTGTAGCTTATCCTCAGGCGTTCGCACCACCGGCTGAGTAGAAAGACATTAATGCAGTGAATCATTTATGTGCGTAAGTGGGTTTTTGTGTATCTTATTGACACTCATTGTTCAGCTTAATAGCATCACTGTAGCTCTAAAATTACACAGATGATCTCATCCAAGCAGTTTGGTGAATATTATTTATCTGGTGTATCAAAACAAACAAACAAACAAACAAAAAAAAAACAGTAATGGACATTTTGAAATATTTCAAATCAAAGATTTGAAAGACTTGAGTAGTTCCATGCTGTGTTTGAGTTAGACGTGTGAGAACAGTGACAGTTATACAGGATGTACACTGACAGAAAGCTGCAGCAGCGCCTAGTGTCAGTTAAACTAATGCATGTCACGCTTCCCTTTTGTGTCGATGTCTATTAAATTACATTTTTAAAAAATCTATGACAAAAAACAGATGCTCTCCTGACTAAGCCTTCAACCTCCATGTGTGATTTATCTTTTTTTTTTTCTTTTTTGGCAGGAAAAATGCTCTCTTGTCTATTTGCTTGTCTCCTCTTTGCACAATATTGGGTGCTTAGCAACAACTTAAATGATTAAATTCTGTCTCCTCTGAGTTCTCTAACAGCATCTTCTGAGCTCCTTTAACTTTGATCACATGGTGTCATTTTGATGAGCTTATGCAACGTCATATCACTCAGATGTTTAAAATGATCTTTAGCACATCCCTTAGATTCTTAATGGGTTTAAAGTCGGTGGTGACTCAGACACAACAAAGGTTATTTCAGACATGTACATTGAACTTGAGGGTTCAGTGTATCTTAAAATGAAACACTATCTGTTATTGGGAAGCTCATCTAAAAAAGAAACGTCACAGCACACGATATGAATGGGACTTTAGATTATCTAGATCAAGGTTCGGCAACCTTTACTATCAACAGAGCCATATTTTACCCCTCTCCCCTTAATAAAAATTATCTGGAGCTGCAAAACTTATTAAAAAATGAAGATAACACAGTGTGTGAAGTTTTATATATAGTTATTCTGTATTCAGAGAGATTTAAATCCACCCAAAAGCTTATTCCTAGTATGTTTGGCAGTTTTTAGAGTTTTTAATGCAAAAGGTCAACGACAGCACTGATGTGGTGTGGGAAATGTTTTAATTATTTTTTACGGCGGTACATGAGGAACACAAAGATATCCAGCGCTAGTCACAGAACACCGCACTCACCTTTATTTTCTTTCCCAGGATGCAACACACAGATACGACTTCCTCGTTGCAGTAACCTGCCAGTATTTCGCGCTGAACACTCATTCTGCCCCCTGCTGGCAAGCAACCTACAGGACACTACATGAGCTCCAGAGAGAGAATCACCTTCTGACAAGTTTTTCCCCCAAAGCTACAGGGAGCCACTGCAGAGAGGCTGAAGAGCCGCATGAGGCTCCAAAGCCACAGGTTGCCCACCCCTGGTCTAGCCTGTAGACCAGGAGTCTAGCCTGTAGACCAGGAGTCTAGCCTGTAGACCAGGAGTCTAGCCTGTAGACCAGAGGTCTAGCCTGTAGACCAGGGGTCTAGCCTATAGACCAGAGGTCTAGCCTGTAGACCAGAGGTCTAGCCTATAGAACAGAGGTCTAGCCTATAGACCAGGGGTCTAGCCTGTAGACCAGGGGTCTAGCCTGTAGACCAGGGTCTAGCCTGTAGACCAGAGGTCTAGCCTGTAGACCAGGGGTCTAGCCTGTAGACCAGAGGTCTAGCCTGTAGACCAGAGGTCTAGCCTGTAGACCAGGGGTCTAGCCTGTAGACCAGAGGTCTAGCCTGTAGACCAGAGGTCTAGCCTGTAGAACAGAGGTCTAGCCTATAGACCAGGAGTCTAGCCTGTAGACCAGGGGTCTAGCCTGTAGACCAGGGGTCTAGCCTGTAGACCAGGGGTCTAGCCTGTAGACCAGGAGTCTAGCCTGTAGACCAGGAGTCTAGCCTGTAGACCAGGGTCTAGCCTGTAGACCAGAGGTCTAGCCTGTAGACTCGAGGGCAGCTGTCCTGCAGGTCTTAGTTTCCCTGCTTCAGCACACCTGATCCTTATTAATGGGTCATCAATGGTCCTTTGCAGACCTGGAATGTTGTTCCATTTATGGTGTACGCTGATGACTTGTTTATCAAATAATTTTATATGTCTGGGTGCTCGAGTTCCGGGAGTTTCTTTACCTGGGCACATGGGCAGAACTGGGCAGCTGGCAGCAGGTACGGGTCGTGTTCCAGGCCTGAAATCTGCTATTTCTCCCGGTATCATTCCTTTTCCGACCCATTCAGACTTTGAACATGGTCTGACAGCACCATCAGACGACTGGTCATGATATTCTGCGTAACCTGCTTAGGCCCTAGCTTGTTGTTTTCACTCCAACATGGCGACTGCGCTCTGTCGTCAAGGCGCGTCACGTGACTGCAGAAGGTCTATAGCCTCAGTCAAAGCCTTTATTGCAATCACTTTTTGCAACATCAGCTATTTCTAAGCGTCTCAACAACTCAAACAATATTGAAGAGAGATGTATGTAGACGACTGAACAAACACCAGACAGCAAGATTTATTATAATTTGTCTGTAAAGTTTTGACATAAGCCAGTTGAATTGAGGTCGTAAACACGGAAGGTCATGAATAAATGTCATTTACACTGATTTCCAAGCGACAGCCAACTGAACAGACTGAGCAGCAAGATTTAGAAAGCTGAGTTTTTAGCTTGGTCTCGACCGGGTAAACTGTACAGAATAAATCTCCATGATCACTTAAGGATGAGCTCAGCCAGGTAAATGGGTTTATCCTCGCTCAGTCCCTTTGTCTCTTCATTACACCGCAGGCTTTTGGTCATTGAGGATGTTCACGTAGTCAGCTGACCTAAACTGTTTCTGAACTGAAATATGACCACAGACTATCATGGTGCCCCCACAGCCGTGCACGACAGACACATGGTATGATGCATGTGTCACATTTTCTGACACAGATGGAGAGAATTAAAAGATAAATATCTTGGCTGTAAGCAAACAGATGCAATCTGTCTGAATGATCCAGCATATGTGCAGACTTCTCATCATTTGTCATCTTACACAGCTCACCGTCACACTTTAAAACGTGCTCTTCCTGTGTTTGTCAGACCCTGCGTGAGGAGAAGGCATCCCATGAGAAAGATATGAACAATATGCAAGCGCGATACGAAGAGGATGCAAGCCAGATGAAGGACAGCCAGGCTGGAGCTCTGGAGGAGGTCACCAAGAAGCACAGAGTGACCCTGGAGACTGCTCTCACCAACGCAGAGATGGATAAAAACCGCCTGGTGGCTGTGAGTACATACATATCCCATCATGCTCTGTGCTGGTCCGTCCGGCTGCCCAGATCTGCTGCTGTCTCAGATTGCTCATTCACATTTGACACGTGAATTAAAAAGACTTTTTTCCCGTTTTGATGAAAATGATGGGACAAAATGCTTAATGCTTAATAAGCCTTGAGGTTTTAGATTTCTGCATCCTGAGTAATCAGCATTCATCATTTATAGATGGAGGAACATGAGAAGGTGTGTATTTAAACTAATGCTGCATCGTCAGGTTCTTGGGAAGCTTGATTCCTGTAACTTGGTAGAAATATAATCTCTTTACGGACACCAGACAAGAAAGAGTATTCGCTTCATTTCTGAGTACTTTCACTTAACCATTTTTCTTTTTATAAATTCTATGCTTCTACAGAGAAAAAGACTTCAGTTTTTTTTTGTTTTTTTTAACAAAAGTACCTATCCTTTAATGGTATATGAATCTCAGGGTAAAAAGAAAAAAAAGAAAAGTTATCTCCAAACTTGGGTTTCCTGCATTTCCGCCAAGGTCAAAAGTACAGCAGAGATGAGGCAAATGAGACGGCTGAAGTGTGAAAAGTTTTTCTCTGTGCTGCTGTGTTGAGGCTGCAGGGCTCACTGCAGTTACTACACAGACAGGTGGAAGTGGAGGTGGGGATGCAGGTGTACTGCACCTCCACCACTGCAGTAACTACACAGACAGGTGGAGGTGGAGGTGGAGGTGGAGATGCAGGTGTACTGCACCTCCACCACTGCAGTAACTGCACAGACGGGTGGAGGTGGAGGTGGAGGTGCAGGTGGAGGTGGGGATGCAGGTGTACTGCACCTCCACCACTGCAGTAACTGCACAGACGGGTGGAGGTGGAGGTGGAGGTGCAGGTGGAGGTGGGGATGCAGGTGTACTGCACCTCCACCACTGCAGTAACTGCACAGATGGGTGGAGGTAGAGGTGGAGGTGCAGGTGGAGGTGGGGATGCAGGTGTACTGCACCTCCACCACTGCAGTAACTGCACAGACGGGTGGAGGTGGAGGTGGAGGTGGAGGTGCAGGTGGAGGTGGGGATGCAGGTGTACTGCACCTCCACCACTGCAGTAACTACACAGACAGGTGGAGGTGGAGGTGGAGGTGGGGATGCAGGTGCAGTCACTCACAATCTGGCAGTGGAGCAGCTTGTGCTCAAATGTGGGTGTATTTACTAGAATGCAGCCATGAAAGTTAACACATTTTACAATTTAAGGTGTGGAATAAACATGAGATCACTGAGATAGAAAGATGCTGGAAGTTTAAAGAATCGGAAATAGGGGTGCATGATAACTATCGGGCAGATAACAGGAAATTATGACGTCATCCCGATAAGTCCGATATCACAACGAATAGCCCCGATCACATATATATTTCTGTCAACACGGCAGTACCTCGCTCCCTTTGAGCCTTTAATGACCAACAGTGAATGTTATGTTGAAGTAACGTCAGCATAATCAGAAAAACGAATACTCAATAAGGAAAATCAAGACCACCCCCCATGCCAGAAAACAACTCGTTAACTCGGTCATAATTTTGGTAGTTGCTGACTTTAATTGATATTCGCAGTATTCTCCCACATATTACACATAAAAAAAGAAAAAAATAGAAAAGGCTGAAAGAACGACTAGCAAACGAGGGAACGGAAGAATTTACGTTACACCTTGAATGCAGCCTGCAGCGCTGATCACAACAAACATGGCGGCATGGAACTTCGTTAAAGTTTCAGAAGAAGATAGTTTGGTGGTTATTTGTGACGAATCCTCCAAGTGAATTCTACGAGGAGGGAAGCACAAGCTTTAATACGTAAAACCTGATCAGCCACCTACAACATAACAATCGCTTCCATGGAGTTTTGAAATCACAATAATGTTAGCTAACGGAAGCTAATGCTAACGTGCGCAAGCCAGCAGGAGTCTCACCTCCCCTCCCTCATTCCTCTCATGTAAAGCTTCCATGAGATTAAAAAACAAAAACTACTGAACCTCATTTACTTTTATTAAAGGTATTAATTTAAATTGAACCACAAGCCAAAATCCTTTAAATGTTAATCTTTTTCAGTTTGTAATTCTGATGCATGTATTTCCATCAGTTCAAGGAGCCTTTATTTTTTATATCAGTCAGTAATGAACCTTATTTAAGTTAATGTGAGATATCAAATAGGTTTGTTTGATAGCTTTAAGAAAATGTTTGAGAGTCTTGACAATCATTGGAAAAAATAAATATCTGTTCATTTAAAAAGTCAAAAACTATTTTTGATTTTGTTCGTAGTGTTGATGTAATGATCTTAGGTATATGTGTGTGTTATCGGTTAATTGTATCGGCCTTTAGGAGCTGAAAGTTATCGGTTATCGGTATCGGTTTTAAAAAACAGTTATTGTGCATCCCTAATTGGAAATGTGAAATATTCAGCACTGTAACCACCACAGCTGAAATAAAAGAGGGAATCAGGTAAAAGACCCTCCAAAAGTACCTGGACACTGGAAAAATATGTAGTAAAGCACCACAGTAGACATTCATCCATCATCCTCCTAAACTGCGATCTATGCTCACCTTCCTGTTGCTCATTTTTATTAGTATGATTATTACATATTTCTTTGTTGTTGAGTGCTCAGTGCCAAATGTTTTTCTATGTTCTACATTATATATGAGTAGCAGTTTCCTCCATGTTATTTACACAGCAGGTTGAGTGTTGAAAGCTTATCTGGATAAACAGGGTGCAGCTGGAATTACACGATACTGTACGTTAGTAAATACTAAGCTGGAAACTGTCACACAGCTTAAAGGAAAGGAGAATTGCAGATTTTGATCACATTGGTTCACATTACATCTTGTTCTGTTGTCGTCACTGAGATGTAGAGATGGACCATCTCATTATGAACACCTCTCTAATGTTGATGAGGTCCTCTTCAAGCTCTGACGCATCTCAGCATCGAGGAAGACTGCCTGAGAGAGTCCTGGAGTGTCTAGTACCGTGGCGCTAGTAATAGATCCTTTCACGCCAATGTCATCAGACTGGTATCTGGTCATTTTGGAGGCTGAGACACATGAGACATTTTCCTGGACTGATCACTGTGCAGTTTTGTGCAGCTAACAGCTGTTTGTTCTAGGGTCAGCCAGGGCTTGATTTTGGGGGGGCTAGCTTGACTAAAGATCACTGGTTTCCAGCCTTTGCCTCTGATTCTGTTGTTATAATTAAAGTCATTTCTAAACACAACATAAAATGACAAGACCACGGTGCAACATCTGAAATCTACACCCCTTTAAGACAAATAATCTAAGGTGACAAATCAAATCTATTATTCTCAAATTCAAATAAATGACTTATCTTATCTTATTTTCTACTCATAGACCGACCCAACAAGCAGTCACTATCTTTTTAATAACAAACTGTACATGCTATTTTTCACACTGTCTGTGCAACATACAATTACAAGCTGACATTGTAACTATTAATCATACTTGAGATATTACAAATGCATTTCCAGGATTGTTTAGATCCCCACACCTCACACGCCTGTAGTATAACAGTTATCAGTCAGTTATCTATCTATCCAGACAGCTCCCATCATACATTTATGCATTTACTTATGAGAGAAAACATCTGGATTTTTGTTTATGTGAATCTTCAACACAGAACACAAATCTCAGACATTTTATATGAGCCGCTGAAATTAAGTAGAATAACAGAAGTCTCCTAATCATTAGGCGTGGCCAATGCGCAGCATTGGCCATGCGAAGCATGGCCAATGCAAGCATTGAAGCCACACCTATTACTATTCGACATATTTATTCTCGTTTTTATTTCGCCTTATTCTTCCGTATTCCGTCACAAATTTTGACGGTTTTCACGGCCAGCAGCTTTGAGAAAAACCCAACAAAAAATACATCAAAACGACCGGCTCGATCGGGATCGGTGTGCTATGACTTTTGGTGGCGTTCCGTCAAACGGTATTCCCGAAAATCCCAAAAAACGGCGAGTTTTTGTCCCATAGGAATGAATGGGATTTGGCAGAATTCCGGCAAGAAAAACCCAAAACCCACCCCTCTTTGGACCTATCTAGCACGGCCATATTTCATCACAGAGACACCATTCGAAGTTTAAACGGGTCACAAGACTTTGACCTATAACATACTGAAGCCGTGTATTGTTGTGATTTACGGTCTTTGAGAAATCGCGATTTACGTTTTATGATTTTTACAAAATCTTCAAAAAACCCTCCTCACTCTAGTGATGTCATCACGCACTCTAGCTCTGAGGAGAGAAGAAAAAAAAAATTAAAACTGCCTTTTCCTTTTTCACGTCCACTCCTTTTGCTCAACCTACATAAATTATACATCAAAACGTAGGCATTTTTGTCCTCTTTCAGATGATGTGACTTTTGTGTCTGTGTGGTGTTTAGTTTTCCGTCAAATCAACCTAAAGTTCAAGGTGGTCCTTGCCGGCTCCATTGTATTTCAATGGGGACATTTCTGATTTCTCTCGTCTGACAACAAAAAGTTTCATTTTTTTACACTGCCGTCATTTAAAAACCGTAGCCATTTGAGAAACAAGAAATATATCCCTGGAATCCTGAAAGCCTTGTGGCGCTCACGGTTCAAGAATTTTTTCAAAAACTTATTCAATTTTTGAATTACAGCAGTTTGTTCGGGACATGGAAAATCGGATTTTTACAGAATATACAGGCTGCCAGCTCCAGAGGCTAAATATATACTTTTTAAACTGCTCTAGTTTAAAAACGGAAAACATTGACGACATAAAAACTATATCACCGCGTAGCTGAAACCCTTGTGGCGCTTCCGGTTCAAGAATTTTTTGAAAAACTTATTCAGCCTTTGAATTACAGCCGTTTGTTCGGACACAAAAATCCAGGTTTGGACTGACTGGAGGCAGTATAATTAGGGGGTCGCTGCCTTTTTTTTCTCTCTCCCCCTCTCACAGACACACATACACACGCAGGAGGAGCCGCACATGTGACTGGCTCCCCTGAAGCCCCGCCCCTTTCTGCCTGTTCTTCAGGCACAGTATATGATATATTATGAGAATGATCACAGCCTTGACTCACATATGAGCTTTAGTTCATCCCATTCCTTATCAATATGATGTGGCTCCACCCTTTGCAGCATGAACAGCTTAAACACTTCTAGGAAGTGTGTTTATTGGGGATTTTTGACCATTCTTTCAGAAGTGCATTTCTGAGGTCACACACTGATGTTGGCCCAGAAGGTCAATATCCCAGAAGTCTTTTATCAGGTTATCCGCTGACGGGCGGCTTAATTGGCGGCTTAATTGGCCACGCCTCAAAATTTCTCCGAAATTTTCTAGTTTCCATTACAAACAGTTTATAATTCTTATGTATTCTCTTTAACATGCACTTCACATGTAATTTCCATTTTTGTAAAACATACAGACTCTCTGTTGCCTTTTTGCAGACACTTCCTGTTTGTGGACATCAATCATCATATCAGTACCACAACCTTCATAAAACTATCAGTTATAGCATCATCAGACCTAAACTTGTAGCCCTTCTGTAATTACTGATCCTGACAAGTTGTTAACCAAACAGAGCTGATGATACGTTTTCATCCACAAAAATCAGGAAAAAACCTAAACGGATTGTATAACTCTGAGAACATGCACCGGATGCCAATATATATGTGTAGCTGAGCAGAAGTGGCATTAAAGGTAAAACTTAATAGACAAATAATTAGAAAAGTTCTTCACTCAGCCTGCTGTACTTATGTTTTCTGCCTGCCAGAACATTTGATCCTGTCGCATTATTCAATCTGTTGATGACAGAAGTGTTCATGAATGATTGGTGATTATGAATGACAGATGTCCGTCATTGTCTTCATAGTTCAGTGTGATCGCCATGACAACACTGACCAAACTTTCCTTGGTTTCTGCTGCAGACCAGTATGTGCACGAAGCTTCACTGACATGCATATTAAAAACAAAGATAATTAAAGATAATCCTATCTGTGGCATACATGTACCCTACGAGTTTCAGCAGCTGCCATGTAGACCAACATTAGTCCCTGGAACCATCCTGCTGTCAGGAGGAAACTATTTATTGTGCTTACTGTTACACTTGTTACACTAAATCTAAATTGACCATATTTCACAAAGGTTTTAATGTTGTTACAGGACACTTTCTAGGTTAATTTCAGTAAAGTTTTAGTTTAGTTTGTTTGGCTCTAGCGATCCTTTTGAAATGTGCTTTTTCAGTTTGTTGGGGGAAAAAGATTTTTTTTTTTTTAAATCAAACCTAAAATTAATGTTTTTCTCTCACTGTCAGTTATCATCGCTTAGATTTTGAGATGCTTTGCTTTGTGCAAAAGGAGTCGAGACTATTTTGAAATTTGAAATTGCGTAAAAAAAGTATTAGATTAAACTAAGAAAAGAGTGATTTCCACACAGTAATGGTTTTGGCTTCAGTTTTCAGTATGTCCTCGCAGGTGTGTGTGTTAATCAGCTTGCTCGAACTCCCCTTTTCAGCTCTGCCCACAGTTTTCCTATAGCAGTGAGCTCCGGGCTTTGTGATGACCATTCAAAAACCACTGACTTTGGCGTCCTTCACCCTCTTTGCAACTAGACCGTATGCTACGGTTCATTATCCATTCAGCAGACCCATCTGCACCCAGGCTTTAACTTCCTGGCTGATGTCTTAGATGCTGATTCAATATTTCTCCATAATTTTCTTTCCTCATGATACCATCTATCTTCTGTAGTTCGCCTGTCCCTCCTGCAGTAAAACACCTCCACATCATGATGCTGCCACCCCCGTTCTTCACAGTTGGCGCCTTCAGGCATCTGGAAATTGTACCCAAGGATGAACCAGACTTGTGGAGGTCCACAATTCTCTTCCTGATATCTTGGCCGATTTCTTTTGATGTTCCCTTGGTATCTCATAGTGAAGCGGTGTGTTTGAGGTGTGCCTTAAAATACATCCTCAGGTGTGCCTCCAATTAACTCAGGTCTTGTCAATTAAGCAGAACCATTAATCAGAAGGTTCCAAAGCCATGACATCATTATCTGGCCTTTCCCAAATTGTTCAAATCGTAGTTATCTTAGTGTAGTAAACTTCTCACTTTGAAGAAAATAATAAGAATTTTTCTCTCTCATTATTCTGGCATTTAGCAAATAGGAATAATTTGGTCATCCTAACTGACCTACAGCAGGAAAAGTTTAGTCTGATTTAATGTCAGACAGTGAGAATAAAAAAAAAGGTTATGTATATTTTTATACCACATATGTAAACTTCTGGTTTCAAATGTTTGTGTTGGGGCACAATTCTTGAAGGATTTTTTTTTTCTTGCGTTTAGATAACTGCCGCAGCAAACAAACTAACAGTAACACATTCAGGATGCTACAGGATTGTTTCTCGACATTTCAGTGTCTATATCATCCTCAGCCTCAAACGAACAACATTATTTTACATATTACACTGTGTTATTTTTTTTTAGCAAAAACCTAACCTAATTGCAGAGGCAATTATATATGCATAATATAGCAGTTAGTGCAGGTAAGATCGCGGGTTTAGGGAGGTGGAAGATTGCGTTTTTTGCAGATCCCTCCCGCTACCTGCTATCCCTTAATAGCGGCTTTAGGAGGTTTGGCGAAAGATCGGGCCCTATATGTCTCAGTTAGCTTCTTCAGTTTTATCAATACAGTTAGATAAACCGCAGAGGTGTGGCTTTGAAGGGCTGCTGAGACAAGGCCTCTGCAAAAAGAATGTGGCAGTGTGAAATTTAATGATGGGCTGTACAGAAGACATTAAAGCCCACTAATGCATTTGACCTAGTGGTAAATATCTATTTATAGACGTTTGTCATACATAGAGCGACCCTGTTTTCACTCCATATCATTTGCATACAATCAGATTTCAACACATACGAGATTTTCAGTTGAACTGCTGTTGGGCTCGAGTGTTCAAAAAGGTCTTGAGTAGCGAGAGTTGAGTGTTGCCTTTATTCTTCCTGATGTGTTTTCCATGTTCACATTAACTTGACTGAGTGATTACAAGAACTAAAAGTACTAAATTAAATATTGACGATAACTACATTTTGAAGTCATCTACATGTCCAGTCGAGTCCTGTCAAGTGCTTTAGGACACATACTTTAGGACATATACTGCCTGTTCATTTATTTGCTTTTTTGTTTTTTGTTTGCTTACTTTTTTCAGTCTGTGCTGTGAAAAAAAAGTAGTGATCTCCATCATGGAAAAACTGTTCCCATTACTGTATTCAGTAGCCGCTGGAAGGAAATTAATTTTTGTAATGTGAGTTTGTGACAAGGAAATGTTGAGGAGGTATTCAAGGCTACATGTTTATTTTGAATAAGTCCACATCATTTCTGAAAGCAGGAGCTGAACCAAAGGTAACTTCTGAGCACGAATTAACCTTCTGAGCAGGAATCACTGCACAAGCAGCTACTTTCATTTACAGAATAAAAATGAGGGATTTATAAGCTTGTCCTCTGGGCTGATCTAAATGAGCAGACAATCGTTAATTCAGAATCATTCACGCACATAACAGAAGGCAGAAGTCCAGTTTACTGTAGAAAATCTGCATTTAGTTTAGGTTCCTTAGAGAATGAAATATATATCAAAGAGGCTGTTATAGTGACTAAGAAGCTGGTAAAGGAGGAGATGCAGCCTACTGATGTGGGTGCACATTTATATTTATCATCTCAAATGACACCTAGAACACAAAGGCAATTTTATAATCTGCTAGAGAGCAACCTGGAGGAGCCTCTGTCGGTGTTTCGTTAGAACAGAGAGCCAAAGAAAACAAATAAGAATAAATTCTCAATGAAAATGAAATCAGGAGACTTGACAGCTAAAGGGAGCCACATGTGGAGACGTCATGCAGGCTGATTGATGAGTCACACAGGTGATCAGAGCGTCGCCAGCGTCAGCTCCTATTTTAGGGAGATGCCACTTCTTCTATTCACTCATGAATGCACACGGATGATGGTGCTTGTCATTGAGCAGGAGGTGATAAGAAACTAATTAGATTAAAACACTGCCAACAGATGAAGAAGCGTGAAATCCACGGTTTAGTTTCAGAACATTTTTACATCACATTTTTTGCAGAACTTGAGCTTTGGAGGCTTGACATTTAAAACGTGCTGGACCAAAGATATTTAAATTTAAAGTCCTGCTTGAACACAGATGACATTTACTTCACACATAACTGAAAGTGAAAATTATTTAAAGTAATGAAATTTATGACCAAATTATTTGATGGAAGAGATGGATGTTTGTTAGCTGAGCAAAATGGCTGGTGTGTGTTTCTAAAAGCTTCAGCATTAATAATTTACTGCTGCTTACTTAGTACAGAATGTGGCCGTCCGAACGGGCCTGAAGCTCATACATAACAGTTTAGAGCCCTTTCTCAGTCATGCTTTTTTAGTGCTTCACTACTGCATATTCCATTCTGTGTGTGCATGTACATATATATTTATTTATATTTTGTTTATTTAACTCTTGGGAAGAACAGGAAAGTTTCTGTTTTGGGAACTAGTTTTCACTGTGCTCCTCATCTCAGACAATGTTTGCAACGTGGCATTTCATTAACATGCCTGATTCATGAAGTAAAATAGTCAAAAATTGAGTATGTCATTAATTTTTTTTCAAAGTTTAGCCTAAATTTAAGGAGCTCACAATGAATGTGACATGATAGGATCTGGTCCTGAAAGCGTAGACAGAGATGGTTGGGAGGAGTTTTACTTACAGTTTGTTGAGCGTGTCACAAATAGACGAGCTCGTCATTTGTTAACCCTGAATGACTTCACTTTGACATAGAGTACCGGTGTGACAAGTCTTGAAGTTATTTGTTATTAAAGTATCTGTCCTTTCAATCACATGTAAAACATCTAGAACTGTCTTTTTTCATCTTCTTAATGTTGTAAAAATATGGAAGCTCTTATTTCACAGTGATGCATAAAAACCAGCATTAGTTACTTCAGGATTGGATCACTGCTCTCCGTTGTTAGTAGGATGTCCTAAAATTACTGTGAAAGGCCTTCAGCTAATCCAAATTACTGCAGCAAAGGTTCTCACGAGGATTAGCAGAGGAGATCATATTCCTCCATCTTAGCTTCCCTTTACTGGCTTCCTGTTAAATTCAGGGTAGAATTGAAAATTCTTCTCCTTGCATATAAAAAAACTTTAGGGGCATAGCTCCTTCTCACCCCAAAGAACTCATGTTATCTCAGCAGAGCACGTCGCTCTCAGACTGCAGGTTTACTGGTGGTTCCTCGTAGATTGGGAGTCAGGGCCTTTAGTTATCAGGCTCCTCTCTTGTGGAACCACCTCCCAATTAGTGTTCAGGAAGCGGACACCATCTCTGCCTTTGAGATTTGGCTTTAAACGAGGGTGCGAGGACCCTATTGTATTTCGAATATTTATTAAGGCCCGAGCACTGAGGGTGCGAGGACCCTATTGTATTTCGAATGTTTATTATTAGGGCCCGAGCACCGAGGGTGCGAGGACCCTATTGTATTTCGAATGTTTATTAATGTTCGCTCTGTCTCTAAAGCGAAGCCCCCCCCCCCCCCCCCCCCCCCCTTACAACTTCAACCACTCCTAAAGAAGGGACAAATTGTCATTTTTGTCATCTCTAGAAAATGTTGACTCCCCCAATTGTCATTGTATAATTCGCACTCTTGAGGACCGCATCGAGAGGAGCCAGATGAGGTGGCCCGGGCATCTGGTTAGGATGCCTCCTGGACGCCTCCCTGGTGAGGTGTTCCGGGCACGTCCCACTGGGAAGAGACCCCGGGGAAGACCCAGGACACGCTGGAGGGACTATGTCTCGCGGCTGGCCTGGGAACACCTCGGGATCCCCCCAGAGGAGCTGGAAGAAGTGTCCGGGGAGAGGGCGGTCTGGGCTTCCTTACTCCGACTGATGCCCCCACGACCCGACCTCGGATAAGCGGAAGAAGACGGTACGGTACGTTAATTCGCACTCGGCAGAAAAGGTACCACAGGTAAAAGGTTTGCTCTGTCTCGCCCATTTCTGGTCATTTCTGGTCAAGGTTCGCCTTGACAACCTATTTCCAGCCAAGAAATTGGTTGTATTTAGGTTGTATTTATTGTCGCTGTAAATTGAGTTACTGGACAGACAGGACGTGGTAAAGTTAGTAACTTTTCGACATTCGCTCGTGTTTCTCTGTTTGAGCGTTTATAGCGTCATAAAAACGGCACCGATTTCATCCAGGTTGGTATCATTTTGTAGATATAAGTATGCCAGACGTCCACAAGTCTCATCAACCTTCAAAGCTTAGTGAGTGTGGCTAAAACTCTCAGGAACAGCGCTGAAGGTCCTTCTGAGCATGTCGCTGCGGCCGCGGAGTTTAGGGACCGTCAGTAAATGACTGCGGTCACGCAGCAGCTCCGTTAACCCTCAGCGCTCCCGCAAGTGCTGTGCTGATTCTTTTAACGTCAAAATTAAAGAACAGATTGAGAGCTGAATCGGCCTGAAATTTGAGGTTAACAGGTGTTCAACAGGTGTTCTGTCAATCTCTGCTACTTGTCGAGATATGCTACCTATGACGTTTTCCACGCCCCATAATTTTTGAAACCCTTTGTAGCGGGGGCAGGGGGACGAACGGAACATCGGTTTACAGTGAGTAACATCCTTAAAATTCATATCATGTCTGTCGTGGTGTGGGTTTAATAAACAGTCTTGTGGTAACGTAGAATACTTTTATTCCCGAACCGGCTTACAACAACAGCAGTACAGTAGCGTTCGTTCTCGTAGTCAAGAGCACTCTCTCTCATAGCTCCGTACATCCAGTCTTAACTTCCTGTTTGCTCTGTCAATGTAAAAGCATGCATCGCTAACACCACAATGTCGTCTTTCGTCTTTGTGCTTGTTTAAAATGTTCATTGAGCATGTGAATTCAATATATGACTGTCATATTATCCTCGCATGACACTCACTTTGTCGTATTAATTATTTAACAATAGTGCAAAGAGAAACGTCCACGAAGCGGGACTAGACCTCAGTTTACAGTAACAGGCTGTTACTAACAGCCTTAAAAAAACCTCGGGGTTCTGCACATCAGAACCACGAGGTAGCATATCTCTGACACTTACTTTCGGGGGTTAAGATTGAGGGCCAAAAATTGAGGGTTAAGAGAGGAATTGGAATTCACCCTAAGAAGCTGATGAATTAAGCCTCCAAAAAGTACGGCAGCATTTGTGGACTTCCGGTTTAACCTCCTCAGACCCGGACTCTTGCAAGGCATGCGTTTTTATTTTCTCTTTGATGTTTAGGCTAATTGGGACCTGATGGGTATAAAAACAAAGAATTATCTTTTTACATGATGTAGTTTCTGAGAAAAACTATGTCCACGTATGTGGACATTTGTTTTAAATTTTGAGAGATCACAATAACGTCACAATTAAGTAATGTTGAGCAAAACTCTTTATTTGTTGCCTGAACACAGCAGCGTTATTTCTGAGTGCAAAAACAAAATAAGAAGCAACTAATTATGCCCTCTTGAGCAATATAACTCTTATGAAGTGCTGCTAACAGTTAAAGGAAGACAGGTGTCTGTAAAACAACTTAAACATTCAAAACATTTCCCATTATTACTGTTCTGAACTGTTTATTTCATTTTATGAACATGGCATGAAACATGCTGAGGTGCCTCTTCCATCTTTTTTCATTGTTTGTCAGTTGGTAGCTTCTGCACTGCTGCAGCGACTCAGTTCTTCATAACTGTACTAGTTGCATACATCTGCTTCTTCATCATGTGTTTCACAGCTTGGATGGATGTGAATAACCGATCACAGTACATATTTGTATTAGGATGCAGAGTTAGAGACAGACGATCAGTCACCAATCTTTCCAAACCCAGATTCCCTGGTTCTTCAACTTGTTCAATGAGTCCACCTGAACCTTGATAAATCTCAAAGTCCAGTAGTATACCACCTGCTGTTGCGCAAACAAAGTTTCTGATGCCAACTGGGTTTGGTTTTATTGGCAGATATTGTTGACATGGACAAGCTCCTGTGAATGGAATCATCTGTTCACACTTTGGACACACTTTGTGGCTGAGCCTGAGATTTGCAGCCTTTCAGAATGCATTTAAGAAAAGGCCTCACCTTCCAGAATTTATCACACTCTTTCAGATCTTCTGGAACATCATCATCTATGAGTCTGAAGATTCTGTCATGTGTGAACTTTTCAGTGATGGCAGGGAATCTCAAAGATCTAGACCAGTACATCCTGATTGCAGGATATGGTACACAAGACCATCAAAATACAGGCACCAAAAAAAAGAAAAAAATCATCAGGCGTTATGTTGAGTGGGTCCCCACTTCAAGCCAGTGATGTAGCATTAGAGCAATCTGCAATTATTTTCATCAAATATTTGTCAATATACTGCTGTATGTAGTCTGGTGGGGTCCAGCCCTCTCTGTCCTAAACATGTTTCCTCTTCTTGGTCAAGCTGGTCTTGATTTGGTGTAAACGAAGAAGCCTTCCAGCACATTCCACACCCTTTCTTGGACTTTCTTGATAGCTGGGTCCTGGTGTTGTCTCTTCAGAGACATTGGCTGAGACATCAGCCTCATCCTGCTGTGTCTGAGAGTGAGGTCTGGGGGTGTGTGATCTGGAAATGTCACAATCTGACCAATATTTTATATTCATCCCTGAAACAATTACTTCCATCATTTGCTGACAGCGCTGTGGAATGGAGTCCTCACACTCACTACTGTCTTCCTCACTGTTGCTCACCTCTGGTTTCCTTTAGTAATTGTACAATAATGCGTTATTTTATGAATAACTTTATTGTCTTCATCCCGAAATGTTATTTGAAAGATAGCAGTCATCTTATAATCAGATGTGTCCTATATTTGAGCCAATATGGTAATTAACTAGAAATCTAAATAAATAGAAATCCTTTTATTGTGACTTTACAGGAGTGATATGAGAATAAAAAAGTAACTATGGATACAGCTGAATAAGAAAAGTAAAGGAGGGAAGAGAAAAGGTGAAGACACAACTTAATGGATCATGTTGGTGTCCCCCTGCAGCGTAGACCTATAGCAGCATAACTATGATGAGGCTGTTTCAGATCCGCCTGCTCTATTCTGGTCTTCATCCATTCCTGTAACTGTAGCTGTGACTATTGGCCCTAACACACTATTGTTGAGACTAACTATAGGCTCTACTAAACAGATTTCTTTCCATGAATGGAAAAGTTGTCCTGAATTACACATGCATTATCCAATCTACTTGAACATTCATATATTTGATGATTCTTTCACTCTGAACAAGTGTATCTGACAATCTTGGACAGTGCTACTGTCTCATCAAAGGACTATGATCTTGGTCACATTTAGTGTGTTTTGTATCCTTTGTGTGCTTTATCAGATCAGCCTTGGATTCCTACAGCTCATACTGATAAAAGTAAAGATAAAAGTCTAAGATAACAGCAGTAATGTGTTCAGTTTTCCTGGTTCTTGTTAGAACTCTGGCAACAGGGTTCATCATGATCTGAAGCTGTCTAATCAGACAAAAGATCATTATGGTAGTCAAGTCTGCTGGAAATGAAGGCTGGATCAGTTTCTGTAAATCTGCTCTGGACATCAGATCTCTGACTCTTTATATTTTCTTAAGATTATAGACCGCTGTAACAGTTACAGCCTTGTTTTGCCAACTTAGAACTCAGCTCTGAGTAGATTCGACTTCAGTTCTTTTTGTTTTCATACCTCTGGATTCAAGCTGGGCAGCAACCTTTACATTTTTATAACCAAATTGGATTTTCACTGTATTGTCTTGATTCCCAACTGGCTTGGGAAGGTGGTGGACACGTGGGGGGGGGGGCGGTGGCAATGGGTGCGAGGGCCCGATAAACGCTGCTTGCAGCTTTAATTATTTTTGTCTCTCTTTTCCTCTCGTCTCAGAACCCTAACTGGTCGAGTCAGATGGTCTCCCTCCCTGAGTCTGGCTCTGCTGGAGGTTGTTTTTTTTTTTTTTTTTTGTAGCTTTGTTAATGAAGTTTTTCTTCTTTACTGTCATCTCATATTTGGTTAGAATGGGGAATTAGACCAAAGTAAAGTGCAATCTTTTGGGTACTCTAGCTAGACTGTGTTTTTATAAACTGAT
Organism: Hirundichthys speculiger; assembly: GCA_018398805.1. NCBI lineage: Eukaryota > Metazoa > Chordata > Actinopteri > Beloniformes > Exocoetidae > Hirundichthys > Hirundichthys speculiger. The sequence goes on from JAGFBZ010000234.1 coordinate 2,514,606, forward strand.
ATTATATGGATTTTGAATTTTGACTCATTAGGAATGAATTGCATTGTGATTTGGAATGAACTGGACTGAATTGTAATATAGTTGTACCTAACTGGATTGTATTTCTTGCACTATACATGTAAAGTCATCTGAAATGGACTGAATCTGACAATGAATCATGAACAAAACGTGATCTGTGGAGTGAAAGACAGGCGAGCAGATTGAGACTGGCAGACAGGCGAGCAGTGTGGCTGGTAAGGAATCAGTGGCAAAGGACCTGACTGTCTGCAAACAGCAATCTACTGATGAGTGGGGTGCAGACCAGACAAGATATACTGCACAGTGATGGACTGATGGGCTACAGTTGTGTCAGGGTTTCATGTCCATAGTATAACATAGACACACACACACCTACACACACACACACACACACACCCCTTCTTCTGTTTTACATTTTGAAATGAAATGAAATGAAATGAAATGAAATGAAATGAAATGAAATGAAATGAAATGAAATGAAAAATACTTTATTTATCCCATGAAGGGAAATTCAATGTGTAGTAAGGGCTCTCTCTCTTTTTTTTTTTTTTTTTTTTATAATAATAAATAATAATAATAATAATAAAAAACAATAATAATAATAATATAACAGGTGTTAAGTCTTGTTGTGGAGGCTGATGGCTGCTGGCAGGAATGATCTTCTGTATCTTTCCGTCTTGCAACGGACCTGAAGAAGCCTCTCACTGAACACACTCTGTTGTTTGATCACTGTGTCGTGGAGAGGGTGTGAAGAGTCCTCCATCATCTTCATCAGCTTGTGCAGCATTCTTTTTTGTACAATCAGTTCCAGCGGCTCCAGAGTTACACCCAGCACAAATCCAGCTTTCCTGATCAGTTTGTTGATTCTCTTCAGGTCTCTGGTTCTGATGCTGCTGCCCCAGCAGATGGCTGCAAAGCTGATTGCACTTTCAACAACAGACCTATAGAAGATGTGCAACATCTTGGTGCAGACATTAAAAGATCTCAACTTTCTTAAAAAGTAGAGTCTGCTCTGACCTTTCTTGTAGATGTATTCTGTGTTGCATTTCCACTCCAGTCTGTTGTCAAGCTGAACTCCAAGATACTTGTATTCCTCCACCACCTCCACCTCCTTTCCCAGGATGGAAATACTGCTGTGTTGATTCTTGCTCCTCCTGAAGTCGACAATCATCTCCTTAGTTTTGCTGGTATTTAATACGAGATGATTGTTACTATACCATTTCACAAACTGACAGATCAGTTCTTTGTACTCTGCTTCTTGTCCGTTGCTGATACACCCAACAACTGCAGAGTCATCAGAGTATATCTGCAGATGACAGGACTCAGAGTTGGTACTGGAAGTCAGAGGTGTAGAGCGTGAAGAGAAATGGTGAGAGAACAGTTCCTTGTGGTGCTCCAATGCTGCTGACCTCCATCTCAGACACACAACCTTTCAGTCTCACAAACTGTGGTCTGTTTGTGAGGTAGTCATAAATCCAGGAGGTTGTGGAGGAATCCACCTGGAACTTACTAACTTATTTTGGTCCTACGGTCCCAATATGTTAGGTGATTTTCTTATGGAAGGTCTCAAGAAGAGTGGTAATACAAGAACACACACACACACACACACACTCACACACATACAAACAAAATCAAAGGACAGCCACACAGGAAGAGAGTGGGAAGCAAAAGAGAGAGACCTTACAGCTTGCTGCAAAAATGACTACAGCTCAGAAGAGAGCATTCAGGAGTTAAGCGGCCAGTATCAGCGCAAGTCAATGTTTTATCAAAGCGTTTCTCAAGTCAACACAGATGATCACTCATAAAGGAGGGGTCAGCAGCAACACAGCATAAAGCTGCCACCAAGTCCTGATTCATCTTCTCGCCCCGACGGTTGAATTAAATGAAATTCAATGGGATTCCATGACCTGGAAAACATGTTGTAACAGTAAATCTATGGTTTCTAAAGCTGAGGAGAAATCTGGATAAAGTTACAAAATGCAAGACCCTGAAAAACCAATCTCAAATTGAAGGATAATGGTTTTGCCTTTTGAAGTTAGAAGTCCAGTGAAGAAATCCAAAGCTGTGTGTGACCATGAACATCCTGTGAAGGGACGTGAGTGAAGCAGACTGACTGGTCGCTAATTGTGGGACTTGCCAGGGACCCAGACAGAACAGGATTCAGTCGAGTCTCCAACATCCTTATTTACAGTAGACCACCATAAACATCTCTTGCAATAAGTGAGGGCTCCATGTAGCTCCAGGATGGCAGGTATGCTGGAGGAACGACCCCATTGTATGACATAAACAAACAGTTTGATGGGCTATGTTCTGGTCTTGAATGCTTAGCCTTATTGACATTGTTCACCAGCTCCCAAATGGCCACCTGCCACCAGGAGGAAAGGAACAGGATATGTGAGCTGGCCTGAGTGTCTTTGGAGAACTGGTGAAACGGCCCATATGGTTTTGTGTTCTTTGATCCAGGTCGGGATGTCAATGGGAAGTTAAAATGGCCAGAAAACAGGGCTCAGTGACCCTGATATAGTTTAACTGGTTGGCTAATTGAATATAGACTAGATTCTTGCTCAGAAAATATGTGTTCTCAAGCAAGTGTCTCCCAACCTCCAATGCCAGCTTGACTGCAGGAGCTCTCTGTTGTCTGTGTTACATTTTAGCTTCGCCTGTGACTGACACTGGGAGACTGAGGACCATGGGTGCAACTTTCATAGATTAGCTGAAGATTTTTTTGGGACAGGGCAACCAGAATATCATATCAACCGTGGCAGCTGGGATCTGATTGTTAGATGTTGGAAGCTGAGATGAAATGGTCTCTAAATTCGGTGAAAACTAGCTCAGCCTGAGGTGTCCATGAACATAATCAGATTATAATTTGCATTCTGCAATCACCCAGATGCGACATTTTCTCTTCTTCATAGCTCAGCCTTAGAAAAAAATCTCTTCATCTGGGGCTGGGATGATTCCAACTTTCTCTGGGACACTTGACATCATGTTTGCGCAACCTCATCAGGATCCTGGCATCAATATTCTGGATATATTGTAGCTTCTGTATGCTATTGCCAGAGATCCCGATGAGGGAGTGCATTACAGTAGTTCAGCCTGGAGGAGACAAAGGCATGGACGAGCTTCTCTGCATCTGCCAGGGTGAGTGTTGGACGGAGTTTAGTGATGTTCCTGAGGTGGTAGAATGAGTTCTTGGTAGGGAGTCACTTCTGTATTTTCCCCAAAGATTCTCTCTGTGGTTGTGATAGATTATATCCATAACTCAAGGATAAAGGGTCTATGACACAAATGGACAGTCTGTGTTGTGGGGAGAGATGGACTTTTGGTTCAATGACAACCTTATCAATAGGGATGTCCCGATCACGTTTTTTGGGTCCCGTTCCAAGTCCGATCTTTTAATTTTGATGATCGGCCGATTTCTGATTTTTCCCGATCCGATTTCACTTTTTTTTGAGTGGGCAAACAGAGTTTAATTTCCCATGCATTTTATTTCCTGTGTACATTAATAAACAGGCCTGCATCCAAGCTGAGGTTAATAGCTTTTATCATCTCATAAAATAAACAATAACTCGTTCAAACACTCTTCTTTCTTTCTTTTTTGTTTGGGAGAATTATTATAAAACACATTTAGTTACAGAACAGTGACTGTTCAACAGTCTCAGTACTAAAGAACAAAGCACTTCCATTTAAATAGCAGCAAGTGAACTTGGCTAGCAGTTTTAGGCAATGAAAACACTAGCAGAAGTCTTTGCAATCAATGAAATCACATCAGAATAAAAATAACATAAAATATTAACTTAACTTCTTTCAAGACCCGCTGCACATGTTCGCGTACCTTTGTGTCCTTTGTCGTGCATGTAATGACGGGAACGAGGCTCGAGGTAATTAATGAGCCGGTTAAATGCCTTGTATTCCACAAACTGAGTGGGCCGGTCGTCCTCAGTAATACATTCCGCGATTAGCTCGGTGATTTTTCTGTATTTCTCCGAGTCTTTCGGGAGTTTTTCCTTTCTTTTAAAAGTTTCACAGAGCGTTTGCTGCCGTAGTGCATCCAGCTTCAGAGCTGCTGCCGACGCCTGTCAGAAGGCATCCTGCTCGTTAGGATGGAGATTTTTTAAGTGTCTGATTAGATTGGTGGTGTTGTAAACTCTCTTCTTACTTACCCCTCATGATATCTCAGCCTTACAGACCTTTCAAGTCGCAGTCGACGCGTCAGTCTTTGTAATTTTATAGCGCTGCCACACTGCTGACATTTTTGCTAAAGTTTAGCCTGACGCCGCCAGTCTTAAAACTTTTAAGGTGGATACAAGACAGCGCTGCTGGGAAACCTTATTTCAGTGCAAATTATTAAATGTATAAAGTTTAAAAAATATTTTTGTTTGTGTAATATGATTACTTTATTAATTTGTGTTAATCAGGATCACTTTTTGAGGAAAAAAATAATGAAAAAAAGATCAGTGTGTTATAATAATGTTGATCCGCCGATCCGATCCACCTTAAATTTTTAAGAACGAAGGCCGATCCGATCAGGGGATCGGGATCCTGACACCCTTACTTATCAAGATCATTGTGTTCAGGAGATATGAAGGGTACTGTAGGTCAGAGATGGTGGATAGCTTGATAGAAATTTAAGGAGAACTTGAGACTGGCAGACAGACAGAGTGTCTGGTGAGAAGTAACTGATAATGTGAAAGGCGCTGACTGGCAGCACACAATGGTCTGGTGGTGAGTAGAGTGAAGACCAGGGAATATAGACTGATGATTTGTAGCTATGTCAGGGAGTCAATAGGGAGCCAGAGGGCCACACAAAAATGCATACACACACAAAAAAACATACACAGAAAGGTTGGACATGCTGCTAAAAAGGGAGACACATCTCATAGTCTGCTGCAATCAATACACAGTTAGATCTAGTTCTGAAGATGTAATGAAAAAGAAGGCTGTATTTATTTCAATATTTAATCCAATAACAGTCTGCCATGGTGAAACTTGCTCCTGGGAGGATTGGCAACTGTCTTGATTTCTTTCCACTAGTGTATAATCTTTGTCACTATGGTAGAGTGTCTCCATATTGTTTGGAAATGGCCTTACAATACTCTTTAGACGGATGGACATATAGGAATAGGAAATAACTAGGGATGCACCGAAAATTCGGCTACCGAAAATTTTCAGCCGAAAATGGCCCAAAAGAGCATTTTCAGTTTTCAGCCGAAAGACTTTTATCACCGAAACAACACGGCCGAAACAGGATGTTGTGATGACGAACAAAAACCACGGCCAGCACGCGCTTGTCTGGATAGGGGCCAACATGTCTGTGGTGTGGACGTATTTCAATATATCTGAGAAAGACCCACGGATAGCGATTTGTAAAACATGTAACGCTGAAATTTCAAGAGGGGGTGAATCTGCAAAGAGTTTCTCCACGTCGGGTTTGATTTATCACCTGAAATCCAAACATCCCGATCGCCGTTCTGAATATGGGAAGGCGGCGGCACAGAAAAGGGAAATCCCTCCGAGCACGCCCACTCCGTGTGTGGCGGACGTATTTGAAAAGGCAAGAAAGTTTTCCAGTGATGGTGCCAAGGCAAAGGGCATTACACAAAAAATGATGGAATTCATTCCCTCAGATGATCAGCCGTTCTCTGTTGTAGAGGATGTGGGATTTCGTAGGCTGATCGAGCACATTGAGCCCCGTTATTCCATGCCGAGCAGACAACATTTCTCAGACATGTGTTTACCTGAGCTGTTTACTGTTGTTGCAGCTCACGTCCATGAGCTTATAGCTGCAGATATTTTTGTTGTAGTCCTACAGAGAATTTTTTTTTAAATGCACTTGACTTAAATGCACTGTGTTTTTATGAGAGAACATTTTTACAATCTTTCAGCAGGCCAGTCAGTTATAGGCCTGTATTATTATTTAATGTACACCTGAGTGGGGTCAAGTTAAACATTTTATTTTGAATTTTGTTTTATATTGTGCATTGTTTTAATGTCAGTGCTAATAAATGTTTTCATAATTTTGCAATTAATTTATTCTTTGTAGCATTAATATTAATTTATGCAATGGTAATGCCTTGATTTTAGTGAGGTTAGTACACAGTCATAGCCATGAATGCAATGGTACTAATAATTGGCATAATAATTTATTTCGGTGTTTCGGTTTTCGGCCTTGGTTTCTTCATTTTCGGTTTTCGGTTTCGGCCAAGAATTTTCATTTCGGTGCATCCCTAGAAATAACCCTTAGGAGGAAATAAAAGGTCAAAAAGAAAATCAGCAAAATGAGTCGATGTTAAACGCATGGACAAAACCAACAGATAGCTCAGGAGACCGGCGGCAGAGTCGAATAGGCCGCGCCACAGGAAATCGATTAAAAATGACGAATAGTAACTAAACGCGAGGCCTTTGTGGAGTAAGGCCAAAATTAAAAGAGAGAGAGTGAGCGATCATCTAAAACATTTTGGTATCCAAGATACCAGACGCAAAAATCGATAGAATAAAGGAAATGAAACGGAGACAAAGAGAGGTACATGAGGTCCGTGTAGGAACAAAGGGAGGGGGTTTTACAGCAGAGATAACATGGAAAAAAACAGAGGAGGCGAAGAAGGCAAGAGGCAAAAAGCGAAAAGGAAAAGAGAAGAAAAAAAAAAGAAAAACGTATCACTTATACTTCAGGGTCCCGCCCTGAGCAACCCATAACTGACCAATAGGTGCCCAGGGAGGACACGTGCTATTCCAGACTGAGTTTTGATTGATTTCAGTCAACAGGATATTAAACTTTAAACATTCCATTCGAAAGTGCTTTTCGGGAGAGAAAGTTAAAGTGGCACACATTTTAAATACAACAATAAACATTCCAAACTCAATTTTACAGTTTTTCTTATGTTGTTTGTTTTCCTTTTTGTATTGTCTTTATTCACAGTTATAATTTTCCGGTTTAAAAGAACCCAGTGTCCCTTTTGGCCAGTTGTCTACGTCTGCTTCCATGCGCCGGTCCGTTGGCACTCCCCTGGAACGTGTCAGCATGGCAGCTGTATGGCCCTGTCCAGTCAATAAGTGCATTTAATGTCTGGTCCTGTCTCCAGCTGGATTCCAGCCGGATCAAATCAAGAGTTATGTGGCTGCTAAAAAGGTTTTGGATTAAAGTCGGCGGGGTGACGTTGGCTATCTCCTAGTTTATGGCCCAGATGTGGAGGAGTTTAGTTTGAAGGTTCAGTCAGAACTGGGTGAAGCTTCATATGATTCTGAGTAGATTTTTTTTCACTTCCCCCGCTCTTGGTCTCTGTTGAGGATGAAACTCTGAAATCTGAAATGAATGTTACTCCTACAAAAAAGTGAAAAGAAGCTTCTGATGAAGTGGATCGCTACAAATATATATTAACTAGGGCTAGATCATCAGATCTGCTCCATGTGTTTACTGTCCTGCTGTTCTCTAGCTGGTTACTGCAGTGCGGCTCCATCTAGTGGCATAGATGTGTAATTACAGAAGCAGGAAAGTCTATTTCTTGATTATAAAACAAAGCCATTTCTGGGTCACGTAAACCAGACAATAAAATATTAAAAACAAATTCAGTCCCGTGGCCTGTTTGCTAAAATTGAAATATTTTTAAAAAATTGCATTTTTTTGTTTTTTGTGTTAGATTAAAGAACAAAAATTTTTTTTAAAAAGTCACTTTTTGACTTTTTACATTTTTGATTGACAATTGAAAATGGGAAAAAAAACAAATGATACACAGATAATTATGGATTGATAAAGTTACAGAACTTAAACATGGAAATTTTCATTTTAAAGTTCTCCCAGGGGAAAAATGCCAAGTTGAACTTAGCGTTAAAATTTTCTGCTGTTACCTCAGAAATTACCTGTTTTAATGTTATGATTGTGGCCTCTAGATTGTTAGGATTTTGTTGGTAGACTTTTTTTTAATTTTCAGAAAAAAAAAAAACAGGATGACATTAATGCCCTGGCAGTGGCTATAAGCTTTACTTTATTTGACATTTTTTAAGATGAGATTTACACTAAACATGTGTTACTAACAAGTGCTGATGTTAAACGTGTTTGAACAACAAATGTTATGGCACTTTAGTTCATATGGCAGCAGAACATTTAAATAAAAGTGACCTTTTACACTACTTTTGAATTCATTATTTGAATTTCCGTATGCAATGTGATTAATCGTGATTAATCAGGGAAATCATGTGATTAATCGTGATTAAGCCCTAATATTAACAGCCTTGCCCCTGATGATGACAGACTGTGCTCTGCTCCACTTGGTAAAGAAGAACAATGTGTCTCCAGTACACAACAGTACTGTTTCAGGTAACCAATAACGTTAAGTGCTACAATCTTTCCAGAAACTGCTGTTCTTAGTAGTACTAGCCTGTCTTCACTGAAGCGTGTGGCATAGCACAGCTGTTTACCTGCTTAACTTTGGGACATCCATTCATCCATTATTTACACTTGCTTATTCCTCTTTACAGTCACAGGGATCTCCTGGAGCCTATTACAACTCTTTTTTTTGGCCAAAGTCAGGAGTAGTACATCCTGCACAGGCCGCCAGTCCGTCGTAGGGCCACATGTAGTCAAACAACCATATGCATTCACCCTCACTCCTGTAGGCCATTTAGTTTTGCCAGTAAACCTGATGTACATGTTTTTGGACTGTGAGATGAAGCCAGAATAGCTGGAGAAAACCCATGCAAGCATGAGAGAACATGCAAACTCTCCACAGAAAGGCCCCCAGCTAGGATTCAAAGTGGGAAACCTTCTTGCTGTGAGGCAACAGTGCTATCCCACAAGCCACTGTGCTATCATGCCTTTAATTCCACTTCTGAGGTCCTGAACATTGTGCACTATCGAGTATTTGGATTATAGTTATTCTGAAACCTGGAATCATCTAGACACTGGTTATTAGTAATCCCGCTGCTGCCAGTAGCCTCTGTCAGCATGCATTCTTTCGTCCCTCTGCCAATTCTGATAAGAGAAGATTTGACTGGAAATAATAAGCACATTTACATTTAAAATAAATGAATATTGGCTGTGTTGGAGTTTGGATGTTAAAAAAAATACAAAAACATATTTAAAATTGTCCACATTAGCAACTCTGAGTTTGCATTGTTGGTTTTCTCTTTGTGGCCCTGCGATGGACTGGGATGGACTGGATATGCTAAAATAAAAGTACAGAATATCCTAATATCACATACAGGTTGTACCAGTATGTCTGTTGCATTATACAATCTAGATTGTAACAAACACAAATTCTAGTGTTAGTATGACTTTCTGTGTGATATGAGACACTGAAAGTGTCCTGTAGGATTACAAACAGGACCTGGGACCAGTTTAATGAGCCTGAAGTAGCTGTTCCAAACCACAGCCCACCAGTAATTTGACTGCTGCAGAGGCGTACAGCTGCACCAGCCTGAACAGCCTCGTGATGATGCCTAATTTCCAAAGAGTCCTCATTCCAGTCACACACAGCCATGTGATGGCGAATGATCAAGTATTCTCTTGCATCAAAGTTGCATAATGAGACCTGATTTGAGCTGACAGCTACATTAATAGAAGACCGTTGTGCATTTCTATGGTTATTCGATATGCATCCCCAAAGATGAATTTCTCCCTTCTTGTCCTGTGCTATTTTATGGCCTTATATCCTCTCCCACTGTTATGTGAACTGCACATTTGTCTACTCCTGTCCATGATTGTGCTGTCACTGTTGATGCAAAAATGTCCAAATTGAAAGAGTGAAATGGAGCATTAAAATGAGGGCCAATAGCAGCATTCATTTGTTTCTCACTCAGTCGGTTTTTATATCTTTTCTACAATATACTCGACCAGGCACATAAGAAGATATGTGCCTTTGTCCCTCTTTTGTTCATCACCTTATTTTATTGTCTTATCTGAGTGTTATCTAGTTATTTTCTTCCCCTTTATATCACTTCCAGTTATGAGACCTGTCTGTGAAGGGGCTGTGTTTTGAATATAAATGAATCAGTCTGCTTTGCTTTGGTTGCTCTCTCTTTGTCTCTAAATTGAACTGCAAGGTACCACAGAAATCCCGATAGATCACAGATTTTTTCACCATGTGATCTGATTCAGCTCTCCAGCAATGCCGAGTCATGTCCTTAATGCTGGCAGAAGTCAGTTTATGGACAAACAAATATATTTGCTTTTTTTCACATGATCAAAAATAATTTACATTTGGACATGTTGCACTTAGAATAGTATTGTATTATTACAGATCTGTCTCCTGTTTTACCTAGAAAATTCATCATCAGTTTTGTTACGTGAGTAGGGATGTCCGATATTGGCTTTTTTGCCGATATCTGATATGCCGATATTGTCCAACTCTCAATTTCCGATACCGATATCTACCGATATCTACCGATACCGATATATGCGGGCTATTTTTCCTCAAAACTAATTTTAGGTAACATCACATATCTCCTGTCGTGGAATTAACACATAGTCTGTGCCAAAAAAAAAACAAAAAAAAAAACCCGATACCGATATTTACCGATATTACATTTTTATGCCAATATCGGGCCGATAATATCGGTGGGCCGATATTATCGGACATCCCTATACGTGAGTAAAAACATTTTTTCTCTGCAAACCGCGAGTATGGAATAATGTATCCTGATGTTTCTAAACCTCTGAGATAAACACATGATGACTGCACGAATATTTTACTCAGGCAGCAAATGGGAGTTGCTTTTTTTGCCTGACTTGTAGTAGGTTAAGTTATGGAACAAAACTGACCTAGTTAGCTTTATGGATAAGCACTAACTTGTGTGGATTAGGTTCAGCTTTAAATCACGTCCCTGCTCTACACAAAACACCACTATGTGCTGACTCTTTTGTTTCAGAATCTGTAATATTATTTGTGTTTGTGAGTTGCATAAGTTAGACTAGGATGTCTTGTACTCATTCACATAGTTCAGTCATGCTTTCCAGACTTTTTTTCTACCTTTAGTCACAATCCTACAAAGAATTACTACCTTACTGCACCAGCTTTATGGAGCATTTTATTGTCTCTCACCTCCACATTTTTGTTTTGTTGGTGTCTTCTACCTCTTTCATCAGACAGTAATATATCACACAGCTTGACTACACTGGAAAAAAGTGCTTTTCTCAATCTGCTAAGCACCAACAAAGGCCAGGCAGAGAAAGTTGGCAACTCGTTTTTGAACACAGCAACTGAAGAACCAAATATTTTCCTCAGGAGTTTCTGGAGACTTGAACACTGCTAAATATAGGCTGAATATTGCACTTACATGGAGGGAAAACATGAGTCAAAACCACCCTTTTCTGTGCAAAATAATTACTTTATATATATATATATATATATATTCCGCCAAAAAGGTAAAACACAATCAAATTATCCTAAGAACAACCAAGAAATATGTATAAATAGATGAAAAGTGTTTAAGATGTTTAATCATGATTTCCACCATTCATTACTATTTAGGGTTTCATTTTAACAAGCACTGGGCCATTTTATAGCACCTGATCAGGGTACAGTTCAGTACAGTTTGTATAGCGTCTATTATAATGCAAGTTGTCTCTAGGCGCTTTACAGAGACTAAGGCCCCGATCGTACACCTCCCGCTAGCCACTACCCGCAAATTGCGGGTTTAGGAACCTCCACTAACCGCTATGCAATCTTCCGCTTCCCTAAACCTGCTACCCGCGTTGCCGACTCCCTTGCTTACATTGTAGGCGCGGCAATGGGCGTGTCATTTGCGCTTTCTGCAACCTCGGAATCTTGCGATCGTGGGTTTAGGATAGCGATCGCTACTGGCTAGCGGGTGGTCAGACCACCCGCTAGCCACTATCCGCATGTCGTCACGTAAAAGAGCGCGTCCAAATGGCATAAATGCGTCCACCTGGTCACATGTGGACGTGCACAAACGGCTCTACCTCTCGATTACGCATCACCGTATTACTTGCATACGTTTTTATTCTCTTAAGGGCAGAGGATGGGAGCAGCTGTGCGTCTTGGCGCAGTGAGCTTCCAGGAAAGCATTTCTTAACTAGAAAAGCACTCGGAGAGCGCAGACCTCCGCCAAGCACAACAGTTCTCCCATATAGCAATTTACAGATTGCGATAAAATCCGCCTTCTGGATCAGATCCGGATCAGCCTCTGAAATTTGATAGAGGTTTCCATTGACAATCCCTGAGTGAAATTTCATGAGTTGTGGGCAATAATTAACGGGGGCACATTGAGAAACAAAATTTCAGGCCCCATTGACCGCAATGTTATCAAAAATTTGAAAGTGATCCAGAATCCAGGATTTCTTCCGGATCACAGCTAAAATGAAATCAGTTCTTCCTTTTCACATTTCTGACAACTACTGAACATTTCATCAAAATCCATCCATAACTTTTTGAGTTATCTTGTACACACTCTCGGTAAACACGCTCAGGCAGAGCGACTGTGCGTCTTGGTGGCTGGCTTGTATTTAACCATTTCTACTGTTTTACCGATGCATGTTTGCCTGAGTCATGTTGGGGATTGAGGATGCTTATTAAACTTCTTAATCTTCTAAAGACAGTTATTAATAACTGAGAAAATGTATTAATAAATGTAATTGAAACAAGGGCACCACCTGGATATCTGGAATTAATAAGTCAATGGGAAAATCAGCATCAGAGCAGCTGTGGGTCCACGCGTGCAGGTCAACGCGTGCAAGTCTATGCGTGCAGGTCTACGCATGCAGGCCTGTGACCAGGTGTGGCGCTATGAAGCCAACCAGGGCTAGATAGATGGACTGACCTTTACAACCAGCAAACATTACACGCATATACAAAATAAATGTAAGGAAGCCAAGTTTGCAACCTTGCAAAGGTTATTACTAGAAATATTTTTTCACATTCTTCTTCTGAAGGAGGATTTATCTATTCACAATTAAAATAAAATAGAATAAAAGGCCTAAAAATTTAAAAAATATTCTGGTTCGATTTGCAATTCTAGTATTATTCTAGAGTCATCATTTTTGGTGCATAACAGACCTTTTATCTGAGTCTGGGTCTGACTGGAGTCTTTTCATGCTGGGCTGAATATCACCAGTTTCCCTCGAAGCATCTCCATTCATGGCTTCACGCCAGCTTTGTACAAGTACAGCCCATGTGTAAGGGTGTCAGAGTTGTGAAGCAAAATGGAGGACCCAGGCGGAGGAGTACAAAACTAAAGAACTTATTTTACAAAACAAAACCCAAACATCCAAGTAAACCAAAAACTCCACAAAAGTAATCAAAACCAGAAAAAGACTCACTGGGCACAGGGAGAGACCTACTGAGCATGAAAAGACAGACCAGCACAGACAGGAGAATGACAAGACTTAAATACACAGAGGAACAAACAAGAGGCAGATGCAGACAATCAGGATAACAAGAGGGAAGGAAGCAAAGCAGAAAACAATGAGAACAAGACAGACCTTACAAAGTAAAACAGGAAACATGTAACAGAAAAGACAGGGAGAGTGACGCTAACTTTACATGGAACAAAAAACAACTCAAAATGGCTGCCATGGCTGCCCCAGACCATGACAAAGGGGAACCATTTTTCTTATTCTTTGAACAGTCAACCTTGCCAAAGCAGTGGCGTTAGGTGGGATCCAGATTTAGGTTTTACAATGAGGAAGAAGCAGAAGACGTTCCTCCAACCCCATTTTCAAAATCTTTACGAAAACAACAGTTTTATGTCATCAAAGTTACAGATGAAGTAGCTGAAATTTTTTTACCACACAACTTGGCCCACTTGACATTCATTACGCTGCTGTTTGAACACGTGGATTTGTGTTTTTCACAGGAGTTGGAACAGCAGTTTGAGCGGGAGCGCCAGTCACTAGAAGAACAGAAGATGCTTCTCAGCCAGCAGCTGGACGAGCTGAGGGAGGAGCTGACGTCCAAACTCAACACAGCCAATGAGGAGGTAAGACATGTCAGAGCTTAGATGAGCACTTCATCTTATCAGCACTGATGCCAAATTGGTAAAACTCACAGTAATTTTCATTACGGTTACATGATGTTTTTTAATTCGGAATTAATAGACGGAGAGGGGTTAGTATCCTGTGTTAGATCCCCCAGTTTTGGTTCAGTCTCTGACTAGCAGAGTCTGTCACCGGGACCAGCTCTCCATCTCTTCGGGTAAGAAGTTGCGGTCTAGGGGGGTTCACCTCGCTAAGATTTCCTCAACTTATTTAAGCTGGTGTCGAGGGGATTCGCCTAGCTCTCACTGCATACAACTTCCAGCCGTATACCCCGCTTCCCCCAATAACTGACCTAAGAGGAATAGCCAATTGGCTCAAAGTCCAGCTATTGGTCACGTCTGTTAATCTGCAGCTCCCCTCTTAAGATCTGGGCTCTTGTTACCGGCTAGGATAAATTTAGTGGCTTGGACAGCAAGCCCCAAGGATATTTGACAATATTATGACTAGAATAACCGATAAGAATCTATGTTACTAGTGCAGAGGCATAACCAAGGTCATTACAATTGTGAATACAGATGTAATGTCCACCACGACGTCTTATGATAGTTTTTATATTTATTAAAGCAGATTAGCAAGGTTAAGCAGCAGCATTGATTGGTTATACAACTTCTAATTCTACATAAAAAGGCAAATTAAAGCTGTGGCTTACAAATCGATCCATCTGGTTGGTTCAAGGACAGGCTGGTACACAAATGGCCACTTTGCGCTGTTCAAGGCCGCTTGCAGAGAGAGAGAGAGCGCAAGGTCAGGTACCCGGGAACTCTGGTTCGCCCCTCCTCCTTGCTAGCAGTGAGCTAGGGTAAATCCAAAAACTCCAATTATATTCTTCAAGTGTTGGAAAAATGGTCAATCCGTTCTTGCGTCTTCTCTGTTCTTGAAGAATAAATTCTTCAGGTATTTCCCTCCGATGGTTGGTTCGCTCCCCTTGGTCCAGCTAGTCCTGCTTCTTCGAAGACGCCCCACGGAAGAACCACGAATTCTCTCTGTCTTCTCTTTTTATGCCATTCTCTCTCTCTCTCTTTTTCTCTCGTCCAGCCTGCTTCAGCCCCAAAATGTCCCTTTTTGGTCTTTCACACTCTTGATTGGTTCTCTCACATTTGCATAGGCGTACATAATTTCCCCCAAACTCACATGACACTTCTGATTGGTTATCTACATATACAGAGGCGTGCATAATTTTACATAATCCCTCCTTTACATCATGCATAATTCACAGGCCATGTCCCACAATCATTTCATAGGTTCACAGATCAGCAGGGGCGTTCACCTAATCATCATGACATACACACTTCAACCACACAGCTCCTCCCAGATACCAAGGTTAACCTGTCTATTTGGCCATATAGCTCGTTAAGCTAAAGCTTATCAGCTAAAGCTAACCCTTATCTAACGATCTATGTACCAATGTATGTTCCAAAGCTTCATTAACCGATTGATTGATTGGTTCGTATTTAATCACAGAATTTGGTAATGATCTGCAGTCTGCAGCCTGCAGCTCATTCACCATACTTCTGCACAAAGCACACAGCCACTTCGCCAAGGCCACTCTGAGCTGCCACCCTTCTCGCCTTTGACCCAGACACCTGGCCCCAGTATTGTGTATGGCAAAGTAACTTTAATGTTTACACTGACGAACTCTGTCCTGCTTTCTGTTATGTCTCCGTAGCTTTGAGCTGGCAGAATTGTTTGGGATAACCAGTCACCTCTCTCTTAATCGAAAAGTAGCCTAATTATCAAACCCTGATTCATACTTCGTTCAATCTATTTCCCCTCTATTTTAGGAGTATCCTCAGGGCGAATTATTATTTTCATTGGGAATTTTACCTTATAAAAACCGATATAATAACTTATTCAGTTTTCATCCATCTCTACTCCTGTTTGATAAACATAGCCGTTGTTTTCATTCCATTGCGGCACAGAGTGACACCCGGCAGCTCCGCTCAGCCGCTGACAGCACAGACGCACAGTGTCTTGACCCAACGAGAAATAAATCATACAGAATTGACATAGATCTATTCCAACATCATTAATACATCTTTCTGATCATCGTTTCTGATCATTGACAAGAATCACACATTTCATTGATTAGAGATTGATTACAAATCACATTAATTACCACTTTTCTGTTACTCCACTCCTGCCTTTGTTTTGACTAGCCCTGGCCTGTTTACATCACATCACCATCTCTGCAGCAGATTCTCTCCTCATACTGTGGGTGCTGACATCAAGCCACTTTAACATACACAGAGTTAACATTGATTATTGAATAGAAGCTGAGTTGATTCCAACGTTTTCTCTGGGTCACTTGACACCTGATAAATAAAAGAATTCAATTCATCCTTAATAAAACTATCACTGACTCCGAAGGTCGCTTTATCATCTAAACATATCAATTAATAAGAGCCCAGTAACTATTGGTAATATTATGGTTCCCAATACAGATGATGCTGAATTTTTTCTAAATTTTTTTTTTCAGCAATTTCAGATATTTCGAAACTGTCCGGTAATTGTAGGAGGTGATTTTAATACAGTTCTCAACCCATCAATTGACAGATCCAGAACTTGAAACAAAAAACACAACTGGAAATCCAGATACTGATACTGATTTTGGTCTTGGCGATTGTTGGCGGTTGCATCATCCAACAGCTAGAGAATTTTTTTTTTTTCACCAGTCCATTCGCACTTACTCACACATTAATCTCTTTTTGACTTGTAATTCAATTCTATCAGAGATCTCTGACTCAAAAATTCATCATAATCAGTGATCATGCTCTAGTAACTTTCACCTCGAATCAAGCAAGTTTACATAAGTACTCTAGTCGATGGCGTTTTAACACCTCTCTCCTTAATGGCTCTGAGTTTAACAGTTATTTTGAGAAAGAGTGGGCATCTTTCCTAGAAATAAATGAGTCTCCAAATTTATCACCCAGACTATTATGGGAAACAGGTAAGGTAGTATTACGAGGTAAAATCATATCAGACTGTCCATAAAAATAGGATATTAAAAGAAGAAGAACTCCAACTAGAGCAAAAGATGAAAAAACTGGAAATATTAAACGCAAGTAACCCAACAAAAGAATCTCAGAAGGAGTTACGAAAATATCAGGTTCAATTCAATAAGATAGTAAGCAAAAAAAAACCTAAATTCTTAATCCATAGACTCCGCCAGGAAAAATTCATCATGACAACAAGTCAGGTAAATGTTTGACTAATCAAATCAAACAAAATAAAGAACAAGCAATGATCCCCACTATTAAGGACTCAGCAGGGAAACTTTTATACTGATCTATACTCATCTGAGAGCGACCCAGGATAGGATGCCATCGACTCATTTCTTGATAAGATTGAACTCCCTCAACTTAACAAAGAACAAATTAACAAACTTGATGAACCACTCACAGATAATGAACTTTTAACTGCCGTTAATCTCATGCCAAATAATAAATCACCAGGACCTGATGGCTTTCCTGCCCAATTCTATAAACATTTTGGGAATATTTTAGCTCCACTATTCATCAGAGCAATAGCTGAAATAAAGCTAAACTCAAGATTTCCAGCACATATGAATTCAGCAGTTATTCCTCTCCTTCCCAAACCCAACAAAACCCAACACTTGCATCAAATTACCATCACATCTCTCTGATAAATGTGGACTTAAAAATTATCAGCGAAGCTCTAGCTCACAGAATTGAAAAAGTCACCCCTTATATAATCCACCCAGATCAAACTGGCTTTATTAAAGGAAGACAAGCCTCCTGTAACGCACTTAGGCTATTAGATTTAATTTATTATTCATCTTTACAAAAGGAAGACACTATTATAGCTACTTTAGATGCAGAAAAGGCCTTTGATCGAGTCAATTGGAAATGCCTCTTTATGTTGCAAAAATTTGGCTTTGGAGAATAATTTATTAATTGGATCAAGATCCTGTACAACTCACCAACAGCCACTGTTACAACCAATGAAATTACATCACAGAGCTTTGCATTGCATAGAGGAACAAGGCAAGGATGTCCACTCTCTCCTTCTTTATTCATTATATTCATTGAACCCTTAGCTGCTGCCATTCGTCAGAACCTTCACATCGCATAAGATCAGCCTATATGCTGATGACATTTTACTTTTCTTACAAAACCCTCAATCATCTCTACAAGAAGTAGTAAATGTCATTTATTTATATTCCCAGATCACTGACTATAAGTATTATAAGTCCTATACTCCCATTAACCAAAACTGAATGGAATGAGACATCAGCTACAGGTGTTGGACAATGAAACTGAAACACCTGTCATTTTAGTGTGGGAGGTTTCATGGCTAGATTGGACCAGTCTGGTGGCCAGTCTTCATTAATTCCACACAGCACCAGTAAGAACAGAGTGTGAAGGTTCAGTTATCAGGGTAAGAGCACAGTTTTGCTCAAAATATTGCAATGCACACAACATCATGGGTGACATATAGGGGTGCTCCGATCAGGGTTTTTGGGGCCGATCACCGATCACCGATCGCTGAAATCAATATCGGCCGATCCGATACCGATCACCGATCACGCAGTGTCAATTTGAACTTGAACTTTGCTTTTAATAGTGTAGCATTAATTATTCATATATTTAAGTTATTCTTTAACACTGTATATCAAGCATCATTAAATAAATAGATGAGGGTATCATGAGTTGGTAAAAAACTCCAAATGTCACTCATGAAGCTGACCGCTGTGGCTTTCTCATTCAAAAGAGAATTAACATGTCCATACACCGTCTGGTATAACTCCGGCAGGCACACATCAGTGAAGTATTTACGTCCTTGGTGAACATAACGTGGATCCAAGTGATTCACTAGAAGCTTAAACCCGAGGTCGTCCACGACAGACAGCGGCTGGTGGTCCAGGCATATGAACTCCATAAGACTCTTTCAAATATAGGGCCCTATAAAATCAGTTTTATTTTTTCTCAAATTCCGTTTTAATTCTTTTCATTTTCAGTGTTTTTCGGTTTTTAATTTTTGAGAATTCCGTTTTAAGCATTTTATGCAAATTTAACCCCAAAACAGTATATAAAGTAATGAAATATAGACAATTTATGCAATTATAACTGTAAACTTTAATGTTTTTATACTTTTAAACATATTGTGTCCAACAAAACAATGTTTTTTTTATTTTTACAAAATAAAATCTAGTTTTTTCTATGTAATAAAAAAGAAAAAAAATAATTCAAAGTAGGTAAAATCCATTTAAAGTGCAGAAAAGAAAAATTGCAACAGCAGTAAACTAATAATTTTAGTTTGTTTGATTTATTCTGTTATCAGACAGTTTGTCATAACGTACATGATATTTTTCAGGTATGTCATGACAAACTATGTGTCTGATAACAGAAAAAACTATATTTACTACAGCTGATGTAGATGCTATGAAATCCAAAGCAGTGAACACTGAACACTGGTTGTGTGTGCCCCGGTGTTTTTTTTTTTCTTTAGGTGTTCCATCTATTACAGACAGCCGTTTAAATAAATAATTATCAGCCTCTTTGTGTTTAGCTCGTTGAGTGACTCTTGCCTTTGTACGTTTGTGCTTCTCACTTATTCATTGATCCTCGTTGGAAGACCACGGAGCAGACCAGGACCCGCTTGACAGATGATATCTCTCAGCTGGTCTGGTGGAAGCGGCCGGGGGGAGGGAGGTCTGGGTCTCTGCTGAAGCTGCTGCCCCCGCGAGCCGACTACGGACCAAGCGGGAGCTAATGGATGGATGGAACTGATCCTTGCACGTATATTTTGTGTCCATTCAATCGTGTGCTGGCAAAACTTGCAGCATTTTGAATCGCCAGACACATGATAATTTTGGATAAACTGCTCTGCTCTGTACCTGAGAGTAAACTGCTAGTTCCTTTGCTTCTTCGCCGGTTTCTCGGGTGCCGCTTCGACGTGTTTTTTTTTTTTTTTATGATGAGGAAAGTGGGGGCAGAGAGTGTCCACACCTTTTCGTGAACCCTCTTGGAACATTTTCTCAAAAGAAAAGTTCCTTTTAGTCCGGGAGAAAAAAAAAGAAAAAACTTTTACGCAAATTGCCGTTCAGTTCTGTTATATTGTGCATTTAAAGTGAATTCCGTTTTTAATCTCCAATTCCGCGATTCCATGATAGCGGATTCCATAGGGCTCTATACACAGTGAATGCGCACGAGAATAGAGTGTTTTTGATCGGCTCTTTTGATCGGCTTAAAGGAGAATTCTGACCGATCCCGATCATATGCATATCGACCGATCCCGATCAGGTCACCGATCGATCGGAGCACCCCTAGTGACATATCTACGATGGAGTATTAGGGCCACACTGAGAAAAAAAAAATTGTGGGCAAAGATTTTTTTTTTTCATTCCTCACTTATGAGAAGAAAGTCGAAATGTCGAGAATAAAGATGAAATGTTGAGAATAAAGTCGAAATGGCGAGAATAAAGTTGAAATGCAGTTTCCAGAATAAAGTCGAAATGTTAAGAATAAAGACGAAATGTTGAGACTAAGTAGAAATGTTGAGAATAAAGTCAAAATATTGAGAATGAAGTCAAAATATTGAGAATAAAGTCAAAATGCAGTTTCCAGAATAAAGTCGAAATGTCAAGAATAAAGACAAAATGTTGAGAATAAAGTCGAAATGTTGAGACTAAGTAGAAATGTTGAGAATAAAGTCAAAATATTGAGAATAAAGTCGAAATGTCGAGAATGAAGTCAAAATGCAGTTTCCAGAATTCCAGAATCAGTAGTTTCTTTTTCTGAATAGGCGCAATTTCTGACACAATCTCTTTAAAGTAGAGTTGGTAGAGTAAAGCTGGTTTGAATAAATCTTTAAGACAACCTTATTCTGGAAACTGCATTTTGACTTTATTCACAGCATTTCGACTTTCTTCTCGTAAGTGAGGAATGAAAAAAAAGATCATTGCCCACAGTTTTTTTTCTCAGTGTGGCCCTAATACTCCGTCGTACATGTTCGAGTTCAAAAGAGGGCAAATTGTTGGTGCACGTCCGGGCTGCTATAGCCAAAACTTTGGTCACTCGTGCCAGTGCCAAACGTTGGTTTCAATGGTGCAAGGGGCACAAATCTTGGGCTGTGGACAATGTGAAACATGTATTGTCCTCTGATGAGTCCAGCTTTACTGTTTTCCCCACATCTGGGAGAGTTAGAAACCCCCAAAGAAGCGTACCACCCAGACTGATGCATGCCCAGAGTGCAGCATGGGTGTGGATCAGTGATGGTTTGGGCTGCCATATCATGGCATTCCCTTGCTCCAATACACTGCCATGGACTACCGAACCATTCTGGAGGACCATGTGCATCCAATGGTTCAAACATTGTATCCTGAAGGTGGTGCTGTGTATCAGGATGACAATACACCAATACACCCAGCAAGACTGGTGAAAGACTGGTTTGATGAAGATGAAAGTAAAGTTGAACATCTCCCTTTGCCTGCAGTCACCAGATCTGAATATTCTTGAGCTACTTTGGGGTGTTTTGGAGGAGCGAGTCAGGAAACGGTTTCCTCCACCAGCATCACGTAGTGACCTGACCACTGTCCTGCAGAAAGAATGGCTTCAAATCCCTCTGACCACTGTGCAGGACTTGTATATGACATTCCCAAGATGAACTTACGCTGTATTGGCCGCAAAAGGAGGCTCTACACCAAACTAATAAATGATTGTGCTCTAAAACTAGATGTTTCAGTTTCATTGTCCAACCCCTGTATCTCTCTAAACACAGGTCACATCACTTATTTAGGTATCAAAGTTTCCTCCAGCCTGTCAGAGCTGATTGGACTCAATTTCACCCCATTATTAAAAACATTAAATGACGATCTGTAAACGCTGGATGAATTTACCTCTATCCATTATGGGCAGAATAGCAATAATTAAAATAACAATTCTCCCTAAAATAAATTATTTATTCTCAATGATTCCAACCCAACCTACTTGCACTTGGTTTAAATCTTTAGATTCAATTATTACTAAATTCTATTGGAAGAATAAAACACCAAGGATTAAACTAGCTACTTTACAAAAGCCTAAATATCAGGGAGGCTTAGAGGCTCCACATTTCTACCACTACCACATTTCATCCCAATCTGTCAGACAACAGCTGGCTGGACATCGAAGAAACACTGTGTAAAGAACTTCAAATCTCAGACACCCCATTTTTCAGTCAATCCATCAAAAGTCATCCATGCTTCAAAGCAACAACAATAGCTTCTACTCTGACCGCCTGGTGGAAATTCTTCAAAGCCACAAACTCAATCTTTGCAATGTCTACTTTCACACCCATCTGGAACAACTCTGACTTTGTAAGCAACAAAAAAACAATCAAATTTCATGCATGGGGTGAAAAGGGCATTACCCATCTTAAACATATCTTTCAATCCAGCAGTCTGGTATCATTTTCATACCTAGTCAAGCAGTATGGCTTTGGGAACAATCAGTTTCTGGGATATCTAAAACTGAAATCAGCTGTTCAAACTAGAATTCCCATCAGATCAGTCAATCTTTGTCTGGCCCCTGCAGCTACAGATTTATTAATTACCTCTACCACAAAATAATCCTGTCCAAAATATACAAATAGAATATTCAGACAAAACAATGTCCCTCCCATCAATAAAATGAGAAAAAGATCTGTCTACTGAATTCTGGACTCAGATGTGTAAAAATGTACTTTTTTATGACAAAAAAAAAAAACAGCACCTTAAAAACTATCCAGTACAAAACTTTACATAGAACTTACATAGAACTACACATGACAATAAATGTTCAAAATGGGATTTACATCAGAGGCCCGTCCGTACTGCACATAAAACACACCTGACACATATATTCATGCCACTTGGAACTGCACTCCCGTTTAACACTTTTGGAGAGAAGTTACTAAAACATTATCTAATTTCTTGAGCTGTTTCATCCCATTATCTCTCTCACTTTGCCTGCAAAGAGATTTATTAGAAACCAGTCTGAATGCAACTAAAGATAAACTCCTTCTCCAAGCTCTAACTATTGCCAAGAAAACTATCTTCATGAGCTGAAAATCAAGGAACAACATACACTTAACTGGAGAAACTTGTTATCAGACCACATCTCTTTAGTTAACTTATCATCACCTTTCACTGATATTACTGAACCACAATCTATCTGGTCAGCTTTCATCATCTCTTTAACATAATACCTTTGACTTATGAGTAGTAATAGCTACAATTACCAGTTACATGGTCAAGTTATTTTGATTCCTTTTATCATCTTTTCTTGTTTTTGCACCAATTATCCACATTGATATCAATATTCACATTGGTACACATACAAATACATATGTGTTGTAAATAACATTGATATTTTTTGTATTATTGCTAACCCTGTATTTACTAATTTTCCCTTTTTCTAACTGTGCAGTATATTTACTGCCCAAGTTAGCTAGCACAAAGAAACCCCAGGCTCCAGTGGAAGCCTAGCGTAGCCTAGCCTAACCTTCATTCCACTGCATGCTACTTCTGACTGGCGCTGGTGGGCGCTCCCATGCATGCTGACTTGCCTGGCAGCTGCGGGCGTGAGGTGGGCCTGGGTACTCCGCTGTTCCTCTTCCAAGACCCGGCTCACTGGGGGCTGGGGCGCGTACCTCTCCCCGGGGGGCCGGGGGTTGGGATTTGCCCGGCCTGTGGGGTTGCCCTGAGGCCATTAGGGTTAGGATCCTGGGCCTTCTGGTGGTGGGGGTCGCCATGCCCTCACCTCTCTTGGAGGTGGGCCTGTCTCTTTGGAGACAGCCCGTCTCTTTGGATGTGGGGCTGCCTCTGTCGGAGTCAGCTCAGTCCTGCTGTTTTCCATCTTTCAATCTTTATGCACCGCACCACACAACTTACACATACTACACCACATATATTACACACACCACACCATCACTGTCTGTTTTATGTCTTCTTGTTAAGTGTCTTTATCTGTCCTTTTGTACTCCACTGTCAGTGATTTAAGTCCTCTCTGACAGAACCAAGGTTTTAGGAGTTAATAAAGCAGGTTCGATTCGACTGTCAAAGAGAACTGGTGAAGGACACACTCATTATCCCTCACACTTCTGCACAAGAAAACTGCTGCAAGATTAAATGGTGTATATATCCAGGTTTGGCCAGATTCTGGTATTAACCATCAATATATATGCAGACAGTTGTTAAAAAAGAAGAAAAACAAGGCTTGTAGCTGTTAAACAGAAAAAATAAAACTGCCTCTGAGCTTTCTTTTGCGTAATGGATTACCGATTATCCCCACAAAACCTCAGCTAAAGTTTCTCTTATTTTAACTTGAAACTAACCAAACTTGAACAAATCAATTCACATGTACCATGCAAGTATGTAGGGGTTGTTGTACTGTGAAGGGTAAAGAGTTTTGTCTTAGTGATCATGAAAGTGTTCAGTTGGGGGCTTGAATGACAAAAACTTGCATGTTTTTGTGTAAATATATTTGTGTATGTGTGTATAAATGCATACACACACATGGATTTTTGATGCAATTCCTTTTTTCAGGTCCCACTGGTGCTGATAATAAAAGCTGAGTATTTACTTCACTGGAAACGCTGGTGCTTAAACCCAATATATTTGTTGTTTCTTTGAGCACTCCATGCATATGTTATTAGCAGAAGTACACTTCTAACGTTGGTGTAAATACATATCTGAAGCGTAATTCAGATATATTATTCATATGTTGTCACATCAGCAAACCGTACTGGCCTTCATGATAAAAATAAGAAATGAAAGGAGTTATTGATTTTTTTTATTTTTTTTTTTTAGTGAAAATTCCACCTCACTGAGCATAAAATGCTGATGCATTTTCAAGGTTGCTGCTACACTGAGATAGAGTAGTTTATGCCCTTCATCTCCCTCCATGGTTCCTCTGTGCAGGTGTCCCATCTGCAGCAGGAGGTGCAGCAGGGGGAGCAGGACTTCACAGCAGCTGAGGGCCAGATCTCCACACTGAAGGAGGCTCAGGACAAACTGCTGGAGGAGCTGGATGCAACCCGGGCCCGGCTGAGAGAGACCAGCAACCTGCTGACGGCTCTGCAGGTCAGATGCATGAAAAACACATCCCTTAACTTTGACTTCTGAATGTCAAATCCTTAATTTACGGTCTTGATAATTTTGCTTTAATCCACAATTTTCCTCTAACATCTTGTAGAATCAGCTTATCATGTTTTAATGGGTCTCAACAGAGACAGGATGTAGCATCTCTATTATATTTGTAGTATGAATGAGAAATGTTTTTGCGGAGCTACCAGCAGCTACGATGCTGTGTTTGCTATTAGCAAGGTTACTCCAAAACTCTCTTTCTGCCATGCAAGGAAAAAAAAAACCCTCTGACTAAAAGAAAAACTGTATGAGCCAACATTAACATTTCAGTGGCACTCTAAAAGGTCTGCCTTTCCACTTCTCAGGGAGAACTGGAGACCCAAAAGCGTCAACACGATGCCAAACTCATTACCACCAAAGAAGAAGAGAAGCTTAAGATGGACAAGATGGCTCTGGAGCTGGAGCTCAAATGGACTGAGACGCTCAGGTCAGTGTGTATATGTGTCTCCAAGTGAGGACTTAATCACGTCTTCTCCCTCAATAAACATCAAGCGTGAAATTAAGTATGGATGAAAAATGAATTTATTTTTTCTGTTTCCCACACTGCCAGAGTGCACGCACACACACACACACACACACACACACACACACACACACACACACACAGGTCACTTGTTTCCCAGTATGGACCCTTACAGAATATTAGCCTTAGCTTCCCAGTTCAATCCAGTGTTAAAGCTCCCAGCTTAACATCCTTTGAAGGGGTGATTTTTCAAAAACCACAAAGAATGAAAATACTTTTTTTTTTTAGGTGTGAATGGATATACTTTTCACATAGACAGTTTTCTTAATAGTTTTCTCAAAACACAGATGTTTTTTTTTAACATTTGACAAGAAATATTTTTGCTCATAAAGAGATTTGAAACAGTAATGAACCAGGATAGACTGTATAATAGTTTTCTTTTACATTCCCAATCCTCACTCCCTGCTTGTGTGCAGACATGCTCTGCTCCACCTTAAATCAGTGATTTTGATTTCAAATACACTGTGAAGAAAAATGACTTCTACCACAAAGTTGCAGGAATGACCCCATGATCACCTTCACTGGGCTGGGAGAACTTTAACTGGGTTGTTTCAGAGTGTTCGGGATATAAAGTGCTTGTTTAGTTATAAAGGGGGTTATTAATAACTGTCCTAAGACAGTTATTATTAACACAAGAAATGTATTAACAAAGTTAATAAATTAAAACGGGGCACCACCTGATAATCAGGAAACAAAGACTAAATGGCACAATCAGTCTCTAAATGGTTGTTGTTCTATGCACGTCAGCCTGTGACCAGGTGTGGCGCTATTCAATTCAATTTTATCTGTATAGCGTCTGTTACAATGTAAGCTGTCTCTAGGTGCAGAGCATGACCCTGAGCAAATATCATTAACTAAAATTATAAGATTAAAACCTAATAAAAAAATGGCAAGTTAAAAAAACCTCCCATCACGGGAGAAAAAAACCTTTCAGCCAAAATGTGGCGCTATAGAGCAACAGAGAAGGAACAAGTCTGAACACAGACCTTTACAACCAGAAAATGTTACAAACATGCAAAAATAACCACAAACAACTTCTGTCATTAGAATATATCCGACTTTATTAACACAAGTATTAGCAGTGAACAAACACTTCCCACCAAGCAAAGTTATGTTGAAAAGACAACTTTTTCAGGCGTCTAAACCACGTTGTGATTTGGTTGAAAAGTGGCATTTAACAAAATGAAATAATTTTGGTAAACCTGACTGGCCTGTAACAGGAGAGGTTTAGTCTGATTTGACTTCTGAAAGGGAGACAAAAAAATGAAAAGTGTGTTTTTGTACAGTGTACATAAACTTCAACTGCCGGGGAACGCAGACCCTTGCTGGTTACTGAGGAGGAACTGGGACAGTGGAGATACCAGAGTTGCTGTACCTCCACAGTTCACAGAGAGCCGAGAGCTCGGACACTGTAGGCCATGCTTTGTAGTTTAGGTGGTCAGCATGAGAGCTGTGGTCCTTACAGGTTACCAGAGGCAGAGAGATGTTGCTCCTCTGCTGGAGGAGGTCAGAGAGAGTGAGAGGAGGGACCCCTGCTGGGTTTTGGGGGTCCATGCCCAATGAGAAGCCACTGATATCATTTTTACACCTGGTTTTAAAGTAAACCCTGCAAAGCCTGCTGGGGGTTCGAGTCATCTTGAGGTTTATTTGTCTCAAAAACCATGTGTTCAGGCTTTGCTGGATGTCAGGCCTTTCTTTGTAATGATAGCACATGGTGGCCCAACAACACCAATCTAAGAATGAAAATCAATCCAAAGGAAATTCCCTGGTGCACAGAAGAAGCTTGAATTAAGAAGAAGGTCTCAAGCTGTAGAGCAGGACATACAGCAGGTATGTTGGCAACAATGAATGCAATCCACACAAGAACTCAAACCATACATGTCCATAAATCATGTGCAATAATGTGAAATGTCACAGGGAAAAAGCTGAAGAAAGAGAAATGAAAAAGGCATGGAAGACACCAGCTAAACTAAATCAGTCATCAGAAAGCAGTTCTGCCACTTGTCAGTGCAACTAAATATCAGCTGGTTCGGTCCCAACTGATGACCCACAAAAAGGTGTCTCATTACCAAGATGTCAGCCAGGAAACATCTCATGATGGTAAAAGCAAAGAGCTGTCTTTGCAACCTTATTGTTGCAGAACATACTGATGGCACTGGTTACAGGAGGATTTCTAAACTTCTGAATGTTCCACTGAGCACTGTTGGGGCTATTATCTGGAAGTGGAAAGAATATAATTTCACCATTAACTGGCCACGACCAGGCAGTCCTCGCAAGATTTCTGACAGAGGAGAGAAAATGATTATCAGAAGAGCTGTCCAAGGACCACTTATGGAGAGCTTCAGAAAGAGCTGGAATTAGCAGGTACAGTTGTTTCAAAGAAAACAATAAGTAAAGCACCGTATGTACGCTCACCACCTAAGACTCCATTGCTGGAGAAAAAGATTGTTGAACCATGCTTTAAGTATGTTTTCCAACATTTGGACAAGCCTGTGAAATAATGGAAGAATATAGTCTGAACTCTTTGGATATTACGATACCCAGCGTGTTTGGTGGTCAAATGGCACTACAACTGACACCCGAAAACACCAAAACTAACGGTGAACTTCGGAGGTGGGAGCATCATGGGATGTGGTCTTAATAAAAATCTCCTGCCATCTAACAGGATGATGAAGATAAAACAAGGGTGAGTATTTCAGCAAGACAATAATCCCAAACACACAGCCAAAGAAACTTAATTTATAGACATGTATGGTTTGATTTCTTTGCATGTGTGGATTATATTGGTTGTCACAGACATCTGGTGAAGGTTTCATGTCAATAGCACCTTTAGAAATATATTTACTGAGAAAATTGATGACATGTTCAATGTTTATTTTACCTGCTCTAGGTACAAGTAACAGTGAAAAATAGGTTTTAGCTGGAGCAGTGCATGTTTGCAGCCCGATTCTCTCCTAAACCAGGATATTCTCTTTGATGAAATAGTTTGACTTGTAATCATTTTAAATAGCCTTAATTTTCTTGAACCATATGGATGAATGAGTAGAGATAGATGGCCACTATTTCTTGATACCCAAAGCTCCGCAGGCACTAAATCCTACATTGTGATGGGATGGGAAGGATTTGTTGTCACCAGATACAAGGTTGGGATTTTGTTCCTTTTTATTACGTAAAACATGCACAGACCTTGGATAAAAAGTACCAAACAGAAGATGAGTAGCTTTGGAGCTAATTGACTGTTGTTCAGTACAGGAGGAATACATAACACCATGGCCGTCAGAACAGACAATAGACCTATTATATGACTAAATCATCGTTTTACTTTGATCACTGAAAAGCATCTGACGAGCTAAAACTATATTGAATTGATTTTATTGTATAAATTTCTCCCTTCAATATTAGGGAGAGGCATTTAAAAAGCTCAATAATAGAAAGTCAAAAAGCATCAAGTCTCACATCCAGTTGAATGATGATAAATGATAAGAAAAGAAGCAGTTTTAGAATCTCAAATTACCTCTTTCTCTTGCAAAACATCAGGACCTTCAATCTATCAGCTCCCTCTTTCAAAGCAGTTTTTATTACCCAAGTATCCTTCTACCAGAAATCTTTTTCACTTATCATTAGACAGTTGGCTAATTTCAATGTTATTGTACTTTATATTTCTACAGCGCTTAAAGGGTGAAAGTATCACAAACAAAAAGGAGTTAAAAGAAATAACTGCTGTAATGTGACATAAATGACAAAAAAATGGCTTCATTTTAAGATTAGGGAGTGTTTTCAGTTGACTGTGCTGACGAAATGACACAGACCACTTCAGTTAAAGATGTAAGAAATCTCCTTCTCACAGTCTAAAACATCAGCATCCTATAGAAATAAATAGCAATAAGAAACACAATGAAGAATATTTGTACAGGGCTATTGTTTGTATTTCACACTTCCCCTCTCCTCAGTAACTATCATCACCTTCCATTGTCTTTCTCCACGTTGTTCTTTGCTCTCTTGTGAACATACATCTATTTTATGGTTGGTCCTGTGGTTTTAATCCCTGATTTCATCTTGAAAGCAGAAGGTTTGTCTGTGATAGTTTAATCATGGGAAAAGCTCTTAAGATCGCCAAATGCACAGAGGAGGTTCAGGCCATCAGTAGACAATTCAGCAGGTTGGGCAGACTGGTTCAAGATGGTAGAAAGAGAACAGTAACCCAAATAACCACTGGTTACAACGAAGCTATGCAGAATACCATCTCTGAATCTAGAACATGTTGAACCTTGGGTTAGGGTTAGGGTTAGGGTTAAAAGACCACACCGAGTGCCACTCCTGTCAGCAAAGAACAAGAAACTAAGGATAATTCACACGGGTTCAATGGAGGATTGGAAAAACGTTCCCTGGTCTGATGAGTCTCGATCTCGACCTGTGACATTCAGATGCTAAGGTCAGAATTGGGCATGAACAACCTGAAAGCACCTTGTATTGACAGTTCAGGCAGGTGCTAATGTAATTGTGTGGGGCATATTTTCTAACAAAAGCATGGATTAATTTTTCTGCAACCTCTTGAGTCAGGATGTTTCCAATTTTCCTAATATTACACTGAAGCTAACTTTGTGACACCTGTTTTATCTGAGGGTTAAAAGACACGGTTGGTGAGACTGAATGGTTGTGTGTCTGATCAGGTGGTCAGCAGTGCAGGAGCACCACAGGGGACTGTACTCTCACCACTCCTTTTCACACTTCACACTTCCAGTACCAGTCAGAGTCCTGCAGGAATACTCGGATGACTCTGGAGTTCCTTTTCTTCGTTTGTTCTTTTGTTTCTCTATGGGAATCTCCTCAGTGTGACCAATTAGGGAAGCTCCAGTGATACTGTCTGTCTTTGACAGACAAGTTGAGCCATGCACAGATGTTAACAAAGATGCTAGAATTTACTGCCAGAGAGGACCGGTGAGGGACACATTCACCCTTCACATCAGCACAAAAAGTCTGCTACAACATTAAATTGCATATACACATTAGATGGTTTTGCTAGATGATGCCACTAACCATGAATGTAAATGCAGACACACACAAAATAGAAAATGTCTTAGAACTACAATTCTTTACAGCATGACAAAGTTAGAACGTTCTCTTCTTCACCATTGTTTGGCGTCTTAAGTCCACACTGAATGCATCCTCCATAAAATGGATGCAGGAACACATCTGGGGGCTTCTGGTGTACTTGTCTAGATGCAGACCTGAGAACTGGAAGAGTACTTTAGCTGAGATTGATGATGAGTCACAAATACACAAGAACACAAGTAAAGACAAGTAGGAATATTGAGATAAGACAAACAAAAATGGGCAGAGGATCTCTACATTGTCACCAAATGCATGAAAAAATGCTTTGAAATGTTTAAAATAGTTTTCTGTGTTCCATTGATATTTTAAATTAAAGACATTGATCTTCAATGACAAGCTGCATGGGAGATCAAAGTCGTTCATGTTTAAAATAGATGTTCATCACAGAAAGACAAGAAGGAATGTGTATATTTCTCCTCCGACAGTGTATCGTACTTTTGGACTATTTAGGTAATCTTGAGGAATTGCAATGCACAAAGTACAAGGCTGCAACCATAAGCTGTGTTGTGCTGCTATTGCTTGAGAAAACTTCATAAGTGAGAGATTAGAAACAGCTATTTAATGTGTCAGTTAAAATGCAGGTGTTCTCGAAAAGTTAACTCTTACAAGGTCAGGATTTGCATTTCCCACTGCGAATTGCTGAAGTTTCTTGCATTTGAATTTAATAACAGAGTTTGTATAAGATGTTTTCAGCCATCTTTGTGGACGGTGATGTTTTAATTTGAGCATCTGTGTTTAAAGACTGTGTTTCTGGCAATGATTCGACACCGAGAAGCTAAATAACAGAAGGGACAGCTAATATTTAATTGCCCTCATTACAGCTGCTCTGATCCCATCAGATCAGTGTTTGTCATGTCGTCACAGATGCTTTGAAAACAATCTCAAAATCCTGTGACTGACATATCCTTATTTTGGATATTTCTGATAACTGCAGAAAGAGTCATTTGCCAAAACATCTTTGCATAAAGAACATGAAGACAAATTTCTGTAGGCTGTGACCACAGAAGAAAATAGTCCCTAAAGAACATGTAACTTATAGAGCTGAATTATATCAAATTGTTGTATCATATGCTGATCCTGATGCTGTTGCTGATGCGCACCAATGCTAAATATGAATTATGCAGTCGACAGTTAGGCTTATTCTGAACACACACAGTAAATACAGTGCACATAAGAGCCATAATCTACATGAAAAGACGAGCCAATTATACCATTATGTAACACATGTGCTTTTGACTTTCTACTTGGAGGGACACACAGCATCATCATTTTCGAGGCACACAAACTATTTAAATTAGTCAATTTTACTATTGATTTTATCAGATAATAATGAACATGAGAACATTCTTAAGTAATTTCCAATGAAAGCAGAAGGTGTCATATATATAGTAATATATCTAGGTGTAATATATCTTTCTACTTTCTCCAGTGGCTAGGAAAGAAACGTCTTTCATGGAAAATTTTGCAGAAAATCTTCAGGTCTTAGAAAGCTTTTTTTAAACGAGCTCTGACGGATTAAATGAGCTCATGTGCCTTGTATCCCCTAGCACAGGACCTCCAGTCCAGCCAATTATCCCACATTTTTCTGGGTATTTCTTCCATCTTTGACAGTTCCACCAACCTTCCATTCTTCCACTCTATCACTTCTTTCATTCTCACTGTCTGCTTTCATCTCTTCTCCCACCCTGCAGATGTCATACAACAACACTTATTAGGACGTCCTGAGTCCTTTGAAGCCTCAGGTGTGTGTGCGTGTGTGTGTCTGTGACGACAGGAATAGTGACACGTGTCAAATGTGCCATATTATGAACGTGACTGTCTGTTGTGAGACTGCATGGGTGTGTGTTTATCTATGTGTTTGTGAAATACGACTTTCAGTCTGACACTTCACAGCTCTGAGTGAGAAGAAAATGTGTTTGCCTGGATACTCCATTTAACAGCTGCCATTTCAACTCCCACGCAGCCATTACTCTGGCAACCCACAGATGCACAAGCACATACGCGGCTTTGCAGAGAGCTGTTAGCAGAGATTTTAAAAGAATGATGGTCACTCAGAATAACTCTTGACGTCTAATGTTACAGGAGAATACCATTTTGTCATTAAAGGGACATGAGGCACCTTTACTTCTGGATGAGTCTGGGCTTGTACCTTAACTGACTTCAGTTAGACGTCTTAAAAAAGATCTCTGGATTTTGAAGCAACTACTGCTTCATTTCTTGCTGGCTCAGGTCATAAACTTACAGAGACTTTCTCTTTTACTTACTTTAAGTAATTTCATTGAGAGAAATTTGAGAAGTTTTCCAAAACACCTGCAACTGGCACCACATTGCTTCTCAAGAGTCTGTATGAAATACTGGTCTTTCTTTAGTCTCCCCTCTGGACCAACGGTCTGTTTCATACCAGATATGAGGGAGGCAGCATGCATCTGATTGTCATCCAGAATAATATCCTAACAAAAGCTTTCAGAGTGTAAGATTTAGCTCTTGGGTTTTTTTGTAATTTCATTTAGCATTTCAGGGTCTGACTGTGGTGAACTTGCATTTCTGGGAAGATCAGCAACAGCCTTAAATATTTTCCACTGGTGAATAATCTTTCTCAGTGTAAAACGATGGACTCCAAATGGTTTGGAAACAGTTATTTGATGGGCACCAATAGTGCTGGGCGATATGGAAAAAATCATATATCATGATATGGACCATTTTATATCACGATAACGATATATATCACGATATACCATAATAAAGAATGTTTTCAGTTATTCTCTGAAAAGTTTGACAAAAATTTCATTGCTTACTTTTCAACTTTATTTTGAAAGGACATTTAGCTGAACTGTCACAAACATACATTTTAGTGCAGCAAAAACAGGTAGGTACAGAGGTACAGTAGCTTTCACATTTTTTTAAAGTGCACAACAGTTTCTGAGAGGAAAAACACATTTTTGCACTGAAGTTTAGCTATAAAAAATAAACACAAATTAATTTTCAACTTTCTGAAATCTGTAACCTTGTAGTGCAAAGTTTGCAAACCAAAATAAAGTGTTTAAAGGAAACATCAGGGTTGAAGAGAACTCTGTTTAAGGCATTAACCATGAATAAAAGTGCAAACATAAAAGGCTACTTTGTAGAAGTAGATATGTTTCTATCAAATTTATCGTTGCAGGTTATTTAATTACATATTTGCTGTAATAATTTATAAAATTAGGTTAGAAACGATAGAAGAGAAATGGCACGATACACACTTTTCTATCATCCCCACGATATGTATCGTCATATTGCCCAGCACTAGGCACCAATAATTGCTCCTGTATGATCACTGCAGATCCCTTTCCTCCTTGGTGTTGTATTAAAACACACCTAAATGCTCCAACCAACAAACTACCAAAGCCTTTTTTTACGTAGTTTTTCTCCTCAGGTTAGCCTGTTAAGTCTCTTATTTCCATACTCTTAAATTTAACATGGTTATTCTTTTTGAATAGTTTATATTAATTATTTCAAATATATGTGAACAAACCTTTTCTCTTTTTTTCAGTTTTTAATCTTCAAGTAGATCTTGGTTGTGTTGCGGGACCTTTTGCATCACATTGTGAAGGATCATTAAATGATGAACTGAACGTTGCAGGCGTGTGTACTGTTTTGCACTGCAGGCAGGAGTGTAAGAAGCTTCGTGAGGAGCTGAGAGAGGAGCACGAGGAGGACAAGGCTTCTGCGCTGGCTCAGTTGGCACAAAGCAAAGAGCACGAGCTGAGCAACGCCAGGGAGAGCTGGCAGAGGAAGGTGGAGGACCTGCTGGAACAGGTGCGACTCAGCCGGTGGAGCTCACACATGAGTCCGGACATCCTTTCTCTCCAGTTTTGTCTTTTTCTTGTCTTTTTTTTTTTTTTTATGGAAAGCAGCAAATGTTGAGTCATGTGTGCAATTTTGTCATTGGAAGTTATGTAACCACTGGGAATTAAGTACAGATCATTAATTAAAGTTTAAAAGAAAGAAAGATAATTAGGGGTGCACGATAACTATTCGGGCCGATAACAGGAAGTTATGATGTCATCCCGACGAATAGCCCCGATAACATATATTTCTGTCAACACAGCAGTGCCTCGCTCCCTCTGAGCCTTGAATAACCGGCAGTGAATGTTATGTTCACGTGACGTCAGCATAATCAGAAAAATGATTACTCAGTAAGGAAAATCAAGAATACCCCCTCATGCCAGAAAACAACTCGTTAACTCGGTCATAATTTTGGTAGTTGCTGACTTGAATTGATATTCGCTGTATTCTCCCACGTTACACATAAAAAAAGAAAAAAATAGAAAAGGCTGAAAGAACGACTAGCAAACGAAGGAACGTGGGAATTTACGTTACACCTTGAATGCAGCATGCAGCACGGCTACTGATCACAACAAACATGGCGGCGTGGAACTTCGTTAAAGTTTCAGTAGAAGATAGTTTGGTGGTTATTTGTGATGAATCCTCCGAGTGAATTCTACGAGGAGGGAAGCACAAGCTTTAATACATAAAACCTGATCAGCCACCTACAACATAACAATCACTTCCATGGAGTTTTGAAATCGCGCTAATTTAAGCTAATGGAAGCTAATGCTAACGGCCGCAAGCCAGCAGCAGTCTACCCTCTCCCTCATTCCTCTCATCTAAAGCTTCCATGAGATTAAAAAATAAGAAACAAAAACTACTGAACCTCATTTACTTTAATTAAAGGTATTAATTTAAATGGAACCACAAGCCAAAATCCTTTAAATGTTAGTTTTTTTCAGTTAGTAATTCTGATGCATGTATTTCCATTAGTTCAAGGAACCTTATTATATTTATAAATTATAAATATTAACAATTATTTATAACAATCACACATTAACAATTATAAATTGTTAATGTGAGATATCAAATAGGTTTGTTTGATATCTTTAAGAAAATGTTTGAGAGGCTTGCCAATAGTTTTTCATTGGAAAAAATAAATATCTGTTCATTTAAAAAGTCAAAACTATTTTGGATTTTGTACTTATTAGAGATGGATGTATTGAGGAACTTTAACTATGTAGCAAATATTTAATTAAATACGAAAAGCTTTATTTGCAGATTTTAAATTTTACACCTTTCTCAACGCTAAATGCATGCAGTCTATAGCTTGTAGTTGAATGAATGTAATTAAACAAGTAGTGGAGAAAAGAAATCAATAGGCTTGAAAAACAGATCCGCCTCTCTCCTTAGCTCATGTTGTGCCTGCAGGACTGTTTGTCTTTGCCTGGCTGACTCGTTTCATCCTCACTTTGGCACACGAACTCTATCACACATTCATAACGTGCACCAGAGCAGTCGCTGTCGTTAAACGACTGCACGGTAATATTAATGCTGCATGACAGAGCTCTGGAGTGGTCATCATACACGCCGAATCAATGTCCTTATTTAGGTTCAGCTT
Organism: Hirundichthys speculiger; assembly: GCA_018398805.1. Lineage (NCBI taxonomy): Eukaryota > Metazoa > Chordata > Actinopteri > Beloniformes > Exocoetidae > Hirundichthys > Hirundichthys speculiger. The sequence goes on from JAGFBZ010000234.1 coordinate 2,550,802, forward strand.
TCCCAGTCTGTCAGCTACTCGTCCTCAGCATATTCACGCTGTCAGTGATTGATGGCTCTGCCCCACACCTCACCGCCAGCTCAGCCATATTTATTTCATTTAACGTCAAATCAGATCAGCAGTCAATCTCTGCACAGACACAGCACACACAATTAAATGGCCTGTATTTGAACAGATGTCAGTGCCAGTGATGTCAGCTACACTGTGATGTGTGAGCTGATAGGGTTTTTTTTTTTTCTTAATCTAATTCTAAGTTGGTAAATAGAACATTGAGAGGGGAAACCTGTACTGGTAAATAAAAGCACAACAGTAGCGCCCAGCGCAAAAACAGTTACTATCAAACTTTATCACAGTCTCTTGTTAGAGGATGTGTTAAAACATTTCCCAAACAAGACTGGGGCTCTGTAGAAAATAAAGAATAAAAGAAAATAAATCCTATATTATATTCAATAAAATCAGAAGATTGCTACAGCATGAAACATGCATCCACATCCTGTTTTTATGTGTGTTTTTTTTTATCATCACTCTTAAAGAAATACATCAGGAAAGGTTGTATTCACAGGTGTGTGTTACATCCTCTTTTCACAACAGAACAAACTCAGTGTCGGGTTTAAAGGATCTGCAGAGCATTTCATTTTGTTTTTAAGACCATGAACTTCTTTGGATACATGCTCGAATTTTATAACGTTTAGAATAAAAGTACAGCACATATAATCATACATCAGTGGATGGAGACATGTCAGTGTGTAACATATCGCTGCGTCCCAATATAACGTCCAGATTTTTGATGCTGCTGTTTTTGTTTTGTCTTTCTTGTTGTGTTTATGTGGGAAGTTGTAAAATGTAAAAGATGCTGCACATCATCTCTAGTGATGTATCAAAGTATTCATGAACTATTAATGAAGGACTAAGAGTTAAATAATGCAGTTCTCTTTGCTCCCTGTTTACTTGCTCTAACAAACTTTAACACTTGGCAAAGCAAACAAGGTTAGCAGCCCAGGGCAGGAACAACTTCACACTCTGTTCCCAGAAAAAGGTGACAGCGGGGATCTTTACACTGAAACTTGTTGGTCACTTGAAAGCACGGCATTGTTCACTAAATAGATATTCTGCAAAGTTTAACATTTACTTATTTATTCATTAAGAGGGGCTGCTGAGACACAGATGTGAAGAGTCAGGAGAGATTGGGACCAAGAGACGTCAAACCAGAACTAAACACACAAAGAAAGAGACTTACAAGAAAACATGATTAAACAGGAACCTCAAGAACCACAAAAGAGCAAAAGTAGTCAGGGATAAAACTGAACCGAGGAGCAGAGTCATAAGAACAAAAATCAAGATTCATTAAGAAAACCCTAAAAAAAGAGAACCAGCGCTCAGGCCAGTCTGACTGGTGACGACTACACCCTCCAGTCTAATATTTAGTGTTCTGTCTGGCCCTGCACAGATATCCCTGTTGAAGCAGAGTCTGGAGATGCAGCTGTCCCAGTCCCAGTCATCCCTGCAGCAGTTACAACACCAGTTCAGCCAGGAGAGGGAACACCTGAGGATGCAGCTGGACGAGCTGCAGACCGAGCATCAGAGGAGACAGCAGCGTCTGCAAGACGTCCACTGCTGCGCCATTCAGGACATGGAGCACGCCAGGCAGCGGGACCTGAAGGTGGGTGGGGCCACAGGCGCCCACGCTAACACACTAACACACACACACACCCAGGCAGAGTGACCTGAAGGTGGGTGAGGCCACAGGCGCCCACACTAACACACTAACACACACACCCAGGCAGCGGGACCTGAAGGTGGGTGGAGCCACAGGCGCCCACGCTAACACACTAACACACACACCCAGGCAGAGTGACCTGAAGGTGGGTGGAGCCACAGGCGCTAACACTGACACACACACACCCACACTAACACACACACACACCCAGGCAGCGTGACCTGAAGGTGGGTGGAGCCACAGGCGCTAACACTGACACACACACACCCACACTAACACACACACACACCCAGGCAGCGTGACCTGAAGGTGGGTGGAGCCACAGGCGCCCACGCTAACACACTAACACACACACCCAGGCAGAGTGACCTGAAGGTGGGTGGAGCCACAGGCGCCCACGCTAACACACTAACACACACACCCAGGCAGAGTGACCTGAAGGTGGGTGGAGCCACAGGCGCTAACACTGACACACACACACCCACACTAACACACACACACACCCAGGCAGCGTGACCTGAAGGTGGGTGGGGCCACAGGCGCCCACGCTAACACATTAACACACACACCCAGGCAGAGTGACCTGAAGGTGGGTGGAGCCACAGGCGCCCACGCTAACACACTAACACACACACCCAGGCAGCGGGACCTGAAGGTGGGTGGAGCCACAGGCGCCCACGCTAACACACTAACACACACACCCAGGCAGAGTGACCTGAAGGTGGGTGGGGCCACAGGCGCCCACGCTAACACATTAACAGACACACCCAGGCAGAGTGACCTGAAGGTGGGTGGAGCCACAGGCGCCCACGCTAACACACTAACACACACACCCAGGCAGCGGGACCTGAAGGTGGGTGGAGCCACAGGCGCCCACGCTAACACACTAACACACACACCCAGGCAGCGGGACCTAAAAGCCTCGAGGCTTTTAGAACATTTTAATATAAGTAACAATCTTGTGGGCTGGATTCTGAACTTTTTAACCGACAGGACACAGAAAGTGAGAGTGAATGGAACCGTTTCAGATCAGGTTACATCCTCCACTGGCTCCCCACAGGGATGTGTGCTCTCTCCTCTCTTGTTCATCCTCTACACAGATATGTGCCGTAGCAGCAGAGAGGATAGAACCATTTTAAAGTACGCTGACGATACAGTTATTGTCAGCCTGCTGAAAAACAATGAGACGAGCCACGGCCCAGTTGTTAGTGATTTCCTTGAATGGTGCAGTAAGTCTTTCCTGGAAATGAATATTTCTAAAACAAAGGACATGATCATTGACTTTCGTAAAAACAGTGCTCCCAACCAAGAGATCACAGTTTTAAAGGGTCAGACAGTGGAGTGTGTCAGCACATACAAATATCTTGGAACTGTCATCGACAACAAACTGAACTTTGAGGCCAACTGTCAAGCTGTGAACAAAAAGGGACGCCAGCGCCTGTTTTGTCTAAGAAAACTGTCCACTTTTAACATTGCCAGGACCATGATGATCTTGTTTTATCGTGCTTTTATAGAATTCAGTTTTATCGTTCTGTCTTGTTTCATGGTTTGGAAATGTGTCTTTTAAAAACAAAAACTGTTTAAATCAAATTGTGAAATGGTCAAGCAAGCTGATTGGTGAGTCTCAGCTTCATCCAGAATCCCTGTATACTAAGCAGTTACAGAGGATAGCCGGCTCTATTTTAAAAGACAACTCTCACCCTCTTAGAGGTGAGTTTCAGCTGCTCCCATCAGGTCGGAGGTTCATGGTACCTGCTTGTAAAACAAAACGTTACAAAAACAGCTTTGTACCAGCAGCCATCAGTGCTATGAACAAGTGAGAGAAACTGCAACATAACTTTGTATTTATGTTTTGTATTGTTTCTTTTATCTTGTTTCTAAGAAAGGCACATATTTTATTTTTTAACCTTTAGATGGTTTGAATATTTTAGTGTTTCTTATCTACTGATGTTTTAAACATATCTTGCTTTTTATTCTGGGGCTGTCCTTCTTGTTCTTTTAGCCAAAGCACTGTCATCACTTTATCTTGTCCTGTGTTGTTGAGTGTATATTTTTTTGCATAGTATGTGGAATACGAGAGGCATCACTCATTGTAAACCAAATTTACCCAAGGGTACAATAAATTAATCTGAATCTGAATCTGAATCTGAATCTGAAAGTGGGTGGAGCCACAGGCGCCCACGCTAACACACTAACACACACACCCAGGCAGCGGGACCTGAAGGTGGGTGGGGCCACAGGCGCCCACGCTAACACACTAACACACCCACCCAGGCAGCGGGACCTGAAGGTGGGTGGGGCCACAGGCGCCCACTCTAACACACTAACACACACACCCAGGCAGCGGGACCTGAAGGTGGGTGGAGCCACAGGCGCCCACGCTAACACACTAACACACACACCCAGGCAGCAGGACCTGAAGGTGGGTGGAGGCCACAGGCGCTCACACTGACACACACACACTAGGGCTGTAGCGATACACTAATCTCACGATACGATACGATACGATACATCTGGCTCACGATAAGATATTTATCGATATTTTTCTAACAATACATTTACATAATTTTCTGAAAGATTTTAACAGGACAAAGTGATTTTGGTGACATTTTGTGAGTGTTCCAATTTGTTTGAATTAACTGAACTGAAAGGTAGGTGACTGCAAAAAACGTCGCAGAGAGGAGAGAAAGGAGGCCTCTGATTGGTCAATTCTACATCCACGTCATCGAAGAAATGAGGAAGTACCCACATCTGTACGATTCTGGTTCTCCACACTACAAAGACAGCACATATTCTAGTAATTCATGGAGGGAGATAGCGATGAATGTGGGTCTGGATACGGCCGAGACGGTGAGGATATGGAAAAACGCAAGAGATACGTTTAGTAAGTTTAGCTAGTTCGTGATTGTCCCTCTCCGTTGTGGCGTTAAATAACAGCGCAGATGCGCTTCAACATTAACATATATCAAAAATAACTGCGGCATACCGGGGACAAGATAACTGCGGCACGATGCCACGAGAGTAAACACAGCCCTTAAAGCCGGCGTTTTCCACCACTGAATACGGTCTCAAATCCTGACAAATAAAGTTTGGCTCGCTCTCAGTTAGCATTACCTTGTCCAGGTGGTTACGTTTCAGGTGGGCTTCGCCTCGCAGGTTGGTGGTATTTCCAGAGTACTTTATGTTTGAGTGACACAGCTTGCAACCCGCCATACTTTTGTCTAAATCTTCTCTTTCCTTTTTCTTTTTCAACCCGAACTGCTCCCACACATCTGCTTTTAAGCACGCAGGCGCTGCGTTTATACTCGCCGCCATCCTCCTGACTGGCTCAGCTGTAGCCAGAAGAGAAAGAAGCTTCTGGATAACCTGTTAGAAATGCTCTACAGCGACACTAGCAGCTGGAGGACTAAATGGCACATTGCAGGAAGAGCACCCGTGCGAGACACGGGGGTTTTGAAGGGAGCTTAGAATATCGATACCCGCGGCTGAAATATCGATGCTCTCTGGGAAATAAAATATTGATATATATCGCCGAATCGATAAAATCGCCCAGCCCTAACACACACCCACACTAACACACACACACACCCAGGCAGCAGGACCTGAAGGTGGATGGAGGCCACAGGCGCTCACACTGACACACACACACCCACATTAACACACACACACACCCAGGCAGCGTGACCTGAAGGTGGGTGAAGCCACAGGCGCTCACGCTAACACACTAACACACACACACACACCCAGGCAGCGGGACCAGAAGGTGGGTGGAGCCACAGGCACTCAAGCTAACACACTAACACACACACACACCCAGGCAGCGGGACCAGAAGGTGGGTGGAGCCACAGGCACTCAAGCTAACACACTAACACACGCACACACCCAGGCAGCGTGACCTGAAGGTGGGTGGAGGCCACAGGCGCCCTCGCTAACACACTAACACACACACCCAGGCAGCGTGACCTGAAGGTGGGTGGTGGCCACGGGCGCCACCCACCTTCAGGTCAAGGTGGGTGGAGGCCACAGGCGCCCACGCTAACACACTAACACACACACACACCCAGGCAGCGTGACCTGAAGGTGGGTGGCGGCCACGGGCGCCCACGCTAACACACACACTGAAACACACACACCCAGGCAGCGTGACCTGAAGGTGGGTGGCGGCCACGGGCGCCAACGCTAACACACTAACACACACACACACCCAGTCAGCAGGACCTGAAGGTGGGTGGAGCCACAGGCACTCAAGCTAACACACTAACACACACACACACCCAGGCAGTGTCTGGGCGTGACCTTCAGGTCACGCTGCCTGGGTGTGTGTGTTAGTGTGTTAGCGTGACCTGAAGGTGGGTGGTGGCCACGGGCGCCACCCACCTTCAGGTCACGCTGCCTGGGTGTGTGTGTTAGTGTGTTAGCGTGACCTGAAGGTGGGTGGCGGCCACGGGGGCCCACGCTAGCACACACACTAACACACACACACCCAGGCAGCGTGACCTGAAGGTGGGTGGAGGCCACGGGCGCCCACGTTAACACACACACTAACACACACACACACCCAGGCAGCGTGACCTGAAGGTGGGTGGCGGCCACGGGCGCCCACGCTAACACACACACTAACACACACACACCCAGGCAGCGTGACCTGAAGGTGGGTGGCGGCCACGGGCGCCCACGCTAACACACACACACCCAGGCAGCGTGACCTGAAGGTGGGTGGCGGCCACGGGCGCCCACGCTAACACACTAACACACACACACACCCAGGCAGCGGGACCAGAAGGTGGGTGGAGCCACAGGCACTCAAGCTAACACACTGACACACACACCCAGGCAGCGTGACCTGAAGGTGGGTGGAGGCCACGGGCACCCACGTTAACACACACACTAACACACACACACACCCAAGCAGTGTGACCTGAAGGTGGGTGGCGGCCACGGGCGCCCACGCTAACACACACACTAACACACACACACCCAGGCAGCGTGACCTGAAGGTGGGTGGCGGCCACGGGCGCCCACGCTAACACACTAACACACACACACACCCAGGCAGCGTGACCTGAAGGTGGGTGGCGGCCACGGGCGCCCACGCTAACACACACACTAACACACACACACCCAGGCAGCGTGACCTGAAGGTGGGTGGCGGCCACGGGCGCCCACGCTAACACACTAACACACACACACACCCAGGCAGCGGGACCAGAAGGTGGGTGGAGCCACAGGCACTCAAGCTAACACACTAACACACACACCCAGGCAGCGTGACCTGAAGGTGGGTGGTGGCCACGGGCGCCACCCACCTTCAGGTCACGCTGCCTGGGTGTGTGTGTTAGTGTGTTAGCGTGACCTGAAGGTCGGTGGCTGCCACGGGCGCCTACGCTAACACACACACACTAACACACACACACCCAGGCAGCGTGACCTGAAGGTGGGTGGAGGCCACGGGCGCTCACACTGACACACACACACACTCTCACACACTAACACACGCACCCACACATATGTTTGGAAACAATGCAATCTACAGACTATAGAACAGATTTAATTTTTTATTCCTTAATGGATTGCTGCACTGTAAATACTAATAAATATTCACGTGCACTGTTTTTCAACAAAATGCATTGTGTTTATCCCTGAGCTCTAATAAATTTATTAAGGTGTATTTTTTTCTCTTAAAGTCCTTGAAATATTTACATTCATATCTAGTTGCAGTCATCTTCTTCCTGGATTTCCATGAATGTTTCCACCATCAACCAACGGCTGAAGTACAGTTAGCAATATCTCAAGAACATCATGTATTCACTATTTGCCTTCTTCAATTAAATTCATTCATCCATACAATTCTGAGTTGTCCATAAAACAAAACAAAAAAACAACAATAACAAATCACACAGCCTTTCTAAGCTGTGATTTGCCAGCACAGTATCCAAAGCTAAGAAGCAGCCGGACTGTTGTCCAGACAGAACAGAATGTTCTGTAAGCTCCTGCTACCTTCTCAGGCTCCGCCCAGGGCTCAAAGACAGGTGGAGTTTGGAAAATCAGCATCCAGGTTTTGTTGGTTCTTTCTCATGAGTCATAATCGTCTGTGTGAGTGAGTCACAGTCATTAAAGACAACCTCCCTAACCTGATAAACCCGACGAGGACGCCGGCGTCCTCATTGTGTAATAATTTTGTCTAAAAATGACTCATACAGAAGTATCACTTCATCTGTCATAGCTGTGTTTGGTATCATTGAACTCTGCAGAGTCTCCTCTTTGCAAAGATAATACCGTTTTTCTTTCATCTCTTATATATCTTGCACGAGAGGTGCCTAAAGACATAAAAGCTGAAAGTCGTGAAAGTTGGCACTTAACGGTTTTCGTCGGTAAAAGTCCCAGAAAACGCGGAGAAACGGTTTGAATCCGGTCCCTGTTTGTTGACAGAGGTTTAGCTTGTCTATAAACAGAAAGATGCTCACTCGAGCGATTTTTGGTTGCTGAGAAATGCCCTGAACAAACTTGGTTCTTCATGTACGGTTGAATTCTCATGATCATTTGTTGAGATTTAGTGTCAATAAATGTTATTACTTATAACTAAAGCACTTTTTTGCAATTCAGTACCATATTAGAAGTGTAAAAACGTTTTGTTTGATTTCCGATCGTAGTTTTTCAAGCAGAGGAATCATCTTGCCGAAACAAAGATGGCTTTGTTTGAATTTCCGGTGACTCTCTTTGCAATGCATTTGATTGACAGCTGCAAGGCGGACCTTAGATTCGTCATTTCCGCCTTTTAGAGCATAGATGAACCTTTCCAATGACATATTGCATGTGTAATTCGACTTATCTGAGCCGTTTTATGCCTGCGCGTAACGGTGCACCTCCCCAGTCCTGCCTGTGCGCATTTACGCAGAGCGCTCAGCGGTGCAAGCAGCAAAATAACTCGCGTAAAATAAGATAACTTACTTTACGGTTGAATGGCTTAAAGTAAGTCAAAAACACGTTTTAGTGTCCAGGAGGCACTGGAGAAGATTTTTGAGGACTCTTCAGACAGTGAACATTATTCCTGCCTCCTCCCTGCTTGACCTTCATGCAATTGAGCCCTCATAACCTCAAAACCTTAACTGTAACATATTTTAAAAAGTATATATGCTCCACATGTAGTCATATATATTTGTAGTCATCAAATATATTATGAATTGGTGGTTTTTACACAGTTATGTATGTTAGTATGTGGTTTATGGTAATACCAAAAACTAGTTGTAAATTTAAAAATGGCAAATTTGTGACTATTTTAACTCAAAATGATGAAAAATACCAAAATGTAAAGGAAAAAGTACCTATTGTCTCAGAATATCATTTTGGTTACCATGTGTTCATTTGGAGTCTCCAAAGGCCTTTTTGAAGCTGCGCCTAGATTTTTTAATGAAAAGACCACTGTAAAATGGTCATATGTTGTTCTATCTTCTTCAAATTTGAAACACATGTTCAGTTATAGTGTGGCTACAGCCTCATAGTGTCATTTACTATTTCAGATGAATATTCAGACTATTATTCATCCTGAAAGTCATTTTTTATTTCAGGCGGAACAAATAAATTTTTTACTGACTTCAGAGTTCCATTACTCTGTCTCTGTATCACCTAGAGTGTTCCTGACAGTTTTATAAGAAACTACAGAGTGTCTTTTTTATGGAACACACTAATGCATCCATGTGGACAGAACAGTTTAGAAGTTACAATCATTTTAATTTGGGTATGTCATTTTAGGCGTTTTGCTAAAAAAGGGGGTCAGGGTTTATCAGGTTAAAGACTTCTCCAGTGTTTTGCATGTAGTTTGATGTCTCTTTTCTGATATCATGGTAATTGTGCATTTAATAAGGATTAACTTATAAGACGGGATGATTTCAGAGAAAAGATCCCATGTGCTAATAATGGCAAACAGTTAACATTAATAAAGTTATTTTGTATTTTTATAAGTGGGAATGAACATTTAAAAAGCAGTGTGAAGGACAGTCTTGGAGCTGTCCATTTTTCAGCACCAATAGGAGAGAGTGTGACCCTATAATTATTTTTAATGTTATTATTGATATTGTAGAATAGCAAAAAAAAAAAAAAAAAAAAAAACATTTTGCATGCAATAATTGCAATAAAGAATAATGCAGGTTACACACACCTTAGCAAAACAATATATCCCAGAGACCCCCAGCACCACCACTAATCAACAAGTCTCTGTGAAAGCCTTTACATTATCTATGTATCTTATTTTAATACTCATAATGGCTTGTCATACTGCTCTGAAGTGTTAAAAAATGCTTCTTTTTATTGGTATTTAAATGTATCCAGATTCAGGATTATGTAGCTGATGATATCCAGGCTCTGAAACCACTTCCTCCTTCACTCTTCCTATTTTCTTCACCCTACAGCAAGAAATGAACTGAGACTTTTAATGCTAAAAGCATATTTAATAGCACATTGTCCTCTGTTCCACTGACAGAAGGCTGATCTTAGTGGGTTTGGAGGGTTTTCTGTCTATTGTGAAACGGCCTTTAGGGAGCTATCTTTGAGGCCCTTCACACCCACAGTTACAACAGACAGCAACCCTTTACAAAGTGCTTATTCAAGGTGGGACTCCTGCACCATTTTAGCATCTCGCCTTTCTGTTTCTAAGTTTCACAGGAGGAATAGAGTCGAAGTAGATGAGATGGTCCAAGCACCACGCCATAACACTCCAGATAAAATCTCTCGTCAATCAGTCTGCAACACTTGGATGGTGTTTTAAACTTTGGTTAGTAAGATGAGCTAAGGTGCACAATGTAAGCGAGACAAGCAGGCCTTTTTTTGAGTGTAGTACAGTCCCTGTGTGATAAGGGTTAGAGGCGAGGAGCTAAAGCTAAGCTAAGCTCAGAGGTGTAATTGATGCAGAGCTCCTGGTTGAGGCTCTACTCTGGGCATCGCAGCCTTTATCAAGATGAATGTTTCTAGGAGAAACAGATTAAACTACATGCGTGTGAGTGCGTGGGTCTATATGTGGGGGTGAGAGGATTGGGTTTTTATTTTCTGTTGTGATCCTGTTTTATATTTATATTTATTTTTTTGGGCATGTATTAATCTCAGGATAAGTGACCATTTTTTCTATCCTTGCCAATTAATCAAATTAATAAAGTTAATAATAGGTTGAGTTTGATTAATGAATGTAGTGAAATATGTTTTGAAGTTTTACCTCACTTCTAAGGAGCACAAAACAAATCTCTTTTTTTGATGTGTCTTTAATGTGCTGCTTTGCAACACCGTGTCCTAAAATTCACTTTTTAAAATGCAACATTAAAGCACAGCAATAAAACAACTGTCTCCAACTGTCTTTTGTGAAAATGAAACCATTCACAGCTTTAAAGAGCTCGTGAACTATGAGCTTCGGCGTTTTTGTCATCTCCCAGTTAGAAACTCATCCTTGACATTTTATTTCAATGGAGTGATGTCAGAGTGAAGGTCAGACAGGAAGTGACTCATCACCTGTCACTCTGACGGCAGACAGCTTCTGCATCAAGCAGCTTTAGTGACAGCTCTGTGTGTCTTCTGTATAACGTCACGCACAAACACAACATAGCCACTACTTTAAGATGCCAAGAAAATGTTCTTCAACGCTAATCCTTCCATTTCACAGTCAAGGTCAATTTGGATCAGCTATAAATCACAATTCCAAATCCCCCTTTCCTCTTGGATGATGTAATTGTATTAATGCTTTAGGGAGAGTGGAGGTCAGAGAACAGCGTCGTTATTATGTTTTTCTTTAGCTAAAATTTGAATGAGGATGAGTGTGTGCTGAGAAAGGAGAGAATCTCTGAGTCACGTGCTTTTATGATATCTGCAGTCTTTATTATCCTCTAATGAAACGAATGCTGTAAGAGACATGTTCCCTGGTACAAGCACACACAGGAAATTTACCACTTTTTTTTTTTTTTTTTTGCTCAAAGTATTCTTTCTTTATCACAGTCTTGGTTAATATGCAGGGAAACCAAGTGTTAAAAGCTTTACTGAGGGCTTTTATGGTGGTGGGGTGGTGGTGGTGGTGGTGGTGGGGGGGGGGGGGTCTTTATATTTCAGTTAGCAGTGCAAGGAGAGAAACTCAATTATCCAGAGTGAAGCCATTTCAACGATGATTCGTGTATGTGTGCTTTATGTGTGTTTGTGTGGATGAGGGAGCCACATCCATATTGTCTCATGTTATCTCTTCACAGTTCACAGGAAGTTATTTCCGGGGAGTAATGAAAATGTTCCAAATTCCTGCAATACAGGCACATCAACATTCACATAACCAGATTTAGTTGCTGCTGTAAAAGGTTACAAATAGAAGCGTGAAGCAATGACAGCACATCCTTTTTTTTTTTTTGGCCTAACCGTATTTTGCCAGTGAAATAAGGAGCACTGTTTTACTAGGGCACATTATATTAGGTTATTTACAAACTAATATGCAAAATGTAATCCACTTTGGTTTAGTCTCAAATAGAGGGTTCATTCTTGAACTGATGGGTTCACAGTAGAATAGTAGAAGTTTGAGCTCTCTGGTGGCCAGTTCGTATGTAAAAATGATGTTCCCTGTATCATGAAGCCCTTCTCACACAGCTCATTGAAGGCAGGACTGATGTCAACAGTGCTCATTGGTGTCCTGTAGGTAGTTGTGCAGCTACAGAGGTAGTCTGGAGGGTTGAAGCTGATATACTACAGGTTGGAGGAAACACACCACTCCTGCCAATGATGCTCCTCTCACTCTGAATTACCAAAGAGGAAGAATGGCAGCTTAACGGGGATGTCTTTTTCCTCTGTGGATGAATCCTGACATCGCCATCTGGCTTTTCAGGATCTGCTTTACTCTTTGTAGCTACTTGGTTGTGACCAATTTCCTTGAGGTCTGTTTATGGATGACTTCATAATGACTCTTCGTTATGTCTACTGGCTACTACAGATCCTGTTCTGTTCAAGAAAAAAAAAAATTTTAAGTCACCTGAATACCCTATTTTTCACAGTCAGATGAAAACAAGATGAGAACAGGACAGAAAGTTTGTAAATGAGTGTGTGGTGGATGGAAACCTGAATATTTTCATGCTGCTGCTGCCAGCGGGCTGACTGAGACCAAAAGAAGGAAACATTTGACTGTACACCTGTTTTAACCTCTTTGTATCACATTTAGTTTAGTTTGGGCATTAAATTCTCTTTTTTGGGTTATAAATAGGGCTGTTAAAGTTAACGCGTTAATCTGTGCGTTTACCTGGGAAGTTTAATTCCTCTTTAATTCAGAATTAAAGTTAAATCCAATTTAAAATGATTAAAAGTTACCATGTAAACACCCAATTCCGAATGAAAATGTCCATTCCGAATTAAACTTAATTCCGAAGTAAGTGGCTGGTTTATTCTGATTTTAGTTCCTAATAGAATAATTCCGCGGTCATGTATACACTCATTCCACTTTAAATTAATTCCCGTCTTTCTGCGCATGCTCGTTCTCTTGCCCGTCTGTCGCGATGACGCTTATATTCCGCGCTGGACTTGTTTTCAAAACAAAGTTTCAAGATGGCAGCACGCAGTAAACGGTGGTCAAGAGCAGAGACGATTTATTTAATAAATAGCTTGGAGGAACTGGAAATAATTAAAAGAACAGATGGCAGGAGACATAAAAATTGTGAGCTTTTCAAAGTTGTAGCGGCCAGGTTAAATGAAGGAGGTTTCACAGATAGAGACGCCACCCAGGTCAAAAATAAGAGGAATCATCATCGTCTTCTTCCACTTATCTGAGGTCGGGTTGTCGTGGAAAATATTATCTGAAGAAGAATCCAGTAGAATAAAAATATAACAACTGCGTTCACAATATTTTTATTAAGTCAAGTCAAGAATATATCATGCGCATGGAGAGAGAAAAGATTTCTCTCTGGCCAAAGGCAGAGAGACAGAGAGTTTTAAGCAACAGCACCAGAAGCCCATATATGGTCATGTTGTATTACTGATAGTGAACAAAGAGAGCCTTACTTCATGTTTCGTTAGCCTCATATCTTAGTTATTTGACCTTGCAGGTGTCTGTGAGAACAGGATGATATTCGGTTCACAGTAGCACACGAACATAAGGTTATATGAGGTCAGATACAGGTTATATGAGGTTAGCTGCATTTTAGGATATATGAGCCTAAATTCCATTTACAATTCCTCCCTTTTGATCCACTAGGATCAACACTAATGGAGAGGGACATATAAAAATCAGCACAAATAAAACACCAAAAGGGAAAAAATAATCATCCAAAACCACAAAATTACCTAAATAAACAACCACACAATAAAAATGGCAGAAAGTCAGAAAACGCCATTCTAGACCTAAATTTGATCTAAATTCTGTACCAGAAGTTGTAATTGACTATTTTTCTACCTGGCAAGACCAGATGATTTATAATCCCTTGATACTACATCCTCTTACAGTTTGAAGGCTTCAGGTATCCTCACATAAATGTACATCGTTGAAAACAAAAGCCGTACTTATTAAACACTGTAAAGCTTCTTAAGAGACCAAAGTCACAGCTACAGTAATAGTGGTCATAACAACAGAAAACAACATCACAGGAAAAATGATGAAATGGGGAGAGGTAATAACAGCCAGGAACACTTTAAAACTGGCACACCTTAGGTTTAAGGCAGTTCATCATTAATGGCTAAAGAAATACCTAACAGAGCATCTTTTGACCTAGAAGTAATGTTTTCTTAATTCACACAAAGTAACCATGAAGCGGGAATCAGACCCAGATCCAGAAACCCCAGCATGAGTCGGTGTCCTGCGTGTTCTTCCTCTGGGGTGGGATGAGGGACACATTACCTGTCAAATTAACAGTCAGCAGATCGATCTCCGTAGGACAAGCTGGATATGGGAATGGAAATTGTGCTTGTAGTGTTCAGTGGGAGACAGACCTGCACACCAAACAGGTTTTTGACGTCTAGGGCTGCTGTGGGGTTTGGGCAGAGGGGCGTTCCTTCTACGTCTGGAAAGGGACGAAGAAGGGGCAGTTGAGGGGGGGCGCAGTGGGGCCAGATGAGTTGGAGAAGTTGCCAGGAGGGGCAGTGGCAGGAGTGGTGACACGTGATGACGTCAGGATGATGGGGAGCACAATGACAGTGCACAGGAGAACAAGGACACACATGGAGCCTCAGAGGGACCAGCCATGTATCCTGAAAGGATGCCAGGGCTGCGGACGATCCATGGTGACGATGGGGAGGAGCTTGGCACGCTACTGTAGCAGTGGGACACTTATTTCATTCCACACTGATCTTGCTTGAGAGCGAAGACCTTAGGGAACAGGATCGGACCGCTGGTCAGCAGGGGGGTCAGCTGGGGCAGGGACCCCACAACAATTTGGTGCGTGGACCCACATGGCATGTTTGGCAACCTTGACTGCAGTTTGAGTGACCAGGAGGATCTGGTAGGGGCCAAGCCAGCGCTGATGCTCCCACCTCTGCCTTTTGAAGCGTTTCATCAGCACATAGTCACTTGGGCGCAGTGAGTGCAGTTGACCCTCAGCTGGGTGGGGAAGAGCTGCAAATACCTGAGAACGGATGTCTGACGGGGTTTTAGTAAGGTTAGTACAGTAGGTGAGAATACTGCTTTCACACAGGGCTGTCTCTGGTGGAGGAGCCTTTTGGGGGGCACCAGTCCAACGTTGGGAGGGGCTGCAAAAAAATTTCAAAGGACTCAGGTTGGCCCTGCCTCTTTTCCTCATTCTTATGTGCATTAGCACAAGAGGGAGGGTTTTGTTCAGGGCAAACCTGTTTCCTTACAACACTTAGCAAGTTTGTTCTTTAAAGTACCATTATCTCGTTCCACAGCTCCACCACTGGCTGGGTGATAGACACAGTGTTTTCTGACATCTATGTCAAGGTGAAGAGAGATTTGAGAGATGGCTTACATTCAGAGGGAGAAAATCCAACAAAGTCCATAATAGTATGTTCAAACGGTCTGATTGGTGGGGGATGAGCGGCCTGTTGTGCATTTTGGATTTGCCTACCTGGGTTATGGGTGGCACAAATCATGCAAGATTGGCAAAATTATTGTGCATAAGCTGCAAAACCATTTGTAAAACAACACTCAGCTATTGCACTTAACGTTCCCCCTTTTGACACGTGGTCAAGACCATGTGTCAAGTTAGCATAGAGGGCAAAAAGAGCAGAAGGCAAGCAGGGTTTACCATCAGGCCCAAACCATCCATGAGGGGAAAAATGGGAACCTGCAGCACGCCAGGCCTTTTGTCATCAGCTGAAGCCAGTGATTGCAGAGCTGTGAGAGGAGACGTACTTGAGGGAGAGCTGTCGGCCTGGACGCAGGAAGCTGCAACAGGAAGTGGTGTCAGTGCAGCTGCCTTAGCTGCAGCATCTGCACAAGAGGTCACTGTGGAGACAGAATCAGAGGCGTTAGCATGAGCTGCACATTTGCATACAGCAACTTGGGAAAGCAGCAGGATGGCATCTAGGAGATCTGCAATTAAAGAACAATGGAGAACGGACTTCCTGTCAGATTTCATGAAACCACGATGTTTCCTGAGCGCGCCAAGGTCGTGTACAACACCAAATGCGTAACGAGAGTCGGTGTAAATGGTAACTGAGCGTTCCTCTACGAGCATGCATGCATGAGTTAAGGCCACAAGTTCAGCAGCCTGCGCAGAGTAATGGGACGGCAGAGGCGCGGACTCTACTGTGCCATGGTCTGAGCAGACGGCGAAACCAACACGGAAGTGACCAGTGAGGGCATCACGAGATGCAGAGCCAGGAACATAAAGGATTGGGTCTGGATTGGTCAGAGGGCTGTCCAAGAGGTCAGAGTGAGGAGTGCAGGTGAGAGAGAGCTCAGCCACACAGTCATGAGCGTTGCCCTCATCAGGGGTTGGGAGAAGAGTGGCAGGTTCAGAACAGTGCAGTGTTTCACTGTGACGTTGGGCAGGTCTAAAAGACAGGTGTGATACCTGAGAAAACGAGGCAGAGAGAAATGAGAGGTTCTGTGTTCCGACAGGATCATGTGGACCTCATGCGGGACCAAAAGAGTAGAGGTGCATACCCCACTATGTCACGAGAGGATGCTAGAGCCTTCCCCGCCGCCGCTATGGCACGCAGGCAGCGTGGAAGGCCAGCAGCCACAGGATCAAGTTTACAAGAGAAATAGGCCACAGATCAGAGGACACCAGCATGATCCTGCAAGAAAACAGAAGTCATACATGAGCCTCGTTCATCAACAGTTCGTGTGAAGGGTCTGGATGGCCAGGAAGACCTAAAGTGGGTGGAGACTGTTTCAGATCAACAAAAGATTGTTCAACTTCATCTGTCCAGATAAGCTTAGAAAACATGGGCTTTGAGCGGGCGAACTCACCAAGAGGTTTTGAGAGTTCAGAGAAGTTAGGCACAAAGGTCCTGCAGTAGGAGCAGAGACCAATGAAAGACAGGAGCTGTTTGACAGTTTCAGGGCGAGGGGCCTGCTGGATGGCTGTCAAATGTTTGGAGGACAGGCTTTTCCCATCTGCACTGATGTTGTGACCTAAAAAGGTAACAGCAGGTTGACAAAATCGCATTTTGTGTCTGCTAACCTTGTGACCTTCAGCAGCAAGATGGTGAAGGAGTGCAACAGTGTCAGTGACACACTGCTCACGTGTAGGAGAACAAAGCATGAGGTCATCAACATACTGCAGGAGGGCGGAGCCAGGTGTTGGAGAAAAGGATGAGAGTGAGGCTGCCAGTGCTCTGCAATAGACAGTGGGAGACTCACAGTAGCCCTGGGGCATCCTGGTGAACGTGTAACCACGACCATCAAACTGAAATGCAAACCAAAACTGGGAGTCAGGGTGGACAGGAACAGAGAAAAATGCATTAGACAGGTCAAGGACAGAAAACCACTTAGTTCCTGCTGGAACATTGGACAGTATGGTGTAAGGGTAAGGGACTGAAGGGGCTCGAGCGTGAACAGCTGCATTGACAGGGGTTAAATCCTGAACAAAACGCCATTCCTCTGGAGCTGGAGGGGGTCTGCATTTCCTGACAGGTAAGATAGGTGTATTTACAGGAGAGTCATTGCAGGGAACAATAACGCCAGCCTTCAGAAAAGCATCAAAAACGGGGTGATAGCTTCCTGTCTTAGGGGGTATTGAGCTCGCCTGGGGCAGAAATGAGACATAGGGGTGACAACAAGGGGCTCACAGTTGCGTATGAGACCAACATCATGCTTTTGAGTGGCCCACACAGAGTCAGGCACTCCAGCAAGCTCAGGGAAGGAGGGGGAGATGGTAAGAAGGGGCACCTGCAGTAACGCAGGAGACTGGAGGGCATACACAGAACGGAGGGCAGAGAAATCACACTCATGATTTTTTCTGAAGATAGAAAGAGACAGAGAGAATTGAACGTCAGGGTCAGACGTGGGCTGCCAGGCAGATGTAGAGTTACACTGCTTGACCCAGGAGCCCAGGTCACGCCACTGACCAGTGGGGGACTTGGCCAGAGAAATGTGAGGGTCACTATCAGAAACCCTGTAAAGGGTTTCTGATAGTGACAGCTGAGTGATAGCTCAGAAGACAGAGAAATAGAGAGGGCGCTGCGCGTTGCAGACCAGTAAAGTCTGCAGGACTGGACAGAGTCATTTACAAGATCAAAGAACTTTTCTTGAAAGTCAAAGTCAGGTGATCTGGATACATGAGCAGTGCAATGGAGGCAGTCAGGCTTCATGAAGCAAGCCTGTGGTGACACATGTTCAGTTGCCATGGTGATGAGGGGAACAGATTGCTGTAGGTTAATCCACTACTGACAAATTTGAGTGGCTGAGGTCTCAGCACATCCTGAACTAGGGTGAAGGGACATTCATTAGAAGTGGTGACCTCCATGCCTTCAGGTGTAGAGCATAGCTCAATGCCCAAAGTTAGCATGAGGTACCTGCCCAATAAATTGAAAGGGCAACAACGAGAATAAAGAAAAAATGTTTCACAGCGGGCAAGGTGTCGAATGAGCACGAAAGGGGAACAGTAAAATTTTCTTTCACTTCGTCACCACTAGAGCCCACAGAATAGAGATATCTACCGCTAAGTTTAACACCAGGCAGATCTGACATGCGTATTAAAGAATATGTGGTATCAGAATCAACAATGAATACAATCACTTTTCCACTTTTTCACTTGTAGAATGGGAAGCTTTAAAACGCTGTCCACAGTTGGCATGTATATGAGAGTCTATGTGTGAGTGTGTGTGTGTGTGTAGGCGTACTCATCTGCAGCAATGGGAGGAACCAGAACCGGTGTGCCAGCTGGAGTTCCACCCCGTCCCGCCTCTCAGTCCGAATAATGATGACGGGAGGAGTTGCCTCTGCCTTTACCACGCCCATGGCGTCGGTTCCGGAAAGTCTTAACAGGACAGGTTCGAGCCCAATGTCCGCTGAGGCCACAATAGAAACAGACATCAGCTTGGGGGTGTGGTTGAGGAGGAGGGGCAGTAACGTCAGGGCCAGGCATTGAAGGGACGGGGGCAGGCGGTGGAGCAGGAGCAGAGGTCACATGCTGGAGGAGACGCAGTTGACTGTGAGCAGTGTCTTTCTGTTTGATTCAGTTCTGGCTTTCTTGTCGTTTTCCTGCTCCTGCTCATGGCATGCATGTCTCAGCACATCGGCGAGGTGGACAGAAGAGTCTTTCCAACCAACACAACACTTTTTAGTGGCCTCAGACAGAGATGAGTGCATACCTTCAAGGAAAGAGCTCTTTAGGAGGGCCTCGTAGGTGGTCATAGTGTTGCCAGGATATTCGGTGGGCCGTGTTGTTCCGCTGTAGTCGTCGAAGATGGTCTGGAGATGGACAAGATAGTCCTCACAAGTCTCTCCCTCCTTCTGCACACACACACTGACCTTTGAAAGATCGCAGGTGGTCTGGAAGTTCTCAGTGATGCCAGCAAAGAGAGTGTTGAGCTTTTCTTTGTAGGCCTTGTTAGCTGAGCCCTCTGTGTTGTCTGTTAACCAGTCAGGTGAAGTGGGCTGACGATGTGCTGAAAAATGGTCACGGATGAGAGCAAACTGAGCAGGAGACATGAGATGAATCATGACACGAGCCATTTCAGATGACGTTGGAGTAAAGTCTCTCACAAACTCACGAACAGCCTTAGCCAAGGCTACACCACCCTTGTCAGGCTGAGAGAGGTGCTGGGCAGCTTTGAGGATATCTTCAGTAGTCCAGGGTCGGTAGACATAAGCCTGACCGGAGGATCCAGGTCGTTCAGGCTGTCGTTGCTCTGCTGGAAGTGGAGGCGGTGGTGGCGGGGGGTAAAGGCAGTGGCAGAGGGGAACAGTTTGAGGCAAAGCTTGCGGTTGAGGCATATAGGGCCGGGGTGTACTGTCCAGCAGCAGATCAGCTCCCCATCCAGTCTGCAGAGAAGGACACAAAGAACAAGAGGCAGTTTCTGCTTTCTTTTTTACATTTTCATCACATTCTGCTTCCCATTTCTTCAAACATTCTTCCATTCTCAACATACAATGTGCTTCTACAGTCTTGACTTTTTTCTGTTCAAACATTGCATCTCTCTTTTCAACCAAAGCCTTTCTCAGTTTTTCCAGCTGATTCTTACTCAGTGATCCTCCTTCGGGAAACCCAAAGTTTTCACTCCAGTAAGGCAAAAATTCACACACATCATAACCAAACTTGTTTTTCATAAATAACGTCAAGTTCGAGTCAGGTTGTGGTGGTCGTCGTCCTTTAGCTGTATTATTCCCCATTACACCTGGTGTGCACCAGGATTTTGAAATCACCTGGTCTTGTCAATTCTCACTCACAGGACTGAAAATAATCTGGCTCTTGCAATGCAATTCACAGATAACCTGGTCTTGTTTAGATTGACTCACAGGACTGGTCTGGTGCTGTTAGATAAATTCACAGGACGCAGCTATCCTGATCATATTAAATCAACTCACAGACTTTTGTTCTGAACTCACGGGGGCTGCTTTAAATCCGGTCTCGTACAGAAATCCTCACGGGACTCAAACCCGGTCTCGGACAATTTCCTATGTTAAGAGAAAATACAGGACAATGACCACACACAAAAATGAAAGCAGTTAACCAGGGGATTAGGAAAATTAAAATCCCTTTTTCTTAACTCTTATGAATTGATTCTAAATTTTGGATGAAATGAGTCTTTAAATAAATCCAAAATTGGTTTAAAATTTATATTAAAAACTTCTCACCGGATTCTTTCTTCACTTGAAGTTCGAAGATTCAGTCGTGGTCGATCGGAACCATTGACCGTAGTCCTCCACTCTGTTCTACATGAGGTTCTGAGGATAACCCAACTGTTGGATTAGGCGTGCACTTCCACTCCGGTCTCCGGTTCCGACGGACACACTCCGAATCCCACCTTCTGACACCAAGATTGTCGTGGAAAATATTATCTGAAGAAGAATCCAGTAGAATAAAAATATAACAACTGCGTTCACAATATTTTTATTAAGTCAAGTCAAGAATATATCATGCGCATGGAGAGAGAAAAGATTTCTCTCTGGCCAAAGGCAGAGAGACAGAGAGTTTTAAGCAACAGCACCAGAAGCCCATATATGGTCATGTTGTATTACTGATAGTGAACAAAGAGAGCCTTACTTCATGTTTCGTTAGCCTCATATCTTAGTTATTTGACCTTGCAGGTGTCTGTGAGAACAGGATGATATTCGGTTCACAGTAGCACATGAACATAACTGATGTGCAGGCGAGTATAAAAGGTTATATGAGGTCAGATACAGGTTATATGAGGTTAGCTGCATTTTAGGATATATGAGCCTAAATTCCATTTACAGGGTCGCGGGGGCATCAGCCGGAGTAAGGAAGCCCAGACCCCCCTCTCCCCGGCCACTTCTTCCAGCTCCTCTGGGGGGATCCCAAAGTGTTCCCAGGCCAGCCGAGAGACATAGTCCCTCCAGCGTGTCCTGGGTCTTCCCCGGGGTCTCCTCCCAGTGGGACGTCCCCAGAACACCTCACCAGGGAGGCGTCCAGGAGGCATCCTAACCAGATGCCCGAGCCACCTCAACTGGCTCCTCTCGATGCGGAGGAGCAGCGGTTCTACTCTGAGCCCCTCCCGGATGACCGAGCTTCTCACCCTATCTCTAAGGGAGAGCCCGGCCACCCTGTGAAGGAAGCCCATTTCAGCCGCTTGTATCCGCGATCTTGTTCTTTCGGTCACTACCCAAAGCTCATGACCATAGGTGAGGGTAGGAACGTAGATCGACCAGTAAATTGAGAGATTCGCCTTCCGACTCAGCTCTCTCTTCACCACAACAGACCGGCGCAGCACCCGCATCACTGCAGATGCCGATCCGTCTGTCGATCTCCCGCTCCATCCTTCCCTCACTCGTGAACAAGATCCCGAGATACTTAAACTCCTCCACTTGGGGAAGGACCTCATCCCCAACCCGGAGAGGGCACTCCACCCTTTTCCGGCTGAGGACCATAGTCTCGGATTTGGGGGCACTGATTCTCATCCCAGCCGCTTCACAACCGGCTGCGAACCGCTCCAGCGAGAGTTGTAGATCACGGCTCGATGAAGCCAACAGAACCACATCATCTGCAAATAGCAGAGACCCAATCCTGAGGCCACCGAACCGGATCCCCTCAACACATTGACTGCGCCTAGAAATTCTGTCCATAAAAGTAATGAACAGAATTGGTGACAAAGGGCAGCCTTGGCGGAGTCCAACCCTTACTGGAAACGAATCTGACTTACTGCCAGCAATGCGGACCAAACTCTGGCACCGGTCGTACAGGGACCGGACAGCCCTCACAAGGGAGTCCGGCACCCCATACTCCCGGAGCACCCCCCCCACAGGAATCCCCGGGGGACACGGTCGAACGTCTTCTCCAAGTCCACAAAACACACGTAGACTGGTTGGGCGAACTCCCATGCCCCCTCCAAGACCCCGAAGAGGGTGTAGAGCTGGTTCACCGTTCCACGGCCGGGACGAAAACCACACTGCTCCTCCTCAATCCGAGATTCGACTATCCGACGGACCCTCCTCTCCAGGACCCCCGAATAGACTTTCCCAGGGAGGCTGAGGAGTGTGATCCCCCTGTAGTTGGAACACACCCTCCGGTCCCCCTTTTTAAAGAGGGGGACCACCACCCCAGTCTGCCAATCCATCGGTACTGTCCCCGACATCCATGCGATGCTGCAGATGCGTATCAACCAAGACAACCCCTCAGCATCCAGAGCCCTGAGGAACTCCAGGCGGATCTCATCCACAACCAGGGCCCTGCCACAGAGGAGCTTTTTGACCACCTCGGCAACCTTAGCCCCAGAGATAGGAGAGTCCACCCCTGAGTCCCCAGACTCTGCTTCCTCAATAGAAGACGTGTCGGCGGGATTGAGGAGGTCTTCGAAGTATTCCCTCCACCGATCCACAACATCCTGAGTCGAGGTCAACAGCTCCCCATCCCCACTGTATACAGTGTTGACGGAGCACTGCTTCCCCCTCCTGAGACGCCGGATGGTGGACCAGAATTTCTTCGAAGCCGTTCGGAAGTCGTTCTCCATAGCCTCTCCAAACTCCTCCCATGTCCGAGTTTTCGCCTCAGCAACCGCCGAAGCCGCGTTCCGCTTAGCCTGCCGATACCTGTCAGCTGCCTCCGGAGTCCCACATGCCAAAAAGGCCTTATAGGACTCCTTCTTCAGCTTGACGGCATCCCTCACTGCTGGTGTCCACCAACGAGTTCTGGGATTGCCGCCGCGACAGGCACCAACGACCTTACGGCCACAGCTCTGGTCAGCTGCCTCAACAATAGAGGCCCGGAACATAGCCCACTCGGACTCAATGTCCCCTGCCTCACTCGGAACATGATCGAAGTTCTCCCGGAAGTGTGAGTTAAAGCTCCTTCTGATAGGAGACTCTGCCAGACGTTCCCAGCAGACCCTCACAACACGTTTGGGCCTGCCAGGTCTGACCGGCATCCTCCCCCACCATCTGAGCCAACCCACCACCAGGTGGTGGTCAGTTGACAGCTCCGCCCCTCTCTTCGCCCGAGTGTCCAAGACATGCGGCCGCAAGTCCGACGATACGATTATGAAGTCGATCATCGAACTGCGGCCTAGAGTGTCCTGGTGCCAAGTGCACATGTGGACACTCTTATGCTTGAACATGGTGTTCGTTATGGACAGTCCATGGCGAGCACAAAAGTCCAACAACGAAACACCACTCTGGTTCAGATCAGGGGGGCCCTGCCTCCCAACTACACCCCTCCAGGTCTCACTGTCGTTGCCCACGTGAGCATTGAAGTCCCCCAGCAGAACGAGGGAGTCCCCAGATGGAACACTCTCCAGTACTCCATCCAAGCACTCCAAAAAGGGTGGGTACTCTGAACTGCTATTTGGTGCGTAAGCACAAACAACAGTCAGGACCCGTCCCCCCACCCGAAGGCGGAGAGAGGCTACCCTTTCGTCCACCAGGGTAAACCCCAATGTACAGGCGGCAAGTCGGGGGGCAATAAGTATGCCCACACCAGCTCGGCGCCTCTCACCCGGAGCAACTCCAGAGTGGAAAAGAGTCCAACCCCTCTCAAGGATACTGGTTCCAGAGCCCAAGCCGTGTGTCGAGGTGAGTCCAACTATATCTAGTTGGAACCACTCGACCTCACACACCAGCTCAGGCTCCTTCCCCGCCAGAGAGGTGACATTCCACGTCCCTAGAGCTAGCTTCTGCAGCCGAGGATCGGACCGCCAGGGTCCCAGCATCCGGCCACCGCCCACCTCACTACGCACCCGACCTCTATGGCCCCTCTTGCAGGTGGTGAGCCCACGGGAGTGGGGGCCCATGTTTCTCTTTCGGGCTGAGCCCGGCCGGGCCCCATGGGCAAAGGCCCGGCCACCAGGCGCTCGCCTCCAAGCCCCACCTCCAGGCCTGGCTCCAGACCCGCGTCCGGGCAAGGGAAACCTTGGTCCTTGGTTGTCCATCATCATAGAGATCTTTTGGGAAGGAAAATAGTTTAATTCTGAATTATTTAATTTGGAATAATTAATTCAGAATTAAAAAACATCATGTAACCGTGGCCAGTAACACGTTAACGCAAATTCTGTTTAACTATTTTCTTTTTTGACGTGAGATTAACGCACACACACGTTTCTGTAAATTTGACCCTCGGCCAATAAGTGTATTTACAGTCAACGTGTGGGACAGACATGGCAACAGAAAAGGGGCCAGATGGTTCTGACAAGAAAAAGGTTATTTGTATTTACTGTCGCTGTGAATTGAGTTACCACAGCAGGGTGCGGTAAAGTTAGTTTCACATCTGACATTCGCTTGTTTTTTTTCTCTTTAAACTTTAATAGCGTCATGGAAACGGCACAGATTTTATCCAGGTTGGTATCATTTTGTAGATATAAGTATGCCAGACATTTCACAAGTGTCATCAACCCTCCAAGCTCAGTGGGTGTGGCTAAAACTCTAAGGAACAGCACTGAATGTCCTTCTGAGCATCTCGATGCTGCGGTGGAGTTTAGGGACCGTCAGAAAATTACTGCGGTTGAGCAGCAGCCCGACAAAATATCCAAAGAAGCTGATGAATTAAGCCCCAAAAAAGTATGGCAGCATTGGTGGACTTCTGGTTTTCAAACTAAAGGCTTAAAAAAAAAAAAAAAAAAAAGCAGATCCCTGTGGTCCTGTATAGGACAAAATAGGTATAGATTATGGATGGATAAATAGAACATTAAAAAAATGTGATTAATGTGCAATTAGTCGCGAGTTAACTATGAAAATCTTTCGATTAATTCCAATTAAACAATTTAATCGACTGACAGCTCTAGTTTTAAGCCGTTAGTCTGTCTGCCACCTGTGTGAGTTCGTTGTCATGTCTGAATAAACATCAGACATGCTTTCAGGCCACAACACTTTCATTTGCTTCAGTTCCTCAGACTTTATCTTTAAGTTGTCCTTTGGGTCAAGATTAAAACCTGTGCCAAAGCTGCTAAATCATCCTGCCAGAGGCGCTGAAGGTCAGAGTCTCAGTCCGTCGTATTTTCTCTCTCTCTCTTGCCCGTTGATCAGTTTCGCTCCTTTCACTTAGTGAAATGTATTCATCCACTGAAAACAAACACTGACTGACCACTAATGGAAAGAAGCTTGAGAAACTTCCCCAGACGAGGAGGAGAGAGGAGCCAATGAATGTGACAGCATTAAAGTCAATTTTCAATTATAGGATTCAGTGTGATTAGGAGTGATTAATGTCCTCTCTTTAATTAAAGGAATGAGAGCTATGTTTTTAATGATCCACAGCACAAAAGAACCAATGATCAATACCAGAGAAAAGAGAGATTAGTGGCTGTTAATACTCACTGTCTTGTACCGTGACAGTGTCACCCAGTGGAGTTAGAACATACCTCTGCAGGAGTCAGTCAGGGGGGCTGAGGATTAGTGTGCTCTCAGGCCTAAAATATGCTGCTGCTGGTACTTTCAGCTGTAAAATAACTCTAATTTAATTAAGCTTTTGTTCCATCCAAGTAGTCAAAGAAGAAGTTTAAAGATATTGAATGTTGAGGGAGATGACACACACAGACACAGGAGTCACCAATTTACTCAGGTGACATTTTCACTTTGCTTACAAATCAATAAGGGTACATGCTTATAAATAAATAAGGGTACATGCTTATAAAATCTTCACTCACGATTGATCGTAGTGATGAATTCATCTCAGCTAGATTCAGTTTACTTCACATCAGTTCTGTTCTGATGCGTAGCAGAAAGAAATCTATTAAAACAAGTGAGTAAGTCTGTATTAGGACGTTGGAGAACCTGGAGAAGCTTCTCCTCATTATTAATTTTTTTTTCAACTTATGCAACATTCTTTTGTGTACAACCAGCAGCAGTTGCTCCAGAGCGGTCACCAGCACTGTGTCAGCTGTCTCGATCACGTTGTTTAGCTTGTTTGGGTCACTGCTTTGACGCTGCTGCCCCAACAGGTGACTGCAGGTAACTGCACTCTCCCCTGACTTACAGAAGACATCTCAATGCAAACTCTGAAGGAACTAAACTTCCCTGGCCCTTCAGTCTGCTGTGTTGTCCCATTGGTAAACAGGTCGACGGTGGTCACCAGTGGTCGTCGGCCATCGGTGGTCGTCGGTCATCGGTGGTTGTCTGTGATCGCCGGAGGTCGGTGGTCATCGGTGGTCGTCGGTGGTCGTCGGTCGTCGGTGGTCGTCGGTCGTCGGTGGTTGTCTGTGATCGCCGGAGGTCAGTGGTCATCTGTGGTCATCGGTGGTCGCCGGCGGGTCGTCCAGTGGCCGTCGGTGTCGCCGATGGTCGTCGGTCGCCGGTGGTTGTCTGTGATAGCCGGAGGTCGGTGGTCATCGTTGGTCATCGGTGGTCGTCGGTGGGCACCAGTGGGTCGTCAGTGGCCGTCGGTGTCGCCGGTGGTCGTCGGTCGTTGGTGGTCGTCGGTCGTTGGTGGTCGTCGGTGGCCGTCATTGTAGCCGGTGGTCGCTGGTGTGTTGTCCGTGGTCGTCCGTGGTCGCCGGTGGTCCTCCCCCACCTCTTCTCTCTGGATGGAAATAGTGTTCAGCACATTACTAGTCGTCCTGAAATCCACAGTAATGTTCTTTGTCTTGTTTAAATGGAGTTACTGAGCCTCTCTGACAACCACTGATGTACGTCACAACAGCAAAGTCTGTGTCAGAGTTAGGAATATCTGTATATCGGAAGTGACTTGCTTGTTGTTATGATTTGCTGCAGTCTTCATGTGAAACCAGGATATCTATTTAACTTTCGAACACACAAGTAGACACAGCTGGCACAAAGTTAGTTTGTTCTAATCCAGCTTCAGGACTGGTTAAGAAATAAATAGAGAAATAAATGTCCTTGAAAAGGTTTATTTATTATTTAAATTACAAGTCTAGACTTTTAAATCCCTCCTCCCAGTTATATCTGATGAAAACCAGTAGATTTAATCTTTTAATCCAAGCAGGGTGTTGCAAACGATGGTTTTACTACAGTGACCAACACGGATTGTTGTTTCTGTTGCAACACATTTGGTATAGAAATGAAAATGTATATCTACTGAAAAAGTAAAAAAAAAAAAAAAGCCATTCCCACATTGTCATGAGGCTGTGATTTCATCTGTAATCTCTAATTCTCTCTTTATAGTTTCACTCAGAAAGAATAAACATGTCTCTTTTTGATGGAGCTTTTCAAATCTTTCTCTCAGTCGCTGAACATAAAAGGGAGTTTGGATTTCAGAATAAGATGAGGGGACAAACTCTCAAGTTGGACTCAAAACTTTTTCAGCTCAACCTTTTAAAAAAAACAAAGCAAAAAAGTTTCTATGAAACTATGGAAATAAAAAAACATTGCTCAGTATGTAGTCAAATACTAGTAGTATTTATAATAGTAAATAAATAGTAAGAGGCAAATCAGGTGAAATTAATAAGACAAGTGTTGCGGAAAAAGTAATATATATCCTCATATTTATCACAACAGGCACACTAATCAAAAGTGAAATATATGAAGCAAAAACGCCACAAAGCTTAAACACCAAACAACAATTGCCCGTGTATTTAATATTCATGAGGAAACAGAATCCTAAAGGAGAGAAATGAAACCATTCTGAGGTAAGAACACGGATCCGGTTGGTCCAGAGTCATGGAAGAAACTGAGAATTACTGACTAAAAAAACAGTTAGTTGTTACCTTGAGATCATCTTTAGTTGATGAATAATTAAGTGCAGAATGAACAGTAACATTTTAATCAACTTTGCCCATTATTGTTTCTCATTTGCATTTCTACGTTTTCAGTTCTTCTTTGAGTAAAACAACACACTTCATCAATTTATCAATTTATCACTCAGAATATGAGTCTAGAGTTTATACTTTTGGATATTTGTCTCCAAAAGTATTATACACCCATGAATTCAATGTTGCCTACAAGCCTTTAATAGAAAATAAAATAAACATTAGGGGCCCTATCTTGCGCCAAACCTCCTAAAGCTGCTATTAAGGGATAGCAGGTATTAGGAGGGGCGTTCCCCCACAAAGAACGCAATCTTCCACCTCCCAAAACCCACGATCTTACCTGTGCCAACCACTATATTATGCACACATTATGCATGGGAGTGGTTAGGGCGTTCCACCTGTTTAACCAATCAGTGCGTCAGCAGCCATTGCCTTTAAGAGCAGGTTGCGGTACCTGCAAACTGCTATGGAGCATCTTTTCACCCAGATCAGAGCAGCTCTCATGGGCAGCTCGTCTGGGACTCTGCTGTAGAGCTTCCTCCTCTTTTTTCCTCCTCTTCCTCTGCACTGATATATACATAAGTAGCTCTAACTAACGTGGAGCAAATGATTTAATCATTTCTTTTGTACTCCAAGAAGTTTCAACAAACTTCTCAGAAAAAAATAGAGCCAGTGAGCTTCCAGGAAAGGATTTCTTATCTAGAAAAGCACTCAGAGAGCGCAGACCACCGCCAAGCACAACAGTTCTCCCATACAGCGATTTACAGATTGCGATAAAATCCGCCTTCTGGATCAGATCCGGATCAGCCTCTGAAATTTTATAGAGGTTTTCAGTGTCAATACCTGAGTGAAATTTAATGAGCTGCGGGCAATAATTAACGGAGATGTTGAGAAACAAAATTTCCGGCCCCATTGAGCGCGTGTTATGGTCTCAAGCCGGGTTGTGAACCACAACCTTCCACCTCTGGGGCTCCTGCGCACAACCCACTGCGCCACCTTCAATCCTCTACATAGACACTCAGATCCACCTCTGTTTCACCTTCCCATCTGACGAGCAGCCCAGGTGTGGCAATGCACACCTGTACCTATTCAGTCATCATTCAACCAGACTCGTCTCCAGATCTTCCCATAGAAACGCCTGATCCAGCCATTCGCAGTGCCACCTCCTTGCCTTCGTCGTCCCCTGGATTGTTGGTTTGGCTGCCAACCCTCGAATCCTCCTTTTTTACATCTGAGAGAATTAAACTCTTAAAATTCCAGAACTCCCTTCCTGTCTCCATTGTGGTTGCTTTAGGGTTCAAGAAACAACTAAACAGCTCAATGTTATCGAAAATTTGAAAGTGATCCAGAATCCAGGAATTCTTCTGGATCACACCCAAAATAAAATCAGTTCTTCCTTTTCACATTTCTGACAACTCCTGAAAATGTCATCAAAATCCATCCATAACTTTTTGAGTTATCTTGAACATATCCCCTGTGCCAAGACGCACAGCTGCGCCAAGACGCATAGCCGCTGGAAGCGGTGCTTTTTAAAATACTGCAGAACGGATCATTGGATGAGCATTGAGCCAGAGGAACACGTATGATGACATCTACCTTCTACCAGTGAGAACATCTCAGGTGTTCCAAAAGCGCAAGGAGAGGGTCAGAGGGATACGAGCACAGTACAAGAAACTCCACAACAGAGTTCTGTGATCTCCTCGTTTCCTCCACAGCAAACATCTGGATGAGATCATGTCACAGCTGTACAGAAATCATCTGCCCTTAAGAGAATAATAACGTATGAAAGTAATACAGTGATGCATAATCGAGAGGTAGAGCCGGTTGTGCAGTCCACATGTGACTGGGTGGACGTGCAATGACGGGATTTGGACGCGCTCTTTTACGCGCCGACATGCCAGCTGCGCTTTCCACAAATTGGGTATCTTGCGGTACTGGTATCTCGCAGATTTTGGGTATTTGGTAATGGGTGGTCAGACCACCCATTACCAAATACCCAAAATCTGCGAGATACAGCTAACGCAAGATACCGAATTCGTGGAAAGCGCAAAAGACACGCCCATTGCCGCGCCCACAATGTGCTTAAGGGAGTCGGCAAAATGGGTAGCAGGTTTTGGGAGGTGGAAGATTGCATTTCGGTTGGCAGAGGCTCCTAAATCTGAGATTTGCAGGTAATGGGTATTGGGTATTGGGTAGCAGGAGGTGCAAGATCGGGCCCTTGATCTTCATGTTATTAGATGTGTCTGGATCTGTCTCGCTGCACTGGATTCAGAAATGTGATTATTTTTAGTTGGTGGGAAAGATCTTAAATGATAAAAAGTAAATAATCCACAAAAAGGAAATTAGTTAAATCGGTTATTTTTATCATCTGTCTTCTCCACAAATAATTCTTGGTGAAAATATTTTCACTCTAATCTGAATACTGTCATGTTACTACTTATTGTGTCGCACAAATATTGATTTGGACTCTTTGAATTCCTGATAATGAACAGTTCCAGTGAAACCATTGAAGTTAAAGTCCAGTACTCAATCGGGCTAAATTGTTTGCTCATCATTGAGATTACATGAAAAAATCATGTTAACATCTCTGAGCAGCTTGATTTACTGCTTTCAGGGCTCTTTATGGGAGAAAATGGCCCAATATTAAAAAACCTGTGCAGCAGAAATAGTCTGTTTCTTCCATTTTTAGAGGTTTAGTTTTTTCTTCAGGTCTCTGAGAAAATGAAGGAAAACTGTGTTTCTCTCTGCTTCTCATTTTCTCCTTCATTCTTATTCCCTTCTTTCCCACGACATTCCATCATCATCACTTCTAATTTTGTCTTTTCTTCTTTCTGATCTTTCTACACACTTTCCATACTCTCTCCATCCCCCTGCCCTCGGCCCACCCCTCTCCCCTCTCCTCATTTTCTTCATCTCCTACCATCTTCCATGTGTCCATCAGGAGTTAGAGGAGCGTCTGCGCCACCACCACCACGCAGAGCTGCAGTCTCTCAGAGAGGCTCACCGCCAGAGCATCGAGACGCTCAAACAGCAGTCAGAGCAGGAGCTGCAGACGCTCCGCTTCGAGCTGGAGGACGAGGGCAAAGCCATGCTGGGTGAGAGCTCTGCCAACGTGCACGTAAATTCAGATTGTCACAGTGATGCTGAAATGACTGAGGCAGGACATTTTCTGAAGTGGGTAAAGATGTTGGTGACAACACATGCAATGAAATCCAACCACAGATGTCCACACATCCAAATCATGTGTAATAATGTGAAGTGACCCAGGGAAAAAGTACTGAGCCCACTTACTGGAATGTATGTTATCATTTAAAGGAAAGCCTTTGTTGGTGGTGAATCTTTAATTAATTAATTAATTAATGCGTCTCCAGTGAGGGAAACTAGTGTTGCTCACGTGTTATTTTCTTGACGGCTCAGTGGACCTCTTTTATGAACTCTAATCTTTTGTTCTTTTCAGAGATTTTCCAGTTGGATTCGAGTCCGGTGATTGGCTGGGCCATTCTAGAAGTTTTATTTTCTTTCCTTGGAAACCAGTTGAGAGTTTCTCTGGGTGTGTGTTTGGGATTATGGTGTTACTGACATTTCCACCCTCGTTTCATCTTCACCATCGATGGCTGCAGATTTTTATCAGGAATGTCTCGGTACATTCCTTCAATCATATGAAGTTTGTTGTGTCCTGACACCACCTCCAAACGTCACTGGGATGGGGTTTGGAGAGTGATGTGCAGTGCCATTTGTCCTCCATCTATTCTCCCAGTATTTCACAGGCTTGTCCTGAAAACTTTAAACAAGGTTCAACATGCGTTTTCTTCAGTAATGGAGTCATGTATGGTGAGTGTGCATACAGGCTGTGATGACTGAGTGCGGTGCTTATTCTTTTCATTAATTTCCTTTTGGGGATTAATAAAGATTTTTGAATCTGATTTGAACTGAATTTCTCTGAAACACTTGTACCTACTATCTCCAGGTCTTTCTGAAGCTGGTGCACACCGTGGTGCGTCCACCATGCACACCAACACTGTATTGTTTTCATTTAGTTCACTTCCTGTTCACATCGTGTTGTTCTCACTACAGCCGATTTATGATGAAATTATTTTCTTTCCACTTCTGGATAGCGGCTTCATCAGGGCTCACTGGAACACGAGGAAGTTTATAAACCCTTCTGTAACCAGTACCATAGGTTTGTCATATGTTTCGCAACAAGGTTGCAAAGCTCTTTCCTTTTACCATCATGAGATGTTTCTTATGTGACACCTTGGTAATGAGACACCTTTTTTTAAGCCATCAGTTGGGACTAAATCAGCTGATATTCATTTGAAAGGGGAAGGATTGCTTCTAATTACTGAACAGTTACAGATGGTGTCTTGGCTTTCCATGCCTTTTTGTACCTCCCTTTTTTCATTTGTTCAGTGCTTTTTCTCTGTCATTTGAAATTATTGCACAGAGTTTATGGACATCTACGGTTTTCTTTGCATGTGTGGATTTCATGAGTTGTTACCAACAACTGGTACTCTATTATGGGTTTTAAAAAAAACACATTTTAAATACTTAAGAAGTGTAATTTTCATGTTTAAAATGATTAACAACTTGTAAACTGATAATCTGATAAACTGTAACATGATTTGGGTGCTCCCATATTTGATATTCAGTGAGCCACTCTGATTTCTACATTGACATCACAGACCCAGACCGTCACCCAGATCGTCACCAGACCCAGATCAGTGGGTCTGGGATGTCACAGACCCAGATCAATGCAGGCTTATCCAGTCTTCCCATCCTCACTTCCATTCAACATCACATTGGTGCTGCTGTAGTTATCATTTGGAGGTGGATAGCACAGAGCTATAAAACCAATTTTTAAACATGCACACCAGTGGAAAATAGAGGAGTGGAGTGACGTATCCCCTAAAACTAGCTGCTGAGTAAGCTAAAAATTAAGAAATAAATAAAAAGGGAGTGCGGGGGGAAAAAAGTACCAGCTAAAATCTTTATTAAGACCTCAGAGAACTGTGTAAACCTGTAGAGATGAAGATGTAATATGTCTCCCTAAAAGATTAAAATATCCTGTATTGGTAACTTTAAAGAAGAGACTTTTGCTCTTATTTGTGGGTTTTCACATCCAGATGCTGGGAAGAGTTTAGGAACTGCTGCATGTTTTTCAGAGGTTCATACCTTTTCATGTCCTAACCAGCAGAGTTAGTAAAGACTCCCTTCACTGACCACCTACACCTGTGTGACGGTCTGGAGGTTGGTCTCGTGTTTTAGGGATTTTTCTGGGTTTCTTTGTTTCTTGTGCTCTTTGTCTCCTGTTTAGTTACTTCCTGTTTTATTTTGAAGGTCTGTCTTGTCTTCTTGAGTTCTGTTTTACTTCTTGTGTCACATCTTTCTGATCGTCACCTGTATCTCGTCTATCCTAAGTCTTTTTTCTCTTCTTCCTTGCTGGTCCGTCTG
Source organism: Hirundichthys speculiger (assembly GCA_018398805.1). Classification (NCBI taxonomy): domain Eukaryota; kingdom Metazoa; phylum Chordata; class Actinopteri; order Beloniformes; family Exocoetidae; genus Hirundichthys; species Hirundichthys speculiger. Next base: position 2,584,680 of record JAGFBZ010000234.1, read on the forward strand.
TTCTTCATCCCAATGTTTCGTCACATCTTGTTACGTTTGCCGTCAAGTCATCTCTCCATGTTTTTTTTTTCCTTTACCTGGGTACTTTATCAATTATCTCAGTTTTCTTTTGTATTTTGGAGATTCCTGCCCAGGCAGTGTTTTGTGTTTTGGACTTTAATAACCGTGTGAGCAACCAAATGTTTATTTATATCTAAGTCTGTTATTTGCAGGTTAGACAGACTTTAGGCAGAAAGAAACCAAACAAACCTCGTCACAGACAATAATGCTGCCACGTGTTGTCTATGTTTTAATGGTGCTACAGCATCTACAGATAAATCTATCAAGAAATAATTGTCTGAATTAAATAAGGACATTTGTGGAAGCTGAAGTTAGTCCAGATATGTTTAAAGTGGATTAAAATCCATGACCCAGTTTGCAGTGTTGCTGTGATGTGATGAATGGTCCTCCGTTAACCTTCACATCCTCGTCCTGACACTGCAGAGCTGTTTCCATCCGTCTCTCACTGCCCGCATCCTGACATCCTTTTATTACCTTTATCTCTTTATCTGCTACTTTTCTTCATCTTCTCCCCATGTGTGAAACTGTGTTTCCATTTGTTTGTGTGCTCAGGAGGAGAGTATATCTATGTCATGTGTTTTAAAGGAAATTCACGTCTATTTCATCTTACACAACATTTAAGCGTGTTTCTTCTCCATATTTCTCTAAACCATTAGACTATTGCAGTGGACGGTGTTTGAAGTGAGGATAAAAGGCCACAGAATAAAGACAGAGGCACTATTCTTTTTGTGCAAACCAAAAAGTATCAGAATATGAGGCCTCATCATCTAATGAGGTCTTTTTGAAAGCAGAATATAGGCTAAGAGGACATTTCTGAACAAGTATTTCTGGATTTTAAATATTTTGCTCTGATTTATCATGTGAAGTGTGTTCTGTGCAAATAAAATACTTTTTCTTCTGCCTGTTTATGCCATCCTGTTTTCTCCATCAGCATCTCTGCGATCAGAGCTGAACCACATCCACGCATCAGCCATCGAACACCTGCGACAAACCCACCAACAGGAGTCAGCTGCTGCCAAGGCTGAGCTGGAGAAAGCCCTGGAGAGCAACCGGACACAGGTAGGACTTCATTCATGCCGAGCAGGGAGGGAAACACTTTATAGTCTGTATTTACACATGGAGTCATTCTCATCTGTGCCTGTCTGCATCTGCTCATATCGAGCCGCGATCATGAGACGATAAATTATGACGGCTGCAGTCAGAGCTGTGCGTTAGAAGTTAATTGTAATTTCCAGAGTGTGACTTAAATCTTTCTGCAGAGGCTGCTGTCTTTCTGTCAGGGAAACGCTGCATGGCAACAAAACAACACGGCTTTCTGGTCACGTATGATCCTGACGTATGATCCCTCTAACAGCCACATTGGCTGATTGGAGTGAGTCGACGCTGTGCAGATGCTTCCAAATATGCTTTCTGAAATCCTCTTTCACATGACTGCACGCCTTTGCTTCGTTTTCAGTGAGACATAACCTCACACGGAGATATTTCTAGTAAAAAGTATAGAAGGGCTCATTTATTTGTACATATATACGCCTTTCACCTTTATTATGGAAGATATTTGTAACAGTATGCCTGGATGAAATAAGCCAGTGGTAGTCCGGATGTAATAAGACATATAATCGGTTACCTTAGCAACAGAAAATCAAGTACAGTCTTTATGAAATACAAATAAGATGAACAAAATGGAGAGGATATAAAAGGAAACAGAGAGCGTTTTTTTAAAATGCTGTTTATTCCAGTTGTCTGGACAAACAAAGCATCATTGTTTTTGCTCTTTTTTTTATGTTTTCTGGATTGTTTTGGATTAAAAGTTCAATAAAAATGTGATTATTTAAATTTATATTGATTGAAATAGTCTGGCCCTGCGATGGACTGGCGACCTGTCCAGGGTGTACCCCTGCCTTTCACCCGTATACGGCTGGGATAGGCTCCAGCAGATCCCCGTGACTCTTCAAGGATGAAACGGGTATAGAAAATGGATGGATGGATGAAATAGTCTGACAGCCTAAGAAATTAATAATTGATTACACTTGCCCAGTTTTACTGATGACACACAGTCTCAGAACATGCTAGGTGATCATTTTTAAGCTTTTTGAAAGAAATAAAGCCATGTGCTCCCTATTTAAGAGAAGGAGTGAATGTTGCATGATGGGTAATCGTTGGGAAACAGGGCATCTTGATAATTCTCCTCTGATCTGGGTCTGGGTCGCAGTATCCTGCTCCTCTGAACACTCAGAACCAGCCTGCCCAACGCTAAGTGACAGGATAATCGTTATGTTGGAGTTTTTCATTTGATAGCATAGATATTACCATAATTAATGCCTTTATAAAATGGAAGGCAGAATGGGGGTAGTATCCAACGCTGGAGCCAACATAACACCTGTGACAGGCTGACACACAGCCGCGCCAGCGTCGCCGCCACCCTGCAGGCAACCTTTTACCACTGCTTGTAAATCATCTTAATTATCCCAAACACCGTGGGTTCCTGCCTCGTCCCCCTGTGATTCACACGTTCAGACAAAAATGCACAGCTGGCCGTCTTTAATTCCTCATGAAAAAGCCCGTACGTAGTTAATGAAGGCTAATTTCCAAATGTTGCAGCGTGAACTGCCTGACACTGCCATTCAGAGGTCAGTCTGCCTCCCCTCATCCCCAGATAGACTCAGATACGTAGCTGTCAGCTTAATGAAGTATACTTTAGTGTTGAACTTTTAGTTCAATTACATTACAGGAGACATATTTAGGAAGGAAGAAAACTAATGGAAACTGCATATTTTTGCATATTCTTTTAATGATGTTATTGCCAGTTTACGAGATTACGCCACACGACCAAGGACTTTTCCTCACGGGGGAGGGGTCATTTATTCAAGCTATAAGCAAACTGCAGTTTGCCTTTTTGCACCAGCCAACATCCATATGTTGTGAGTGTTTAAGTGTTCAGTGGAAAGCTTGGCTGCAGAAGCTGTTCTGCCTACAAGGATTTGCTCCTCACAAAGGGATGCAGTTAGCAGCTCAATATTTCCTTTTTTTTTCTGAGTCTCAGGAAATGAGTCATTCACTCTGAACCTCCATTGATTATGGGTTTTATATTAAATACAAAGAGCTGGGTCTGTGGAGGACAAAAAAGTTTGTTGGCCAATTTCTCCTTTTTATTTCATTTTATAGTTCATTTTTCCTCGACTTTTAACACTTGATTTACCAGTGCTTTCATATTTTTTAGTCCTTTTTGACATGATGTGAATGTTTTATGAAACCTAATAGTACTTAAGTGAGCACATCCATGTCGGAAAAGACTCAGTTAAACAAGAATACAGTCAGCCAAGAAGAAAAAAGAAGAACACAGTCAACCTAAATGTTGCTGCCTGTCTCTATGAAAAACACGTTTTAGTTGTTGTTGTTGTTGTTTTTTATTAATGCATTATCATGACTAACCCTTTCAGAGGAATAACAAACTTAAAAAGTAGTCTTTCTCCTCTTTCTGAAAGGGTTGCTTGGTGAACATCTTTCTGGGCTGCAGAAGAGTCAGTTATAAAAATAAGAAATAAGAGTTTAGATGAGGGGTTGCAGTTACGTCTCATACGAGAAGGTCAATATTTGATCATCCCGGATCGAAAGAGACTCTGTCCTCTACCATCTGCCATTTCAAGTTTTGTTTTCCTCTCTTGGTACTTTGAAAGCTGGAGGAGACTGTTATTCACCAAAATGTCATTTTTGGAATAATATTAAAAATATGCATAAACTTTCTCAGACAGTGACAGTGTGTTTATATAAGTTCTATCTTAAAATGCCAGAGCCCTATTAGCCCATAAACTGTAACTTCCTGTGTTGAGTCATCAGAGTGGAAGCACTCAGCAGCAGAGTCGTCATGCTCTGTTAAATAATGGTTTTATACATCCAATTACTTACCAGATGGGGAGGAAGAGACTGAAGTGTGTGTGTGTGTGTGTGCACATTGCCATCTGTTTTTGCAAAGTTGCTTTTAAAGTGTTTGTTAAAACACTTATTTATTTGATCATTTTATTTTCATCATGTATTCATTTCTAAAGTGTACTTTGTTTTTTGCTTTGTTCCTGCGATGGTGCCTGTCAAATATCCATATCAAATATCCTCTTTGTCAGAATTTCTCCTGATGAATGTTTTAATCATATCATCTAAACAAGAGGTGTCCAAACCTTTTTTTCATAGAAGCCTTCTGACTATATCTACTATTAGGGGTGCACGATAACTATCGGGCCGATAACAGGAAATTATGACATCATCCGATAAGTCCGATATCACGACGAATAGCCCCGATAACATATATATTTCTGTCAACACAGCAGTGCCTCGCTCCCTCTGAGCCTTGAATGAGCGGCAGTGAATGTTATGTTCAAGTAACGTCAGCATAATCAGAAAAACGATTACTCAGTAAGGAAAATCAAGAATACCCCCTCATGCCAGAAAACAACTCGTTAACTCGGTCATAATTTTGGTAGTTGCTGACTTTAATTGATATTTGCAGTATTTTCCCACATGTTACACATAAAAAAAGAAAAAAAAATAGACAAGACTAGAAAGAACAACTAGCAAACGAGGGAACGGAGGAATTTACATTACACCTTGAATGCAGCCTGCAGCACAGCGCTGATCACAACAAACATGGCGGCGTGGAACTTCGTTAAAGTTTCAGAAGAAGATAGTTTGGTGGTTATTTGTGATGAATCCTCCGAGTGAATTCTACGAGGAGGGAAGCACAAGCTTTAATATGTAAAACCCGATTGGCCACCTACAACATAACAATCGCTTCCATGAAGTTTTGAAATCGCGCTAATGTGAGCTAACGGAAGCTAATGCTAACATGCGCAAGCCAGCAGCAGTCTCCCCTCTCCCTCATTCCTCTCATCTAAAGCTTCCATGAGATTAAAATATAAAAACTACTGAACCTCATTTACTTTAATTAAAGGTATTAATTTAAATGGAACCACAAGCCAAAATCCTTTAAATGATAATCTTTTTCAGTTAGTAATTCTGATGCATGTATTTCCATCAGTTCAAGGAGCCTTTATTTTTTATATATCAGTCAGTAATGAACCTTATTTAAGTTGATGTGAGATATCAAATAGGTTTGTTTGATAGCTTTAAGAAAATGTTTGAGAGGCTTGACAATAGTTTTTCATTGGAAAAAATAAATATCTGTTCATTTAAAAAGTAAAACTATTTTTGATTTTGTTCATAGTATTGATGTAATGATCTTAGGTATATGTGTGTGTTATCGATTATCGGTATCAGTATCGGCCTTTAGGAGCTGAAAGTTATCGGTTATTGGTATCAGTTTTAAAAAACGGTTATCGTGCATCCCTATCTACAATAGCTTTTAATTTTTTTAACAGATCTTAATACTCTTTCTGACAGGTACGTAGCACTCTGAATTAGCTTGAAGGTGACTAAACTCACCATCAAAATAAAAGTCTTGCTCTTGAGACTGCAAATGTGCACGTCCAACAGCACGATTCCTTTCATAGGTTAGCCTCTTGCTCGTTCCCTTCCTGAACAGTGGCACCATGCAAGTTTTAGGGTGCAGTTACTCTCTTTCTTGTTTCCAGTTTCCAGTTTCATGTACTTCCACACATAGTTATAACTGATTTACAACTATTAATCCAGTAAATGTGTATTGACTTTGTACATGTACAGTTTTGACTTTTAACAACCTCTGTACTGTGAAAATCGTATCTTTTGCAGCGAACCCCAGGTTGTTGAATAATATCATCATTAAAATTTCCCAGATGGCCTAATACATGCTCTTCCGTTAAGTGTGCTTTGGCATTTCATTTAATTTTGTCAACTCTGTGCTGTTTGTCCCTGTTCCACCTTCTCTAAAGACCCAGGAGTCCGATGAGGAGAAATGAAGCATGAAACCAGTAGATTTTTCATTAAAGATCCATCTTCCCCATCCTTATTTTGCCTGATTGCACATCCAGGCTTATGGGCATGAAAAATCAAGCTATTATAAACATGCTGAAAGGGACTTGGACGGAGACAGGTGTTGGTGAATATGAGGCAATTATACATGGTGATAGCTTTCTTATGCATGAATGCAGCCTTTAGCATACATTGTTACAGAGGCAAATTAAACAAGATTTTTGCCGCTCAAGGAATCATTAGTGGACAATAACTTGGCAATGTTTAATCTAATTCTCAAGGAGTTAAGTGGCATCCAGGCGTGAGTGATTAGATCTTTTGTCAAAGTCTCCGACTTTAAATGTCATTTTAGCACACAAGGCCCACTTTGCCCCCCAGTATTTGGCAATTTTGGACAAAAATGTCGCTGACTTGTAAGTTTAAATGGCAGCAAACTGTGCAACACAAAAAAATACCATGCTTGAGGAAAAAAAGAAAAATGTCCAACGATACTTTTAACTCACCAACTCAACACTAACAAAGTTCATATTGGCTTTTATTGGCTTTGTTTCACAAAAACAATGTCGTAATTGTAGTTATTCGAGTTGATGCAGAAATTGTTGAGAGTTGTGAGTGGAAGAGGTACTTCTCTACATCCGCAGTTCAACTGCAGTACTTCCATAAAGGAGCTAAAAAGACAAAGACTGACAAAACACTTCCCTGAGTTCAAAAAGCAGACTATATTGTGGCTCAGATTTCAGTGTGCAAAAATTGTACATCTCAAGCAAAGTCTGAGAGGTCATAACACAAATGTCTCTACTGTGTTGAACTCCTCATAAACTTAGCTTCATGGTCAAAATGGTCCAGTACATGTGACTGCTGCCCTCCAACCTTGGTTTTTATTCATTGATAGTATATCTCATGATACAAACAGAGATAGTGGTCAAACTATGAACCCTATTCTGCGTAACTATCTAGATGTGGTCCCGATGTTAACCTTATTACATTCACTTTTCTGTTAAAGCTTATATCTCTGTGCAGCGATAGCTGCAGGAGACTGTGACCCCGGTTACTCTCTGCTGATGGATTTTATTGAACAGATGGAAACAGAATTCTCCGTCCTCCTTTTTATTTGATTTAATGAATTATTGATTTTCTCAGCTGCAGAGCACAGCAGGTCAGAGTGGAAACGTCCCTCAGATAAACTGACCACAGACTCCTCTAAGATTGTCTTTTGCTTGTTTATGATCCCTGCTGTCCATCGGGACAGTGGGCAGAGCAAATAGGCTTGTAAGCAGATGGAGGAGATTGAGAACAGCATCACGCCTCCACGTGAGAAAACGGGGAGAAATTAATGTCACAACTGGAAAAAGAAAGTTCATAGATGATATTAACACTTTAAAACGTCATCTCGGTGAGCACGAGTAGAAATAGAAGTACATTTCCCTCTTCTACAGGAATGTGAGCTGTTCGGCCGGATCTCTGAGCTGCAGGAGGAGGTGTCCAGGAGGAAAAACCACATCGCTCAGCTGGACCACCAGATCCACACCCTCAACGAGAACATCAGCACTCTGACGAAAGAGCTGGAGCTGAAGGGCAAAGAGGTGCTCAAGATTCGCAGTGAAGCCAACCAGCAGATCCGGTATGAGTGAGCACTTACAGCATCACACCATGACCCAAAACACATCTTTTTTTCATCTTTTTTTTTCTTTTTTTTGTTTGTGTGCTATCATTTCATCTCCTTTTCTGATGTCGAGATTTTTATTTCTTTCACTGACACATCTGCACAGGTGTATTTATGAAATGTGAATGTTCACACAGATTAACTTTGCACACATCTTTCACAGGTGCACATCCAAATCAGTGCCCTCACAGTTCACTTCACTGTTGCCTAGCAACCACTTTACTTTATTATTTTCTTCTGGAATAATGAGAGATTATTGTTGTGTGCCTATTTTTTTATTCTCTTCTTTTTTGATGATTTGACTGTATTTGGTGGATCAGAGGTTAGAGTCGGTTGTCCTCTAACCAGATGCAGATTGATCCCTGATCCCCTCATGTGGGCGTGTCCTTGGGCAGGACATCGTTATGAAAGGGCTGCTGGGTAAAGAGTTTCCATGTACCTCACAGAGTAACCATGTAGTAACCTGTAGTGTGAGTGTGTTTGTATGAATGGGTAAATGAAAAACGGTGGAAAACAACCTGTAGGAAAACGGTTAAAAAGGCACAACACACAGGAAGTGAAGGACCAGCGCCGTTCCCATTAAACCTTTCATGGTGATTACCTACAAAATAATGTTTGTGTAGATTGTTCTTAAATCTAGTAGGATATGTTTGCAACCGGCTGAATGCCCCAGACTACAACAACGTACTCGTACAGCGCCTTTCTCACCCGGGAAGCATTCAACCATTTTTAGACAAAGCAGCTTTCTCTCACCGAGACTCACACTCTCTCCTCACACACACACACATATATCCGTTTTTATTACCTCGTGAGGACCATGACTGGCAGAGTCCTGGTGGGTTCCACCCTTTCTAAAGGCTCACACACCACACACACACACTAGATCAACGTATTCATTAAACCTAATTATTCCTATGATTGCTTCTAAAAGTTACATTAGATGATAGTTAATGCACATGTAGACTCTGCATTATTTAGAGTCACATATTAGCCTCAGTAGCATGTTTTTGGGAGGAAACCCACACAGACGCAGGGGCAACATGCAAAACTCCAAACAGAAAAAGGCAGCTGAGCCGAGCTCCAGCTGAGCCTTCTGGCCGTGAAGGGTCAGTGGATGAGAGACTGCAGGAGACAGTGCTGATGCTCAAAACTATGGTTGCTAAAAATCCCTCTGTAGTCACTGTTTCTAGTATGTAATCACATGGAGATGAAAAATGACAAATAATTACAAAAGATTATTTTCAAATTCTACAATAGTTAAAAACAGAAATGACTTATATTGCACTTATGCCACCCTAAATACCACAGGTACTCATTTGGATATAATATTCTGGAAATAAAATATGCATTTGATTTTATTTTTCTCACATATTAAAGTTAAGGTTTTTACCAGAAGGTTGGGATTTATAATTCTGAAAACACACCAAAATGTGTATTTTTGATATTTTTTCTCCTTTAAATTGAAAGGAAAAAATGTGTTTTAAACTTTTGTTTAGATATAAGCTTTGATGTCTGTTTTTCTTGTCTGTTGGTCTTTTAACATGAGGGTCATGTGACAGAGGGTCAGAGCCAGAGCCATTACCAGCAGCAAATCTGTCATTCATGTTCATTCTTATGGGGAAAAAAGGTTTTACATATTTAATTGATCTATTTATTTGATCCTTACTAGGTCTTAAAACATGTTTAATACATCCTCAAATGGACAATGTCTCATTATTTGAACTTGAACTTGAACCAAAGTGCACCATGAAGCACCTTCAGCAGTAAGAGCTTGAAGTAACTGTTTTCTATAAGATGTTGTCTGTCTCTCAGATATTTGGAGAGGAATTTTGCTAACTTTTCTTTACATTTCTGCTTGTGTTCATAGCAGCTAGTGGGCGCTTGTTTATGAACTCCAGTCTGAAGAGTGTGGGATTGAGCTCTGGACATCTTTATGTCTTGCTATCATGCTCTTTTTTCCGCGTTTTTTCATGGGAACCCTTTCAAGCAAGCCATTCCTATCTGGTCTTTTTCTCATTTTCCATTCATAAACTTCAACATTTAGCATGCTAACTGAGGCCTGTAGAGTCTGAGTTTTTTTTTTTTTTCAGTTTTAATGAACGTTTCATTGTCTGCCTTTGGGGTGGTCTTCCTGGGACGTCCATTACTGCAAATGTTGGCAGCTGTCTTGAATGTCTTATACTTGTGAATGACCTTTTTCACGGCAGAATGATGGACTCCATCATATTTGAAAAAGGCCTTTTTAACCCTTCCCAGATTTATGAACAGTTTGAAGTACGTTTGAAGGTTTGTCTGCATCTGTGTTTGTTCGATGGCTCCTCACACTTTTGTTAATGGCTTATTTGCAGGGTGCTTGCTTTTATATCTTCCCTCTCTGCTGCCAGGTCCATGCACAGCCCATTTCTTCTGTTATGTAACTGTCTGTATTCTGGTCATGGGGATAAAAATAGACTGATAAATAAATAAAGAGGAAGCAGGGAGAGATAAGATGTGCAGCCCTCAGGGAGCACTAGGCCATGAATGAGACGCAGACATCATCTCCTCGGTCCCTATACTCACTTTCATCATCCTTTTTCCTCTCCTCATTTCATTATCTTCTTCAGTTCCCATTTTTCAGTATACTGATTGAGTCTTAAAGCAAAATATCAACCTTTCAGAGAATAAAATGAAATCAGTGGTTTCTGGATCTGAAGCTGTGACGTTGGTCTGCTCTGCCACGTGGAACCATGAGCATCTTAAACAACACAATTTTAACAACAGCTTTCAAATTCCATGAAGGCTCTAACCTCGAGCTCCTCTTCTCCATTTTTAGTTTGTGCATCCTTGATTCCTCTCCTTCCTCTTCTCACCCTCTCCTCCACCTGCAATGCTCCTTCAGCAGAAGCCTTAATAAAACTAGACATCTACGCGTTTGAATCAGTGTCAGCTGAAAGACATACGACTGCTGTGCCATCTGTTTATTGTTACAGCTACGCGGTGTCATTTGTGACACTGATGGTGTTGGCTCTTTACAAAATAAATCCCCAGTGTGTTAATCACACACAGTCTCCACGACCCTAACGTAACAGCAGAAGAAGAGGGTTACCTTTACAAAATAAAACTCTGACTCTGAGCTGGTGTGTCAACCCTGCAACATCTGCAGTGCCACATCTCATCATTTCTCTTCAGTTTAGGGAGACAGTTCAGAAAGTTCTGGCATCCAGGGAAGATTAATTTCTGCTACCAAGCTATCCATCAGACACACAGCTACACGGCTTGAATGGTTCGGCTCTGTAAAGGCACCTTCGTGGGGTTATATGCAACATTAAGTTGGAGGAGCAGCCAGTTTTCATATACATTAAAAACCTATTCTGCTGCTTCATGAAACCCTGATTTTAGAGCTACGCTAAAAATCCACAACAAGTAAGAAACATCAAAAAGTGCCTTTAAAGGGGCCGTATGTAAGAGATCTAATAAAACGAATCATAAAATGACCCCGATATGTCAACAGCCTTTTAAAAATCATGTTCATTTCAAATACTTATGTCACTGACAACAGCACTCAAGCCAGGATATTCCCGTTTAAAAAGAGGAGTTGCAGCCCTCAACTGATGTTGATGTTGTCATTTCTTGTTTTGGCCTGAAGCGCCACCCTCCACCTATCTCCCAATCACGAAGTCAGTAGTGTTTCGGCATCTGGGTTGCCAGCTCGGCTCTAATTATCGCAGCAGCTGCTACGAACGTGTTGGATGAAAAAATGTCTAGCTTTCCAAAACCTAAAAGACCTCGTTATGAATCCGAGTTACGTCGTGACAAGGTCCGAAATAAAACAAGGATTTGTATAGGAGATGCTTTTGATAGACGGAGACGGCTGAAAGCGGAGAAGAATTTGAAGACAGACGCCAACGTTACTGATTTTCTCCTGGACAGGTAAGATTCATAGCTAAATGTTTGGCTAACGCTAATTTACTTGGACAAGGTAACAGTGGTACCTCTACTTACGAACGCCTCTACATACGAAACTTTCAGGTTACGAAACGTCTCAACGGGAAAATATTTCCGCTAGTTACGAAAGATCAAAGAAAGAAAAGATCTTTCATAAAGCATTAAATATAATTAACAGAAAATAAACTTACTGTGTAGGACTTGTCGCTTGTCGTTCCTGCTGCATTCTGCAGCCGACCTGGCAACCTCTGGTCGGGGAGGAGGGGGAGGGTACACGCCGCTCAACAGTAATTTGAAAGTGACTGCAGTACCAGTTTTGGCCATAATCTTACAAACGGCTCCTTTAAGACTGAGTAGATAAATATATGTTCATACTTTCTCACATCACAAGAAAATGTGTTTAGCTTTCTTTTTTTTCCCTCACCATGCCCAACCTATCTATAAATGATCGACAGGTATATAAAATGATGTAATCCAAGCATCCTGTTTCTCCAGAGCCATGGCATCTCATGAACTAAGTTGGCTGTTCTTTTGTCTCTTCAGCGCTCACGAACAGGACCTGATGAAGAGGCACGAAAGGGAGCTCGCCGAGCTGAGTGCCGTCCACAGCAGGGAGACACAAAACATGCTGTCAGACTTCAACAAAGCACAAGAAGTGCTCAAAGACAAGATATCTGCCCTTCAGATACTGTACGTACAGACTGTAAATGCACGCTGTGCTTGTGTGACGTGTTCAGACAGCAAAAGAGGCCTAAACAGTACACCTTCATGCTGCCAGGTGTAGAGCTGAAACATAAAACACACCTGTTTTCTCCAGGGAACAGCAGATGTGCCACACCTGGATAAACACTACATGTTCTTTTTACAGAGTTTTTTAATCCCCCTCCCATCTGCACCTCTTGCACCTGTAGATATCCTTCGCTCTGTCCTTGGATTTGATCCCATTTGGAGGCAATAAAGTAACTTTTTTTTACACATACACATTTACTATTCTCAGTTTTACACTGCAGTGGCAGGCACATCCATGCTGGCGGTGTTTTTGATGTGCAGCATAAATAAGAAGCAGTTGTAGTAAACGCATAATCATGTTGGTAGAGTCCGACCTTATAAACAGCTGCGGTGTGCAGTCCATAACCAAAATTACCCCTAAATGGCACCAAGAAGATTTACTGCACATTTTAAAACTGATATATCTGTGATCTCCACTTAGACTTGGTTCGTCTTCATATAAACGTTCCTCTGCATAATTAGGTAAAAAGATCAGAACTATCCACAAAAGACCAAGAAGATTTTTTTCATATGATTTAACCATAAATTCAAAAACATTGAACGATCACCAAGCAAAGCCATTTCTTCTGGAACTTTATAACATGTTAGTCTCTTCAAACATTGTTTTAACACTCTGGACACCCTGAATGAAATCAGGATTTGAAAACCATGTACGAAAATTATGCCAAACTTTAAAATACATATATTGATATGTTCAATATCAATATATATCGATACATATTGATATATATTGATAAAAATCATAAGTCAGAACCTCCTCTTCTAAAAGTCTTGCAGAGATCAAAAGCATTGTAAAAGATTTGAAAGAAATGGCGTGGTGGAGAGCTCTGATGATCTGTTTTCTGTCAGACTGGGTGCAGTGGGAGCTCTTTAATGTCAGAATACAGGCAGAATACTGCAAAAGAGTGAAATCAGGGGGATGTGAGTATGTAACTGAAAAAAATAAACCAAAAACCTGAGGTGTGAAACGTTGCAGCACCAGGCTGAGGCGACGGATGCAGAAAGACAAAAAAAGAAAGGCGCTGAAAAGTAATTTCTTACTTTCGGGTGGCCGGTCATTTCAAAGGTAGTTGGGAACAGACCAAACCAAATCCATAAAGAAAGTGAATGTGAGAAGAAGACGGATAAAATCCAGAGTGAGATGAGAGAAGTGAGTCACAGAAACTTGCTGTTGTGTGTTCAGAGCTGACCTCCTTTCAGGCTGATTCTGCTGAGGACATACTGCCACCTGCTGGGCGACCCAGGAAACCCTTTCAGCTTATAACGCTACACATTATACTTTCACAATTTAAACATGAACGATCTCATGCTATTTTTAATTCTTTCACTTGTCTCCATGTTTTTCTTCCTACTGGTAGAGCTGGTTATATCTTACAGATGAACGTATCAGAAGTTCAGGTTTATGGCTTCATGTTGAGTTAAAGTAGTTCAAGTCAAGCATTCAGTTTTTGTCATTTAGGTCTATTCCAGCAATTTTTCAATGAATAAAACCAACTATATAAAGACTCTAACCCTTCTTTGTTAGAGTAAGGCTCAAACAAAGAGGCCAAACTATGCTGTACACTTATGACAGTAGAAGTGAGTAGAAGAGTGTGTAGACAAACACACACCGGTCGAACTTCAGGCATCAAGACAAGTTATATTTTAATGGTCAGCAGTTTGTGTTGTAGTACTGTCAGTCTCTGCTTGACTCTCCAAACATGCACGTCTGGAGTTTTCCACAGAGATGATCCACTTTCTCTCATGTAATTAAGTACAGTACAGATTTATCCTAATAGGTTTGGTCCTGTTCTGCCTAATTAATCATAGTGATGAATGGAGCTTCACCCTCCCTCCAAGTCTTATTTTACACTTACTATCTGCTGAAAGTGCTGCACTGATTATGTTTCATGAAAATGTGAATATTTTGTCCTGCGCCTTGCAGCCTTTTCCTCCTGGAGTTAGTAAACCTGCCTGACAGCTACACTTGAAAACAAAATATATACCCAGCCAGAAACACTCTGAACTCTGCTGATGCATAGTTTGAGCACTCCCGTCAAACTTTATGTAACTATAACTTTTTCTAATAGTCTAAATATAGAATAGACTGTATATAAGTGAGTAAAGGATGAGCAGATTTAAAGCCATACAGTTATTAATTAAACATTTCTTTAATACCTTACAAAAATAAATCTCAAAAAGTTCACAATGCAAACATTAGAACTTGTAAACTTGTTGAGGCTGCTAAATCTTTTAATTCCCGTCTGTCCTTTGTTTCAGCAAAAGACATTTAATGAAACTTACGGATCATCTGTTTAGTTCAGTTCAGTTCTTCTGAAACAGATGCGTGAGAGGTTTTCCTCTGATGGATCTTATAAAGTCATATATGTGCAGAATCTGAAGGTCCTGAAGGTCTCTCACAGTCAAACTGGATTTATGTTTGGCCCTTGTAGAAGTTTTTATCATTGCTGTTTGCTCTTTCCTTCTGGATTTCTTTTGCTCCGTGTTCATTAGCCAACTTTAATGCTAGGATGCTGCTTAAGGAGCCAGTGGCTGCAGATTGTTTGATCCAGGTATGAGTGGAGTATTTAGCTTTTAATCTGAAACCACCTTGCCTTTCCTGATGACTGTAAACAGGTCATGAGCCGTTAACAAACCAGTTTTAGTCTAATTTAGGTAAATCGGTGTCAAGTAGGAGGGTATATCTGAAAGGAATGCTTCATCTTTAACTTTCTGGCTAGAAACAGGTTTTTCTTCTGTTCACTTGTGTTTTCACAGTGAAGGAAATGTTAATGAAACATTTGCATATCACTTCACATGCTGAAAAGGTAAAGATAAAGATACATTCAACACTTTAGTTACACTTGTCAAGTCAGATATACTTAATGATGGGTAGCCATAGCAACAAAAGTTTTGCTTCCTGCAAAATTAGCAATTAAATCTCACCACTGAAACATCTGCAAGATTTAACGAGTCTACAGATTACCAAAAGAACATCAGAAAGACATTTTTTTTTAAAGGATAATAAGTTGTAATAAGCAGAATTAAGACACAAGGCAGAAAAACACTTTTCATATTGGGATTTCATCACGGACACGACAGCCTCACTGGAATCAGGTGTCCACAGGTGTCCACAGGTGTCCACAGGTGTCCACAGGTGTCCACCAGTCCACAAAACACACTCAAGACACATAGAGAAGTATTTGTATTGATTTTCAATTTTTCATTTATTTTAGTGACTTTGTGAGATTTCTACCAGGGAAGATAAGATAAATCTTACTGTCATTACATATTTTTACACCACAAATATAGCTTGCCAGCGATCATCAACATGAATACGTTTGTGTTGCTTTTACGATAGAAATAGATAACGTAATTCATTATAAAAGTGCTTGTAGTTCTGTTCCATCCAGTTTGTGAAATACAGTAACTTTAGAACTTATTTTCACTTGTGAAAACTACATTTTGATGCAGTTGTCATTTTAAGCGTCAAATAACAATGATTTGTAACTTAAAATATTTTCTTTAATGATCAAAACAGCAAAAACACGTTTCTCTGGAGCATTTTATCAACAATCAGCTGTTTTTTTTTTTGGTTTTCCAGCCCACAGCTTTACTACCGTGGTTCAGTCTCAGCTGACTGCCATCAGTTAGGGCTTCATTTGTTTCTTTGATTGTTTGTTCCCTCCAGATTTTGGCTCGACTGATGTCCAACACCACACAGCTGCTCTTATGTTTGTTGCATTAGACAAAATGTCACTATGCTAAATTGATTTCTCCAAAGGCCTGTAAGAAACTCCATTTTAAAGTTTTAAATGTTTTGATAACTCAGAATTAGAATGATCTCCAGAGGGATTCAGCAGGAAGCCTTTAAATTATTTTTGTGAGAAGAAAAGAGGACAACTGTGGAAACGTACTGTTTTATTGATCAAAGGCTAATGAAAAACGAAAGACCATGAATCATTCATCCTATTACTTCCTGTGGTACACAAATGTAATTCTTTTAACTCATTAATACTGTACAAACACGATAAAGAACTAGATTGGCTATTATAAATAAATGTATTTCCCTATTATGCCTACATTTTTGGTATTCGATGTGATGCATATGATACCAGTCGAATACTACTTGGTCGGGTCGTATTGGAAACTGAACAACTCAGTTATGTAAAGGATGTTTGAGCATTTAAATGATTTTAGATGGATAACATGTCTAAGCATGAGCAGTATTGATGTATAACATCTATGTTGTTGTGTTTTCTTGTCTCTTCACCCCAAAGATTGGAAGGAACAGAGGAGAAATTCAGGAACAGAGAGAGCCGTCCTGAGGATCTGCAGGTCATCGCTGAGCTGAAGGACATGGTGTCTGAGAGAGAGTCTCTGGTCAAAAAACTGGTGGTGAGTAAGAGCTGAACAGATCTTTACTCAACTGCAACAAACTACTGTCGGGAAAAGAAAATCTTCAGTCAGTCTAAGCGTTTTTAAAGAAGACATTTTCAAACTACTGTATCACACAGAGCTGAGTGGTTAGTTAGTTCACTTCATGAGATTTTTTATTTATTTATTTTTTATTTATGCAGACTGTCAGCTTACTTGAACTGCCGTGTACATCCGTCGCACCTTTCATTCTGTAGATGCACATCTTTGGAAGTCAATCCCTCTTGCAGAAACTGTAATAGAAAAATGTATGTGTTGCTTGCTGGTAGAGACCCCAGAGGTCAGTGTGGTAAAACTTTCCCTGGGTAGTATGGAGGACCTGAGTTAATTTTTGAGGCTGAAATGTTCTTAAATGTTTGTGTGTGAAACATGTGTTACCCATAAAATGGAAGGGCTCACCCAAATTACATGAGGTTATGTTTTAATGAGCCAAAGGGAGGGCACATGGAGCACCACATCCAAGTCTGTTCAGTCAAGCAAAGCCAAACACCAACAAGCAACTTTAGCACTTCAGGTTAAGCAAAGGCCTTGAGACTTATCAGAGGATAAAATTAGGATGTGTTTGCTTTGTGAAGTTAGATTTTTACAATCTTTGAAGATGAATGTGAATAGGTTGGAAAGAACACGGAAGTTACGAGGGCATATTATTAAAAAAATACGTTTGGGTGTCTAAAGTGACAACTTAAAAGCTTTGAAATAACACGAACGTGTCATTTCATTTGGGACCTGCTAAAATTGTGAAATCACAGATCCAGATCACACTCCGTCCTTACCTCCACCACGTTTCACAGCTTGATGCGTTTGCTGTGCCTTTGAAGTAGGTCAAGCACAACTATAACACTGGCCTCATTCACACAGCCAGTCCATTCCACCTCTGTAGCACCTTTATCCCCCCCACTGTGCTGTGTAAATGGTCCGGTGGGCCGTCTCACAGGGGTGTTCAACCTCACTGTCAGAGCCCAGTCAGCTGACGAGCAAGCTGAAGATGCTGATGAGAGAGGTACACCCACAGAAAGGGATGTGATGGGGTTAAGACAGGAGCTCCACCCCCTTAAAGCATCTGCTTTAGCTGCAAAAGATTTGGTTAAAAAAGCAACTTTTCTATTGTGTCCCTGTGGTGATTTAACCTATATGTGTCAAGGAATTATGTCAGCATAAATCAGCTTACCTTTTTCTGCAGGAGGTGAGATGTTCACCCTACAGGTAACTCACACGTTCAAAGGACAGAACTGAGCAAGAATTTGATTGTGGGACTTTGAAAGCAGTTTTCATGAAGGCATAAAACTGCCTTCATGAAAGAACTGTTTGATTTTCACCCCCTTGAGTCCTCCACAGCCTCACTGGCCATCACCTAAAACGACTTTCTCCTCTAGGATGATAAGAAGTTCTACCAACTGGAGCTCGTCAACAGGGAGACCAACTTCAACAAAGTGTTCAATGCTAGTCCTAACGTAGGAGTTATCAACCCACTAATTAAGGTAGGTCCTAATACTTTGTAACATGCCACACATGGAGGCGCTGAGATGAGCTTGTCACTTTATTTTACAGCGGAAAAAAGGTGGTACGAGCTGCAAATCATTTCATATCCATCAGTGCTGTTTAAAGAGGACAAAAACAGTCTTCATGAAGGTCCCATAGCAATAACCTATCATCATTTTCAAATACTCATGTAATTGCAAGTAAACATGAATCAGTTTTTGAGGAGACTGGTGTATTTTAAGGTTAAAGTACGATAGGAGTCGTAAATCTGCAGACTTTTATTAGCTAATATACAATGAGGGTGTACATCACATTGAAAGAAACATAATGCTTTCGCACAAACTGAGTTTATAGCTGACAGTGAAAAGCCAGAAAAAGTGGATCCAGCACTGTTTCACTGAAACCGAGGACGGTGAAAGAGGACATGATTTTCTTCTTTTTTTTTTTTTTTTAATAAATCATTAGCTGAATAATGGGAGTGCGTCAGTGTGCAACCCAACTGTGGCAACCTCTGATCTGCTGTCATCAATATGTTCATATCCTCAAATATTATTATACAATGGATTTTTTGTATTTTCTTTCGAGTGTACTATTAGCTGTCTTTTTGTATTCACCAATTTGGGAAGGCTGTTAAACTGAATTAACTCAATTCCTGAACTGAACTGAAGCTGTAAGATGGAGTCAACGTTTATATACCAAAGTCTAAAATAAGGTATCCAGACAGCTGCGGCCTAAAATGCTTATTTTTAAAGCAAAAGGACACAATCTTTTTAAAAAAATAAACAATAATAATTTGCCATTTTTCAAGTTGCTTGAGAGAAGTTTTGTTTTCTTTTTGTTTTGTTTTTTTCAGCAGGAAAAACCTCAAACTAAATGAGCAGTAAATGTCAGGTTTTAGGGTGGAAGGGGTATTAGAAACATCAAAATTCAGATTCTATGACACTCTTGCAAAGAAATGATCATCCAACGTTAACAGCTGTAATAAGGTTGTCATTAAACTGTAGTTAGATAGATCTATTTTGATCTATTTTGCAGTGCAGAACTGTCACAACAGCGAGGCTACCCTAGGCTAACAGCGAGGCTACCCTAGGCTAACAGCCAGGCTAACAGCCAGGCTAACAGACTGTGTCATTTTTCACATGTGGTTGAGTTGAACAGCTCCGACTGCATGATCACATTTGACTGTTGACACCATCACAGGTTCTATAACTTCCAATGTTTGTCTTGATGATTACATTTATTTTTTGTATATGTGTTGTGTGTTTTTACTTTATTTACCATATGTTTGTGTGTGTAAAAGTGTGAGTGACTCTTCCATCCATTTCAGTTGGTCTTCCTGACTTTTACTCCAGTTTTCCTTTGCTTTCCAAGCCATTTGTTGGAGTGAGATGTTTCCTGCTTTGACACATCTCTTCTCATTGGTCATTCTGCTCAGAGCGACGATGCCAGTGATACCAGTGATGCCAGTCTCCAGATCGATCCATTCTCTTTGCTTCGACCAGCATTTAATGAGATGAAGTTAGCGCACTGCTCTTTTTTTAACATCTCATCGGCAGGACTGTTACAACCTTTAGAGCACTCCCTGTACTGCATTTTCCCTTTCTTTCCCCTTTGCGTTTTATTATTATTTTTGCTTTAAACTTCCCTTTTGCTCCCTTTTTGACCTCCGTGCCCCTCCTTTTCTTTTTTTGTTTCTGTGTAGCAAAAGAAAAAGAATGAGAAAGCAGCCAGCAGATTCAGCAGCTCTCCCAATCTCAGGGCTCTGGAGGCAGCAGGTATGGGCGTGGGCGTGGTGGGCTCAGGGATCGGGCATCCCCCACAGCCCCCACCCCTGCCCCCAGCCCCGCCCAGCCGCCTAGAGCCCATCCCCAACTCCCCCCTCCACCACCTTGAGCTCAACTCCAACAAACCTCTAGCCCCGCCGACCCCTCCCACCGAACCCAAGAAATTCATGAGGTGAGACCCTTTCAACCGACAGGCAGCAGCTCGTCAACAAATGCATTAATCATCCAGTCACATACCTCTTTAGCTGGACGTTAAAACACTTTTTGACTCATAGCCTGAGTCGCACCTTGAATTTAGATACTGTATTATTAACAAAATAAGGAAAACACCAGAACTCTGTTGTATCTGGTTTTGAAAAGAAGTCTAAGTGAGAAAGTAAAGGGTATTTTTTCAAAATTTCATCCTGTCCTGCCAAGTAAAGTCCTCTTATGAGCCATTCAGAGCATGTAGTTGTTATCATCATGAGCTGCTTGATTTAAAAGAGAATGCTGCAAGCGCTCTGATGTGTTAAAACTGACTATTTGCTGGTTCCCATTTTGCTGCATTGTTTTGTCAAACTTTCCAGTCTGAGCAAACCATTGCAGGTGAAGGGTCCTGTCAGATAATAACGCAAAAGAAACAAAAAAACACAAGTTTTACCTGGTAACTTTAGATTGCTTTAGTGAATAACAGCTGTCTCTAACCACGTTTGTAGGATGCAGCTATCTTCTGATACTAGCATTAATTGTTTAACATGCTTGATATCGCCCAGCTGCCTAGTTAAAAAAAAAAAAGTACTTTTAATTGGTGAAATTAGGGCATAAAGAATATTTTCATTAGGGATTTATTTCAGCATCACGTCAAATTGTCAAAGAGACACACTGGTCTTCTAGAAGAGTGTGTTGGTGTTACTTTTGAGTCACCTTTCATGAATACTTAACAGATTGTTGGGAGAAAAAGCAAAGAAAGTCAGCATTTGAAGGTGGAGGGGCTGGCGGTGGCATAAATCACTGGTGGGAGACTATGGCCCAGATCGTACACTTCCCGTTAGCCGCTACACTTTTTAAGAACCTCCGCTAACCGCTAATGCAATCTTCCGCTCGCTAAAGCCGCTACCCGTTATGCTGACTCCCTTACTTACACTGTAGATGTGGCAATGGGCGTGTCTCTTGCCCTGCCCGCAAAATCAGTATCCTGCAATCAGGGTTGCGGGTAGCGGGTGATCTGATCACTTGCTACCCGCATGTCGGCGCATACAAGAGCGCATCCATATAGCATCAATGCACATGTGACCAAGTGGATGTGCACAAGCGGCTCTACTTCTCGAATTTAACTTTTGTATAAAAAGCATGATTTGGCCTCAGTTGATCCCCTGCGAAAATAGCAGAGATCATCTTAAACGGCTTGCTCGCCAGTTAAACCATAGACGACCAGAGCGTGTTTACCAGGAATGCACCAACTATCTGGGACTTTCAGGTGGCCGATAGTAATTGTCTGTGTAAAAATATGTATCTGTATATATCAGTGCAGAGGAGGAGGAGGAAGGAAGAGGAGGAAGCTCTACAGCAGAGTCCCAGACGAGCTGCACATGAGAGCTGCTCTGATCTGGATGAAAAGATGCTCCATAGCAGTTAGCGGGTAGCGCAACCTGCTCTTAAAGGCAACGGCTGCTGACATACTGATTAGTTTTAACAGGTGGAAAGCTCTAACCACTCCTATGCATAATGTAGCAGTTAGCGTAGGTGGGATAATGGGTTTAGGGAGGTGGAAGATTGCGTTCTTTGTGGGGGAACGCCCCTCCCGCTACCCGCTATCCCTAAATAGCGGCTTTAGCAGATCTGGCAGAAGATCAGGCCCTAAGCCTCAAATCTTACAGCATGTGGGGCTACTGTTTTAGTAACTATACATTTATTTTCACTTTAAACTTTGTGCTTTCAGTCACTGTTCAGTGACTTTAGAATATAAAACTACTTTGTTCTGTTAAAAAGGTCACCTATGTCACACAACATTGCTTCTTTTTAATATCGTTAATTCAAACAATATCTTCCTATATTTTCTGAGTTTTAGCAACACTGTGTTTTCCAGACTGTAGTATGACTGGACATTGAGTGTGTTAGGATGTCCATTAGTTTTACATCTTTTTCCCTAGTTTTACTTATATGACCAGATACGTGAATATATGTGCAGCTGCATCTCATTTCTCAACATCACAGCTTCTATAAACTTGAGTGAGGTGTTTACATGCCACTAAATCCTGTACAGATTAACTTTCTGTTGAAGCACAGCAGGTAGAACATGTCTTTTTTTTTTTTTTTGTTCAAGGTCTTTTTATTTAGGTTTTTCAGTTTACATTTTACAGTTCAACATAGGTCCAACAAAACATAAGCAGGACAGTAAAACCCCACCAACCCCAGCCCACCCCTTTTCCCAGATACCAGACCTACAGTATTAACAACATAAAATAGAGTTCAAAATAGAGAATTCACATAGCCAGACATAAAGGAGAAAGACAAGAAAGAGAAAAAGAAAGAATAAATAAATAAATGAAAGGAAAAAAAAGGGTGTAGAGGTTTACAATGCTATATTAGCTGCCTCCATATCTTCAACAAACATTAAGAAAGGCTACCAAGTATTATAAAATTTTCTAGTGGATCCCCTGATTGTATACCTGATCTTCTCCAACTTGATATGGTACATAACTTCTTTAATCCAGTGACTATATGTTGGAGGTGTTCGGTCTTTCCACTTCAATAATATTAGTCTCCTAGCTAATAGAGAGCAGAAAGCCAACATGGTTCCTTCCCATACCTCAAAACAAGAACCCATCTGGGCTACACCAAAAAGTGCAATGAACAGAGATGGTGCAAGCCTCTTCCCAAAAATTTTAGAGAAGGTGTCAAAGATGGACTGCCAGAAAGTGCAGAGCTTCGGACATGTCCAGAACATATGTAAGAGAGTGGCTGGATCCTGTCCGCATCGATCATAGGTGGGCTCTATATCAGCTTTGATCTTAGAAAGTCTAACTTTAGACCAGTGCAGCCGGTAAGCAACTTTGAACTGAATAACAGCATGTCTAAGGCAAATGGAAGAGGAGAATATTCCCCGTATTATTTTGAGCCAGGTATCGTCTGTAATTTGTTCGTTTAAATCTATCTCCCATTTGTTTTTGAGGCTGTCCAAGGGTGTCAAGTTATGAGAGTACAGTATTTCATATATTGTACTAATAGTCCGTTTTCTAACTTGTTTATTATCAAAAATAGAATCTAACAGACAGGTTGGAGGACATAAGGGAGAACATTTAAAGTTAGAGAATACAAAATTTCGAAGCTGCAAGTATCGATAAAAATGTGATTTGAGAATATGCTATTTTTGTACCAACTGTTCAAAGGAGGCAAACTTGCAATCGATATACAGATCAGACAATGATACCATACCTCTTCTGGACCACCTATCAAAGATCTCATCTATTAATGATGGGATAAACATATGATTTTTTGCGATTGGTGCAGCCCGAGATAGATCTGTAAGTGAGAAAGATCTTCTAAACTGGTTCCAGATCTTGATTGAGTGTAAAACAAGCGGGTTGGAAGTAAAGTTAGAAATGGGCTGTGTAAATGGCAATTTAAAACACAGTAAGGCTTTCAAAGAAGTGGAATTTACAGATGCCCCCTCCAAATTTAGCCATTCGGCATCAGTGTTGTCATTATCATTACCCATCCAATATAGCAATACTCTAATGTTAACTGCCCAATAGTAATATAGGAAATTAGGAAGTGCCATCCCTCCCATTGAGCGAGGTCTCTGAAGTACACTTCTTTTTATCCGGGGTGTTTTTTTGTTCCAGATGAAACTCGATATCTGATTATTTAATTTGGTAAAAAAAGATTTAGTTAAAAAGACCGGAAGACACTGAAATATATATAAAAACTTAGGCAGTATATTCATCTTTACTGTATTAATTCTTCCACCCAAAGAAAGAGGCAGGGGACCCCATCGGTCAATATCTACATTTAAATTCAATAGCAGGGGCTGATAGTTAGCAGCATAAAGATCTTTATACTTATCTGTGATCCAAATACCGAGGTATTTGAATTTTTTGGGGCTAATTTTAAAGGGAAGTGAATTCAAAGATATCTCATCATTACTAGTGCTAATACGCATCAGCTCGCTTTTCTGAACATTGATCTTATAGCCGGATAATTTACCAAATTCTGTTAGCGAGACCAAAAGCTTGGGCAGACTTGAAAGGGGTTGAGATATATATAGTAGCATATCATCCGCGTAAAGCGAGACTTTATGCTCCTCTCCTGCTCGTTGGATTCCTTTAATATTAGTATTTTGTCTCAGAGCTAGAGCTAGTGGTTCCATTGCAATCGCAAAAAGTAGCGGTGACATGGGACATCCCTGTCTTGTGCCAACGTTAAGCTTGAAAAAAGGGGACAGATTGTTATTAGTACGAACAGCAGCCATTGGAGATGTATATAAAAGACTGATCCACGATATGAACTTATGGCCAAATCCGAACCTCTCTAGTGTGCTGAAAAGATAGCCCCACTCCACCCGGTCGAACGCCTTTTCAGGATCAAGTGAAAGGACTACCTCTGGCACACCTGGTGGGGAGGGACTATAAAGGATGTTAAAAAGGCGTCTGACGTTGAAAAAAGAGTAACGATTCTTGATAAAACCTGTTTGGTCAGGTGATATAATGGAAGGAAGAACACCCTCCAGTCGGCTGTGCCAGAACCTTGGCAAGGATTTTTGCATCGGTGTTAAGGAGAGAAATTGGGCGGAATGAGTTGCACTCCAGAGGGTTTCTTTCTTTTTTGAGAATTACAGAGATAACTGCTTGCCGCATGGTCAGGGGTAAGGTCTTAAGAGAAAGTGATTCTTCAAAAACTGACAGTAGTAAAGGAGCAAGTTGGTCTGAGAATTTTTTGAAAAAATCCGTGGGATAGCCATCCGGCCCTGGGGACTTGGCACTTTGCATAGATCTGATTGCAGATATTATCTCCAGGGCTGAGAGGTCTTTCTCCAATGTATCAGCTACGCTTGGGTCTACAGTACGTGTAAGGACCTTAAAAAAATCCTCTATCGCGGAGGGTGTTGCAGAAAATTCTGTTGTGTATAGTGATTGATAGAATATTTTGAAAACAGGAGTTAATCTTGAGACTGTCTGTGCTCATCAAACCCTGCTCATCATTGATTGCAGGTATAATCTGCTTGGCAGATTTTTGTCGTAACTGATGAGCAAGAATTCGTCCAATTTTTTCCCCATGTTCGTAACATCCGTGACGAGACTTGGAAAGGAGATATTCAGCCTGTCGTGTTGATAAGATATCAAATTCAGTCTGCAAGGACAGACGTTTTTTCATTACGCCAGCAGATGGTTGATGACTGTATAACGTATCAAGTTCCAGTATCTGATCTGTTAGCTCTTTAAGGCGAGCGGAGTTTGTTTTCTTTTTATTTGCACAATAGGAAATGAGTTGGCCCCGTAAATACGCTTTTAGAGATTCCCAAATAGTTGAACAGGACATTCCTGGTGTTTGATTAATATCGAGAAATAGTTTTATTTCGGATGAAATAAAATTGGTAAAAGACTCTTCTGATAAGAGAAGAGGATTGAGTCTCCAAGGGCGGTAGCTATATGGTGTGTTAGCAATGCGGATTTTTGTGATTAAGGGACCATGATCTGAAATGACTATGGCTTCATAATCACACTTGGTTACAGAAGAAAGGAGTCTTTTATCCAGGAGAAAACTGTCTATACAAGAATAGCTCTTATGGACTGGAGAGAAAAAGGAGTATGCTCTAGCAGTGGGATTACGAAACCGCCACACATCTACTACACTATACGTTTTAAGAAAAAGTTTGATAGTTTGTGCTGATTTAGACAGAGAAATCTTCTTGGAGGAGCTACGATCTAAGACAGGGTTAAGTGTGCAATTTACATCACCACCAAGGATAAGATGGTGTGTTGTCATATTTGGTAAGCGAGAGAAAAAATTTGAAAAGAATGCTGGATTGTCCCAATTTGGTGCATAAATATTGGCCAAGATGACTGGAAATGAAAAAAGCTGCCCTGTCACAATAATGTAGCGCCCTGCAGAATCAGAATCAACATTAGTCATTGTAAATGGCATATTCTTATCAATTAGGATGGCTGCCCCCCTAGTCTTTGAGTGGAAATTAGAATGATAAACTTGTCCCGACCATCCTTTCTTTATTCGGAACAGGTCTGTTGTGCGCAAGTGCGTTTCCTGAAGAAATGCAATATCGGTTTTAAAATGTTTTAAGTGTGTAAGTACCTTTTTACGCCTAACTGGATGGTTGAGTGACTTCATATTCCAACTCACAAAGTTGACTGAGAATCCATCCACCCCTCTGGTAGTATTAGGATCAGTCATAGCCTACTAAGTGAAAGATGTCATGCACTTGAAATTCACATCTGGCTGAATAAACAGAAAGGTAGAAAGACATAAAAAGAAAAATAAATAAATAAATAAATCCAGGAAATGAACCGGTCTGGTATATTCCCACCCCACCCCACCCACTGCCTAAAGGAACAAGGCATACATGATACCCCTCAAGAACAAATCCACACATGTGTGCTTGTGTTGGGGAACTCCATAGAGCCAACTGTTCAAGCTCTCATCGAGCACCTCCTGAAAACCAATTCAGCGCATTGTTGTTATAGCATTTTAACATCTGCTATGTGTATAAATAACAAAAGAAAAAATAAATAAAATAAAATAGGCCATTTAACCCCCACATCTCTCATGGAATCAAATAAATAGTTTAAAGGTATTAGAAATTAAATCCTGTGATCCTGTCGATCCGGTCGTCTCGGGCACCCCCAGTATTCTGATGTTGCACCGCCGCGCTCTTCCCTCCATGTCCTCGAGTTTGTCTCGGAGCTCCGCTACCTCCGTCTTCAAGGTATTTACTGTGGTCTGCAGGGTCACCACCTCATCTGACCACGTTGATATTCCGGTCTCCATGTCTTGTATTGTGGTTTTCATCTGGTCGACCTCCGACTGAATTGCCGCCGTGTTGCTTTGTACTTCTGCTTTCAAAGCCTGCAGCTCATTTTTAAGGAAGCCGAAATCTTCGGCAAGTGCGTTTCTCATTTCTGATTTTATCACCGCCGAAAGTTCAGTTTTCAGTGAAAGAATAATCTCCGATTTCAGGGATTCGACGTCCATCTCTGGTTTAGCTGATCGTGGCGGAGATGCTTCCGTCAAGGTAGCAGTAGCAGCGTGGCTCGCGGCGGTGTTGGGCCTGGGGTGTTTGCTGCTCCAGTGAATTTAAATTTGCGCAGATTCGTCGCCATTCACTCAAATATAGACTCTTATCCAGCTTCGGAAATGTATTCAGAGCAGATTGGTTGGGATTTTAATGCACAGCGCACTTATTACCTTTAAAATAAAAAGAAGCTTGACGGGAGCTCAAGCCAAACACGTCTTACTCCATTGCCAGCCCGACAGCGCCCCCAACATGTCTTTCTTTTTTACAGTTGAAACCAGATGTTCACATCCACATATAAAACATATAACCTTTCTTTTTAATCTCACTGTCTGACATTGAATAGTAGAATAGTGAGAGGGAGAACTGGACCCAATGATGACTCAGGCTTGTTGAGGTCCACCAGATATATTGGCAATATTATATAGGACAAAATATATTAATATTAACAGTTCTTAAGCTGGAGAAATAAGAATTCCATGTACTTACATTATGACTGATAATGTATTAATACATGAACTACAGCGATGACTATATAAACAGATGTAGGCAGTAACACTGAGGTGGTCAGAGGGTCAGACTGCAGGTCAGCATGTAGCACTGGAAGCTTTGGTCTGCAAACAAATACAGGGAAAAAAAGAAAACACAGGGCACAGAACAGCACAAAAAAACTATAAGAACAACGAAGTGCAATGAAATAAATTCATGAGATGATCCTAATTATAGGTGGGGTAGGTGTTCTTTTTTTGCACAACTTTTTACAATATTGCCTGAAAACCTTTTCACATTCCCGTTACACCCACTGAAATAAAATGTTTGCAAAAAAAATTAAACGTTTTGGTCTGGTCTAGAGGGTATAATCAGAGAAAAACTCTGACCAATCAAAATAGTGATCATCATTACTTTCATTGGCTGCCTAATACGTCCATCAAATATCAATGCACTCCCACCCCTCCCTCCCTTCCTCCCTGCGGTTCATGTATTCGTGAATCGTGTGAAGGCGTGGTTTCGAGGGGTGGGCTGAAGAGGAGGAGGCGGAGCCTTTGGGAGGAGGGAGGGAGTGTATATTTTCAAAATCTCACTTGAGTTGGATTGCTGGAACCATTTTTTCAAAGAACACCTACCCCACCTTTAACTATGGATACAGCTGATGGAAGAAGAGGAAAGGGGAGGGAAGAGGGGTGAGACACCACTCAGTGGATCCTGTTGGTGTTTCCCTGCAGTGTAGACCTATAGCAGCATATTTATGACAAGGTTTAAGATGAGCCTGTTCTAGTCTTGGCTTCAGCCATTCCTATAACTGTAACTATGACTATTATCCCTAATGCACTATTGTTTAGACTAAATAAAGGTTTTACTAAACAGAAATGTTTTCAGTTTAGTTTTAAAGGTGGAGGTGGTGTCAGCCTCCTTAACCCATACTGGTAGCTGGTTCCATAGAGAAGGTGTCTGATAGCAGGACCTATCCTCCAAATCTATGTCTGGATATTCTAGGAACTACAAGTAAACCTGCACTCTGATATTACTAGCATCTGGCGTTTTCAGGTAAATAATGAGGAGTTTGGCTGTTAACCGAGTAAAATGACTCAGGAGGTTTCTTACAGTTGTACTAGAGGCCAACATAAAATCATCTAATCTGTTCCAAAGGTGTTTGGGACCAAAAACAATAACCTCCTTTTATCAGAAATCAAAAACAAAAAGTTTATGGACATCCAGGTCTTAATGTCCCTGAGACATGCCGGAAGTTTGGCTAATGTTTCTCTTTCCTCTAGTGTCATGGATAAGTACAGCTGCGTATCATCAGCATAGCAATGAAAATTTATGCCATGGCTCTGGGTAATATTTCCCAAGGACAGCATGCATAGAGTGAAGGGGATCGGCCCTAAACTGAACCCTGTGGGATGCCATAGCACACCCTCATCTGTGGAGAAGAAAGTCATTAATATGAACGAAGTGGCATTATTAATCCACTCATAGTACGTTTGCTGTAATTATTTTGGTTCTGAAGTGGGTAAATACAAGAAATATGAGATGATCTGAGATGATCTGAACAACAGGCAGACTGTTGTACCCAGTTATAAAAACTAAACTGTAATTGAAGGATTGTTTAACAAGACAAAAATATGTCATTGGACTTTCATTATTTTTCAGAGTCACTTAGAAACCTACCAGAACTCCACAGATTAAATTGTTTTGAATACTAATGGAAAATAAATTCCCAGCAATATATATAGAAATGATCAATTGCAAAATATTAGAAAATAATAAATGTATGAAATAAAATTGTTCAGACATCTCAAAGATTATATTCAGGATATCTAGAATTTCCCTCTTTCCTGTAATTCTCAGCTCAAATGTTTGGGGGCTTTTTTTTAGCTTCTGGTCACAATAATATTTTTTTGTTGTTGTGAAATGTAAAAATAATAAGTACAATGTTTTGTCATTTTAGATTCTAAAATTTGAATAGGTGAAAAACGGGTCAATCAAAATGAAACCATGAATTCTTGAAGAATAATCCTGACAGGGCAGGATGAGAGGATTGGAGTGCTCCTCATAGCTGACATTGTTCTCCAGTTAAAAAGAGTATGTGTTTGGGGTCTGCATTGCTCCTGTTGCTTTTCTCATCACCCATCTTTGCTACACAGCGAATGGGTTCAGCCAAATGTCTTCAACCTCAAGCTAGATTATTACATCACAGTTCATCCTCAGTGAACTTTAAAGCACATAACTGCTTTTTGCTGCAGTGAGTTTGAATTCTGAGATGTTAGCTGCATCATCGGTCAGATAGATAGATAGATAGATAGATAGATAGATAGATAGATAGATAGATAGATAGATAGATAGATAGATAGATAGATAGATAGATAACATAGATGAGAGAGAGAGAAAGAGAGAGAGAGATCAAAGGCTGAACAATAGCACAAGTCCCATATGTGACGGAGCTTCAAAGAATGGCCTTGGAATGGAAAAGGAGCATGTTTTTACTTTTTCCCTTAATCGTGTGTCCGTCAGTTTGAACATGTTGATAGTGTGCATGCTGGCAGATTTGTGTCTTTTTTTTTCTTTGCCTTCTTTTTGTTCAGGAAGTTACACAACTTGTCAGTACCTGTGGTGGATTTATGTTGTTGCATAGTGTCATTTTTTGATTCTTTTTCTTCATCAACATGTTCATCTAAAGCTCAGCATGATGCTCTTTTCCTCAAACTCAGTTGGATTGAATATGTCATGGACCGTTTTTCTGTGTGTGTTGGCCTCTTATTTCAGCAGCAATTCACCTCAACGGTCCAATGAAATTCCCCTTTTGTTTTTGTGTATGACTGATCTGATAAGTTATGTAACAGCTTCTCACATGAATACATGTAGTGGATGTTGTTGCATGGCAGCAGGTGTAATCTAAGGCAAAAGTACTGCTAGCATGTGTGTGAGTCAGTTCTGCTGCATGTTGTACTGCTGTTGTTGAGAATGAGACAAGGGGCTGCTTGCAAAAGCTTGGGACAAACTTCTGTTAGATCAGGAGCCAGCGTTTGCTGTTGAACACACACTAATGTTCTTAACTGAAGACAGACAATGAACACACATGAACAAGCAACATAAACCCATTGAATTGTTTTTGCTGAAAAGCACACATTTTATGTATATTTCCAGGTTTTCTAGCAAGTTTATATTTCTAACTTGTATGATTTTGACAGGAGATATTTTTAAGGACAGCAAACTCTTGGGATATTTTAAAGTTTATTTTTTATATATATTGACATAAGGAGCAAAGGAATTTTAATGTTATTTTAATGTTAAGTTGCTCATATTTCTAACTTGTATTATTTAACAAGATATTTTTATGGAGAGCAAAATACTAAATATAAGTTATTTAGGGTTTAAGTTTATTATAGAATAATATTATAATAATATTTTTCTTATTATTATTGTTATTATTATTATATTATTACAGTTTTTATTCATATTTATGTTCCAAAAATATTTCGTTTTAGTGTGTTCAATAAATGTTTATCCTGTTCGGCCCACAACCTGAAGGTGTTTTGAATTTTGGCCCTCTGTGCTATTGACCTTTCGGTAAGCACCGCCCCCTCCCTAGTTACTGTTGCTAGGTCGGACATTCTCGCTGCTTTTCCATTAAGGACAATATTAATTTGCTATTTTTCCGATGCCTATCATCAGTATCTATATCACACTATAATAACTCCGTGGTGAAATATTGCTGCTGGGGACCTGCAACAGTGACTCGATGTGTCCAGAACGTTTGGAGGGACATTTTTATTCTCTTTCCCAAACCAAAACAAACGCTGGAAAAATGCAGCAGTAGGTTAAACTGTGTCCGTCCACACAAGCAACTGAACGTGGGGAGAGTTACAAAACACACCTACATTTACTCCAAAGTAAGTTAGCTTTGTTTATTAGATGACTGATTTAACCACTGTTTAGTAAAAGTAATATAATTTAGCAGCAGGGAGGGTGATGAGTTCTCTCTTAGCATTAGCTCTGGTCCATAGGTCTGTCCCACACCAGAGCTATGTTAACATCAGACAGTCGCAGCATTGTATTAATATAATTAATAAAGTGACGTTAACATCACTAGCCTCACCTTATACCTAACAAAATAAATATCCAGGGCCATATATATTTGTAGATAACGAGGCAGGCTAATAGGTGGCTAGCGAGCTCTGGTCCATAGTGGAGAAGACATCGACCTTATGGACCAGAGCTAATGCTAACAGAGAACTCATCACCCTCTCTGCTGCTAAATCATATTATTACTTTTACTAAAAGTAAATGGTGGTTAAACCAATCATCAACTAAACAAAGCTAACTTACCTTGGAGTAAATGTAGGTGTGTTTTGTAACTTTCCCCACGTTCAGTTGCTTGTGTTGACGGACACACAACTGAACCTACAGCCTGCATTTTTCCAGCATTTGGTTTGGTTTGGGAAAGAGAATAAAAATGTAAAAATAAAAATGGCAAACGTTTTGGACACCTCGAGTCACTGTTGTAGGTCCCCAGCAGCAATATTCCACCATGGAGTTATTATAGTGTAATATTAACACTGATGATACACATCAGAATGTGTAGTGATGTAGTTGGATGGCAAAGTGTAAATAAGGAGAAAATTACATAACTCTGCTTAGTAAAAGTATTCCAGCCATTTTTTTTCTTTAATTAATGTTCTGCACACACTAAGTTTCAAATAAGCT
This sequence comes from Hirundichthys speculiger, assembly GCA_018398805.1. Classification (NCBI taxonomy): domain Eukaryota; kingdom Metazoa; phylum Chordata; class Actinopteri; order Beloniformes; family Exocoetidae; genus Hirundichthys; species Hirundichthys speculiger. The sequence continues at coordinate 2,617,120 of JAGFBZ010000234.1, forward strand.
CCAATGTGTGTTCAGTGACAGCACCTGCTGAAGCTGAAGCTCCTGCAAAAAAAAACAGCTCATAATGCTGGAGGCAAGTCAACATAGTACTGTGGTGATATTAGTGTCCGTTTACCGATATGTCGGGGCCCGATAGAACGGCTCCCGTTCTATCGGAGGTTCTATCGTATCTGTGAAATGTCTCGCCGATAGAAAAAAAATGTGTGACAAATAATAAAGTGCTGGTGTAATGATTTATTTTGTCCAGCAGAGCGCGCTGAGCTCAGCTCACATTTCAGTCCCTCCCCCACTTTACTGTTCACCACATCATCTCACCTCATCGCCAAAACTCTGACCGCACCAGCAGCATCGCAATAGTTTTTCCCTCTTGCTACAAGCAACGTTAAGTTAGTTACTGAAATAGGCTAAGTAACTGTTAACATGATCATTATAGGCCACATTTCATTGCCCCTTTCAACATGAAAGTGTCCCCGGCCAAGACCCCCATGTGTAGGCCAATTATTAATTAGTAGCCTAACTACGAGGTAACTTTACCATCCGCCTCGTAGCATTAGCTGTGGTCTCGTAGCATTAGCCTGTGTCTCGTAGCATTAGCTACATGAATGACGTTAGCAGAGTTAAGGGATCAGTTCATGTTTAAGTAGCAAAAACTAAAACAGCCCAACACATGACATGCCATCGGTATAATTGTGGATTCATTGTTTGTGAACGCGGTTTAAACAAAAGCACAGAAGGGTACAGTTTAATACAAATGCGTGGTGAAAAAGATTGATGAATCCAAGCAAGCACTAGTCGCTCGGCTGTGCCGTACAATGCATTTACAGTCAAACATAATAAAAGATATGGAGACAGGTAACGTCCAGATAAGTGATAGGAGGAGATATACAAAGCACAGGAGAGAAGAAGACAAGAAGGAGACCACTATTGTATTTCTATGAATATAAAAAAAAAAATTTATCGCACAAATTATTATGAAGTAACGTGACGATGAGGAAGATTACGGATTTGGGAATAATAACACCTGTGGATTATAACGTTTTAAATCTGAGATTTGAGCCTGACTGAAGGCTGTGAAAACCGTGGGGTATGGTAAGAAATATTTCTGTGGATATTTCAGCTGTGACTCTGACTGAGCAGTCAGACGGTGTCTGCTGCTGTGGACTGATGGGAGCTTTAGGTCAGCGTGATAATAGTGGTTGTGCTTCGTTTTGAATTTCTGACAGTTATAAGACAGCTATATTGTTTAAGAAAGCTCACATCAGATCATTATTGTGCTGCAGTTGAAATCTGTCGGCTCGAAGACGTCTTTTCAGCGCTGCTATACGGCGCAGCTGCAGCAGCGGATTAAAACGGGCTGTTCGCTCGTGGCTTTAAACACTGTAAAAACTTTTTACATCCCTAAGAAATACAATAGTGGTCTCCTCCTCCTTGTCTTCTCTCCTGTGCTTTGTATGCCTCCTCCTATCACTGTTTTAGTCGTTACCTGTCTAGATATCTTTTATTATTTTTACTGTAAATGATTGGTACTGTATGAGCGTCACATGCGAGGGTCAGGCAATATAAAGAGCTTCTTTTTTTCTCCTAAATGCTTATATTTATCATGTTTAATATATAATGGTTATTTAGAGGGGATGTCCATTTAGTAAACCATCACAATTTATTTGAATGTTTCATTTCCTCTCAAAGCGTTGTTCCAGGTTCAGTATGAGCTGCTACATTATTTTATTTTTATGTGCAAATCTGCTGTCTGTGTCATTCCACTTTTTTCTTTTTGCTTGACTGAAAAACTACAAATGTTCATTTAAATAAGTTCAGTGTAATTTAAAAAAACATTAAGTTTTGAATAAAGACATTGTTGTAATAAAGCAGCTGTCTGTACTACTATGACTACCCTTGCATAATCATATCGGGGCAAAATCTTTGCACAATCCGAGGCCTGTTTTCATTCCATCTCAAAAATTCACTATATCGGTTGCATATCGGTTATCGGTGATTGCCCCCCCCCCCCTCTAAAATCAGTTATCGTTATCGGGCCAAAAAATCCCTATCGGTCGGACACTAGGTGATATTGCCTAAATACTTTGACAAAGACCAAAGTGAACCGTCACAGCAACAGGAAATATAAAGTAGAGAACACATTTGCCTTTCTTAAGATGACAGTACAATCCTGCTGGCACTCCTGTGCTGGTAAATTCAACCTTCGATTGCCAGTACCAGTCTACCAGATCTTTCAGGCCGAGCTACATTACATCCTCCAAAAAACGCTTACACACTGAAGAGTTATAAAATTACAGAACTATCTAATTAGTCAACTGTTTTACAGTTACATCCCACTGAATTACAGTTCATCTTTGTTAACAAGAGCTGCGATTCCTCCCTGTCCCTGCCTGCCCGTATAGACTGAAGTCTATATAAATGGAGTCTGAAATATACTATATAATCCTTTAGCTGTGTCTTTGTCAAACACATATCTTAGTAGTAATTTTGTTTCCTAGCATGTGGAAGAGTCTGAGTTCAAATCTCAATCGTGTCAGGAAGGGTACTGGTGTAAAACCTACGTCAAACCAATTATGCCAATCACTGCTGTGGCAACCCCAAACAGGGAGCAGCAGACATGGAAGTATTGTTGTTGTCTTTATATTTAAAAAAAAATACAATTAAAAATACAATTAAAGATGTAAAATATCATCTGACCTTAATGGTTTTTAAAAGAGTAAATACTACTTTAGCTGAGATAAGCACAGTAGGGTGGTGTTTCCTCACAGGAAGAAAGCTTCTGGCTCAAATCTTGGTTGTGGCTTTTCCATGTGAAGGATATTCTCCTGGATCCTGCATGGCTTTTCTCTAGGTACTAAAACTTCCTCCCACTGTCTAAAAATGTGCATGTTAGGTAAACTGATGTCAGAGGATATGGTTGGCTGTCTCATTTGTCCATGTGCACAGATGGGAGAGCCTCCAGCCCTCATCAACCCTGAATAGGGGTATTCTTATTTACTGTCTCTTTGTTATAGATTACCGCTCGACAACCCTCGACACTCAGCCTGAGGGGTTCAATCATTAGATCATGCACTGCACCCCATCGACTGATTGCATTTTCAGTCAAGAAATCACTGTTTCATGCCAAAATAAGAGATTGGTAGGCGATCTTAATGGATGACCTCAGAGGTCCAGATAAAAGTGAGGATTTTCATTAATGTCATTCAGACAATCCAAGCATGTGGAAAATGTCAATGAAAAGGTGTTTAAAAGTGATTCCAAACCTCTAGATCATGTAAACGAGGAGTTTCCCTGCTTCAGCACACCTCAATCACATGAATGAGTCAGCGAAACATCTAAGACATGCAGGTTTACAGCTCTCGAGGACCAGGGTTGGCCACTCTGATGTAAACTTTAACACCATTGCTGGTCCTCTACATCTACTAGCCTCAAGCAGGGCTCATCAAGTTTTTATCAGGTTTAAGGACTTGTTTACCTCAGTCCCATGCTAATCTAGTGAATTATCTACCTGTAGCATCTACCTGTGCAGGGACTGCAGGTGGAAATAAGAAGTCTTGGTAAAGCCTTGCATAAAACATACTTCCCTTTGAGGTCATTGTATTGATGTGCATAGTCCACTCCCTCCCCCCAGCCACCTCCACCACCTCCTCTGAGAGAACACAGAGGCGCTCCCAGACTAACCGAGAAATGTAATCTCCCAGTTGGACATACTTCACCGGGGAGGCATCCAGGGGGATCCTAACCAGATGCCCGAACCACGATGTAAAGGAGCAGTGCCTCTAACTTGAGTTTCTCCTGAATGACTGAACCTCTCACCTTATCTCTAAGGGAGAGTCCAGCCACCCTGCGGAGAAAACTCATTTCCTGCTTCTGCTTGTATCCGTGATCTTGTTCTTTCAGTTACTATCCATAGTTCATGACCACAGGTGAGGGTTGGAACAAAGATTGACCGGTAAACAGAGAGCCTTGCCTTTTGGCTCAGCTCTCTCTTCACCACCTGATGGCGCCAACAAGACCATGTCATCTGTAGAAAGCAGAGACGAAATCCTGACACCACCAAACTGGAACCCCTCTGCTCTTTACCTGCTCTTAGAAATTCTGTCCATAAACGTTATGAACAGAATCAGTGACAAAGATCAGCCCTGACAGAGTCCAACTCTCACTGTAAACAAATACAACTTATAACCAGCAATACAGACCAAACTCTCACTCTGTTTGTACAGGGACTGGACAGCCCATAGCAACGGGCCCAGTATCCCATACTCCTGGAGTACCCCCCACAGGACCCCCCCCCCCCCCCCCCCCCCCCCAAGGGACCGGTCAAATGCCCCAAGTCCACAAAGAACATGTGGACTGGTTGGGCAAATTCCCATGATCCCTCCAGGATCCTAGTAAGGGTATAGAGATGGTCCAGTGTTCCAGGACCAGGACGGAACCCACATTGTTCCTCCTGGATCTGAGATTGGACAACTGATCGAACTCTCTTCTCCAGCACCCCTACATAGACCTGACCAGAGAGGCTGAGGACTCTGATTCCCCTGTAACTGGAACACACCCTCCGGTCCCCCTACTTAAAGGGAACCACCACCCCGGTCCTTAGGAGTGGGTTTTCTGCAGCACCCATGGACCCCTAGCTTCATAGTCCCGACTCGTACCTTCCTGACCTTGAGGAGGGGTACTGTAACATGTCTGTTCACGCGTGTCTTGTGCTTTCCATTTTATTTTGTTCTCTGCTTTCATCATCTTTTATTTCATCTTCAGTCTCCTACACCTGTTCTCAGTCCTCTTTTACTGATTATTCACACCTGGATTGTGTGCACTCCTTCTCTTGTGCCAGTTTTTCTTTCTCACTGAAAAGTTCACTAGCATTTTCCTTCTTTAACTTTATTCTTTTCTCTGGTCTACTTCTTCTTCTTAATCTGTATTTGCTTTAATGATATGGATTTGGATACAGGTTCATGTCTGAGCTCCCGTGTATCAACCGTTTAGGAAATTAATCAGGACGTATTGTGCCTGCCAGGCCACAGGTGCGCTCCACTCCTTTGGGTTGACTGAAATAGGTGCAGTGTGAAAACAACCTCAGCTGCTACTTTCCACGTTGGTTAAATTAACCTTACATTTTGATCCCTATTTAACCAGGGACCTGTTGCACAAAAGTTGAATTAAAAGATTCGGGATGTGTGAGAAAGCGGGACTTGAGCTATCGCAAGGTCAGTTACAGATTTACTGATGCAGAAATGGAGAGAATGGTCCAATTTACAGGCTTAGAAAAAAAGAACTTATTATGGGTGATCAATTAAAATTAAGTTGGGTAGCTTTGACAACACTGCGTTTTAGTTTTTTAGTTTTATGAGGCAAGAGTTACGGAGATATCCCAATATAAAACTCTGAATTTAAAATTATTCCCTTAATAAGCCCAATGTTGGGCAGCAAGGTAGCTTGGTGGTCAGTACTGTTGCCTCATACGAGAAGTTTCCTGGTTGCGTGTTAATGCTATAGCTAATGCAATATTTGCGTGGGCTTCCTCCCACGGTCCAAAAACATGCATGTTAGGTTAATTGGTGGTTCTTAATTGCCTGGAGGAGTGATTGTGAGTGTACATGGTTGTTTGTCTACATGGGGCCCTGTGATGGACTGGTGACCTGTCCAGGGTGGACCCCTGCCTTTCGCTCGTAGAGAGCTGGGCTAGACTCCAGCAGATCCCCGTGACCCTGCAGAGGATTAAACAGGCATAGATAATGGATGGATGGCAAATAATGTAATTTCATGCAGACAACAGCAATATTTACAACTTGGAAGGCAGCTAATATAGACTTAAGTTGCAATTATTCACATTTTTAACTGACCGTCTAAATTTTATGCTGTTTGGAAAAAAAAATCTCTTTATCAACTACAAAGTATCCAAAAATAACGTCAGAAACATTGTGTTAAAATGTCTTCACCATTCTACATTTAGTTTTGGTTAAACATCTTTGAGAAGATTAAATTAAATTCAATTCAATTCAAAATACTTTATTAATCCCCCAAGGGGGAAATTCAAGTTTCAGTACACCAGGAAAAATCTGGTGTACTAGGGGAGCTGCTAGTGTCCAGCGCTCCTTTTCATGCCAGGTCCCGTGGTCCGAGTGCTATCTCCAGTTAACAGCCGTTAGCAGCCATTAAAACAGTTAACAGCCGTTAGAACCAGTATATCTCCATAATGATGACCAGTGAGATATCTCCAGGTCAGAGGAGGAAACACAGATGAACCAGACCGTCTCCTCTGAGAAGACTGAGCTCCATTCAGTCCGGCGAGCAACGGAGCCGAACGTCCCAGAGCCCGGTTCATCATGCGGACCGGACCAGGCCGTTGTCGTCTCCCCCGGCGGTGCTGGGCCCCACCAGGTCACCAGACGGCCCCTGCCAGGTCAGCTGACCCATCCGGCGTGTAGACTGCTGGAAGGGGGCAGCATGCCTGCCGCTGCTACGTCGGGGGCTCCCGTCCGTGACGCTGCAGCCCGGATCCAGTGGCGGTGGTTGCCGTGGGTAGCAGTTCAGGGCTACTTAGCTTTCCCAAACCAGCCTCCAGCGACACCGTCCATGTCCACGGCGGCAGGTCTCCACCAGCCGCAAGAGGACCAATCCGCCCCCTGCAGACAGTATGTAGACATCCGACCGCAGATCACCACAAACCGGGCACAAACTGGAGCGTCCAGCGTCCAGCGTCCAGCATCCAGAGTAGCAGAGATAAGTCCCGGAGCAGCAGCGAGAAGCATCCATGCCAGGCGTCGTCCGTGCAACGATCATATTAAAGTGGGCATGTTGTTTTTGGTGCCATCTACTGGTCAGGAAAATAAAAATCACATCCCTTAAATTAATTCATAATTGTTATCCAGGTAAAACCATAAGAAGTAAAAATGGAATTTGGATTCTTAATGTTAATATTTGTACCAGCTTATATACTTTCTTGTTTAATTTAATTCAATTTAATTTAATTAAAGTAGGCTTAGTTTGTTTAAGCAATGAATAATTATTCCTGGATGAGTGCCAGAGGGTTCAACCTGGCCTGGAACACTCTAATCAAACCAGGCTTCAAAAACAGTCATGGCATCCTGCTTGTTAGCCTGATCCCAACCAGGCTAGCTGCACAGCTAATTATTCTGTGCAGCTAGCCTGGTTGGGATCAGGCTAATAACCAGGCTTCAAAAACAGTCATGAAATTGTGAAAGAAACACACATGGCATCCTGCTTGTTAGCCTGATCCCAACCAGGCTAGCTGCACAGAATAATTAGCTGTGGTAACGTATCCTATTCTGCTTTCGGGCAACTGACTGGAGGATAGATTAAGCCAGGATAACATACATATCCTGGCTTAATCCCTTATCTTGGTTTCGTGCAACAGCCCACATGGAGGTTCTTTGTTGTGTTAGCTTGAAGAACCAGAGTATCACAGCGTATATGACCTGTAATGTCTGTGATTTCATAATTAAAAGATGTAAGCAAACATTTGCATTCCTCTGAAAGAGATGTTACATCAGCTTCGTAATGTTTGGTGCAGCTGCAAGATTTCTTTCAAGATCTTCAAAGTCTTACATGTAAAGAAAGGTCATGTGACCTCTTTACTATAGATTCTATAGTATAGAATATTAGACTTCCTCTGTTCTTCTAGTTATTTTTGATTTTCCTCTCTCTCATCCTCTCCTTTTCTCTGACCATGATGCATAATCCAGTCCTCTGGCATCTCCTTTTTCATGTGTTTTCCCATTTTATTTCTCTTTATATTATACCTGGGTTTTCTCCCACACTGCAGTTTTTGGGCAACAACTTTACGATTCACCTGAACTTGCATCTGCACTGTTCTGTTTGTTTACCATTTCCTGTGTAAATAGAGGTAATTTTGAAGCCAGTGCACATGCGCCTTCAAGTGTAGTACCACTACCAGCCACTAGGTGATGACTCAGCACATCTCTGGCTCCGATACATTGACGTTTAATACACAACTTTTCTTTTCACTGAGTCATTACATGTTTTTTCCATCAGTCACTGTAGTATCATGATCTAGAGTCACTTCTTTCTCACAGCAAGCTGGTTTAAATATTTCATAATTAAATAGATATTAGAACCTCAAAGGGTTTTTTTAATCATTTCACTCCTTTGTCCAAGTTTGCTCAAAAAAGACTAAAATGGTGAAAAGTCAATCCCCAAACTCAAGCAGTTCATAAAAACCAGAAGGCATCACTTCTGGTGGCGACATACACTCGATGGTTTTGACCACAAAGGGATCATTTCAACCCCCAACATAGATTCTGTGTGGTGTGGTTGAAACCACATAACCTGCTATGAAAGTTTAAATGGACCCATTTATAGGTTTACACACATTCTTCTGAAAAAGGTAAAATAGAAATAAAAAGCTTAACAAAATCAAATCAAATCTTGTCAACATATCAAATTAAAAGACCACAAGTGTGTTAATTAGTTTCTCTGAGGAGCATGAATACTTTTTGAAATATAGATTCAGAAAGACAAAACATTCAAAGTGACAAAAAATGATTTTTGAATGAGTTTCTTTATTCTTATACTGCCCGGCGCTGACGTTTTTCAGTCAATGTTGTTAAGAAATTAAGAGATTGTGTCTATCTTAGGGGCTGTTTCAGTGGTAGGTTAAGAACAATTTTACTCTTTTGTGATCATTTACAGAAGCAGGAAGGTTAATGTTGTTCACATCCATAAAGGAAGAGAGCCGAGCAGGGCAACAGTGGTTTATTTGTAACAGTCAACGGGTCCATAACTGAACTGAAATGAATTAGATATTGATGACACGGTTTTCTACTCTGCACAGGAGTAAGCGGGTAAGATAATAGATGGATGACATTGTTGATACCAACACATAGTATGTCATTAAGCTTTTTTTTCTTCTTTTTCTTGCTTAAAATTAAACTGGTAGTGGGTTTGTGAAGCTTTAAAACATCTTTTGGCAGTTATTACTAGTCTGTGCTGTATAAAACTGGCCAGATGTGAGGCGTCAAAGCACACCTGTGCTGCTCCGCTGTGGGTCAAAACTGCAGCTCTGCTGCCCTCCTGTGGGCAGGTATCTCCCTCCTTAGACAACCACAGGTATCCTGAAGGTGTCCTTTGGCCTGTTGCACAACAAGAGAGTTAAGAGATCCGGGATGTCTGAGAAGGCGGGGCTTAAACCTTTTCTACTAAATTTATTCTGCTTTATTCGGTTGCACGAACATCAGACCACCTTAACTAATCTGGATACGTGCACGTTCACGGCTTTCTTAAAAAGACCGAGAGAGTCACTCATGTTTTTAACAAAGTTAGCAACAGCTCATAATGGAAACAGGAAGTTAAGTTCCTGATACAGGAAATGCAACTGCTGTCAGATCAGATAACATCGGACAGACTGACTCCAGTGCAGTAATGTTATTCCTTAATATTCCTAATAATGCAGGTAACAATAATACTTACAGCCTGGAAGGCAACAAAAAGTGGATTTGGTTAAAACTGTTCACATCGTAAAGAAAGAGATCTCATTTAAATTAATTCAGAATTGTTATCCAAAACAATTTTAATGAAGTATAAATTACATTTTGATTCTGAATGTACATGTTTTTAATGAGTAAAGAAAGTTTGTTTTTCTCTTATGGACTGATGGTTTTGTTGTTTTGTTTTGTTTTTCATTAAAAAAACGTGTGAAAATCTTCAGGTAAATTTGCATCGTTTGGCAGAAAAATGTGACTTTAAAGATGTGAACATGCTTTATGTTGTTAATTTATTCATAATCTTTGGGAGCTACCGTACCCACAACTCCAAATGCCAAACTCCACCGCTGTTAGCTTCATTTAACGTTTACATAGAAACCGGAAACTTCTTTAGGTTAAATTAGATAGAAAAACTCTGTCTTTGTAAAACTTGCTGAACTAGAGAAACACCGGGGGTCCGACCCGAGCCGCCCTCCTGTCAGAACACAGCAGCATCATTCAAACACAGGCACGACCTGGAGAAGAAATGCACGTGACATGAAGGGAAGTTTACATCCAGTAAAGTCACCTCTGACTTTATTATGATCACCTTCAGACGTTTCTAACCATCTCAACAACTGGAATAATATTAAAGAGAAACATGCAAAGACAGATGTTTGGGATCAATAAAATATCAGCCTTCCTGAAGTCCGTCAACTTTATATTTTTAACCTAAATGGACTGTATATAAAGATGATCATTTCAGATTAGAAAATGTAAAATTTCCGTGCAGGCTGATGAAAATAAGGAAAAATAGACAGAAGTTTGTGAATAAATGTTCATTAAATTTATTTCCTATCAGAGGGACGCCTGACTGAAGAGATCAGAGCAGCAGGATTACGAAATCCTGCTGGTTAGCTGCACAGAATAAATCTCCACGGTAACATTTCCTACAGCGCTTTGGTGCAACCGACAGGAGGATGAATGCTATGGAGCCCCGTTTGGGTCATAATTCAGTGAATAAATGAGTCTATTATTATGAAATACAGGTGTTTATTATTATGAAATATTTCCCATTATTATAAAATGCATGTTTATTATTACTAAATATTTCCCATTATTATGAAAAAAATGTCATTATTATGAAATATTTTTCATTATTATTTAATATTAGTTTAATGCATAATAGTTTATTTCAGAATGGCTTTTTTTTTTATCTAAGAATGAGTTTTTACATAACTGCTTCCTTTTCCATAAGAATGAGCTTTTACATAATAATGACATTTTGCCACTGGGCGGGACCAGTGGTTGATCTGCACGCTCATTGGCTGATCCTTCTCCATTCAGTTGGTGGGGGACCCACATCGAGCCTGTTGGCTACCTCTCTGAGTAAGTCAGAAAAGGATCTTTCTCCTGTCGCCATGCCGTCAAAATCAAGTTTTCCCTTCATTTCGCGCTACGTTTCTTAGTCGATGTCAACTTTTAACCGTAAACTGAGGTGCATTCTGCCACCTACTGGCCTGGAGTATATACATTCCACCTCTCGCCCACTATCGATATTCACTGTTCTGTTGCTTATGCCTGAATGAAAGAGCAGCCAATCACATAAATGGCTCCGCCCTCTCTGCTGTGATTGACACACAAATCATTCTTATGAAAAACAAAGCCATTATTATGTAAAAGCTCATTCTTATGAAAAACGAAACGATAATAGTTTCATTTTTCATAAGAATGAAAAATGAAATGATAATAGTTTCATTTTTCATTCTTATGAAAAACAAAACTATTATCATAATAATGGGAAACATTTCATAATAATAAATGCCTGTATTTCATAATAATAGACTCATTTATTCATTGAATTATGACCCAAATGGGGCTCCATAGAATTCATCCAGGTATCTTGGTTTTGCACAACAACCTTCTGAAGTTAAAAATAAAAAATCAAATCTGCACTTTTATTACGTCACTCAGATGGAAACAGAAATGCTCAGATTCTTTTCTGAAATCAGTTGGGCTGTATTAATTTAAAAGTTTCCCAGAAGTAAAACATCAACATCCCAAAACTGACTGAATCTGCAACTCCTTCCATCTCTTGAAGATATACCTGCATCATAAAGTTGTACAAAAAAACCCTAAAAACATTCGTTTAAATGTGTAAAGACCTGCCAGTGCAGCAAGGATGTGATTTTCAGCCTGCTATTTTCAAATGTTTGATTTGCTGAGGAAAAAGACGAGTGTCTTTAACTTCCTCCCTGACATGTCTGTGTGTGTGTGTGTGTGTGTGTGCGTGTGTGTGTGTGTGTGCGTGTGTGTGTGACTGCTCTGCACCCTGAAGCCCTCCTGAAACGAAGGACTCCAGCATCGACTCCGCCGACGCCCAGCGCCAGGAGTGTTTCGCCCAGTACTTTTCCTTTTGACTGACCACAAACCTGCAAACACAAGGATTCAGCATGTCAATGAAACTTTAAACAAAAAAAAACTAAGAAAACAGAAAAACAAGAGGAAAAAAATGTTAAAACTATTTGTTATTTATTGTCATTGATAGGTTTGGTGATCATTTCACTTTGACTCAGTCAACTGAAGCTGTAATTCATGATTAGAGAATCAACTTCTGTTGATCTGTCAGTGAAATGCACAGAAGTTGATTCATTTTCCATCCTGGTAAAGACGTGAGGACGATTCGTTGTTGACTGAAGCCAGTCCTGCTGTCAAACGTCATCACTGATCTGATCTGATTGTTTGATCATCTGATGGTTTCACTGTGGGTGAGTTTCTCTCTAACAACAGAGACGTCAGTATGTTTGATGTTTATTTCATTTCATTACTTCGTAACTTATTTTGCAGTTTCTTGGAACTAGAAAATAATGAGTGGTACGTTATCATGCTGCTAAATGCCATTGTTGGACTAAAGTAAGAAATATATAGATATAAATAACTATTTGGTAGGTTATTGTGCTCTCTCTGTACGTGGGCCACTGCATCCAGCATCTTAGACTAGGAGGGCTGATCTAAGACCAGCTGGCCTTCTCATTTATGGTGACATATTAACGTGGAGCTGATCCTAGACCAGTTAGGCTGCTCTGATATGCTCCATGAACACAGGCTCTGTAGGATGGCACCATCATGGCAGGTTTGTTGCAGCTGCATAGGAGTTTCAGCAGATTTTGGTAGAATATTAAAACCTGTTTCTATGGTTGTCTGTCTCAACACAGATATAATGATGTCTCACCAATTTTAAAAACAAAAATAGCATATTTTATATTTATATTATAAAGTGTATGCTTAATAAATAATTATTGTGACATTTACTTCTGGTGGCTTCTCATTTCTTGAACTTAATTTCTGGTTTGTTTTTCTTTCATAGAAGATGGAATTTCATTCTTAAATGTTTATTTTTCTTATTTTTAGGGCTGGGCAAGTTAACACGTTATTGCGTTAACTCATTAATTATTAACGCTGACATTTATTTTATCGCGCGTTAACGCATGTTGCTCACATGCTTTTATTTTGAAAGGTCCGTTACTGGCTGCTGCAGAACCAGAAAATAATTGGCAGGTAAACATGCGGAGAATCTAAAACAGACATGGAGAACGGTACAAATCTGTGTACTTTACAGTTTGGGTAGCAACTCAGGGAAGTAATATTAATAATTCTGTCTAAAAAAAAATATTCTGGACTGCAATAAAACTTTAAAACTCATTCCTCCATGTTCCATCAGATCTGCTCCATGTGTTCACTGTCCTGCTGTTCTCTAGCTGGTTACTGCAGTGCGGCTCCATCTAGTGGCACAGATGTGTAATGACAACAGAGACTATTCCTCGATTATAAAATGACCCCCATTTTTGAGAACATAACTTCTAGATTAAAATATCATCCTATATTTGGGCCAATACAGTAGTTTGATCAAGGACTTATTCAACAGCAGATGAGAGTCCTGCAATGGTGGAAATGAGCATCAGAAGATTCTGTTCTCATCATGATCTGAGGAGAAAAAGACTGATGTCAGACGCAGAGCTGGAGAGGCTTTGGTTCATCTGTATATGAGCTGAGTTTTCATGATTTACACAATATGACAAATATTATAGTATGTGATTCCAGCGCCGCCATGCTACCTGAACTGCCGCACAAAGACATTTCAGGGTCACGTAAACCGGACAATTAAATATTAAAAACAAATTCACTCCCGTGGACTTCCCGTGAAGTCACTTTTTAATTTTTCCAATTTTTGATTGACAATTGGAAATGGAAAAAAAAACATGATACACGGATAACTATGGGTTGATAAAGTTACTGAACTTTAACATGGACATTTTCATTTTAACCCTCTGATGCATGAATTATGAAAGCCTTGGTCAATATTTTTTTTTTATTCTTTTCAGGACATGAAAAACAATGTCCAACTTTTTTTTTTTCAAAAATATGATTTTTTCATAAAGTTACAGACATGTCCAATAGAGTGGACTTCATGCGCCTGAGCACTCAATGTAAAACATTATGAACTTACTGTAAAATGAGTTAACGTGTGTTCTATTGTAAATATACAAATCCTTGTTTATTTTTATGCTTTCAAAAACATTTCAACAATTTTTGGGAAATTTCAAAACTATAGGTGGATTGCTTCGGCCTGAATAAGCAAACCAATGACACACATAGTCATGAATGTTACACCTGTGTGTAAACCATCCCCAACAGGAGAAACATTATTGTGAGCCTCCACAGTTCTATAAGGTTGCAGGACAGTATAACCAAGCCCCTATATTGGCATGTTGGAAGAAAACACAGACCAATGTTTTAGTCTCTGCATCTCTGAACACTTCTATGTTCATCACACCTAGGCTGTATGAAAGTTCTCAAAGCTTCCAGGGCAAAGCGGCACACAGCATTGCATGCAGATGTATTTGGTCTTCCGTGTGCATGCATCATCGTGGCATCTGTTTGCATTTTTAATCACGGTGAGTTGGGGCCAGTGATATCTTGTACCAAACCTGACCTCATGGGCCACTCTGATGACTGCTCTCCACTTCAGGGGTTGTGGGGTCCCACTGGGTCTTCCTCTTGTGGAGGGTGCCACTATTTATTAGTGTACGAGCCACAGAAGCTTTGTCAAAGTCATTGTCTTGGACTTTCCAGATATTTTTTGGGGCTTGAGTATGGTCAGGTGCCATGTGCCCATCTTCCACAGCTCCCTGATCATACTGAGCATTCTCTGCATCCTGCCCCACATCATCCTCACTTTCTGCATCCTGACTGTCTGTATCTACATCATCCTCAGATCCTATGTCTCTGTTCTTCTCTGGCAGCCAATCATCATCACTGATGACTACGCTCATCATCACTGGAGCTGGATGGAATTTCCAGGACTATTCTGTTGGCTGCCTTATTCTTTGCTGCATTTAAAGTCTACAAAATATGATAAAATAATTATCATAGTAACTCAAACTACAGCTAATCTGCACAAAATATATCTCTTAAAATAATAGTTTATAAATATAACAATTATACACTGACTTATAACCAAATCAGTCACAAGAAACAGTGATGCAATTATATGACTTGTATAAAAAAAATGTACTGGGTGATGCATGATGTCACTTTTTTGGACACATGGTTAATTGTAATTTTCTACATATTGGACATAAAAATTTCATATTCCAAACAGATAATATCCTTCCCTAGATGTTACTGTATATCATCATATTTTTTTTAACCTTTTTAACTCTCCTGGCATAGACGGATTGACAGGATATGCCAGCAGGGGTCGGCGGGGGTGGCTGTCTTTCGGCCATCTTGGATTCAGAGGAAATTTACTTGCAGTTACACTGACTGACCACTGAATTGACCTGAATGGACTATGGCAGCAGAGAGCACTTTAGAGGCTTATAGGCAGTTCCACCACAGAAATCAATGCATTAAAGAGTAAGTTACTTTTTAGTAGCTGTCCACTGTAGTGACTGCTATGCGCCAGAGGGTTAAAGTTCTCCCAGACGGAGGATTCAACAGAAACAAGGTTATTTGTAACAACTGACAAGTTGAACTCCCTGTTAAAAGTTTCTGTTGTTACCTCAGAAATTACCTGTTTTAACCCTCCTATTATGTTCAGGTCAAATTGACCTGTTTTGAAAATTAAAAATCTAAAAAAAAATTTGTTAAAAATATTTTTTCAGGATAAAACTTTTTCTGCTTGGCTTAATTAGTGTAATCAACATATAAAATGAAAGTGGTTCATGTAACATATTTGAAACCTTCCTCTTCACGTTTATATTACATAGATACTTTTCGGGTCAATTTGACCCGGCAGCCAAAATGCAGCGTGTCACTTGTGTGCTGTGGAGACTCACAGACACACATAAACACACCATGTTCATATTGTTAATATGTTATTTTGATTTTTCTTATTTTTCTTAATTTCTGGTTCAAACAATTCTTCAGTTTTCTTTCATTGTAAATCCAGTAGATTTTAATTTTAATTCAGCTGGTCACTTTGACTCTGAGGATTGAGGTTTTCTTGTGTTAATTTATCAACATCACCCCAAAAAGAAAAGTTCAAAATATAGAATAATTACAAAAGAAGTCAATGTCAGATTGAACTATTGTATTTTATAAATGGATATAGATATTTTAACAATGCACATTTAAAAATGTTTTAACATTCATTATTTTAAAAATGAGTTAGTATGAATTATTTTCATTGAACCATGATCTGTGAGAGGTAAAGAATAACAATGCACTAAATGTTGACTGAAATAGTTAGTGATGGAGTTAATGAGACATAAACAGTGTTTATTAGGAGTGTTCAGTTTTTAGACACTTTCAGATTATAAAACATGCTCCGAGTCAAACTGACCCGTGAACATTATTGCTGTTCCTGGAAACAAACATAACAGGAGGGTTAATGTTATTTATGATTGTTTGGATTTTGTTGGTAGACTTTTTTATTTTTATAAAAACAGGATGACATTAATGCTCTGGCAGTTTCAATAAGCTTTATTTTATTTGACATTTTTTAAGATGAGATTGACACTAAATATGTGCTGATGTTAAAAGTGTTCATAGTTCAGAACATTTAAAAAAAAGTGCACTTTACACTACTTTTGAATTCATTATTTGATTTTGCGTATACAATGCGATTCATCGTGATTAATAAGGGAAATCATGTGATTAATCGTGATTAAAATGTTTAATCGTTGCCTAGCCCTAGTTATTTTGCTTTTTTGAAACTGAACATAAACGGTTAGACCCAGATGTATTTGGACAACGGCAGGGTTTTTTGATTTTGCCTCAACACACCACCACAATGGATTTGAAATAAAACAATCAAGTTGTGACCTTTAATTTAAGAGTTTTTTTTTACAAAACTACGGCATTTACCATTTAGGAATTACAGCCTTTTTATGCAAATGTATTCATTTTAATGGGTTAAACATATGGGCATTTAGCAGCTATTTGACTAGAGCTACCAATATGAAGTCCAAAAAGATTTCAGGGAAAGTGAAGGAGGAAATGATCAGGCTGCAAAAAACCAACATGAAGCTATTAAAGACATCGTACAAACCACAGGTGTGGTCGGATCAAGAAGGAGGACGTATTATCGGCTTCATGAGTGGAAACACAGAAGATTTACAAAAGGGTCCAAAGCAGTGGAAACGTTCAAGAACATGAAAGATTAGACTTTACTGAGAAAAAAGGCCTCTTGTTTTCTGGATTTAGTTCTAATCTGTTCCAAGACTCGGCGATAAACTTCAGAGTTATGGTTCTACATACAACTATGTCACTTTGCCCAAATACTTCTGACCTCAAACATGTTGGTTTTTTTTTTTTTGTTTGTTTGTTTTTTGTTATTTTTTGTTTTTTTTTTGCCTAAAAAGGCTGAAATTCTTAAATGGCGACTGCCATATTTCTGTGAACCTCTTAAATTAAAGCTGAAAGTTGACACTTTGATCACATCTTGGTTGTTTTACTTTAAATCCATTGTGCTGATGTTTAGAGGCAAAATCACAAGAACCATCCAAATACCTCTGGACCTAACTGTAGGCTGCAACTGATGCCAACAACCTGGGAACAAGAGTGAAGATGCTTACACTTAGTTTCAGAACAAATTCAGAGACCTTGAATCTCTGAAAAGCATTCATGAGTTTCAGCTGCACAGACTCTGTTCCTGACCGCCCATGTTATCCTGTTATCCCAGCAGGAGCTGCTGCACATGTCCACAATGTTTGACGTTCTTCATCGGGTCCACATAAAAAAAGGTATTCAGACTGAGGGCAGGTGTCTAGAGGAGAGACAAAAAAACAAAACAAAAAAAAAAAAGTCAGATCCCACCGGAGCTTTTTGATCATCAGGTCATTTTTAAAAGCATCCAGATGAGGTTGGGCTCATTTTTTGGCAGCAGTACGAATCCATCTGCACACAAATGCAAACCAGAGTTTGGAGCTGATGTCTGAGGGATGGAGCGCTACTTCCCACTACCTGTTAGATCACAAATGAAGTTAATAAAACAACATTTGAAAGCAGTTTTTAGCATTAATACGAGCGAGACATAAGAAATCATTTGGCAGATGCTGAGGTTTTCATAAAGAGGAGTGTGCAGAACGCTGGGATTTTATCCACATGTCAAATCTAAATAAAACCAATGTAAACACTGTATCTAATATAAATAAAACAAATTATGGCACTAGCATCAGAAGTTTTAGAAAAAAATACATACTGTATTTTCCAGTATTTACCTCTTTCGATGTAAATATCTTATTTCTCAGCCTGGATACTGATGGTTTATAGTCCGGTGCGGCTTATATATGGCAAAATATATATTTGGTTTAAATTTTAGTGGGAGCGGCTTATATTCAGGTGCGGCTTATAGTCCAGAAAATACGGTATATATGAGAGGGGGAAAAAGTTGGAACGGTGGCATCAAAAGTAGGAAATAAATGAGAGCATCCACAATGACTGAATGAAAAAATAGATCCATGTTTATGGTTTCAGAAGTAAGGATGGAGAGATGTTCATCCCTTCACTGCAAAAACAACGTGGGTAAATGGTTGAATTATTTAATCATGCTCCTAAAAATATAAACACTTTGGAGAGTTCATCTATACTATTTAATCTATCTATTTATAAAAAAAAATACAGACAATTGCAGAAATCAGTTTTGCAACGATATCTTGGCGAGGATGTACCTTTAAAAGAGATTATTAAGTTTGAAAGAAAAGAAAAAATTAAAATGAATGTCTGAAGCAAATACTGAATGGCTGTGATATTAAAGTTCAGACATAACTGTAGTGGAGCACTTCTGAAACCCAGACGTGAACTCAGATCATCAGTGCATCCAAAAAAAAAAAAAAAACACTTTAACACCTGTTAAGCAAACAGTTAAACAAGATTGAAAGCAATGTGGAAAATATTTCTGTTGTCTTCTGAATCAAAATTCAAATTTATTTTTGGAAATGCGTTATGTTCTGTGTGGAGTTGCATTTGGGCACCCGGCATGACCGAACTGCTCATTTCTACAGGAGCTTTTATATTAATGCTGAATGATGAGTTATTTCAGCAAGACAATTCCAAACTAATTCTACTCGTATGACAACAGTGTGATTTGTTTTTTGAAGACTATGGGTGTTAAACTGTCCTGTCTCCAGCAGCCTGCCTGTTAAATTCCAAAATATTGAGGGTTTTTAATAGGGGTGCACGATAACTATCGGACCAATAACTATCGGACCGATAACTATCGGGTTGATAACAGGAAATTATGACGTCATCCCGACGAATAGCCCCGATAACATATATTTCTGTCAACACAGCAGTGCCTCGCTCCCTCTGAGCCTTGAATGACCGGCAGTGAATGTTATGTTCAAGTGACGTCGGCATAATCAGAAAAGCAATTACTCAATAATGAAAATCAAGAATACCACCTCATGCCAGAAAACAACTCGTTAACTCAGTCATAATTTTAGTAGTTGCTAACTTGAATTGATATCCGCAGTATTTTCCCACATGTTACACATAAAAAAGAAAAAAATAGAAAAGGCTGAAAGAACGACTAGCAAACGAGGGAATGGAGGAATTTACGTTACACCTTGAATGCAGCCTGCAGCACAGCGCTGATCACAACAAACATGGCGGCGTGGAACTTCGTTAAAGTTTCAGAAGAAGATAGTTTGGTGGTTATTTGTAACGAATCCTCCGAGTGAATTCTACGAGGAGGGAAGCACAAGCTTTAATACGTAAAACCTGATCAGCCACCTACAACATAACAATCGCTTCCATGGAGTTTTGAAATCGTGCTAATGTGAGCTAATGGAAGCTAATGCTAACATGCGCGAGCCAGCAGGAGCCTCTCCTCCCCTCTCCCTCATTCCTCTCATCTAAAACTTCCATGAGATTAAAAAAATAAAAACTACTGAACCTCATTTACTTTAATTAAAGGTATTAATTTAAATGGAACCACAAGCCAAAATCCTTTAAATGTTAATCTTTTTCAGTTTGTAATTCTGATGCATGTATTTCCATCAGTTCAAGTAGCCTTTATTTTTTATATCAGTCAGTAATGAACCTTATTTAAGTTAATGTGAGATATCAAATAGGTTTGTTTGATGACTTTACAAAAATGTTTGAGAGGCTTGACAATAGTTTTTCATTGGAAAAATATAAATATCTGTTCATTTAAAAAGTCAAAACTATTTTTGGTTTTGTTCATAGTATTGATGTAATGACCTTAGGTATGTGTGTGTGTTATCGGTATCGGCCTTTAGGAGCTGAAAGTTATCGGTTATCAGTATTGGTATTAAAAAACAGTTATCGCGCATCCCTAATTTTTAAAATATGAGATAATACAACATGGTGGGAAACCTGCACATACCCCAGTCTCTTCTTAAAAAAGACTCAACTTAGATGCCAGTCGTGCTGACATCCAATTAAAATTTGCTTCTTTTTCTTTTCTTTTCTTTTTAGTTAGTTGTTTTCAGTGGGCAGCATCATTTTCAGGGTACTCCAGCGCCCCACAGACCAAAAACATGCACCCACCAACCCACCTTTTCATGGGCCATTTTGCATTTACAAATCAATTTCCGAATGAATATACAAATATAAAAGATAGCGCTCGTATTATAGATTAAGGTGATTAATAATATTTTTAGCAATACAAAGTTAAAGTTAAATATATAGAGATAAATATATATAAATATATATATTATATATAATTATAATATATTATAAATACATATAATTATATCATATATAATTTATAAAGTTAAATCTTCTCAGTGTGGAAGGATTCCGTGAATGAAGTTGTAAACCCCACCGCCAGGGGGCGGTAATGGTGCGACAGTTCCTGCTGATCTGACCTGGAAGGTAAACACGTCTGGATCCGCTCCGGTCCAACGTGAACATGGCTGCGTCGGGAGCCGGGTCTCCTGGTCGGCTGGTCCAGTACGTGGTGGTCCGTTCGGACCTGGTCCAGCAGCTGTCCTGGCCTCTGGGGGCCGTGATCACCCAGGCCTGTCACGCGGCTACCGCCGCCGTCCACCTGCACTACACGGACCCGGACACGCAGCGGTACCTGGCGGAGCTGGACTCCATGCACAAGGTGGTGCTGGGGGTGAGCGCGACCGGACCTCTGGATCAGCTGGGACAGCTCCCAGTCTCATGATTCACGTGCATTTGATGCATCATGTGATGTATGTTTTAGCGCCTGACATACAGGTGAGCTCGTGTCTGTGTTTGCTCCGCAGGCCCCGGATGAGGCCGCCCTGTCCGGCCTCTCAGACAGCCTCACCCAGGCCGGTGTGTCCCACCATCTGTGGGTGGAGCAGCCGGAGAACATCCCCACGTGCCTGGCGCTGAAGCCGTATCCCAGGGAGACGGTCCAGCCGCTGATGAAGAGGTTCAAACTCTTCAAATGACTGCTGCTTTTTCTCATTTAACTCGTTTCACAAAAACGAGTGTGGACATTTTTATGTGTAAGCATCAAAACTGATGTAATTTATCAGGTTAGAATAAAGGAAAGTCTGCATTTTTTTTGTTCAGGTGTCAGAAAAGAATATCAACTATGTTCACATACATCTCATCAGTTAAAATAAACATTTTGCCAAAAGTGCCCTGGGTGGCACAAAAAACACATGACAAAGAGTCTTCCTCATTTCATTGTTTACATAAATAAAGCATTCTTATTAAAGCTACTATAGCTTTATCAAGCTGCAAATCCTCAAACGACTATGTTCCTTGATGAGTTCTTATACATCAGGGCTTACATGGTGTTTTTTAATTCGGAATTAATAATTACGAATTAAACAATTTTCCTTCGAGTTTACATGGAAATAGTAATTCCGAATTGAGGTTTACATGTTTGTTCGGCTTTATCCAATTCCATTTAAGGTCTGGGGGTTGGGAAGAGTTCTGATTGGATGGGGGGGCGGACGTCTTTACGTCTACCGGAAGAAAAACTTAGCAACAACTCGATTAACAACAATATTCCACTTATTTTTGACCTGGGTGGCGTCTCTATCTGCTAAACCTCCTTCATTTAACCTGGCCGCTACAACTTTGAAAAGCTCACAATTTTGTTTCCTGCCATCTGTTCTTTTAATTATTTCCAGTTCCTCCAAGCTATTTATTAAATAAATCGTCTCTGCTCTTGACCACCGTTTACTGCGTGCCGCCATCTTGAAACTTTGTTTTGAAAAAGAGCCCAGCGCGGAATACAAGCGTCATCGCGACAGACGGGCAAGAGAACGAGCATGCGCAGAAAGACCAGAATTAATTTAAAGCGGAGTGAGTGACCGCGGAATTATTTTATTCGGAATTAAAATCAGAATAAACCAGCCATTTACTTCGGAGTTAATTTTAATTCGGAATGGACATTTTCATATGGAATTAGGTGTTTACATGGTAACTTTTATTCGGATTTAACTTTAATTCTGAATTAAAGAGGAATTAAACTTCCCATGTAAACGCACAGATTCCGTGACACTCCTGCATGATATCACGAATGGACCTGTGTGATTTCGATCCCCCCGATGGGGAGAAAACTTCTCATCAACATGCACGGTCTCTTTATGACCTGACAGCACTGTCAGATGTGGAATAAATTTACTCCCGTCATTTTCTTCTGAATATGCTGTCCCAGCAGCTTAAATTTGCCACTCTGTCATCCATGCGCTTGTTTTGCAGCGCAGCAGCAGAAACCAGAAGTATAAAGTTGCCATTTTTATTCTTAGATGCAACTCAAAAGGCCATCTTTATGCTTATCAAAATGATTTGCTCCATGCAATCCTAAAATGTAATTTAATTACAAGACATGACTCTTTGAACTCTAATGCAGGGATCTTGTTTTTACTGCAGTTCAGCTTTATTGTGAGCAGAAGTATAATTTCCTTTTGACAAGGGCTGCATTGATTGACAGCAGGAAGGCTGAATAATCTGGCATGCAGACTGAAAGGAGGAAGGTTTAAGGGATACTACATTTTAAAATGCAGTTTGAGCTCCCTTTATCAATCCTTTCTACTTTAATGTAAGGATCAGGGTGTCAGCCAGAATAAATCAATCTTTTATCAGAACCACTCATCATTTATCTTCCTTCACTTTGAAGTCAAAAGCAGCATTATAACTTAAACTATCTAAGAATACAATATTTACTGTTTTATGACATTCACTTATGCAATATGCCATGCAGTTGGCTTTAGGAGACCGGCTGATTAATAAAAAAAAAGTCAGCTTAACCTTTTCAGTTATCCTTGAAGTAGAAATTCTTTATTTTGCTTATGTTTATTCAATAATCATCTGTAAACTAGGTCAAATAACTTGGGTTTGACCTTGTCCCTACATGATATGCTTCACAGCTGACCTTCCTACTTCACCTGATTATCTGCACAGTCCTGCGGGCTAAACAACAGCTAGCGTGGCTGTTATCTCCGGGACTCCTGGTGCTCCTCTGCTTCATAAGAAGGGGCTTTGTTTCATGGACAGAAAAAAAAAAAAAAAAGACAGAGGTAGAGACAAAAAAATAGCAAACATTATGCATCAACCAATTTTCAAAAAGTTGCCAAAACTATGTAAAGCACTGGTCTGGCTGAGGCCTGAAAAAGCAGACATAAACCACTCAGTCACATTGACTTTGTAGATAATTGTGTCCTTGTCTGGTTTATTAAATGAAGCAATGTTTTGTCTGACGTGTTC
This sequence comes from Hirundichthys speculiger, assembly GCA_018398805.1. Classification (NCBI taxonomy): domain Eukaryota; kingdom Metazoa; phylum Chordata; class Actinopteri; order Beloniformes; family Exocoetidae; genus Hirundichthys; species Hirundichthys speculiger. The sequence continues at coordinate 2,640,732 of JAGFBZ010000234.1, forward strand.
CTGGAACCGCTCATCTGTTTGTGGCGTCCATCCGACTGCGTAAAAGGGTTCAGATAAGTACAATCGCCTGCTCTTAATAAGATACAACATTTAAGGAAGAGCTGACACCACAGTGCATGTTTACTTTTCTAGTAATCTTTTAGGCTGCTGACTGGAAACCATTTAAAGCCAAGATTTTTGTGTCACAGAATTCTAAGTAAAGAAGCAAAAGTCTGCCTCTGAAATTCAGGATCTGATGTTTAAAAATATAAGAACTGATGGGCCATCTAAATCCAGTTTGGCTTTCTATAAATCAAATTATTTTTGTCTTACTATGCCTTGAAGGGGACATATTACAAAGAAGAAGTACACTTATCCAGCCTCCCCATCGTTGCCTCCATAGTTTTACATCATGTAGCACTGATGCAAAGCTGTAAAACCCATTTACAGATTCACACCAACAGAGGGGTGAAGCTGAGAGGCTCAGTCCATCCCACAGATAAAGACTGTGCTGAAAAGACTGAAAAGCTTTTGTATCGTATGTTTCGTATGTATCGTATGCGATTCTGAGGAATGTTAGCCACACATCTCATTAGGACCTCTGGAAATTCAGAGAAAATAAATAAAAAATAGTTTGACATAAATCCTTTAAGCCAGTGATTCCCAAAGTGTGAGCCGCGGCCCCCTGGTGGGCCGTGAGAGGTCATTAAAATTAAACAAATGTGTTTTAAACCCTAGATCTTTTTTAAAATATGTTTTTAATTAGTGTAAAATATTAATGACATTATTTAAAAACATTAAGAAGTAACAAAACAAATCATCATCTTAACTTAATATGACAAGTGTCACCTTATTTGTTGACCCCTTACATTAACATTGGAACATAGCTTCTAGTCCTGTATGTTGATCACAGTTGTGATTTAAAGTTTCGGTGGGCCGTGGAGATTTTTCATATTTCAAATTGGGCCTTGGTATTCTGAAGTTTGGGAATGGCTGCTTTAAGCATCAGATTCTTAACTACTGGTTATTGTGTGTCAGAACGGCACAACAAATGGTAACAGAGACAATACAATGAAAAACAAAGAATGTAAAAAGGCATTTTCTTAGACATGTAATTTTAAATAGATGAAAAAAAAACTATACAGCTCAAAAGGTTGACTGTGTCTGGTAATTTATTTCAGATTTTGCTGTAATTTAATTAATGTAAAGTTAATGCATTTAAATTCTCTGGGGCAGAAAAAGAAACAGCCTCATCTGTGCTTTTACTCAAGACAAGCATAAACGATTACTTTAAACTTTCACCAAATGTGTGGTTATCAATCACCCTGTGATCCCAGAGATCCATTTCTTTTATAAGGTGCTGAGACAAAGGTTAAAACTAACTTTCACAGTAACATGTAAAAAGAAAATATCTGCAACAATCGAGTATTTTCATTTAAATGTCACTCTAAATCTAAATTGCTCCCATATTTATTTTTATATAATGTGTGAGAAAAATACAATATCTTGTGTCTTCACAACTATGTAAAAACCTGAAGACATGATGGACGTCTTCTTGTATTAAGCTTGAGAAAAACACAAATAAGCAAATAGTTAAAATAGTTCTTGTCTGAGTGGTTGCTCTTGTTTGAGCTCTGCACAGGGACAACCAGTCCAACATGTCTGAAGAGCTTCCAGGGAGGCCGCCGGCACTCTCAAAAAGGACCTGCTGCTGTCTTTGCACACGTTTTAAAAACATAACATCTGTTGTTTGTGCTTAAGAACGAGCATTTTGTGCAGTCAAGGTAAAAAGGCAGCAGAAATCATTTCTACAATTACTGTGCTTCCAGTCTTCGTAGTTTGAGGGGCCGCTGGGTTTCTAGATTGCAGATCTTTTGCATCAGTGTTACAGTGAGAGGAGGATATCAGGCCATGTATTTTTAATCCCGCTCGCTTCGGTGAGAGGGATCTGGGCTGCACGAGCCTTGAATATATCTGGGCATCGGGCCATCTGAGCACGGTGGCGGCAGATTCATTCATTCAGTACACATTCCTGGATGTGTCGTCCTCTGTTTCAATCACAGTGAGAAAATGCTTAGAAACCCCACCAAACAGCATCACAGAGACAAGATGAGCATATTCCAGGTGAGCGTTTACAGTATAAGGAGCCAGATGTCTTTAGAAGATGGTGGGGAACACAGCAGAGATGAAAGATGAGGATATCATAGATTTCTTGTTGATCAGATGGACAGAAGTACGGTTCCAAACAGCAATCTTATCTTGTCTGTAAGATAGATAAATAAAGCTGTTTAGTATCAAGAAGCTGTGATTTTTGATGAATTATGTAAAAGGCATAAAAAAGACATAAAAATGAGTTTATTCAAGTTAAAAAATGTTTTATTTTCTTCATGCGACACTTCAAATTGAACCGTTTTGTCCCGAAATCCAAAGACATTTAGCAAGTCTTCTCCATTTGAGGTGCTTGTGGTACTTTGTGAACTTTATGCAACTAAAATAAACTCTAATATGATTATTTTAGAGCTTTTTTTCTTCCTCATTTGCACCAGAAACGTAATCCTACCCAGTTCAAAACGGTAAGACTGGTGAAAAATTACTGGTGTAAAAACACTACAGGTGAAATGGAGTGGTCATTATTTACTATGCCATTTGGCTCAATCCTTTTAGCAGATATTTTTTTTTTAAATATCCTCTTTTGTTGTATGGAGGAATCCAAGGCAACACAAGAAATAAAAAAAAAAGAAAAGGAAAGTAATGCTTACGTCCCCTTAGGACAAAACCTCAAATCCCAGGAAGAATAAGGATCCAGTGACATGTATGCACAAAATGCATACATTTATATATTTAAAAAATCATTTGTTGTTTTTTAGTATCTGTCTTACTTGTGTTGCTAAAGTTAAACCAGGCTATACTACAGAAACAAAATGTGTAACATCAAATCACATTCTGTGACAATTTAGTGTGAAGGGCACTGCACACCTTCTACCTCAGTGGATTACTGACTCCTGAGATGAATCTGCGTCTGCAGGCGGTTTTCTAAAGAAGAAAAAAAGGAAACTAAGACCTGGTCAGACAAGTTGCCTGACTTTAGTTCAACCGGACAGCTTGGGACATTTTTCAATAACAACAACCCTGTAGCAAAGATTAGATGGGAGGGGAAAAATGCCTCTTAAAGAACATCTCAACAGAAATATGAGCAAACTTGCAGTCTCAATTCTTAAGTTTATTATATTCTTATGTGATATTTAACCACAGGGTTAAACTTGCCCCTGTTGTATTATGACCACAAAGATGAAGTGTTCCCTTATGAATTATGTAGCTGCAATGCATCAGTCCAGATCTATGCATCAGTATGTAGAACAGAAACAGCGCGTGCACGCGGCCTGCTCCATCTACTCCCTAAAACATGTTGTTTTAGCTCATATCTGCTCCATGTTCGTGCACACGTCTCATTAAACACATGTAACAATGAGTCAGATCTTCTTTCCATCAACACGACTGCCTGCTCCCCTCGTCGTGAGCGCGCCGCGGTGCGCGCGTGCAGCCCTGTTTGTTTGTGTTCAGATTAAAATGGCGGAGAGCGTAGACCAAAGCGACAACTTAGGCTAGCAAAACGCAAGCGCACCGTCACTGATACGCGTAAAGCAGCCGCAGGCGACCCTCGGTGTTGCTCACGACTCGCTGCTGCCGACGGGATTCAAGTGACACACCGACGACAGGGGTTGTTTTTTCGGAGCGAGGTTTGGATTTAGCAGGCAGGTTAGCTGGCTAGGCTAGCAGAGCTAGCAGCCTGGCGTTAGCTAACTTTCGGTCGTGTGTGATTTCAACCACGCAGGCTTGTTTGTCAACACAAGCTGACGTTAAATTGACAACGAGCCAGTTTTACTTACAACTTCTGTTCGGTTTCCAAGCTCGCTGTCACGTGTTTATGACACGGTCGCCACACTTGACCGCAGAATTATCTATCCAAAGTAAAAGTGAATAAAAAAAGTGAGATAACTGACTATCGTCGCGAGCAAGCAGTAAGTTAAGCTGGTTAGCTGACTTAGCTGACCGCCTCGCTTCACACACGGTCTGAGTTGCCTCCTGCATGGGAATTAATCGTCCACCGAGACGAACTAAAACAAGACCTTGTTGGAAGGACAATCGGATACAAGCCAAGAGACGAATAACAAGGTAAGTTTAAACGCATGTTTGGGTCAATCATGATCTGAATGCCCGCTGCGTGCGCGCGCGCGTGCGTGTTGGGGGGCGTTATCTTGAAGGCCTTCAGACGTGTTTGACCTGTTCTTTTCCAAATAACGGTTGCACATTCTTCTCCACCGTCGTCTGCTCCTGAAAACATGAGGTGCAGGGCTCGGCCAGGTGTTTCTGCTCCCTCACGTCTGCAGAGAAACAGTAGGGGTTATTATGTAACAACCCACCGACGGCCTCCAGGTGTCGCAGCTTGTTTACCTGGAATATGGAGTGTAGAAAGTGCCACTTTTCACAATACAAGAAGACTGCAGTGTCTCTGCTAGAAGTCCGGATCAATGCCGTTTAGATGTGATGTTGAGGGGCGGGCTGGCTGCACCTTCACCTGCCCAGGTAGACCACACATCTGACCTGGAAGGGTTCCAGACCAGTAGCGGGAAGGCTCTCCAGCTGTCAATCTAAAGTCACAGCACATATGACATTCATTTGCCTGCTACCACGTACAGTTATATCAGGCCATAGTTTTGCACTTCAAGAGTGCAAATGAATGATTACACGAAGAACATTAAAAAACCCTTAAGGTGATTTTCTTTTCATTTATTCTTTGATTAAGCATTTAACTTTGATATCTGAAGTAAAAGAGCAGCACAAATGAATCTTTAGAGATTTTAGCTCAGGGGGTCCTCCTGTAGGTGCAGAGGTTAAGCCCAGATTTATTCTTGTTTGGTCTCTTGATCAGTCATGCTCCTGTTTTTCTTTCTTGCTTCCTGGGTCTCTGCCATGATGTCCACTGTAGCTCTATGAGTTAGCTTCTTCTTAAAGTTATTGTTGACCTCGTTGCTGATGTGTCACATAGTGTTGTAAAGCACTGCTAATGCAGAAATGACTGGAATGGGTGTCTAAAGTTACTTTGGGTGGTTTTTGCCAATACTATTACCAGGAGAACTAGACGGCACGAGCTAAAAATAACAAATTATTCCTTCATATGAAACTGGAACTAATATGTTAACATTAGGAAAAATCTTCAGTGTTGCTTTTAAGACAGAAATCTGCTGTGTGATTTGAGCCATTTCAGCTACAGACATCTAAGAAAGGTCATTGTGGAAGTTTGCAGATCTTATGATCAGGAAACAAGATGTTTTTAAGTTAAGTGAGGTGACCAACATTTGAAAGTTAAAGGATCCCATTCAGAAACTTGAAGTTAGAGGTTGGTTATAATATTATTATGACTACCATTGATGAAGATCATTCATTTTTTTTTCTGATATTATGGATGATTCTAGATTTGATGAAATATGTAGGTCTTGGTTAAATGTATTGAGGAAACATTTTTGGGGGAATTTAGGAACAATCGGCATGCTCAGATGGTGAAATTAATTTCAACTAGGGCTGAACGATTTTGGAAAATAATCTAATTGCGTTTTTTTTCCCGCAATATTGCGATTGCGATTTAATATGCGATTATTTTTAAGGTCCTCTTCTCATGTATTTTTCAAACACTGTCATAATAAACAATATCAGATTTATTTAAAGTGCACATTACAACAATAAAGCAAACAAATCTGTGGCTTTACCTCTTCAACATCTAACTTTTCACGTTTCATGAAACATGTGTAACATTTATGTAAACATGTGGACTGCACTTCTTAAACACTGTCTGAGATTGACAGGACAGTGTATAAATGAATAAATAAAATATACAGATATAGAAAAAATAAAGCTTACTGATCTCCAGTCAGTAACATCACACAGGAAAATAAAGAAGAACAAATATCTGCTCTAACCAATTGGACATTTAAAAAAAAAAAAAAACTTTTTGAACACTAATAGAAATATTATATTTACTCAGTAACAGCAGCACACAACATACTGAAGTGCAAAATGAGTATGGCACTGTTAGCCAGAAAGATTCTTCTGTATAGATCTCAGGAGCTCACAGATTTGTTGCAAGGAAAAAGGGGGTGGGGGGGTGGAGAGGAGCTCGATTTGTCTCGCGCGGCGGGCAGGATGTTTGTGGCTGTGCACTGTGCCCGACAGAGAGAGAGAGAAGCGCGGTTCGCGAGGCAGACAGCAGCCAAGTGATGGCTTCAAACCCAGCGGTTTGAGTGCGCGTGAGTCTCTAAATCACCAGAAAAAGTCGCTAGATTTGTCGCTAGTCGCTTTTTACAAATTAAGTCGCTAGGGGGGTCTGGAAAGTCACTAAGTTGGCAACACTGCTTGCCCTGTCTGCTCTGCTCAGCTCAGCTGGGCTCACTCGCAAGTCACGTGACGTCGCCAGATCACGTGACAAGTCATATCGCGGCCCTTGCGGTTAGAAAATCTCGTTTTATGATATCGCGAGATTATCGCAAATGCAATTAATCGTTCAGCCCTAATTTCAACCAACCTTTCCTGCAGCCGCAGTATGTCTGATCTAATGTCTCCACATCCTTCACCCAGCTGCACACAAACTGATCAGAAACCTCCAGAGGCTTGTAGGCCTACACTTCCTCCAAAGTTTGGGCACTTTTGTCATGAAAAATATAATTGTAGTTGTTGGGTTATAACGTGTGTAAATCCTTTGGATTGTCTGTACTGGTAGATTCCGCTGTTACTACTATTTTCTCACATAATGAGATTTTAACTGGTCATCCAGCATTTCTGCATACTTCTGCTTTTTCCTTTTGCCTTCTGCTACAATTTTTGTGTCATTATCTGATGATTTTCATCTAATTCTGACTAATGATCATAACTGCATCAGAATGAATGAAGAACCAGCGCTGTATTATAGAGCTTGATGCGCAACATTGACGTTGAGTCAAAATATCCAGTGTGGTGTCAGTGAATCTATATTGTTACAGCTGTAGCCCTGTGCTTCTACACATGTACAACCAAAATAAATTATGGGCACAAACACTTTTTGTATTGGTTGTGGAGATGTCAATTACAACATGATTTGAACCAAAAACTTTAACGGACAGCAAACATTTGCTGTTTATTATTTAAGATTTGGTGTGTATTTCTGGCACTGTTAGTTTATGCTAGGTTTTCCAAGGATTTCAGATAGCCTGCCAGTTAGGACAAAGACTTCGGCTCTGAAACCCAGATTTTATTCTAATGCACCTTTGCAATCTGATAAAGTAATTACGTCCTTTATGTGTTTATATTGTTTTTTTTTCTTTTGAAAATTGCATTTTAGAGAAGACTGTTGTAAAAAGTACAAGGTACACAAAAATATGATTAATTGAACATTTGACCTTGAATATGGTAATTGATCAATTATTTGAGTTTGGTTTCCCATAAAAGAAGAGTGACCAGGTTTAGGCTGTAAATCTGCTTAAATATTGAAATTGCCATATTTTTTCAAATGAAAGAGTGTATACTTTTGTGACTTTAAAATAGGTGGTGCACATTAACACAGATGGCGGGTAAAGTAATAACAGAATCAGAGGGAATATTGATTTGGACAAGATTGTGTCAGTTATAGGTTCTGATTGATGGTTTTGATTCATTTTCAATTCATTACCCAGCCCTACGTATAAATATAATTTGTTCATCTGTTCACGTTTGGAGGTTATAGACATTTTTGAAAATAACCTACTTATTGAAGACCTCCCATTTGTGCAGTTAGTTTTTCGCAATGTTTTGCCACTGTTTTTTTTTAAGCATGAAGTCATTACACACGCACACACACACACACACACACACACACACACACACACACACACACACACACACACACACACACACACACACATTCCTACAGGCTCAGGATCTGTGGGTGGGACTGACACAGGGACACTTATCTTTTGTCATTCATGTTATTTTGAAGTGTACAAATATGGTCATGAGTCTTGGCAAGGCAAATTACAATATGATAGTTGTAACTATTAAACCAGTGCTTCCCAAACTTTCTCTGCTGGGCCCCCCTTTGGGACATAAGAAAATTTTTGCGCCCCCCCCCCCCCCCCCCCCCCCCCGCCCCCCGCCCCCAACAGACAACCGTCTGAAGCACATCAAGAAGGACAGAGTGAACCCTGGACTCATTTTTCATTCACATAAATGAACTGTTCCTCCTCTGATGTGCTGAAGTCAGGAGGTGGTGTGGCACTGAAGGGGTCACGGATCCAGTCATATTCTTTGTGATCCTGCACCAGGAAATATTTCTGGAAGTGGTTCTGAAGGGCAGAGATGTGTGCTGTCATGCATGGGATCACTGTGTTCTGCAGTTTGTTGTCTTCAATGAATGATTTCAGGTTCTCAAATGAGTCCACATTTCCAACCTTCACTCGCTGCAGCCACATCGCAAGTTTTCTGGTGAATGATGTGATTTTATCTGCCAGATGTGGGAGGTGTGTATTTGTGCCCTGCAACTGCAAATTCACTTCATTCAGTTTCAGAAACATGTCACTGAGGTATGCAAGTTTCATGAGGAACTTGTTACAGTAAAATTTGTGGGCAAGATCATTGCCCTCTTCCTTCAAAAAGATGCGGATTTCATCTCGCAGTTCAAAGACCCTGGACAGCACCTTCCCACGTGACAGCCATCGGGACTCGCTGTGAAAGAGAACAGCTGTGTGGTCGGAGCCCATTTCCTCGCACAGTGCCGCAAAAATCCGGGCTTTGACGGGTCGTGTTTTGATGTAGTTGACGGTGGCAATAACGTCGGTCATTACATCATTCAGCTCGGGACTCAGCTGTTTAGATGCCAGGGCTTCGCGGTGTATCATGCAGTGCGTCCACTGCACACTGCGGGAGACGCGCTTGATGAGCGCTTGCAGCCCTGCCCGTTTCCCAGCCATCGCCTGCGCTCCATCAGTGCAGATCCCCACACAGTCCTCCCATTTCAGGTTGGCCTCTTTCAAGTGAGAATCAATGATTTTAAATGATTTTAAATCTGACGTACGTAATGAACAAACAGTCTTTTTTACTGTCCGTGGCTTCATCCATCTGAAGAGAAAAGCGGCTGGCACGCACTTTGTCATGAAGCTGCTCCTCTGTGTCCTTTGACATGTCATAAATGCGCCTGCCGATGGTGTTGTTGGACAGAGGAATAGCTCTTAATTTGCTGGCTGCAGAGTCATCAAGCATAGTTGATACCATGTCTACAGCACAGGGAAGTATTAATTCCTCCGCTATTGTGTGCGGCTTTTTACACTGCGCCACTCGGTAGGCAACTTTATATGAGGCAAGTTGAGCATTTGCCGGCACGGATGCAGCTTTAGTAAAGATGGACTGTTGAGCACGGCAGTTTACGAGTTTTTGTCTGAAAAATTCAACTGGCTTGCCTTTGTGCTCTGGATGTTTTGTTTCCAAGTGTCGTCTCAGCTTATTCGGCTTCAAGCTGTCGCAAGCTAGCACTTTAAGACAGACAACACACTGCGGTCTCTCCTCGTTACCCACCGTTGTACAGGTGAAGCCGAAATCAAGATATGAGTCATCATATTTTCTTATCTTTGCCTTGGAATGTTCTTGCTTTGGAAGCACATTTGGCGATGCTTCATCCTCTGATTTGCGTTTACGTGGGAGCCCCGCGCCCCCTATCAAAAACTTCTCCATGTTACGCTTGCAGTGTGAATTACTGACTGACTGATTCATTTATCCCATCCGTGCCCCACGCCCCCCCTGCAATGGCTCCGCGCCCCCCCTGGGGGGCGGGCCCCCCACTTTGGGAACCACTGTATTAAACTATGAAATCATAAGTGTAAAAGTTGACAGTAGGTTGTGTCAGAGGCAGCTGTGATTTATGGAAAAAGGAATGTACAACTTACTGACAGCTTATATCGTCCTGTTCGATCCTCTTATTTATGCTATTATGTCAAAACACGCTTTTTGTTTGAATATCTTCTTATGCATTCTCAGACAATATGTTTGAACAGCTTACAAATATTAGAAATGAGCATTAGAATTCTGCTTCCGTTAACTTTTACACCAAGGATTTGCTCTGGCTGTATGAGCATCTGAGCTGCTGTTGGCATGGTGAGATTCTTTAATTAATTTCTGTGTGTGTGCTCTGCTGGTCATCAGTCGCTGGTCAATGTGGAAATACATGTCAAACTACTGGGGTTCATTTGTATGTTTGCTTATAATGCCAACACAATAACTATTATTGTGTTTGCAGTTAGTTACTCATTTTGAAAACTCTGCCTGTTCTTATAAAGACATGATTTAGTTTTTGTGCATCTCTGCAGTGTTCCATCTTCGAATGTTTTGAGTCATTTCAGTAAAAGTGAATGCTTTTCAACATTTAGTGGGACCTCCCTGTTCCTGCAGTTACATTAACTTTTTTCTTCCATGGGCCATTGTTTGAAGCAGTGGCACAGATGTCCTACAGTAAACAACAACTTTGGTGCAGATGCTACGCAGGCTTAAACACTCACAGTAGCATAGTCACTTAGATAGGTTCCACATCAATCTAACAAAGAGCAGAAACCAAGCTTAACTATAAATCTGCTAATGGAGGGAGAGGATATTTCTGTTGATCCCATTTCCAACATGTTAAAGTTTGAGTAAAGATGTGATATATACAACCCCACTTCCAAAAAAGTTGGGCCTCGATAAAATGTAAAACCATGTTTTTTTTCCAGCAGAACATAAAGAGCATTTCAGATGTTGAAATTAATAAATATTACCCTTTGATGGAAAAATATCTCATTTTGTCTTAAATCGCAGCAACACGTCCAAAAACAACTTGAAACAATGCAATGTTTACCATTGTGTAGCATCAGCTCTTCTTTTGACAAATGTCTATAATGTCTGGGAAGAGAGGAGACCAGTTGCTGGAGTTTTAGGAGAGAAATGTTGTCCTCCTCTTATCTGATGCAGGATTCTAGCCTTCCAACGGTCTTGGGCCTTCATTGCTGGATTCTTTGGTTATCTTCTGCCAGATGTTTTGTATTGGTGAAAGGTTTGGACTGCAGGCAGGCCTGTTCAGCACCTGGACTCTTTTCTGCAAAGCCATGCTGCTGTGATGGATGCAGTGTGTGGTTTGTTTAGCTGAAATATGCAAAGCCTTCCCTGAAAGAGACGTTGTCTGCATGGGAGCATATTTTCCTCCAAACCCTTGATGTATTCTTTAGCATTAATGTTGTCTTTTCAGATGTGTAAGTTGCTCTCATCTGAAAAGAGACTGTCGTGAGACAGGTTAGTTTTACCCTACTGATGATATGTTGTTGATTTAGACACTAATGCAACTCCGTACCATTAGAGATGCAGGCTTTTGAACCGTCCACTGATAACCAGCTGAATGGTCCCTCCCCTCTTTAGTCTGCAAATCATGGTTTCCAAAACGAATTTCAAATTTAGATTAATCTGACCAAAGAAAATAGTTTTCCCTTTTTGCCTCAGATCATTTTAGATTAACTTTGGCCAAGAGAAGATAGCATAATTTCTAGATCATGTTCACATATGGCTTCGTCTTTGAATGATTCAACTTTAACTTGGATTTGTGGATTGCACACTGAACCAGTGACGTGCGGTGAGATTCATGGCTGGTGAGGCACTGACTTCATCAGTCAGATTTACAAGCATATGAACCCTCCAGAACAACTTATTCACCATTTGATTGGCAGCAGTTAACTGTTTATGTTTAAAACCTCCTATCGTCATTCACATATAAATGCTTTACACATACAAACTGTAGCGCCTAAAAAAGCACATTTAATTAAAAAAAAAGTTATTATGGTTTTACCTTTACTTATAAATGAAGTCCATGCGCCGCTCCTTCTGAAGAATAAGTGACAGCGCTTGCTGTCACTTATTCTGCAGCCAATGTGTCGCAAGAAGAATCCCTGTGCTCACTAGTGCCCCCTAACGTGAGGCAGGAGAAGTGCGTGCCTCACCCCGTGCCTCTTCTCAGCCGTTTTATGATCGTGCCGGCACAAGAAGCACATTACACACATATAGTTGCTGTTCATTATATAAATCAGCTAAACTATGGAAACTTATTTCATATAGCAAACGTGTTTGAACATTTTAATAGTGACATACAAAGAGACGGTGATCTGGTCTCACTACATAGCATGGCAGCACAGTTAGCCGAGTCATTGCGCAATCCATGGTGAGGCTCAGCGGGGTGCTGCCTCACCGCCCGCATCTTCTCAGTATTTGAATGGTAAATGTGAAAATTCTGCGATTTTGAATAAAAAATCATCTTAAAATGGTGAAGTTAAATGGAAAATTACTTTATAGTACAAATCAATTGATAAATATAAAAAATATATATATTTTTTCATTTCTTTCTTTCCATGATGGCAGGGGAGGCACGGCCTCCCCTGCCTCACCTGACCGCATGTCACTGCACTGAACTGTGTTCACAGACAGTGAATTGTAGAAGTGTTCTTTATCTTAAACAGTTATGTCCAGTAGAGAATCATGCTTCCTTTTAAATAGCTGCCTGAGGGCCCAAATATCACATGCATCAACTTTTGATCTTTGGCCTCATCATGTGCGCAGACACTCCTCCTGACTCTCTGAATCTTTTAATGATATTATGTACAGTATATGGTGGGTCTTTGCAATGTTAAATTGAGGAATTCTTTCTGAAATTTTCAGCTTGTACAGATTGGTGAAGCCAATCTTTAAGTGTGAGAGAGAGTGTGTGTTAATCGGCCTCTCTGAAATTCTCCTTTTATAACGAGTCAAGTTACTGATCTGTTGGCAATTAACCTAATTAGTTGTCAAACCTTCCTGTTTTCTGTTTGCATGAATTACTTTTCCCCCCTTTGTTTGCCCTGGTCCAACTTTTTTGTTTTGAGCTGTGTTGCTGCCATTGGAGTCAAAATTAGCTAATATTTTCTATGAAAATGTAAAATAACTCAATTTAAACATTCTTAATGTTCTATTGGGAATAAAATGTGGGGTTGTGAGATTTGCATATATATATATATATATAATATATATATATATATATTATATATATTAGGGATGGGCATAATTAATCGATGATTGATCATTAAGAATTTGGTCGAAGACATTCGTCGATGAACCAAATGTTTTTTTTTTTTTTTTTTTAAACAATCGGAATGTAGGTTATCGATGCACGTCCTCAAACAATGCGATGAATTTCGTGTTGCCATCGATAGAAATTTGGCAACAGGGGGCAACATTTCACCATCACCCGACCCTGGCTGGCCTCAGTTGTTACATGCGAGCTTCTGTCGTCGCCTAATCATGAAGCGGTCGCGGCGAAGTGTGGCGTGGGACCATTTTCGTTTAGAAAATGACCAAGTGTACTGCAATCACTGCAATGCAAATTACAAATACAATTAATCGACAACGACAATGATGTATCACTTGAACAGCAAGCCTTGTAAAGGACGGTGGAGGTGGTCCATCTGTATCTCAGCCTAGCCTAGCCTAGCCTAGCCTCAACTCGGTGTTAGCACGGACCAGAAGGAGCTGCAGTGCACATCGAGCACACAACAAGCACATCTTTTTAAGAAACAAAAAGCCTGTAATACTGGCGCCTTGATATAATGGGATATAAATTGTCCTTGTTAAGTAGTCTCCTCGATATCTCTTCTTTTACTATCGTTGTTTTTTTTTAAAGGAAAGAAAAAGGAAATGTCTGTTACGTTATTCTCGACCATGAACATCCGGGCCACTGAACACATCCGGGCATGCGCGGGCCATAGCAACCAGGCCAAAGGGGAAAACAAAGGTGAAAACAAAGCTTCCCCTAAAATTAGAGTACATAAAGGTTCAAAAACCGAGGAAGTCAGCAGTGAGAAGCATGGATAGCCCGAGTAAACCATAAAGGCTGTGGTTACATGATGTTTTTTAATTCAGAATTAAAATTAGGAATTAAATAATTCTGAATTAAACTATTTTCCTTCGAGTTTACATGGAAATAGTAATTCCGAATTAAGGTTTACATGGAAAACACGTTAGTTCGGCTTTATCCAACTCCGCTTTAGGTCTGGGGGTTGGGAAGGGTTCTGATTGGATAGGGGGGGGCGGACGTCTTTACATCTACCGGAAGAAAACAAACTTAGCTAACTGGTTAGCAACAACATTCCACTTATTTTTGACCTGGGTGGCGTCTCTATCTGCGAAACCTCCTTCATTTAACCTGGCCGCTTTGAAAAGCTCACAATTTTTATGTTTCCTGCCATCTGTTCTTTTAATTATTTCCAGTTCCTCCAAGCTATTTATTAAATAAATCATCTCTGCTCTTGAACAACGTTTATTGCGTGCTGCCGGAATATAAGCGTCATCGCGACAGACGGGCAAGAGAACGAGCATGCGCAGAAAGACGGGAATTAATTTAAAGAGGAATGAGTGTATACATGACCGCGGAATTACTTAATGCGGAATTAAAATGGGAATAAACCAGCCACTTACTTCGGAATTAAGATAATTCGGAATTGACATTTTCATATGGAATTAAGTGTTTACATGGTAACTTTTATTCGGCTTTAACTTTAATTCTGAATTAAAGAGGAATTAAACTTCCCATGTAAACACACCCAAAGACTTTGTTTCTACAAACTACTGTATTCTAAAGTGTGTTTTTACCACTTTGTCAAAGGTACTGAGATGTTTCACAAAGAGTAACCTGGTTGACGCGCTTCGCTAAGGTTTACATTTCGTAAACGTTACTGTTGCGTGTCGATCGATGCAGTTAAAATATTAATTTATTCCATTAACTGATCCGACAACCATAACGCCGGCAGTTAGCGCCACAGCGGTCAAAAACCTTTTGCCCTTCTGGGTCAAACACCTAACCAATAACAGGCAGCTACCTTTATACCTGACCCTCAGGTAACAACACAGCGACACCCACAGACACACAGAGTGAACTACAATTCATAACAACATTTTTGGCTCCTATACAACTGTTTCTTTATTTGCACATTTATACTTATTTAACGTTCAGCTTAAAGTCAAAAATTTATTTCATTTGAACTTGCACTATAATTTTTGTTCCTGATAATTGTTTGCATATTTTGACCTACTATGGTTGTTAAAGTGTTTATTTAAATTTACACCAGAGAAATAAGCTTTGTTCCTGTTACTTATTTTGTTCATTTAAAAAAAAAAAACCTCTTTATGTGCCAGTTGTTTCTCCGTTTAATGTGAAAGTTTCATTTTGATAAGATTTTGGCTTCTGATGTTTCAATATAACAAGAAAATCACAAGATTTTGTGAAATTATTAAAATGTATGTTTTTTTTCAGATTCAAATTAATTTATTGTACCCTTAGGTAAATTTGGTTTACAATGAGTGATGCCTCTCGTATTCCACATACTATGCAAAAATATACACTCAACAACACAGGACAAGATGAAGTGATGACAGTGCTTTGGCTAAAAGAACAAGAAGGACGGCCCCAGGATAAAAAGCAAGATATGTTTAAAACATCAGTAGATAAGAAACACTAAAATATTCAAACCATCTAAAAGGATAAAAAAAAAAAAAGTAAATAAATAAATAAAATAAAATAAAATATGTGCCTTTCTTAGAAACAAGATAAAAGAAACAATACAAAACATAAATACAAAGTTATGTTGCAGTTTCTCTCACTTGTTCATAGCATTGATGGCTGCTTTTAGACATTTTTACAGCAATTAAGAATATCACGATAATATCGTAAATCGTAAAAAAAAAATATATATATATGTATATAAATATACAGTGGAGGAAATAAGCATTTGATCCCCTGCTGATATTGGTAGTTGTCATACTAAGAAATAAATGAACAGTCTCAGACATCTATGGCAGCTTTATTTTAACAGTTATAGAAAGAATATAGAAAAAAAATTACATGAAATGAAAAATAAAAATGAATTTGCAAGTCATTGAGGGAAATAAGTATTTGATCCCCTAGAAAAACACGATCTAATACTTGGTGGTAAAACCCTTGTTGGCAGCACAGCTGTCAGACGTTTCTTGTAGTTGCTTACTAGGTTTGAACACATCAGGAGTAATTTTCATCCATTCCTCTCTGCAGATCATCTCCAAATCCTGAAGGTTTTGAGGCTTGTGCTTGGAAACTCTCAGCTTCAGCTCTCTCCATAGATGTTTAACAGGATTAAGGTCAGGAGACTGGCTAGGCCATTCCATGACCTTGATGTGCTTCTTATGGAGCCACTCCTTTGTTTCCTTGACTGTATGTTTTGGGTCGTTGTCATGCTGGAAGACCCATCCACCACCCATTTTCAATGTCCTTGTGGAGGCAAGGAGGTTGTCACCCAAGATTCTGCGGTACATGGCCCCGTTCATCTTCCCATCGATGCGGTGAAGTCGACCTGTACCCTTAGAAGAGAAACACCCCCAAAGCATAAGGCTTCCACCGCCCTGCTTGACAGTAGGGATGGTGTTTTTGGGGTCATATTCAGCATTTCTCTTCCTCCAAACACGTCGAGTTGAGTTGAGGCCAAAGAGCTCAATTTAGGTCTCATCTGACCACAGCACCTTCTCCCAGTCTCTTTCTGAGTCATTAATATGTTCGTTGTCAAACCTGAGTCGGGCCTGGACGTGAGCCTTCTGGAGCAGAGGGACCTTGGACCACTGCAGGATTTTAAACCATTGCGTCTCAGTGTATTACCAATAGTTTTCTTGGTGACTGTGGTCCCAGCTGCCTTGAGATCATTAACCAGCTCCTCCCGTGTAGTTCTGGCTGATCTCTAACCTTTCTCATGATCATTGAGACCCCACCAGGTGATATCTTCCATGGAGCCCCCAGCCTAGGTTGATTAACAGTCATGTTGTACTTCTTCCACTTCCAAATAATTGCATCAACAGTTGTCACCTTCTGATTCAGCTTCTTACTTATGGTTTTGTAGCCCATTCTAGCCTTGTGGAGTTCAACAACTTTGTCCCTGACATCTTTTGACAGCTCTTTAGTCTTGCCCATGGTGGAGTATTACTGAGTCTGTGGGCAGATGGCTTTTTATACAGGTGACTATTTGGAACAGGTGTCTCTCATGCAGGTAATTACTTCAGTGAGATTAGGAGTATGCCAGTGGTCTGTGGGAACCAACACTGGTCAAGGTTGGATGGGGATCAAATACTTATTTCCCTCAATGACTTGCAAATTAATTTTTATTTTTCAATTCATGTAATTTTCTCAAATTATTTTTCAATATTCTTTCTATATATACCATATATATATATATATATATATATATATATATATATATATATATATACACACATATATAAGTATGTGTGTCTGTCCGAGGTCACCACAGCAGAGTGATCTGCACGATTAGCACAAGTTTTACGTTTGATGCCCTTCCTGATGCAACCAGGATTTGAACCTGGGACCTGCTAAATAAAATTAAGATCTTGACATATTTCAAATGAACTATGCTGATGTCGCAAACAGACATCCTGGGTGGGGTGAGAATTTTTTTTAATGTTAGAAATTAAAAGCAACACTGTCATCAATTTATAAAGACACTTATTATTCTTTTTTTTTTTTTTTTTAGAACATTTATTAGAACAGGTTCCTTGACAGAGTCTCACACATTGACAAGTATAAATATTAGTATACAATTGACAAAAATATATAATTCAAAATATAAAATTCAAAAGACAGTCAAAAAAAGCAGAGAGGTAAGTAAATGTTCTTTGCAAGTCAACTTATTTCCAAAGTAATAATAATTCTATGAAAGTAAAAATGATAATGAAAAAAATAACAGCAATAATAAATAGACCCTCCAGACAAGTTGCAAAGATACAATATTTTCACCTTTCCAAATATGTAATAACAGGCATCCATCTATCAAGATACAAGTCCATCTTGAGTTGAAGTTTTGCTGTTTATGTGTTCCATGCAATTACAGTCCTTAAGTCTTCGAGACCACTGTTCTAGTGTGGGCGGATGGGCCTTAAGCCAATTTACTGTAATAATTTTATGTGCAATCAATAAAAGAGCCCTAAGTAAAAACACTCTTTTTCTCTACGTCTGTTAACACCACAGTACCCAAAATTAGTTGCTGAGGTTCAATTGGTCTATTTAATTTCAAAATCCCACATATTTGTCGCTTCACATTCTCCCAGAATTTTTGCAATTTAGGGCAGTCCCAGAAGATATGAGAGAAATCTCCTATCATCCCACAGCCCCTCCAGCACAGGGGGGAACAGTTATTATCATAACTGGCAATTACTAAAGGAGTTTTTTTTAAAATATCTTACTCTCAACTTCCAAACAAATTCCCTCCAAATTGGACTGCTTAAACATTTCTGCCAGGGCACCCATGAACCTTCCCACTCCTCATCATCATTCCCATTTAGCTTTCACATCAAGTGTATTTCCTGTCTTATCCATAAGGATCCTGCCATATATGCATGATATTGTATTTTTAATATTAATTTTATTCTCCATTATCTCAATCCAATATTGTTCAAAATTGGATGGAATTTCTTTAATTTTGTCCCATTCTTTATGTGTCATCAGATAATGCCTAATTTGAAAATATCTAAACAAATCCTTGGAAATCAGCGTTATACTTCTGAAGTTGTGAGAAAAGCCCCTGAGAGTCATTCCTTCGAATCGAATAACTGATTAATTGTTATGAGGCCCTTCTCTGCCCATCTTTGAAACCACTGTCCATTTTTGCTGGCAGGAAGTCACAAGGCCTCAGTTATTTTTGCTGCCCTTGATAAAGATAAAGGTAATTTCAACAATCGTCTTGTCTTCTCCCAAACTTTTAATGTAAGATTAACCCATTTGTTTTTTATCTTAAATTTATGCCTCACTTTTGAATTTAGAAAGGGAAGGTAGGGTTGAGAGTGATACATTTTTTACTGAGCCTTGTTCTATATTTGTACCCATTTTGTGTCCATGTCTAATCTTATCCATGAAACCAGTTTTCCAAGTTGTGCTGCCCGGTAGTAACTTCTGAAATGCGGCGGTAAGGTAAGGCTAATAACCACCCCTATCCTTGCGTGCACTAAGGATTTTCAGTCTCACTCTAGGTCTTTTGTTTTGCCATATAAATTTGGAAACAAGCTTCTCCAGAAATTTAAAAGTCGATACAGGGACAGTAGCAGGTAACGCATTAAAAAGAAATAACAATCTTGGCAGGATATTCATCCTGATAGTTTCTACTCCAACTAAAGACAAAGGAAGCATCTCCCATCTTTCCAAGTCATTTTTAATTTGAGAAATAAGTTTATCATAATTTGCTTTATATAACTGATTCGAGGCATGGGTCAGAATGACTCCCAAATACCGAAAGCCCCCTTTTGACCACCTGAATTTTACCTGTCTGTCCAAGCACGTAGGCCAACACCCCGTTATCATCATTGCTTCTGATTTCCCCTCATTAACTTTGTACCCTGAAACTTCCCCATACTCCCTCAGACATTGCATTAGAGCTGGTATAGATGACTGTGGATTTCTTATGAATAACAGAACGTCATCCGCAAATAGAGAAATTTTATGCACCTCGCCTCCCTCATCAGCTATTCCTTCAATCAGTTCATTTCCCCTTATTAACTCAGCAAGCGGTTCAATACTCTGTGCAAACAGAATAGGAGAAACTGGATTAAACCTTTTTTAAGATCAAAAAATTTGGAGCAGTACCCGTTAACCCTAACCCTTGATATTGGGTCTTTATTAAGTGTATTAATCCATTTTATGAATGTCAGATTGAATCCCATTTGTTCCATAGTGTAATTTAAGTATGACCAGTCTACCCTATCAAATGCCTTCTCCGCATCAAGACTGAGAAGCATTGATGGGTGGGGGGAAAATGTCTTGCAAATGATTGTACATTCAAAGCTCTTCTTATATTATTGCCCCTGACGACCCGGTATAAAACCTGTCTGGTCTGGGTTGATCAATTTACGCAAGTACTTCTGCATCCTGTTTGCTAGTATAGCACTGAAAATTTTTAAATCATTCCCCAGCAAGCTGATAGGCCTGTAGGCACCACAATCTACCGGGTCTTTCCCTTCCTTATGCAAAACTGTTATTA
This sequence comes from Hirundichthys speculiger, assembly GCA_018398805.1. Taxonomy (NCBI): domain Eukaryota; kingdom Metazoa; phylum Chordata; class Actinopteri; order Beloniformes; family Exocoetidae; genus Hirundichthys; species Hirundichthys speculiger. Next base: position 2,660,813 of record JAGFBZ010000234.1, read on the forward strand.
TGGCCTCTGACCAGCTCTTTGGTGGGTCATTTTCCTGTAAGGCATAATTAAAAACCTGACAAAGTTTTGGCACAAGCTCCCCTATAAAAGCCTTATAAAATTCACCTGGTAGACCGTCTGTTCCAGGGGACTTGCTGTTTTTCAATGACTTGATAATGTCCTGTACCTCACTTTCTAGTACAGGAGCTACTAATTCTTCCGCCTCAGATGGAGAAAGTTTCACTAGATTAAGATTTTTGAACATAGCCTCCAATTTGTTTGTTTTGTGTTCTTCTTGTGGCATCATAAAGCTTTTTATAGAAAATTTGAAATGCTTCAGCTACCTCTTCGGGTGTGAGACCTCGATTGAAGATGTTGGGTGTCTAATCTTAGGAATGATGCGGTTTGACTGCTCTTTCTCAACTGAAAGGAAAGTAGCCTGCTTGCTCGATTTCCATCTCATAATATCTTTGTCTTGTGTATCGCAGTGCTCCCTCAGCTTTTCGTGTGAGAAGTTCATCCAAAGTAGATCTACAATCCTGCAATTGCTTCCATACATTTTCATTTCTGGTGACTTTGTGTTCATGTCCTAATCTTTTTATTTCA